>JAWNKV010000286.1:4800000-6254637 GCA_035041805.1 Amiota mariae
TCTCTGCTACTGAGTAGCTTCTTCTGGGGTTATATTATCACACAGATTCCAGCTGGACAATTGGCTCGTAAATTTGGTGGCAAAGTCATGATCCTTACTGGTCTTACAGTCTGCAGTCTTCTCAACATTCTAACGCCTTTGCTTGCAAAAGTCGGTGGTTGGCAATTGGTATGCGCCTTGCGTGTTGTTGAGGGCCTTTGTCAAGGAGTCGTCTTTCCCTCGACGCATACATTACTCTCCAAATGGATACCGGCCAGTGAGCGTGCCACCCTTGGAACATGTGCCTATGCAGGCAATCAGTTTGGTACTATTGTCATGTTGGCAACGAGTGGCATCATTGCTTCTTCGCCCTTGGGTTGGCCTAGTATTTTCTACATTTCTGGCGGAGCTGGCTTTATCTGGACTGTCGTTTTCTATATTTGGGGTTCAAGTTCACCGAGCGAATGCAAAAGTATTACGGCAGAAGAACTAAAACTAATTGAATCTTCATTACCTGAACATACCAGTGAACAACCCAAACAGCAGCTATCAACTCCTTGGTTGAGCTTCCTTACCTCAGCACCTTTCTTGGTACTTGTAGGTGCACACAGCTCGCACAATTGGGGCTTCTGGACACTCTTGACTGAACTTCCTTCGTACATGAAAAATGTGCTTGGCAAAGATATCAAATCAAATGCATTGCTTTCCTCTCTACCTTATCTGGCTATGTTCTTGATGTCGTTCGTGTTCTCAGCAATCTCAGCGCAACTTAATAAACATAATTGCCTCTCTACCGTCGCGAGCCGCAAAATTTTCAACACAATTGGTACTTGGATACCCATGATCTCACTGGTTTGTCTGGGTTATGCAGGTGCCGATCAAACAACTTTGGCTGTTACATTACTAACTGTGACCGTGGGTATTAATGCTGCCACCTATTTGGGCTTCCAAATGAATCACATTGATCTGTCACCAAACTTTGCTGGCGTTCTGATGGGTATCACAAACTGTGTTGCAAATATCATGAGTATCATTGCTCCCCTCATTGTTGGCTTCATCATTCAAGATGAGGTAAATGTTCATTTGAAAAAAGTCAATCTAACATAACTTAATATATAATTTCTTAATTACAGCATGATCCCGATCAATGGCGTATCATTTTCTGGATTGCTGGCGGTATCTACTTTGTTGGTAATCTGTTATTCATTATCTTCGGCAAAGCTTCCATTCAACCTTGGAACGATCCACCAGCAAAGCCACGTCTATCTAAGCGTAATTCAACACATGTTGAATCACAACATTAAACTCAAAAATTTGTTCCGTTTTCACGAATTTAGTCCTTAGTTGTCATTATGTCATGCGTCGTCGTCGTCGTCGTCTATCATCCAACCCAAGCAACCAATGTCAGCGCCATCACAGTAATGACGTTCCTATCAATAACATTCCTGAGCAAAGCATACATAAACTTGTTTTGTGCGGTTCCAACTTGTTCGCAATTAGCGTGCTAGTCATCTAGTTCAGTTTCAATGGTCTTCCATTGCAATATGGGTTGATGTGATGTGATGATCATGAGACACTCAGAACCAACCACATTGTTCGTGGTGGCCACTGAGTTGTGACCAATGATATGTTTGTAATTTGATAATTTTTCTGTATTATTGTAAATTAAAACCAACAGACAAACAAAAAAGTGTTAATTTTTATATGTTAAAATATCATTTGTTGTAAGTTTAGTTTTAATCTAAGTCATTGTTATGATTTTATGTATATGTAAATATTTAGATTTAATTGCAAAAAAAAAAAAAAAAAAAAAAAACATACAAAACAAATTAAAAATGATGACAATCAAATAAATTAAAATAATAAAAAAAAAACAAAAAAACATTTTACAATTGTGTGTTACAATATTACAATATAAATAGAGTTTCATATTTCATGTCAACAACAAGTGACATGTGGGATATTTGTTTTGTATTTGTGGGATTCCGCATTGCATTCTAACATTGAGTTACTGCAGAGATTTTAATTAAAGTTCCGGCTTAGTTTTGATAGAGCATTGCTGTTCATTGATACATTTATATCCCAATTACATTAAATGACATTAGAAGATTTAGCTAAAACATATAATACGGATGATCTTGAAAGATACAACCGCTTAATCAAGTGAAGCCACCATTTGAACACCACCATTAGGATATTGAATGTTGTTCTGTTGCATATTAATTCCATAGATGACCATTTAAATTGGTTATGAATCTTAAAAGAATCAAACTGTCCAAGAACTTCTTGATGATATTTTGAAAGCAACAAAAAATGAGAATTCGCCGTGAGCATTGACTTCACATTGATGATGTTGCTTGTGAAGGAAACTTTTTTTTTATTGGAGTTCACTTTGCTTTTAATAAATGCTAACAAGAAAGGTCACTAGTCAGCAGGACTGTTCTTCATGTCATATTATTTACTACTTACTTACTTGGTCACCAATCATATTACCATTTTAATCTACTCTGATTACTTGCTCACCAATCACAATACCAATTTAATCTGATTACTTGCTCACTGCAAGTCAAAGAGTTCGGACATTCATCTCAGTCCTTAATCAGTTCTTTCAGTACATTAAGAATTTGCTTAGTGTTACCCGTAGCGAATCTTTACAACACGTGTTAATTAATCCAAAAATAATCTTAATTTAAGTCTAATTTAAATGTATAAGAATTCATTTTATTTTGTATTAAAGTTTTTATTAATAAATAGAAGAAAAAATGTTAAATGTGTTTGATTATAAGTTTTATTAGATCCAAATAACTTCATTTAATAAATGTCATAATTTAACATTTTATTAATAAACATTATAAAAATCAATAACAATTCATTCAGTCACATTTATTAATACAATACCAAGAAAATATTGACTTCATTCATTCATTTTTTTGAAAGTTTTTCTCGCTCTATTGACTTGTTTTTCACATCGATTTGTTAATGTTTCAATGAAGTCATAAATTAACTGGTTATTGCATAGTCGTTTGATATTAAAACATTGGAAATAACATATTTTTTTATACATATACTTATATTTGATTGTCTACTTATAATGTTTACCAAGTGAAAATATTTGCTAGCTATGCTAAACTCTTCGTCAAACCATTCGTGATTAGTTTAGAGTCTTAAAATCTTATGAAATAACACGAATTGATTTTCTTTTCATTTCTTGTTTTAACCTCATGACCATTTTCCCATCAGCAGGACTACAATGTGTGTTTCGATAAATCTACAAAACCCCTAGAGCTTTTCTATAACTAAGATTTTCAGACCAAACATAATTGAATAGTTTTTGGGCCACCAACCTAAGAACTAAGTTCAAATTGCTAATACCTAGGGATACAAGAAGTAACCTGAGGCTTTGTCTTTTGTACCAGGGGTGATTAGGATCCTACAGAACTTGTTTCATCCTGGCCAGAGATCGTGATGGTTGCTGATTTGTCATCAAGTTGCAGGTAAAGTTTTAAACCAGGTTTGGAGTTGGATTACACATACAATCATGTACTGTGACCCAAATCAAATCAAATCACATTTTGGGTATTCCTCAACTCCATAACAAGAATAAAGTTATACGATCAAATAAGTATGAGTTGAAGTTGGTATCTGCAGATATAACATTAAGGAGGCGTTGATGAATGCTTATCAATCCTTTTGCTTCGCACCGAATCTATATGGCAGGTGTTCAGATGTTTTTGTATCGAAAAATATTCAATAAAATTCGGAAATAGACAATGCAAATACAATTACTTATCTCAAAAGGTGAGAGACTATGTCCCCTTACTAATACCATTTAAAGTTCTTCACATTCATTCATTTCAGCGAAAGTAAGTGTCGTTTAATATTCGACAGTTGGTAGAGAATAGAACAGAATTGAGTTCACTTTTTGAAATGTAATTAATTAAATCCACACTCTCTTTCGTGATGTAAGTTACAAATATTATTATATATAAAATAATAATACCCCTTGAATGAATGTCTTTATACCATTTAAGTAATGTAAATGGTATAAAAGGCATACCATTTTTCTTATTCTCTCAAATTTATCAATTTTCTCTACCATTGTGTACAGACTTCATTTCCGTTTAATACATGATCATAAAGTATATGACCGGATGTGTTTTATATTTATCAAACTATGCTAAATTGATGTAATGTTGCAGGCCTAAAAGTATGCAATATAATTTTAGCGTATTTCAATCCTCATAGTATGCAATATTATTACGTATACGTAATAATATTCTATGAATTTAAAAAAAAAATTAAATAAAAGAAAACCAAAAATAAAATAGTTAAACATTTTACAATATTTACAATACAATTCTTTTTCAATCATCATTTGGTGTTAAGCGATTCTGGAACACCACAAGAAATTTGTTCGAAAGCATAAAATTGGATCGGTTAGTCAAGTCACGTTATATTGTATGAATTGCTGATAAGATATTATAACATTTTATATGAGCGAAATTTAACAACAACAAGATTTTGAGAGTAGAAAACTTTTCTAGTTCATGCTCGCGTTCAAAGTCAAGATTGAGTTTATTAAGCACACACACACACACACACACACACACACACACACACACACACACAATATATATTTACATACACAACCACAATGACATACATAAACAAACCTTGTTGTTTGTTAGTATGGGTTTGCTAGGCAACAGCGATTCCAATTTTAAGAAAATATTATAAAATGATAACTCGCTTTGTCATGTTTTTTGGTTCATAAATAATGCAGTAAAGTTTTAAATAAATGTATACACTTTTATAGATTATTTGACAACATGTTAAGCACGTGTCCGCAAGCATCTTCTCAAAAAAAAAAAAGACAATAAAATGAATTAAAATACTTAATATAATATGAGATTTTAGATACCAACAAAGATGAAACTGTCCAAGAAGAAGAGACAGATAAAATATATTACTAAAATTTTCAAAGTCACAAATTAAATAATACCATAAAGATATGTCAACTTCTCGCTGTGGACGTATGTAGTATGTAGGGCTCGTCGAAATCGTGATCAAACAATTCTATTTTGTGCGGGAAATTTTGGCGATATGACACCCTTTAATGAACTTTAGATAAGGTTTACTGATTGTTGATTAAAATTTAATTAGAAAAAAGCTTGAATTTTGTATTAAAAATAATAAATTTTCATTTATTGTTTATTTTAATGAATTGATTCACATTTAAAATAAGCAAATTAATCATTTTTCAAAAGCACAACTGTACTTTTCATTCAGTCATTTAATCATTCATCCTCCACAACACAACACGACAGAACACAACACAACACAACAAATAATGAGTCAGTCAGTCAGTAAGTCGAACAAGAAAAATAAAATCTCTCTCATTGATTAAACAATCTTTTATTGACGTTTCACCAATACAGCAAATACAATGAAAAGCACGAGACACGATATGCATGCAATACTCATACAATCGGTGATAGCGCACTTTATACTCTACCATATAATAAAAAAAAAATAAAAATATAAATTCCTACATAAATTCTGCAAATCACTTTTAAAAAGCGCCAACTATGCCCACACACCGACACACAGATACACACTCATACCAATAAAAAGAGACACAATATAAAACACACAGCCATTGAGAGCAATAAAAATGCAAAAACAAAAAACAAAAAATTAAAAAGGCAAAGACAGCCGAGTGTATTCCTCTTTGTACATTTGCGAATCACGTGAAGAGTTTGCTGTTTTTACCGAACGTGTATGAAACGTGATCAAAGATCAAGCACAAAGCATACAGAGCTCACTCACTGAGAGCCAACAAAATAAATTAAGGCGAACTCTTGCTCTCCTCTCTCCATGTGTTAGTCTCCCATTTGTTTAAAAAACCAACAAAAACAAAACAAAAAAAAAGAAAAAAGGTGCATTTAAAATGAAGTTGTTGTTTTTGTTTGATTTTAAATAAGCAATAAAGGAATGCGAAACATTGCGCCGCCGCCAGCCAAAACGATCTAACCGTCAATGACAGCGACACACAGCTGGTGGACGTGCTAGTATTGGTGTCCACTCCATTGCTTATTACTTTTATTGGCGCTCGCGCACTCACTCACTTACGAAATACTCAATCGCATGTGAGTAAGTTTATAGAAATATGAGAGAGAGAGAGAGAGAGTTTCGACGCACCAAACAAACGAACGTACCAGTAAACAAGTAAACATGTGAATATGTGAGTGAACGTGAAACGGGGCAAACGTGCAGCACTTACGTATGCCTACTGTTGTTGTTGTTCTTGTTGTTTTTATGGCTCACACGAAATAAGGTTATCATCTATCGTAGCATAGAGTATAGTAGAGTACACAATTTCAATGCTATAATACAATACAATATATTTTATGTACATATATTAACAATGATGAAATTTACCGAACCAACAATATTGTCTAAATATCAGTTTATATTGGCAAAGATGTGACTTTCATATTTGATTTTATTTTAATTAAACATTCGCACAGAAAAACAATAAAAAACCAACAAGCGAAGGGAAAGACAGACAAAATAAATGTGTCTACAATAATATTAAACCACGTTTTATGCTAAATAAGTTGCGGACCTTTTGTTTTATTAAATGTTCATATGAAAAACTCATTTATAAATTGATTTCTGTCAAATCATTGTGATAAAAGTAATATGTACATGCAAACAAGTTGTATGAGTATCTGAATGAATAGAGGAAATAGAATAGATGAAAGAATAATAACTTCGATTCACCGAAGCATTCATATCCTTCACCTAAATAATGAATTTTAACTATAAGTATTTTTTCAGTAATTGGTGAACTTTGATTTGAATATGCCAACTGTTATAACAATAAAATGTCTCTGTACAGAAACTGAGAGCATAGAAGGCATAGGCATTTAACTGTTCTCCTTGATATGCTGATGATGTTTTCCATATAGACTTTGTGGAGTCTCCGAGCCACGGTTATATGGTTTCCCCTATGTTTTAAGAACAAATTACTTTATTTCAATTTACTGTGGAACTGTGGAACTGTGCAACTGTGGACTCTATAAAGTTTCTGAATCAATACTGAGGGCAAACCACTTAAAACAGCATTGGGACTGGTATGGTTTAATCGACTTTCCTTGTCACGCTGATCTTTTCCATATGGTTGGGGTCTCTAGTTTCAACGGAAGTTCAATAGCTTCATCTATAACTTATTTGATATTATATCATCTCATGCATTCTGCATTCAAAATGTGATATTAACTTATTTACCATACGTATAATTACTCATGTTAACAGTATAACACAACTAATGACTAAGCATTCTGCAGTTAAATTTTTTCGGAAGTACCTCTTTACCAGTATTCGAGATAAAACTGAAATAATCTAACCACGCAAATTGAGATAATACGAATAACATTGCGATGTTCTGTGTTTCATAATAAATTGACGTCACATGATGACTATCTATCATCATAGCCACTCATATTCTTTAAGATATTTTTGCATTTCTGATAACAAGATCTTGTTGACTAGGGAATGTCTACTTAACTAAGCATTTTGTATACTTAAGAATTAACTACCGTATTTCTTAAACAGTAATATTAAATGATTATTATTATTGTGAATTATGTATGTTTAATTTAAGATTTATAAATATAAATAAATAAATAAAATAAAATCAAAGTAAATAACCAATTTAAGTATCATACTTACTTTGAATTTCCAAACAAGAAATTGTCTTCTATTATTTCAAGATTTAAAAAAAGAAAAACAGTTTAGTTAATATTACATCGAACGGAAAAATTAATCAGTCGAAATAATGAAAATTAAAACAATCTACAGCCTCCGCATAGATATCACGAGATTCCGTCTGTATCTATTTATATACCAACACCTTGCGTGCATATAATTTTTATTTTGTTTTACTCAATGAATA
The DNA here is from genome assembly GCA_035041805.1 of Amiota mariae. Lineage (NCBI taxonomy): Eukaryota > Metazoa > Arthropoda > Insecta > Diptera > Drosophilidae > Amiota > Amiota mariae. Next base: position 4,807,940 of record JAWNKV010000286.1, read on the forward strand.
TGTGGGGTATATTAGAAAGGAAAGAAATTTGGTAACGAGGATCGATTTTTGGAAGCTCAATGCTTTCCCTTTTTTTTTTTATAGATTAAAGGTAACAATTGAATCGATTGAATCTGTTGGAATATTGAACACATCTAGCAATCATTTTAACATTTATTGGATGATTGGACAAATGAAGCATACATCTAAGTTATGATATAAGAAATCATCTGTTGTGTAAGGTATAAAATCTTCAGTCAATTCCGAATAAGAGACTTTGGCCTAGTCAGACAAAATAAATTTTATGATCTAACATGAATTCAAAATTCACGAAAAAATCAAGTGGTCACATTTAAGAGTGAAAATTATTTATTATTTTTTTCTTTCTTTTATTTATACATATATTTAATTTTTATTATAATTTTATTTAATGTAAAAATAAAAACACAAACAGAAAACATCTCACAAGAAAAATCTTTAGACACCCACAACAAACACATCCAACATCGTCCGCCTGATGATTTGAGAAATATGTAGGTGATGAGCCAATAATTTGTCTGTTTCTTTTAATTTCTTATATCATTTTTATAAAATTTTATTTAATCTCTTATTTTCCTTATTTATTTAGAAGTATAAAATTTTAAGTATTTGTTTTTGTATACTTAGAAATGCATTTATTCAATGACAATATTTTAAAGTTTGTATGAATTTCATTGCAATTAAATTTTTATAAATGGAAAGCGGAAATAATTTTTGTCGCTTTTACAATTATAAGAATTGTAAAATCTTTGAAATATTGCCAGATTTAAGAGAATATTTTTCCTATTTTCTTTATTTGTTTTATATTTTGAAAGCAAAGGTTAATTAACTTATAAAATAATTATTTTTAATGGGGCGTATGAGAAATAATTATTTATATAAAATATACATATATTGTGGATAACTGACCGTATACACGTAAGTTGTTTTTCACAATTGTATCAAATAGACATTAGTTTTTTTGTTCAATTAGTAATGAAATGAACTGGTCCGACAAATCAATGACTATGCGAAATTTTTTTATGAATATTGGAAAATGATCAAAATGTATGCCTCAAAGTTCAAAAACCCATACAAGAATGTGTGTGTGTGTGTGTGTGTGTGTGTGTGTAGGGAAACATTTTTCAACTATCATAAATCAAACAATTTAAATATATCTAAAATATAATTTAGTTTTTAAAGTCTAAAAGTTCAATGTTTCAATGTAATTCTACAAGGTCGAAAAATGTAGATTTCACTTTTATTAAGAAAGAATTCAAATGTTTATTATTTTCATAAAACTTGTAACACATTGTGGTGTTACATTTAATCCAATTTACAATTGTTACAACATTTTCTTTAAGTACAACTACAAATATATGTCACCAATGTCATATTATCAAAATCATATCAATCAAAAGAATCAGAAATCAATCTATTGACATAAATTTTTCCACAAAGCCAAAGTGCTACCATTCTGTCATTCTACATAATTCCAATAATCATATCACAATGTGCTAATTAAAGTCGTTAGGTGGGTGTGACTGTGGCGAATGTCAACGAATCATGTAAATAATCATTTAATCAACCAATCAATCATATCATAATAATAATAATTTGTTATTTATTTGCACTTTTTAATAATAAATTGAATAAATTTAGCGCTACTTGTCTAAATATAAAAAAAATTTATACTGGAATTTTGTTTTCTTTTTATTCTTGTTATATACCTTTCATACTTAGTGTAGAGTATTATTAAATTATCATACATTTTGTAACCTACTATTAAAAAAGACCATAAGTTTAAGTGTATAAAGAAGTGAGGAGAGATCATTTTGATATGCCTCTTCTATTAATTTGTAAGTATTAGAAATGAAAAGCATTATAAATACTCGTACAATGATGACAGATGGAATTCCCTTATTACTAAATGAGTTAAAAACGAAAGGAATCTAGAACTGGAATGGATCTTCATACGGGTTTCAGCAATGGACAGAGTGACGATCATTTCCATCAATTTTCAAAATTGAAGCAGTGAACTGTGTTAACCACATAACTAAAGTGTCATTAACTCGTAGACAACAGAGAGCAGTGTGTCTGATAAAGCAGGTTGATGTGGTGAAGCAGTTCTAATATTGAAATGAAATTTAAATTTTAGTTCAAAATTAAAAAAAAAATTATCTTCCTAAAATATCTATCAATCTATCTATTTAGTTTGAGACAAAACATTTCAATTTCACATCTCCAAATATATATAAATATACATGTTTTTTTTTTTTAAATGCTGGGGCGTAAAAACGCGAGCCGGTTTTCGCTAGTATAAGATAATAAAGAGACATGAAGAGGGCCTATTACTATTCTTGTCTTCTATTGTGAAAATCAGTAGTGAAAACAAAAAGACTCTGTTCGATCAATGATTGATTAATTGAACATACAATATTATTTGAGTAACAGATAAACCAAGCTTAAAATTATTGTATAATAAATATATTAGCCAACTTTTTAATTTGCTTTATTACCAAAGAAGACAAGAATCACTGAAGTTTAGTTTTATAATCAATCATTTGATTTCACATACTCAATTTGTTCAAGAATAATTTTTTACTTTGTCTCAATGACAGTTTTAATTGTCATGTGAAAAGTGTTTTAACTTCGGTGTAATTGAATATTTTTCTTAACCTTCATGTATTTCTGATTTCTTTTTCGTTTTTCTTAAATATTGAAAAATCTTATTAGAAGTGATTATGATTTTCACTCATAATAAATCTGCACTCCTATTTATGAATTAAGAAAATATTTACGAGTATGAAAAAATAATAATAATAAAATTATATATAAATTAATGATTAATCAATAATTTGTTTTCATTTAAAATTATCATATGCGCTTTTCTTTATTTGGAAATTTTGTCACACATTTTTTTGTTAGGTTCTCATAATAACATAAGTATATTGTTTGTATTTTGATGAATTTGTCACTTATTTTAGCGCTTTGTTTTGAATTTATTTAGATGATGACGGTAAACATTATATAGAAGATTAAAGCATTGCGGCGTCTATGAGTTGTTTAAAGATAAATTTATTTACTTTATTGATTTGGATTTCTATTAACATTAATTTTATATGAATAGAAAGAGGGTGACATAGTGACAATTAGGTGTGTACTTTGAGCAGCATGGAAAATAACTGACAATTGACAAGTGGAAGTGGAAGTGACTAAACTAAGAGTCATTGATTCGATAATTGAATATTCAGACATTTAGGATGCAACACACCCACTTGGATGCTGGAGGTGTAAATTACTATTATTATTATTCATAATTATATAGATAAATAAAATTAAGTAAAATGAAAGAAATTGCGCAGTAAATTTTAATAATTATTTTCTTATCAATGATTAATTTTCTCATTTATTTTATTATTATTATTTTTTTTTTCCTTTTAATCAGCAAACACGTTGCGTATGCGCAATATAATTAATAAATTCTATTTTTGTACACCTAAAAGAAAAAGAATCAAAATATTTGTTGTCTTTTATAGCAAATACAATAAAAAAATATTCCACTTCACTCATTATTATTAAGTTACTACTACTTATATACTTATATAAAAAGATACTATGTACAATAAAATATTTGTAAGATTTCATTCATCAAACATTACCCCGTTGTCGTCATGTTGAGTAGAAAGTGTAATGCAGCTGCCTCCCTTATTTTCTTCTAAGAAACTGCATATTCCATTACAATATTTCTTCCTTTTCTTTACGATAAGAAACCATTTATTCTAATGATTGTGAGTATCTCATGGATGAGCTTCAGTATGTTTGCGACAAATATGTGCTTAATACAATTTATGAATTTATAACAGCGCGCAAAATCATTTACAAGCCCTGTGAATGCAATCCATCTGAATATTATAGTATGGCATACCGTCGCTACTATACTATGATATAATGATGATTGATTGTAGGTATAGTAGTTTCCTAAAGGGAAAGGGGCTATGAGTCTGTGTGTTCCATTACAATTAAATGCAAAGATCAGACGGCAACGACTAAGATGAGTACTGAAACTGACAGCACACGTTCCTTTGACGTCATCCATGACAGTGACAGACATTAAATATTTGTTATTTTTTCTTATTATTCATTAATATTTTCTTTTCTTTTCTTTTATATTTTTATTATTATTATTTTCAACCATAGTATTCTCTGAGTAGTAATTGACTATTATCAATTTGTGAAATCTTCTTTCGACAAATATTCAGTTTTATATTAAATAAGCTCCAATAGCTATTAAGTCTCTGAAACTCACGAAAATACGGAGAGAGCAAAGGGAACATCTTGAATTCTAGAAAGTGCAGTTCAAATTTAAATTATAAAATTAAATGTTATCGCTATACAAGTTGATGGTGATTACAAAATCATTTTTTGCACACGTAAGTCTATTTACATTACTTTTTATACACTTCTTAATATTAAAGTGTAAAGGGTTTTATTAATTTAATCTGAAATTTGTAAAGCATCAGAAATCCCACAAAATATATTGTATATGTATAGGAAAATGATCGAAGTGATGGGGGGAATCACGAATTAAGCCACCCATTTTGTTTGTTCTGTTTTCATGTTAACTAGTCAAATAGTTTTTGTGTAATCAAAGTAATGTTTGGTACAAACACATATTAACCTATTAGAGTAAACAGACAGAAAGTATTTCAGAATCAGAGTTCCTTGATTACTAGAAGAAGAATTGGATAAAAAGTTTTTGTAGCTATTAAATGAACTGGATGTCGCTGATTTGGGTCACCTTTACTATCTGCATTATTATAGTTTATTAGTTTATATGTCTCTAGCCACACATGGCTGAGAGGAGGGGCATAGCTCACTACTATTTGCAAATAAATTTCCCCCATCGGGTCAGGATTTCATATTATCCTTATTTATTTAGTTTCATGTTTTTTTTTTTCTATTTATTGTTTGTTTCTCTTTTGTTTTTTTTGTAATTAATTTATTTTAGTTTAAGTTCAATTTATATTTTTGTCGTCTTTTAAGTGTTAATTGTTACATTTACTTTTGTTTTAAGCTGACAGTTTCTTTGTCAATGCCATTTCAAATAAATAAATAAATCTGTTTGAGCAAATTGGGGTATAAAAGGTATGTAGGATTCCGTAATCCTAAGTTAATGCTATGTATTTTTTTTTTATAGATTTAAGAATAGGTTTCTTGTTGTGATGAGATAATTATTGACATTTAACTGATGTGAAATTGTTTTGTTACTGTCACTTTTACATTCAACAGTAATTTTCAGAATGAAAACCTTTCAATCAATGCCACCTATCTCAGAATAGATTTTAAACACTGGGTAGTATATTTTTATACTTAAGTTTTATTCTCAATATTACGGAAATGTCTTATATTAATCAAGAATCCTCAATAAATGTCATTTTATAATACAAAAGCAATCAAAATGTTTGAATTGACAACACACAAAACACTTTAAAGTCAATTTAAAAATTTAAAAATAACTTTAACAAAGATCAATATCACATGGTTGGTTGATAATTTTAAAGTGAATTGCAATTTACAGTTTGAGACTCAAATCAAGAAACTATAGAACTTTATAGAATTAAAATCTTTTCCCTATGAATAGATCACTTTAATCACTGGCAAGTCTACAATAATAGTAAAATAATTTTTATTCTCAGCACTTTGAAGATGTCTAATATTAATAAAGAATCTTCAATAAATGTCATTTTTTAATATAAAAGTTATCAACATTTTTAAATTGACAATACACAGAATACTTCAAAGTAAAGACGGAGTCTTTATGGTTCCACAAAGTCTAGCGAAATTCTAAATGTTTTGTAAGATATTGACAAATTTCTAATAAATCAAGAATCTTCATCAATAAAAATTATAAAGTCATAAAATTTGTCATACTTGTACTAAAGCTTATGATCTTATTAGTCCAATTTATTAATACGTTTGATTATATTTTCTTTGCTTGGGAGATTGTATAAAAATACTTTTCCCATTAATTGGGGAATTTTAAACTGAGACTATTAGTCAACTTGTCATCATTTCCATATACAATATGTAAATACATATAATGAGGTCTATGTTGATTCTCTAAATGTGTTGCAAACATCATGATAAAGGTATGATTATCTATGGATCATTTGAAATAAAAATTGGCCACTTCGGTCAATGCCATCGGTAAATCGATAATTCATAAAAATTGATTAAAAATTATTAAAAATTCTTTTCTTTCGAAATGTTTTTCTAGTAAAAATGACAAAAGACTTATTTTTATAAATTTAACAAAATGAAATTCATTAAACAGAAGTTCACTTAAAACAAACAATTATAGGAGATTTCTTTATTTCATTTAAAATGATAAAAGGTATGTGTGACCAAAACGTGTTATTTCATAAGTATCTTATCTATTGACTAAATTAAAGTTTCCTATTTCTTTAAAACAATAAATATTTGTTTATTTTTATCTAATGACAAATAACAATGAGATTATTGAATATTGAGGAGCTCGTATCGTGATCATGAATAAAAAAAAAAATAATTTTATGGAACATGATTACAAAATAAGGATATCTTAGTTCAAATCCAAACAAAAAAGTAATAAAAAGACTAACGGCCTTGCAAATGTAATGAAAAGACTAACGACTTTTCATGTGGGTTCATGTATTAAAGTTCTACTAAAAATATGTATTGAATCTCATAGTAATAAATCTTAGAAATCTTTTGTAAGAATTAAGGTAATCCATGTCATTTCCGGCAGATTTTACTATCAAATGAACTTTATTTATTTATTTTATTTAACAAACTGAAGAATTCTTATTAGCATTTTTGGGTCAGTGGTGTGTGTAAGGGATGCGTGTCTCAAGGCAACTCAAAGATAATATTACCTGTTTATTAAACTATTAATTTATCTTGATTTCATATTTTATTATTCACATTGAATTAAATTTAATTAATATAAAGTCTAAATCATAATGTAATTTGTTCTTTTGTACATACTTAGTATTTTTAATGACTTTCAAAATCAGTAAAATTGATAAGTTGAAATGAAAAAAAAAAAAATAAAATAATTTTAAAACAAAAATTATATTCTTCTTAATGAAACCTTCAATAGCTTGATTATTTTGCTTGAGATCTCTAAAATCCATAGAAAATTGGAAATGATCAAAGTTAGAAAGATCTTTGGAAAATGTTATTGGTATTTTTATATGAAATGATGAAGGGTATAGAAAAAGTACATACTTAAAATATTCTATAATCATCATTTGTATGTGAGAGCGTGCGATGATTTGAGTTTGTGTACATTTTTTAAGATATTTTTCAAAATATATAGTCTTAAGTAGTATAATTGTAACCTTTAAATATTTATTTATTTAAAAATTATCTTTAGCAGACATTTACCTATTTAAATGTCTTGACTTTAATTTATGCATTTATGGGTTGATTCCGAGAAAGGGAAACTCAAGGAAGGCAACAATTGCCGGCGGTATTTCGCAACAAACGGCAAAAAAATGGGTATCTCATGCAAATAAAATTATCTTCAATTGAGTGAGTAGTTTGCGGTAATTGAAAGTCGGCAAAAGGAAAAAAATGAAAGGAAAGGAAAATGAAATTTCGAGAAATATTTGGAAAAATGCAGAAATTTATTGACAAAGGTTAAGTGACAGATAAATATATTTTTCCTACCTGCTTATTTGGTTTTCATAAATTACATCAGCAAGACTGTGATATATATTAACTTTGGGTGTTTGTCATCTGCTTTAGAAAAGAAAATAATAGAATATGTAATTTACACAAGAAAGAGAGAGAGAGAGAGAGAGTGTCAGAGGAGATAAATTACAAATGTACATATGTACATAATTAGAAAACTATTATGAGAGACCAATTGAAGGAACAAACAGAGCATTTTTAATTATATTCAGAATTGTTTCAGCATCATAACGGGCAGCGGGTAGTTTCTATTCACAGTAAATATACTCATACTAAAGCAAAACTAACTAACTTCTGCTGCTGCTGCTGCTGCTGTTGTTGTTGTTGTTGCTGGTTTATTTGACCAGAGATTATTATGAATGAGGAGAGTATTTTGCGTATACATATGTATGAATGAAAACCGAAAATACTCGCCACATGAACACATGTCTATCTAATAGTATGAGTACAGACACATAGATGTGTTTGTGTTTGTGTATGTGTCTGTGCAACAAGTGTGCTCTGCAAAGACTGATAATATAATAAATACATAAATGAGTTTCCTTAATGGACTCATATTCTTAAACAAAAGAAGGAAATTCGAAGAAATAATAAAAAAATTTAATGACTGATAAATCAAATACAGTTAATGACAATTCTCCCCTAATGACCAACACAAAAGCAATAATTAATGTTTTATTGCTCTTTACTGATAACTGAGAGTGTGAATGGTAAGACATACTTAAGACTGAGTGAGTTATGGAGAGTAAGTCAATCTAAACATATATGTGTGTGTGTGTGTGTGTGTGTGTGTCCCGCTCTTGCATTGTACACATTGTTATTGTTGTAGTTTGGTTTACTGATAGTGAAAAATTCATGGGATGCCGCCGCTTAAGTAACCTAAAGTATCTATGAGAGAGCAGGCGACCATGTGCCTGTAGCTTTGTATTTGTATTTGTGTATCTCCGTCGGTTTATCTCTTAGTCTGTCCCTCTGTCCTCTGCCTGTGTAAAAATACCAGCAACAACAAAAAGAGTGAATAAAATTCCTGTCTTACAGCTTCAGCAGCGCCGGCACGGCACAATTAACTTGCTCTCACTTCTTGGCTCTCTCTCTCTCTCTCTCTCCCTTCTCTCCTTGTGACCCTATTGTTGTTAATACACTTCGATCGGATTTGGTATGTGGTATGTGTTCTCCTGCTGCTGGTGCTGATGTTGCTGATGACTGTTGTCACTTTTAACCGGCAGCTCTGTCAACAAACACCAACACCAACACCAACCAATACACTAACAAAACAAACACACTTCAGTAATACAGTAACAAACAACAATAACAACAACTAAAAAATAAAAACACAGATACGCCTGACAACTGTCGACTGCCTACAATGGGATACAAATGTTATAAACGCAAACAGCGAGCGCATTTATAAAGAAACATTGGCAGCAGCAGTTCAAGCAGTCGCTCGCTAGAACGCTTCTCATTTAGATCGATCACATCGCATTGAGCAGAACAAAAAAAAACAAACGCGTTAAAATAGTATCTAAAGAAAAAAAAAAAATCTTAGATAAAGTAAAAATTAAATTTTTTTTCAAAATAAAAATTTTAACGAAAACAACAAATAACATTACATACTGCTGCCTGAATGATACTCCTGTGATTTGTGTGTGTTTCGTGTATGAGATACAAAATACAAAATATACAAATATTATAAGGAAATTAACAAAATTTCCATTTTTTAATTTTCGTGTGCATCAAACGGTTGTCGGTGACATTACGCGACTTTTAAGACGACAACGACGAGCACATGGTTTTTGAAATAAAATTAAAGTATTCCAATCTTAGCTAAATACATAAAGTAGCTATATCAACAACAACAACAACAACAACAACACCAACAACAAAAGTGCTGTGAATAAATAAATTATAAAAAATTGTTGTGAAACCAACAACAAAGAAAAACCAATACAAATGACGAAACCATATGAAATAGTAAAAAATTGCAAATATGAAGGAGGTAAGTGTTAAGTCACTAAATACTGAATAGAAATAATTTAAATTTAACTATAAAATAATCACCAAATATTACTACATAGTTAAAACATAAAATCTCTCTGTCTCTCTCTCTCTCTCTCTCTCTCTCTCGAAAAGTAATAAATTTCGTATAAAATATTAAATCAAAACATTTAATTTCAACAAAATTTGTACAAAAATTATAAATTTTAATTAAAAAATATCTCATTGTGGCCACAAAGTTACTTATTGTTGTTGTTTTTCTATTATATCAGCGATTTGATGATGTGCGTTTGTTAGTTTGATTATATAAATGTCATTTTCATTTCAAATATACTTTGAAAACTTGTTTTTTGTGTAAAATATAGAAAAAATGTGCGTGAAATTTTTTATGTTTTAATAATATTTTTAAACACTTTTCCCCCCTTTTAATGTGTTATAATATTGTTATTGATTTCCCGCCATGACGGAAATCAATTGATCAGCTGATCTGTCATTATCACAATAAAATTTTATCTATATATATTTTTCATATTGAATATATTGAGCATAAAAATTCATTAGACTTTTGTTTTGACTCAAAGATCATCACTATGTTCAATACACACAAATCTATAGCGAAAAAAATAAATACATATATTAAAAAGGTATTAAGTAAAAGATATTTTGGGAACATTTTCCCAAAAACAAAAGACACACATAAATTACAACTTAGTCAATTGTGTTAGAGATACATGAAGTAGTATGAACAGCTGTTGTAAATTTTTTGTACATTGTTGTACAAAATCAGAATTTACTTATAAAGAAACTTTTCCATACTCATAGTAGTAAGTAGTAAGCTAGTCTAGAAGATTTTGTCTACAAAATGAATGATGAAAATTGATAGTTGATAATGCAATACATACTATTTGTTTGTTTTTCAACTTTACAAGATAAGCTACTTGAGACTGATGTGTCTCATATCTTTATTCACTTAGTATCTTTGTGGTATTAACATTTTAATGAGACATTTGTAAAAATTGAAAATAGGGGGGAAAAAAAATGTACAAGTCATAGTCATGTGTCTTTGGAATTAACATATTTCTGTGATCATATTTCTATGCAAATTATTGTTGATCTTAAGAGTGGGGAAAAAGAGTCTACGAAAAGAAATTTTACATAATCCCAGTCCCAGCTTCCTAATCATTTAATACCTATAATGTAGATAAGAGCCGAAAATTAATGAGATTTTTCTTTTTTGAGTTTTTGTTTTGAAGTACAAAAGTTTTATCATTTTATTTCGTTCATTCCTTTATTGTATGCGTAACAACACAACAGACAAAACACGTGCATATGTCATGCACGAACTTTAAATTGTTTATATATTTTATTTATTTTTATTTTTATTTTACTTTGTACACTTAATAATAAATAAGTGATTAGCATGTGAATGAATATAGTATAAAAAGAAAAACAAAAAAATTATATATATTAAAAGGAAAAATAAAAGAAAAAAATAAGAAGATAAAATATGTATAATATTTAAATCTGTTGGCTGGCATTATTTCTTATAGGAAAAGATACAGTTTTCTTTTTTAATTTGTTTTGTTTTGGTTTTTGTTTCAATAACACTCACTTTGTCAAGGCGCTTAAAGCTGTCGCTCTTTATTAACAAAATGAACCAAGAGAAAAATAAAAATACTTATTTAGTATATAGACATTTATAGACTTTAATTGAACTTGACCGACAACTTTTATTCACTACACAAAATGAAATTTTCTAAACAATTCAATTCAATTCAATTCAATTGAACCAAACACTTTATTTTATATGCGACTGTAAAGTAAGGAGAAGATGATAAGCCACAAAACATAAAAAAAAAAAAAAAAATGATGAAATAATAAAAATAGTCAAGCATTTAGTATTATATATATTATAAGTACATATATATAATTAAGTATATATAATTAAGTATATAATGTTTTTCGATTATGTAGGAAATTCACAAAAATTCTCTTATATTCTTTCATACACACACACAAAAAAAAAAAAAAATGTGACGTTGTAAAATGGTACAATTGATAAAAAATGAAAATAAAAAAAAAAAAAAAAAAGTATTTACTTTAAAATGGCGTCTTAAAATTGCAAAAATATTAAATAATTGCATTAAATACAATACTTACATACATTGGTTATTTCTGCCAAGTTATTCTGAAATGGCAAAAAGAAAAAGAAACTCTGTAGTAATGATAAAGTTTAGTTCAGTTTAGTGTATCTTATCTTAGATGAGTTATTTATTTTATCATAGATTTATTATCAACATTATCAACAATAACATACACACACACACACACACACAGAGACACAACTCTCTCACTCTCTTTCTGTTACTCGTATGATAGCAAAACAACAAATGTCCTTCGTTGCATTATTGTATATAGACGAGGGTCGATTAGATCAATAAGCCTCCAGAATTTTTAACAATATTTCTATATTAATATTTGTGTATCAACTCTGTTCAAATTTTATTCAAATACTTATGTGATTGATTCCTTTCTAATGATCACCCTCACAACCTTCTTCAACTAAGGAAATAGTCACATTAGGTTAAATATAGCGAATGTGTTAGAAATGTATTGATTCTTTCTTGCTTTATGCGAACATTATTCTTTTAATTCAAATTTTTTAGGCTTCTTTGGAGTCAAAGTCTTTCAGAAATTCCATAATTTTGACTCTGTTCTTATTTCTGGGATGAATAGTAATATATCTACGTTTTGTGTATAAAGCAACTACTATATTCATCTGAATTAACATATGTGGATGGTCATGCGGTCTAGTGAGTAAATAGGGTACCTATGAACCTTGACAATAGATCCCATACCCATTTATGCGCTTGCCTATGACTTTCTATTACAATAAATTGAACTCATTTTAACTGAATGAGCGCATTTTTCAGAATAAAGAGAATTGACATACATATATTCTTATTTTTATCTTTATTTATATAAAACAAATAAAAATGCAAGTAAACAATCAAAAATAGACAATAAAAAAATATCACAAATAAAGTAAAATAAAATAAAGAGAGAACGTGCCGAAAATACTTTCGTATCTATAATACAATAAAAGTAATAACAACAAAGCATCTAAAACACTCAATTTGCAAATGTATTGATTATTAGCCACAGCAAAATATAAGCAACAAAATGCCAAAAAAAAAAAAAACACAAAAAATATTAATACAAATTTTTATTGACCTTAATAATTATTATACTACTAAACTTATACATTCACCAAATTCTTACACACACAAATTTGTTAAATTTTACGTTCAGCATATTAAAATGTGACTAACTTAAAGTTTATAAATGGATTTTTAGCCGTGTTTTTTACTTACAGTCAATTTTATTTTGAAATCATTTATTGTTTTATTATTATAAATTATTGTGGTGTAGTAGACAAAAAAAAACAAAAAGTGAATAAATATATAAAAACAATTGCCAGACAGACAGGTCGAGAGAGCGAGAGAGAGAGAAAAGGGTGCTTATCAGGGCACTTCAGAAATAATCAAATACTAAAAATTGAGATGTTGATACATATTTCTCCTTTGCGAAAAACACTCATGTTTTTAAAGTCGAATGCAGACGACTATCGGACACCCTGTTGTTTCAAAGCTTAAAGAAAAATTAAAATTCTTAATAAGGAATAAACAAACTTCATAAAAACTCACATATGTTCCATACATATGTACTATATAACATTCATGGTTTTATACAATACTTTCTGAGCAATAAACAAATTAACAATGTCCAAAAATCCGTTTCACAAAAAATATTTAAAATATCCCGGAAACAAAAGAATCGACATACCATTTTAAAGCATTTTATTGATCCCATAGTTTCAAAAAAAAAAAAAACAAGCGCTTAGACAGACATCTACTTGGATAAATTAATTATAGTCACTTTGTTTTTGAATAAACATAAGTTGTATACTGTTATTGCTTATTTACTCTCCACCATCATCTAGTTGCTACATATATTCATATTTGTACAAATTTAATATACCTTTTACTGTTGACTATCTGGTATACATATAATAAAAATCTCAAAAGAAATAAATAAAATTTCATGCAATGTTAACGAAGACAAAGTTGTATCCAAAACACAAATGTGCATGCGAAAAAAATAAACAAAACCCCAGACCATCTTTCGTAAGAAATGACCACAAAAAAAAAAAAACAAATTAATTGGGTAAATGCTTAAAGTTCATTAACTTTGTGACGTCATTGTCAACGAAACATTGGCTTTGATCATTAATTTTATACAACATTGGCTTTGATCATTAATTTTATACAATAAAAGAACAAATTCTTCTTGGAATGTTAAAAAGAAAAAAATTGCATACAATTTTATGGAGATTAAAATGATGAAAACAATTTTTAAAAAAAATCTCCATTTCTCTTTTGTGTTTTATTTGATTTATAATAAACATTTTTAGGCTTCAAATTCAAATTATTTAATTTTATCTTACTCATATCGGAAAACAACGTCAATATAATAAAATTGAATGTTTTGCTGCTTCAATTTCATTAAAACTGTCAATATTAACGATTGAAATAAATTGAATTTTTAACAAAGAAGGGAAGGAATAGAATACATTGAATACTTAATACACTTAATATAAGCAGAATATCGATATTTGGAATATATTTATAATATAATAATTGAGAAATAATCCAAATAAAAGAGATTAAATGTTTTAAAATAAATAGTACAATAGTACAAACTTCTAATTCCAAGCTGAAATTTGGTGTAGACGATCAAAACATTTTTGACATTTAAAAATTTTTATTTTTTATACATAACAAATATCTCAATGAAATAAAGATATCATTCACACTAACTGTGTAGGGTATTTATTAAGAGAATAGCATAACAATTTTGTTAATTTCTTCAATAAAATATTTACCTCATTAAATGAATGATCCACATCAAGATTTCTTAAATAGAATTTATATAGTTCGAGAATATCAGAAAATAGAAATAGACATTTAATTTTAAATTTACAATATTTTTTATAGCAAAGTAATTACAATATTTAATTGTATTTTATTTATTTTTGTATTCTATAGAAATCGATAGGTTAATAAACAACCTTGTCTTCTAATACTATGTATGTATGTAATTTGAATTGTAATTCTTATTGTTGTTGCAAGGTTTCTCTTTTACACATAGTACATACTTAGTAATAATCTATTTGCCTCACTCTAAACATTCAAACAGAAAGAGCTAAGATTTTTTTGTAAAAAATATGAAAATAACAAAAAATAAATATGTTAAAATTCCATTTTAAAAAATATCTAAAAATAAACAATGAATTGCATTTAAGAAAGCTTAAAACGGCCGGGCCAACTCAGATGAGAAGAAGTAAACTTAAACCAAAGTTAGCAAATGACAATTAATTAACGCCAAGAAGACAACTTTGCTTGACAAAGTTGGTAAGCAGAACAGCAAACAAGTAAAGCTAAAAATATCCAAAAAAGGAAGCTACTATAATAAAAATACATTTATACAATATATAAAACAGCAATAACAACAACAAAGTTGGTTATTAAAAAAAAAAATAAAGGTAAAAAAATCATATGAATTTTGAAGAGATACATATTTCTCATCGCATAACACAACGTAATGCAACGCAACACAACAAAAAATGTAGCAATAAAAAACAAAAAAATTCAAACTATAAATAACGATTCACGTGTGAGATAGATACAAACAGCAAACAACCGGCAACAACAACATCACCAACGATAACAACAACAACAACAACAACAACTAGAATCATGATGATTAATTTTATTTAATATAAAAACAGGTAGTAATAGTAGTAGAGTAGAGTTGATTAGAGTACAGTACAACACACTATAAACTGCCTTACATTTGTTAGTGAAGAGTCATCATGATATAAAACTCACAGATATCTAAAGTATCTGCTGTATTTGTGTGTGCACCGCGTGCAACATTAAAAATAAAAACAAAAAGAAGTATACAATTTTGACATAGTGTTTTCTTTTATAAATAAACGTCCCACAAAATCGGTTAAAGCAGGCAACGTAGAACAAAGAGGTGATGGACATATGGTAGGGGGTTGTTAGATACTATTGGGCATTGCAGATACTTTTGTACTCTTATGTGATAAAGTCCAAAGCAAATGCGTGAGTGCTTAATCATTGCTCACTCACCGCAGAGAGTGCGATCACATGTTATGAGTATTGTATGTGTATGAATGTATCTGTGAGAGTCAATAAAGAAAATGAGAGAAAGAGAGAGTAAGAGAGTGAGAGCATGAGCGTGTAAACGAACAAGTTATGGCAGGCGATAAAAACGTGCGTATGAGTAACATATGCTTCTGAGAACAATAACAACAACAGCCACTACTTTGACTTGATTGACAAAGCAAACACGAGACATTATTTTACATATAAAAACTGAACAAGATGAAGAGGGGGATGTGTGTAAAAGAGATCTAAAATTAAACTTGCTTTTCAATTTTGGGGATTTTTCTTGTAATGCAATTGAATGAAGGAAAAACCCCAAACTATTATGCATATTTCATACTTTACGAGTACTTAATCTATATCGGTCAATATTTTATCAATGAAACTTAAATATACTATTAAGATCATAAAACGCTTAAGGCCAATTAAGATTTAAGATTACCGATACGAAAAAATAATAGGATTTATAATGTTTGTGATTTTTTTTAAATTTATTTACAGAGAAGTTCCTCGGCATGCGCCATGTGCAATGCCTTCTCTGCTTCTTTTGTCTATCATTGGCCTATGCACTACGTGTTAATCTAAGTGTTGGTTTAGTTGCCATGACTGATACTCCGGATGACACACACTCCAATTCAACTGATGATAAACCCACCCAAAATAATGATAAATGGTTTGAATATGAGGTAATAAGTGTAAAAAAGTAATAAACCTTCACCTTGTGAACTAATATTTTATTCATTTAACTATTTGCAGACCTATGATTGGAGTGAACAAGAGAAATCTTTTATGTTGAGCAGTTTTTTTTGGGGCTACATTTTAATGCAAATACCTGGTGGCCATTTGGCCCAGAAATATGGTGCTAAAATAATCCTTCTAATTGGAGTAATGTTATGCGCTGTCCTAACAATATTAACACCATTGGCTGTATCTGTTGGCGGCTGGAAACTATTGTGCGTGGTACGTGTCATGGAGGGTCTCACACAGGGTTCAGTACACCCAGCAACTCATGTGATATTGGCAAGGTGGGCTCCACCCGACGAACGTGGCAAGCTCGGCACAATTTGCTACTCGGGCTCACAGTTCGGCACAGTAGTAATGTTGGCCACAAGTGGTTTCATAGCAGACTCACCACTAGGCTGGCCTGGCATTTTCTATATATCTGCTTGTTGCTGCTTTATCTGGGCTATATTATGGTGGTTTTTCGCCTCGAGTAATCCGGAGAATAGCAAACACATCACACCCGAAGAACTTAAGTTTATTGAAACATCACTGGGTTCAAACAGAAGTTCACCACGAGCAGAAAATCAGAGTGTACCCTGGGCAGCCATTTTCAAATCTCCTCCATTTCTATCATTGATTGTTGTACATTGTACCCATATGTGGGGTTTCTGGACGCTGCTCACGCAAATTCCGAGCTACATGAAGAACATCTACGACATTGACATTAAAAACAGTGCATTACTTTCATCATTACCCTACACTGTGATGCTTATACTGAGCTTCTTCTTCGTCTGGCTTTCAAATGTGCTGGCGAAAAGCAATCGTATGCCGCTTTCGTTCAATCGTAAATTCTTTAACACGATCGGCCATTGGGTGCCAATGTGTTCACTGATTGCACTCGGTTTTGTGCCAAAAGAGAACTCGGCCATTGCGGTAGCGCTACTCACGATCACAGTTGGCATTAGTGCGGCGACATATCTTGGCTTTCAAGTCAACCATATAGATCTCGCGCCCAACTACGCAGGAACACTGATGGGCATAACGAATGGTGCAGCGAACATAATGAGTGCATTGGCGCCTCTCGCTGTTGGATTAATAGTAACAGATACGGTAAGTTTTGCCATTTCTCTTAAACTAGTAGAGAACAGTTAATAATCTGATCTTTTATTTTTTATTTTTTTAACAGACTAATGTTAATGACTGGCGCTATGTGTTCTTTTTGGCTGCCGCTGCTTACTTCTTTGGAAACCTGCTCTTTATTATATTTGGCAAAACAGATGTACAATGGTGGAATGAACCAGGTGTAGAAAGTAGCGAAGATGTAAATAGACCCCTTCGAGGTGGTTCTGAAAAATCACCGGCGTAGTAGCATACAAAGTGTAGGATTTAATACAATTAAATTTGTATAAAATGTGAGAATGCAAAAAAAAAAAAAAAAAAAAAATTAAGAAAAAAGACTCAATGATTAAATGATTTTCTAAATTCCTGCACTTATATACATGTACATACATGCATATGCATATGCACTAGTTAAATTGAAATCAGACGATAAGATTTAATTTGTTGGTTATTTTATTTTATTTTTTTGATTCAATTCGTATATATTATTAATTATATATATATATATATGTATATTTTTATGAATAGAGTGCTTCCATTAGCGATATTAAACTTTAAATATAAAAACAATATATTATAATAAATTAAGTTAAACAAATATTTTAACAATAACTAATTAAAAAATTATAATTTCCAGTATTTTATTTTATGTAAATATTTATATATAAAAAAATAATAAATTAATAAAAGAATAGCCAACCTGTAAATATTTCTAGGATTAAACAAACTCTGTGTGCCTTTTGCGAATTGTTATTAATATTTAATTAATATTTAAGCACTTAATAAGATAAAAAAAAACAATTGTTGAAAAAATTTAAATAATATTAACGCAAAACAAAACGCGTTACAAAAAGAATTCAATGGTTTTTCATTTCATTAAAAATTAATCACTTTTAACTAATTTTATGATTAAAAAATTACACAATTTAATATTATTTTTCTATAAATTAAAACAGAACACAAACTTTTGCAAATTACAAATTTCTGATAAACAAAAACATTGCGCGGCTAATCAACACTATTAATATGGAATTTATTATTCAACACTATTTAGTTGTCTCTCTCAGTGCTCAGTGTTTATCCAACAAACAGCTGATAGAGAAAAACACCCAGTGCGAAATTTGAGCACAATTGAAAACTGTTTATATCCAAATATACATAAATTGTAAAATTGTAGAAAATTTTATAAATATTATGAAGTTGATTTGAAAAAGGTAAATATCTTTATCATATTTATATGATTATCTTCTGTTGTTTAAGATCAGTTGCTAGAGGAATTTTGTTGATTTTCCTACTGGGCACCATTAGATTTTCAATGCTTTGTTTGTTTTCATCAAAGAAGAAGAGTAACGACAACGACAACAACCACGACGACGACGACGACGACGCATTTACTTTATCAAACGTCAGCAGTTGTGTGGGTGTTATTTTTCATTTCTTCTTTTCTTTGTCTACAACAAAAATTGTAATTAATTAATATTTTACTTTGTTTGTTTTTTTTTTTTTTGCTAAAACAAAGTGAAAAGTGTTAAAAAGTTTTCGCACTACTGATTATGGTACTTGGTTGCATTTGTTGCAACCGCGATGGCTATCAACAGATTGGTCCAACAGGTAAAGACATCATTGTTTATTTTTTTTCAAATGCAATTCTAATTAAAAATATTTTTAAATACACATATGTTTGTTACTATATTCATAGGGCCACGTTTTGGGGTTCGTCATCTACAATGTATATTGGTATTTTGGGGTATGGCGGTAGCATATTCGTTACGTGTAAATCTTTCGGTAGCAATTGTGGCAATGACTGATCGAAATGCCAGTAATCCGGATTATCCAGTATGTTACTATAGATTTCGTAATTATTCGTAAATTAATAATTGATGTATTTTTGTTTTTGTTTTGCAGGAGTTTGACTGGGATGAAAGTATTAAATCGTACCTGCTGAGTAGCTTCTTTTGGGGTTATGTAGTCACACAAGTGCCTGGCGGTTATTTATCCGCGATATATGGTGCCAAATTCATGTTCTTTTTTGGCATTCTTATTTGTTCATGTCTTGCGTTGCTTACACCAGTCATTGCTGGCTATGGTGGATGGCGTTTACTTCTTTTGTTGCGTGCCGTACAAGGTCTTTGCCAAGGTGTTATATTTCCCTCAACGCACAGTTTTCTATCGAAATGGGCTCCAGTGGAGGAGCGTGGTCGTTTAGTGGGCTATTGTTATTCCGGCGCACAATTCGGCACAGTTGTAATGCTGTCAGTCAGTGGTTTTATTGCAACATCATCATATGGTTGGCCATCGATCTTCTACACATCTGGTTGTGTGGGCATTATATGGTCGTTTGTCTGGCTTTTCTTGAGTGCCAGCACTCCGGCACAACATTTGACAATAACGGTAATTGAACGTCGTTATATTGAAACATCTGGACATATGCGCCGCCCATCTGATGCTGGTCGCATAAATCAACCACTTAAAACGCCATGGTTAAGGATTTTCACTTCAATGCCATTCTGGGTGCTTGTGTTTGCTCATTGTTCAAGTAATTGGGGCTTTTGGACATTACTCACTGAAATACCAACATTTATGAAAAGTGTTCTCGGCATGGATATACGCAGCAATGGCCCATTATCAGCTTTGCCCTATTTGGCAATGTGTTTGCTAACATATGGCTTCATATTCCTATCGGATGTGCTGAATCGTGGCGGGAATATAATGCCACTGGCATTTTCACGTAAATTTTTTAATACGTTAGGCACTTGGTTACCAATGTTGGCACTCCTAGGCTTAGGCTACATAACAGCAGGTGGTGATAATGTCAAATTAGCTATTGCCTTACTCACTATTGCTGTGGCAACAAATTCTGCGACTTATCTTGGCTTCCATTGCAATCATCTTGATCTCTCGCCCAACTTTGCTGGAACTCTCATGGGTATAACAAATTGTGCAGCAAATTTTATGAGCATATTGGCACCACTCACAGTAGGATTAATAGTAACCGATGAGGTAAGTTTAATAATGAGATATTATATATTTTATCTTAAATTATTTTTTTTATTTTGTTTTTTGTTTTTCTATGTGCAGACTAATCCCATGCAATGGCGTATTGTTTTCTTCTTTACCGCTGGCTTATACTTTCTGGGAAACTTGTTTTTCATACTATTCGGGCGCACAAGTGTTCAAGACTGGAACTTTCCTTCGAATAGTAATGGCACAAATGTGGCACAAAGATTACCACAAGATAATTATGATGAAGAATATGCACCTTTGTATACCGCTGATTCTTAGAGTGCAGAGGCTTCATTCATGTTTTGTGTTTATTAGGTAGAAAAAATACAAGTACCTTAAAAATGTGGACATTCCTTGGAATTGACTATTGCATCTAAAATGTGTATCCATTATATCCATTCTATATATGACACACTATTCTTATCATAATTATTTAGTCTGTAATACTTACATGTTTTTGTGTATCATCTCTGTAAGCGCAAATTTGCAATTAGTTTCAAACTATTTATATGTAAAATTTCTTAATTTCCATTTTTTGCTTTGGTGCTTTTTACCAAAAATATTAAGATAAAAAATAGTATTGAATACGCAATATCAACTACATAGATACCTAATAACAATACTTACAATATAATAAAATGTATAAATATATATATATTATATATAGTATAAATCAAGATAAAAAAACAAAAAAAAAAAAAAAAATTATGTAATTAAAGTCTCAATGATGATTTATAAATACTTATGTGGTTTTCTTATATGTGTTTCTTTATTATATTGTACAAACTTAGACTAATAATATTATGTTTTCTTTTCTTTTATCTAAGTACTACAAAAATTTATTATATGTACTTATTATTATTATTTATACGATTTTTTATACTACTAAATTTCCTATTTTTTCGATTTGTTGCGCTGGACACTGGGAGGCGACGGCGCTTTGTTCGTTTGTATTTCATTAACAAATAATTAAAAATGTTTGTTAATTTAATAAATGTTGGTACATACGCATTATGTAATCATATGTGATTGCTTAGAAGAGAACTTAATTTAAGTGTTTAAAGCTAAATAATTACAATAAAATCGGAAGGAGAGTCCAAGTGTAGACAAACGCAAAAAGCTAACAAGATTTGAAAGATTTGAAAGAAGCAAGTGACTTAAGAATGTGTAATTATGTTAATGCAAAATTGGTATCAGAAACGAGCGCATATACTATGTATGTATTCATGAGCTGGAATCGTAAGATGGACAACATCTGGATTCGAAATCAGTGGCGCCAAGACAAATTGTTCCGAAAACATATCACAAACTTTTTCTTTCATTTTCCTTTTATTTTTTCCACTGTGCTGTACGCACACGTTTCATGATGCTGATAATGCTGGTGATTGATAATCTCGTTCAGTGCAGTTTATGATTCGCTGGCAAATCTTCAGAACGTATACAGCGTCCTCGGTAGCAAATCTCTGTCTCCGATGATACCTTTGTGGATGTTGATGTCGCATAAACTACATTATTCATAAGATCCTTATGGAAGCTAACCTCGGTTTTGTTCGTAGCTAATGTGGGCGCTATAGTTGTGGCTATTGCTGCACCTGGCGTTGTATTGGTAGGCGTCATTGGTGTCGTGCGCTTAATGTTCATATATTCTTGGCGTCGTTTACCTACTGCTGCTAAAGCTGCAGTCACTGCTTGATCTTCACTCTCTTCAATTGCAAATAGATCATGTAATTGTTTTTTCACTTCTGAGAATAGACTGGGCTGTGTATCTAAGTCATCACTAGCGTCATCTTGTACAACATCCATACGCCGAGTAGCACTCTCCTGGTAGGTATTATCGTTTTCATTGTCTTTCATGGAGAATGTTGTGTATTCTATTGATTTGGGTGTAGACATTTCAGAGTCATCCGTTACTGTGTCAGGTATAACAGTTGTGGTTATGCCAATGGCGGCGGGTCTATAAGTTGTGGGCGTTACGGGAGTGGTTGTTTTGAGTATTTGCGCTTGAGTAGTACCGGATTTCTCGCCTGAATAGAGGGTATTCAATATTTGAGAGCCCAGAGATTGTGATTCAGCTGCTTCAAAGCTTTCATTATTTTGTCCAGTTCCAGTTCCTACGATGCGTGTTTTCTTCCATTTTCCACGTCTGTTTATACGTGCTGCGATTGTTGTCTTTTGATCTTCGAAATAGTCTCCAGTATGTGGGATTTCAGTAGGGGCTGCTGTTACAATTTCCTCGGGAGCCTTGCCCATAACTTCTTCTAGCAATTCAGCAAAGGATTTCTCGGGCCTGGCAATTAAGATTAGTACATAGTACATAAATATATTTCCGTATTTTTACTTGTAATTGAATTCTACTTACTTAAGGTTTGGAGCCTTCAGTGTAGTTTTGCTACCTGAAGATCCCAAATTGGCAGCAACATTGAATTCGTAAGTATCTGGTTTCTGAACTTCCTCTTCTGGCCCAGCAGTAACAATATCTGGTTCATTTTCATAGTTGTGCGTGTCCGTTTTAGGAGTTTCTTTTAAAGGCTTGAAGTTCTCGGAGTTTCCAATTTTCACAGCCGGCGACCATTGTGATTCCTGACCTTCCAATTTGAACGGTTGCTTATAACGACGACGTGTTGTCGCCTATGATCATATTAGATTATTAAAAGGTAAATTGCTAATTATGGTAAAAATGAAACTCACCTCACTAGCGTCGGATTGTTCCGGATTGAAACGACTGTGTTTACGGGTATATTGCTTCTTAGTAACCTCTTCAACTTCCTCTTCCTCCGGTGCTGGTGTGGATGAGGCTGGATGTGGGCGGCGTGTGCGTGAACGTACTTTTACGACACGGCGAGGTGGTATACGTGCCCGTAACTAAAAATTAAATCATGCAACTTACTGAGTATGTAATCAATAAAAGGCAAAACCATTAACTTACCCCAACACGTTCCTCGGTACTTGGTGTTGTTGTAGTTGGGGCCTCTGTTGTCGTAGTAGTACGTAACCTTGGATAGTTGCGGCGTATGAAAGGCGAACGACGTGTGGTGGTAGTTATTGGCTCTTCAGTGGTGGTAGGTCTTTGCGTGGTGGTAGTCGGAGGAGTTGTGCTTGCTACGGTCGTATAGATAGGACTTACTTCGTTGCGTAGTATTGGCTCAGTTGGATTTATGTCTTCTTGATTAGGGAAATAACCTGGACCATAGTTATCCTTGGAGAACTCATTGTAGTGCTCAGCAATTTGCATTGGTTCGAGCAAATTGGCAGGAAAACCTTGATCACGGCTATCAATGCTGTTACTTGGTGTGACAGTGTAAATTTGTTGTGTCTCAGATGTGGGTCCTTCGGTGTTGCCAACATCATAAGAACTTGGAATAGCAGTTGGACTGGTAGGTTTACGTGCTGGCTTAAATACTGGGTAGTTTTGTTTCAAAACATCTCTTTGATACTCCAAATCTTGGTCCTCCTTATTATTCTTTGAACCGTTGTAGATCTTCTTTGGCTTGATTTTAAAAGATTGACGTTCTTCGTTAGTTGGTCGATAACGAATACGATTTGGATTGCGTATAATTGCAGTACGTGATGATTGTGGTCGTTTAGTTGCCGAAGTGGATTCATTATCTGTGCTCGCAATATTAGGTCTAGTGCTGAATGGACGTCGAACGCGGTTTGAATTATGATTGTTAGTACTTTCAGTTTCTGAATAGGAAACGGAAGAAGTAACCTTTGAGACAACAGGTTTCCGTGTGCGATGTAATGGGCGACGTGTGGGACGGGTAGCAGGATCTGATTCGTATAAAGGCGTCGTTGTAGGCAGTTTATCTTTCTCTTGAAGATTGTTTACAAGACCGGGTATATCTGGTGTGAGTGGTGGTAATTCTGAAGGAACATGGTAAGGATTTGGTTCATATTCAGTATTTCCATCTGGTATTTCGTTTTGATTGTAGCTTGGGCGATGATTTAGGGGCTGTTGTTGGCTGATATCTTCCAAACTATAACCTGCATCAGATGTGGTCACTGGCACAGTGGCGGGAGTGTAGACAGTAACGCGTTGCTTACCCTTAGTGGTAAATGGCTTTTGTGTGGTTATTGGAATGTTCACCTCACGCTCATATTCCATTGACACTGGTGTATATTGTACTTGTTCAAATGGCGGACTTGTGGGATTAACAAGTTGTGGACGATTGCGGAAGGCGTCTTGTTGGCGGAAATACTGTTTCATACGGAATTCTTCATCAGCGTTCGTAACTGGTGGTGGACGAGTTGTAAACCTTGGCAAATGCTCTTGCTGTGGCGCCTGGGACTCAGTGCTTAAGTCATGATAAAGTTGACCACTTGTACTTGGGAATTGAACTTGTGGACGTGTGCTGTACGTAAAGAGCGTTTGTGGTACTGGAGTTGTCGAGGTGGTTGTAGAAGATGTTGTTGATGTAGTGCTGGTCGATGTGGATGTACTCTGTGGCCGATGAGCTTGCACTTTAGTAAAGAAATCATCATTACCGATCTGATTAAATTGATCATAGGGATTGTTGGCCTGTTGTTGGAAACTTGGCTGTTCAATTTGTACATTTTGGGGACGCTTCTTTTTTGGACGTTCCTGCTTATTGATCTTTGGGGAAGTCACTTCTTGAATGGCATCTTTTACATAGTAATAACTAAATTTATTATTACGTTGGGGCTGTTGTTGCTGCGAGCCACGTTGTGAGCTTCCGTCGAAAGGATTCCGGGTACTAGTAGTGGTATAATAATCATTATTTGTTGAAACAGGCTCCTTCACACGGTGAGCAGAAGGACGAGCGCGCTGCGTTGTCGGTTGATATGAATTCAATTCTTGCTGTGCCAATGCATTGCTGTCCTTTGCACGATTCACAACAATGGATCCAACATGAGGCTCCGGTAAAAGAATCTTGTTAAAGCCATTTGGTGTACGGTAACTGAGTGGCGCCACGAAGAACGGAACATCACGTAGGTCATGGCTTTGTGTCAATTGCGAAAGATAAGGCAGATCAAATTTCACATAACCATTAGGGATCGGCATGCCAGCTGGACCAACAAAAATATCGGGTGTTTGCTTTGTGGGTGCATCGATAACTGATATGGTGTTCGAATTTCGCAGGGCCGTCACTACATCGGCTTGAGTTGGTCGGCCATTGTTACGAAACAGGAACATGGCTAGTGGTGGTTGATGTGCCTTCTGCTTAGGTTTAGGAGTTGTGTATTGTTGGTTACCGAAGGATTGGAAAATGTCTTGTGCCTTAGATGTAGTAAGGCGGGGTCTTGGAGTTGTACTAGTTGTGAAGAAATCACCAAGTGGATCTTGCGTATAGAACTGATTGATCTGGTATGGATTTACATCGGGGAGGCCACCATTGAGATTGTATTTGCTAATATCGAAATTATTGTTGTTTTTGCCACTGTTAGAGCTTTGCTGTTGTTGAGCCTGTGGTTGTTGGTTGTAGAGGGTGTCATAAGGCACATAGAGAAGTTGGACTTCTTGTTGTTGACCCGAACTGGATGGCGCTGAGGGTGATGATGCTGGTGATGATGCTGCAGGTGATTGATGTGAAGAGTAAGGTGATTGGAATGTGGATTCCTTATTATTCAATCCAAATAGAGTTTCCGGTTGAGGATCAACAGGAAAAACTTGAGGAGTTACACTTTGCAGTGATTGCTGAGTTGCCAGAGGTTTCGACTCTTTAAATGTCGAGGTCTTTAATGGCAATACACTATCAATATAATTTTGTTGATGCAGTGACTTTTGTGGTGCGCTGAGAGCTTGTGAATAGGGCTTAGGATGATATTCCGAAGGAAACACCGGCTGCTGACCAAACAATGACGAACTTCCGAAAATCGAAGACTGTGCACTTCCAGTGCCACCCAAAGAGTGTTGAATCTGATAGCCAGTCTGTAGTGTGGGAGGTGCATTACCACCAGCACCACCATTGCGCAACTGATCATTGCGGAAAGGCATTTCGAATTTGAAGAAAGATTGCGATGTTGGCTCTTGCGTCCGCAAACCACCACCATTCGATTTTAATGAGCCCCCAGCAGACTGACGTAGTGGCTGCGATTGTGGTGCATTGGCATAACTTTGAAATTGGTAGGGAAATGAATCAAATGGTGATCCGCCAGAGGCTTTTGACAAATCACCGAAGCGTGCATTAGGCGGAAACGATTGAGAGTACGTCAACACCCGTCCATTGCCAGTTCGATCCTTACTATTGCCACTACTGCCATCCAAAGGCTGTGCCAGAGGTACCCAATCTAGTGCTCCCGATTCCGTTGAGTCCAGATTTTCCACTTGACGGGACCATTTCTTATCTTGTGCCTGAATTGTGCTTGCCAGCAGGCAAAGCCAAGTCGCAGTGGCGACAATCAGATTCAACTTTAGTCGCCGAGTCATTACGTTGCCTGCAAATGGATACAAATTACAAATAATAAAAATGGAATTTTAATTTATAGATACAAACTTGTCGGATCAAGATAATAATTTTATTAATCATGGCTTTATATGTCTGCCAATACATTTATTACAATAAAAAAAAATCTTCAAGGTAAACAAGTTCATGAATCTATTCATGGTTTGGTTGTTTTGTTTTCCTTTTGGTGCAAATGATTCTAGAATGATTTCATGAGAATATAATGAAAGTGAAAGGTGAATTATATCTGAGTTACATTTGTACTAGTAAGTCTTTGACAAGTGTTTATGGATTATATAATATAATTATTAAGTGATGTATAAACAACTAAAGTTAAGTGCTACACTGGCTAATGAAGAAATCGATCTTTGGTATTTTGCGCTCGCTTATTTGTTGATAATTTAATAATTTCTTGAAAAACTATATAATTTTATTTGAAAAACATTTAATTTTCTCTTCATCATTTCATTTTAGATAATTGCTATTTATGATATATGAAAATAATAGTTTATA
Source organism: Amiota mariae (assembly GCA_035041805.1). NCBI lineage: Eukaryota > Metazoa > Arthropoda > Insecta > Diptera > Drosophilidae > Amiota > Amiota mariae. The sequence goes on from JAWNKV010000286.1 coordinate 4,835,688, forward strand.
TTATGATTATGGTGGTGCACGGTTACAGTCGCATTGAATTTATCTAAAATATTATGAAAAATGAGGATCGAACAATGCCAAGAAAGATACGCGTTCATAACTGCATTTTTTTTTTTTTTTTTTTTGCAAACATGACTTATTACAAACATTCATTCAATTGTGAAAGTCACTGAAAGTGATCATTTGTATCTTTTACTAAAAACTCAAAACTACACACCCGTTATACATAAACATGCTTAGTATTATACATGATTGGTATGTATATAGATACTCAAGTGTATCTGGATATGTAACCACCACAGCCATTGACCATTACAATTATGACATTTATTTATTATTATTATTATATTTTTTTTAAATATTTCCAAATTAACTTATTTAAAATAGACTTATCTATTTATAACGGAATTTTGAACATATGAGTTATCATAGTTTTTGATTTCCTCATTGTGATTATTATACGTGTACATGTATTTATTTATTTAAAATAATATCTATAATTTTCTATTGTAGATTGTCGGATTTTCTATGCTTGTTGCATACAGGAAATTTTTCAATAATTTGTTGTTAATGTTAATATTTTGGGCGGCGGCTTCTTCGTTAAACAATTTTTTAAAGAATTTTATTAACGTCGAAAATTTATAATAAAATATATGAAAAGAAAACGAAAGTCGTTTTATTACTCCTCCTTGGTGTAGTGCGGTGCGGTGCAGTGCTGTGCGATGCGGTGAGTCGTCGCTGGTCATTGATTTGTAACCGAAAAAGGCAGTGAGTGCAGCACTTTCGTTTTCACTTTTTCAGCGAATTAATCTTTACTTACTTGTTTTTAGTTATTTTTTTATTTTGAATTTTTCTTTTTTTTTTAGTTTTACTTTTTTTTATCTCATCGTTTTGCTTCAAAGTTGCAATTGCACTTGCAACAAAAAGTCAACACAACAATCAACGGATGCAGATGCAAACATGCAGCCAAACCAAGTAGACAGACAGACAGACAGACAGATGGGCATACAGAGAGTTAGGCAGATATACAGTTGAACAGTCTGAGATTTTTATATGCAACAACAAGGCACGAAAAATGGGTTAAACGAAAGCAAAAGTATTTAAAGAAATGTGGCAAGGCAAGTAAGAAAAGTAAAGTAAAGTCATTGTGGCCATTGGCCATATTGGCGAAAAACAAAATAAAAAAAAAAAAAACAATAACGAAAGCTTACTTGATTTTAATAAGCGGAACTGCAACAAAACACATATGAATGAATGAACTACACATGCTGAGTTGTTTTTTTTTTACTGAATAACCGTAACTTGAACTGCAATATGGCACAGTGAAAGATATAATACAGAAAAAAAAAAAAAAAATTTAAGGAAAATAGAAAGAAATGAATAACAGAAAGAAAGTTCATTGAATTTGATGCTCAGCATGTTATTAGGCACTTTTAGTAATAATAATCTGAACTTATTTCTTCTGGAGCTTAGATATTAAAATCTTAAAAACGGAAAAACTACTGAACAGAAAAGATAATCAAAGATATTATAAAATAGATACGAATTTTCCTTTCCTTAAACCATATTTAATTTTATTCAAATCATTCAACTTCGTGGTCAGTCTGTCGGTCAATTACAATTTGTAAATTACAATTTGTTGTTGGCCATCAACAAACCAAATCCAACAAAACAACTTGCTGCATACTAGAATTCGTTCGTTCATTCATTCATTCATAGTCTCGATTGTATTATTGTTAACCAACGTTACACCTGAACGCTTCCAGACGTTTACAATACAATATTTATATTTTATGTTTATACAGATTTGTTTGTTGTACACATTAAGTTGGCTATTGTCCGATAGTTGAAATAGACTTATAGCTGTGGCCGCCTGCACTTGAATTATTGTGTATGTTAAGTCTTAAGTTTCAATTGTTGGTCATAACCATAATAATGACGGTACATGCTATCCAATGTGAAATGTTACATTGACATTAAGTTTGGATTTTACTTCTTGAGTATCATGAATATGTAATTTAGGTTTCCCTTTCATTTTGACTTGTAATGTACCTTCATTTACCATATAATTGTTTTGTTTCTTCATACTCTATGAGTTAAAAGAGAAATGAAAGTCATAGTACTTTGTTTTTTTTTTACTTTTTCTAAAATTCCATTTACTAAGAAAATATCTTCTTATGGTTGTTCATTGATCAATTTGCTATTTTAAAATTATCTACTATTAATTTTTGATATCAAGATCTTTTAAAAAACTTAGATTACTTAGGGGACCTAATAAGACAATCCTCGTAATGACAGTTCCTCCAATATCCTGATATTCATCAAGATTTTCAGAATCCTCTTCAGAGGCAAACCTGCAAATTCATTGGGTTCCAAGTACTGGAAACCTAAGCAGCGGAGTTTACTCTGCTCTTTCCTTCTCTTCATTACATTGTCTACATTGATCGTTATGAATTAACACTCTACAATGACCAGTTAAGAAGCCCGAGACTAACCGTATGCCTTTCCGTGTTATTCACAGTAGTTTCTGTGTTCTTTTGCAAGAGCTTGTTGGCATAAATATTTTAGCCTCCCTAATATTTTCAGTATTATGCCAAGGCAGTCCGTTAAAATTGAAACTATATGTATATTACTAATAAGATATCAATCATAAAATCATTTTATAACAAAACTTTTCTTTTAATTAAATAGTATTGTCTTGATATAAGATTTCAATGAAGTTGTAACAAGTCCAAATGGCATAAAACTGTTCTAAACATTGTAGTCTTTAATTGGGTAAGAACTTTCCATACAAACCTTATTTGAAATACACTGTTACAATTGAAAATAAAAGATTAGTTAGGTCAATATATTCTCTATGAACTCTTTGTAAAGCAAACTATTCTATTTCAGAAATATTGTCTTGAAATAACATTATCATTAAATTGAAATAATCCGCCTCTTGTATTGTAAGTATTTATACAATATATAAACGTGTTCCTAACATGCCTATAGCTAGGGATTTCGAAATGAGAACAACAAGTGCACAAGGCCCCCTGCTTTCTACGGAAACCATGAAAACAACAGTATTTATTTTATTTTTTGATGAGTCCCAAATCAAAAGTAAATGCTTGAAAAAGGCTATATAATTGATTTTGAAATATGTCTCGATAGTTTATATATAAAATTTGATCCACCAATTTCGACCGATTCTGTTGGTAAATTGTGTTGAAATAAAAACTAAATGTTACTCACAATAAATCTTGTTATCTTTCAATAATTCAATTTTGAATCCATTGAGTGGCTTTTACGTGATGCGCGCACAAACAAACAAAGTCAATAATTTACATAAATATATCAAATTTCAGGCTTGAAGCTTATTTATTCTAAATCTATTTGATTCTATAAATATTGTATCGTTTCCCTATTTGAATGAATTTCATTTTCAAGAGATTTAGAATAATCACCACCACATACAATTATTTGAAGTTGGATTTATTTATCTTTAGATTTCTAGAATATGCGAATTGATTTCAAAAGAATAAACTCTAATTAATCAAATTGTTCTTATTGCCCAAAAATATATTGAAAGACGGATGTAATTATGATTATAACAATTTCATATTTCTCGAAATAAAAAAAAAAAAAAAATTTAAATCAAATTAATTTCGTTGGATCAATTCGTAATGCTAAGCCCAATTGTTAAGAGGCTTAATAATTGCTACGAAAAAGTTGATCTACTTTATCTCTAAGAGGCTTTGATGTATCTTATTTCGAATAAATGGAAAAAACCAAAAGAAATATAAACAAATAAGTAGTGTGACAAATGACGTAATATTTTCAATAATTGGAACCTTTCTTGGTACTTAAAATTATGAATTAATGTAGAAATGATGAAATGAATCTGACATTGACATTGTTTGGAACAATTGTAGGTGTGTCGTATCGTGTCGTGGTACTCACCATAAAATTATGCACAAAAACCAAGCAAACGTCAAATTATATTATAATTTCTGCAAGAAAGAAAAATGAATTCGTTAACAAAGTGTGAAAAATTCCAGACCCACACGAAATTGGATGAAAAACCCACCCAAATCAAGCCAATTGTGTTCAAATCAAAATGCGTGCAATCTTGTGAAATGGAAATTCAAGCGAGGCTCTTGAATTTGAGTAATTTTTGTCTACCCGAGTTTTATTTATTTGTTTTTATCATTAATTTTCTTGTTGTTTATTTATTGCATTTGATGTGAAGTGATGTTGATGGTGATGGTGATGATGATGGTGATGGTGATGGTGATTTCAACGCCTAACAATATCTTGGTAAATAAAATACATTTTGACTGGGCCAAAACTTGTCTTGAATTGACATGCTCTGCTGATTTCGTGGGTGTAAGTTTACGAGGACTTTAATGTAAATTGAATCTTCGTAGATTTGTGCAAACTTTGCCACTCAAACTCAGTTATTAAAAAAACTTCATTAGTTGGGGTTTATTTGAACTAAAAATTATCAGAGCAAAGCTGCAGCATGTTAATTTTGTTGCTGTTGAAGTTGCAGGTGCTCGAATTGTTCAGATTTGCAAGTTGATTTTGTTGAAGGCTGTCAGTTTGCAGTTGTTTTAACCTTTCTTTTTTTTTTTGGTATTGAATGACAGTTGCATGAGTATCTACAATCAGTAACTAGCACAATGCCAAAAAAGTTTCAAGCTTCAAGTTTTAATATTTACTATTGTACTTACATACTTAAATAAAGTTGGTCAGTTGTAGATACTTTTTGAATTAAACATGAACAAAATCTTCTATAAAAATTTATTTTATTTTATTTTTATGATGGAAACTCACTTAATTTTATATAAGAAACTTCAATTTAAAAACTGTAAATTTAAGTTTCTTATAAATTTAGTCCATTAATTTATTAATATTATTATACATTAAAGTCATTTAATTTCTATCATTTGAGTTTTGAAATAATTTATGAGGTATTCTAGCATGTTCCAGATGTTTACATTCTTCATTCATTGTTATTTATTACTTTATAAATACGATAGCACTCACGCACTCATATTCATATATAAATTTACAATAATAAAGTCTTGCTGTCATTAAAAACTGGACTAAGACTAATGAAGCCTGTTAGCGTCATAACATGAATCATTCAGCGTAAAAACAAAAAATTTTGCAATTTTTTTTTTCGTTTAAATTTTCTTTTATTTTTTGGAAAATTTTGTAATTTTATTTATGTTCGTTTGTGCAATAAACAGCAAGCAATACATATTCGTAATGACAACAACAACAACAACAACAACAACAATAATAATAACAACAATCATCAAAAAATAATGGCGAATAAGATATGTCAACTACTACTATTATTATCTTGTTTGTAAGTATTTTATTTGTATCTTACACAATCTTCAAGATATTTACGCAGACACAATATAAGTAAGATACATATTTCTACTCAATTGTTAACATATTCATTATAAGTAGTAGATACTTATGAAGATATTTCCCTCATAATAAGCCTAAAATTGAGTTCATTGCGGTTAAATATATAGTTTAGTTGTTGATAGATACATTTTTTGTATCTAATGAGAGATTCATTGCAAATCAGGCATAAAGACAAAAAAGGTTGTGCATAAATTATAAAGTCAATTGCTTGAAGTTCACTAATTTATTAGCTATTGTGTTTTCTATTTTTTTTTTTTTTTGTATCTTTATTGTTTTTCATTCATAAAGCAACCAACTTATTCTTGTTATTGTTGTTGTTGTTCGTAGGTTGTAATTTGCTGCCATAAAAATGCATAAATTATTGTTACCTGTTTTCATGTCTATCCCTCTATCTGTCTGCAAGATTATTTTTCTTATTGTATGTCTGGTTGCCTATAATATTTGCCCAATTGCCTGTCTGACTAGTTCAGCTGCCATTGAACTCTTGCCGCATCGAAAAAGAAAAAAACCAAAACTTTGATGACGTTTTTGAGAGACAAAAAACTATCTAAACTTACTTGCCACCTAAACGCCCCCTTGAGCTACTTGATTTTATTAACTTTACTTTCCATTCACTACAATAAGTTAGATGCATTTCAATAAAGGCAAAACTAACAATCAAAAACGATGAAACGCCTTTCACTTGATTTTAAGGTATTTCCCTATTGAAACTATATATGACAATCATAAATTACTTTGAATACTTAAACCCTTGCTTATGGAAATCCATATTAAATGAAATGAAAACGTTTAACGATGATAATTTCGTGTAGAAATATTTGAAAGATTTTTTAATGTTATGAATCAAAATGAGTAAGTAAAGAAGGATGCAATTTAGGGTTATCCTGTATTCACTCAACCAATTCAAAGCTTAAAAATGTGATATATGGGAAAAATATTATTTATAATGCAAAAATCATCTTAGGAGGAATATTTCTAGCAAAACAATTGACATGTCAAGTTATATTTGATTAATGATCAATAATCTTCGAATACTTTTCCCCCTGATTTCCATTATGTTCTTTTGGAACTGGATTTAGTTATCTTAAATATTTATGCATTCATATTTTTTGGAAGTAACTAATTAGGATAATTTGAATTATATTCTGTAAACTGATATTTGTCATTCGGGGAAATTGGCAACTGGTTTCTCAGGATTCTATGGATCGTATTGATATTTAAAATAGAAAGTTTAGAAACATTGAGTACTGATATTTCTAAGACTTTGGAAGTTATGAATAGTTTTCTATTAAGAGGCTCTCGTATTCTTTTTTGACATCATTTTCTTAACCTGTAAAAATGTTTGTGTTAATACGAGTATATTAAATAATTACTAAGATGAGATGGCATAAAATCTCTTCAAAATGAATTTTAAATATTTAGCGCCAAAAACACAAAATTCGGCTAATAAATTTCGTTTGTTCATGCTTTGCTTGTTATGAATTTGTTGAACAAAATAGAAAACAGTTAAAACAGTTTTGCTGCAAGCAAATCACACAAAATTATTAGTAACCAAAAAAACCAGAAATTTCATATGAAAACCAAACAAAAAAAAAAAAAAAGACCAAAACAAAAAAAACTTTCATTTTCTATTTGAAGCGCACCTGCCTAGAAAATTTAATTTAATTTATGGCGTAGGTGGTGGTGGTGGTGGTGGCGGTGATGGAGAAAGGCGTCGTTTAACAATCAAAAACATAAAATGTTAAAAAGTGAAATATTTAAATAAAACAAAAAAAAAAAAAACACATTAGCTTGCGCAATGTTTAAGAATTTATGCATCCGCTTGTTTACATGACTTGCTTTTTGGAATGTGTTTGGAGTGTTATTAGTTAATATAATTTACACGGGAAAGTGATGACAACTTTCCGGTTACAACATCAAGGTGTTGTGATAAGCTTTCTGGGTACCTAATAAAGCAAGAACTTTATATGGTTGCTACTTATAATATTTAATTTCATAAATTTTGTATGCTTAACTCATCAGTTTCTTTTTCGTATGCAAATTGCTTTTGGCACTTGTTCATTAAATTATGTAAAACATAAAAACTTATTGAAGAGGCTACTTATTTCTTTATAATAATTAAAGCCAAAACTTGTTAAATAAATACAAAGATACATAAGTATAAATATCATCAAAGTTATACTCACTCACATGCATTAAAGTCTTTAATTTGATAATGTTTATATTGCATAACATATTCATAAGTATTAACCTATCCTAACCTAACCGGATGTTAAAGTGCCTTTATCGATTCAACTGAAACGTGTTCAGTTAAAAAATAACAACAAGAAAGTGTTAATGATTGACTTTTACTTAATGGCTTCATTTTTACTTAATTTCCATGAAGTTTATCATTCGAAATTGATTTTAATGAATGAAATTTCACTGAACAACTTTCATTACAATAAAGATAAATAAAAATTTATAACATTTTAATAGTGAGTATTGAAGAGGAAATGTTGTACTCTATAAAAATTTAGTAAACAAATTAATAAAACAATTTAAATTATCTTATTGTTGAGGAAAATATCTTTAAGTGTCTTCCTTAATATATTTTCTAACTGTGCTCCATGCTATGGAAGAGACTGGATAAAGATTATTAAACATATAAACTGAATAATTCGCTCACGAAATTTTGTCCTCTCATATTTAGAACAGTCTATTTGTTTTGTTATGTTTTGTCTAACAAAATTGATTCTAAAAACTGCCTATCAAAAACAGATGTTTGACAAAGACAACTTGATTAATTTTCGAATATGTTTTTAAGCTTTATATGCAAAATTTGAACCCTCAATTCCGACAATAAGCACCATAATGTATTATTAATTTAAGACGAAAAAAAGAGAGGGTAGGCTGCAATTAAAAAAAAAATTCTGGAATTTTCTATATCAAAATTGACTACTTTTAACCCGACAGAAGATATCTACACTCTTATAGTTATCGACGCTCAACCACGATGGGACACTTGGGGCTACTACCACACACAATCACCATTCGTCTGCGATGTGTAGACTGAAATATAGGCACGTCCACAATACTTATATATATAGACTTAGGAAGCTTTTTGGATTTGAACTAGGATTAGATATTTTATTATAAGATAAAATTTGATCGAATAAGGAGAAGAGAGAACTGATCAACACTTGAGGTTAAAAAAATATTTACCAAAAAGTAAACTTGTCATAAAAGACTCAATCTTGATTGCCAGATGATTTGAACTTTATTAATGACAAAATCATAGATATTATGAATTGAAGATCACTTTAAAGAATACAACGACTAGATAAACAAAAATGTATACCGAACTCTGGTGATGCTCTGGGATCTTTTTTAAAAATCTTATTCTTGAATATAAAAAAACCCTATCTTTCGAAGCGGAAGCATTGAATCAAATCGGATATCAAGTATCAGTGAGAATGCCTGCTAAAAATAGACTTTTATATTTAAAGTCTTTGTCAAGTTTCAGGCAAAATTACAACTACTACTACTCTTGAAGTTTTAAATAATTTTTTTTTAATTATTTAAGATAAATTCCTTTTTCAGTTTAATAATAAAAGAATTTTGAAAATTGTGATTATTTGTGAAAGATGGTGACAATTACAATAAAAATAATCATCACATCAACAAACAAACAAACAATAACAATGTCCAAATTTTGACTTACTTAACACACATGCACACACATAATCACAAGTAGAATACAATACAAGATTCAAAATATATATTGTACTATTGTAGAAACTGCATGTAAGTACATAAGATTGCAATATTTTTTTTTTTTTTTTATATTAGAGCAGCAACCGATAAAAAAAGATTAAAGAAAGCAAAAGTTACTAGCACAGAAAGGCAATAAACTAAACTAAAAAACAAATAATGAAAAAAGAAGAAAAGATACAACAATAAAAAATTTAAAAAAAAAAGTAGAAATATGTTGCAATCAGATGTTGTAGTTGGGGCTCTTGTAACTTGGTACAAAATACACTTCAAATTACTTACAATTGTTGCTTCTGCCTTCATGTTAAATCACCCACAAAACTAAAAAACTAACCAAGTAAAGTAAGTAGAAATTGTTGGTGCTTTTGCAATTGAACTGAACTAAACCAAACCATTTGTATTTGTTGAAATATATTTGTGTATCTGCTGAACATATTTGTGTATCTTTTGTCTTTTATGTTTGGTATTTTTGTGTTTCATGTTCATTTTCAGTTAAGTATTACGAGTATGTGTGGTTGTTGTTGTTGTTTGTGTTAGTTGCAAATATTGCCAAATCGAAGAGTTATATGCACACATGCATATCTTGTCTTGTTTTCGGTTTGATTTTTTTTTTTTTTTTTTGGCTTTTTTTAGGTTAACAAAGTGTTTAGTTTATGCACAATTTAATGTTATGTTGTTGCTGCTACTGATGATGTTGCCTATAAATTGTTTATAGAACAACAAACTAACGTGGGTCGTCAACATAATGTAGCGTGAAATTACATATTTACATATTTTGCAAGTCATGCATATAGTTAGATCAATCAGTTAGTCAATCACTCACCACACACACTCAGTCAGTCAGTCAGTCAGTCAGTCATTCACATACTCAGTTGCTCAGTCACTCAATCAATGACTCAGTAATTCACTCACTCACTCAGTGACTCACTCATTCAATCTTCACAGACAATTGTTCATTTTATTGCTACCATTCTGACATCCTTTATCTGCACCATGAAATCAATTAAAAAATGCAACTGTTTTAATAAATCATACAACAACAAAACCGCCTAAGAATTAAACAAAACTGGCCTAACTATTTATATGTATCTATGTGGTATATCCGCTTATAAAAAATTGCCCAGAGCTAAGTGTGGGAAAATTATTTTACTGGACAGACAACAAAGTGCAATCGACCACGACCATTGAATGAGTATCTCACACATATATTTACGAATCGATAAACTGATCTGTTGACGCCATAAGCCTAACTCAGAAGTGTAGTAGTGGTATTAGTAGTAGTAGTAGTAGTAGTAGTAGTAGTAGTAGTAGTAGTAGTAGTAGTAGTAGTAGTAGTAGCAGTAGTACAACATGCAACTCTCAGTTGTTGATCTAATAACAAGCAAAAGTTAGGCAAGTCCAAATGTTGTATTGTCTGTCAGCAGCAGGAGTAGCAATTGTGGCAACTACAGCTTCAACAGCAGCAACAGCAGCAACAGTAATGGAAGTCGGTTTACTTTGCCGCCATCCGATTGTCGATCACGATTCCAAAATGGAATAAAATTTACACAAATACATAAATGCAATTTTATGGTGTCGATTTTTGCTGAAATTGCGCTTGATTATTGACATTAGACATCGATACGAAATGCTGGTCTTTAATGGATCTTTTTTTATACCTTTTATAAAACACATCGTGTGAGTGGGTATTCTCACTTTGTCATAATGTTTGTAACGCATTAAAGAAACGATTTTGGAGACAACAAAATATTATATATGGATTGATTAGTCATTGGGCTATGTCAATCAGAGTGTTTTTCTTTCTGTTTCTCGTCACCCTTATCAGAAACAAAGTCCATATAATTCATGATGGATGGGTTTACTATGTCTATCATGACATTTCGTATAGAAGTTTTAAGTTTCCATACACTGATGTTCAGTTTGAGCATTGAAGTTCTATATTTATTGGTTATGTAATACTTTCTTAGTATTCCTAATTGTGAGAAAAGTATGTAATCTTCGGTGAAACCGATGTTAATTCCATTTTGACATGTTTATGGAAACGAAACTTGTAATTAAATGACGCTAAAGATTATAGTTTGAAGTCTAAGATTTTTTCTTGTACTCTTGTCTCATGTCTTGTGTAATAATTGTATCATTTACAAGATTTATTTTTTTTATTTAAGGTTTTTAAATAAACTTTGTACTTGTGTTTTTTCTTCTTTTTCTTATGTTGACAATTGTAAAACAACAAGTTCGTGTCTTAAGTCTTTTGTTTTTAAATGCTTTAGAAATGTTGTAATGACTATTGTCATTCATTGTCTTGTCTTGTCTTGTCTTGTATTCTCTTCTCTTCTCTATGATTCATAAGCATTACAGTATTTATCACTAAATGAATGTTAATCACCTCAATACCATAAACAAATCAAACCGGATTTCTATTACTACTAAACAAACAACAACAACAACAACAACAAAAACAACTAAGCAAACTACAATGAAAATTGAATAGAAGAAACACAAAATAATAGAAGAAGAAAAAGGAAAATGAAAATTAAATGCAAATTTTAAATGCTAAAGAAATAAGACTCAAAATACTATTTGATAAACAAAAGTCATAATGACCAGAGCTCAACCATTGACCATCGACCACTGACCACTGGGCACTGGCCACTGATGTCAGTCAATGACAACTGTTAGTGGCCATGAGTGCCAACAGTTTCCTAATGTCAACATCGTTGTCGTTGTCGGTGTTAGTGTCGGTTGCGGTTGCGGTGGCGGCGGCCAAATGACTTTGGCACGTACTCACTCAAAGCAACGAGTTCTTTCTTGTCAATTGTTCATTGACAAAGTTTTTTTTGTCGTTTTTCTTTTTATTGCTTGCTGTTAATTTTTTTGTAGGAGTTTCACTTTCATTTGGATATTTTTGTGTGTGTCTGTGATGTGATGAGCGCACGTTTGTCGAATGACTGATGACTAAATGATTGACAGATTTGTTCGGTTGATGAAATGAAGAAATCATTGAATGCATGAATGAATGAATAGCAAATGCTTAAGGCACGCGTCTTCAAGGCAAATACCAGTCACTGTGCCAGTAGCTACAATCAACATAATGTTCGTAATAAAATCTCTCAATCTTTTATTGCATGTAAAAATAAAATAATAATAATAATAAATTTGTTTTAAATATCTTATATTTCAACATTATGACTTTCCCGTTTTGTACAGTGTCTCTTTTTATATTGACTTTAATAATCTTGTCGCCAGCATCTTTCATCTTTGGTTAGTGAAGTTTGCCTCAAACAATATTAAAAAATAAAAATGAAACAAATATAACCACATTAGCGACATTTTATTGTAATTAGAAAGTATTTATATATCTTTTACTTATTTAAAATAAATTATGTTTATAAAAAGCAAAGTTTTTTTTTTTTATAGAAACATAATAAAAAGAAAGATGATAAAAATAATTTGTCACTTGATCACTTGAATTTCGCTTTTGATTTCATTTTTATTATGACTTCTTCTCCTTGTGTTCATAGTTTATTGATTTATCTAAGTAACAACAATTTCTTTTATTTTATTTAAGTTTTAATAATTTTTTTTAAATATCTTTTGTTTTGTATTTTGCGTGTAATGAATTTAACTGAAATGAAAGAAATTAACTAATTTTTAATTCATTTTTTCACTTTCTTTCAATTTTTTCTTTCATTTAATTTTTGTTTAATGTAAAAGTAAAAGAAAAACCAGCAGCAGCATCATCATCAGCATCAAAAGGCCCCTCATCAAAGGCGGTTTCTTCCAGCTACTAATTCTTGCCTCATTTGTTGACCTTTTATTGTAATTTCTTTCTTCTTTTCTCTATTTTGATATGTTTTTTTTTTTTTTTTTTATTGTATTTTGTTGTTTTAGTCGGTTGAATGAAAGTGAAAAGAAAGAAATCATGTTGAGATTTGTTGCTATTACAAGATTTTCACATACTCTTCGTATGTGTAAAATGATGTGTGTAACGTATTTAAAATGGAAATGAAATAAAAATTTAGAAAACGCTTCTCTTTACTTTTCTTTTCTTTTCTTTTCTTTCTTAATTTATGCCTTCTTTTCTGTTTTTTCGGGAGATTCATTTACTATATACAAATATCATTTGCTTAATGATTTTTATTTCTTCAAATATTCGAAACAAAAGTGAAAACAAAAATATTTATTCAAATTTATGCAAATTTAAAAAAATTAAAAAAAAAAAAAATTCAAATATTTGAAATATGTTAAATGCATTTTTAATAGAGGTAAATGATCATACTATTTTATATTGAAATTTAATTTAAGTTAAATTAATGAGAAAATGTCATTTAAAAAACTTTGATTTATTGCTTACAAAGATTTGGAATTTTGTCAACCTTCTATGATGTTTCCTTAAATTGATTTGTGTTTAAGTATCTCTGTATCTTAGCATCCCAACTGACATGGCTTGAAAGGAATTTTGTTTTTATTTGTAAGAATATTCAGAAAAATGAGGAAAGGACACAAATTAGCAGACGTTCATCTGGTTTTTTTTAGTTAATTAAGAAAAGAAGATTTACTGAAAAAGTAATTCTAGTTGTAGCACAATGGATCGTAGGTTATGTATTAGTTTAACCACAAAGTGTAGTAACTATGGAATAAATCTGCTGCTATCGACTTGAAATTAATTGAAATGTTTCATGTAATAAATTTGTACAAGAAATATTCGCATACTACAAAGTCTTGAAATTGGTTTGCATATTAAAATAGATTTGTGTGTATATACATTTGATTTTATCTGCCTAGAATACAACTTACATTAAAATACTTAAAATATTATTAAAGAAGAGTCAAGGGATATCAGTTTTGCTAAAATATTGCAAAGGGTTTATAAATTATCTATAAAGTTAAGAAAACATAAAGGATTTATAGATCTGTAGATTTAAGAATTTGCTCCTTCCTATGCATTACAAGCCTCAAATATTGAATATGTTTATACTTATATAAAATATTTTAATCTTAAGGATAATGAATGGATCCTCTGAATTCAATAATTGTATTTATATTGATGAAATGTATTATTTCCTAACACAAATCATTTTTTCTTTTTATTACGATTTTCTGCAAAAAAAAAAAAAAACAATTTAAACTAAGTTCGAAATCATTTAAAAAAAATTCGCATGTATTAAACAACTAAAAACAATATTATAAAAAAATAATGTAGACAACAAATTAAAATTAAAAATTTCTAAATAATTAGAGCATGAACAACAAAAAAAATTTGCAACAAAAAATTCATTTCTGCTAAAACAATAACACAGAAGCAAAAAAAAAAAAACAAAAAATACAAAATCAAAATTGAAAACGCTTCATCACATCATCAACATCAATATGAACATAATTTTCTTTTTTTATTTGTATATTTTGCAGACATCGGAAACATGAAATTCTTTAGTTCAATTCCAAATACTCACCACAAGATAAAGTTAGCCTCTGCTTAAAGATCTCTAACTCTTCGCGTAGAGTTTTACCGACAATTAATTTCTTAATTTGTTTAATTTTGCGGAATTAACAATTGAAGTTTTTTTATATGTTGGACGATGAAGAAGTAAACCTGAGAAGTGCGCAGAAGTTGAGCAAAAAACCAAACCATTAACAAATGTAATGAAAAAAAAATCAGTTATAGAAAAATACAAAATAAGATACAAAATAGTATAATCGCAATAAACGTTAAAAAATTTCACTTGCAACTCGCGCACTTTTTACTTTTCTACTTATGTATGATTTTTTTTTTTTCGTTGTCAGTTTGAAATTGAAACAATTTAAAATTTCTTTTTCAATTTTTTTTTTTTTTAAATTATGTTATCTCTTTAGCAGGTTTTTATTGTGGATGATTGTTTTGAGATAAGAATCGGAATTAAAAAATATTGAAATTAATTGAAGAAACACTTTCCAAGTTTTGTTATTTTGTTTAATTTGATTATTTAAGCTTTAAAAATTTCGTTACACTTTGATAAATGTTTACTTTACCACGAATTGATGCACTCAAGGAAGTGGAAGGTTTTTGAAGAATTATTATTTTTATATTATATTTTTTGTATTTTTATTA
This sequence comes from Amiota mariae, assembly GCA_035041805.1. Taxonomy (NCBI): domain Eukaryota; kingdom Metazoa; phylum Arthropoda; class Insecta; order Diptera; family Drosophilidae; genus Amiota; species Amiota mariae. The sequence goes on from JAWNKV010000286.1 coordinate 4,850,956, forward strand.
AATAAAAACTGAACCACTTTGAGTGAGGTTGAAAACTTGTTCAAATATTTAAGTTCACTTGCCGCTGCTGTCGCTTAAATTGTGTCTGCATCGTTTGCGTCTCTTGAACAGACTGAAGAAATGGAAATCGTCTATGGCCAAAGTAAGTAAGAGTGAGGTTTTGATTTTTCAGTTTTCTTTAATAGCGCGCATGTAGCTTGCTGACTAATTCACTCACTCACTAACTGACTGAGTGACTGAGTGACTGACTGAATGGCAAACTGACTATTTGGTTTACTTCACTGTATTGTATTGTATTGTATTATAGTATTGCTGGCAATACTTGTCTGTTGACTGTGAATGAACGCTGTAAACTAATTTCAGTAAACGAAGTATGTATTGTAGTGTAACCGTTTGCTATCTTGCCAACTGACAAAACCACGAAGCAACCATCCAACGAACTAACCGATCAACCAACCGACCAACTTGAACCGGCCCAACCCGGCGTTGTTGCAAAGTTGTTCGAGTTGTTGCCGATGCCAATAAGCCTAAAATGGCTTACAAATTTGTAGTTTTGCCTTTGTTGCTTTTGTTGGATCTTTTATTTCAAGTCAACCATTGCATTGTATGTACTAAGTAAGAAATCTAAAGTAAAACAGTCAGTCTTCGTTTCTACCATATAGTATTTTATTATCTTATTGAATTTCTGTCTTTAAGTCTGTGGACTGACTATCTACATTTTTGTTCGCTGGTTTATTTGTTTGTTGTTTGGTGGTTGCATGTTGCTTGCGGCAGTAGCTCAATTTGGTTGTTTTCTTTTGTTTCTTTGGTTTATTTGTTTATTTATTTAGTTTCTATATAAGATAGTAGAGTGGGTTTTAATCAAATGTTGGTGCTGGTGGTGTTGATCTTAGTGAAGTGTGGTTTGAACATAATACATTTTGTCTTTTCTTAACAATAGATTTAAGCAACAAACTTATTTTTGCAAAGAAAATTTTATATTTTAGTAAAAAATTCGTTTTGACTTCAGAATTCCATCAACAATATATTAGTATATATACAATATAATAAAGGTGACATATTCATAAATACAGATGATCACAATTGACTTAATTTTTCTTTTTAAAAATATAATTTACAAAAATTTAATAAAGAATTCCTTGGTATAAAAATCATATTGATTTATTGGAAAATAAAAATCAAAGGTGACATATTCATAAATTTTAGTCACAAACTTGATTTTGTTTAAACAATGATAATATTTCTTATCTTACAAAAGATTCAATCAAACTGTGAGCTCTTTTTCTAGCCACAAAAACTTGTCAACTCGATTGCAGACTCAATTTATATATATTTTTTTTTTTTTACATGAGATCAATTTACTGATATATACGAGTTCAATTTATTTCTAATAAAAGATTGTGTTTTCATTGTTATTGTTATTTTTAATGTTGAGTTGCTGAGTTGAGTTGCATATATGCAAACATTTTCATGTGGGAATTATGAATACTCGTACCAACTCTGCAGGTGGGCAAATATCTAGACAACTTTACTTATTTACAATTTTATAGAGACTAGTAAATTTTATTTGCATAAAAATGCATGACTTTGTTCAATATTAATTAATAAAACAAATCCAACAAAAATGAATACAAAAATGTATGAAAATCTCATTGCACAATACGCATTTTATTTTGTTGTTTAAAGCGCCTCTCAATTAAAAATATAGGCCCACTATCATCATCATGTGTGTGTGCCGCACCCACCTTGGTTTCCATTTGTTTATTTACAATAGTTTTTGGCGTATTTCATGACCTTCATTGTGCCAATTTTGTCACGAATAAAGTTTTTTACGAAAATATAATTAAGCTTGAGTTATTGCCTAAGTTTTTTTTTTTTATGAAATTGCAAATATTTTTTCTTGATTGCAATTGAAACCAAAAAGAAAATCAAATCAGACCAAAAACTAAAAGTTGTCGAAGTATAATTAACGCATAAATGCAATTCTGAGTCATTTTTTGTATACCCTTCAACTAATTGGGGTGTTTTAAATTTATATAGATGATACTCAGCATAAAGTGGTGGTGATCGATTTTAAGAAGTTTTCAAGTGTAAGTGAAAGCAAATGAATCATACAAGTTGTCTATGTGTCCATCTCTCGAAAATTAAAGAACTTGGACTAAATCAAGTTTATTTCAAACTATGTATTATATTTATATTTATGCTAAGTAGTTTTGTAGAAATCAATGGGTTGTGAGACCATAATATGAATTATTATTTCAAGCGAAAATTTCTTATGTTTGCAGTTAGTGAAAAACACATAGTTTTGTAAGCATTGTTTTTGAAATATTATCCCAAGAAATGTTAAATCAATTGTGTATTAGTTTTTGTTAAAATTCAGATTGCTTTATTATTTCTCCTTTCAAATGATTGGAGATACTTGTACAGTGTATTCCAGTGTCGCGTCCAGCCGCCTCTACTGTACTTGATTTCTTTTGGCTCAACACATTCCATCTTGTCTTGTCTTGTCTTGTCTTATTGACTCAAATTTTATGTCTAGTTATATGTTTTTAATTAAGAAAACTGAGCAACGATAAAGTATACAAGATACTTTTCAAGATCGTTCTACAATTTTCAGTGGCCTTTTCAATTAGATTTTTGTCTTGAAGTTTGTTTTTATCTTCAGCATTGTACAATATTTATCCATTGTATTTAGTAATCTAAGTTTACCGGCCTCTCTTGTTTGATTGTCTGTTGGATTTTAATTTTTTCAAAAACAATTAAAATGTTCTCAAAATGTTTAGTTTCCGTTAAATAAAATTCAATTGTTTAAATTCAAAAAATTAAATAAAAACATTGGTTTTTTTTTAGATCGTGGAAATTATGTTAATTAGTTGTTTTATTATCTTTATCTCTAAGGTTTAGTATTCTTATTTTAATTTTCAAATTGCCATTTTTTATATTGTAATTTGATTAATGGAATTATGAACTGTATCACACAGTAAATGGTTTTTGTTAGTTAAATTTTCATTAATAATTAAAGTGCAATGACAGCTTAACGTCATTCATTCAATACTTTAGGCAAACAGGTAAAAATCACATTAAAAAAAAAAACTCATTCAATTTACGAGTTACCAAATCTAAATCACATAAATTGGCAATAAATGTATACTACTATATGCACTAATATAAATGTATTGTATCTATGAGATTAATTGCGAAAACTTGTTATTGTGGCCAAAGTTATATTGCATTGTGTTGTTTGACACTTTTAAGGAAGATTTTCACTTTTAACTTGTTTGAAGCCACAAGACTAAATCACTCATTCACTCACTTGCTCGCTGACGGTGGTTGGTTGCAATTATGCTTTTAAGTCAAATTGTTTATTATAAAAATTAAAATGTGCAACGGATTTATAATTGTTTTGCCGGCCGTTACTTGTTACTTTTTTTCTTCTCATTTTTCTATTTTATAACACATAAAAGTGGAAGATTAAAATGACTCAAACACACACAAATAAATTAAGGTAAGAAAAACAAAATTATTGTAAAACTCGAACAAACTCATAAATTATTGAAAAAATCATATAATTTCAAAGATATTGAAAAAAAAAAAAAATAAAATAATATTATAAACAGCATGAGTAAAACATGTTGACTAGTGACATGACTGAAAGACATTAAAGTCATTTGGTGTTTCCGTTAATGTTTTTTTTTTTTTTTGCAGTCACTCTGTGTATATGTTTTTATTTTTTTTTTTTATTATGTTAATGTTATAAAGGAAGAGATCTTAGAAAGACATCATCAATGTATAGAATTATTCCATAACTGAGGCTTTAATTTACTTTCAATAAAATTTATTTAAATTAAATCCACAAGCAATTCTTTCTACTAGTTGAACATATTTTTACAGAAAGGATATGTAACTGTACAGTGTGACAAGATTATCTAGTTTATCAGTTTTTTGACAATTTGTAAGATGAATTATAATCTTGCTTAGTGTCGTTTATTGGGGTATCATGTGATATTTGTTGAAGAGATCAGAATGTTGAAACCTTGACAGCAGATTTTCAGCCGTAGTTCTCTAGATTAGATATATTTTTATGAAATCGAGAATTAATGATCATTTTCAGGACACCTTGTTATCACTTTAATGAATGCAGGTAGCTCTAGTGTCCTGATGATTGATAAGAAGAAAATGGTTAAAGAGAAGAAAAATAAGAAAATTGTAAAAATAAAGATGTAGTAAAAGATAAATTTTTGGTATAAGATCTCGATGATGAGACATATTTTTCCGCCCGCAAACCACTTAAATTGAAAAAATAAATTGTAAAATTAAAACAAAAAATATTTTAACACTTAGTCTTATGTTTTGTAATGCATGGAATGATCAGTATTTTAAAGAATATCGTTCTAACCATGTCTGCCCGCTTGCTTCATTGTAACTCTAAGTTACAAGATTAGGGCCTGAATATTTGAAAATGGTCTCTTCTTTCTATTATCGAATGATTATCTTAGAAAATTAAGAGCACAGACATAAGTACATACTATATATATAACATAACTTTATAAAGTAAAATGTAGAAATTTTGCTTGGTAATATGTTTTCAGTTACTAAGAACATTTGATTTATCCAGTTTAATGTTAGCTAATTATTCAATCTAAATTTCTTTCAACTAAAAGTTTCAAATTTTATCTGATGAGTTTCTTTTCATGAATTTTCTTTCTCTTTGGCTAAACTTCTTTTAAAATTTAGTTCACTTAAAGAACATGACAAATTTCTAATATAAATGTTTAAATATTTCTGATTTTTATCTAATAAATACTTTAACTATTTTTCCAAGTACATTTAACTCTAAATACATCAACAACAATAACAACAACAACAATAACAACAATAACAATAATGGCAACAACAATAAATAAATAAAAAAATGTAATTGTTTTGCAAATTGTTTGTAATACTTTGACCTTTTTACAAGTGTCTCAGGTCGTCGCTTAGTTTGTATTAAGATATGCTCAAGGCAACAATAACAATAACAATACGATAGCAATAGCAACAACAATGGAACTCCATTAATTTCAAAAATGCCAAGAAATGTCGGCTAAGTATAAAACGACTATATAGCAAACGACCTTCAATGCCACCGCCTTTTGATACTTTTGCGCACATTTTGTTTTCCGTTTTTCTTTAACATTTTCCCAAGCTGCACGACTTTTGAGTGGAAACAAATAGAAAAATAAATAACACGGAAAAGAGTTAACAAGTTTGGTTGTAAATTTGTTTGTTTGCTTGTTTGTTTGTTGGAATCTGTATTGAGAGTTTTCATAAAAGATTCTTTTGTCTTTATAAGTAATATGTTTCCCAGACCATGTGATTTAAATGTTTAACGAGAGTCTTTCATATAGCAATAGCAAGGCATCAAATCTCAAATGTATAAGCAAATTAGAATAACAAAACTACAATAGTAAATATTCTTATTTACATACTCTGATGAAATGTCCCTCGTATTGTAATTAATCAGTCCCAAAATAGTTGACCTTAATTTTTTACCATTAGCCTAGAAGTTCCGTGATTAGTTAATATTGTATAATTTATGGACAATTGAACTATTTACTAAGAATAACAAAATATCTCACACAAATTATTTTTTCAACTCATTTGACTAATAAGGAAATAATTTTATTTCAATTTATAAATAAAAATATTTATTAATTCAATGGAAAAAACATTTCCTTATTTTCTTTTGGTGACATTTATTTGTGATTTTCATCAGGTTCCATAACATTAACTATAACATTCCCATGAAAATGAAATGAAATGTAATGAAATTTGGTTTGTACTTACTAAATACGCATGAAAATATTGTAATAATAAAATTTCTGGTTATGTAGAAAACATTTAAAATATCTACTACTACTACTACTTACTAAGTGAGATTCAAAAGTAAACAACTGTTGACGTTGACAAGAAAACGTAAATCTTGACGAAATCTTATGCAATATTGCAGACGCATTTGTGCTACAAGCCAAAACATAAAGATACACTGACTATTGGACAGACACAGACAGACACCTGTCTACATATGTATGTATATACAAGTATGAATACATTGACATGTATCTATCTATCTATCTATCTCTGTAGTAACTATTCATTCATCTATCGTCGTTGTAGATAAAATATGTACACAAATACACTTATGCTTTCTACAATTTGAGTCCTGCTGCTACATGAATTTCTTTTTATTCACATCAGTAGTAGATTTGATATTTATATACATGTATGTACTATAAAGAGCTTGAAACTGGTGTTGGTCCAAATTAAAGTTGTCGTTGTTGTCATTGTTAGTGTTGCAGTTGCAGTTGCAGCATCACCATCAGCATCAATACGAAAAATGCTTCCTGTATGTGGTCTGGTCAAATGTGGAACCACTTTTTTTTTATGGTGAAGATAAAAAGACAAAAAGACTAAATAGTAAGTATACTATGTAGTTGCCATCACTCCAGTCTACCTGAGCGCCCCCAAGAGATATGTATGTTTACGTTAACAGAAAATGAAGTCTCTAACTGTGGCATCTACTTTTTTTTTTCTTTTTTTATTTTATACTATACGTTTCACAATCATAATGTGATTAGGTGTTAACACTTTTTTATGATATTTGTAACACAATAAAGGAGACATCGCAGAGTGTGAATGGGAGAATTTGACTAATCATATATCATTACCGTCCTTTGACTAGTCCTATCACCTTAAAAACTCTTAGAAATAAACATTCTATTGTCCCAGTTCAGTTTATTTTGTAAACTTTTTATTGTAGACAATCGGAATTTCCCAAAAGGATATTTATATAATATATAATAATAATAATAATACAATATCAAAACCAATATGTCTTTAAGTCTCCATAGAATCTGTGTGCATTTCTCATCTAATGCAAGTATGTAAATTATATATATATAGAAAAAACTAAGATTATAATTACAAATTATAATTTATTGTAGTTATTAATAAGAGCGCAATAGCTACAAAGGTCTTCAGCTTAAGGGCAGAGTAAGGAAGTATTGGAAAAAAATTATAAAAGTGCAGGACTTGACTTGAGCGGGAATCGAATCTGCGATTCTAGGATGTCAATTTGGCGCACTAACCAATGAGGCAACGAGCCAGACCCCTAATGCAAGTAAAATGTTTCAAAAGATATGGCATTAGCCATCACCTAACATATTCACAAACTAGACCAATCAAACCAATATATCATATTAAGTATCAGTAAATGTAGTTTAAGAGCAACTTGTTGTAAGTGTAGTAGCAATATTACTGTAATATAAGAGCATAATTGTCATGCAGAGCTACTATATCCCTGTATACATACAGAAGAAGAAGTAAAGCAAGTCAGAATAAAATCAATCATCGGCCGTTGCAGACATATTAAGTCTAAAATTAATACTTAATATTATATATTGTATATGGAGCAAAGGAATTGCATGCGTGAATAACGAATAACTCATCACTCAAGAATTCGGTGAATCTTTTATCAGTAAGGGATTTCATACTTCTTCTTCTCTGGAAGTATCATGGATCATTCAAATTTCAGCTTTTACTTTAAAATCTTTAAATTAGAGTATAAAATCTTCTGTCAAACCGAAGTTAATAGTTTTTCTGTTTTCAAATTGGCTTAGAGCATTCAAACAGGCAAAAGCCTTTTAGTTTCCTTCCTTGTTTCAAATTGGGTTAAGTAAAATATTTTCTTGTTTTGTTTTCACAATTTTATTTTATTTTTATGGCAATTAAAAATATTTGTTAATTTCTTGTTATTTTCATTAAAAGAAAATGAAAACATAATTTCGCATTTTGCTTTGAGTTTCTTTTTTCTTGAACATCACAAATGATTTTCCCTGCAATGTGCAGCCTTCTGTGCTATAATTTCACATATCAATTTATGCCTCATGGAACGCATTTCGATTTTTGTCTTTCCCAAAGTGATTTGTGATTTGATTTTTAAATTAAAATATTTACTTTTTGTTTTGAAAAAGGAAAATGTTCGCACGCTGAATAATAAATGAGTAGTAGTATAAAAGCGAAATTCAATTGCGCTTAGAAATTATTGAAATTGAAGTGAAATACTACAATAACAAAAAAATCAATCAAACAATTACAATTAAATTGTTAACAGACCATCAACAAATGTGATAGCCAAAGAAAGAGGGTAAAATATATGCAATGAGTAGATAGAAACATTTCTTTAATTTTTCTTTTACTTTTTTTTTTAATTTCACTTTTATTTTATTTTCCCTTTCAAAAAGGTAAACACTCTTCTCAACACTCAAGTCACAGTCAGTTACTGTTGTTAGCCAGACAAGTCATTCAATTTTATATACTTACATATGTATTTATATACATATTTATATCTATGTATCAGTAAGTCCGTCAAATGAGGCAAGTAATATTGTCTGACCTGTCCATCATTTAACTGCTTGTGTTTTCTGTAGAAGGCACTTGTGCTCTTCATGAGCATTGCAATGCATTTTGTTTTTGTTTTATGTCTTTGTGCATTTCTAAGTAAATTGATGGGTTTCCTTTGCTTAATAGTTTCATTAATGATAGATAGTTATGACATTGTATTATTATAGAAAATTATTGGTTTCATCAATTCGATCAATAAAGGGAAATCGATTTAATATGGTTAATAAAAAGATATTTAATTATCCCAATATATTCTCAATATTAGGGTTTTCTGAACTTTAATTGAATGAGTTATTAGAGGGTATACAGGTTATAGATATCAAAGTGTATGTCATAACTAGCGATTTTTAAAAGCGAATAGAAAATGTATGTTAGTAGATTGGGTATATAATGATTGGTGATAAAATAGATTAATTGATTTATAGTCATCATCAGAAGTAACTTACTTCTAACTATATTTCATTGGCTGTGGATGAAAAACACCATGCTGAATCGAAGTTCTGTTAGTCAACATATTGTTGCTGCACATAATTTTAATGTTCCACAGTGGAGAGAAGGATAAGTTACACAAGTCACACTATATTTCGGAAACGAATCAAATTATGTACATCGTTTTATTGACAGACAAGACAATTCGCAACCTTTCTTACCATTATTATACTCTCTATTGCACGACCTCCGCTTCCCCCTGTTTCCCTTCTCAACAAATCTCTCGATCATGTTTCCCAAATTTTTGATACCTTGGGTTAAATTCGTAAAGAATCTCTAATTCTTTTTAAAATAAAATAGAGTCCATGTTACTCGCTGATAATATAGTTTTCTATAGATGAAGGAATTTTTAAAATCAGTTAAGTAGTTTTTGTGCTTATCCATTGCAAAGAGAATCATAAAAAAAACCAATCTTTCTTCTTTACAATATTAGTATAAAACTATAGAGATAAGTAGATCTTGAAGTATAGATTAGTAAGATGGAAAATTTTTCTGGTATTCATATTAAAAATAAAGGTTTAAATTATTTTATAATATTTCCTATTTGTAAAGCAACTATCAATATCACAAATTTTAATTATTTCACAATTTGATACAATCTCGCAAAATTTCAAAAACCTTTCAATGAAGTATTTGAGTTAGCTTTAGAATATGTAAACTTGAGAAGTTTACTTTACTCTGGTGAAGTTTAACCCAAATCGAATTATAAAAAGTATGACATAGAAGAATTTTGAAAGCATTTTACGAAAACACAATAGCCACAGCCACATTTGTACAAATAATTTGCTTGCATTTTCATAATATTCACTGTTTGCTTTGGCGCCTTTTTCTGTTGTTATTTGTTATTGTTATTTGTGATTTCCGTTTGAGTGGCATCATTGTTTGATTGTTTAAACTACAAATTAGACTATCTTAGAAGATAAAGATCTTTAATGAGAGAGAATGCTGTGTTGGTTTTATTAGAATCATTTGAGAGCGTGTGTCACTCATTGCAATGTAAACAAAAATCAGATATTTTTTCATCTTTGCTCCTTGAAAGCAGTCACTTTGTCTGCTTTGCTTTGCTATTCAAATGAATTTTTACTAACATAGTTCTATGATTTGTCACTTCACTTCATTTCACTTTAGTTCACTCTACTTGTTTGCTATATTCTCTTTATTGCTATCTTTATATGTTTGTTCTGTTACTATTCCAATTATAGTTGCTTGGAACACTTATTGATATATGGACATCAAAGAAGCTGTCACCAATGTTTATGTATAGTAACTTTCTGATCGAGTGAAGAATCATGAAGGAGAATATTTAGATTAAAAAAATTCAGGTGAAAAAACTATCACTTGGACAAAGTGATTTATGCAAAACAAAGCGCTGTTACTATAACTACAAAGCCTTTCATATTCCGCCACAAATGTCAAATATTCTCTCAAAGCCAACAACAATAACTCGAAACCGAAATGGAACCCAAAAACATCAGCATGAGGGGGAATCAGAGTAGCGAATGTACATAGAGGAAAAATGCTTGATGTTGGTTCATTATGACGGTGTGGGCAACAACATATCATAAAAAGGTCACAGAGGGTTTTATTTAAAATTTAAAACTCATCTTGAATTATCAAATATTAACTAAAATAAGGTATCACTTAGAAGTTCAATGGTTGTTTTTTTTTTCATTGTCTTTCTTATCTCGGTAATCTGAACATTTCGATAATTCGGAAACTGTCTGATTTTTAACCATACGGATTACCACAACAATAATAATTTATAGACTGTGGAGTTATTTGACTAAAATACTTCAAAACTTTTCATTGTTTTCCTTGTATAAGTTTATTTGTTTATTATGAAGTTTATAACATGCAGAAGTGTACATAGGAGATTGCATGAAGTATATGTATGATCTAGTTATGTTCGTCTGTCCGTCTGTCTGTCCGTCTGCCCGCCTGTCTGTTTTCTTGTGTGTATGCAAACAAGTCACTCAGAAATAGAGAACTGAAATTTTGCATTGAACTTCTTTCCACAATATGCAGTACATTTGTCGGAGTCAGCTGAATCGGACCACTAGGGGGTTCCCCCATACAAAACTGGATCTAAATTAAAGTTCTTATTTAAAAATCTTTTTTGTTTTTAGTTCTATCGTTTTAAAATTTGGAAGCTTTAAGTGTCTGACCAATATCCACCAACCATATAAATTCAAGACCCTCTGACCACTAGAAGGGGCGTGAAGAGTCTTACAACTTCGGCATTGTCAAAGTTAGTCTTTTTTTCTGGATTTATTCTGTCTTAATAACATTAATTTTGGTTGTGTTACTAATTCATGATCAATGGATTTGGAAGTGCAGCACTCTTATAATCTGGTATTTTCATACCCACGTAATCCTGATTTGCTTGAATATTCCTATCATGACTACCTTATAAATGAAGCCATTGGGAATCCTTCGTGTCTATTGATTCCATTCACCTTACGCCTTTGTCTGTACTAATTCATTAATACTTTTCTTGTATTTCACAAGCTTCCCTGACACCTTGCTCTCAACGCAATCATATCTTTGATCTCTTTACCTCTATAATAAATAATATTAAATTGGATCAAATGGCATTATTGTGTCATTTCAAACCACATTCGTACCAATTACCTGGTCGGTCTTCAGTGTCTGTTGTTGATGATTTGCTGTGGAAAATTTTAAGTCTTCAAACAAGAAAAAAAAACAGGTGCAACAATTTCATTTAATCTCCTTTAACCATACATTTGGGGCATTATGAAAATTAAAAGAAATTGTTTGCATAACTTTAGTAAACCTGTCAAATCATACAAGATTCAAACAATACAACAGAAAATTATCTAATATGAAAGAAACAAAAATAAGACGATGACAGTGTGAATAAACTGCAATTAAGCATCATAAATATGTGATTAACAATAAAAACAACGGCAACGGCAACGGCAAGCAAAGCAGCAACATCATCATCATCATCATCATCAACACCAAGACCAAAACTCTACATGATCATTAAAAGTTTTTAAACAATTTACAGCGAAGCGTAACGAAAGATGACAACAACAACAACAACAACAACAACAACAACAAAATGTAACTAACAAAAAAACCAACAATGAACGTCTCTAAAGCAGTGGAAAAAAGATATTGTATCTAGATGAAAATAGAAATGCATGTCTAAGTGACACTTGTTCGCTTGTTCGTATGCGTAATAAATTCGCACGCCTATCAAGTATACGTCGCATTCAATGACATTGAGCCGCCACCGCCACCAACATCAAAATATTCATTTAAGTGTAAAAAGAAATATTCATTAGTATTTAATGTTATGTATCTACTACTACTATCTATTTTTGTTCATGTTTTTTACAAATAAATTTCTTTTATTTAACTAAAACAAAAACCAATAATTTCACCAATTTCATGTTAACCAATTTTAACCAATGTGGATACATATTATTGGTTATTGCATAGATACACCACCTAAGCCTTGGTTATCTTATAATTATTATATGTAAGTCAAATTGAATAACGCACTTGAAATAAATTTCATTTACATTTTTCAATTTCAATTTTATTTATTATTTTTATTTTAATGTTGAACTTCAATTGAAGAAAGAAAGAAAGAAATAAAGAAAAAAAGAAGGTGCGCTCCCGCAAATGATAGACATGAAATAATGAAAAATAAAAAAAATACTATATTAAATATTAACATTAATAAATGGGCTTGAAAGTGAAAAGTTTTTTGACCTGTTGCCTCTTGAATTTGTTGTTGTTTTGTTGGGTTGGTAATGTTCAAAATTGATATCTCATGCCCTTTTCCCCTCCAATTACATTTCCATATGATGCTCGTGTGCATGCAGCGTTTATTATTTATTGTGCACAATAAAATAAATAATTTTTTAAATTTGTTTTTTATTTGTTAATTTTTTTTATTTGTTTTTATTTTACATATTTATAAATTTAACTCAAGTGCACACTTAAGTCTGTCAAATGTAACTAAACACGGATATCACACATTCCATGGCGTATTTTTGGTTGGTTTTTTATTTTCAATTTTATTATTTCTTTCTTTAACTTCTTCCATTTGCTCTCGCTGAAGTTAGTTAAAAAAAAAAAAAAATAACAACTCTCAGTTTCAGGTTTTATTTTCGATTTTAGACTGACAAAAATTTATATAGAAAATATTTTACTAATTGCAACACGTTTGAAATGAAATCACAATTTAATTTGGCAGTGAAATTTTTATGTGGTTTTAATGATTCTCTTTTTTTTTCATTGTGAATTTAATAAAACCAAGTATAAGTCAATTGAGCAAAATTAAGTTTATTTAAAATTTATTTCAAATTATTTAGGTTTATTTTTACAATAACATTTTCGGTACATTCAGTGGAACTGGTAAATCGTCATGGTGATCATTGTATGTTGGAAGCCAATCTATTATTGAAAATATTCAATGTCAATTTTTTGTTGATCCTTTGCAATATCCTAAAATATTTCCTCATAACTTCATACACTTAATATGATACTGCTTTTATTCAATGATAGAGCTCTCAATCGATCTAATTATCAGATGCATTATTCATGTGAAATTCACAAGTTTTAAGAAATATCAGCACATTAAAAACATATTAATGATGCTTGGTAGAAGTCCATTTAAGAAATTAACTAAATACTAATTGATTTAATTGAATAATAATAGGATTTATTTTAATACATTCTTATATGCCCTCTACTCCAATTAAATTAAAAAAAAAATATTTGAAACAATGAACCAGTGTGGATATCTGATGCCTTGTATCAGGGCTGTCCTACCTGCTGCCCTGAACGCGGTCCAAAAGCGCTCTAAATGACAACAGAAATCTTTTTTTGCTCGCCAAAAATGTTTTCCTTTCACCTGCGGCCCAACTCCCCACCGATTCATCCAATGTGGCTCAGGGAACCAATACGGTTCGACAGCCCTGCTTTAAATCAATGATTTAAAGTTTGAATTAAATCCTCAGACACTTTAATTGCCAATCGTAGCGTTTTTTGGTATATTTTCACTTACCATTAATTTTTCGATCATACAAGATTAACAATATATGAGCAAATGATGAATTTATGGGTAAAGTTAATTTAAAGGTGTTTAATAGTTTTCACTATTAACCGATTAACAAACTAAAAGAAGATTTCTTCTGGAGCAAAAATAATATTTTTTTTATTATTTTTCTTATGATATCTTCGCTAGGCTTCTTACTTCTATTAGACCATCTAAGTCTCAATTTATAACAAAACAAAAACCGTCAAATGAATGAGAAATTGATCAAATTTGAGTGGAGAGGTGAACTGCATATAAAATCCTATGGTACCCCATATTAAAATATATGATTATAGAAAAAGTAATATACATACATTGATTTTTATGACCAATAACAAAAAACAAAAAAACAAAAAAATGAAAATATATATTTGCATAAGAAACAAATATTTATCTCTGGGAAACAAAACTCAAAAAGTACTACTTTAAAGGCGTTTAACTCAAATTTGTGTAAGTAAAGAAAAGAAAAAGTGGCAGCAATAAAAAGAGAAAAAAAAAAACTACCCACTAAAAATACTGTTTATATGAGATAATGAACAATTTGGCAAATCTGGTTCGAAAGTTGCATAAAAATATTGTAACATGCAACTCAATTTTGCAAGGAATCTTGTTTTTTGTTCAGTAATAAAATAATAACAAAAACTTGTACAAATAAAATACATAACACAAAAAAAAAAAAAAAAAAAAAAAAAATCCATAACAAAAACCAAAAGGAAATGTTCACAATGAAAAATGGTAACAATTTGAATTGAATAAATAAATAAAATAAACAACTACAACTACAACAAATAACACGAGCTCACACTGACAACAATTGCCTGTCAGTCATGTCAATTGACATAGTGACCAAAAAGTTGTGAGGTCGAAAATCGTGCAAAAAAATATTTCGTAAGTGTAAATTAGTAGTATTGTATTTTTGAAGATTTTTTAAGACCCAAAAAAAATTTATTGTAAATAACTAAAAAAAAAATAAAAATGTATGGTACAAGGAAGCATAAAATTGTCAAATGTTAAACAGTTCGAGATTCATTGGTTCATCAATTATTTTTGTGCTTTTTGCTTGGATCAATGCCAGCTGATAATGAAAGCTTTTTATATAGAAAGAAGAAAAAGAAATATAGAAATGAATTGACAAAATCACCGACACACCCACAAATTGAATCTACAAGAAAATAACAAATAATCTAAATAAATTAGAATTGTTTCTTATCAATGACACGTGGGTGTTGTTTTTCAAATTTTTGCCGAAAAACATTATAGATTATATTTTTAATCTAAAAGAAACAACAAAAAATGTGATACTATATAAATAAATATGTTTACTCAAAACTCAAAGCAAGTAGAACAACTGTTTGCTTAACAAAAACGTTGAGCGTTGAGCAGATCTCTCATTATAAATATATATTCTCTCTTTGAGAGATTAATGTACAGAGTTGTCGAAAGCTTTTCAGATTATATGGCTCCAACGAGTTACAGTAACCTATTCCAATAACAGAACTCACTCGGCAACACTTTTTCCGAGAGCTTTAATTCTATTTGTATACCTTTGTATGCTCCTCTCTTCCTATTAGTCTCTCGTTTTCTGGATATCTGCCTATCTATATATTATAGAAACCGCATACGTGACAGTTTACTCTCTTGAATGGCGCCACTTTTGTTTTGCAAGTGATCCGATCGTGTAGTGTTTTTAGTTTAGTATTCCATAGATTTCTTCGTTCAGGTAGATAGTGGAATATTTTTATGCATATTCTATTTTTCCATTCATATGAATTCTTACATAACATTAATGTTTTCTTGTTCTTTGTATGCAAAATAGATTCAAAACAAAGGAAAGGAAAATGTCTCTTCGTATTGTTTGCACTTCACCTGTCTTCAATGCCTTTGGCCAGACCCTAGTGCGTTGCATGTCATCACAGGTTGGTTCCAAGAACATTGGCTTTATCGGTCTGGGCAACATGGGCGGTCATATGGCTAGTAATTTGATTAAAGCTGGTCATAAGTTGCATGTTTATGATGTTTCAAAGCCGGCATGTGATAATTTGAAGGGCAAGGGTGCAACGGTGTATGAGAAGACTACTGAACTGGCAAAGAATTCGGACTTTGTCATCACAATGTTGCCCAACAATGACATTGTTGACAAGGCCTATGAACAAATGACCGCTGATGGTGTCAATAAGAATACCATATTCATTGATTCATCGACCATTGATCCAAATTTGGTGAAGTCATTGCAGAAACGCATTAGCGCTAAGGGTGCTCGATTCATTGATGCACCAGTCTCAGGTGGTGTACCTGGTGCTGAGCAAGCGACTTTGACCTTCATGGTTGGTGGTACTGATGCAGAGTATAATGCTGTTAAAGGCATTTTGGAGGCTATGGGTAAACGTATTACACATTGCGGTGATTATGGCATGGGCCAGGCAGCCAAAATATGCAATAACATGATGCTGGGCATTTCAATGGTTGGTGTTGCGGAGGCCATGAATTTGGCTATTCGTTTGGGTTTGGACCCAAAGACTTTCTCTGAGATTATAAACTCATCGACTGGACGCTGTTGGGCTTCTGAAGTTTATAATCCAGTTCCTGGTATTTCACCTACTGCACCTGCTAACAATGACTACAAAGGTGGTTTCTCCATCGATTTACTTACAAAGGATTTGGGATTAGCATCTGGTGTGGCAGTTGCCTCAAATACACCAATACCAATGGGTGCTTTGGCACATCAACTTTATCGTACAATGAAGTCCCATGGTCGGGGTAACAAAGACTTTTCATTCGTCTATGAATTCATGAAGAATGAGAAAAACAACTAAACTAAGATTGAGGGCAAAGAAAAAACTGCCATCGCAACTGAACTAAACCAGTTTTGCATTTATACTAATTAGTAGCATATGAAGATTGTTTTAAGGATTCTCCTTAAGTTTTACTTATTATCATTCTGTGACTAAAATATCAAGAAATTTGTGTAAATTTTATTATTGTTATACATATTATGAACTCTGGGGACGGCAATAAACATATATTTTTTTTATTAATAAAAGCTTTTTATCAACAATATAAGTATGTATTATAATTAGTTTATTATATAAGAACAACTGATAATGAGCAAAGATTTATCAACTTATTATGGCATCTGTGAAGTAAACAAGAAAAATATATATATATTTATAAAGAATATTAAATAAAATAATCCATATACAGTTTTCTCTCTGAAAGAGAATGCCGATTATACTCGTATATTGATAAAGCAAAAGTTTCTATTTCTTACAGTTTTATGTTGACAAAACTGTTTGACAGTTTGATAGTCTCCAGTCTCCTACTTGTTGCTCTACACTTTGATATTGATTCACCAAATGCACAGTTTTATAGCAACTGTTGCGTCTCTTTTTGAAGCAATAAAATTTAAACTGATGATTTCTTTTCTTTCAAAGTTTTAAAATAAATTTTAATTATATTTTTTGTATTAATTTCAATATATCAATGTATGTATAATTGCCAAGTTTAACATATAAAAATTAATCAAAGAAGATTATAAAATTCTTTAACTAGCTAAATTGGTTTCGGTTCTACTTATGATAGAACACTACATATTCATATATAAGAATGTGCATTATTAAACAATATTTTACTAATTGCATTAATTTTTAATAAGCATATAAAAAAAAAGGGAATTTAATTCAAAATTTCGTTATGCATATTTTATTAATCATAATTAAAAATTATTAATTAATTTTAGATTGTTTGTTTTTTTTTATGCCTTTCACATTTGAATTGAATTGGAAATCTCACAGATCGTCATAGTAAATTTGATTTATTTAGCTGCGGCCATTTGTTTGTTTTAATGCAATGTACAATATTAAATTAGTTTTTTAGATATCATAATGAGTTTTTAGGAAAACAGAAAAATTATAGAATTATTTAAAATTATTTTCTGGACTGAACCCTTAAGTAGACACCATGGTCTGACCATTTTTTTTAATTTGAGCTGATTTTAAAAGTAGAAAGATTTAAACTACAATCATGAGATTCCAGGTTAGCCTCAATGGACTATTTTTCAGTGTATTGGTGGAAAAAATAAAAATTAAATGAATTATGGACATTTTCAATTTGTTTTCTCAATCTTGTACATTATGGTCTTACCAGAACCCTATACAAATCTTAAAATTTTGTATGGTTTTTTTACAATTTTTTACTTGCAGATTTCTGCATTTTGTCTACCCCAATTTACCTGAAAATGCCACTAAACACTAAGACATAAACCTGACTAATTACTACCAATATCTCATATAAATCACATATAACTGATCAGACCATTGTGTACGAAATGCGTTTGCAAAGATTGATGTTTACATAAGGGTTAATGTAAATATTCAAATGAAATCGAAGCCCAAATTTCGATTGCTTTCCCATGCCTATATGACAATATGACAATACAACAGCAAACCGAGAATAAATTGTAGAGTGTGCTTAGTTGCCTTATAAACTTCTTCAAAATTATAATTCTTTATTTCTTGTTGTTGTTCAGTTGCCAAATCTGACTAAGCATTATTTAGCAAGACCTTAAGCAAATCGGAACAATAGATATATGTAAGTTGTGACTCTTATTTGTACTACAATTTAATAAATTCAATTATAAAGTCATATTTTCTTATTCTTTCTAATTTCGAATGTGATAGGCATTTAAGCTTCGATTGAACCGAAGTAACAATAATATTTTTTTTTTTTTTAATTTATTTAATATCAATTAATTTATGATTATTTGTTGTAGGGTATAATTATAGTATTATAGTAGTTACTTGTAGCATTATAAGTAAGTAGAGTAGTTAAGGTATGTTGTAGTAGTAGGTAAGTCACAAATGTATTTATGCGTAAATATAATTCTTTGAAAATATCACAAATCGAAATAAATAATCATAAATATTTTGTTCTTTAAGAAACATTTTCTTTAGCATTTACATAAGTAAGTAGTATATGTGTATAAATATTATTTTAAAGTAGATTTTAAAAAATACTGTAGTGTATTTACATTTACATAGATTCTTTCTTTTTCATTGGATGTGTAAATAGTTTTTTGTTCATTTCTTTAATAAAAAGTTTTAATAAATTTAATTAATAATTCATTTTTATCGTAAATAATTAAATTGATTTGTGTGCATAATTGAATTTCTTTGTTTATATAATTGCATTTTTTGTTTTATGTTTTTTAATTGAGTATTTAAAATAATGGAATTTTTTGCGATTTATAATATTTTAGGAATAATCAATGGAAAATTTTAATTTAATTTGTATTGTATTTGGTGTGGATGGATGTGTGCCATCTTCTTTTCAATCAAGTTGCGTTAGACTCTTGGCATGGGTGAATTTTTGTTTGAGCTGCGCAGTATTGGCGCGGAAGCGTGTTGTCATTCGTTTTACGGAACGCGATGAAATATTTACAAATTGTTGTGGCAAGGCGCCAACGGATGTGCTAGTACTAGCGACAGGATTGTGGGTAGCAGCACTGGTAGAACCCATGGTTGTCGCTTGCGTCAGCATAAACTGTTGTAGCGTCATGTCAGTGCTGGTTATCGACATGGACTATGAAGCTTTGACTTTCTTTTTGGGATTATTGCGTGATTGATCGGTGGGTGCCGATGGTGGAAGTTCACGATATTGATTCTGTCAAAATGAAAATAATCAAATTAGATTTTAAAATGATTAATTACATGTTTAGGAGCTTACGATTTCCTCATCATTTGGTACACGTGATAGGAAATCCAATAATTCATTATTAGGTATTGTATTTGGTCGTAGGATCCGCCTTGAGAATTTCATAAAACCCCAAAAGAGCAGAATCCAACGCAATGGCACAAAGTTCAGCACGAATATGGCGCATATAAGTAATACTACTGCTAACCAGGTCAATTCGGGGACGGAAAAGTTAAAAGTACTGCAAATTTGTATAGAAATAATATATTTTATAAAAAAAAAAAAAAAACAATTGTAGAAATTGAAGAGAAATTTACTTTTTTGTGCTTTCGCCAAGTGAGGCCAAGTATCCAATGGTATTTTGTACAGTTTGAGAGACTTCCTGTATGACCTGTAAACGTTCCTTAATTGATTTTTTCTCCTCCTTCTCCTTGTCATCATCATCATCTTCATCATAGTCATAATCATAACGTCCAGCGCCAGCATCTGTCGATGTACCTGTTATAAGGCGTATTAACCAATTCCTGGTTTGAGGGAAACAAATTTATTGAATATGAAATGAAATTTTCATCACATCATCATCATCATTGCATTGACATAAAACTAGTTTTTCCTTTCCTACTCACTTTAGTATGATGAGTAATAAAACCAACGGCACTGTCTCCAAATCACCATAAACGCAGGCGAGAGTCCATAAGACAAATGCAATGACGGAACGCACTGGTGATTCCCATTCAAAGCAACTTCTGCATGATGAAAGCAGTTTATCACTTAAAATTTTATTTCTTTTCTTTATACTATGTTTGATTAATTATGTCACTCACTGTACATAGCGCGCCGCATCTAATATGTCCATGATGATCACTTTTAGGCGATTGACGTTGCGCAAAAATAGTTGACGCTTGAATTTTGCTTCCTGCTGTATGAGTTTCTCCTCTTTAGGCTGAAGCGCACGACAAACAGCACGCACCTCATTCCAAATGACAGTCAATTCAAGTAAAATCTAAAGAAAATTTGTCATAATCATTATCATTGTTTTACTCAATGATTTAGTACTAAGCCTTATATATAATTTTACCTGTGGCGAAAGACCTTTAGCGCGTATACAGAGATTCTTATCCTTAAGAGTATACCAACGTTTAACTCCATTTTTAATACGTAGCAATGGTATGGCTAATTTTCCCAGAAACTCCACACGATGATCACGATCCTCATCATAGACAGTGATCTCAAGTACTTGTGTTATATCCTTAACATTGCTACAATTAATAAATTTATGTATTTTATAATAATGTTAAGGAATCAATCAGTCTGATTATCTCTTACAAGGTGAAAATCTTATTCCATGTTGGTGTCAATGTTTTATACTCGGTTTGCGTTTGTAATCTGGCATTGCCCAATTCAAGTACACAAAATGGATCTGATTTTCCACCAATATCGGCTGCCGCTAGTCCAGTAGCACCAAATACTTTTACTGTCAAATGACCAACATCACGTAAATTCTGCATGCAACGTAGCATACGATAACGATCACGTAACAATTTCATTTCACGTGGGTCTTCTTTGAAGGCTTTCAAATCGGTTATTGTTTCAAGTGCTGTAGTCCCACTAATTGTTAGCATTAGGAACACCTCACCGGGGCAGTCTTCGAAAGCTTTCCATATACCATGTGTAGTCTCTCGCTCGAAGCCACTCAAATCAATATTGACTTTGCCATAAAGTGTATTTCGATTCCATAACGATAATTCTAAATTTTGATCCTCATCAAAGAGATGTAAATCGAATTGTTCCAACCAACGTTCCGTCCAGGAAGTTTTACTTTTGTACTTCTCATTGCCAAGTCTATTGAAGGTCAAACAATATTAAATTATATTATTATTGTATTCTCGAAATTAATAAATTCGTTCGACTTACAAAATAGTTAAATTTTTGAAAGAGATCTTTGATCTTACCTAAATTTAATATGCGTATCAATCAATTTACTACCATCCTCAGCCAAAGGCAAATCTTTTGCTTTGACTAACAATATCGTGACGACAGAGCTCCAGATTTGCGATTTTAGACGCTTCGATGACTCGGCAAGTTTGGAATTGCGCTGAAAATGCTGTAATAGTACATAGTTCCGCAAATACACAATGAAATAATCTTATTGAACAAATTAAAAATAGTATCATACAATAAACAACAAATAGTACAATGTATTTTGTGTAGTATGAAAGAAGATGACGGATGAAAAAATGCAAGATGTACTAAGTATGTAAGTAGTAACAAGGCTAAGCTAAAGGTGTGACAAACGACCTCCTTCCATTCATCCAATTCGACTTCAAGTCGTTGACGTATTGCACTGCGCCGGGAACGAAGACGCTTGAGAAGCATACGCGGTGTAAAATGATATGAGGTTGCTGAATAAACTATGTTGTTCGAGCTGCTCTCCATGATGCGGCAATTCTGTTGAACTGCCGATACTAACTAACTGAATCACTCCGTTGGGCGCTTGTCAATGAGTTGCCTTTGTAAATGTGTAAATAATGCTATGTGTTTTTAAGTTATGATTTCTATATCTCTTCCAAACACACATAGTAGTTGTGTATTATTACATTCTCATGATGTTTGTAATGACGCATCGGAGTCTCATAAATACTTATTTTCACTAAGATACTACAATATGTTCGTTCGTTCGTTTGTCAGAACGTTTATTGACTCTGTCTAACAGTTTTTAAACTATCGAGTACATTCTTTTAGGGACACAAATAGTGACGTCTTTAATAACAACACAACATGTGCAATAGTTAAAGCAATAGGATCAATATATCATTAATATGAAATCAAAATTTCATTAAAATAAATTCTTAATACACATAAGCCAGTGGTAGAGTTTTGGGTGGGAAAAGATTTAGGGCAATAGAACTACTTCTATCATATCTGCATTAAACTAAAATTTCATATGGGTAACGTGGAATCAACTCTAAAAACTAAAGTTTTGATATAATAACATCAATTATCTTCAGCTGAGGATGCCAAACTTTAAAGAAACCTTAAGAAAATTGTATTAATAGGATAATTTATAACTTCATCATTGTAAAAGGTTTCTTTACAAACAATTTGCTTAATTTATCAGTTTTTTTTTAATGTTTTATTTAAGGGCATTAAATTGGAATTGAAAGGTATTTAATCTTCAGTGAAACCGAATATAATTTTCTTTCATGTTTAGCTTTCATTTGTTGTGTGTTTGTTTACTCATTGTTTTTCATTAAGCGCATGTAAGCGAAAGCAAATCAAAGCCCAAAGAAAAATAAAAAAACCCCCGAACTAAGCCCGCCAACTTAGACACGCTAGCTAAATCTAAATCAAGGGTCACAAAATAAAGGCCCGCGGTTCAAATTTGATAATTATTTTTAACCCAGTCCATTTGACCGAACAAAAACTTGGAACTGATTTATATATTCTGAGAAGAGATCGAAAGTTCAATTCTATGAGTAATATATCGCTAAAAGTCCAGAATGTTAAATGTTTTGTTATCCGCATTCTACTATCTCAATTTCCGGATACTTTGTTAACAGAATGTAATTTATTATTTATTTCTTACTTGGCCCACCTAAAAATAGTTTGCCCACCCCTGTTCCAAAATATTTTACTATTTTGCTTATTCATATTTATAATAATAATAATTTACAGTTGTACCTAGTCAGATTGACAGAACGTCGGTCGTCACATTCAATCATCTCGACTCAATTATTGTTGTTGCCATTGTCGATGTGTATGTTCATTCATGACTTGGATTGGCTTGGCTTGGCTTGGCTTGAATTCATTTTATTAGTTATACAAGTTTAGGTGCTGCCATATTTATGCGACCCTTCAATGTTGGATTGAGCAACGTGAATTTTTTTTACACAATTCGAATTTTATTTCAGTGGGTGTTAATAAGTAAAATATAATAGAGAAAAACGACGCTTGAAAAATATGTTTAGCAGGTAATCTGATGTAAATTATCGTTTAATTAATTTCAATTGCATTTGATATTTATTTGTGAGTTGAACTTGATCTCCTTAGGCAGCTTTCATTCATCGTTAAATCGATGCTGATAATTATTATAAGATTTATTATATTTTGCCTCATTAAATGTGCAATAAATTTGAATTGTGCAAATTATAATAAATTGAAAATTTGTGCAATAGAAATAGGTAAAGAGTGTGATTAAGAGACATCATGAAAAAAAAAGGAAATACTTAATTAAATGACTAAAACCATAAAATAAAGTTTCATTTTCTTAAAGCAACAACAAAACTACACATTTTTGAAGGGAGAATAGTAGACTAAGATACATTTTAGATTAATGCTCCAAGTATACATCTAAGCCACGTTTAGCACTGTCTCATTGATAAGCTCACAGGTTTTGAATTTAAATACATTTAGTGCCTCATTTTAAACAACATTTATTTCGCGGATTCCATTCAATTTATGTTGCTTCAAACAGGAATCTTTGAAATAGTTACTTAAACTGTTTATCTTTCAACTTCAAAGATATTAAATGAGACTTTAAAATCGCAAATTTTATGAACAAAGGTGTCTGTTTCAAAACATCTCCATAAGTAAGTATGATGTTTTGTGTCCCAAGAAAAACTTATTTTGCTGAGTTTATTGATATTCAATGCTATTATTATTGAGTAGTAACCATGTCAGGATGTTTTGGCTTTTGAGATACTCTAAAACCCCAATCTATGATATTTTATTCAATTAAATCAGATCAATATCTCTTTACTTTCTAATCCGGAAGTCATTGTGAATCAACAAATAATTTCCTTAAAAAAATTAAGTTGTTTTTATTTTGACTATTTGAATTTAGTTCCGCAAGCCATAAATAATCCAAAAATAAGGTAAAGTTAGACATTTTTATGAAAGCATTTAACTAAAGACTATTTGAACAATAAAAGTGAACTATTTAAATAAAATTTATAGCAAAAATTTTCCCATAATAAAGAAACAATCAAACAATGAAATAAATAGAAATACTCTTTTCAATGTCACGTGTGGAAAATCAAAATAATAAAATGCCTTAGTGATATGGCTTAGAGAGTAAAATAAACATATCACGATGTCTGCCTCAAAATATTAGGAAAATATTACGAATATTTAACAAAGTGACAAAATGACAGCTGTGTCAAACAAACTAACAAACAAACAAAGAAACGAACGAAGAATCATGAAAAAGTATTTTAAAAAAATACACAAAACAATGAAAGAATGTCGAAGCGCTGACAACAAATAGACACATGACAAATGATGCCGACATCATTGGTAGACAAACAAAATATACAATAATACGAGTATAAAGATAGATAGATAGATAGATAGATAGATAGATAGTTACTTCTTTATATGTATATTTTTTATATTGGTTATTTAATGCGAATTTTTATCTAAAAATGTTTATAGTTTTCTTTTTCTTTCTTTTTTTTTGTCAACTTACCATTTCCTTGTCTTCTTGACTCCGTGGCCACAATGTTAAATTCATCAATAATTCACCCATTGCACGTTCACTGCGATTTGTATCATAAAGTGGCAAACGAATTTCCTTTGCAGTGCCCAATTCCAATTGTGTGAGATCTAATTTGGTTGAACCCATGAAATCATCTTGCAGTCCCCAATCATAGTCAAATACCTAGAAAAGTTGAAAGAAAAATTGATTTAAATTCAAATGACAAATGTTTTCCAATAGATAAAAACAAATTTGGTTTATCCAAAGTGACAATTTGTTTCAATCATTAGTTTAATGTGATTGGTAAAAATGAGAACAAATTGAAAGACAAAATATTCGAATAAAAGAAATCTGAGATTTTAATTTTTGTACTCGTATTTTGTTGAGTAAATGTGGAAATGCGTTTGACATGAAAACATGAGGAGAAAATGTGTGGTAAATAGTAACAAAATAATTCATTGCATGCTGTAATATAATTTAACCTGACCTTGTGATTTCTGATTTTAATTGGTGTCAGATTTATTGTAGTTTTTGCCACAGACAAACATCAACAGAAAGTTTTGTCAACATATAATTTTACTGCAAATGGTGAACTTTGTTCAATTAGAAAGCAAATGTTTCTAGGTGTTTTTGTGTGTGTTCTCTAATTAATATTTGCTCAAGTTAATTGAAAATGTTTTGTGCTTCAATTTAATGAAATAAGAAATCACAAAAAAAAAAAAGGTCAAAAGTCCTAACTAAAGGCTTATTTTGGCCTTTGTTTTGTTTTATTTCCTTTAATTGAATTATGTGAAATAATAAGTATTTGTATATCTTTGTTTCAAGAAGACATCTTCAATATTTCATCTCGAAATCTCTAAAACTAAGGTTTTTCGTTAGCATAATTTTAAGCAAACAGGTAAACATTTAGATTAAGATAGATTGAATTCTTTCACTTTGCAAATTGTGAGCATTTTCAATAGTCAAAAAGTGCCTTCTTCAATACTCTGAATCAATAAGGTCAAACGTTTGGTTACAATGAGATTAGTGTATACAATTTAACAAAAATGACTAACTTACCTTAACAACAATTGGTTGAAATGGATCCTCGATGGGCACAATGAATACTTCATCCCAAAAAGGATTCAAATCCCGATGCACTGTGCGTGATTTGTGTAGTAAGCGACCATTAACCTTGAATTTGACATAAGGGTCACTAAGCCCTAGACACACATACACACGCAAATGAAAGATTAATTTAGATTTTTGTTTCAAATTGAAAGAAAAAAAGAAGATTAGAAAAGTAAATACATAGTAAATAAATAAATAAATAAATACATAAATAGAATATTGTAACAAAAACGAACCATTTTTATCCATGGCAACTAAATCGCAACCAGATTTCAGATGAACGCGTAACTGAAAGAAGACATATTGACGTAATTGTGCTTCCCTTTTCCGACGTTGCTCTTCGGCCTTTTTGTTTATACATGTGTATATGTGTATATGTGTGTAAGTGTAAGTGTGAGTGTATGAGTGTTGTAGTTTTAGAAGAAGAAGAAGCATCAGCAGCAGATGTGAGAGAAAATAAAGAAGAAATTAGAAAAAAGACAACAGAAAATTAGCAAATTTGATTTTATAAATAATTATTTGGATTTCTTAAAAATAGAAAACAAAAACAAAAACAAAAAAATATTGATTTTTTTCTCTTTTTTTCTAATAAAATATTTGATATGATTAATTAAAATGTTAATAAAAATCACAAAACCAAACAAAAACAGTGCAAAAATGACGCAGCTGGTGCTCAACTAACATCATCATCATCATCATCATCACCAACAACATAGAATCATTTGACAGATGCTCAGCATGCAGTAATTTGCTATTGTTCTTATTGTTGCTTTGGTTGATTGCTCACCTGTAGGGTTTCTAATTGTTGCTGTGCCAGTTCCTCCTCCGTCGCTGGGCCTCCACATGTAATAGTGGCACCATTTTCTGGATGCTCATCGATGCGACCCTCCATGGAGCCACCAAAACGTTGAATGACTTGTGCCATTTTTGCTGTTGCACGAAATTCACGCGCCAATGGTGATCCACCAATTGTTGTTGCTCGATGTCGTGGGCTTTGATTT
The DNA here is from genome assembly GCA_035041805.1 of Amiota mariae. NCBI lineage: Eukaryota > Metazoa > Arthropoda > Insecta > Diptera > Drosophilidae > Amiota > Amiota mariae. Next base: position 4,878,236 of record JAWNKV010000286.1, read on the forward strand.
ACTGAACTACTCTCCGAACTATAATCGGCTGCATAATCGGTGCTCTCTTCGAGAAAATCACTAGGTGATTTACGACCCGAGCGATCTTTGCTGCGTGTACGTATCCAACGGTGTTTGAGGTTATTGAAGAAACCGTGAGTCTTTTGGAAGACACCAACACTACTGAGACCTGAGTGTGGTGCTGCAGCACTTTTTGCACGTTTCGGCGAGATATGCGGTGATTCGTTATTATGGCAGTCGTGTCCATTCAGTTCCGAAGCAGACTTACTCAAATGTTTGCCAAGGCGTTGAGTCAATTTTGGTGAACCACTACCACTAAGAGTTTGACTTTGAGCATCTTCACCAATGGCACTACTTGTGGTGGGCAAGTCGTCGCTATAATGTATGCGAGCTAAAATTGTAATGGTTGATATAGAACCTTCAATTTCCATTGTTTATGCGTAACACACAATGAATGTACATATTTCCAATTCAATTAATCGATTAAACAACAATAGAATCACACACCCATTCAAAGTTTTGGAAACATTACAATAACAGTCAATTACTTGCTACACATAATACACCACCCACACACTGGCGTTACTCTATGGTTACCTCTGAGTAGTGAGTTTGTATTGTATTTTAAATGTGTACGTACGCAAAAACCTATCACACAACTAAAATCTTTCAATAACCACATTTAGCACTTAACTAGTGAAGCTCTATTGCTCTATCCAATTCTAGTTCCCTCAGTCCCTTTACCTTTGCTTTATATGTATTATTGTATTTCTGCATTCAATCTGCATAAATTGTTTGTTGTTATTGTTCAATATTCGCCTGTTTGTCTGACTGTCGACTTGTTTGAATATTTCCCACAAAACAATTGACGCTTTCAAATTTTCATTATGACGATTTTCTACTTGTTTTCTTCCTACACGTGCCAATAGATTGTTGCGCTTCATTGCTTTCTATTGTATTTTATTGTAATTCATTGTATTATAGAAGATGCTGCTCCATATTTATTGTATAAAATTTTATTCTCAAGTGCCTTTTGTTGTTCAGTTTCAAGTGCTCCACATAATTGCCTTTTTTAAATGTATATAGCACACTTTCTTTATTCTCGACACACACATTTTTGTTTCATTGTTTTCTTGTGTTCTATGGTTTTTTTTTTAAGTGTTTCTTACTAGGACAATGAGTTTACCAACTCAATTTAAAATGAACATAAAACTAAAATAAACGTATTTAAGAAAATAAGAAGACTTTTGGTTGTTTTTAGACAGAAATGTTGAATTCAAATTACTATTAGTAGATATAAAATTGGACTCAATAAGTCTAGTGAAAGATCAGCCAACATTTGGTAACATTAAATTAGTATAAATGATGTGTTAGTTCTCCCAATAACTCAAAATTAAGGCCAAGTTCACTGACCCTAGATCAAGATATGTATTTTTCAAATCAACTATCTTTTGAAAAGCTTTTATACTCGTACAATAAAATGATGATGCTCCGAGAAATCCCTTCTGTAATGTGATATTCTAACACAAACCATCTAATTTAATCTTTAGGAATGATGACAACAGCGTTGGTTGCTGCAAGATCTTTGTCGATGAACAGGGGCGCATTTATTCGCACTGAGCCCATTACGTTAAGCATAACGCGTTACCCAAAGGTACAATGATTACACCAGCAAATATCACCTATATTTTTCAACGATTCTGGTGAAGTGCAATTGGAAGTACATCCAAAGGCAGCGGTTGCCATGAAGAGTAAAATACTAACTGTCGGTGATACAAACTACGTTTATGCGACAGCCGAAACGGTTTTCACTCGATTCGGTTCGATTCAAAACGCGTGCATAAATACTTTTCAGTTCGCTTCTGAAAACTCGAAGTGGCTTGAATAAGCGCACCTTTCAAACCCTTCGTGATTTTTAAAAAACGAATTGAAGTGTAGCATAAACGCTTAGCGTTTTCAAAACGTTTTGCAATTCAACTGTTCGGAAAATATTGTTGTCATATGTTTCAAATATTTTTCTTTTTTGTCATTTTGTGAATTATAGATTTAAAAATCGTAGCAAAATGTTATTAAAAATCAAAAGAAGCATTATACATTGAACATTGGTTTTGTACAATGTAATTTAAAAAAAAAACTACATCATATATAATGCTTATGACAACTTTGCATAAGCAAACAATACACGAATTCGTTTTCATTCGGAACGCAACGACGCCGCACGCATAAATACATAAATAAAAAGTGTTTTGAATCGAATCGAACCGAATCGAGTGCATAAACGTAGTAACAGTTGCAAAGGTTGGAGGTTTAGTGACCTATTATGATAGGAGGGACTGTTTTAGGTGCCGTTACAACAGAACGCTACGCTCTGTAACTAATCTCTTTGACTGGTGACGGCATTGTCAATCCACTGCATTGTGGGATAGCGAGGCGCGGTGCAGTTGGTTGTAACTGCTGCTATCAAAATTGCCATTAGCGATTGTACTCTCTGACACAGATGTTGCCAATAGTGTCTATCATATTTATTTGAAAATAAGTAATGAGTATAGTTCGCAATGAAATCATGATCATTCTTTAGATGTATATTTGAAGTAATGAACTTTATAGTTAGTCAACTTTGTTGGGGAAAATTGAAAATGATTACACCATTGGTAGATTTACTAATATTGGTGGATTTTTAATCTGCAATTCAATTTGCAATATATATCAAATTTTTATCTTCTAACGTTGGTAGACAAATCATTGGCAAGGCATTTGTACAATGACATCTGCAAACGAAATTGGAATGTGTATACCAATAATGTAAACAGCAAATTTTTCTTTTCACAAACGTTTGCATATATTCTTGCAGCAGACTTTTCGGCTTAGGGGAATTTTGAAGTCAGAATCGGTAGAAAACGCAATGATATTTGAAATATTAAAAAATTTATAAAAAGTATTACAAAACGTAAATTGTTTTATTTTTTTATGGGGTTTTCCCAGTAATTTTAACTATTTATAATTTTTCTGACTCATGTGGAATTTTGAAATTCTTCATCTTTATTATGCAAAAATTAACTTAATTATTTAATTTTAATTTTTTTAATAAACAAAAATGTATAACATGGAAATCCTTGAAGATGGTGTTACAAACAATTTGGAAATAGCTCAATTGAATGAAGAATTTAGAATAACAGCAGCGGAAAAGAAAAAAAAAAAATGTCAAAAAATTTCGATATAAATTCGGCTCTTTGTCTCTCAGCTTGACAAGCAATTTAGCATAGAATCCCTCTTTTGGACAACTCAATAGCCATTTATTGGTCCACTCGCTGCGAGATTTTTTCTCATCATCTTCGTCACTACTACTACTGTCCAATAGAAACATTGCTAAAGTGATGACCATGAAAACAGAAACTCAATACATCAAATTTCAACAATTCTGCAAATGAGTCTACAAATATGCAAACATGAATAGACGACAAATGCTGTGAACGGCAAATTTTCAATCTACCAATGTTGGTAGATAAATCGTTTGCAGGGTATTTGTCAGCAAATGAAATTTGAAGAGAAGCTACGAACAATGTAAACGGAAAATTTAGTATTGGAAGTTTTAATATTATTTGCATATTGTTTACAGAGAATTTGCTGAGTTTAAAAGGTCTGCAAACCTTGGTAGATCTACCAATGATGTAAACGTAGCTTAAGTATATTAATCTTATATAAAAGATAGTTATGCCCTTTAGTATTTTCAGAAATCTTTTAATTAAACTTAAACATTTTTCTTACATTAGTATTATAATAATAATAATAATAATAATAATATAAATAAACAAAAGAACAATATATTCACAGTACCATTAACAATTTATTGTAGCTTCTTTTACATGAAATGCGTAAGTACTTGAATAATTTATCATATTTAGGCATTAAGAATTCGCAGCCACCAAAAAAGTGAAATTTATTTGCTTGGCAACCTCTTGAACAAATTCACTGGGTTGTCAACGCATATTTTATTAGTATTTATTCTAAGCTCTCAATGACAAAATTCAACTTCAATACAATATAACAAAATGTAAATGCCAAAAGGTTAACAACTCAAAGGGGAAAATGACCAACGCGTAAAACCATTTTTTATTGGATTCAAAAAACACAATGAAACACATAGAAATTTTAAGCAACTTTTACACAATTAAATAATTCAGTTATTTTTTTTTTTAAGAATTCAAGTATTATAATCTACTTTTCTTTGGAATGATTCTTTTATAATACATTTTTGTATTGCCTTTGGTTGATTAAATTATAATGTTAAGGGAATAAACACTCTCAATAGAATTAAAACATTACATTTAATGTAATGAATAACAACATCAACACCAACACCAACACCTAAGGATAAATTGAAAGTGGTTTCGTGGGTAAAGAATGTAAAGAAAAATTTATTTAATTAAAATGAAATTACACTTTTGTGTTTTCAAAGATTGAGCGTGAGGTTTGTTAACAAAGAGTTTGGTCATAAATTCATTAAATATGCACACGCACACACAGACACAAAGTTATTTTTTTTTAATAATTTTGCATTGGTTATATACCACAGAAAAAATTGTTTAAATATTCATTGAAATAAATCAGCAACCATATGAGAGATAAATTTGAAATTTATGAAATTTTCTTGCCAATTTCCACGTTTCTTTTTTTTTTTTTTATTAGAAAAAGTATTAGAAATTTAAATTTGTTGTTAAATTTATTTTATAATTTATTTTTGATTTATTTTTCTTTATTGTAAATTCCATTAAAGTTTATCTTTTTATTGTATTATGTGCATACATTTTTTCGCTGCACGATGCTCACGAACTGCACAGCAACAGAGCTCCTAAAAGACTGCTATATTATTTTGTCGAATGTTCATTGGGATGTTTTGAAATGCGCGCATAAAGCGCACTCACTGTTCACAGTTGTTCACTCAACAATAAACAAGAAACAACCTTCAGCATTTGCTTTTGGTTCACTTTGTATTTAAGTTTTGTTGTTTTGTTGTTTTCTTTTTAAGTTATTCATGTTGATCGTTGGTTTTGTTGTTATTCTTTGTACGATTCTATTCATCTCAAGTGGCTCTGGCTCATGGCTCATGGCTCATAACTAACTCATATGTGAGCTCCATTGTTTCGTTTTCTATGTACACGTATGTCTATATATTTGCCAGTCTAACTGTCTCCCTTTCTGTCTTGTCTTTGGGCCTCTCTGTTAGTAAGTCAGATATATTGTTCTTGTGAATGAATGAAAGTATCTTTCTTCTACAATAGATATTATATTATTATAGTATGTGAGTGACTATATGCTGGTAATGCCATAGTTCGCTTCACATATTATAAACTCAAGTATTTGTTTGACTCTGTGTAAGTTTCTGTTTACATATTTACATGTTTGTGGGTGTCTGTTGTTCTGTTGTTTAATTCTTCAAAGCAAATGCTACACATAGATACTCTAAACACATAGATACACACATGCACACTTAAATAAACCATTTCAATGAACTTATATATGTATTAATGTAATGTTAAGATTCATGTTATTTTACTAAAGTAATTCTTAGTTTCATGTACAAACTACATAGTAATAGTGTCGGCTTAAAACTGATGCATGTATTTATACGAGTATATTTGTGCTTGTGTAGTTGGAGAAAACATATGTGTGTGTGTGTATAATATCTATGTATTGTAGTATGTATGCCATGTGATATGGCGGTGTTTTGGAGAAAAAGCTCTAGTGAAAAGCTTTTGCACGTGCTTCACTACACATCCCTTTTATTTGAATTTTTGTGTACTTTACTTTGCTTTTTTAGGTTATTCGTGGTTGCATTTGAGTTTTGTGTGTTTGTTTGTTTGTTTGTCTGACTTGTGTATCTATGTGCTTTGTGGTCTCATGAAACTCACTAAGCAAGTTTATTGACAGCAAACATATAAGAAATGTACTAAAAATTTCTTTCCCCCTTTGGTTTTGGCATAACATATGCAATTTTATTTTATCTTTGAGTTTTTATTTCTTTCAATTGGGTTTTTTTTTTTTATTAAAGTAAATTAAAATGATGATGCCCACTGGTAATCAACTAATGTAACAGCAATTTGCTTATTGTTTCATTAATATATTGTATATATATTTAGTAATTTTCATATTGGGTTGCTTTTACAAAATATCATTTGCCAAGGCTTCTTAGTATAATAATTTGACCCTGCTGGCATCCTCTGCCAAAAAATATAATTCAAAAAAGAAATATTAAATCAAAACTACAACAACAAGCAAAACTCAGACATATAAAAATAAATAAATAAATAAATAAAATAAACGATTGTTAAAGGATTTATCAAGCTGTAAATAAAGAGTAAATAGTAGAAGGAAAGTATAAAACAACAAAACAAAATGATAAAGCTGGAAAAATGTAAATAACAAGGAGGAAAACCAATTCATTGCATATATAAGCAATACTTGACTTAGTATTCACATACATATACATATATTGTGTAGACTTTGTCCTCAAACTTAACAAACTTAAGTCCATTGTAAGGTCACTCAATCAGTATTGTTGTGTAGTTTACTGGATCACTTGAGAACATTTCAAATTAATTAAAATGTTAAGTTGATCTCAGTCTCCCAGCATGAAGTCACCACAGTAGTGACTGAGGAAGAGAGACTGATAGTATCTTTTTGAACAATTCATTAAGTACATTAATTTTACTCTTGACAATTTTGGGTGCGGGTCTTAAGTGCAAAAGTTAAACTGTTTTTAGTTTGAAATCATCATCCTCATCATATGAATTCACTAAATACAATAGTATGCTTCCTTCTAATGAAAAACAACTGTCACTAAAAGTCAGCAAAAGTGACATCATATGAAAAAGTGGGAAAAGTAAAAGTATTTACGTATGTACATATACTAAATAAAGCTTTGCGTGCATTTAACTTAAAGTATTTTGTCACGTTACTAATACGCCATGAGGGACCAGTTTAACTCGCATATGTTTGCACTATTTATTTTCTGTTTGTTTATTGTGTGCTGTCTTGTCGCATGAAGTTGCCTTGTGGGTATTAAAAGAAAAAAAAAAAATTAAATTAAAAACATAGTAGAAAAAATAAAAATAATAAAAGCGACCACACATTTTTCTTTTCTTTTCTTTTCCATTTTTATTTTTATTTCCATTTTTCTTTGTTTTTTTTTTTTGTGCATGGTACTTTTTATTCTCATATTGTAGTTACGGAATATTGTGGTGATTATGATTGTGGGTGATGTATATAACATTTCATTTTGTGTTATTTTTACTTTTATTTTTTGTTTAATATTTGCACAGCTGCTACTTTTGCCTTTTGACTGCTTAAATCGACAGGAAAATACGCATAATTTTTATTTCATTTCCATTTTTTGTGTGTCACCAAAAAAAGTTTTACAATATCAAAAGAAGAAAAAACACAAAATTCCAATAAAAGTCATTATTTTTTTTTTTTTTTTTTGCAAAAGTTTTGAGTGGTTCAATAAAATTTGCCGCATTGTAAATTTTGTAAGCTGTGTCAGGTGTTGCATACTTTTAGGATTGACAAATGTTTCATCACATCTTTGATTTTATCGACGAATATAATTTAAGTTGAAATTAGTTTTTTTTTTCGTTAAATTGATTATTTTTCTTTTTAATTACAATATTTTTTTGTTTAAATATTTTTTTTTATTATTATTTTTTTATTCATTGAGTAAAAAATTAAAAACTTTTCGGTTGCATGAAAAACTTTTACACAACAACTTTTGATATAAAGAAAGTTTCCAGTAAAATTTGCTTTGCAAAATTAAATAGCTTTAAGCCTTATTGATAATGAATTTTTGAGTCACTTGAAGAACTTTTCAATGTTCATGTTTATCTTAAGAGGATTATAAAATGTTCTTCTTGTTAACAATTTATTTTTCTTATTTTCTGTATGCATAAATTTGCTTAAAGATTTAAATAATAGCAGTAAATTCAAGAGCCTGTTGCCGCCTCAACTATGGTTAATAGTGCGTAGCTACCGCAAAAACAGGACCTTCTCAGTGGTACTAGATGGTGAGAAGTATAGCATCAAGGTTATTAGTGCCCAATGACTCAAAATAACCGCTAAGGGATCTGCGTGATTTTATCTTTGCTACGTTTGCGGATGATACGGCCATCCTTTCCAGAAACAGGTGCATTTATGAAGCAACGGATACCTGCATAAATTTGAAGTCTTGAAACATTGAGATTAGTGAAAGAAATGTGCCAATGTAACGTACGCCTTACGGCTGGATGTTTGTCCGGGAGTCTTCATTGGCGACCAGCTGATGGAGCACCATTTGGGATATAAACACCTGGGTGTGTATTTGGATAGGCGGCTAACGTTCAAAATGCATATTTCAATTATCATGAAATCGCTTGGACAGAGAATTGGGAAATTGCGTTGGCTCCTAAACAGTAGGAATAAATTATCTTTAAAAAATAAGGTACTCATCGACAAAGCAATAATTGCTCCTGTTTGGCAATACGGATTACAGGTGTACGGCATAGCAGCGAATTCAAATATCTCAAAAGTCAGAGTACTGCAAGTTGTTTTTAGAATAACAGAAAAATAAAAATATTTATTAATAAAAACAAAAAAAAAATAAAAATTATATTTACTTCACAAAATATCTACTAATTAGAAGAAAATTTTTCAAAATCCTTTTTTCGGATTATAAATAATATTTGGTATGGATAAGATATTTCACAAAACCAGAATTTTGAGTGACATGCTCATGCACATCATTAAAACCGACTTAATTCAAAATGAAAATCTGTAGTATAATGGACAAGGATAAAACTAAATATGGGCAGACAGTTCTTAAATGTCTAAATATATCTAATGAACAACTTGACAAAATGGCACTTGATGGCAATAATGACAATGACAAAAGACCACAAGATAATTCACACAAAATGATTGCATAAGTGGTGAAAATTAAGGTCAATTAGAAACTAAGTTTATCTAGTTTATCCTATCTATGCACATATCTGTGACTTCTGCTATAAATTTCACATAGCTTCAATTGATTGTTTTTGTTATATAAATATTGTATGAGTATAAAGAAGATAAAGGTATAATAAATTTATCATTATTTTATAATTCATTAAGATTCTAGAAAAAAATTAAAAAAAAAAATTCTAATGTGATTTATTGTAAAGTAAAACTTTTAAAATTACTACCCAAAAATTATACAGAAACCATAATAAAATATCTCAAAATAGAATAAGTAAATATATAAAAAAAATATTTTAATAGCGTAACATTTTATGACTTCATTTTTAGTGCGAAATTTTGATTTCATTTTTATGCGACAAATAATACATGCGGATAATCTTATAATTTATTATTCTCTTTAGTAATTTTCTCATTTTCGTTGTGGCCTTTTCATTTTTATTACACGCAACATTCATAAAATGAAGAAATAATCATTGATGTCTATCATCATATAGATATTGTTGGTGTTGGTGTTGGTGTTGTTGTTGTTGTCACACCAATGGAGATGCAGGTACTACATACACAAGTATAGTATAACTGCAGCATTGATGCTGGCTTAAGTGGTCCTTGGTCGACTATGAAATTCGGGTGTATTTGGCAAAAAGACTGGTTAATGGTGGACACAATATTTTATTATAATAAAAACGTGCCTTTATTACAATCAGAATGACCAAACAAAATGTGCGCTTGTCTGCACTAAATCTGAAATAAGCACATAATCAACAATGACAACATTACCACCATCATCATCATCATTAACATTATTATTATTATTGTAAACATCATACAAGTTATTAAAAAATATTTTATTCTGATGAAGTGTCGTGGTTACAACCCATTGATTTTGTTATTGTTAAATAATAATAATTAATTAACTTTGTTTAATGTCAATAAATCACACCATTCAAGGGCATTTTATTGAAAAATCTATACGAGGGACATTCAATAAGAATTTAGTCTTATCATAGTTTATATTGCAAATATATTGCAATTTTTTAGACCATAAATTTCATAAATTTATGAAAATTTTCAAAAATCATTTAACTAAAAAAAAAGTTGGACTTATTTCTATTTACAAGACTTAGAATTACTATTATATTGTTCTATGGTATCAATAGAACATTCCAAACAGTAAATAAATTAAGTTCAATTAAGGATTTTTAAAGATGAGAAAGAATCATTGTCAATTGACTAATTCGACTTGAGTTGGTCCAAAGAATATACTCAGACATACAAAAACTCCCACAATAGAAAAATTCATTCTTAAAGTATTGAGTTAATATTGTATGTATTTCTGCTTTATCAATACTGTCGCGGGACTTTTACCATGTCATTATCTTCATGTTTCATTTGAAGAGCTTGATTCCTAAGCATTTGAAATGTTACAACCATGTTTTCAATTCCCTTAATTGTTATAATAATTTGCGAACGATGAAACTATTGAATTATGAAAGATTTCTTTATACGTTAACAACACAACCAAGTTTAGATTAAACGATTACCAAAATCCCGAGATATGTTTACGTGTACTTAAACTTAGAAAATGGTTTTTCACTTAAATACCAAATACTAGTTGATAGGATTTATGAAAGACTTTGCTACATTAGGTTAAGTACTTATTCTACGACCCTTTTAGATTGTTTGTATTTTTTAAGGCTCGTTATTGTTTTTGCTTATCTTTCATTATTATTTAAGCGTCTTTATTTATGTTACAAATGTAATTTTTTATGCACACAAAACTTTGCTCACCTGTTGACGTTGTAGGTAAGTTTTCCGACATTTTTCTTGTTTTTTTTTTCTGCTCTTTTATTATAGTTTAAGTTCAATGTAGGTTGACTCAATTCAACCCAAGACACAACTCAATACACAACTCAACACACAAATCAACTCAACTCAACTCAGTTTAGTTTATTTTAGTTCAGTTGACTTCAGTTGCTTCAATCATTTTGGTTTGTTTAGATGCTTGTGTTGTTGTTGTTGTTGTTGTTGTTGATGATGGAAAGTATCTTTAAGTTTTAGTTCATTTCTCCCATTCTATGAGTTCTTTGACTTTGATTTTATTTTATCATATATGTTTGTTTACCCAAAAATGACGTCATCTTTGGCCAATTAGATGGCGTCTAGTAGACGGGAATTACCGCCACTTGCTGCCAGTTATTGCTACTGGGATCTATGTTGTTGTATATATGTTTTTTTATTCAACTATGACTTTTATTTCCATTTCCATAATTTTCCCCTTTTCTTATCAATTTGGCAGTTGCTTTTGTTGTTGTTGTTGTTGTTTTTGTTTTTAATCATTGCATTTTTTATTTTGTTGTGTTTTTTTCTTAGTTACAATTCCTTTTTTATTTGCTTTCATGTTTTGTTGACACGCAAGCGAGTTTTTCTTTTTAACCCTCATCAAATTTATTTAAGTTTTATTGTAATTTCTTTTTATAATTTCTTTTTTTATTGTTCATTATTAACATGTTTTGTTTGTCTTTGAAGTATCGCATTTTATAGTTTTCTTTTGCCTTCTTTATTTTTTTTTTTTTTGTTCTTTTTCTTTTTTTGTCATGCAACATGTGTTTTTATTTTTTTTATTTTTTTAAGTGTTTTGCATTTGTATGTTTTCTAATTTTCAATTTTATAATCTGGAAAATCAAAAGAAAAGCAATTGATTATTCTTATGTACTTTTACTTTATATTTGAAGAGAAAATTAACAAGTTAAACAAATAAAAAATATAGAAACTAATTTTATCCACATAATTTTAAGTGTTTTCCACATTTCATTTATCTGAAAAAATTTATAATAGCTTAGATTATAGTGAAGCCTTTTTGTAATGACGCAGAAATTTTATATAAAAATTTAAAATAATTTAAAAATTGTCTAAAAGTTCTAATGACGATAACAATAAAGAAAATGAAGATCAAATGGCGATCAAACAAGACTTTGAATCGTTTCAATAAATCGTTTTCATACAAATTTTATAAATTTCTTTCCATAAGGGGACTTCATTCAGTTATGACACCTGAGGCCCCCAAAGATGTTATTCAACGAATGAGACTATAAACTAATGTTTCACTACCAAGCCAAATGGATTTGCTTTAAGGTGAGTAACCATGGATAATTCAATAACTGAATAATTAAGAAAAATAGATTCACAAAACAAATTCCACTGTCTTACAAAAATATTCTTTCAAAATTTCTTTTTCAATTTCCATTTCTTTTTGATCCAAATCTATATATCTCCATAAAAGTTTGTTGCCTCTTGCATATATGATTTTTATTTTTGCTTATTGCATTTCATTTCGAAATATTATTTTATTTTCATCAAAGACAAAAGAACAAACGAAAATTCTTTGTTTAAAATCATATTGTAATTTTAATTAGATTTTTTGTATTTTCATTTCACTTTTTTCACTTTCACCAGCCTCTTTTTCTTTTCTCTGTCATCTTGATATTTCATAAGTATGAAATAGCAAAAAATTCAGAAAAAAAAAACAACAATTGATAGGTAAACAAAAACAATACAATGTAAAATGCAATAGAATTGAACTCAAAGTAAATGGAAAGACAAAAACTTATTATTATCTCATAAATAATGCAAATAACAGAATACAATTTTGTGGTTGGTTGATGACTGACTGACTGCGTTGTTCAGAATTTGACTTCAAAAACTTGTACACTTTTGTTTACTTTATAAATTATTCAAGAATCTTTTCACACCATTATAAGATGGCATTATCAATTTGACGTGGTGTTTGTAACACATAAGACTGTGTAAACGAGATCCAAGCAAATGTGTCTATTGGTTTTTGAGCTATTGAGCTTAAATTTTATTATAGAATACAAATAAGATTTTTCAGACAAATTTATTGAATGGAAGCGGTAAACCTCATATAAAAACCAAAATTATTTTATAAACTCTGCATTTGTATATTTGTTTAATTTTTTTTTTTTTTTTTTTTTTTTGGAATCTTCACAAAATAAAAAAATGTATCATACTGAAATATCAAAAGATTGGATCACTTGCAACTTGTAGCCGCCATTAAAACTCATAGTAGAAAACTAGTTTCTACATTTCCTTAGATAAGGAAGTGTTAGGTAGTTGAGCTTCGGTGAATCCCAACCAAAGTTAATATTTTGTCTTGTTCTTATATTCTTGTTGTTTCCTATTGTAATTTAAACACGTTTCAATTTGTTGTGTTGGCAAAGTGACAAAACTCATTTGCTTGTTAATTTTTAATCTTTTCACCCATTGAACATAAGTTCAAGGCAGTTTTTTCGCTTATCATGTTGTTCTTTTTATATTCAGAATTTTATCTTGAAAAATTTAACCGTATATGCATATTACGCATATTAAATTTCTTTTATTTTATTCGTAAATTTGGGAAATTTATTAGTTAGTATATTGTTACAGTAAAAAATCAACTTTGCCTAAAGATATATATAATTAACAGGAGCGCAAACTGGATATTACATCTATTGTAGTTAGTGATATAATTGTTTTTATTTTTTTTATTTAATTAACAGCTAAACATCAATTCGATTCAAAATTTACAGGCTACTGAAATTATTATTATATGATATAATAACAACTAAGTACATTTTTTAAAAACTACTAAATATTACATTATTCTTTATTTTAAGTCTTTAGAACGTTTTAATCTTCTCCTTCTTATGCCGGATATAAGTTTTCTGCCAAAATAGTTCGGATGAGCCACTAATCTTATGCTATATGCCTTTGATTGTGCCTAGATCAGTTCACCTAACTTCTGTATGCCCAGATTTCTTTCTATGTCAATGGTTCGCATGTACCAAAGAGCGCCAGTGATTCTTCTAAGCGTTTTAGCCCGAAAAACTCGAATTCGACTTTGCCGCAATGCCATAGATCTGTATTCCATATCTCCAACTGGCATTAGGTCTGTAGCCGTATAGTAGTCAATTAATTTCTTTTGCATGTTACTTATCTCCAGTAGTTCAGTACCGAAGTGACTTGTGGTCGATACCCAGTCTTGTTCGGTTTTTAATGGACCGCAGCTCGCGCGGGCTCTGGGGGAAAAGTGGCGTGGGATAGAAAGTAGTTTAGAATGCATTTGTATATGAGAACCTTGTTCCGAAGGGACAGCTTATTTTGAGAATGCAGTAACCAACAACCACAACTCCTATACAATATATACACCCACGTATCTATGACCACTAAGCCTTAATCATGGTCAAATGTCTCTTCTCAGGGTGAATGTAACACAAACGCAAAATTTTGTATGAATTGAAATTAAGAAAGAAGAAACTTTGACCTAAGATCATATACTTTCCATACAGAAAAGAAAAAATGTTTCATACAAATTTATCTCAATATGATTTATAATCATTGTGTCAACATATTCAATTTTAAGAAAGCTCTAATTATATTCTACCATATAAAAATTAGTACTTTATTTGTTCGTAGGTGTTGCGCTGCTATACCGTTCAACAGATTCGATTAAAATTTTGTGAATCTGGATGGTTGGTTACCGGCTTGAACATAGGGTAGTTTTAGTCACGATGTGTGTTCCCGTTCTCAAGATCCGAGATATTCAAACAACCCCTAAAAGTGATAGATATACTACAAAATATTAACGAAAATAAGACTTTAATTTTTTGATTCTCAAATAGTGTTCTTTGTTCATCCTCAAACTGTAACAGAGAGAATATTATGATGCTAAGAAAGGAAACATGTTTGATATCTGGCGTTTGTCGCCATTCCCAAGATTCGGATTCGGGTTTCGAAAAAACATGTATAATGGCACTCAAATTGAGCAACACGTGCGCAGCCAGGTTGGTGTAAAAAAAAAAAGTTGATTTACTTATTGTGATATGGTTTTATGGGATCTCCATTTCATACAAATTCTATCAATCTTTCTGTATTGCTCATATGAAAACTTTTTATTTTTTCACTAGATTCAGTATATGAAAAATATCAACAATTCAGGCAAAAAAATATTTAAAAGCCGTCGGTTAGCATGAAAAAAATTAAGTAAGGACCACACATTGTTTTATGTTTCCTTTATTTTTATAAAAAACTTAAGTGCTTTAAACAAGAATTTAATTTCCGCAAACCATATACTAAAGTAATTATTGTTATATTAAATAATCTAATTATTATACATCACTTGCATATATTGTACATTCAACTATGCCTTATGAGTTTCTTCTTTTGATATAAAGATAGGAAGGAAGGCAAACTATTGAATTAAGTGGCCTTCTGAGCTCAACAACTAACAAACTTTACTGAATGAAAGCAGCAACACTTACTATACACAAAAAGAAAAATCATCTGTTAACATAGACTGAATTCACTATTTGATTGCTTAATTTGATTGTGGCCAATTTTAGTTTGCTGTTCTTCCTAACGAAGCTAGTCTATTTCAATCATCAACACTCAAATCATTCACTATTATATGAAATTTTGGTTTCACTGAAATACAGGAAATTTAATACAAACACGAATTAATTCTTTCCAACTTTTGCATAAAAAAAAACTTCAGTCTTTCAGCATCAACATCAACATCAACTTCACATGACAGATGACGGCTTATTGGGAAGAAGGATAACAAATTGAAAATGTTAAATAAATTCATTGAATTTTGTTGGATTTTTTATTTTCATTTTTTACTTACTTTTTTTTCAACATTGATACAGAATCATTTTAGTGACAGCGAATCGATATACAACCCTGGTTGGATTTCATATTCCTTGTTCCCCTCTATAATCCATTGAGAGAGAAAAAATTTTGTTTTGTATGGATGAGAGCATTGTAAATCTCATAGGCAAACAGAAAAAACCTTAACAATATTGTGGCGCCACTTGGATAATTTGGCTAGACTGGTTAAAGTTTGAGCATTCGTTGGTCTGACGTGTTGTGCTCAATTACCAAATGATTGTGTTACTCACGCATAACTTTCAGTTAAGGAACATGAATGTGTTTTTCAGACCCACAATATTCCTGTTTAATGAATGACTCAAAATGCATTTTAATGACTTCGTTGGTGACACAAAGTCTAAATGGTTGGAAATTAAAACCAGTCAGGACATTGATGGCTGTTTTGGGTGAGTGGTTGACTCATTAAAGTATCAGTAACTTTACTGAATTTGCTATTTATATCAAAAGTAAGGCACGCAAAGAGAAGCAAAAAAGGGAATGGAAAATGAATTTCCTTTAACATTGACAATGTAAAGGTTTGATTACTTCGACCTGATAAAAACTTTCTAAACACCTACACAGATAAATAGACACCAAAATTCATGTAGATATATAGATACATTGTATCCTAACAAGGTTATTGTTTTAGTTCACATTACAAGGTGATGAAGGTGTGAACATTTGAGAATGTTTGTGCTCTCGGAGTGAGAAAGTGTTAAAAAAGCAATTTCAAAGCTATAATATTTCGATTTGGTAATAAAATGAACATGAAAATGATAACGAAATATAACTTTGAATGTTCGCGCTATTTGGAACCATTTTTTTTTTTTTCTATTTGTGTTGTGTCTTAAATTTCTTTTTACTTAAATGTTAAAGGTCCTTCTAAATGTGAATTGTTCCTCTGTTTTAGGTTAACCTTGAAGACTTCTATACACATACACACACATGTGTGATGAAGGAGAAACTCTTCTAAGATAAAACATCTAAAAATAAAAATATATTAAAATATGCTAAACAAAAGCTTTAAACTTTTATTGCATACTTTGAGGCATCTATTTAAATTTAATTAAATATTAAAAAACCAAACACAAAATTAAAATAATAAAATTGACTCTTTAATCATTCCTTGTACTATTCATATACAATTCAACAGCATTGAGGTCTGGAAGTCTGTGTAAGCAATTAAAATTCATGAAAGGATGTCTGCGAGAATGAAAACCACAACAGACGAAAACAAAATTGAAATACTTAAAACTTTTGATTAGCCAGAAGAGGAAAAATGAAAATATATATATAAGAAAAAAAATTAGTCAACATAAAAATTCAGACAAAATAGTTGACCTTCATATAAATTTGAAACTGTTCTTTTCAAAATAAATCAAAATGATATATGATGTATGTATTAACATTTTAATCAGAAATCATAATTTACATATATAAAAAAATAATTAAAGCAAGATAGAAAATGGTTCTTCGAAGCTTATAGATTCAAATCAATAAAAAACTGAAAAATTAGAAAAACTATTCTCCTTGTCCTATGTCATCACTATATTTTGATATTTTATAAGGAATCCAATTGACAATTCAATCCATTACAAACATCTCAACAAAGTGATAATACAATTCAATCTTGTCTTAAAGAACAAACAGATGTTAAAATTGGTAGAAATGAAAGAAAAAAATACATGTGTTTCACACTGTTTTAAGACTCTGCATACTACATATTGGTTTTTTTTTTTTTTTTTAAATACTGCGTTTATACAGGAAAAATATATGAAACTTTGATTTTTTTTAGTTTCGAAATTAAAATTTATCTATTTATCAAAAGTTAGAGAGATCAATGGCATCACGAGGCGAGTGTAAATACATGCAAATGTCGAATAGCGTAGTGTTCATGGCAATATGTCATACAGATTTGTCTCCTTCTTTCCGTAGGCTTCTACTGTGGGATCGCTGGGTGGTCATTATCTCAATAAGGACGATTGACAACACAAAGAATTGGCTGAAATCCTTGAATACAGATTTTTTTATTCTTGCCAGGAACTGCAGTCGAATGTTTTCTGCAGTTCATAAAACTTTGAAGTCAGACAAAACTCAATTAGAAGTGGAAACATTGAAGACGATAATGATCGCAGAATGTAATTTAAAATATCCATGTGTTGATTTCTTTAAATACCTCAATATTAAGCCGGAACAGTTTTGTTAAATTGCTTCAAAGTGTAAATACAAAGCAACAACTACAGTAGGAGAGTTTAATATGGAAATTGAAGTCGATTTGGATGATGGAAATAAAATGTCTGATCTTTAATATGCAGTTCAATAACTTACTTACACATTATTAGTTTTTAGAGAAATATTCTTAGGTGTGACAATTTAAGGCATTTAATGTTATCCATAATTCTATAAAGATTACAATTCAATTTTTTTTTAATGTCATCTTGAATGCTTTTAAAATTACAAAAGATTAATAAAAGCATCCAAAATAAATATGAAATGTTCCACTTTATTTGAAATCGATAAGCAAATTCACTTTTATTTTTATTAGTCTTTAAAGATGTTAAAACACACACAGAGAATGCAAATACTAAAAAGGAACTGTGATAAAAATAGGCCAAACTTTGAATAGAGTGAACATAGTATTTTGTACGATAAAAGAATACAATTGATGATGCTTCAACAAAAATAAAATTTTACTTTCATTCCGCATCCGTTTCTATAAATATTGATGTTGGTTTTTGGGTTTTTATTTTTTGAAATTTTATGCAACTTTTCATGTTCAACAAACTTCATAAACCAAAATTGCATGTAGTTTGTTTTGCGCCTGAAAGGTGAATTCACAAAATGAATGTTAAACAGAATATGTTTGATTCAATTCGCTTGTTTATTGACATATTTTTTCTTGTATGTCCAATTAACAAATTTGTTTGCAAATATTGCAAAATTGGGCAATATATAATAAATAGTTTATACACCTAAAGTTAAACAACTTTTCCTAAATGAAATATTTAGTTCTCCTGAATTGAAAATTGTTCAATCATTCTAAATTGTTTAGATAAGTTAAGGTTGAAGTTGTTTGCTATACTAAAAACTGTTCAGAACAATTGTAAATTATTGCACGTTTGAGTAAAATAAACTCTCACTTTTAGCTTTTGGTTGTTTGTTGATTTACTAAACAAAGTTTCAAGTAAGCCAATGAATTTCTAATATTATTTAAGTAGGACCCAGTCAGAGTTTAGACATCGATCTGCACTTGCCTCGTGACTAATATGAAAATTTCTATATTAAATAATTAATAAGAAGATTTTACCGGCGTTGAGTGCAGTTGACCGATGGCAATGACAAAGAGAAAAATGAATGCCATTAAAATTACTTAACAAACATAAACCGCCAGATTTTGGTGGGTAACATATTTTATGAAAGCTTATAAAACAAATGTGTCACAGTCATTTATTTTTCTTAAAGATATTACAACTCAACTCATATTCAAAATTATTGTATGTCTGCACTCAACAACATTTAAGAGACAATTAATGTTGAACTTTGTCTGAATTATGATATTATGATATCAAAATTTCAGAGAAAATTCTTATGAAAGAAGGAAGAAAGAAAGATTTACTTGCAAATGCCACAAAAATTAATGCCAAGGACATACGGAACAATCACGTGGGAATAATTACATCATTATAACATGAATAAGTAATAAATGTCGCAAATAATAAAATGTAGTAAAGAAAAAACAAAAGAAAAGAAATGAAGCAAAGGCAAAGGCAAAGGTAAAGGTAAAGGTAAAAGAAAAAATGAAATGAAAATTGCCTCAATCAAAATGAAGATTTTAAATTTAAGTACAAGTAAAATGGCAAAGAGTTTAAACAAAGATATTTTCAACAGAGAAATATCTAAATACAAAATCATTCTGTGTACAAAATTGTATTCAAATAAAAAATTAAATGAAAAATCTGTTAAAAATTCCCACTAAGAAAATGATTCTTTAAGGAAAATTTTACTTATGCTTATTTGCAATTCAAATTTTAAGCCACAAGAGAGTTTAACTCTAAGTGAGTGAATGAGTAAGGCTAAAGGCAAATTTCCAAGTTGCTTTGGATAACAAAGACTAACCATAGGTAAGAGATTAGATAGGAGAAGAGTAGGAACCTCGACATCTCGTCACTGTGGCTTCAGTTGGTCCTTTTATACCACAATAACTTAGAATGCCGTTAACAATGTGCGTGTATGACTCTAAAAGGAAGTTTATATGCATGTACAGACGCCATAATGGCGCTTTAGAATTTGATTAGCATATACTCGTATGTATATATAACACCATCATACACACATAAATCTAAAAACACGCAGAAGTCAGTCATCATGTATACGTTCAACGTCCTCTGAAGATCCTCCTAATGCTAACTGTAAGTGAAGCCTAGAAGCTAGAAACACGAATGCAACACATACAATTAGTAAATGATTATTTTCTCTATTTTCCTTTAATTTATTTTTCTATAAGATTATTTATAAAAAATAGCAATAATATTCCTTCTCATGGTGTAAAGATGTTTGTAATGCGGTCAAAATCAAACTAAAAAACCTTGAGATTAATTGAATGCATTGATAGCAAGTGAATGAATAAATAAATGAAAGAATGATTGATTGATTGAAACAGTGAATGAGTGAATGAATTAAAAATGGATGACTTAGATAAATGTTAAGCTCTTTTTGCTTTTTTTAACTAAATTAACAATTAAAAAAATAAACAAGCAAAGCGATTTTCTTTATTTATATTTACATGAAGACTTTATGTCAATACTTACACATGCTTGATCACACTGTCACAACACTTACTCACACATTTTTAGTATTAGTACACATAGTTACAGATACACACACATTCCCCCTAAACACTCATATACTCTTACACATTCATATGTGCGCGGCTTTTTATTTTATTTCCTTTTTATTTTTTATTCTATTTATGGATCTACTCGGTACTCAGATGCCACACTTTCTACAATATTTTTTATGTTTTATTTATGTTAGACTGACAATTCACTTCACTTAACAATTTTTATGCACTTTTGAAAAAAAAAAGAAAACACATTTATAGCTAAAATATGTTTGTGTGAGAAAACACTCACACACATGTAGTAGTACACACTCACACACTTAAGCACACGAATAAGTAGAATTTTTTGTCATTATGCTCTTGGCCTAGACATCATCTGTTGTAGTACTAAGTAGTACGTGTAACTGTCAGAATAACTTAAATCAAAACCAAACAGAGCATAACAAAGAAACAAAAGAAAAAAACAGAAGATATTAATTGGGCCAAAGGGCTTCTAGATATGTTCAGATATTTTCAGAACACATTGTGCTTATAGTATTCCTGTTTCGGTAACATTTCATTTGTTTCATTTTTCACCGTTTTTTTTTTACAACATTTATGCGTAATTTATTTCAGTTATTTTATTTTTTTTTTTTTTTTGACAAAGTGCACGTTTAAACATTTTTAGATCCGCACTCTTGGAGAGTTCCTACACAACTGAATGAATTTCATGAATGAAGCTTTTCTAACAAAAACCTTACGAGAGCCGAGAGGCACTTGTAAAGAACACATGTAGAAGAGCTTTTTGCTATGCGGTACTATTAACTATACCTTGTTGAATGGGAAGGATAATTCTTAGGATAGTAAACAAAATTTTATGTAGTTTAAATGATCCCAAGGTTTATAAAAGTTTAAGTAGAATGATTAAATATAATAAATATAATTTGGGGTTGGAAAAATAAAAAAAAATAAAAATATATTTAAGTCCCAGCAGCTAGTCAATCGTTAAAAATTATTATTACGTATTTACATATTAGACTTAATAATGATAAAACAAAAAAAAAAAAAAAATTAAAAAAAATAAATCATTTTCCCACTAGTAAACGAGTCTTTGCCTAAGATTGACACAACTTCAGTCACCCAAGAATCATTTAACTCAACACAAAGGATGCTGTATAATATTAGAAGCTTAACATTACAGCTTAACAAGTATTATTATTTAATGTTAAAAGTAAAAGCTCCTTAAAATTTGACAATATTGTAGCTTCTATTGTTCTTGTTAAGCTTAAAAATGTTAGAATTTTTGAAAACCCCAAAAATTAGCCACTCCGGTTTAACAAGAATAATGAAAATGTAACGCCCCTTTTAACTCAAGTAAGCACAAGTATCCTTATAAGCTTCAGGTTTTTGCACTTGAAAAGCTTTTCATTCTGCATTCAACAACAATAGTAACAACAACTTCTTGCGCTCCAATTAATTTCAACGCTCTTCATGATGTTCTATTTTTGACACTCTCAATGTTGTACGAGTATCAAAAAATTTCTCTTTTAAAAGTGAATTTCTCTTAATATTAGAATGGCATGGCAAAGGTTTCATGGCTCTTTAATATATATTATAGTATAGACAATATTCTATTATAAGTTTTTGTTTATTTTGCTATATTTTGGTAAATAAACATAATCGGTAGCAATAATCAAAATAAAAACATATTTGACATTTTACAAAAACAAGAATACAGATTTTAAAACCTAATTCACCTGATGTGTCTAGACAATAAAGCAAAACCATTTAAACTATCAAATGCAATATTCAATATGAAGGTATGCGATATAATGAGTTATTTTGACATTAAATTAAACTTAGATCTTTTCTTTTCTATTTTTTTTTTATTTTTTTCAGATAAATCCGGTTTATTGTCTTCTACTCGTATATTAAAAAATATATTTAAGTGATTTATTTAAGTGATCTTGTAAAAGTAGAAGGTATACACGTATTGTATATCTTATATACGAGTTCATAGTAGTATAAATGAAATTCTAAGTTCCTGTCTCTTCCGATACGCACATCTCCTACACCATTAAACGGATTTTGATACGGGTTTCACTATCATTAAGATAATTTTCCGCGGAAGGAAGACATGTACATATAATACATACATTTTAATTAATTCCAATTAAGTGTTTGTACATTGACTATATGGTGGCTTTGAGACATTTGTTTAGTCTTTCTTAAACATCTCCTGTAGATAGTTTTTAGAATCAATAATTTTTTGCGCGTATATGATTTTGTCATTATTAAAACAATATTTTATTTTCAAGCGCAGTGCAATATTCAAGTTTTGCATCCATATAAAGCAGGAACGGGTCTCTAGTATATTGAAACTTTTATAGAGAAAACTTACTCCTACTTCCATGCTAGAAATTGCAAGCTCCTGAAATCTTAGTCTGTCTTAGTATTACTATGGATTTTTCACTTCGTATTCTACTGTTCTTCTCGCCAAGTTGTTGTACATATTTCTATTGAGTATTCAAATAAGACTTTTATAATTTTAAACTGAAGTATGTATTAGAGAGCTGCATGAGTGCACTCAAAACGGCGTTTGCCTTGCTAACGTAAAAAATTACTGAGTGAAACAACAAAACAAAATTCTGCTACTACTCATCACTGAATTATCTGAGGTTAACACAAATTCTTTGGTATGTTTGTTTTGTTCTATGAACAACTCTCTTATTCGAATTTAAAATTTTTGGTTGAATGCTCGCACAATTGATAAAATTTACTCTCAAACCAAATCAACTCAGTATTTGTTGAATGACAAATACGAGTTTTTGAGTTTCACTCTTTACTACATTGAGTGGCGATTACTGAGTCCAGTCTCACACATTCAGATATCTAGTATATATTTATAAACTGCTAAAAATGATATGAACAAACTATTCTATCTTCTTTGCTGATCGATAACAATGTTATTGTGAATTTTCGACGCCCAAATTGTAATTATTCTTTGCACAAATCCAACTTTATTTAACCGATAAATTGACAAAATTAATTAGAATTTCTTGAAATTCTTCGAAATATTTGTGAACAACTTTTACTAGAAAATAGTTTGGAATAAGCTTAATGACATCACACATAAGATACAATACAATCTAGTCAACAACATTGTCCTTCAGCTGGTTTTACTAGAAATATGCCACGTAGTTCAGTTCTAGCCATATATTATATAGAACATGATAGAGCAAGCAACTCATCCCATAAAATTGGTTATAATGCTTCGGCAAACTTTTAATTTATAGATCTGCGCATAATCTCTCTTATTATTTATTTTTGTAATATTGAATATCAAATAGACAACTTGGCTGACATGTATTTGCAAAGTTCTGAAGACCACCTATTTGATGAATTTATTAATCTCTTTCTAAATTATATATATATAGCAAAAGTATCATCATCACTTACACTAAAACATAGGTGTACTATGTATAATACATACACATGTACATGTATGTGTAGATCACCCACTCATTGAATAACAGTGAATCTGAATCTCTTCTACAGCTGATAGATAATGTAATGTCATCCAAAGCCGATTTGATGTTGTCAACAAGATGCCGGTCGACGCTATCGGCCGGTTCACGAATGTGAGCTTCAAGTGATGATTGACTCAGTTACTTGTTTAGTCGGAAATTGTGCATCAACAGTAACGAACGGACAAGCGAACGATCAAATAAACCTACACAACGCAGGCGTTTATTAAATTTCAATTAAATTTACATATAACAAATAAATTTTATTATTTCTAATTAATAATAATAAATAAAATAAAAAGACAAAGTGCATAAGAAAGAATACTAACAAAAACAAAATAAGAAATTGTTTATTACAAAATATCGTTAATTTCGGAACCGGTAAGTTCTGTTATGCTTTATAAGATTATTTTTTTTTTTCACCCAAATTGTTTTCTATTAATTTTTGATTATAAAAAAGTGTGGGAAAGGGGGGCAGTCACCTCAAAAGGGAGAGGAAAGGAGAGAGAGTGAAATATTAGCGATAAAGAAACCTATTAGAAAGCACCGTTATCAGTGAACTGCATTAAAAATGAGCTGGCGCTTTTTTTCGTTTCTTCATTTTCGATTTTTCTGTTTTTTTTATTTTTTTTTTATTTTTTTTTTGTCGTTTCAACTTTTTTTTTTTTTTTTGGGGTCAATGTCGAAATAATGAGTTTTGTAGTTGCGCATCGTTTTAATTTGTATATGAAATCAAAAAAAAAAAAAAAAAATATAAATTGAAATTTAATAGAACCTTTGTTTTTTCACATTAATTTCACGATTTTTTTGTATTAATATTTTTAAATTTATTTAATTTAATTTTTTTTTTTTATTTTTAAGTGAATAGGATTTATGTTTTTTTTTAAATATTAGTGACAAAGTTTGTGACATGGTGGAAAGGTCTTAGAGATCAATATTATTATTATCTCTCTCCCACACAATCTATTTTTTGAATTTGAAAGCTGAATTAGGTTTCATTAATTGAAATACTTCCTAAATAACCCTAAAACTACATGGCTGCCCTATAAGCCAACTAATCATTTTTAAATTGTTGTATGGAAAGTTTTGGCCTTCACATAATCTGTTTAATAATCGGATTGTTCGTACTTAATTAGCCAACACCTATAAATACAATTCTCAAGCCATAATTACTAAAATAAAATTTGTTCTACAATATTATTAAAATTATTAGATTTATATGGAAAAAAATAATAAAATTGACTATATATATAAAGCAATTTTGAAAAATGTGGTGCATGTTTCCCTTTAGCGCCCGTAATTTTCAACCGATTTAGTTAGTTTTTTTTTAATGTAGATAATTCGAGTAAATAGTGATTAGAAAAATCTTTAAAAAGCATTATGCTGAGATATATTTCCATACAGCAAGAAATGGCCTTGAACAAACTAAGTTTCAAATGTAGATTGGACCACAACAAAGCGGGGCTGGGCACAGCTTATATACGATACCATATTATGAGAAACAAATGTTATCCATCCTGGCTTATCTAATCGAAGTTTCAACCAATGTTATTGACTAAAGCCTGCAATTTTTTTAATATAGAATCTATAAATTAGAACCTACAGAGTCTAAATATATCATGATAAAAGATTATGTATTTAAAAAAATATATATAATAAATATAATATATGGTACTATATACTCGACTTGACCTTGTTCTTTAATTTTATCAACCTGATTTTAATTTTTGTTTGAATACACGTGCAGTGATATCATGATGATGCATTGATTGTTGGCTTGGCAATATCAAATTTTGTATTTCCTCCTATTTTGAATTACATATGACTATAATAAACAAATCTGTATGACCCTAATGGCATAACATGTAGGTTTAAGATAGAGTAAATGCATTCATCGATATTGTCGATATATAAATTTCCATAGACATTTTCCATAATAACATCTCGTAAAAAGATGTATTCCTCTAATCACAATTGCCTGCGATTTTAGCTTATATGTCCACAACATATTAAATAGTACAACTGGCAATAATGAGGGATATGGTTGTTCTGATTTCGCATAATCATAATTCGGAATCTTAAGTAGTAAATCGAGTTGACTATTTTTCTGTTTCAATACCTGAAGAAATTAATAAAATAAAATTAAATAAGAATAGATTCCATAGAAAAATGTATACAAAAATCGTAAATTGTATTAAAAAATTCAGCACCTGTATAATAGATTTTGCTATAAGCTGATTAAAGATGTTTTCTATATTAATATTGGGTATCTACTCATATGCATTTTAATAGAAAAAATGATCCCAAGAAGAGGTATGAGATCGTCGGTGATACCGAATTTAGCGTTTTTCCATGTTTTTTTTTTTTTCTAAATTCATTTAATTTCATTTTATAAATAATAGGTAAATTTTTCGATCTTGCATTTTCGATACACTTTGATCCCGAATACAATATTATTTTTGATAATTTTGTTGTTTGCATTAAATTTTTTAATTCAAATTTTTTTATTTTGTTTTTTTTTATTTATTTTTTTTGGTATTTTTAAGTGATTATTTCATTGTGATTTTGATTGAGACAGATGATACAAACGCTAAATTTATAAATGAATATAGTATTAAACATTTCAATGCTGAAACTTTGGTCTTTAGTGATTTCCGAAACTGTAATATGTATTTATAAATACGAGTATTTTGTAAATAAAATAAAAATAGATAGATTGGAACTTTAATTTGTATTAAATCACTTTTATTATTCTTGAAACTAAAATTTCATATGTACAAAGTACAAATTGAATTGCTCAATTCTATTATCATTTACTCTCAAATTCTATCGTTAGTCATTGCTAAACGGCGAAATACTCGTAATAACAATAACAAAATATAAAACTATATACAAAAAAATGAAATACTGTTTTGTTTAATATACTAAGTAGCATAATAGATAGGATAGTCCACAAAGTTTTGCCGGTCCAGTCTCAACAGACACACTTCAGTATACAAAAAAAAAAAAAAAAAAAAAAAAAACAAACGACAAAATTGAATAAAAACTGCGATTCAACCTGATAAGAGTCTTGTCGAGCTAGCAAATCCGGACTTGTTTGTCTGTCTGTCCATCTGTCTCTATATTTACTAACCCCCGTCTATCTTTCTGCTGACTTTCTGTCAGTCATACTGAGTGAAATCACGCGTACACTAGCAAAGCATCCATGCGCCTTTAGCTTCGAAATATATACAATAATAAACAAAGATAGATGATACTATTTTAGTATTGGTTATATGGACTATAGCCTAGGCGCAAGCGATAAACTATACTGTATAGTGTAGTATGTATATACATATACTATAATAAGTGTGCTCTTATTGTAGTTGTAGTTGTAAATAAGTAATTGAAAAATGTTCATTTAAATAAAGTATAATTGATTGACCCTAGGCAATTATTGATAAACATTGTACTACTTCAGTACATTAACATGGCAGAATCAAAAGCAAAAACTGCACAAAACAATCACCAACAACGCCAGGACAAGGAGATTGTTCAGATGAGTAATGAAATTGCCGAACTGGAAGGCCTAGAGCCTTTGCAATCCCGTTCAATATATGATAAAGTTTATGATCAGGCTGAACGCTTTGCTACCACATCATTGGGTCAATATGTTATCGTACGTGTCGATCGTATACTGAAGACGATTGAAGAAACTGCAAAATGGAGTGTACCCTATGGTAATATGCGTTGTTTCCAGACTCTTAAAAGATTTCCATTCATATAATGTTATATATTAATTATTACAGTGAAATCATCACCAATATCAACATCGTCAAGTCTCTTGGAAAGACCTTTACCATGGATACCATTCATTTTTCTCATTATCGTCCTACGCCTTATGCGTGTTTGGTTATCGGTGGGCGCTCTAATGATTGGCAATGCACCTGTTACGCCATCAGATTTGGTCTACTTTATACAGGTACGACGTCGTAAATTGCGTGCATTACGTATTCATGGTCTGAAGGCGATACAACGTCGTGAACAGGAATCAAAAGCTTTGAGTACTGGCAACATTTCTCAGACAAGTTTCATTAGCAAATTGCGCAGTTTATTTTCACGTGCCATTTGCCAACCGGGTATGCAAAATTTCAATCGTCGTGTCGTCGTCATACATCAAGGCATGTTTCAAGAGAGAGGGAATAAGGTATTTGTCACACACACACACACACACACACACACTCTTATGTACAAAAAAATTGTTATATGATAAATTTTTAGATAAATAATCAAAGCAAAGAAACTGTACCGAAACCCCTTAGTGCTGATACTGATTCTGATGACGATGATGATAATGACGTTGGATTCGAGGATGATAATGGCGGGCAATTGGTAATGCATAATATGACCGTTCAAGAAATGCTCGCGAAATATGCCAAAGATAGTTCTGCTGATGATTCTGATTTTGTACCAGACGAAGATGAGACCAGCGAAGACGATAGTATAACAGATGATAGCGAGCAAGAGTTATTGTTGGGAAATGGTGTTGATGTGAGTGAAAAATATCAAAGAACACTTTTATACAATATGCATTTTTAAAAACACTATTGAGTAGATTTTTGTACTCAGTATATCTAAAGAGTTTTAACTCCAAGGTGCTAAAAAAAAGGCTAAAAATATTTGATCATATTTTCATTATTCAATTAACATAAAAACTATAAATTTCAAGTTCTAGAAGATTTTTTATCTCTGTAATATTAACACATTTGTATGAAAAAAAACATTAATTATAATATTATTTATCCAGAATTATAAGACATTAGTAGATCAACTTCCATATATATCAAGACTTAATGATCTTTACTTTGAGAACCAATAATGATTCACTCGATTTTTTAGTTCTTAATAGACTATTTTATTATATATATTTTTATAAATTTTAAGAAAGATATTTAAGGGATTATTTAGTTTTCATATTTATTTATTATATTTCCAAAATAAATAAATAATACAAATTTACTTTTCAGGACAATGATAACAACTATGACAAGCAAAAAGATGATGGGAAATTTATCATAGAGAATGGCGGACTATTTTCCAATACTATGCCCATGCCATTTATTGAAATCAAAAAGGAACCCATGTCTGATGATAACAGTGGCATTGAGAAGAGAATCCGGAATGGTACCAAAGAACATGAATCGGAATCAGTTGCTGGTAATGGATATTGCTTTTAATCATGCATAATAAGTTTTTGGTTAAGCATTATTTCTTTCACATTCTTCCATTCTAGAGATTTTACTAAATTTGCGTAACACATCAGTTTCCAATTAAGAAAAAAAGAAAAAGAAAAAAAATTAAGAAGAAAAGAAAGAAATTATTTATTATTTGTTTTTGTTTAATTACAATAAATTTAAGTTAAATTTTTTTAGTGAGAAATAATTATGAAATTCATTATACTAAAAGTGAAAGTAACACACACACTCAATGTCTTTTTTTCATTATCATTTTGTGATCATCAAAATATATGTATAATTACTTAGAAAAGAAAAATTGGAAAAATCTTCTTATGGGGTTTTTTTCCTTTTATTTCAAATTTACTCAATCTCTTCTACACAGCAAAAAATTCGAATAAAATTGAAACCCCAAAAGAAAATGCCTCCGCCAAAATCAATGTAGAAAACAATGTGGAACAGAAATCTACGCCAGGACATATGAGTGCCGCCATTGCAAGTACACGTGCCCTTAATAATGCAGCCATTGCAGGTAAACTAAAGATTTTCTATGCATATTCTAGAAAATATTGTGTACTGATCTAAGCGATTCTTATTATTGCCAATTTAACTATAGCATTTTGTCTTTGTTTTTGTTATTCCGTTCGTATGTTTAAACAAAATAGCCTCCACTAATAGACGATGCACACCCATTGACAATGATAACAACAACCAAGTTAACCAAATAAATGAAATTGAAACAAATCCTCCTACCAATGTTGTGGTTGCGGCTAGTGCGGCTAGTGGATATTCCAAAGATGATCCTACTCCTCTTCCTACATTCCAGACAATTAACGATCCTGTTATCTCAGACCCATCAAGCAATATTTCAGCCAATTTATTAGAGGCTTATAGCACTAGCACGACGACGCCAAGCTTAGAAACGTGCAATAATACAGATACATTAACACCTGCTACATCGTCTGAAGATCTTTTCTATAGTCCAATTGGTTTGTCATTTGTTGTATTTGCGCATTGTCAAGAAATATTATTATTAGTGTGTGTGTGTGTGTGTGTGTGTATGTGTGTGTGTGTGTGTGTGAGTGTTCGTATATTAGGTGCATGTTTTATAGAATATATTAAAAAGCATTTTTCCATATATAATTTTTTAAATTTTATTTTTTATTCTTCTTTTTAAGGTTCACCAACTGAATTTAATGCAGATTTTTTGCCACCTTCCATTCTTAAGCAATCAACTGTGACCTCGTCAGCTACGGCAGCTGGCAATGCTGGTAAGTTTCACAATTAAATTACTTCAAATATTGTAATTCAATCAATTACTACTTATTACATGCAGCACACTCTACTCCAGTTTCTGAAGCTGAAACTGAGGAAAATGATATGGTTACTAAAAAACATGTTACTCTTCAAAATCAACAAAAACAAAAAGAACCACAGCAACAACACAAACAACAACAGCAACACCAACACCAACAACAAAAGCACAAACAACATGAAGAACAACATCGACAACAACAAAAGCATAAGCAACATGAAGAACAAAAGCAACATGAAGAACAGCAGCAACAAGACCAACAACAAAAACAACAACAACAACAACAACAGCAGCAGCAACAACACGAGGAGCAACAATATCAGCAACAACAATATCAGAAGCACAACAACTACAATAATCGCTTCCGTGGCCGAAACCGACGTTAGTTATATAATCAGTTATCAATTCTAATATTCTAAATCTTCGTTTCCATTGCACTTTTCTCTTGGCACTTATATTACTTCTACTAATATTTTAAGTTAATACGATAAATGATAAATCTGAAATAATTTAAAAGTAAACAAAAAACATAATTACATACATCCAATATACTTATATATAAATAAATATTATTTTTTTTAAACAAACATAATATTAAAAGTTATTATTTTATTTGTTAAAATTATCATTTATTTGAGAAGTTACTCAGTACAAGTAACAACTTATAAAACTTCTAATTGCAATTTTTACACCTTTCACAAAATCATGAATTATGATGTTTGTAACGCATTTACTTTTTGAGCTTCTAAATTAAAATTTGGAATAAGTGAGTCTTTTAGAAGTGCGCAAATAATATACGTAGATATAAGAACAAGATTTCACCGATTACTGATACGATAGTCTCTCTATGCCTCTCTCTAAGCCAATCCGAAGAATCCACGAACAGAGCCAGGTTCTCAAGTGGAAACTTTCCCAAACACGCTAAATAAAAAAAAAAAATGTTTCCCGAGAAGACTGGTTTGTCTTCCAAGAAGAGCAGGCCAGTCACATAGAATTATAGAATCTGAAAGAGGTAGTTCCAGTACAAAAAAAGTACAGCAATCTTTGTTTGCAAACAAATAAGAAACTGTTTTGATAGTTTTAATACACGTGCAGTTGATATTGTATCTAAAAAAAAAAAAGAAATAATAATAATAATCTCATCAGACCAATATTAGAAATGTATTGAAAATCCTTATATTCTGTGTCAAAAAGTCAAAGCAGCTTCTGTCGAAAATATATGTTTTGAAATATTGCCTATTTTGTGAAAATTGATTTCTGTTTAGTTTTAAATTCCAAAACAAAAAAAAAAGTTGTTACACAAAAACATTTTATAACAAATAAAATACAAGATAAATAAATTTTGTAAAATATTTAATAAAACATCAGCTAAGTGTGAGTCGGACTCGCACACGGTGGGTTCCGTACCATCGTACAAGATTTTTTTCTTAAAATATTAAATTATGTGTATATTTAATAGCCTAAAAGTATACTAAAAAAACAAAAAATTTTTAAACAAAAGGTTAAATTAAAGACCAATGCTTCTAAAATGTGTATTTTTAGTATTTTTCGTTCTACACACAAGTAAATTACACACTCTGTGAAAATTTCAACTCTCTACCTATTACGGTTCATGAGATAGAGCAGGAGACGGACAGTAGGACGGACATCGTAAGCTTAGTATTAGGGTCCCTTTAGCTCCCTATGGGTACAGAACTCTAAAAAAGTAGATCTTAGAAGATTTTTTATTAGATTTTTTTTAATCCAATAATTATTTAAAACAGTTTGGAAATTGGTAAATTGAAATTGGAAATTTAGTAAATTTTCGACTTAAGCTACTTTGAGTTGTTGACACAGATATACAATTTGTAATATGAAATACAAGCAGTGCCGGTACGCGTTGCTACTTCCCGGATAAATTTCTAGAAGTCGGCTTTGTACGGGAATAATAGAAAGAATATTTATTTTATTTTGTTATGGATCACAATTCAAAAAGAAATTTTTAATAATATTGTCACAATTATCTCATAATTATCTAAGATGTTTGACAAAAACTAATTGATTGATTTGAAAATATTTCTCTAAAAATTATACGCAAACTTTGATACATCAATTCCTTCCTTTTCCGGTGGTCTGATCCGCACCAAACTTTACTCAAACAATCTCCAGATGCTATGAGAGAGTTTTCCTGAAACTTTCATCAAAATCGGTAAAGCGGTTTCCGAGTCCTTAAGGAACATGTGTACACACAAGCAGCCATACATACATACAGACAAACATAGAAAGTTCCATTTTTATATGACGTCGCTACGCCTTGAAAATTCCTTTTGTGCATTTGAGAAAACAACAACAACAACGTGTTTTTAAATAAAAATATTATTATTTTTTGTCGTTTCCCAAAACCTTAAAAAATGCACATATGTATTTAATTTGCAAGGCGCAGCGTCGATATATTTAACTTAAAGTGCTGGTATCAAATAATTAATATCCCAATAAAATAATTAAATTCTTTTCAATTTATTTAATACTTATACATTTATATTTTTTTAAATGTTTGCATATCACATTTACTAAATGGATCTAAAAAACAATCAATCGAAAATCAATAAATATTCACTCAAAATATTAATTTTAAATATTGACTACTTATAAAGTATCAAATTTTTTATCCAAAAATATATGTGTGAACACATTTCTTCTTATTAGTTAATTCTTGAAAGTTATCCTATAAAAGTATTTTGAGCATAGCGAGAATTAAATGTAAAAAAGTGACTATGAATACATCCATTGTTTATCTTTTTTAATGTGTTCTAAATCTTCAAAAATTGTGAATGATAATTGTCAGTTAAATTAAATAGGTACCTATTTTAAATAAATTTAAACAATTTTTAATTTATAAAGTTGAGTGTCCATCAAATTTATCTCATCAAATAAATTTTGTTCTATTGATTAAATTTGTTTATAAAAGTAATTTCATACTTTGTCAATTTTTTTAAATTTCTTAAATTAAATAAATTAAAACTATTGTATGTACTTATAAAAAAGTGTGTTACAGGTCTGCATTCTAGGACAATTCTATAGTATAAGTACCTTCTTAATGCCCTCCTGACCATCATCAATCAACATTCAATAGGTTCAAATTTAAATCGTATATCACCATCAGGTACAAGTATAATATTGCTTATATACTTAAGATCAGCCTCTCCTACCCAGCTAACTTTATAGCGACGTAATAGACGCGTTAAGAGTATTTCCATCTCTAGTTCTGCAATACGTTTGCCAATGCATGTACGTGGACCAAAACCAAAAGGCAAATAGACAAATGGATTTGTTGATCTTGCATGGGGACATGCACCCTCACCACTCTTTAGCCATCGTTCAGGCATAAAGACATTGCTCTGAGGAAAGTATTTTTCTGTATTAGCAAGTATCAAAACGCCCATGAGGATACCAGTGCCACGGGGCACTTGATAACCCGAAAGTACTAAATCTTTCGTTGCTATGCGAAAATTGCCTGGTGTTATTGATGTTATACGTAAACCTTCCTTCATACAGGCACGTAAGTAAGGCATATTTTTTGTATTCTCCTCGCTAAGTGGTGAATCGAGATTGGGTAAAATCGATTTAAGTTCTTGTCGTAAGAGATCTTGCTTTTCTGGATTTTTAGCAAGTTGATACAATATGGTAATAAAGGCTGATGAAGTCTGGAAAGTAAAGGGAAAGTAAAGTTAATGTTAAGTAAACAGAGATAGAATCATTAATTCTTCACTCTTTACCGTATCACTGCCTGCCATTAACATATCCATGGCCATTACAACGGCAACTTGTCTATCCAGTTGGCATAACTTCTCGAGTACACTTTTTGCCTCACGATTGCCTTCTGCTTCAAATTTCTTAATGGCAGCGTCTATATATTTAATTGTTATATCCGTTATATTATCATAGGTTTTAAGAAGTCTCTTAAAACCTGGTGTCTCATATGTTTGCCAAATCGATGGCTGAACATCATATTTGAAACTATATGTAAAGAAATCCATCATATTCTCAGCAAGTTTGCGTGCATTTGGATCTGGTTTATCGGTAAGCAAACCCATGCGCGTATTGAGGGCAACTACGCTAATTGATTCGAAAGACCACATCTTGACTTCGTTATGGAAATCGCAATTAATCGTATGCTTTTCTGGATCACGTAAACGTTCAAGTCTGTGCATAACATATTCATATTTATTCATATTTATTTATTAACTTTCTCTATTGTCAAGCACCACTTACTTATCTATAAATTCCAATGATATTTGATCAATATTTGGTAAACTTTGACGCACATTTGCTAATTTCATGAGAATCGGATTTACTTTGTGACGTATATCAGCCCAGGATTTACCCTGCCTAACAGAAATATAAATTATAATATTAAATTAAATTGTAATTTTTTAATTTTTAAAAGTTTTTACTTACTCAGATACTAGGCCACCTATACCTCCAAAAATGTCGGGTCTTTTGAATTTACGATAATAGGTAAAACTCTCCAAACCAATGCGTACTGGCCAAGCACCATCATTACGATATGTTGTTTCAATATCTTGCGGATTATAGGTGAATACAGTATCGGTTTTTCCAAACATACCAATCAGACGATATATGTCACCATAACGTTCACGCATAATGCGATGCATATCCATTAAATTCGTTTTATACAACAAACCTATAGTGGAAAATATTTATTATTGTATTATTTATCTCTTATTAGAGACCCAAAGTGATTTGTTATTAAGAAGTACCTACCGCCAGGCATGAAGTGTGCAAATGTGCGAAACCGACTTGGTCCCGGCATAGATTCATATGGTTTCGCTTGTAGCCATTCATCGTCCACACGTGGTTCATATTCATATGTATCAAGTATGTCTTTCAATATCTAGAAGGAAGGTCAAGTTCAATTATTTGCATATACATAAAATTCATATTCCAACTGGGTGCTTTTTATTGTTTTCTCTATTTTTTTTTTTTTTTTTTTTGTAACATTTTTTGTTTGTAAACAACAGCTGACTGTAATACTGTTCTCAGAAAGCTTTTTCAGTTCTACTCTCTTTTCAGATTTCTTGTTTCTAATGCCAGAGCTTTCCTAATGATGATTGAGTACACTTGTACCTATGAAACCAAAGTTCTTGATATTGAACTATGAATTGCTTTAATTATAAGCATAGGAAATTATTGTTATTTTCAGAAATATTTTTATCTTTGTGACATATCACAATCACAGATTGGCAAATTTATTTCTAGCTTTTTTAAAATTGATAGTTGAAGTATTTGTTATCTATAATACTTTTCTTTGTTGATTTCGTTTTTTTTTTTAATTGCCTTTCCTTTCACTTTCCTTTTCCAGATTTTTTCCAATTTTTTCTTACGTTTACAGTTAATCACCTGCTGTTGTTGATGTTGATTTCGCTTTGCAAAAGTCAAATTAAAACAGTGTAGGGTATTCAATTTCTTTAACTGATATAAATTACTACGATTACACAATTGGAAAAACATTTTAAACAAAACAAAAAAAGAAAAAGACACACACAATATTATTATTATTTACTTAAATAAAAAAAAATATTAATAATTTGCACACAACTGAACTCATAAGAAAACCAAATTTCACTGAGCTGAGCAAATAATTTTCAGCAAGTTTCTTTAATTTCATAAAGAAAATCGAGGAAATGTTAGCTTTTCCTTGGGTTTTTGTCATCACTCAAATCATGAGTAACTTAACTATACTCAGAGCTTTTGCACAGTGTCACAACTTGGAATAAAAAATATAAATTAAATTCAAAGCTTTTATGTCTACACTGAAGATGGTTTGGCTATACAGTTTACAGCTTTGGGACATTTGCAGCCGTCTCACATTTAGAATTTCCTTAAAAGTTTCAGTCCAAACTGCTGCTCAGAAATTCAGATAAAAATAGTTTGAGGACCACATCAACCAATTAACAAAAATCTTTCTGGCTATAGCAGACAAATAATAAAGCATAATTAGTACAAAAGGAACTCACAACACACGTCTGTCTGTTTCTCCTCTTACTTCTTCTAAGCCATGCAATGGATTTTGATACGGGTTTCTTTGTCAATTAGAGAATTTTTTACAGAAAGTTAATAGATCAATTGAATTCTGCCATGTATTACGATTCTTTTATTAAATACAAGAATGATCATTTTAAAAGGTACAATGTATGTTGCCTGTAAATAAAAGTCCTCTGTTGCTTATATGGAAAAGTTAAACCCTTCCAACCATTACACTCTATTAAAATATCACCGTACAAGCCCAGGGTGAGTCCCTAGTTTTTATACTTACATAAAATTAAATAACCAGTTTAATTTTTTACATTCTTTACATTTATTTTGCATGCGTAAATTTATTTTTCATTTTATTTATTTAATGTTGATTTATAATTTTTTTTTTTTTTTTTTTTTTGTTTTCTTGGATTTTGTAGATGAAATACAATACATTTATAATTATGTATATTCTTTGCAGTTAAAATTGAAAATAAAATTTTAGAGAAGAGTTGATGATTTTGTTTGTTTGTTTTGTTTTGTTTTGTTTTGTTTCATTCATTTTAGGTACATTAAAGTTACAATTGAATTACATAAAATTTACTAATTTACTATAGTTTAACAGTTACGAGTATTCAGCACATACACATATTGTATGTAGATATACTCATATGTATGCACGTACGTATAACCCTAGACAGCGATATAAAAATTTAAGAGGATTATGGAAATTTACATAGACGAGAGTATATTTTGATATGTTTTTTTATTTTAAATATATTTTAATATAAATCACTTGAAAACTTTTAGTTTTTAGAAAAATTCATTTAATAAATAAAATAAAATATGTTATAGTATTATTTTAATAATGAACTGTAGATTTAATAATGCAATAATGAAGTTGATTGTAAATTACAAGATTTTAAGATTGTATACTTACTTACGAGTATCTATAATATATTATTTTATTTATATGTATTTATATTTAAATTTTTATTTATTCTAATTTATGTAAAAAATGTTAATAAAAAAAAATTAAAAAAATTAAACAAAAATTCGTTGTTTGGTTTATTGTTATTACAATTACATTATAATCAATATTCTATTGATGTCTTTGGAAAACCTTAATCATTTTTCAAACTATAAGTATGAGAATATTGTTGTATCTTAAAATAATATATTGTAGTAAGCGTTTGGGTAAATGTTTGGAGCTTTTGCTGGTCCATCCGAAATACTTTTCAAATTTATTAATATGAGTAATGGAAATTATTTCAATAGATTTAGATAGGATTTACCATTTTGTTACTGCTTTGAGGGATTGTGTCAATATTTTAATAATAAATTTCAGAAAAATATTATATATTTCAGAACATTTTCGAATTCCTAATATTAATGGAACTTGACACTATTCAATTTAATTTACTGTATTCTATTTGGGAGAAATTTAATTGGCAAATCCTAGAGAAAGTTGTATGCATTTTCTGTCTCTTTACATATACATATATTAAGGACCTTCAGTCTTATAGCATATTGCATTTTATAAATTTATTGCTTCTCATTTATTATTGTTTGTTAGGTAAATCAATAAAAAACAAATTATCAATAATATCGTGTTGGCAAGAAAGTTTCACTTGATTAAAAGAAATGAATTTTTACCTTTCATTAAGGAACATAAAAAAAATAATACAATAAATTGAAACAGGATTTAATTTAATTAACAAATTAAGGGTTTTATGAATTCATAGGTTAGGTTAGTTGAAAGAGGCTGCTCCCGAGTACAAGCGAATTAGAAAAAGAGGGTACGTTTACTATGAAGAGCAGGGCAGTCGTTGGTTGAGGGTTTGAATGCTCACTGATTCCTCTTCATCTTCACAGATGCGACAGATATCTTGGTATGAAGCATGCATCCTATGGACCATCAACCCAATTGCGTAGTGCCTAAGACTCCAGTCATCATCTGCATCCTTTTCTTGTGTAAATGTAAGATCTCGTAGGCTCGTTTTGGTTTATAGCAAGGCCATAGCAACAGGCTCATTTGCCCACCTACTGACTGATAGCATCATAGTTCTTGCTTCCAGTCTTGGAAAAATGAATTCATATAAAAAAAAAATTCATAAATAAATTTCAGACTGAAGCGAAAATATGATTCTATGGACCTTCATTGGATTTGACTTGAAAATATTGACTAATATTTGAAATTTAATCTTTTCAGCAAATATTTTATGAAATTAAATAAATTAATAAATAAAATAATGTACATAATAATAACACTTAGTTAAAATTATAAAGTATTCCTAATTATAAATGAAAATCAAATTGTGTGAAAAAATATATATAAATTCTTTTCTAATAAATTGAAACCAATCAATTATATTTATATATGTATAATACTTAATATGCATTGATTCTTGTATTTTGTATTTTTGATTTTAATGTTTAAATGTTTTAATATTGTGCTGAAGATCCTTGTACTTTAATATTGTTTGTTGATTTCATGTTTGTTTATTTTGTTGTTTTATGTTAATAAAAATCGTTGGGTTTTCTTAAACAAAAATATTGTAGAACGTTAAATTAAATATTAAAAAATTAAAAGTGAAAACTTTAGTTGGACTTTTGTTTTTCTTTTTCATTTTATCAACATCATCATTTTGAGTATGAACAGATCTAAACATATCTATTATTGGCCTTTTCTAGAAAAAATGATCACTCAATTTTACGGTCCTGATAATTAAAAAGTAAAATTAATTTTTGTTTGGAAAAATCTTTTAAATCTTTTTGGTGAGACAAGTTCATCTTTATCAGATATGATTCATAATGATATATGTAAGTATTTACTATAAGAGGTCGTGACTTCATAACTTCATTTAAAGTCTCTTTTTTTATTTATTTTTGAATCTATAACCTTTTT
Source organism: Amiota mariae (assembly GCA_035041805.1). Taxonomy (NCBI): domain Eukaryota; kingdom Metazoa; phylum Arthropoda; class Insecta; order Diptera; family Drosophilidae; genus Amiota; species Amiota mariae. The sequence goes on from JAWNKV010000286.1 coordinate 4,917,723, forward strand.
TTCTTTTTTCACTACAACAATTTGCTCAACATGTTCTATATGTATTAGCTTGATATGTTTGTTGATTTTATCGTGTACAATTGGCCTAAAAAAATTTTATTATATTATTTGATTTATTTTTAAGCAACTAAAAATATTTTCCAATTAATTGTCTATCAATTAATTGATTAGTAAAATAATATCCTAAAAAATATTTAAATAAGTTTATATATAATTTTTAAAAATTTCTTAATTTATTTAATTAATCGAAATAAAATCCATTTCGAGTGCAATTTAATGAAGGCGTGCATTGGATATTGAATAACTACAATACATAGTAAGTTACATTAATATTTTAGATAGTTTTTAGTTCTGCTTTTGATATGTTTTAGTTGCAAATTTGTATAACTAGAATTACATTTAAGTACATTGATTTAATTAAATATACTTTAATTTAATATATTTATTTTTATTTATTTTGTAGCAATTCATATGTAAAAAAACATCCCACATTAACAACTTAATAGCCTCTCTCTCACAAAAAGCTTTTAAACGTTAATAAACGCCTAAAAGTATCCTTCAATGCTTACAAATATTTATACCAATATATGTTAGTAAGTATTGTAATCGTATAAGTATTTCATATTTTATTAAACTAAATCTGTGTATACGTCTTAACTTGGCCTTAATTAGTTACTTTGTTAGTTTTTAACCACACAAAGTTACTTCATTCTGCATACTTCATTTAAAATATACTTACATATGTGTTATATAGATAATTTATAACTAATTTCTTAATATTTTTCTCCTCGTCCATTAATTCATTCATTAATCGTTATTAATTACATTTTTGAGTTGCTCAAAGGCAATTGATATGTATCGATTTCATGGTTTGTCGTCTTAGTATAAACACACTTATTTATGAAGTATATATTGTATAAATAAACTTATAATAAATGGTTAAATCTTCTTTGATAAGTTTTAGTTAACATTTGGTTTTAGTTTACTAATTGAAGCGAAATTCATACTTAATTAATTCTACAGTAATTTCTTCCATCTTCGGTTTCGATTTAAAATGATATGTTTGGATTTCATATGTTAGTTATTTTGTATTTCATAAATACTCTTCACTTTATATGATAAGTACAAATCATATAAACTTTAATAAAATGATTTGTCATTCCACCCAGCGGATGTGATTAGGGAGCTCAGTGGATATGGTAATCCAAAGAGCGATACCATTGATAAGGCTTCCCAAGCCGGTAAGATCGATGGTGGATATCGAAGGCAAAAAGAATCCACAATGTATCGGCGTCTGTTAACACAGAAAGCAGATGTCTATACTTGCATTAAGCGATTTGCTATATAGACGAAACGTTAAGAAACGTTAAACTCTTCACAAGGCACAGGAAACCACTGAAGTACATTGCCAGAATATCATTTAACTATTATAAAAGTTTATACGACAGCCAAATCGGGGTTCGCTGAGTTCGGATTGATTCAACTGGCAACTCTACACGCAACAACATTTTGAATTTCAACATGCTAAGAGTTTACACTACATTTCAATGCGAATTACAAAAATAAAGTTGGGTTTTCAATGCGAGCTTAGTGAACTCGCTTCGTGTGTTCAATGCGCTTTGAAAATAAAATTTACACATGCTCACTGAGTTAATCCGAAATCAGTGAATTCCGATTTAGCTAATATTATACATAATTGTGGAAATCGAGGTACAAAAAGCCTTACTAACCAAGTTTATTAAAGTCGCACATGGTTGCCAAGTCAATTCTATGATATCATATTCACAAAATATTGTGTGTCAAGAAAAATATTTCAATCAATGAAATATTTCATTAGTCTATATAAAATAGTATTGTTTATTTATTAATATATTTATGCAATTCTTTCATTTAGATAATGATGACTTCCAAAAATGTGAAGGGTATTTTTATCTTCGTTAGAAACGAAGTTTTTATTTTCTCTTATTTTGTTATATCTTTTGTTATTTTGTTTTCATTGCACACTTTTTATTCAGCTGATATCTTTTTTAGTTTTTCTTAATTTCTAATCTAATTTTCATAAATAGTTTGGATTATTAAATTATATTGTAATTATAATAATTTTTTTTTTTTTCAGTAAATATTTATGCTTAAATTCTAGAAAAATCACATTTAGTTTCTTAATGAATATTTCTTTTTGCATACATTTTATGCTGATATGTTTTTGTTTTACTAGGTTTTTTCATATTTAATCTTTGTGTTAGCAAGAGTTTCTTCATGCTATCAAGATTTTTTTTTTTATTTTTAATTTTTTCTTTATATTCTATTGCAATATAATAAAATGTCAGATGAAAATGGAATATTGCTTATAATTTTGGAAACACCCTTTTCGTTTTCATCACTATTGTAAGTTTGAGGTTCATTCATCGATAGATGTCTGATATATTTGAACTAAATTTCAATGTCAACAGAATTTCATGAATTTTTCTTTAATAAGTATTTTCCTTAGCATTTTGATTTTATTCTCTTCTCATTCCAATTTATGGAAAATTAAACTCAATTCAGGAAATTTAATTCTCATAAAATAATCTTTCATCCTTTTAATAATTTTCCATATTTTTTTGATGCATGCAATTTTCAATAATTTTTATTAATTTTAGTTGATTTTTTTTTTTGTTTTCATTCCTTTTCATTTTTCTTTGTATATAAAAATCCATTAAAATGTCATTAAAAATATGTTTAACATACAAAAAAGAAGAGAGTAAAAATAAAGAATTTATTCCGATTTAAATTATACACTTTTATTTTTTTTTTTTTTATTTCAATCAGAAACCAGAAATAATTGAACTGTCGGAGTTGGGCATGAAAAATTACACGCACGAAAAAATTGGAACGAACGCAGCAAAGTATGCAACTCACAAAATAAAACGAAAAAATGCTTTAGTGCATTGCTCTAACAACAGCGATAGAGTCAATTGTTTGTGAGTTTCATGCGCCAAAAAATATACTATGCTTCTAGAAAGAATGAAAATCAGGAATAAAAGGAAATAACGAATAACATGAAAAATCTGTATGTTCATTTTTCATTGATTCAAATACCTGTTAACTTGATATGTTTTTGACATTAAATTCATTTAACTTACATATTTATCTTTCTTCTTTTTAAAGAAGATACTCACATATAGACGACACTCATATGGAAAGTACGTACATAAATTTGTTAATAATAGTTAAATATGATTTTTCTCTTTCTATATGGAAATATCTTAGTGTTTTATTTTTACTTTACCATCTATAAACATAATAAAAATATCATGCTACTATATTGGTTGTTACATTATACATTATCTTTCATTATGTTTCAGCTATCTATATTTCAAACACAAACAAACACACACATAGTTAGACACATATAATACACGCACACCCACACCCACACTCACACATATTCATTTACATACATACGTATATATTGTATATAAATGTTGATAAGAGGAATATTTTCTCTATTAAATTGTTAAATTTGTAAGTTTTGTTCGCCTTTAAAACTTAACAACCATCAGTCCATGTTTCTCAATTGCATTAAATGTGCTGTGTGTCGGTTGCAACTTCCTGTCATTCCGGCAGTTCCTGCCAGGTGTGCAGCAATGAACGAACCAACCAACCTACCCGCCACCTCCTACTCCTCTGGCCAGCCGAGATCCTCACCAACAAGTTCATAAAAGCGTTGATTATGTTCAGCGAAATATTTACGCAGCTTGGATACAATGACGGGATCGACATGAGGATGTTTCCGACCCTTCGTCTCACGTAGACAACGGTCACCACTGTCATAGCGTAAACAGTAGAATCCTTTTGTTTCATTAAAGTAGAAATGACTACTGGTAACGCGATGTTCAATGCCTGGTCATTGAAGTAAAGAATATGTAGCGACCGACCAAACAAGATGAGGACAAATGTGTGGCAATTGAAGTGAAGTTGTTGTCATTACATAAATTGATGGAAATAAAAATTTTATAATTAACATATTAAAATCACCACAATGGGTTATAATAAATTAAATTTATTTATCATTGATTTTTATTCATGTCAACTGACTACGAAATTTGAATTGTAAAACTTTTTACTTTGGACATTTGTAACAGAGTAAAAAAGATTCGAAGACCCATGAGAGCATTTACTTGTATTCCATGTTTCACCAACTTGACAAAATTAACAAATTTAATTAAGTTGAACATTTCTCGGAATACACAAAAGTGTTTAGAAAGAATTGTAGTTGAAATGTTAGTTTTTGTGCTTGAGATTTTTAATAAATTTAATTACAAATCCATATTCTGTATATAATCATAATTGATTCTTTAAAAACAAATCTATAGTTTTCTGTATCTGATAATTTATTTATTAAATTGCAATCTGAAGTCACAATGACTGTAAGGTAATCATCTAGAATCCTGGTTGATCCTATTAAGGAGGATATAGTTTCTAGTAGACCCCATATCTGGGATTATTTTAGTAGTAGCCTACAAATTTGTTGGTCTCCTATTTTTCTATAACTTCCGTTAGATAAGCTTTAGTTAACCCACTGAAAGAACCAATTAAGAGTTATTTAATTCCATGCTTAACCAAACAATTAGCTCTCTAATTACTGGATATTAAATATTATATTTTGTGTAGAATAGCAAACATGTTGATTTCAATTCAAAGAATAAACCTTCATCTTTCATAAATCTAAAAAAATCTTCTTTGATAAAACCAAAGTCAATATCTTAATTCAATACTGTTTAAACATATTTTCGCTATTTTAAAACGACAAAAGAAAAAATGTGAAAAATCTATGAATATCCATTTGAGTGAAAACTTTTAATAAAATAATTGCCTTTATTTGCATATTCAATGATTTTAATGGTTGCTATACAACTGGAAATCAATTCAAATTCTGTTCATCCTGAATTTTTGTCATTAATCACGTACACAATGAATTTGTTCTTGTTCTTGTTGTTGTTGGTGTTGATGTAAATGTTACCGTATTAATTAAACGCTTATGTATCTACGTGTTCAATGAATATGAATTATTTCATTCATTTTGTAAAAAAAAAAAGAAAAAAGAAAAAAGAAAACTTACCTAGAAATGTTTCGATGCGCTTTAATTGGGAAACAGGATCCTCAATCAGTCTATCACCATTGACAACTAATAATTGTTCGCGTGGAAAAACTTCTAGCCAACGATGCAAATGCAAATGGTACATGGATATGGAAAGTGGTCGATATGCTTCGTTAACAGTGCCATTTGGAAATATGGCCAACTCTTCGAATGACCTGAATAATGAAAAGAATGAAAGGATGAAAATTGATAAAATTATGGTTGTTGTATGCATTATTTATTTAGAAAAACTATTACTACTTTTATGCTTTTATTATTATTATTATTATTATCTTGTATTTGTTGTTCCTTTTGCTTTTCTCTTTATAGAATTTTCTTATTCATTGGTATTGTAAGTATTGCGATGATTTTTTTTTTTTTTTGCTTTTTTGCGAGTGAAGCGGAAAATGTGCGCATTTGATTAAAATTGCAAATTGAATACGAAACAAGAGAAACTTGTGTGCGTATGCAAAATTACACTACAAAAAACTAAAATTTTATATAAATAACAACATTTTTATATACTTTATAAAGATTGGTTTAATAACCAAATAATGTCAGCTCGACTGTCCAAATGAAAAGTAGAAAATCTTTAATATTTAAGTCCCCAACTTATATCTTCGTTAAGAGATTTTCTTATGGGCGTAGTGTGATCAATTACCCAACTGTAAAATTAATCTATACTCGTATTAATAAATACAAATCACTAAGAGGTGATAAAACTTCAATTCACCTGATAATACAATAGAATGTGAATGAATAATATAAAAAATGATGGAAATGGTATTTATAAAGTGAGATCAAGACTTATCACCTGAATTTGAATTTTGTGTCTGATAGTAATTAATTTTTAAAAGTCATTTTATTTCTATCTTATGAAAATAATTTCAATCTTTTAGTTTTACTAAGCAATTCAAATTTTTTCTATTCCATTTAAAAATGGAAAATTAGAGCAATTTTTAAGAGTCTTATAAAAGCTAAAAAGCTGTCAATTTTCATTAAAAGGCACTGTCACATATCTTAGTGAAAATCTTATCACATTTGTTACAATATTAAAAGCTCTCATAGAGACCAAAGGCTATGAGGTAGCTACTTACTAATTTAATTCGACTATGACTTATATTTTTATTAAATCAAATTTTACTCTGGTTTACCATTTTATCTATAATATTTTGATCGACAAAGAAATCATTGCTGAAATCAATCAAAATTTAGTAAAGATTTAATGAGAAAATTTGTAATCAATTTTTTAATTTCAGTGTATATGCACAAAAGTCAAAGCAACCAAATGTTTACGATTTCTTTATAAAATTCTCCATTCATATTCGTTATATCTTTTCGTTCTTCATCTCCATTTATATCTCTGTTTCAGTTTCTATTCCATTTTATTCCTTACATTTATTTACTACTACTGACTACTTTTATTTGTTGTTTTCATTTCATTTGCATGCAAAAGAGCTTAAATTCATTTTTCAAAATTATTTTCAATTATGCTCTTTCTTAGCTTCATTTCCCTTTTTTGTTTTTCTTTCTATTTTTCTGTTCTTTTTCTGTTTTACATTCATGAGAAAAGTACACATACTGTTTCTAAAGAACTCAGCAGGACAAAAAAATTAAAGTAAAATTGAGAAAAAAAGAAAATTTAAAGATAAAAACAAAACTTATTCACACTTACTTGGATGCCATTTGTGCTGCTGCTAGGTTAGAAGGTGTTGGCATTGTTGTTGTTGTAGGATAGGAACCACCAGGACCACCAGCACCACCAGCATCATTGCCATATTGTCGATTATTATAGTTTGTCTTGCCACCAATGCTATCTTTTTCATAGGAATTCAATTTGTTATACAAAAGTGAATGCACCTTCGACAGATGTTGCTGCTGCTGCTGCTGTTGTTGTTGCTGCTGACCAGCTCCGGAGGCAAAGCCTGCATTGTTATCCGCTAAAGGAAGGATAGCCGTAGCCGCATGACTGCGCAATTGTGTATAGTCGGAGATGGCACGTGTCACAGGTTCGCGTACAATGAGCAGTAGTTTAATGCTCGCGTTCATAGCTCGCACACGTTCCGGCACCTGAAAAATATTGCATAAATTTCAAAAAATTCAAGAAAATGGAAACTATGATTCCCTACAGTCAATAGATGATCCTTTTGTTCTACATTAAAAGAAGAATAATCTTAACTTTACTCTAATTTTGAACAAATGAAATGAATTTATGCCTGTCCACAATTTTGCACAAAGTTTCCTTGCAGTCACGAGCCAAAACTTTGAATTTGTGTTAATCTCATTAGAGATGCGGACACTGGCTTTGTGGCTTTTTGCAACTCAGTAGTACTTACTTATATAGTATATCTGACCGACCGACACAAGCCAAAGACATTTTCACACTTAAGCTATACAAATACTCCACAGTTCACACAGCACACAGCACACATTGACCCTAACTCATTTGTAGTACAAAGGACTAAATGAAACCGAACCCATGGTAAATGCAACCATTGCATGGTCATGTCATGTCTCTTTGTCGACTTCGAAGTGCAAACACCAGAAACACGAACTCGGCTAACAACAACACCAACAATAATAACAAACGCCATTTAAAATTAGGCATCAACATGAGGCCGACATGAAAGCATTACCCATTAAAGGGGGGTGGGGCTACACCACAACATGTAGTCCTCCTATCTAATCACACAGACACACTCACACATTCAGGTACCAAGACATTGTGTGAAATTTCTCAAACTGTAATTGTCTATAGGAGTAGATTTCTGTGTGTTCTACACTATTTGCCTGTTAGTTGAACGTGGTAAGTGTACTGTGAACAATTAAATTAAACCGGAAAATATTCTCATAGAATAGTCAATGCTTCCTAGCTCGTACTCCTTCCTTCCTTCTTCCTTCTTCCTTTCCCTCTGTGGAAAACAAATTCATAAGTGACCTTCTTCTCTACTATGTACAATGCACTTTACGACAAAGGCCTTGAATGTATTTAAATATACTCGTATATTGTATGTGAGTGTAAGTAAGTAAAATATATCTACAAAGATACCAAGAGGGTATGATGTCTGAGTTTGTATGTTTGTATTATATACAATAAGAACCTTTGTATAAATAAAGTTAATAATAAATTACAATGGGCATGCATTAAACTTTTAATCTGATCTACTGTAATGGAATTCTCATAAGCCTTAAAATATGCAACAAGTTTGTTCTCAGGATGGGATTTTCCTCTTTTTTTTTTTTTTGTGACATTTGTTTAGCTTTTATAGTAAAAGATAATAAAATGAAATCTACAGAGACTCCGAAATCAATGTAATAAAATATGCGTCGGAATAAGTAGTTTTGGGAATGCGAAGTAGTTTCTTAGTTTGGGAGATATTAAGTGAAATAACGCAAAGAAACTCATCTTGTTGCCAATACTGATTCCTTCAACAGAACTGAATAGTATTCCAGACAGGACATTAATGGCTTTATAACAAATGGTAGTCGAAACGGACCAGGTCCAGTGAACAAATTGAATAAAGAAGAGCTATTCATTCGCTGTTACTGTTTTTATTTATTACTAAAGGAATGAAAAATTGTGTTGCAAGCATTAATGCCACATAAATAAATGCAAAAGCCAGTGAGGGATTTAAATATACAGTATATTGTACAAAAAGGCAGAAAATAACAGGAGAAAAGAAAAACAAATTCAAATGCAAGGTAAAAAATACGTACTTATATAGCGATAATGATGGTGATGGTGGGAGCTTATTAAGTCAAAACCTTTATTGGCTGTACGGCAACCACATCTAATAGTTTTAATGTTTTAGTGCGCAACAACTCGTGCAATTTCTAAACTGATTGACAAGCATCCATTGGTGCCAATAGTTAGTTTCCTCTAAGCAAATACGATTAAAGACATCCGCTATTTTTTGTTTGAGACTCAAGACTTTCATAGTTGCCACGCATTGCATGCTTATTGGCAGATTCGCACAAATAAAATCTGGTCGAATCAGACCCTTTTCGGGTGCATAAACACCAATCATATGGAAGACCTTTGGCCACACTGTACGCCATTCCAAAATATGAATAACGGTCGACAAGAAGTGTTATGCCTTCACTTAAATATTTTTGTATTTCTTTCTTTTGCTCCCAACGATTTGCGGCAAATAACAAATGTATGATTTCATCATTCAATTCATTTTTATTGGTCAAATAGGAATTTATCACTTGGCCTATGCAAAAGTTTATTTCTGACAATTCATTCTGGATCTATCGTTACAAGTGACAATCAGAATGAAGATAGTCTGGGTAAGATCGGCATCCGGCATTATCCAAATACAATAGTAAAGGATGTTTATTTTTAGAGGTTCACAAATTTAAACTAAAATAAAATAAAGAATACTATTTTTAATATCATTAATTGATAGGCTGACTTTATTGCATAGATAATTTTATGACATTAATGTTTAAATATGATTTCGACCATGTGACCGCAAGGCGCAATCTGGAAGTCCAATTTTCACACAATTTTCACAACATTTGCGGTCGTATTTCGCCAAAAACTTCTCGAATGTTGATTTCCAGGTATTCAATTGCCTGCTGTTAAATCGGTTGTCAAATAAAGCAGTTTTGCCAACTCAAAGTTGTGAACCTTTAAAAAAAGCAACCTTTGCTAAAGTTTCCTAATGAAGCGATCTTTTATTTTAACAAGAACAAAAATTGTCGCCTTTATTCGTGACCCAACTAATTTGTTTATTCTGAAAATATATACATATTCTTATTCTCATTGCGCGTTTATGTCCTTAAGAGAATAGGGGCGTTCGAAAAGGTAAAAAAAGTTGAGAAAATTCTTTTCTTTTTAGGCGTATTGCTTGCCCTATTTTTTTGTTTTGTTGTGTTCGTGATAGGCCAATTGGAAGATTATGAAAGAAAATTTTTGGAAAATCCATTGCAAAAGTTGGAAATTTGGACTTTTTGTATGAAAATCTGAAAAAATACAAAAGTAAAGTTTATATCGTTCGTTCGCTGCTAGAAATGGTGATACAAATAAGCAGAGAATGTGAGTTCAACGCCAGTCCCGGAGTTGGGAATTTTTATTTTTTTTTTAATTAATATTTAAAATATTTCTGTATATATATATAAATTATTTACTTCATGTTTCTCGGTTCATCACTTGAGTAAAGCTTGACCGATTTGACTGATTATTATATTGTTGTGTTCATAATTATCACCTGAATGTTTCTATGAAATAAAATTCTATCGAAAAGGTCAAAAATGGTGGATAAAGTTTTGCATAAAAAACTTAGAGACATATTTTCAAAACAATCAATCAATCTTTGTCAATATTATTTTAAAAATACTTTTTGAATAATGAGCCACAACAAAATTAATATTATTTCTATCATTCCCGTACAAAGCTGATTTTGTCGGGAAGCAGCAACGCGCGCCGGCACTCCTCCTAGTATTTTAATAAATATTATTCATGAAAAATGTTTTCACGCAAAAACAATTAAGGTAGTGTAGCGATACTAGCTGTCCCGACTTTTTTAAGTTAAGTTAAGAAACTTCTATACAGCTTTCTAATAAACATTAACTAATTGAGGATTATCTTTAATTAATTTCATTAAAGTGTTAGAATTTTTTTCTTTTTGATTACAAAAATAGTCATTTTAGCAGAAGTAAATTTGGCTCAGTTATCTCTTTGTTTCTATAATTAGAAAGTTGCATCCTTTATTATTCACCTCCATCAACACAGTGCCAGTGTTTTATTGAAAATAGAATCTATCCAAGTAACCGTTTTTATGGTAAAGTGATTTTTAAGTGTCAAATATTTAAAATGAATTTTTTGTTTAGCATAAACTGACAAAGTTTTTTTTTTTTTTGTTGAATTGTAGGTCGATGGAACGCCGCCAAATATGCAATAATTTATTATATTCATTTTCCTTTGCCAAATCCTCGTATTTGCTGCCAAAAATTGTTGAGGAAATACATTAGGCACTGTCCGTCACTTTTTATAGTATTTTACTTACTTCTTGTTTACTATTTTATTCTATTTTAGTTTCACTTCTACTTGAGTCAAAAGGAAACAGATTTTAAAATCACAAAAGAATTTTTTGCTTTGTTTTGTAATTGAAAGTGTTGGCAGAACATAAATTACACTAATATAAAAGTGACAAAAACCGAAACCGAGGAACGCTTGTAGTACTTAGTACTACACTGTTGTACTCATGCTTTGTCCAACTAAAAATACAATAATATGTAGTTGAATAATATTGTTGTAGTAGTCTCCTAGGCGTTTTGGATTAAACAACACCTTTGGGGTGCATTATTCATAGGCAAAACAATGAGTCAATGAAAGCATGAATAACCCAACAATTGAACTGATTTCTTTTGTTGTGTATAATAGTACATTTTTTGTATATAAAATACTATATACATTATATTATTAGGGCAATGGTATTAAATCCTTTAAGTCAGTTGAATTGAGGTTAAAAACATAACAGAAACATAAAACATTCAAGATTGCTGAAAGTGTAACAACTTTATGCCTTGAACTCTTTGTCGTTTTGTCGTTTTGTCTTTTGGTCTTTCTGTTTGTCTTTCACTTGTATCTCTACTATTTATCACTCTTTCACTTATTTCAACTAGTACTATGTATCTTAAATCCAGTTTTTGACATTTTAGCGGGAGTTGTTTGCACGCTGAACTGTCACTAGCAGCAGCAGCAACAACACTGTCTGCATGTCTGCCTGTCTGTCTGTATGTCTGTCAATAAATATTAATAACTTCATTAATGAAGATTTATAAAGGAGCAAAGGATGTGGGAGCATCATAACTGTGCACAGTTGCCTTGCACATAGTCTCCATGCGTTTGTTCTTGATATAGTCGCTTCTGTTTTTAACACATGTCATGCAACTAACTAAAGACACAGCATGAGAGTATTTACTGACGTAATAAGGATTCAACTTTACAAAATCAAATAAAATATATAAGAAAATGTATTTGGAAATATAAAAACAAACATACGTAGAAATTCATTTGAATGATGTGGTTTATGAGAGAAAATAAATAGACAAGATATTTTTAAATTAATTCAAATTTACAATAGTAAGAAAGGATTCTTTGTATCGCGGATTGTATTTCAAGTTTGCTTTTCATAGTTTCCTTGATCTAAATAAATATTTCTAATAAAAGTTTTCTGACTTTTGCTTTGAATCATCCATGAACTAAGTTTCTAAAATTAATTTGGTTACAAATTCTTTAAAATAAAACTCTACAAGTTCAATTAACTTATTCATTCATATTAGCAAATAATATTAGATGATCTCGCTGGTGCCTCACCAATCCTGTGATATAACACTTTGTTATTAAAAATTTGTTGTCTGTCTACTACTACAAAGTGATAGCAAATGAAATTTAAAAAAAAAAATATATAGTATATGTTAGCAATTGTATTTTTATTGAGGCTTTTAAAAAACTTACATATTATTTAGGTTTTGTTATTCTTGCATCTTATGCAGATGAAAGTATAAATTACCCAATAAACTTCCGGTTTATAGGACAAAATGTTACATATTTTTCAACAACTTATTATCGATGTCTATATAAAAAGTATCCGCTATCCGGTATTTCTACTAACTTTTACGTAGTAGAGAACGACAAATGTAGCACTGTCTTAATTACACTTTAAAACGGATTTCATTTAAATCTTCCTGTTTTAATATTTGTATGCGATATCAAAGCGTAAAATTCTTTGCTAATTTCCGCTTAGTCAGAGCTGCTCCTGCGTAATTTAGTTGTGAAGCTCTATGATTTTTCAAGACAAACATAAAAGATGATATCATATTATAATAGTTTGAAAAATATAATATAACATGACTTGAGGTTCACTGTAAGAATCATGCTACTGAACTCAGACTCTCCGATTTTAAAGAACATTGCAGTTGTCCTAATTGAAGCGCCACCTCTCAATATAAAACTTATAAATTATTTGCTAAATTCTTGAAACTATTAAAGTTTATGGTTGAAATATAAGTTAAAGAGCCTTTGTTCGCATACTCTTCATGGCAATTTGAAAAGAAATAAATTATAAAGGGCGAATTTGTTTTATTTTTGAAATAACTAAAAGTAATTAAAATCATTTACATGTAATGAATTTTCTTTCTTTCTACTCAATAAACTTTTTCAAATAATAAAAAAAAAAAACTTCCATTGAGCTCTTAATACAATTAATTTTCATAACTTTTTATTAAATTTTCGAATTGATTTTGTTGTTTATGTTACAGAAGTTGGGGCAGTCAGTCAGGACGACTTTGTTGAGTAGTTGAAGAGAGCAAAAAATAAAAAAATTAAATTGAAGTAATTTTTGCATGAATTTGTTTAAATATTTTACTATATGCAAAATGGAATAATCATAAAAATAAAAATGGAAAAAGGGGATGTTTTTAAAAGCTTTTTGAAACATAAGTAATTGGGTGCATTCAGGGTGCCGCAATCAAAAGAGAGATAAACTCGCGATACAAACGAGAAGCAGTACTAAAAATGCAATAAAATATGGCGCCATTTTCAATACAAATACACATGCACACCATAGATATACATTTATTCATACATACACGTTTACAACAAAGAGTAATAGACTTTATTTTAAAGTGATGGAGATTGTAGTGGATCTGGTTGTGGATGATGTGGGAGTTCTGTTGCGCATATGTCTTCATATATATTGTAACTTGGTATACTCTACAAATGTTTTATGATTCACAGACAGTCAGACAGATAGTCAGGCAGACAGTCAGTCACTATACTAGTATATGCCAGAGAACAGAGAAGCACATTGCCAATTCAGACCAATTTCACATTGACACATGCACTTCCGGCTCAAAAACAAATTGCATCAGAAACTCAATTTAGGCAGCAGCAATGAAGCAAAAGTACTGCAATAAAGCATCAGCTTTTGTTGTTTTCCGCTGCTGAATTGCTGAATATCCTTACTAAAGCTTTGTTACCATGACCAGAATGGTTAGATAGCAACAAATACAAGACTTAGCAAATTTTTCTATACACTCCACACTTCACTTTCTCTATCAATATATATTTTTTTTAAACATTATTTCTCTGTCATTCCTTATATTTCCTTTCATGTCAAAGACAAAAAATTGGATCAAATTGTTTAATGGTTCTTAAATAAACAGAAATCTATCTTTTAAATTCATTTCAAATGCTTTTACGTTTCAAGTTGCAAATATTCAATTCATCAATTTCATTCTCAATTTCAAGCAAATTAAAATCCCACAAAATTGAAAGTGAAACAAAAATAATTGAGATTAAAAATTACGATTTTTTTCTTCTCATTTTTACATTATCTTTCAGTAAAGAAGGAAAATGTTAAGAATTAAAGAAAATTGCCAATTAAACATCAAAGTAATACAAAGCAACGAGCCAAAGATTCAACAAAATGAATACCCAAAAAAAATTATTTCAGTCATTAAGACACACACCCGCCTCATCGTATCAGAATTAAGGAAAAGAGAAAATATTCTTAAAAAGTTAGGGGACAATGGAATTAATCTTCATGGTCACGCCAACTTACCTCAGGCGAAACAAAGTAGCTTGGACTCTTCTCAATGGTAATTTGTCCACGAAATGAATGTGGCATCTTCTTGCGATACCATTCCAGACCCTTCAGGTAGTTCTCATCACGATCGAAGAAATGTACCTCACCACCAGCCTTCTGTATGCGCGGATGCAGATAGAGCATTTCGAGAAGGGCACGTGTACCGCATTTACGAACCCCAATTATGAGAGCCTGTGGAGCGCGAAAAAACAAAAATAAAAATAGAAAAAAAGGGTCAATTGTTAAATGTGAATTCAAAAAATGCAAATGCAAATGAGAGAAACTAAAATTGCAGCAATTAGTTTTTGTTTGTTTGAGGGACTTCTAAGTAGACTCATGCAATTAACTATCATCGAAGAATAAGCATTTATATAGTATGAGTACTCGTATAGTAAATAAATAAGGATAAACTGAGTTTGTTTATAATTACCTGAGGCAAACGACGACTTGTCTTTGGAAAATGTACACGATTCGAAGGAAAAACCATTGGATGACTTAACTGATTCGCACTTGGCACTGGTTGCACAAATGCTGGTAAATGTCTGACACTTGCAACGCCACTACCTGCATTACTTAACATGGTCAGTCGATGATGTTCATGAACCGCTTGGACTGCTTGGATATTATAGACTGCGCTGTCGTAGAGCACATGAAATGTGAGAAACAATGAGATCAGCATGACGGTAAGAAAGACAACAGCTAATTTCGGACGGGATACACCAACGACTAAGATGCAGTCGGTGTGTGATGTGTCGGGCCCCACTGACCGCATGGCGGATTTCGGTAACCATCTGCAAATAATCACAAAGAAAATGAAAGGGAAGAAGAAATTAATAAATAAATTCTCATTTCAAATTAATTGGAGGGAGACTGACTATTGAAATTAAAAATCAATTTTATTTTTATTTGTCCTCTATTTTTTTTCTTTTTTTTTTTAATTATTGGTTTTTGACTTGAGGCCTCCTCTCTCTTTTAGTCTTTGCCCCTTTTTTGTATGTGAAGTGTATAATTTTATTTCAGGTTTATCGTTATTTACTATTTTTAATTAATTTAATGGATTCTTCTTTCTTTCATTTTCAATAGAACAGAAGAGAAGTTGTTGTTATTGTGTGTGAGTCCTTCTATTTTCAATTTGTATTTTAGCTTTTCGTTAAGCTAATTAGAATTAAGTTTCAAATGTCAACGAAATGTTTCGATAACATTTTCATTACGTAATTAAATTTCATTGACTTTTAGTTTGGTTTGGATTTTCGTTTAACAAATTTTTGTCTTTTCCATTGAACTCAATTCATTTACCCAAATTCTGTTTGTTCATGATTTCTTGTGAACATTAGATGTTTATTTATTTAAACAGAAACCATTAAGTATAAAACTTGCTAAACGTTTTTTCATGTTAAGACTCCTGGACTAAATATCAAAAAAGAAAGTATTATGTATTTAGAAAAGGTAGACACATTTTTCATGGGAGTGAATATACTTATGAATGACTTCATTTGCGTGCTGAAAAGTGCAGTGTGGCAAAGTACAAAGAAGGTGGTCGAGACGAAGCCATCAGCAGCAGTAGAAAAAGTTGAAGTTGAAGGAAAAGCAGACTTCAGTTGAGTTGAGATGAGTTGTGACTTGAGTTGAGTTGAGTTGTGTTGTGCTGAGCACTTAAGTCAGTCACATATGTATTTATGCATACTATACATATGTATTGAGATATACGAGGTGTAGTTAAAAAGTATCCTACCAGAGTTCATAATGTCAACAGAACCAGTAACTTCTTACAAACTCACTGTCTGTCTCATTTTTCCACAAGATTTGAATTACATTTTCTTGTAAACTCAAAAATTGTTGTTATGTTTGGGTAAAATACATAAAACAGCATGTCTACTGACAGAGCTGACAGAGACAAAACAAAAACACCAAAAAATATCGAGCATATATCTCCTATGATCGAAGAGAATAATCGTTTAACTATGTTCAAACTTTGTGATTTCTAACAAATCATGCTTTGCCTTGAAGTCGCTCAGTATATTTTGGTAATTATTTTATTTTATTATTATATTGTTTAGTCATATGGGGTTTGCTTTGAAGGATGCCTAGAGATGAATAATTCCAACGAGTAGTCTGATACTTTTGGAACACACCTCCTGCATATGTATATCTGAAGATTATGGCAACAGGCTAAACAATGCAAAATAAAAGAAAAAACCTTAACATTTTTGCATGCGACACCTCGTTAAAAATAACGACATATCAGAAGACAACTTAGTTGTGGCACAAATTTTGTTGCTGGTAGTTGCAGCTGCTTTTCCTGCTGACAGCATCATCATCATCACCATCATCATTGTTGTTGTTGATGTTGTTGTTACAATGCTACTGCTCAAGTAATCATCATCATCATCATGTCAAGTCAGCTAGGCAGTCATTCAGTCAGTCACTCAGTCAGTCAGCTAAACTGACTCTCAGTCAAAAGCAGATGATGATGATGACATACTCACCTTTGAACCACATACTTTGGTGTTTGCCATAAGTACTTGTACATGTGTGCAATGTGTGTCGTCGCTCTTTAAAGTTCCTAAATTTAGACTACTTTGGGGTTTTCCTTCTCTTTGTTTTTGATTGCCTACTTTTAGCGTTAAATTTGAGTTATTTGCTGCTGATAGTCTCTCTCTCCCTCCCTCTCTCTATTAGTAATTTTCTTCCTTCAATCTTCTTTCAACAATTTACTTTATGTCTAAGTGCAATATCAGCATAAGTTCCTGCTGACAGGACACAAGGACACTTGACTTATATACACATAGGTATGTATAAACTGTTCTATCGTACATTCGTTTATTTCCTACATTTCCTTTATGCTAGTCGTGTTAGTTTTCAGTATTTCATTATTTTCACTATATATATCACTATTATTGTAGTTGCTGCTGTTGCTGTTGTTGTTGTTGATTCTGTTATTGTCAACGTCTATATAAAAAGTTCCGCCATCCGCCATCCGACATTTCTACTAACTTTCTACTTTTTCGAAGTAGAGAACGACAAAAGTGCCACCGCCTTAATTACACTTTAAAACGAACTTCACTTAAAACTTCCTGTTTTCCTATTTGTATGCAATATCAAAGCGTAAAATTCTTTGCTACTTTCCGCTTAGTCAGCTTAATGTGTGTCTGTATATATGTACGTATGTATTAGTGTATTTATGCGTGCGTGTATGTATATATATATATATATATATATATATATGTGTGAATGATGCCTTTCCTGTCTAATTGTTTGAATTTGAAGTTGAGTGTATTTGTGCTTGTGACTTAAATTGTTTTAAATTACTTTTGACTCAAAAACAAAAGGTAAAGATGCATGAGAACAAGTTGACAGTGCGTTTTTGTTTGTTCCGCGTTTATTTGACAATTGATTCATTTAACAATTACGCATTTCATGATGTCAATTAAAGGAGTTAAGAAGTAGATACGTAAGACGAGTGACAGTTCAACTAACACAGTTACTTATTAGAAAAGAAATACTGTAGATTAGCAGAAAGTAATGAAAATCAAAAAGAAAAAGAAATATGGGAGATATATCAAAGAGAGTTTTATATCAGGAAACAAATATATTCACTTTTTTTTAGTTGTAATGTGTCTAATTATAGCAAGAAATGTAAAAACTATTGTTTCTGTCAACTTCTTTGGTTGTAATTAATAAATCATTAACAACGTCAAGGAATTTTCATTTACAATTCTCAATCAAATGTCAAGCTATATAATTATATATATAACAATATTTTTGAGAAACAGGTTAGGTTAGATGCTTTTAACAGTCTAGCAATAGGAACCATGACTGGATACTAAATGAATAATACATTGCTTAAAACTATTCATATGTAAAGTCAAATGGTTCTACCATGGAGTAAAATATACAAAAAAATTAAACAAACATACAAGACAATGAAGTAAGACTGGAAACCTTTCAACTATATACTGCTTGATCGAAACATGGTAATTTAAATCTTGATGTATTTCATTATGAAGTTATTTTAGATTTCAGCCAATTGTGGTTATTGAAAAAATGAATGAATAATAAAATAACAAAAAAAAAAATGCGCGGGTAAAAAAGTGAAATTTGATTCAGCAATCCTCATCCGAACCACCCAACAAACATAAAGTAGAGAGCAAAAGCTTATAAATGTACTACTATATAAGTATTTTATAAGTTTGTAATCCTATGTAATATGTTTAAAGCAAACAAATGCTTGTTGTTTTCTATATATTTAATAATTTCCATTTCTTTCCTGATTTGATTGCAATTTTATTTCAGTGAGTTGATGCAGAAGAGTATATTTTTATAGTGTCTGTGACGAGCAACGACAATGAGTGCCACAAACACTTCAAAAATAGGGTGGGAGTTCCTTTCAGATCCCCCCTGCAGCCCTAACCTAGCCCCATCGGACTTCCATTTGTTTGGACCTCTTAAAGATGCTCTACCTGGGAGACATATTCGATCCAATGCAGAACTTAAAAATTAGTTGCAAAAGATACTTCGTAATCAATCCAAAGAATTTTATGCCAGGTGCATAAATATTGATGGGGATTATGTTGAAAAGTAGATAAAGTTTTGTATTGATCGATTTTTAGCTACAGCGATTTGTTCCGTTACTTACTCAATGGCCTTCTTGGTTAATAGCTGCCGCCTCTTTAGCCAATTATTATAAGCTAATTATTTTCTCTTCACATTTTTATTTTTAATAAAAACTCATAAAGCAAATAAGTTTAAAAAGCAAATGGGTTTCACTTAATATAAAACTCAGCTTTTCCAAAGCCTCTTTGACAGAGAAATAACCTCCATACAAATAAGTGGCTTATTCATGATTTTCTCTTTTTAAAAGTAAGACCATCTGACAGAATTGAACCGATTTAAGGAAGTAAAGAAGATTTACACTTTGAACCACTTTAATGTACAGAAGCAACAAGAAATTTTTTATTTTAAGTGTAAAATGAAGCAAAAGAAAATCCAACAATATCTAAATAAGACATTTTAAAAGCAGTGCACAACTAACTAAGACAATAATAATGATGGCAATGATGATGATGTTGATTACAATGACAACGACAAAGAAAATAATGAAGGCAACGACGTCATTTAAGTCATTTCATTCTTCGTTCGTTCTTGTTGCATGCAACATTTGTAACACGTTCACACGCTACCTTTGCAACAGGGACTAACAAAGACACTTACTGATAAGCGTTAAAGAATGAAATAAGGAAAAATGAAAAGGTAAAGGTAAAGTGAAGTGAAGTGAAGTGAAGTGAAGAAAGAGGAATGAAAAAGAAATAAAGCAAAAATAAAAAAAATAAAAAAACACGGAAGTCAGTTAAAATTTGCTCGAAAGAAATATTTATGCAAAATAGCATTTGGTGTTTCCGCTAACGTTCGTTAAGGACACAAATCTAAGGAGGTGTAGAAGTTTATGGCGCGTGTTGCGTGCAACTCGCAACGTGCAACAGCGTAATAACAACATTTTAATGTGCGAAAAAAAAAATAACGAAATAAAGACTTTAAAGAATGATAAAACTGAAAAGAGTTTTTTTTATTTTGGCTTTGGGTTGTAGTGAGGAACACTAGTACATAGTTCTAAATATTTTCTTGTTATTATTATGATTTTTCTTTTTATGTTGCACGCTTTTTGCGCTTTTCTCTTTAGTTTAGCTATAACTATAAATTTCCAAGCAGTTGCCGTGAAAAAAATATTCTTGCGTTTTATGGGTTTTTTTTTTATTTCTTCTTTTACTTTATGTTAGCTTTTTTATTTTTTGATTTTATGCTTTTCGAATTACTTTTTGATTATCCTAAGTTTCCTTAAAGGCTAAGATACTTTCACAACACTGTATTTGTATCTTTTGGCATATTTAGATGAACTACCTTTCAAAATTCTTCTTACTAGATATTTATGAATTACCAGCCACTTGGATCCATTCTTTTAATGACTTTAAAAACAAACTTTTTAGCTTAAATTGCATTTAACCAATCTTTTCACCATTCACCAATCAACACTGAGAGATTTTGAAAACTTGTCATTACTGACTGACATAGGCAGGTTAGGCTATTGATAGTTGGGTAATACAAATCTCGGGGAACATCACCCTTTATTTAGGAATATTGCCAATAATATTTAATTATCCTGTTTCTTATTCCAAAAATATTAGTGGATTCTGATTGGTTGACCTGTTGAGATATTCGACAAAGAAGACTTGATTGATTTTAAAATATGTCTTTATGCTTTATAAGTAACTCACTTGCACACCTCACTCCTTTTGAGTTTTTTACATTTTTCGACTGTTCTTGTTTTCCTAAACCTTCCTTATGAATCACTACGTCCATTGGTGAAAGCCGTATAAAAATCCATTCATTAGTTTTTGAGTTTGAGAAGACATTGTAGAATGGATAGTAAATATGCTGAAATCTAGAATAGTACGGTCAGAGCTAGGTAACTCGACTCTAACTAGATATGTCAGTATAGGGACTCCACAGGGTGGGGTAATCTCTCCTCTTCTGTGGCTTTTAGTCATAGATAACATTTTAAATGTATTGGAGAGGACGGGGGCAAAGGTAGTTGCGTATGCAGACGACGTTGTGATTATGGTATCAGGGCCGTTTCCTGACTTGATAAGCAACATCATGCAGGGAGCTCTGGGAAAACTATTAAAGTGGGCCACAGGATTTGGACTAAATGTTAACCTGAGCAAAACGGAACTGATACTTTTCACAACGAAGACGAAAATACCGACTTTCCGCCTTCCCACTCTGAATGGACAACAGCTTCATCCCTCGGATAAGGCCAAATACTTAGGAGTTATGCTGGACGCAAAACTAAATTGGAAATCCAATATAGAGTTACGGGCAAAGAAAGCCTGTATGGCCTTTTACTCTTGCGAAAGATTGTTTGGCAAGAGATGGGGTCTACGCCCTAACATAACAGCATGGATGTATACTGCAATTGTACGTATGATATTAATTTATGGGGCATTTATTTGGTGAGCAACTTCCTGCTTTTTCTTCAGCAGACTAACAACAGGCGGAAAGATCTCGAATCTTGCAGGGTGGCGCGTGCTACCTGGCCTAGTTACAACGAAAATAGGTCTTTTAGACTAATCAACAGAAGTCGCCAAGATACCGCAAGGCTCACAGAGGTTTTTACTGGTCACTGATGTGTTGGAACACACGCGGAGAGACTGGGTTTCCCCTACAGGAGCCTTTGTAGGAGTTGTGGTGACGTGGAGGAAGCTGAATCACTCGCGCACTTTCTATGTAAATGCCCAGCACTGGCGAGGGCTAGGAACAATTACTTTTTAGGAAAACTCTCGGACTGTTCGGTCACATGTCCGGGTGACCTTCTCAAATACCTAAACTCAATGGCATGGGTTTAGCTATACTGATTGTGTTCGGCGAGGAAGTGGTTCCAAAACGGCGCTTAAGTGCTAATTGTGGCTTGTTAATGGAGTATACAAGTCAGGCACTGTAACCAACCAACCATTGTAAACAAAACCTTTCATTTGAGTTCAATTCGAAGTAGTTTTAGTATTAGATTTTGTCATAGGAATGCACAAAACTATAAAAAACTAAATGAACATTTCCGTTTCTCTAATTTTTATTTCATATCACCAATAATGTGTTGCATGGCAATGCCAAGCTTTTAATATTATGTTGGTTTTTTTTTATAAAAGCGTATCACATGAAATAGTGACCAAAAATGAAACAAGCGTCATATTTAATTAGAATTTCTCATGAAATCATTGTGTAAATAATGTTCTGGTTGTGTGTGTGTGTGTGTGTGAGAGAGAGTCCTTGCCTATAAATATGTGTGGAAATATTTACTAAAAAGAAATTAGAAATGCATAAACGAAATGAATTCGAAATAAATTAATGGATGAAAGGCAGAAGACGCAACTGTTGCTAACATAAATAAAATCAACCAAGAAATGATATGCTAATTTATTTATTTCGTTTACGTTTGCGTTTCATTTTCAATATTTTCCCAAATGAATTTCACCAGTCAACCAAACCAAACCAAGCCAAGTCAACCCAAGTGAAGCTAAGGGTATTTTCTTCCTTGGGTATTTATGCGTCACTTAAAAAAAAAAAAAAGAAGAAAATTCCACAAAAAAAAAAATATAATGTTGAAATGTTGCGTGGGCTTAAATGCGATATAAGTCATTGTTGTTATTGTGGGGGTCCCTTTTTCCATTTTTTTTTTTTTTTTCTTATTCCATTTTTATTTTTATTTTATTTCATTTTATTCATTGCCCACAATATTTATGTAATTTGTTGTTTCTATTTTCATGATATCAAGTTGTTTTGTATCGTGCGTTGGCGTTTTGTTTTGTTTTGTTTTGCTTTTAATCTAATAAAATGAAATACAGTTTTGTTTGCCAGACACAGATACAAACATACATAATACATATACCCAGAAATACATACACATACCCACACCCAAACACCCATATACAAAAAAACATGAATATAAGAAGAATCGGCCAAGCGTATGAAGCTTAAAAATAAATACAATTGTATAAAGTATAAAAATATATGAGAGTAGATGTGGGTGTGGAAGCCACTAAAAGGAAGAATAAAAAAATGTGTTGTTAAAGCAATTTTTATGTTTTTTTAAAATGTTAATTTTATTGAATCATCAGGATCGTCAACATTCTCTACCTCATCATCATCACTATTGTCATTGTCATCGTTATGATAATCATGAGACGTGTCTTCATTTAAGTTAACGACATTTCTTATGGTTTTATGCACAAATGCCATAACATATGATGAGTATGATGTAAGAGGGTGATTCTGAAACTTGCAATATTGGATATTCACGCGTGTTAAACATAATTTGAAAACCATGTTTAATGAATCAAGATTTTAATCTGAAAAATACATAAATATAATGAAGCTCACGTTTCTAATTGAAATTAAAAATGTTTTCATCAAATCTCAGCAGTCAAGCAACGCGTCAATTACAATATAAATGATGCTGAATTAAAACATACTTGAGACATTATGGAGGACTATGATTCTGGATACAATATTCAAATGTACTAAATGACTGCTAACAGTGACTTCTAATGAAAAATAACGATAGTTTTCTTGGAATCAGTTATGCACAACTATTATGATGGTGATTACCATACAATGAAATGAGGGAAACCAAATCAATATTGATAAATATTCTTTAATCAATTAAATTTATCTATAATATTTCATATTTTTTATTACTTTGGTCCATCCAACATAAAGTTAAGTATTTGCAGAAATGTTATACCGAAAAAAGTATGGAATGGAATATCGATTATATTGTAAGTTCTTCTGCTCAGCATTCTGCCAACATTTTTTATTCTCATTCGGGAAACTTTTGAAACAACCTTCTCTGTTAACTTGATTTTTATTCCTCTTCTCAACAAATGTTGTTGCTATTAAAAGATTTATGAATATAAATTCCATTAAAAAATATTATGTAGTATGTTGATGTTGATGTTGACATTGTCTTTGTTTATCCCATAAAATGAATTCAAATAAAATTAAATGATTTTTTTTTTTTTTTTTATCATACTAGGAGTATTTATGTAACAGAAATTGTAGCCAACCAACAATTGTTGTCAACCATTCCTTAGTAGATGTAATAAATTTAAATTAAATAATAAAATAAAATTTACTTACAGAATATCCAAAGGCAATTTTATCGAACAATCACGCAGTTTATGTTGTAATTGTTCTGATTGTTGCTGATGCTGTTGATGTTGATGTTGCTGCTGCTGATGTTGTTGATTGTATTGTGTGGAACGTCCATAATGTTGATGATGTTGCAATTGTTGATATTGTTGTTGTTCCGGTTGTTGTTGTTGTAGTTGTTGTTGTTCACCATAATGGGTGGTTTGATGATATTGCTGATTTCCAGAAGATATTGACGATTCATGTTGATGTGACTGGTGATGTGGTAGTTGCTGTTGTGAAGGTTGTTGAACACTATTGGAATTGAAATTGGCTGCCGCTTGGCTACTTGCACGTCTTTTAGCGGCGGTCATCAGTAAACTATTTGTTTGCACACAGGACAAATGCAGGACTATAATGGAAAGAGTTATGAATGGACAAAAGTGCGACCAATTATTGGTGTGTTTAATAACCACGTTAAGGACAAATACAAATATCCGTGCTAATTGGCTTTGATGTAACGAGAATCTTTACTTTTGTTCATCACATGTGTACTGCACAGTAACAACAGCAGCAGACAATAATTCTTTCCAATGGAAAATACACAAACAAAATTTAACAACGATATGTAGCAGCAACAATGAAGCAATGGAAGTATCAAAACTGAATGCTTGCTATTGTTGATTATGATGGAATTGCGAATATCAAAATTTTCCTTTAGCAGATCACAGAATTTAAGAATCCTTTCTGCTATCAAGGGGAGCCCCCTGCCTATAAAGGCGCTTCAACAAAATAGAATTCTTTTTATTTTTTGTTTTGTTTTATCTGATGTTTTTTATTTTGTTCTAAAACTTTATTCAATAATTTTGAAATCAATCAAAATTGTATGCGCTTCCGTTCTGTTTTTGTTATCGTTGCTTATGTCACTTCCGTTTTCAATAGAATTGGTGCCAAAAGCAACATGGCCACGGACATTGAACAAAACCGATGTTCATTAATGAAAACAATACAGTAACACCAGCAATGACTATGCTATCAAGAAAGAAGACAATAAAATGTGTTGTCACTTGTAGTTAAACAGTCGCTTAGCCTGACTTGCCTTGGTGTGTTCTGGCCTAGTGTAGCCTGTCCTGGCACTACTATGGTGATTGAGTTTAGCTCCCCACTTGCTTCCGTTTCCGCTTCACACTTTATTTCTGTTGATGGCGGCTAATTAGATTTGCTTCAACGCTGCCAAACGTTGTGCATAGTTATGTTTCCTTGTTGTTGATATTATTATTGTTATCCTTCTTAGTCCTTGTTGATTATGATTATTTTCTTTATCGCAACGTTTTAACATCACTTGCTGTTCAAAGTGATGCTTGTCTTGTTGCTGTTGCTGTTGCTGTTGCTGTTGCCGTTGTTGCTGCAAATTTATATTGTTTTTCTTGTTAATATTGTTGATGGTGTCTATGTAGCTCCTGTCACTTCTGTTGATATCCTTGTTGCTACTGTCACTGGTTCTGTTGGTGTTAGTGTTGCTGTTGCTCTTGCTCTTGCCAGTGTTGACGTGTCTACAATTTCCTTTACAATAATTGCTTTTGCTTGTTTGTTTGCAATTCTCGTTGTTTTTATTATTGTTGCCGCTATTGCTTCTATTATTATCGTTATTGATGTCACTTTGGCAATTGCTGTTACTTCTGTTACTGTTGCTGTGGCTCCTTATGCTGTCTATACTTTGTCCACGATTATTTGTATTATATTTGTTGTTGCTCGGACTATTGTTTGTCATTATTATTTGCAGCATTTGATTTGTGTTTTAATGCCTTTTGGGCTTGCTCAGTTTGTGTGTAAGTGGAGGCCTTGGTTTTTGGTCCTTTTTCGTCCTGCCTAAACCTCTAAAATGGCCTTCAGCAAATGAAAGTGTTTTTGCCTTGCGGCATTTAAATGGTGCCGAGTTCAATTTCCGCTTGTGTGGTTATTTCTTTATTAAATTTTATTGCTTAGCAAATGTTATTCTTGTCCTTTAGTTTCCTTTCCTTTCCATTTCATTCCATTCCAGTCGATTATACCTTCATTCATTCATACATTCATTCATTCGATTAAATCATATCAATTTGTTGTGGTTTTCTGATCTGGTTGCATATGCTAGTTGGCCCTTTTATGGTAACTCATTGTAAATGAAGCTGAGAAGAGAAGAGAAGAAAGTGAAGAAAAGTGTTTTACAATATAATTTCATAAATCATTAAATAAATTTTAAAAAATGCGACGTTATACTATATAGAAATATCTTAAAATTAATGAAGTCAAGTTTATAAATAAGTGTTAGCACGACTCTAATCCCCTGTAACTATTCGTATTAAGTGTTCCCTTTGGTATAATAAAATTTAAATGTCTTTCATTAGTTCGTTACGTGTATTTTACAAGTGAATGAAGTATGACAGGCAACGATGAAACAACTTATTTTTAATTATGTCACAAGGTAAAAATATTTCTTCCTTTCATTTTAACGATAAAACATACCAAAAGAATATATTAAATAGTAGTATGCAATGAAATGATATTTCTTAAATTCTCATCTGTCTCTGAATTCAATTATAAAATCCATTACATTTATTTTCCCTTACATTCTGGTTATCATTTGATGTCTCCTCATTCTTAATTGTTCGAATTGACATCAGTTGCGTGCACAAATGACGCATGGACACAGAGAAAGAGTGAAAAGGATATAAGAAAGGATGATCTTAATACATACTCTTTTATATATTAACCTAATAAATGAGGACATTCTCTGTGCATATGCCCATCGATTCTCATAATATTATACAATAGTAAATGTTGCGAGTCCGACTCACACTTGGCTGATTTTTTTCTATTTAAATTTGTATTTAATATATTTAAAAGAATGAGCGAATGAAATAATAGAGAAAAATGAAAAATGTCAAATGTCACATACGAAAAATAAAAAGTCATCAACTATATGTTTAAACCTTTCTACACAAAACTCAAACTTCACTAAAATTTGAATATTCTATGAAGGTTGTCACCAAACTTGGAATACGTGCAAACTAACGAAACAATTTGCATAGTTGAGTCATGCAATTTGACTATTTTAATATGCAAACATGAAAATAATTATATTAAATGTGCAAATTTTCTACCATGCAAATCAAATACATTAGCATAATTTAGAAGAAATAATTATTCAAAATATAAGAAATGTTGACATTTTACAACAATTTGGGAAAATGTAAAACTAAAACAAATTAGTGGGTTAAATGAGATTGAGAAGAAAATAAATAATAAAATTTATTTTTATCAATAAAATTTAGTTCTTTAAAATATAGTCAATCAGTTAAAACTGGGGACCCTATAGTTCTACATTACTCAATTGATGAGAGAATGAAAGCTGTATTTCATTTTCCGCGTCTATGCTGGGCTGTTGAAAAATTGGCAGAACAGTGACAAAAAATTAAATACAAAATTCAGCTGTGCTTGTGCTCTGCAAAACCAGTAAAAAAAAAAAGACTAACTTTGGATGTGCCGAAGTTGTAACATTCACGCCCTTCCTAATGGTTGGTGGATATGAGTCAGACATTTATAGTGACCAAATTTCAAGTAGATAAGTCAAAAAACAAGAAAGTTTTTCTAATAAGAACTTTAATTTGGATCCAGTGGTCCGATTTGCCTGATTCCGTCAACTATACCGCGTATGGTGAACATCCCGGTACAAAACATCAGCTCTCAAGCTCAAACACTGAGGAAGTCCCTCACTTTTGCATACATAAAGACAGACAGATAGACATACGGACAGACGGACATGTCTAGATCAACTTGTTTATTAAAATCATTTATCGCAGATATAAATAACATAACACATTTAAATTGATTCTAAGAATATTTACGTGAAAGAGAAGCCTAATACATCCTTTTTAGATGGAGATCATGAGGGCTTTTAAGATTTCGCCTTGTAGAGTAGAGGATGAAGGTAGATGCCAGTTGGTTGAATCAAAAGCCATGAATGATGGCGACTGCTGCAAAAAATTATCACCTCCATAAATGTTGGGATCTTGAAATCTCTGTGCAGCGTGGTATTACGAACGAACCCATGATTCTACGGAGTTTCTTGTTCTGCACGTAATGCTATAGATAGGTGAATGACATAGCGCCAAGTTGGTGCCACCTCATGTAGATGTATTAGTTTTTTGTTTGATAACGAAAGTTGATTGAAAAAACGGGGGAGCCAGTTCAGTTTCCTAACATTTTGATAACAGCGAGCCGCAACCACTTCGTGTGAGCTCGAATGATCAAGGACTGCGGTTACAGTCGACAATATGAACTATTGGGTGTACAAATAAGTTTCGAGGATTTTTGTAGTGACTTTGAAGCTTTATTCCGAGGAACTGATACAATGCATTTTATTCATAATGCTGTCCATCATTAGCTACGACTTTTTCTGATCTTTCAGGCAGCATACGGATTCTACGTTGGAAAAATTCCTCGTATTTTGAAGCTATCCAAAACTCTTCCAATATTTTGGCTTCTCATTACAGTGTCCTTATTATTTCTTCAGCTCATAGTAGATCAGTCCGAGGTGATCCCACCAGATGCACAGCATTAGCTTCTTGCTGTGAATATTCAGTTTGGCAGTTGAAGTTGATGCATGGCCAGGCTTATCCCATGTTTTTTGCGCTTTGGATTGTCGATGCAAAAAAACCTTCCGATTATCCCTTTGGAGCAGTTGTTCGCACGTGAAAAACCGACCATCGACGTCTCTTGGCTTGAGCTCATAAGGAACCCAATTGCCTAGTTTTTGCACCATACCCATGGCCATGAGACGGTTTGAAATTGCTTGTTGAGTCACTCCCAAGATTTCAGCCAGCTCATATTAAGTTTGGCATGAATCTTGGTCCAATAACGCCTCCAACTCAGCGTCCTCAATATTTACTGACCTCCCTTCGCGTTCCTTGTCGCTGGTGTCAAAATCCGGAAATCAGTACTCACATGTTTTTGTTGATGGAGTATGTTCCTCATATGCTTCACACAGCAATCGATGTCCATCAGCTACGCTTTTCTTCAAATGGAAACAAAAAAGCAGCGCTTCCCGCAAATTTAGTTTTATCGGCACAAAAGTTGACATGTTTAGAGAACAAAGAAAGTTTGTGGTTTACACTTCAGCGAAATGACACATACGGGTTTTTGGCAGGAAATGGTGACACTTAAACATGAGTAGAGTGGCCAAATCGTCCGATGCAACCCAACTTTTGAAAATCCCTTGTAACTTATTTGTACACCTAATAAATACTCAATTAAAAATAAATTTAAAAGCCCATTTTCTAAAGACAAAACACGATAGTTAAAAGAGTGAAAGCATGAATAATTCAAGAATATCTACTTTTCATTACTTTCATTTACGGAGCTTGCTGGTTAAAGGAGTAGAATATTAAAGTGTCCTTATTATTTCTTCTTACTTTCAATAACACAATAAAATCTACATGTTACTTTTAGACTCATTTAAATTGTCTTTGTCTTTTCAAAGATTTATTTATTACCTTATATGTACAAAGATCTCACAATTTATTGCATTAGTTAACTTTACTCTAAAACACACAACTTTTTTTCTTGTTGACTCAAGAAGTAAACCCACCTTAACCTATGTGAAATTCAAGAGATGCGGAATTTCTTTTTGTATTGAGTTCTTTCTTTTCATAGAATTTAAGCCCGTTATGTTTCTATCTTATTGAATATCCGTCTTACTTACAACATTTTTCTTTTGTAAAGGTGTTTGTCACAATGCATTGAATTATTGGCTAAAATTCCATAATGTTATAAATACACGAATAACCTCATGGAATCTCATATACTCGTATAAGGTAAAAAACCCAACATAATAGAAATAAACTCAAAAAAACCAATCATAAAGAGAAAAATAAAATTAAATAAAAAAAAAACCAAGCGCTAAGATGCCACTTCAGACATTGATTGCAATATGGGCAACAGCAACAGCAACAGCAGCAGCAGCGGCAAAAGAAGCTCAACAATTCTTGAGAACAAAAGTAACTCCCCATTTTGTTGTCAATGTTGCTGGTGCTGCCACTGCTGCTGGAACAATGTTGGTTTACAACAATGACTGCATTGCACTTGATAACATGAGAAAAACATACATATATAAAAATATATGTTATTTCTCAGCTATAAATAACAAATACTCCAACAGAGTCTTGAGATTGCGGAAATACTGTAGTAATATTGCAAGAAGAAGCAGCAGCTGCAACAATGCTAAAGGCACATTGCTTCGTTTGTTCCAGATACTACAAAATTCACATATAAACTCACACATGAATAAGAATATCTATGTGATGCTGCACACATGCCTCAAGCTCAAGTGTTGGCATAAAGACAGCTATGCCTGTAGCTGATAACGTGTGTCTTTTGTTGAATGCCATGTGCTTGTTTTTTATGTGTGCATAAGAGTTTTTGCTTGAATGTATACATGTAGACTTTAGCGATTGCAGCTAACTTCATGTAACCGCAGCGATAAAGTCTCCCTGTCGTGCACGAGTTTAAGTTAAGCCGGATATTTATTGTTATATGTTGCTTAACGAAACAATTGAATTTTTGCTCAGTTGAAAAGCAATTTTCTATAAAATATGGCAATTGAAATATAATAGAAAAACTCTATATGTTTTTTTTTAACAAATATGAAATTTACTAACTCACAACTATTTACCATAATATAGTATATGGAAATTACAGCATACTATTTTCACAAAAGTTTTACTTTAAAAACATATTAACCTTAAACAATTTTATCTTCTTCTACAATAAAAAAATCAATATATTTTATATTATAAGTAGTACACTGGACAATGAAACATAGATACACCACACGAACACAAAAATCCTTAATCGATTGCAATGAATGCCTTGTAATGTAATATTGCACTTAAGCGCACTTAAGTATGCTACAAATTTTTGTTTGTGTGTGCTCTTGTTTTCACTTCATGCCCCACATACACAAACCAAAACAAACCAAACACAAATCCACCCACAGAGATACCATGCATTATTATACACCCAACAAGCTTCCATAACCGCAGCATTCAATGTCAAGATGTCTTGAAGTCCTCACCATACTGCCCACAACGACGATGATGACATTGAATATGTTAACAATGCCAACGAAAATTGTTATGCAACCGAATATTTTCATTTTATAGAAATTTTCTCCTTTCAACTTTTCTTTTCTTTTTATTAATTTTATTAAAGTAAAAAACAAAACAAAATAACACGAAAAAGAATCTACTCCATTATAAGCACATCATTTATATGCAATGAAGGTCGCTTATTATTTATTTGTTTCTTTTCATTTTTTCAGATACAAATGAATATTGAAGAAGATACATAAGTAGTGTCTCATGTGCTGCCCTAACATTGTACTATTGTATAAGTACAATTCCCAACTTAGTCAATAATATACTTCAGCTGCCATAACCTTTATTATCTTTGTTACTAATGTTGATGTCACACTACTCTTAAATGTCATAACCTGTGGAGCAATGAGTTGGTGATAATGTGACTATATACACTATGCACTATAAAATGCATATACCACATGACTATAATTGCATTTGTTAATCCGCCAACATGGGGATATGCGTTGACATTTCAAATATTTTGTGCATATTAAAAAAAGTTACAATAACACTAATGTAACCATTGAAAATACATACGAGTATATTATACTATACACTTTACAGTATGAATTAGAAGTGTATTTTTACCTTAGTTTGGTATTTGTTACACATAGAATAGTGCATCAGAGAGTTAACAAAGCATATCTCTATCAATTTTACTAGCATTGAAAGAGGAAACAAATATATCAGATATCAGTGCCACAGATAAACTTTCATTACATTTCGTTTTTACTGTTCAATTTTTCATAGTCTCCTTTCATTAAAACCATTTGATTGTAACTTATGTTAAAGGAAAGAGTATATTTTGTTGTTTATGGTCAACATTATCTGATTTTCATGTTATTCTTGTCACAATGACAAATCCGTTTCACCTTCTATTTTTCCTATAACTAATCAATAAAAAAAAACAAAAATATGACTAATAAATGAATTTTTTGACAAGTGAAAAATACTTAAATCGTCTAAATGTAGAAAAATGCGGTCGAGGACATCAACAAAATGTCTGCATGTGGCTCTCGCATGTAATTCCCCAAAGCAATAAATACAATTTAAAATTAGAATTTCGATTTAACCATTTAAGAGTAAAATTACCAATGAACTTTATTGCATTTGTACATCGATGTATCTCGATGATATATCGCGTGAGCAAATGTTTCCAATCAAAATGGTTTGGTTTTTCTATTTGATTTACAGTGAAACCAATCAATGATGCCTAACATACATTAATGTTTTATGAGCCATTCATTCTTAATCATTGTTTTTTTTTTTTGTATAATAGAAGTTTGATTGTATTGTATCTATTATGTATATAAACTTCACTAAAGATAAACATCATTCATTTGATTACAGTAGAAGGAGCTTGGTAATTTACAGTAATATAATTTATGTAATATGATACTGAAGATATTCTAATAGATATAAAAATTAAAAATTATTCTAAGCTTTTACGATTCAACCTTTAAAAATTGTGTGAGGCTTACGGAGCCTCACACAATTTCAAGCTGCAAGTACTGGTTCCGACTTTTCAAAAGTGGTAATTTTGACACAACTGGCAAGGAGCTCGAAAGAAGGCCACCAACGTTTGTAGACGTCGAATTGGAGGAAATTTTGGACGAATTGGACGGATTTTGTGGCAACGTTAGGCGTGAGTCAACAAGCCATTTTATTGTGGTTAAAAGCCATTGGTATGTCCCAGAACGTCGGAAACTGGGTGCCTCCGAAATGCTCCTTCAACGGTGCAAAGGGAAGTCGTTTTTGCATCGTATCGTCACCGGCGATGAAAAATGTAATCATTACGAAACTCCAAAACACAAGAAGGCGTATGTTAAGTGCGGCAAACCCAGACCATTGACGCCAAAGACAAACATTCGTGGCAGAAAGGTTATGCTCTGCATTTGGTCGGGCCAGAAGGGAATCGTGTACTACGAGCTTCTGAAAAGTGGTCAGTCGATCGATAAGGCTTTCTACAGACAACAACTGAGGTGATTGAAGCGTGCTATTGCGGAAAAACGGCCGGAATGGACACCAGCCTTATAGTCCAGACCTTGCACCATCAGACTACCATTTCTTCCGGTCGATTCAGAACGCCTTTACTGGAATACGCTTCACTTCAGTTGAAGCTATCAAATATTGGCTTGATGCTTTCTTGGCCTCCAAAGACGAACAGTTTTATTTGGGCGAAATCCATGCATTGCTAGAAAAGTGGGGAAAAGTCATAGCTAGCGATGGGCAATCCTTACAATGAAATACCGAGTACCAATTTTGCACAACAAAGCTTCAAAATCAAGAAAAAATCCTTTAAAACTTACTTGTATACTCAATACTATCCCATATCCATGCAAGATAAGTTCTCATAAATTACTGCTTTAATTAGTATCTATAATGCATATGCGTTATTCCCTGACACTTTTGTCTGTCCGAACGCAATGAACTCAAAAACTACTAAACGAATTTTCATACAGTTTTCACCAATGGACCGAGTGATTCATGAGAAAGGATTAGAAAAAAAGAAAATCCGAAAAACCCCAAAAAAAAAACAGACGAGAAATCTAAAAAAAAAAAATCAAAAACAGAGAGCTGTGTAAGTGAGATTCATATAAAACTTCGAGAAACATATTATATTAAAATCATCTAAACCATCTACCTGATGGATACTGATTTATCCATTTTTTTTTTTTTTTTTTTGAATGGAAAAGAAGGGCAACTTCTGCCCGAGTATGTAGTTGATTATAACTACGAAAATTGCTAGTTTTGCATAAACAAAACAATTCCTTTTTCTCACTTGAGTAGTTTTCACTGTCTTCTATTTCAATACTTTATAAATATTTAAAAACAATGAACCCAGCAGCACCATTTAACAAATCCATTAAATTCATTTCTATCTATGTGTGCAATATACATATATACATGTATCTATGTGAATGTGGGTAAAATATGCTTACTTCGAATAAATAAATGAACGTTCAATTATTTTGAATTTGAATTTGAATTTGTTTTTGTAATGATTGCAACTTTTAATTCAACAACAAAACTTTGTTTGTGCACAAACATTTTCAAAATAGTAAAAACGATCAATAAATGCACAAATACTTTAATAACTTTAACTTTGACTAATATCCGCATGGAATTTATGAGTTTCTGAGTTTGAATGTTTAGAAAAGTTATACTTAGCAGAGAAAAACGGCAAAATTAAATGAAAAACCACATACAAAATGTTGTATAAATAAAATCGGTATATCGAATGCAACAAACTTCATACTTGTAGTACTAACCTATGATGTTTTTTATTTTTTTATTATGGTTTACATTTCATGAACTTTTAGCAGTTGCACGTTTACCCGAAAAACTTCACTTGTATGCATGTGTAAAGGTATCTATGTGAGAATATACGTACTTACTTCTCTATTTTACTTATTTTACTTTAAAAATGTCATAAACACAAAGTAACATCGAAAATGTTGAACAAGCATAAAAATGTAAAGAGGGGGAACGGAGAGGGGCGCGGTGGAATTGTTCTACTGCATTATGGGGTAAACTTTTATATGAGGAAGGATTTCAAAATGCGTTCATAAAATGAAATGCTGTCATGAGGCAACGCAACAACACTGACAAGATGACATGAGTCTTGTCGAACAAACTTCAATAGCAAAATGCATGTACGAATATGTAATACGTCAGTGGTTCTGCTGTTTATATAATTTATAAGATTTTCAAAACCACAGCTTGATTGTCATGTGAGGAGTGTAAAGTTTTATGCGCAGAGCTTATTAGAATTGAGTGAGTTTGATAGGTTATACAAGAGGTGATATTTAAATCTGGATGGCTCAAGAGGACTTAAGAAGGGGAATAGATTTACTCGAATGTTCAATGATGAGATTTCTTTACATAAACTTTATTTCCAGTGAATCCAGTGAAGTTTTGTACAGAAAATGAATTACTTATTAAAAATTCAACATATGTTAAGTGAATTGCTTCTTTCGAATCATTAGTGATATATGTAGTATGTTAAGATAATCATAAAAATTCCATGGCTTAAAGTATTTGTTCTTTATTTATTATTATTATATTTCATATTTTTGACTTAAAATAAAATATGTTTAGAAGGTTTCTCAAAGTTGAT
Source organism: Amiota mariae (assembly GCA_035041805.1). Classification (NCBI taxonomy): domain Eukaryota; kingdom Metazoa; phylum Arthropoda; class Insecta; order Diptera; family Drosophilidae; genus Amiota; species Amiota mariae. The sequence continues at coordinate 4,953,414 of JAWNKV010000286.1, forward strand.
GATTAAGACAAATGATTATTCAATTTTTTAGTAAAAGAAATTTCAAATTGACATGTGATAAGTTTCTAAACTTTTTCATTTCGAATGTCAAACAATTATGATAAGTTCAACAAAACTTTGAAACAAATTTTATCAAATTTAAGTCATGCATTCATTAAACATTTAACAAGGACAAAACAGTCACACACACACACACACACACCTCTTAGACTAATCAACCACCACATTGACTTCTGTCAATCCACCATTACACAGATATATAACTTGTCAAAAACATCCACATTATCCGTCCCTTCTAAAGAAAGCATTTGATATTTATCAGTCGTGCATATGATTAGCATGCGAATTAGTTTGATTCTCCTTATTCTACTTATTATCATTTCATGTGTATAAATTTTGCGTGCTTATAATAAACAAAAACAGCTCGATATGTTTATCTGTATCACTATAGTACATACGTATATCTTGTAATTTGGTTGGTTGGTTCGTTGGATTGTTCGTTCATTCGTTAGTTGAATGTGACTATGGCAGCATAGTTTGGTTGTCATAAACAAATAAATTCAGCTAAACCTCTATTGACTATTCAGATGACAAACTCAAAATGTTTACTTTATGTAAACGTGTGAATATGAATAAGTATTTGTAAATGTACGAGTATATAACTTATGTATCTCTGTGTGTGTGTGAGTGTGTGTGTGTGTGTGTGTGTGTGTTTGTTTGTGTGTATATTAATTCATGCGCTTATGAAAGCTTTAATTCTTGTCAACAAATCTTAAATTGCGTCCTCTTACTATTCCCGTCACACCTTAATTTTGTTATGGTATTTGTATCTTTGCTTATTTTCATTTGCTTTAAGGAATTTCAAACAAAAGTCTTTAAAAAAAAAAGTAAAATTTTTCATTATTAGAAATTAGAAAATAAAGTAAAAATATTTTTGCAAAAGGTTTTCAATTTCTTTGGGGTTCAGCTCAAAGCAAAATACTTCAATTACAAACAGGAAACTAGAAAAGTAATAAAAGGAAAATGAACTCAACAATTTGAAAGCCAAATAAAGAAAAAGAGATTGAAACGGGGAGATTTAAAACAGGTAGACTATGAGCAATTTTTTGAAAAATAAATCGAATTATTTGGTTCCAAGTGAAACTCAAGTTTTGCATCAATAAAATTTTGTTTTTGTTTGGCAACCAACCCAGCAAAGTTCAAAGAAGGGAATCCTTGAAATCCTCATACAACAACAAAAAAATTGATGAAATGAAATGAAAAACTTAATCCTTTTTGGTTGGAGTTCGTATGTATCTTTTTAACAAGTTCTTTCTTTTTTAACGCTTTTGGTATTGCCAATTTCTGAAATGATTCATTTTTGCTTGATTTTTTGCTTGCAAGATAATTTTAACATTCACGCTTCATGTTCTTCATTTTGGATTGCGTAGACAATGTTGTATGGACCTGGGGGAATCAGATAAACAATCAACCAGCCAACCAACCAACCAACAAATGAATGAATGATAAAAGGATGAAGTGAATGAAAAATAAATAAATAAACAAAGTATAGAGAGGACTTTCGAAAAGTAAGTAAAAAAAAAAGAATTGCCCAAAAAAGAAAAGGAAGCCAATTGAGTGTAGTCTCCGAACACAGAAACAAAAGCATTGAGTATTTAACATTTTATACCAAGATGAAAATCCCATTTTATATTCAAAGCAAAAACACAAGGATAGTCACGTGCCTCACATCTCAACTATCTATCAATGTTACTATGTTGTATCTATGTATCTTTTTGTGTACATATTTATATTTTACTATATAAGTAGTATGCACAACACCTGCAGGTAAAATTAAAGAAAGAATCTGTCCTGGTCGACACCTTTGCATTTGTTGTCACTGTTATCCTCCTTTCCTTATATATTCCTTTCTATTCTATATGTGTTTATTTTCAATTTAATTTTCAAAGAAATTTCTCCATTTTATATATACTACATATATTTATTCCTTGACTATTTGCTACAAAAATGTGTAAATTTTTTATAAAAACATAGTTACCGGCGCTTTTTGTGATAGAACAAAAAACATTTGATTTGCATTTAAATGGAAATAAACACAAATTGATGGAAAAAAAATATGATAAAGAAAAATATACAAAAGGAATAAAAGAGTATTTATGAAATATACACAGCAGCTTAATATGTTTTCTATAAAAAGGATATTCAAATGTAAAATAAAATATATCTGAGTGTTTATGACGCTTCATTAAAGTAAATCTTCAATGCTTAAAGGTAATAATTGATATTATATTTGAGGATTTGCTATAATCCGTGCCAATGACACATGTTACATTTACAGACTTTCACATTAAGTTAATGGCATATGGCACACACAGAGAGACACAATGTTATTATAAATTCTCTAAGGCATTGACATGCAAGACATTGAATTCCTTACAAATGATAATCTTCGTCGACCCATCCATACAATGTCGTCTCATACCTCTGTTCTATATTGTATTACATGATTGTATTTTGCTTTATTTTTTTATTTTTTATTTAAAGCTAAATACCATTGAATGTCGATTATTAAGCATGTGTGAACCACGTGTCTGATTTATGTTTGATGATTCATTGATTGACTGATTGATTAATTTTGTTCGATTTTCATCATTAAATATTCAATATTTATGCCCAATCAATGGTAAATATCATTAAACATCAATATAAGTATTGTATCTTGTCATTGACTTTTGATTTTGATTTTGACATTTGTGTTTATGTGATTAAAGATCTTTTTTAATTTTTGTTTTTTTTGTTTTAATAAGCCATTATTATTCTGTGAGTGAATTTATTCGAGGCTTCTGTGAGTTCGCAGCAAGTGTCTCTGTAAGAACGCAACACCTAAAAAAACAAAAAATTGTTTTGATTCACAGCAATATCATTGTAATCGGTCATATGAACGAATTAAATGAAGAAGAGTCTTCTGCAAAAGAGTAGCTCAGCAAGCAATGATTATATCAAAGTAACGCGTAGTAATTGAAAAAAAAGAAATGAAAAAATATAGTATAACATTAAAAGTCTCACCAAATAACTAACTAAATAACTAAACTTCATTTATTATATACTGTATAATCTATTAGGATTATATATATATATTTTTTTTTTTTTTTTTCATCAAAATCTCTATCAAATTTCATATTCTAATGCAATTATTCCATTGACATATTTTAGTTTCATTTCAACAAAATCAACAATTTATTATATTATTATTGAACTAAATATTAAACCATGTAATTGTATCTGGATAAACCACAAATAGGTTATCCATTTCATTCATACATACATTTATTCATATGTACATATATGTGTTATGTATATATAATATTACGTATACTGAATATTTTATAAAAAAAATTTACACCATTCATAAAATATTTAGTTACAATTATAATTTGACCACAATATAGAGAACAATATCCCAATTATTCAAATACAATCACAACAAATTTATTGATTTAATATTTAACAAAACAGACTATCATCACTGTAGTATAGTTTATAACAATAATAATAATTTGGGGTTTTTTTAATCTTATTTGATTGCCAAATATTACAAACATGGGTCAACTGAAAAGTTTTGAGTTTCACTAAAAGATTATAAATAATATTGATAAAGAGGCCTTCGTTTGGATCTTCATATATTTACCATTTTCAGTAAGGTTAACTATTTTATGTTTCTCTCAAGAGTGTGATTTTACCAAGTGTTGGATGCTATAACTATCTATTCGGTCATCATATTTAATATATCCGTAGCAGCAGCTGAAACAGAACTACATAAACAGAAGTAGCCACTTTAGCAGATCATACTCGAAAGCAAGTTCAATGACTTAGAACTCACATCTTATTTATCAACTATTATGCAGGACCCATGACTGGAAAATTAATTTTAGTCTTCTTTGCATTGTGCACGTAATCGATGCTGTTCTGTCTTCTTTGCTTAGTGAAATAAGAAATTGATTGACAAGAACAGCAGCAATGTTTGTAATGAACAAATGAACATCAATAATTTTCGTACCTCATAACATAATCCATTTTAAAATGCTATTTATTTTGGACAATATTTCGTGTCCAGTGGACTTATGTTAATTATTTCATTTTAATATTAAAAATATTTTACTAAATTCAAATTTAGTAAAAAATATAAAAATAAACATCAAAGCGAGAACTTCATTAAAATTGTAATTAAAAGAATAAAAAGATTTTCTCTTTTCTGCCATTCACCATTTGTAAACAGACACCATGAACACCATCAACCGCAACACTCAATCAAATATTTGATCAAAAATATACAAGTGCACCCAACTTACTTAATCATTCATACATACAAATCATATGTATGTGTATAAAAGTAAATTGTCCACTAACACTCATGTGATACATACATATGTATTTTTATTTAGTACAGTATTGTGTATCTAATCTGGTCTTGCTGCGTGTTGTGTGCGCGCTCGCACTCATTAAGCTCATTAAAAATACACAAAAATATAATTAACATAATTTCACTGAATTTATTATGTACATATTTGTACATACAAAATGTTTAGATTTCACTCATACATATGTATGTCTATAGATACACACAACGACACATGGACATATTCAAATTTACTTGTATTTATCAAAAATCCTTTATGTTTACTAATTTATTGTGGCATGTAAAGAATTTTATTAAATTCAAATTTCTAAACAAAATACTTACTATATTATTTCTATTTATATAAAAGAGACTTAGCGATATAAATATACATATATATATATTTTAAATTTAGAGCTGAAATTTTGTAAATCCTAATATATAAAATATACTGTATTATTCTTTAAATTTATTATAGAAGAAATATAAAATAAAAGAAAGGAGTTTAAAAAAAGAAGAAGATGTTTCAATACAAATAAAATGATGAAATGGAATTAAAAATTTTTTATCAATAGATTGATCTACAACTGAAAGATATAAAATTCTTTTTCAATTTAGAGAAAATAAATTGTTTTAGATTAAATTTTAAATACAATACTTATTTCCTTTAACATATCTGTAAACTTCATATATTTTTGTGAGAAAATCTTGTTCAAAATGTTAAATGATTTATTTTAATTCACTTTATTTTATTAATACATAAATTTGTAATTATACTTTATTGTATAAATATTTCATTGATTTACAACAAATATTTGTTTTAATAAATTTTTTCTCATATTTTTAATTTTTTTTTTTGATTTTATTAACAAAAATGATGATGATGTAATAATATTCACTAATAATTAATTAATGTTTATTTTGTATATTTTTATACCCTTCAGCTTCAGAGTAAGACTGTGTACCATCATTTTGTTATGATATTTGTAATGCATGGAACTCATTAAGTTTATATAATAATGATTAATGTGATACTGTGATGTAATGGATCTAAATTTTATCAACTTTCGCCCATTGTTTTTGCCTAATTGACTTGCAACTGATCTGGCAATGCCAATTTGCTTCTAAGTTTCATCGAACCCGCTACTTGTAAGCAGAGAAGCTAATGCGCAAAACGAAATTGTTGTTGTTACGTTGATTGTTTGGAGCCTTTATATTTTATTTTTTAATATGATTTATCCGATTACTTTGTTTTTGTATGAGAAAACTGTCTCGTTCTAGGATTTTCATAACAATACATTTTTAATTTAATTTTGTAACATTTTCTTAATATTCCTATTTGTGTTCAAAAGTAAGACAAAATTTCATGGAACTGAATTTATTTTTATCCAGTAATACAATAGTTTATTCAACTGTGAAAAATATATATTTTTTTTTTTTTTGTATTAATTTTATTTTATTTGTTTAACAAGCAAAAGTCATTAATACACAGGCAGATGTTTTAATTTGTTGGCATATTGGCCACAGTAATAATATAAAAAAAAAAACAAATAACAATAAAAATATAAAATCAATTAAAAAACTTTTAAAAATACATTAAAATAATTAACTTTTACCAGATGATACCCAAACCCTTTTAGTTGTCATTGTGTAAATAAAAAACCATCAGATGTCATTATATAAATGTATTTTTTTTTTTTTCAAATGCCATAAATATCAACAATAAAACTAAAACCGTTGCCTCTTTGACTCTTAAAGTGAAGTTTAGCATAGGAGGCATGTGGACCACCTGACACAAGTTGAGCATAACCACCCTTGCCATCTTTAACTTGATCAATCACAACAATTTGAGTTATGGTACGTCTAAAGTGTTGATTCTACAAAATTAAAGTTGAAAAAGATTTTAAGTAATTTTCCATGACACAAAAAGAAAAAAGTCTACCTTTGGTTTATATTCATAATCACGTGTAACAATTCGCCAAAACCGAGATTTTTCAGTTATAATAATACGATCTAGAAGTGTATCACGAAAACTTCTCACACCCCAACTGATGCTATGATTTTGTTGATTTGCACTTATCACAGTGCCAAGTGCAAAAAATACTAGAAAAATGCAAACAAGTTTCATATTTCTTAATTTTATTTTATTTAGCTTGTTTCAATCAGTTCACTTTGTAATATCCAACTGAATTTAAAATTTTGGCTATTTCTTTTTTTATAAATTTATGTTATTTTATTTTACTTTATTTTACCCTTGCGCTTTGTTTGTGAAACAATATAAAAAGTTTATTGTTTTTTTATAAAATGAATTGATCCAATTGTTGCTTTACATAATAAAACAATCAACAGCTGTACATATGTTGTATTAAACAATGCATACTAAGGCGAGTGTTTTAAGATTAATAATTTCATGAGAATTTCATAAGAGAAAAAAACAAAGGCGTAGAACAAAAGACTCACCCTGCTGACTCATATCAAATGCACATTTCAGTAGAGACAGCGTAAGAAACTTCTGAAATACTATAGAGACTCTAATCGGAGCTAGATTACCCTAGTCACAGGTTAATTGGTGATTCATTGTACTTAAGAAACACTTCCATTTACCAAGATTTTCAGATTCCGATGATAACAAAGAAAAATCATCAGAAAACATGAAGTAGACTTCAGTAATCAAGTGATCTTGTCGTAGGCTTCCTAAACTTTTGTGGATATACACGCCAAGACATGAGTAGACACCCTTTTGGAACTATCTAATCTATTATGTATTTTTTTATTTATTATATTTAACTCAGATAAAATATGAAAATTCCCTAGACTTTACAACTTTAAAATTTTTGACATCTTAAGAAGAACATTAATGACTGTTTATTTTGTTCTTTTTTTTTTCGGTAAATTTAAAAGTGAACAGTAAAATAACAACAACGACAACAACAACAAATACATTAAGAATACCAGTAAATTTATTCCACATTTTATGCTGTTGAGGTTGAGGTTGAGTTGGCAAAGCGAAATGTAACGAACGAAATCGTTATGACAGGTAAATTGCTTAAGGATAGACAAGCAAACAAACGCCTTAAGCAGATACATACATATACACACACACACACACACACACACACACAAAGATACAAATACCCATAGATACGCGTATCTATATGAGTCAAGCGTAACAAGCAGATAGACACTTTGGACAAGCGAAACCAAAGTTAGATAAAAAGAGAAACAGCAAGAGATTCGGAAAATGATGGAAAGAGTGTTGAGAAGACGGTTGTTGGTGGACAGACATCTAGATACTAAGTACCGTTAGGGGCACATTAAACATGCAAATGTCAAAATAAATTATAGGAAAATATTTTTGGCATAGAACATTTGCCATAGGCAAAGACCATTTTAATATAGAGCAAAGCATAAAGTGCAAATACTCGCTCGAAGGTTAACTTGAATTTTTATTTGGTTGTTTTTTTTTTTTGTTGTCTTTTTTTACCGATTAAATTTTCGTTTTATCTTTCTGCTTTCTCTATCATCGGTTTTTTTTTTGTATTTTTGTTTGTTTATTTGTTGTTCTCATTTTACTTTCTGCATAATTTTATTAAAAATATACAATACAATATTCGTTGGTCATAAGCATTTTTTATCTATATTTTTGCTTTGCGTTTTGTAAAAAGATACTACACACAACTTATCTGAAGATACCCTTAGATGTATTTGATGCATGTAGTATGTTAGAACATTGTGTGTACCTACAAATATAACTTAACTGGACTTTAGTGTATACTCAAGTGATTAAGCTGAAAGTTTTTATTTTGCTTATATACTAATACTTTCTGTTTACCCTTCACACACACACACACACACACACACACACACACATAATGGAAATGGAGTAAAGGCCATTAAAAGATATTTGCTATAGAAATACGAGGTGTAGTTAAAAAATAACATTATGTTTATACTCCTACGAAAGAACTGCATGAGTTCAATGGATATAGATAGATTAGTAATGTATTACAATCTGACCATCGGTCTTGTTACTTTATTCTCACACCTTTCATTCTATTGTCACTTTACACATTTCTAGACAACATCTCAGTATTATTCTCCCAACTAGGCGCCATGAGACTTTTATCTGTTCCCCAAGGTCACATTTTCATGAAAAAGAACAAGATTTCAGTACTTGATAGTTTCAGACATGGAACGGTACGATGCATGGAGGCGTTTCTCGTAAAATTAACTGTTTCAAACAATGAAAAATTCGTATTGGATTGGATTGTAAGGATGCATGAGTTGATTTATTGAAAGGAATAACAAATTCAAATTTTAAATAAAAGATTTTCTGGCATCAGCTTCATTATATTAAATTTCAAAAGAATTAAATGTAAAAGATTTTCTGGCATCAGCTTCATTATATTAAATTTCAAAAGAATTAAAAGTAGATGTAATGTCGGTGCTTCTCAGTTAATCAATAGTGTTATGTATTTCCTAAATATATAGGATATTAAACTTGAACTGTTAATCGAAGTAATCTTTTCAGAAACTTTTGAGTGGAGAAGAAGATAAAAACTTGGAATCATTTGCTCGAAATTCAAAGGTTTTCCCTTTGACAAATTTCTGTATTTTTGAAGCATCCATAAAAGATAAAAGTTATTACCAGCACTAAACTGTAGTTATCGTCTTCACTCAAATGTGTCAATTGCCTGGACGATTCAATTAATTGTCTATTCAGTGCGAACCAGCTGTTTTTGTATTCACAAATGTAAACAATCAATTCAAAATGCCTATGGTTGGGCAGACTTGCCAATTCATAATAAATTCACAAAGTTGCCAGCCCTCAGTGTAAGCGGTTTCACCAGCGGTTTCACCAGCGGTTTCACCTAATCAATTGTCGATTTATATGCGATTTACACTGAGCATTCAATGCTACATTTCGTCAACAACAAAAGCAAGAAAACAAAAGCAAGAAAAATTACAAAATTGTGTAGTTAATGTTGTAGTAGAATATAAGCATTCAATGCAGCATTTCCCATGATTGTTACTGTTTAGGGAGGGATAATTGTTTCCCTTTTTTTTTTTTCAGCTGATGGTAGCACAAAACAATTTTTAATAAATTTCAAATTGTTAAATTTTGTTTAAAATTCTAATGAAAAAGTTAGCTGGACAAAAGGAGCTGCGAGAACTGTTTGCATACACTGCGAAATTTTCTTAATTATGTTTTTTTAACAAAATACCCATTTTAATTTCTTACAATAAGCCACAACCTTCCATTAGTTTACAATATAAAACCAAATCAAAAAACTGCTATTCAAATCACACGAAATGCACTGTAAATCTCTTTTTAGCTTGGAGTTAGCTCAAGCGGTGTAAAATATACGAGAAGACCCTAACAATGCAAGATCAGACTACTTACTATTGTGTAATTCATAACATTCATGTGCAAGATTCCTTTCAATTTGTATGAAAATCGTATCAATTTGTAAATTTTTGCAAAATCTGTTTGTTTACAAGAAGGGTATTGTAAAATACATTAGAATGAAAGTTTATTTTCTTTGTTGCTTATATTGTTTTTTTTTTTTCTATTTTTTTTTTTTTTGACGTCTCCTGCCCTTTTAAATCTTTGGAAATGTTTATTCAGGCTGAACGTAAATTGAAACTTTATACAAATCATAGGTACAATAGATACTTCTGCCGGAAGCTCAAGTGTATTTGTATGTACATATGTATGGCTTTGTGTTTGTCTATGTAAATTAAATATTTTATTTATGTGTAACACCATTCTAAGCATTACACAAACACATGTGTATAAGTGTGTGTATACACACACAGAGATACTTGTACATTTGTCAAAAATATTATAATACAACAAATCAGAAAGGCAAAGAAAAACAACCAAATTGGGAAAATAAATTTAGCTGTAAGCAAAATGAAAAATCTTGTTGTATTTTCTACTTAACATTTTTTTATTAAATTTATTTTTCTTTTTTTTTTATTCATTGTATGTTAGTGCTTACTTAGGCTTAACTCTTTCTTTTTGGTGACAATTTATCAATTCGTTTGCATAATTTTAGGGTTTTTACTTTAAAAATTTATATAAATTTCGAAATCAGTTGAAAGAACAAAATTCTAAGCAAGCAAATAAACATGAAAAACATCAACAAACTCAAGTGCACTTTGCTTTGCTTGAGTGACATTGCTAAACAGGAAGCGGAAATACAAACATCACTAGAACAGGACAAAGACAAAATTTTGAATGACAACAGACACGAAGGAAGAAGAACTTGCAAATCATCATCATAAACAGGAACATACCATAAAGGCATCTAATTGGCAACATTAACGCGAATAAACGAAGCAACTAAGCAAACGCCACTTTTTCATAATCAACTTTAAGGCTTACAAAACGTAAACAAAAAGGGAGGAAAAAACAGACAAGAAGACAGAAATACAAACAGACAGATAAAAAAGTATAAACGTAAAGCAACAAACGAACAACAAACACCAACAATTATGAAAATTCAAGCAGCGTTAGAGCCTCAAGCGTGAAATTGTTGTATGACAAGTGTCACCGTATAAACCAAACAAACGATGGTAATATAAGAAAATATAAAAATGCTATACTCACTCATTCACATAGAAGTAGTAAAAGACAGAAAGATAGAAATATGTATGGATTTATTTTCAAGTTCAACAAACAAAGAGTCATTGACTTTGTACTTGTCGTTGGCGTTGTCGTTGTCATTGCTGTTGTTATCGTTGTCATGACAATCGTCGTTTTCTTTTTAGTTGCATGAGTCATGATAAGAACAGATTCAGTATAGAAGATGCTACTACTAAAGTATCTGAGTATCTGAGTATCTGAGTTGAGTTATACTGAACAAAAGTGAACTGAATTGAACAAAAAATAACTGAGTTGAGTAGAACCAAAGAACGAAACTAAATTGAGATATACATTGCGTGATGGGTGCGGCTGTCAGCAATAAGTAAGAGAAATTAAACTTTTAATTAGCCTTTGTAAAGAATGCATATTGTCATCAGTCATAAACTATATCTCTGTCTGTCTGTCTGTCTGAAATTTAGTGCCACCTACATCTATGTATATCTATGTGTCTAGCTGTTTGTCTGCCTCTACAAATGTACTTAGATACTAATTATAATTTACAGTTAATATCTCAATTTGTGCGTTACAAGTTTTATCTTAATAGTAAGGATAAGTAAAAAGTTTCTTGGTTGCCACTTGCCATAATTTGCAATTATAAATTTAGAATGATGAGGTAACAGTCAGTTCAACATGGTTTTTCTTAGAGAATAATTAAGGAAAGTTCATGTTACCATGACGTCCCCTAACTTTCTTAATGAGAAATTTATAATTTGCTATAGAAAAACAGTGAAAGAATTAAATTTTCCAGTTCTAAGCAATTTTAATATGAACATTTATATATAAATACAAGACGATTTTCTTTTAGGACTATATGAGTATTTTTATATCTTATATGATAATGAAGATGATGCTCATGCATTTTGCAGGTTTTGTGCCAACTGGCACTTGTCCAACTGCACTCCAATTCGTACACATTTATTTTGAGTTCAATGAAACAAATTTTCTGTCTACATAAATTTAAAGTTTGCAATTATTTGCACAAAGGCACGCACTCAAATATACAAAATTAAAAATGAAAGTATCTAAAAATATTTATGAAAAAATTTGATAGAAAATCTGAACAAGAAAAAGTGATAAAGAGAATTTAAAATTTAATTTTCAATTGAATTGCAATCTAAATAATTTAAATAATTTAAGTATTTTAAATTAAAAAAAAAAAACAAATTGTTGAATTTAAACTTGGTATGAAAACTAAAAAATCGCCAGATTGTTGATACAAAGATTCATTAGTTAAATTTACCCATGTTTCGGAATTTAATACGTTTAATTAACAATTTTCATATATGCAAAATCTTTAGTATTTGAGATGTTTGCGGTTAAATGAAAATATCTAAATTGAAAGAATTGAATGAAACATCTATTTAAATTAGTCAAATCAAGTTTTATTGTTATGTATCAATAAATAAATATTTTATATTTTAATATTTTCTCTACTGATTACAACATTTAAGGTTCTACTCACATAATTCAAATACTATGTAGTTACGCAGCTGTGACACGGCAACTGTAGCCATTTAACATCCATTTTGAGGCACTTAAGTTTGTTGATTTTTTTTTTTTTGTAGCGTCATTTTGGTTTGTTATCTTATGTGTTGTTTTGTTTTGTTTTATTTTTCTTTGTGTATGTTTTTATTTTGATAAATAATACTTGTATATGACACTTGATGGCCACTTTGCTCACAATACACCCCAAGTGAACCTATAAGTAACATCACCAGTCAAACAACCAACCCCCAAACCAAATGTTTCAAATAAATACCATTTAAAGTATAAATATGGTAAACGACGACGTTAACGGTAACTGTTACGGCAAGAGCAACTGTACCTGTAACACCCCAAGCCCCAACCAATATCAAGGTATATATCACCATCATTGTCATTATCATCATATGGTGGTGGTGGTGGTGGTGGTGGTGGTGTCACCATATTTACAATCTTTACCATCATCAGCACCTTTACCACCATTATAATGTTTGTATTCATATTGTTAACGTTAACTTCAATATTGTGGCGCTCAAGTGTCAGTTTGTCTGTCAACGATGACTAACATGGGTTTTTATGATATTAGCCGACTTGGCACTGAGCTTTAGCAGCTTGACAACGTTGACTTCGCTTATACCTTCATAGCCTTTTGCCTTGTCCTTTTCTGTTTTTCTTGGTTTTTGATGAATGTATATATCCTCTGTCTACTACTATAAGCAATCGTATCTAAATGGTTTATCTGTTTTTCGACCTGTTTGTCTTACATTGTCATATAAAGCAGCTTAAACAATAAAAATGACTGATAGAAAGTAAGAATGATGATGGACAGATGGATAACAGCAGCAGCAGCCTACCATCATCATATCACAAAAAAATGTCCAAAAGTAACAAAACTCACACAAAAAAATAAATTCGCATACACCACATTGACCAAAAACAAAAAATTAATGGAAAACAGGTGAAAAAATTTAATCTTTTCTGGTTGAGAAAATAATAAAAACCAAAGATTATCTTTTAAGTTTTTCTTTTTTTTTTTCTTATTGTTTAAGCTACTTGTTGTTGATGTTTATTTTTTGTAAAAATAATGAAAATTCATAAAGATTTAATTTCTTTTTATCTTCTTTTGCTTTTTTGCATAATACTTACTACTTATTTCATAAGTGTTAGTTAGTTTAAATGAAGCTTTAGTCTGCTTAATGGTATTTACTTGTTGTATAATAACTTTATTGTTATTTAAATAGTGATTTAATATAGTGGTATAGTGAGTGCTCGTTAGTATTTTATTTTATTTTATTTATTTTCTGTGATATTTTTAGTGATTTTTTTCATTTACTTAGTCCTTGCACTAATTAAGATTCACTGGCAGAGTTTATTTCTTTTTTTTTTACAACATTTTATTCACTCTTTTTTTTCTCAATGTTTGCAGTACATTCAGTTTCTTTTTCTCTTTATTTCTTCTCTTGTCTTCTTTCTATATTTCTTCCACTTTTGTTTGCTTTTTAACTCTCATTTGCCCTTCACTTTTGTCATAGTAGTGTAAATTGGTGAAGTGTATCCCTTGTGGTTTTTTAGTATCCACCACCATTGTTATTGTTGCCATTTTGCAAGTCTTTTACTTATTTTGCATATAAATTAATTTATAGTATTGTGCCCTAGAAGACCCGAGTATTTTCATTTTGCCTTTTTCGATCCACATTTGAATTCTTCAAAAATCGCTTCTTTAACCTTTTGCTCTATTCAACAGTTCATAATTTTTCCTTCCACACTGCAAGCACTTGGTTTAAAATAATCATTTTTATTTACTATTTTCATTCTATAAAATCAAACACAAGTTCATACACATACGTATGTGTGGACATTTCTTCTGAAGTTTCCTAGAATTATTAGATGAGTCGTGGTTATTTGCCTTATGTCATCACCTGACACATGATTTTTCATTCTATATGCAAATTACTTTAACTTAATATGAATATATGATAGTATATTATATATTTATTACAGTAGAGTTTATATGAATTTTATTGCTTTAAATGATATTCTATTATTTATGATGACTGCAATTTGCACTTTGATCAGCTTAACTTGGTTAATTATTATGCATAAAATAAATTAAAATGACCCATTCCCTTTTTTTTTCATTTCAAATTTAAAAGTATTTAAGGAGATAGAATTCTTTATGGAAATGTTGCTTACAAAATCATAAGATTAGCAAAATATGAACGCGTTTGATTTGTGGACAATGGATGGCGAATGGATTTATTTAATGAGTTATCAGAACTGAAAATAACTAATCAACATATTATGAACTAAAAAAAATTCTAGAATTGATATCACACAGTGAAAAATTGAAAGTAGAGGCATGACATCAAGATAAAAACCGAGCTGAAAATAAAAAAAAAATGAAAACATCTACAGGAAACTTAAGTTTAACAATAAGTTCAGTTGACTAGATAATGATGAGATCTGTTGAAACTGCCCATATGGAGTAAGAACTACTTCGTAGAAGACTTTACACAGTAAACCTTACTAAGTATTTTAGTAATTATACCTTCAGAAACTGAAAAAAAATATATATACGAGAATATATATCTATGTCAACATGTCAAAATAGTTTATGTCGATAATTGAGTTAGAACATTATTACCAATCCAATTTTCAAGCTGTTTTAAAAAATTATTGGATTAAATAAACTTAATTAAATTGATATTTGTTGAAAAAACAATTTACACAATTTATTTACCATATATTTTATTATTTATTATTTGTTAGAAATATGAATTAAAACCAAACAAAAGGTAAATTTTCGTCATAAGCAACTTTGACTTGTTGACACAGATAAGTATATTCAAATTGAAATTAGAGAAGCAAATATTATTTAGCATTAAATAGTATACATTATTAAAAGTGGAGTATATATAGTACCAAATTTTAGCTTGATAGCTTTCGGCATGAAAAGAGGGTCAAACAAATGATTAAAGCATCGTTCAGCCACCTAAATAGAATATCATACACTTAGTTGTCTCCTCTTCTAATCCTTCTAGGTATGTTTGATGTTTTGTAGAGGAGTGGTGAAAACAAGGCATCCACCATTTCATTAGATCAATGGTTTTTGCTTCCGGGATGCTATTTTCAAATGGCTTCTTATTTGTTGAATAAAAAATGAAATAATCCTTAAATACTCGTACAACATTAACATGAGTTTAATATGTACAATTTTTCTAAAATTGATTAATTGGGGTGCACTATTCCACAAGAAGATCAAGACTACTATCAAGCCAATTTCGTAATGCTATTAGCCTTGATCAGGTTTCAGAATTGGTGTCAGAAATTAAAATTATTGTAGTATGTTTCTTCATTGTTCATGCCTTAATGAACTCTCGATAAAATTGTCAATTGCCGATAGTCAAATGTTTTGTATTATTACTGTCACTTCTCTTTAATTAGTATATAATTTTTCTTGATAAAAAGTAAAGAAAATTTGTCCCGAATTATCCGTTGGCATTGGCCTATTATGTATTTCTGGTGTTCTACGAAAGGATGCACGATTTGTATATTTTGAGCGTTCCATCAAACCAGAAACAGACACAATTCGATTTTTCAATGATAAAGCAATAAGCACAATTTAACGTATTTATGGGTACAGGGTTTTAAATTTCAATAAATGTTAAATTTCCACTCTAATTCGCTTTTAGTGAAGAAATAACGGAACTCATTAAAATATCTTGATATTTTTTTTATTTTTTTTATTTTTTTTATTTTTTTTATTTTTTTTTTTTACTCAAACGTGCTTAAGGACATTTTCCAGAAAACCTCATTCGCATTTGCGGCAATTCTTTGAGTGGTGCCAACGACTGTTCAGTGTTGGACAATAGCAAAAAAAAAATATGCTTTTAACAGTTAATAAAAAAAATGAAAAACTATAAAAATGTGAAGGAACCAAAAAAGAAAGGAAATGTTGTAATTGTTAATTGGAAATGTTATAATTACAAAGAAAGAGGAACGGAAATGCATTTATTACGCTTACGCGATGTGCAACACTTGAAAAATTTGCGTTAACAAAGAAGCAAATTATATACATACTTATAAGTATAGTAAAGCACAAAATTAAATTTCAAAATTTTCAACCAAAAAGTCCCAAACACAAAACTCATAACCAAAGTAAATAAAGTCATAAAGAAAAACAAAATGAGAACTTTAAGAGCACAAAAAGGACGAAAAGATTTTGACACTTTTGGTGATATTCTTGTTATAAGAATATAATATATTGTGAATATACAAACTATATGTACATGCTTGTTGTTTTTGTATAAAAATCCAATATACAAATGAGCCACGTACTTGGCAAAGTAGTTGAAGAAATTTTTTTGGTAAAATTTCCTTTATACCAAAGAAAGTTAACAAAAATTAGACGTTGAAACGAAGTAATGGAGACACCGACATCCGGCATGCTTTGAATGCTTATTATTTGCATAAAATTTCATGGAATATTGGGATGGGAATGAGTGGAATGTGGAGCTCACAACCAAAAACAAAGACATTGACAAATCAAGTAAGTGAAGCCAAGCAACCAACTGCCAAAGGTCTAATAAAATTGCAGTTACAAAAGGATAATCGGAATGGACATAAAATTATAGAAAATGGAGAATGGAAAGAATAGAAAAATCATGTGAGATGTAAATCGTGTGACAAATTTAAATGTCAGGCAACAATTCAGTTGTAAAACCCAATGAGTTGAACAACGTCAAAAGCTCACAGCTCATGATGGCTAAAAAGGCAAAGACAAAATGGTAACCGAATTACTAAACCCAAAATAAAAAATAGTCTGTCATTTTCATAACATAAAAACTACACAAAGCAACTTGGAATAGTATATAAATATGGCATGAAACACGCAGCAGCAGTAGAAGAATTTCATGCCATAAAAGATATTGCAACAATATAACAAAAACCAAAAGGATACAAACTCATTCTCATATTCATACTCATAGATATAATACAATAGTATGAACATACAATGAAGTGAAGTGAAGTGAAGTGAAGTGACGTAAAGTAAAGGACAAAACCAAAAAAAAAAAAAAAAACAGAAAAAAAATAGAAAATTTAGAAAAAATAGAGGAAAAGCTCAAAATGCAGTTTGGCATGCCAGTTTGGGTTAGATACTTATTGTAGAATGGTGATGCGTGCAACTTTTCCTGCTGTTATTATTTTTATTGTTGTTGCCTTTCGAAGGTTCCTTTTACGATTTCCTTTTCCGCTCTTGTCTCATCCTTGTGGTTGCACACACAGTGCGCCATAGAAATGTGTACAAGTATGTTAGTATCTTTGGTGTTTTGTGTTTCCCTTTTAACGTTTATTGTTTTCTTGTTGTTCCTACTATTGTTGTTATTCCCTTTATTCTTGTTGCTATTCTTGCTGCCGTTGTTTTTGCCAATGCCACTTGGCATTGAAGTCAAACTTTTGCTTTGTTATACAATATTTAGAAGCAATCATAGTGTTGGTTCTGGTTGTTCTTGTTATTATTATCAGTTCTCTTTTTTTCTATTATTTTTTTTTTTTATTTGTTCCCCTTCTTTTCATTCAATGATGATGTCCTTGTGTGCGTTTAATCGAAATTCGTGCCTGAATGCAGTCCATGAAAAAATGAATTGAAAAACAAAACAAAGTGAAACATGTTTGTCCTCGAATAGAATCTTTGTCTTCTCGTTGCTATTCTTAATGTTATAGAACAGAGTTTCTTAAACTTATGTTATCCCACTTGAAAACATTTCTTTAGTAAAAACTTCTTAAAACTTCATTTCTGAATCAATACTCTCAATAATCTTATAGCCATCATGGACCCTCGGGACTCTTTAGATCACAGTTTAAGAACAACTGTCTTAGAATGTAATCCAACTCGTAGCCAATAGATTACTTATCATTTTACAATTTTAAAGCGTGAAACTTCTCTGCTCTCTACAAAGTTTCGCCTTAGTCTTGTCATTCTTCTGAGATGCATACAAAAGTTTACAAATTACTTTAAGTTCGCCTTTTGTCATGTTTTTCTTTGCATCATTTACCAATTTCAGCTCATCTACACTTAGCTGTCTTATGTCATTTAAGCTTCTTCTTCTTCTACTACTACTACTACTACTATGTTTTCATTACTAAAATAACAAAAAAACAAAAAAAAAATAACGCAAAAAAGGGGGTAAACTTGTATAGTGCAACTTAATATAATCGATTAAGTTTCTCCCTCTATTTTATTTTCTTTTGTTATTATTTTTCCCACAAGTTTTCATGGCGTTGAAATTGTATACTTGGCCTTTGCTGTATGACATGCGAGCAACAATTTTCAACTGCAGTTTGGTGAAAACTAAGTAAGTTTGGTATACTTAGTTTTGTTTTTGGGTTTCCATTACCTTCCCTTGGAATATTAAACTACTTAATGAAAACCTGTGAAATTGGGTTAAACAATGGTTTGAGTTATTCTTTCCTTGACATTTGTTGTTGATAAATTATTTAATATTATTTTTCTTTCATTTTTTTGGTCTTTCATTTGCCTGAAAGAAAAATATTTTCATAATTGAAATTTTTAATTAATTTTCAAAAAAAAATTTCATTATTTATTTGAACTAAAATTTGTTAGTAAATATTATTAAGATGTTTTTATAAAAAACAATTGCCAACACCATCCAACTAAGAAGGAAGAAATTCTTAATAATCTAAAGACACTATATCTATTCATCTAATGTTAAAAATTTGGTCTGTATATCTGATCCTTTAAAGTAATTCTTGTTATGCTTGACAAAGGTTCAAATCAATTGAATCATGTTGGCATTCATTTGCTTGAGTTTCTATTGTTCACAATGATATAATCTTCTCAATAATATTGTGTAAGCTAAACATGATAAAAGTAACCAATTTTGGCATTGTTCGCTTGAGTTTTAATTGCTCGAAATCTATATATTTATATACAGATTCTGTTTACTTCGAGATAGAAAAATTTTATTTCAATTTGTTATCAATTTAAGCAGAAACTCTTTATTTTAGAAGACTTTGGGCGACATATTCCACATGCATAGTAGAATCTAATAACAAAAATTCCATTCTAACTAGTAGATTCTCTACAAAAGACCCATTGTCATTGTCACATAAGCAAACCATAAAAACGAATACAAAGTTTATGTACATCATCAGGTATGTGAATTTTTTATGAATTTACACTTCTCTTGTAAATAATATCAAATTTTTAAATTGATGTAGAGTCTTTCCTTATTTAATAATTCATTTTTTCTATTCAATTAAATTTACTTTGATTTAATTTATTTTGTTATATAAAAAATATCCCATCAATTGGTCAATTATTATAAATACCAATTGCCATCAAATGTCATCAATAACAATTAATAATAATAAATTTTGTATACTTACGAATTAAGTAAATTGCATTGGAATTGTTAGGTTAATCTGTAAATATAATAAAATGTGGATGTGATTTTAATTAAACATTATTATGGAAATACTGTGATACTTAGAATGTAAATAAAATATAAATTTATTATTTATGAAACTATTTAAAGATAAAATATTATCAAATTGGAAATATTGTATTTGAAATCAAGTGGAGGAGAATTCTCTTGAGCATTAAAAATTAATTTTTAATTAAAAAGAAATTTCAAACAAAAACAATATAAAATAAACAAACTTATTATGGAATAAGTAGGATAAAACTATTTTTTATATATTTTATTTTTCCATCCATTTTCCTTTGGTAATTAGTGTGATTAAAACAATGGAAGAAAATTCGCAATGGAAAGACAATACTCATGTGAGAAAGTGTTCAGCAGGTGACAAATATTGTAAAATTATCTTATTAGGTGGAATTTGTGTGTGTGTGTGTGTGTGTGTGTGTGTGTGTGTGTGTGTGTGTGTGTGTTGGTTGGGGGTGGGGGTTTTGGGGTTTGTGAATGAAAAGTTCCAAGTTGAAATCAATTTTCGCAGAAGAGAACTTGTTGAAAATATTTTCATTTTTGTGGAACTCATTTGTTTTTGTTAATTTTCAGCTTTTCCTTGCTCTCGCTTACTAAGAAAACAAAGTTCATTCCAACAAATTGTTGTAAGAATAAAGTATCTATCTTGTTTATATCACATACCATCATACTATAAACACAAACATTAACCACACACACACATACTACATACCATATAATACTTGTAGTAATTCTTTAGTGCCTGCCTTTTATATTTATTGTACTTGTGGTAAATATAAATGAGAATGTGTTTGTATATCGTGGTGGTCGAGTATAAATTGCTTGTACTTGCAACTAGTTTCCGGCAGCAATAGCCCAGTAGAAGGTAGAACCACCAAGAAAACCAATTAGCAACGAAACATACTTTTAGTAAACTTTAAATTTATATGCTTCATTATAGTAAGTACATAGTATATGAATGTATGTACAAATGTATGTCTATTTACTTGTATCTACTATTGTGGTTTCATGTAATACTGTTGCACGTTTAACTACTTTTTGTAACATTAGAAACTGTGTTTTTTCGCTAGATACTTTGTTTTTACGCTAAGCTCTCCTAAATTAGCTATATACTGCTACATTACTTTGTTATATAAATGGAGGCATTACTTGTTTAACATAATAGAGAGAATGTAATATGTGTCTCTGTAATCAAATCAAATTTGTTATATCTTTTTCCATATACTCGTACTTAGTACTTAAAAAACGATAAAATGTATTTTGTCTATTTTCTGCTGGAATTAATTAAGATTCAATGTTCATTTTGTGTAAGTTTTAGTGATATTTTCATAAAATCAAAGTTTTTAATAAGCGAACTTTAAAACTGTCACTCTATGTAATGAACTTCACAAGCTTCTGTGGCATACATTAATACACGAGTATCTTAGTATCTTTTGGTATGTTTGGGTAAAATAGTATTTTAGTATCTTAGCATCTAATAAATGGCAACGCCTTAGTTGATGCTTCTTGATGCTGCCATTGCGACTTCCTGTTGCGTCGCTGTGCTACTTTAGTATTTCAGCTTGAATTCTCTCCATAATGCCACAACTTCATCTTCATCAGCTTCCAAGACTCTTCGTTATCCTTATGCCATGTCTTATATTCTCATCTCCTTGATGTTAATTGCGAAACTCTTGAAATTTATTAAAAACTTTGCTCAAGTTAAATGCGCTTAGTTGGGCCTTATAGACAAGACAGACAGACAAACCAACAGACAGACAGACAGACAGACAGACAGATAGATAGATAGACAGATAGTTAAGTTCAGATAGACAAACCAAGTTGAACAGAATTGAGCATTTTACTTTAATCATAGTTGATGGTTGGCTTGCAGTTTTAGTTGTTTGCTTTCGGTTAAGTGCACAAGAAACATGAAACTAACATAAATTATTTATTAAAAAATTAACCCTTTTAAAAATCACTTACCATTTATTAGCAACATAAAATACACATAAGTTTTAAAATCATTTAACCATAATTAAATTAACAAAAGAAATCTGTGTTAATTTTATTTATAAAAAAAAAATGAATGCGAATAGCATCGCAGATCATAAACCGAATTAAACCAAATTGAGCCAGTTATCATCATGTGTGTGAAAACATTTTTAAAGAAATGTGTGGTATTTAAGGCAACATTTAACATTTTGAAATTGTTTCGAGGTAGCAAATTTAACTTTAAATACCCTACACATTAGATGTGAATATCTAAATTTTATTATTTTTAATTCTTTCTTAGAATTTTCTGAAATTGTACCACAATGTGATGAGTATGAAAAATACTCATACTTTCATAGACAAAAAAAAGAACGATAAATAATATTAACCACTTCATGGCATACCATTGTATTATGAAGGAACTTATAGGCAGTCTATGAACAGTATAGAGACGACTCAACATAAATGAAGTCATGTCAAGAATACAATGATGTTTTTCTTAGTTGAGATTTACTTTACAAAAGTAGTGAGGCGTGGTCAGATTTATCGGAAACATTTTCTTATACAAAATATATTTCTTTACTAACAAAATTAAAAAAGTTCCTTGTTAAGATTTGACTCAGAATATTTAAATCTTTCATCTTATAGGAAGGGTATTTTATGTTTAAATCCGACGAAACTCATTTTTTATACTCGTCACGCAGTGAAAAGTATTATAAGTTTGTCATGAAGTTTGTAACATACAGAAGGAGACAGCGGAGACCCCATATAGTATATATATTCTTGATCAGCGCGACGAGACGAGTAGATCTATATGTATGCCAACTAGTCCCTCAGTTTTTGAGCTAGAGAGCACGGAACTTTCTTTTTACCATACGCAGTACATTTGTCGGAATCAGTCGAATAGAACCACTAGAAGGGATCCATATTCATTTTAGAAAAACTTGTTTGTTTTTTATATTATCGATTTAAAATTTGCGCAATATAAGTGAGTAACCCATATCCAACCCCCTTATAAATTATATAAGACCCTCGGAACACTATCTGTGACGTTCAGAGTATTACAAGTTCGGCTTAGACGAACAGACGTCACACAGAGTTTGCATGCTTATCAACTTGTTGTAATTTAGTAAGTAATTCATATTTTATTTACATTTTTCCATTTCAATTTTTCTTTTATTTAATTTATTTTTTTCTTTTTGCGGTGATGATGATAATAAATTGAAATAAAGATATGACAATCGCAAATCTTTTGCGGTTTTATAAAGCAAGAAAGAAGTGTAAATAAAATCTCATACCTACAACAATTGTGTGATGAATTGAATTATTGTGCACACACTAAATAGCGAAATCCAGCACAGTCTAGTTAAAGTGTAAACGCAACAGATTCTACTAAATACTAAAAGTATCTTTAATCAGTTCAATTTAAACATTCATAGTGTTTAGAACTAACATAGAAACGGATAAGAAAAAAAAAAACATCATTGGAAATGTCCAACGAAGCTAGTGAAATATTTCTACCAGAATTAAAACTAAACATCGTTGCGCATGATGAAGCCAAAAACTCAAAATCTAATAAGAGTACAGAACAATGGGGCAATGGCGTTGAATTCCTGTTCTCGTGCATTTCACTCTCAGTTGGTTTGGGTAACATTTGGCGTTTTCCCTATATTGCCTTTCAGAATGGTGGCGGTACTTTTGTAATACCATATTTGATAGTATTGTTGATCATCGGCCGACCAGTTTACTATCTAGAGATTGTTCTGGGTCAATTCAGTGGACGTGGAGTGGTGCGTGCATTCGACATGGCACCCCTACTGAAGGGTGTAGCAGCCGGTCAAGTACTGGCTACTGGCGCCTCGATTACATACTACTCGAGTATTATGGCATTGACATTACGCTTTTTGATTGCTTCCTTTTCGAATGTGTTGCCTTGGAGTTATTGTCGCGAAAGTTGGGGTGATGCCTGCTTTGCTGGAGGCAATGCAACGTTGCTTGGCTTACAAAAATCACCCGCGGAGTTGTATTTTCAGTAAGTTGGCTGTGGTCTTTGGTAGTAAGTTCTGTCACAAACAATTTATTTTGTGTTTTACAGACGCGAAATCCTAAATGAAAAAGACGATATAAATGATGGACTTGGCATGCCCAATTGGGATTTGTTGGCTTGTCTGGCGGTTGCTTGGTTTGTTATTGGCGCCGTTTTGATTAGAGGTTTCTACAACTCAATGCTTAAAAGAAATGATGGAAAAAGTTTTCAACATTTTTTCATTTGCAGGTATTAAGAGTTCAGGGAAGGCAGCTTATTTTCTTGGCATTTTCCCTTATGTTGTTTTAATCATATTACTCATACGCGCAGTCACACTTCCTGGTGCCATGAATGGCATTATGTATTTCTTTAAGCCGCAATGGCATGAACTACTTAATCCTTTAGTTTGGTATGCCGCTGTTACGCAGGTCTTCTTTTCGCTTGCTATATGTTTTGGAACCTTGATTACTTATGCCTCATACAATAATTTCAAACGAAATGTTTACAAGTAAGATTTAAGGATAAATTCTATCTTAATACACCAAGTATATTTATTTAATTTTCTTTTTATCAACAAAGTGACATTGTCATCATTACCACCATGGATTCATGTTCCTCCATTATTGCTGGCTGCATTACTTTTGGTATCCTGGGTAATTTGGCTGCTCAAACTGGTACCGATAACATTGCAAGCGTAGTCAAGGGTGGTGCTGGCCTGGCATTCATCTCATATCCTGATGCCATTGCCAAGTTTGACTATTTTCCACAGGTAAGTATCGAGTTCGCAGAGGCGCATTTGCACTTTAAAACAAAACTACCTAAAAGGCATTCGCGTTCCTTTTCTTCGTTATGCTTTTCACTTTAGGCATTGGCAGCACTGTAGGCATGGGCTCATGCATTATTCGCGTCATCCGTGACCAGTTTGGTAATCGGACACCAAACTGGGCATTAGCCACTGGTCTGACTATCTTAGGTTTCGCTGTGAGCATTGTCTATATGACACCCGGTGGACAATTCATATTGAATTTGATCGATTTCTATGGTGTTTCATTTACGGCACTAATATTGGCGATTTGTGAGCTTATAGCTGTTGCTTGGATATATGGTAACGGAAGGTAATAACAATGTTTTTGATTTAATAACTGATTCCTTTGTTTTCATTGTAGGTGTGAAACGTTTTTGTGGAGATATTAAGTTTATGATCGGCATTGAAACTGGTTGTTATTGGCGTCTATGCTGGACTTATATAACACCAGGTCTTATGTTAGCTGTACTCATCTATATGCTTATTGATATGAAACCACTAACTTATAAGGATGTTGAATATCCTGCCATAGCACATGGTAAGTACTATTGGATCTCTAACGAAAAAAAAATCTATTTAATTTTATACAAACAACAATTATAGTGTTTGGTTGGCTGCTGACAGCTTTAGGGCTTCTACAACTACCCGGTTGGGCTTTGTATGCATATTTAAAGAAATGCAATGGCAAAAGCTTCTTTAAGGTAGCTAGAATTTTTTTTTTTTTTTTTTTGCTCTTCATGGCCTTGTTTATTAATTAACTCTTTCATTTCATTTGCAGACATTGGATTGCATATGCAAGCCAGCACCCAATTGGGGTCCCATTGACCCGCAACTCTATGAGGAATACACAAGCCATCGTAACAAATTACTTCATTAAAGTAATCGGAAGTTATTCGTTTTCGCATAGCCTTAAGCATTTTTAATTAAGAAAAAATCAATTTTTATATCATGAAAAGAAATAAATATCTTTTGCAGAAACTCTTCCAACAGGAAATTAAGTAATGAAAATAACACAAAAAAAAGGAAATTAATAATGAGAAAATACAAAATAAAATTCTATAATCATTCTACGAGAGTAAAATGTTGTAGATGGTTAAATAAAAATAAAGTTTAAAATTAAGAAAAAAATAAAATTCTACATACAAAAAATAGAAAAGAAATTTTAAACAATAAAAGTTCTTCATTCTCTCATTCTACTTTTTCTTTTTTTTTTAAGTAAACACACTTGTTAATTCATGTATGTGCTTTTGTGTTTAACAAATAATAAAAAAAAAAGAAAACAAAACAAAACAAAAAACAGAAAAAAAATAAAAGTGGAAAACAACTTGCAACCAAGTGAAAAATGTTGCGCAACGAAGAGAAAAATGCATTCAACGCTTTAATTACCCTAAGGCAAGTGATATATACTTATATGTTTATATACATAGGAACATATGAGTAGTGTATTTATGTTTGACTATTTTTTCATTTGAGAATGTGTTTGTATACTAAGGACTTAAGGCATCATCATCACAATGTGCTTTGATTACATACATATGTACATAATATGTGTATATTTCCGTCTATACGTTTGTCTGACTATACGTCTGTCTATCTTGAGTGAGTAAACGAGTCACTGCTGTCTACGACCTGATGCAGTCAAAAAGTTTTCAACGAATTACATTTGAAATGTGATGCACTGTAGCAATGCGGAAATCGCAATAACCCAACAAAAGGAGCCAACTTCCACTACCAACTATGTAGGTACTTTTAACAACACAAACAAAAAAAACTATAATATGAAGTACAGTAAAAGATAAATATAAAAGAAAACAAAACAAATTTCAGTAAATAAAGTATTTTGGTGACATTTCGCCTTTGAGAAAAAATGCAACAACTTTTTATATGAATGTGTCTAGTCAAAGATATTCAAAAGATATGCGGTTGCCAATTTCACAAACAAATAGACAAAAAATCCAAAATACTTACAATATACATAAGTGTAACATAAAACAATATTTTTTGAATTCATTAACATATCTTTGCCAAAGATTGATATATGAATATAATTCTAAATGAATTAAATAACATTGCAAAATATATAAATATTCACATACAATTTATATTTTTGTTTTCAATTTCTAATCAATTTATAGGTCGAACTAGCTAATAGAAATCTGTCTTGTTTTTCAATACTTCATTGAGTCTTTTAATAATTTTAAGCACTTGGATTGTTATGTTGTTCCATATTCGGGACAAAGACATAGCAATTAAACTTAAATCCTATTTCCTCCAATCCTTCCTAACTCTCCCCCTGAGCGGAAAACCTTTGTCGCTATTTCTCATATTAACAACTAAATTGTAATTTGTATTTACGAGTATAATCTTAGTTCTATATAAATAAAAAAAAATAAACTTAAATCCATTGCAAGAAATTCACAGACAATTATTTTATTATTATAATATCAATTTTTTTTTTTTTTTTTTGCCAAGGTACAACGAAAATAGGTCTTTTAGACTAATCAATAGAAGACGCAAGGATACCGCAAGGCTCACAGCGTGTTGGGACTCACGCGGAGAGACTGGGTGTTCCCTTCAGGAGCCTCTGTAGAAGTTGTGGTGACGTGGAGGAAAAAGAATCACTCTCCCACTTTCTATGTCAATGCCCAACATTGAAAAGAACTAGAAATAAGTTCCTGGACAAATATATCATCGATAACCTCTCGGACTGTTCGGTCACATGTCCGGGTGACCTTTTAAAATACCTAAACTCTTCAAGATGGGCTTCGCAATATTGATTGTGTTCGGCGAGGAAGTGGTTTCAAAATGGCACTTAAGTGCCAATTGTGGCTTGTAGTGGACTATACAACTCAGCCACGGTAACCAACCAACCAACCATAATATCGATTTTACAAAATCTATAGTTCTAAGTACTCTACGAAAATAATTTGAGTGATTAAATTATTGTTTTCGCTCAGTAATCGTCGATTCATATTTCTTACGGATACTTCGATCGGCTTATTAAAATTTAACAAAATAACAAAAAAATTGTTTCCAATTATATAATGGACATATTTCCTTTGTTTTCTTAAGATGAAACCTGTAGCCACTATAAATCAATCAATAAATCGTCAAAGCGATCAGAAAGATTCAAAAAGAAATGTCTACTAATCGATAGTATTCTTGATTATATGGATGTCGGTTATTTATGTTGATTTTAACTCAAACTTCAAAACTTTTTTTTATGATGCCTCACACTATGTACAATATTTCTAAAAATAAACTTCTATTGTTTCTACAATAACACAAACACTCAACTAAGTGTTTTTACAACAAGAAAACAAGCGTTAAAAATAAATATTTTTAACTTAAAATATTTCATAAAATTATTTCTTTCATTTTTGTATTAAGAAAATAAATATACTATATATTGTAGATATTTTAATTGTTAAAGTATTTTCAAGTGATTTTCATTCATTTATTTAGTTTTGTTAAATTTGAAAATTGAATATTTTAATTGAATTTTATGAAAATCTTTTACTATGCAATTTAAAAGAAAACTTAAGCTTAAACTAAAATAAAATAAACATTTAGTTCACATTGCAAAGTAATTCTAAATTTATTGTTGTTTTCTGTTACTTTACTTATGTAGTTTTAGTTAGTTTAGTTGGCATAACATTTTGTTAGAAACGTGTTTTATTATATATTCTTTCTTGTAAGTATTTTATAATGCATACAACATTTTCTAACAACTTCATGTAAATCCCATGAGTTTGAGTATGAGGTTCCATGACAACTGCATCCACTTGACATGTACACTCATTCAACCCAACTCAACTTCTCTCACTTCTCCATCACAAACTAAGTCATGCACTCACTACTATAGTTACAATAGTTTCAAATTTTCATATACATATGTAGTACCTTACTACAAAATTAAGGTGATGCGAATGGAAATCTTGACTGTCAAGTATTAAGGATGGCAGTCTCATACACACATAAACTCTATAGATAAGTTACTTCAAGCCCAAGGTGGATCAATTTAGTAAAACTTAATTGTTTTAATGCTTGAAATCGACACCTGGTTACATACAAAAAGCTAATAATCATGGATGGATGAACACAATTGAAACAACTTTCATTAAAGGTAGAAAAGTTGTAGTAACTACACAAAAAATAATACAATTCTATATTATTTTCTAGTAATTAAATATAATTATAGTTTGTTACATTATTTGTTATGTACGAGTACAATGAAAATGAAATTTTATCACCATCGATTTTGATTTCTTGTAATTGTATTTGTATTTGGTTATCTTCATTAAAACATGACTAACTAACCAACAAACTAATAAAAGTAAGTAATTCATTTCAAATCTATTGTACCTACTACTATATACAGGAAATAGGCAGATACTTTCTTTCTTGCAATATCATTAATTTGATTTGATTGAGGTTTACTTAATATAAAATCAAAGCGCCAATAGCATTTAATCCTTGTTGTCAATTATGCTGATTACTTACATAATTACATAAAAGAAACAACAAAGATTCATAGAACTTCTATTGATATATAATTAATGTATTTTTAATAAGACAACAAAAGCAACAAAAGCATTTTAAATATTATATTTTGTGTCTTAACATAAGTATAATCACCAAGAAAATTCGAAATGTATTATGAAATGTTCGGTATTCTAGTTTTCATCGATAATATTTAAGGTATTGGAAAATTTTTATTATAAAACTTAAAGATGTTAATACAAAAGCTCACGATGAAACAGAAAAATAAGAATATAAAAAGAAATCATGGCTAATATAACCTTAGTATGGAAGTAAAAGAAAAGCAATTTTTAGATTAAAATCTGAGACACGCCTAATGGTTTAATGTTTGATGCTTTTATCGTTGCCCATGTTAACAACACTGAGATGATATTTTAAGCCCATAGCAACCAAACTTAATGTCTCTATAGACGTGTATACATACACCTTCTATATGATATGTGAATGTGTATTTGTCTGTCTGTCTGTCTGTCTATCTGTCTATCTGTCTATGTGTACCTACAAGACATAGAAAGATATTGTGTCGTCGTATAATATTACATTTATTACAAAAATACCTAGAAATTTCTCTAGGTTTCATTATCCTTTGCATCATGCAATGTCATGCCTAACCGAAAAGAAAACAAAAAGAAAAAAGGTATCCTGTGGTTTTCTTTTTGTGTATTTACTCCTGCGTTATATACCAAAAGTGAAATCTTATTAAGAAGTTATCGCAAATTAAAATCTTAATGTCAAAAAAAAAAAGAAAAAAAATAATAAAAGTTCCGAGGCTACAAACATTGTACGTACTAGCAACAACTTTGTCGGCCAAAAACTCAGGCAGAATGTCAGGCAATGAACTTTATCTCATAGACGACGCAACTTTTCAAACTTTAAACTTGCCTATATATATTTTGTGTTGGGGTAAAAAAAAGGTAAAAAATATAAGTATAATATAGAATTTCATAAAGGCTTATTGTGGAGCAG
This sequence comes from Amiota mariae, assembly GCA_035041805.1. Taxonomy (NCBI): domain Eukaryota; kingdom Metazoa; phylum Arthropoda; class Insecta; order Diptera; family Drosophilidae; genus Amiota; species Amiota mariae. Next base: position 4,983,726 of record JAWNKV010000286.1, read on the forward strand.
GCAACAGGCAAATTGTAGCATAGCTCAGGCATTCATCCTATATGACAGAGGTTCTTAAAGTATAGTCCTTGGAACCTTGCAAGTCGGTATTCCCATTACCGAGAGTCCTTGAATGTCATGATGACCAACATATGTATAATAAATAATATAATTAATTCAAAAAAATTAAAAGGGAGTCCTCATGGGTCAAAAGGAAAGATCACCCTGCCCTCCTAAAACTAACAGACCAATAAACATGTGTAGGTTTGCCATCCGTGACCATGTTACAAAGTTTAGGAAAAGTGTCAGCAGACAACACAAATTTAAGATTCTCTGATCTATGACAATGTCAAAGAGTTTTTTGTGGCATAAAAGACCAAAGCCTAGGATTGGATTGAATTGGGTTGTGTTGTGTTGTGTTCTTTAACATATTTTTCTTTACGTTTTTCCAGTTTTTAACTTTCGTTTTACACAGTGCGGAGGCATAGACTGATGTCGGTCGATTTTTTTTTGTCGTTTTATTTAACTTTTTCATTTAAATTTTACATACTTTTTATGCTTTTTTATGGAATAAATGGATTTTATTGTAACTTTTTCATTAGTGTCAAAGTAACAAACCAAAAAAAAAAAAAACAGCAACAAAGCAAAGCATTGCTTCAAAATGATAAAAGTTTTTCTTTAAAATAAAAGACTAAATAATAAATATACAAAAAGAGGAAAATACATTCATATTGAACCACAAACTTATATAGTAAAGTAGAGAATGAGACTTTCATCAAGTCATACAAAAGCAATGAGATAAAAAGGAATGGCAGTCAGAATGAGAGACTGACAGACATAGAATCAGACAAACAGAAAAAGCGTCAGACCCATTAAGCTGACATTAAATTGTGTGCAAATGACAATGACAATAACAAGAATAATAACAAGAATAACAACAATAGCATTGAAATATCTAAACAAACAAAAAAAACCAGCGAACGAACGAACGAACGATTGTCACTGTCAAGTGTGTCAACCTTTTGTTATTTACTTTTTTCTTTCTTTTTGTATTTTACAAGTGAGTAAGTATACTACATGACCAAAAAGCTTGCCACATAAGCCACTTCCCGCATGCCATAAACATTTTCATCAAAAGTCACCACCAAAACTTTGCAGTCAGTTTCAATTGAATTGTTATCATTATTATTATTATTTATTTATTTTTTTTTTTTTAATCCATTTTACGTCAATTAATTTATTATATTTTTTATTATTCTCATTAACACCCTACTCTTTGAGATTATGTATTTATCCTAAAATCTATTCACATTCTAATTACATAATACAAGTTTTATTAATAGTTTTTTTTTTTTGATTGGTTATAACAAACATTACGAAATTGTTACAAACCTCATGAGATGAGTGACTTTTTATTGACATAAATTGTAAAAAACTGTCATTTATTGACCTTCTATGGCATAGAATTATAGCTTCAATTTTTAGTTTGAACTATTTCCGGCTTCTCCTCGGCCTGGAGTCACGAAGGAAGAAATAATTCCCCAATAGAAAATGTCCAGAGATGGTTCTCGCCACAGTCTTAGAACGTAATCTAAATGTTTTCCGGTTCTTCTACAGCAAATTTTAAACATATCTGTTTATTAATATTTAACTCATTTTATGTCTCTTTATCAAGCTGCGAAATGATGACTGATTACAAAGTATTGTATATAAAAGTCGATCACATCCATTTATTTAGACCTCAAATTAATTTTGTTCTGATTCGCTGCTTTTCCATATTTTTTTATGACATTTGACTTTCCTTTCATATTGACGGTGATATTCATTGCTTTTGTTAGGTTAAACCAATATTTTTTTTTTTTTTTTGACAGTGAAATCCTGTCACAAAAATGCTTTTTCTTCATCTATACTTCTTCACCATTATTACAATATTAAAGGTTACATTGAGTGTCATAATCCTTTAAAAAAATGATGGATCCTAATACAAATTTAAACATTAAAATGATTTGGGTATTAATGTGCCCCTTTTTTAAGGTTTAAAAATAAATATCTTAGTCAACCAAAAGGACGCTGTTTTTGTGTTTATCAAATGCAATAATAATCTTTGAAGGTTTCTTTTACATAATTTGTAATTTTATTTTTATTTTTATTTTTTTAGCAAATGAAAAGTATTTTAGGGTAACATGGAATGGAATAATATTTTTAATCAAAAGTTTGCGAAGGAGTTTACGGGTATCCACACTAAATTATTCATGAAGATTCAATATAAAGTAGAAACAATGCCATTCTATTTGTATGTGGGTTGAAATTTCCCCAAGGAGGAAACAATGCTTATTCTAAATTTAACTTTTATAAATAAGTACTAGAAATAATTTAAAAATTATATTTTCCACATTTGACCTCATTTACTTAAATATTTTGAAATGCATTTCAATTTTTTTTGATATCATGATAGTCAAAGTATCACATCACAAAACTTCATGACTTTAATCAGCTTAGAGACCACAATTGAACACTAAAATGAAAAATCATGCAATACACTTGATATCAATTTAAGTATAAATGAATGTACTTTCTGCATGACTAACTACTCATCATACTGTTGGAAGTACACACAATAGTAAAAATGAACTTAAAACAAAAGGAGCATAATGATCAAGTGCATCAGCATCATCATCACATATGGTTATGCGTACTTATGTACATAGATCTGCATTATGAGAAAATGTGTGGCAACTGCTGACATTGAGATACATGATAATGCTGGCTGGCTTCAGCCACTGCCACAACCATACATTGGAAGCCACTGACAGTGCGGCGGCTGCTCTTTATGAGATGCTTTTGCCATAAAGCAATTTAAACCAGGAAGGTTGGTTGGCAAATGTACGACTGCATCAGTAGTAGCAACAATTGAAAGATGACTCAAAGTATGCAAAAACCATTTCCACATTAAACAATTGCGTGGCCAAATACCGTAACGATGAACAACAATAGAACGAAACTCATCTCCTACAAGTACATATCCATAGATGTTTGAATGGATGGAGGAATAGATGGAGGAAGGTATGTAGTATTTATCAAAATGTGTACTTCGTAAGGCAACAAGAGACAAACCTAAGGCAAAACGACGTCATAGCCAGGTCACGTTATGGCCGCTCAACATGCAGCAATGCAATAAATGAGCTTTTTTGAGTTGCTAGAATGAATGATGCAGTGACTGACTTCATATTTATGCATACATGCACGCACGCATGCACGCATCCATTCATGCATTTATTTATGCATGCATATGTGTGAACAAAACAATATCCATGAGTCTGAGTATGTGTGAGTATTTGAGAGTGGTAGTGAGGCTTTCTGAAGGCGCATATTAATCAATGTTAACAGCATGCATATGTATGATTTTACTGCAAGCTTTTCATACGCTGCATATGCATGATGTATTTGCATTTGTTATATCAACAATAACAACAACAACAACAAGAAGATACTACACAAAATAAAAGAAAAAGAAAATTAAAAAAAAACTACATTGCGTATTCGCAACATGAGTCTGATTGAGTCTTTCTTTTGCGCTCCTCCTTTTTCATATTCACCATATTTTTTTTTTTTTTTTCTCAATCTGCCTTCTAGTAGTCACATATTTTTCCATTCTTGTTTATGTTGATTTTAATTTATTTTATTTTGTTTGCTTTTCCTTTGCATTTTCTTCTTTACTGTTTGGCATTTCACATAAATCAAAGGGACAGAAGTTATTTTTCAAGTGGCAGTTAACAATTTTTTCTTTCTTGTTTGCAATTTTCTCCGCCTTTCTCCATTTACATTCATTTTAAAAACTGTTACAAAGTTAGCAAATAAATAAATAAAAAAAATAGAAAATATTGCACAAAATCATAAAGTCTTGTGTAGAATAAGAAAGAAGTGGATGAATCACTTCCACTTAAACTTTAAAAAGAAAATGTAAAAATTTAATATACAAAATTCAACTCATTCAATCATTTTGTCTGCTCAAATTTATTATGGAAACAAAAAGATTTTGCGTCTTTATATTTTCATTAAACTACCTTCAATTTGTTTTCATGAATATTATTTGTAGAATTTCAGTGACGCAATTTGATTTACTTTAATTAATAAAATGTAGAGAGAAACCGTAGACAAAATAAAGCTAATAGTCAAAAACAGCTTGATGCTGTTATACAAAAATATATATGTAAGTTCTGCAAAGACATAATAGTTGGTAAGAATAGCATAAGATTAACCTTAAAATGTGTCATAAATCTTAAAAAAAAAAATATACTCAAACACTATGTGCTTTGTAAAGTAATGTTGATTTTTTGTATAAACAATCAATAGAGTTTTTGAAAGTATGGTAATTCGGTGAAACAAATGTCATTAGTATAATAGAAGTCAGAAGAAATCAATCGATAAATGAAGATATATTATTGTACAATTGATAAATAACGATCGAGAATATTAGAACAAAAACTATGACTTATATTTGTGAAGTCAATATTCAAATCATAAGCAGATTGGGAAGAAAGAAATGAAATGACTGCAAATATTACACAATATCAAACAATGTAATAAAAGATAAACAACTAATGTATTAGGTAGCAGGTACCAATCACATCTCACCACTCTCCTCATCAATCTAGTGCATCATTGATCAGAGTAAAATAAAATAGATTGGCTTTTATCATTATGCAAAATGTTTGTTTGCATAAGTTGTCTATTGAGAAGATGCGTCCAATGCATTCCTATACCTACAAAGATATGAGCGGCTGACTGTAGATAAAAGAAATTCGATTCGCATATTATATTGTTAAGATCAGATGTTAAGAAGTAGTCCAAATTCAGATTGCAAGATTTGACTTTCAAAAACAGAACATTGTGACTTAAATAAAACAATTTAAAAATGGCAAAGCAACCATCCCGGGGAAAGGTACCATTCGAAATTCTATAATTGATAGACAAAAGAAATATGACTCTCTTTATCAAACTACTATTTAAACGTTACTGGACAATACCCTGAAGACTGGTTTATGATTACTTTCACACAACTTCCAAAGAAGACAAAGAAATTTGGTATATAAGAAATGTGTACTGTCAAGAGATAAAATTCGCTTTCTAAAATGCTATGGCATAAATCATGGACTCTAAAACTGTAGTAGCAGATATCAAGAAGCTTGGGTCATTTCAATTATGGCTCTTTCAAAAAATCCTAAAAATACATTGAAGTTTTAAGAAGAATATAGTTATGACGATTTTCTAAACAAACTTATACTGTATTTTATTCGGTGGTACTAAATTTTTAATATTTCCTCTGGTCGTGGCGATCTTAAGGTCTTTCGAATTTAGAATCATGGAGTAACATGGAGCTCAGTATGGCAATATGTATGTATTGTCTTGTATTTGATAAAATTGTTCTTCATTTCAGTTTCAAATATTGAACTTCATTTAAATCAGCAAAGTGTGAGTCGGACTCGCACACGGAGGGTTCCGTACCATTGTACAAGATTTTTTGCTTAAAATATTTAATTATGTTCATAATTGACAGTCTAAAAGTATACTACAATTAACAGCTTAAAAGTATACTACGAAAAAAAAATTGTTTAACAAAAGATTAAATTAAAGAACAATGCTTCTAAAAATGTGTAATTTAGTATTTATCGTTCTACACACAAGTGAATTACACACTCTGTGAAAATGTCAACTCTCTACCTATTACGGCTCATGAGATAGAGCAGGAGACGGACGGACGGACATCGAAAGCTTAGTAATAGGGTCCCGTTAGCTGCCTATGGGTACGGAATCCTAAAAACTGATTTCATATTTTAAATAGAAAAAAATATAAATTTTTATTTTTATTTATTTTAGGAAATATTTCCATCTTATTTTATTTTTTCTATATTTATTGCAGATATGAAAAAGTTATTATTTCTTATTTTCAAGAATATTCCTTTTTATTCTGGTTGTTCTCTGATATGGTACAATAAACTCCATTTATATATTGTGTTAGTATAGTAAAATGAATCATTTTCGTTGCTCTTGACAATTTAAAAAACAAAAAATAAAAATAAAATTTTCTTTTGCCCTTACCATCATTTTTTTTTTTTTATTTTATACAATTTCCATTTGTGTACAAAGTTTTATTTTAATATAAATGTAAATTGTATCTTATTTGTATTGCAGCCTTTATACAAACAAGGCAATTTATTCTCTACTTTTTTGTCCCTTCTTTTCTCTAAAAACAATTTATGTAGATTCAACTGTGATTTCTCATCTTATACAATATACACTTATTTTGAGTTTTTTCATTTTTATATAATTTTTTTTATTTTTATTGTAGTATTTTCTGTTATTTTGAATCAAATTATTATCTCATAATATGACTTTTATTATATTTTTTTTTTTTTATTGTTTTCTTTCTTTATTTTATTTATTTTCTAGTTGCTAAGTAATTTGTTGAGTTGAGCGACATTTCTTTTTTTCTGTTATGATAAATTGAATTTAATTATGTTATCATTTTGATGGACTTTTCCTAGTTTTTTATTTACAATATTTGAAATGTCATTAAAACTTGTATTTCTTTTGACTAATGTCATTAACTGAATAATGGAGTAATGACAATTCAAATAGTAAAACAAAAATCGATCGATGAGAATAATTACTAATTTCGATTTAAGTGTATTTGAGTATTGAACTAATATTTCAATAATTCATAAATTAGATATATAAAATCAATACTATAAGCTAATAAAAAATTTGATTGATATTTGTTCATAATAAAAATGTTGAAAGGAACAAAGAATTTTATACCACAAGTTAGATAGAGAATCTAACAAATTGGTATAAATCAATTAAATTTCTTTATTTGATATTCAATTAAAAGATGTCGTAATATTAATAGATAATTAAACTGTTTTCACAAATATTCAAAATTAATGTAAAGCTAAGTATGGAGGCTATACACGTATAATCATCCTAGAATCAAGCGAATTCAAGAGAAACAAGTCAATAAAATAGACTCAATTGCACCGAAGCTTAGTACATACATTTCATATAATTGCCGAGGAAATTGTTCAGAAAATATTTTCGATACATTTGGTTTAGTTAATGAAAAGATTTTCTTTAAATTTTAATGAAATATAAAAGTTTCTATACAAAAACTTTAAATGAACTCACTTTTCTAGCACATGCTTTATATAAACTCAATGGGGCCTCTGACACAAGGTTATATGCATTGGAAAAATCATAACAAACTGATAATACCAATTCACACTACTGGGAAATGTGTACAAAAGTTCATTTTTTCAAATAGAACGACTTAATATTTTTTAAATGTTTTTATATTCTTTATATTTGGTATAGTAAATCTATGGACAGAAAATTCATGTAGTCATAAAAACTATAAAAAATCATAAAAGCATCATAGAAATTTTAAAAATAAAGTCATATTTTTTTAAATGTAGAGTAATTTTTTTTTTTTTTTTTTTATTCGTTTTGTAAATTATTTGAATGAGAGTTTTTAGTGTAGAGCCATTTTATGCTTGAAAACTCATGCAAATATGACCGACACTCAACTGAAAAGTACTAAACTAAACACAAATACAATACACACACAAACACTCACAAATGCAAACACATTTACAATTACAATTACATATACTACTATTTGATGTGTTTGTGCATGAGTTTGTGTAAAACGGATGTTTAGATTTGCCACCATAATAAAACGGAAACGAGTGAAAGCAAACACAAATGCAACCAACACACAATGACGAGCGAGTTTGAGTACGAGTATACCTATGAATTTAAATATGTGTGCATCTGTGTGTGTATGCTGAGCTGCAGAGCTGCAAAGAAAACCAAAAACAATTTAAAATGAAAAAATAAAACAAACAAAAAATATACAAAAAAGACTAACTTTGGCTATGCCGAACTTGTAATACTCTTCACGCCCCAGCTAGTGGTCCGAGGGTCTTGAAATTTATAAGGTTGGTGGCTATGGGTCAGACACTTATAGTATCCAAATTTTAAGTCCATAGTACAAAAAACAAAAAAAAAACAAAAAAAGTTTTTCTAATAAGAACTTTCATTTGGATCCCGGTTTGTATGGGAGGTACCCCCCTAGTGGTCCGATTCGGCTGATTCCGACAAATGTACTGCGTATGATGAAAAGAAAGCTAATTTGCATAAATACAGACAGACCAATGGACAGATGGAAATTGCTAGATCAACTCGTTCGTCGCGCTGATCAAGAATATATATATACTTTATGTGGTCTCCGATATCTCCTTCTGTGTGTTACAAACTTCATGAGAAACTTATAATAATATTCATTGCGTGAAGAATATACTGAATGGTGACAAAAAAGAAGTGCAGATGGGAAAAAATGTTATATGCAATTTTTCAACAAAAGAAACTTGATAAGTAGGAATGAAATAAGGATGAAGGATGATGAAGGAATATAATGCAACAGTCATGTGTTGTTGGTAGGTTAATGGGGAAAAACAACCACTGAAACAACAGAATCATTTAGCAAGGATCAACAAAAACAAAGCAACCGGCTGTTGCTCTCATTAGTGTGAGTTCTATGCGTGGGGGAGAAAAAAATAATAAATAAAAGAATCAAAAATGAATTCTTCTCCTGAAATAGAAGACAACAACAACAGCAGAAGAGAAGAGTAGAGAAAAGAAGTTAAACCGTTTGGGGTCAAAGGACGTTTGAATGTTGTTTTTTCAAATATTTTTGTTGCTTTTCTATTTTTTTTTTTTGTTTTTTTTTTTTGTTATTTTTTTGTGTGCGCAGGTTTTTGGTTTAGATTCGGTTAGGGTGTTTACTTTATCTAAGTTTAGATTACTGAGCACGTCTGCTTGCTTTTCACATGTTATTCTTGTTGTCTGTATTGTTGTTACTGTATTGTTGGGATTGTTTTGTATTTTTCGCATTTTTAAAATTTTCCCACTTTGTTACAGCAAGAATTGTACTCGTATTACGAGAATTGTGAGCAAGAAACACAGATGCTATTATAATTTTTGCATAGCACAAAGGTAATAGGATTCTCGAAATGAATCTGATTTTCGCAGCAAAAGAATAACTAAATTTTTTATTATATTAAGATTGGTAGATGAAATAATAAAATCTATACTAAAACATATTTGACAAGTTAAATTTTATTTTATATAAATAGTATGCACTTCACATATGGATGGTTCTCTTTAGTCATAGAAGCAAATGATCTCAACTTTTGCTATATGACTTAATAAACTTTGATATTACGATTGCTTTCTTAATGATCTTATAGCTAAAAATAAATTAGCTTTCTATTGGTACACTCGTCTTTCAACCGTCCCAAACATCTTGTCCAAAATTTGTACAGTTTCATTGATTCCAGTGATAGATTCCATTGAAAAATTTAAGCTCAAGATATTGATTTTATTGAATAAATTTTAAACAAAAAGCTAACAAGATCACTTTTCCATTTTCCTTTTGCTGAAACAAACCAAATATCTTTGAATGCAAAAATTGTTACATTCTGTAACTTTTTTTTTTATCAAATAACAAATTAATTAAATTTCAGACTCATCAGAAATTAGTTTCTCTTTAAGCATATTTGATAACGTAAACGATCTACGTAATTATAAAGAGATTACCACTTCAGAAATTCAGTATTGATAAGAAACCCCATTAGACTTGTGGACAATTAAAGTTTTCATTCCTTAGACAGTTGCCAGCTAAAAATTCACATATTTATGTTGCAATAAATATATAAAAATTCGTATAAATCAGAATTTAATTTTATTTGCATAATATGATAATTAATACATTTCTTCAACATTAATCGTTCATAGAATTTAGTTAGATGAAGACTTGTACAAATGAGTTAAGAAACTAAACTATATGAAATTTATTCTAATCATCATCTAAACAAATTGAAAACTCACCTTAGCTGATGCTAAACGATATATAGAATTGCATTGGAAATACTATTCAGTTTTTCCGCAAAATGAGTTCACCATTTATTATGAAAGACGAATTGCATTCATCCATACATTTTTCACTTTGAAATCTAAACATTTTCTTTAAGCTTTACATTACATTGCAATCGCAAAACTCTATACTATGCTGAGTTTAATAGAGGAATCATGTTGCTGCTGCTTTGCGGTTAACTTTGTGAGTCTGCACTATTTGCAGTTGAACTTCAATTTATATCCTTATTTTTCTTCCTTTTCTTTGTGCTTTATTATCTCCTGCTAACGTAAGTTTTTAGTCCTTAGTAAAATCCCATTTTTTCCCAAGATTTTTTGATCTTATTTTTTTATTTTTTTACTGCTTTTATTTTACCTGCCAAGTGCTTGAAAAGAGTTTCTTAAGCTTTGAAATGTTTAAAATTGCAAAGCATACAGAAAAAATTAAGAAAGGTAAAAAACCAAAAAACGATGAGTGTAACCTTAGGGAAAGCTTAGTAATTTGTTGGGGATTTTCCTTGTGATTTCCTGGCATTTCCTTTTATTCTTTCATTATTTTGTATCCTTATTTCATTTTGATCTTTTATCTACTTACTTCTTTTATTGGTGAATTCTATCCAATTCTTTTGAAGAAATGCAAATTGTTTTTCTTTTATTTCTTTTCTTGCAAAGATGAATAAATGCAGTCAAAAATGTATGAAAGAACAAATTAAAGAAATTCACACAGGAAGTGGTTTGAGTGATTGAATAAATGAAGTAAACCTCAAGAATTTTTTAGAAAAGAAAAGAAATAAAAGAAAAGATGAAATCTGTCTTTTATATACAAATTTACATATGAAAGATGCGTATGAGTAATTATAATTATTTTATCATTTGTTCTTCCATAAAATACTTAAGTAGCCTTTCAACTTTAAATGAATTTCATTTAATTAATATAAAATTGAACTACTTCAAATACTTCAATTACATTCCAAAATAATAGTAATCAAAGCATAATTCCTGGGTATTAAAACTTTTCTTTAGTATGTTATTAATAAATGCATGAAGTAAATACAAAATTCGCTAATGAAAGAGAAATCCTACAAAACGAAAAAAAAACAACAATAACAATTTTCGGCATTTTTCTATTTTAACAATAATGACATGGCAATCAACTTATGAAAAATTCATTGACATGTTCTCGTGCATAACACAACACAACACAACACATCACAAGCACAAAACACCCTCCACATGTTAATAGAACAAACACAACAAAACTCACGTTAACTTCGATTTAACAAACTTACTTAAATATGCGTTGGCATTGGCAAATGTTTTGACGTCTGAAGTCAAAACTTCTATATACTAATACAGTATTGTATATGTATTTTTTCTAGCCACTTTAATTTGTAGGACAACTTGATGTGTTAAGCGACTTAAATGAAAAGGAAAGGAAAGTAAAAGCCTTAGAAAAATATTGACGAAATAACAAACCACGGTGTTAATGTGAAGTAGCCATGAAAATGCAATCCCAAAGTCTTTCACTCAACAACTCCAACACTATAAATATAATATACTTACATATAAACAAAACAATGACAAACATAAACATATATAACTACAAGTACAGTATAACATATAGGATGTGTGTCATTTTTATTATTATACTTAGAACTAATGGCAATCATGACATACTATACACAATGACAATAACAAATTATTTGAATAAATTTTGGTTACATTTCCCACACGCATAATCATAGTAAATCTTGGCAAAAGATTTATTTTTTTATAAACCATTTCAATGTCATCAGAAAAGCATGTGAATGATATCATGAAGAATTAATACCCAAAAAAAAAAAAAACACTTAAAATTAATTATAACTTACTGAGAGAGAGACCAATCATTAAGGACTTCAGTCAGACCCAATAATTTGTTTTGTGTCTCTTTGTCATGACATTCGTTCATAAAATAAATAAAGAAAAAATAAAATAAAATAAAATAAAATAAAATGAAATGAAATATGCAAACAAGGTCATTTAGCTTTAGTGGAGTCATGGAGTAAGTGAGTAGTGAGTCATTAAATATATAAAAATCCTTCTAAATGACATAACCCATAACAGTAGCACGATACCCAAACAAAAACAAAAAATAGAAAGAAAAATAGAAAAAATAATAAACCTTTGAACCTAAAATAACAAACAATCATAAATACATATAATCAAAATAATGCGCTTACATACTTCTCAGACACATTTATGTATATTATTACTATTTTTATCTTCTATTACTACACTTTATTTCTGTTATATTTTCAGTGTGTTTTGTGTTGCGTAATCATTATTAGTATGCGTTTTTATTATCCTTTTTTTTTATTTGTTACTTTTTACCTCAAGCTAAAATTCAAGGTCAACAAAGAAAAATTCAAGTGAAATGCCAAAAAAGCAAAGAAAAAGAAAGATCTCCAAACATAAAATTCATTTGAACTGCAAATATTATACATTAAACCTATAGACCAACATATACTATATATATTAGTATATACTACATCTGGTGTCTGTTGTGTGTGATTGTATCTTGTTTTTATACAATACTTACTACGCACAACGCTCTCAAAATTGTGAATTCTCACAAAAACTTGCGTAACGTAAAAATATCCTTGAACTCTTCCATGCGCTTTCAATGAATTTGCATTTTATACTCGACACTCATACTTTTCTCTTTTCTCATTTCCATTTCACATTTGTTGCTTTCTCTTTATACTACAAAATATTTCCACGTACTTCATTTTCCTTTTCATGGTCATTCCATTTCGAGTTTCATTTAAAATACAATAAATTACGTCAACAATTATATGTACAATACTTAAACTAATCTATAGTAAACTATATAATAAACATACTACTCATAATATTCAATTTAAATTTTAATGCATTTCATGCAATTATATTATTTTATAGAAATATATTTTTTTTATACTAATCATAAAAAACATTTGAAAATTTCTCAGTTTTATTTTTCATGAATATAGTATGTGGATATTAGACAGGCTTTTAATAAAGTCTAGCATACAGGTCTTCTCTTTAAGCTCAAAAACCTCAAACCAACTCCCTATTATCTCTGACTAAAATCTTACGTTCGTGACCATGAATTCGACATAAAATTCAAAGACAAAGTGTCGGAAATTAAACTCATTAGGAGAAATTAAACTCATCAAGGAAGCGTCCTGAGTTCATTGTTATTGTATATACGATATGTCCTGCTGATTTACCAACTGATGATAACAAAACTACCACAGTTGATATTTATGCCAATGATACAGCTATACTTGCTACCTTTAAATTCAAAGTTAAAACTTCTACCTTCCTGATTGGTTTCAAATCTGTAACATCTTTGTAATAAATACTAAAAAATCTAAGCACATAACATTTAGCTTTACACATTCTTCTATGGTCATCATCCAAAAATGTTCTACCCACAAGGGCATTGAGGGAAATGAGACTGTTGACGAAATAACGAAAAACGAATGTAGGTTACCAAGCTAAGAATTAAGCGACGTAATGATGCCACTCAATAATACAATAAGTACAGCAATCTAGAAATGTGCTCATGCATGATAGCGGTGCACGCATTCAAATTAAACCTAACTAACAGTGAAAGGTGCAGGAAGTGTATTGAAGATAGGGAGCATCTCCTATGCTTTTGTTCGGCACTTATGAGAAATCGACAAAAGTACCTAGGAGCTTTACAGTTTAGAGATCTATGCAATATCGCTAAACTAGAGGTAAATTAACTGCTAGGATTTTCCAAAAACGCGAACATACATACCTTTGCTAAAACGAATCATATAGGTACTCCATCTAGTATCGTAAGGGACCTTGGGTCTATGCGTGGCCTTGGCCAACCAGTATAGCTAATCCTTACGTAACCTATCCTTCTTCTAAAAGTTCTCACATACCACAGTTTTGTTAACTATATTGGCTTAAAATTGGCAGAAGACTCACGTGGAAAGAGTGCATCACCAACACAATGTCAACAACTAAGTGTAAAGGCATTTAGCTCAAACTGGCTGATTGGTTCTCTCTGGAAACTTCGCCTTGAATACTACTTTACAAGGCAATCATAAAACCAGTGTGGACATATGGAATCCAAATTGAGGACGATGACGAAAGATGCTAATCCAATATTAAAATTCTGTGAAAATGTGAATTCGTGCTCCTCCGAAGACTTGTCGGAGCTCCATATTATGTGTCAAAAATTCAGATTTGCATACCTATAGTGAAAGAAAAAAATCGCTGAGTTTATGAAAAACTATATAAAATTATTGGAAATTAATTTAACGTATTAAGTAGCATTCAATATTTTCAATATTATTTAATAGATTAGCATTTAACATTTTTCATACAATCATTTGGGATAATTCATGTGATACGTGTGTGAAACAATATAAAAATGTAATTATCATGCGGACAAATCTTCTATATCTGAATTATCATATTTCATCTTACTTAACTTCTTAATATTTTAAAAAATTTATGAAAAATTGATATAGGAATCTCAGTTGCACTGGATTTACAAGATATAAGAACTTCGTTTAAATCGAAACTCTATACAATACAGATGTTCTGCTTCTTCCTCCCAAAAAATTAGTGGTTGCTGATTGGTTGATCCGATAAATTTCCTACAACCTTAAATTTGGTGGAAACGTCTGTCATTGTCTGCCCATCTATTTATTGTCTATTTATAAAAAATATTTATAAAATATGCCTCCAAATTTTATATGCTAATCACTGGCACACCTCACCTTTTTCCTTTTTTTTTCAGCTGTTCCATTGGATTTTTCCGAACTTTTGTTTTTCATAAACCACTAAGGTAATGAGTTGAATGAAATAAAATTAGATTTATTCAAATCTGTCTAGCCATTCTCTAGTTTTTACCAGACTAACACTTTTATATATATTGTATATGTAAGATATACAGATTTGAAAGAAATTTTGAGAGAATGTAATAAATATTCGACTATACTCATAGACATCCATAGATCACTTTTTTGATTAAAATTAATGAAAGTGTAGATGCTAACATTCACATAGACACATAAGTATTTAAGTCCCCTACGAAGGAATGCTTCGGCGGTGCCGTAGGGATTGAAAGGGGCTTGAGGCGATAGGGGGTTTTTAGTCGGTAGGCTAATGAATCCGACATAACTTGTGGCACGGGTCATAGGCATCTTTGGAAGATTTTTACCTCCTTGTTTCGCACAACAAAAAAAAAAAATTAAGTATTTAAGTCAAAATTATTGATATTTTTAAACGGTTGGGATTTACAATTTGGTCCTAATAAAATGAAAATAAAATAGTATTGTTAAATAACATAAACTAGATTAATATTACATTGTATGCCAACTATTGAAAACACGTATAGAATCTAAATTAAATCTACATTTAGTAGTTCAATTATTTGAAGATTTCAATCTTTAAGTGAATGGTATTTCTTCTTCTTTTTCTTCAAACAAAAGACGTCGAGTCTTGACTTTTTTATTTAGTGCACTTATAGTATGAAAGCTAAAAGATTTGCACAAAGTAATGTAATCCAACAAAGTTTCATTCCTGATTGTAGTTTATGAGCACAGCAATGACCCAAGCAATCCAACTGCCAATAAGCTAAAAAGTGAAAGAGCTAAAGGAAAACTGAAAATGCGATAATAACTGAAAAACACGCACCAAAGGCAAAAACTGGGCTTAGTTTGATTGAGCCCTAAACGTTTTCTATCCGATTGACTTGAGACCTGAGAATGTAACGGATACGACAACAAAACGATACAGAGTTTGGTTCCTTGAGAAAAAGGCACAACAACTACATAATTTTAATGGACGAGCAGATGAAGAAGGAAAAGGTGCAAAAGCAACAAAAGGAAGGCCTACAGAATGTTCTGAAAACACGCATTAAAAATGCGGGATGTTTCAAATAAAACTGAAAAGAATTGCGGAGAAATGAAAACGACACAGAAAACAAAAGACTCGAAATGTAGGTGAAACAAGAACAACAAATAGACAGAAAGAATGAAAAGCCAACAACAAAAACAACAGTTGAATATAAAAAGGAAAAGAAAGGACGAAGGTAAATCTAAAGAAGAAAAACCGTAAAAGTGGCAACAAACAAATGACTGAATAAATGAAAGAAAGTGAAACACACTAAAGAAAGAAAGCAATGTTGGCGCGTCATTAGTTGCCTTTTGAAAGGGATCGACGACTAGAGGGGATTGCAGCAGCAGCAGCACAATGAAATGATGAAAAGAAATGAAAAAGAAAGAGGTGTAGGAACAGTTGAATTGGTCGTTGACTATGCCAAAGGCAAACGCGCCACGTTCATATCCACAATTCCTCCTTTTTCCCATTTATTATTTTATGTGCAAGTGTGCCATAAAAATGGAGTAACATTTATGGCGCACATCAATACAAATATATAAAATAAACATGCACACACAATCACATATACCAACATAATACAAACAAACATAGATACGAATATACAGGGTACGAATATAGATATGTTGCATCATATCATGGAAAATGTTCTAAATAGAATACTTCCTTAATCTTCCTATATCTTCTTCTTCTCTATACTCGTATATATGAAAATTAGTGTTTTAAATTGTTTGTATGTTATGCACTGCCATACCGTTCATCTTATTATATTGAAATTTTGTGAATGTTTATAGTTGGTAGCCGGCTTGAACATAGGATAGTCTTAGTCTCATTAAGTGTCTTCCTTCCAGAGATCTGGGATACTCAAACAACTCCTACCCCTAAAAGAATTCTACAAAAAAAAACCTAAAATATCAATTTAATTTTCTGATATTCAAACTGTGCTATTTGTTGATAGTCTAAGTGTAACAGAGAGAATAAAATGATGCTACGAAAGGAAACAACCCATGCGAAGCAGGGTATGAATTGGGTATAAATAACTTCTGGTTGATGATGAAGGGTAAATACGACTTAACTGGAATTGGAAAAACAAAGTGTTCCAAGTGAAATCTATTTGCCTTAGAATACTTTCATTCCTATGTATGTCTTAAAGCGATTTAACTGAATACGGTTTAATTTAGAACAAATTTTGTCATAGTGTCTGTTAAAATAACCTCTATATGATAATTTATTGTTGTTTCAATGAAATCGATTCAATTTGGAGCACTCTTTTCCTTAGTGTTTATTGGTAATACTTTTATGTAGAGACTAAAAGCGATTTAGTTTAGGACGGTTTAAATAAGCAATATTTTTCCTTTTGTTTATTAGTAAAACAATGGCTAAATGCGATTTAACATACTCGTATTACAGTATACTTAAGAATATTTTTCCCCTAGTACTCGCTTTCATTTGTAATACGCATTTGTGATTATTAAATGCGATTTACGCTAAATCAGTTTGACTTTATGATAACTTAATGCTCTTTCAATGAATACGGTATACCTTAGAACCCTTTTTGCTTTAATATTTATTAGTAATACAATGGCTAAATGCGATTTAACATAATATCACGTTAATTAAGAACATTTCCCTAATATTTATTAGTAATACGCATTTGTGACTGTTCATGCGAGTAATGCTAAATCAGTGTGACTTGGAACATTTTTATCTGCCACATGAAGGGAATATATTTATGAATGTCAAGTTGCTGTGAAGTTATAGAGTAGTTTAGATGAATCACCCTGTAGCATTGTATAAAGAACTCATTGACTCCAAACACACATAAAAACAATAGCAAACAAATGTATGATAGACAAAGCTATTGTATTTGTGTGTGTGTATATCTGTGAGTGTGAGTTTACGGGTACGGCAACATGGTATTTT
This sequence comes from Amiota mariae, assembly GCA_035041805.1. NCBI lineage: Eukaryota > Metazoa > Arthropoda > Insecta > Diptera > Drosophilidae > Amiota > Amiota mariae. Next base: position 5,001,510 of record JAWNKV010000286.1, read on the forward strand.
ATCTAGTAGGACAAAAGGACAGACGTGCCACGCAGAGTTGTCGCTTCCAGCGTTCTTGCCTTTAAGCAAACCAAGAATTATATTCATGTTTTCTCTCATATAATTTTTTTTTTTCTTTGCTCCTTTCACTGTTTGTTTGTGTTGGAAATTTCTACCAATGTATATGTATGTGTATTTGGCGTTTTGTTATTTTAATAAAATATCCTTTTTATTACCTCAGTATTCAAACTGTTGGCGTTTTCAACATCTCTTCCATCCCGTTTTCTCTATGTGTTTCTCTCTTATTCTGACTTTCTTTTTCTCACTCACTCAGACACAAACATAGAAACTCATTCACTAACCATGCTTTTCTTTCTGCTCTCATACTATACAATTTTGTTGCTGTTATTTTTGCGCTTTCCCTTTTGTTATGCTGCTTCGTCATTGTAAACGTAACGTAAGCGTAACGTAACGTAACGTAACGTTAACATTAATGTCTATGTGTGCGTCTACGTTACAAATTTCAAGGCTAAAAGTGCGTATATAGTATACGATTTTGATGACTTACGCCTTGTCTGCGGCTTTAAGGTGACGTCGCTGCTGCTTTACTGCTTTACTGCTTTACTAACCAGACACACAGGATTTATGTTGACTTCAGTCAGAGGTCGCTTTCATACACATGTAAGGTATGTATGTATATCCTCTATTCTGGTATCAATAATTTGTATATATTGTAGTTTGCGCCTTTTGGGTATGCAACAGTAAAAAATTAATATATATTTAAATAATTGAACATTTACTGCAGTGCAGTACATGATAACATAAACTCGTAAAGCTGCAACATTCATACATTTGTGGCACGTGCCAACTTCATATATGTAAGTAAGTACATAGTACATCAATATATAATACCTAAGACTAGTAACACTTACCCTTCGTTTTAACAAGGTTTTGTAGAAGAGCCTAGCATAGCACAGCAGCATATCCTTTTGAATTTTTCAATGCATTTCTTCTATATTACATAGAAGTAAAAACATGTGTGAGTCGTATGCGTGTTGCATGTTGTTGTAAGTATTATACTACATATGCATATTACGTTGGCTATGCTTCGAAATGACCCAGTTTTATGTTATGCTACAACATGCTACTCTATTTCTTCTGTTTCTGATACTTTTGCGTCTGCTTTTACTGATGGTTGGTTATTTTCTTTCGTGATGTTATGATGTCTTTTGCGCGCTTATCACAAACGTTGCATACTTTGCGGCGGCAGCATAAATGCAGACACCTTTGTCCTGCTACAAACACTTTCAGAATGTGGCTGCTTTGACCGACTTTTTCAAATCAAAACAAGTGAAAAGAAAGTACACAAACTAACACACTCACTTACTCATTCACTAAAATTATGCCTACACTAGGAGAATTGAATGTGTCGTACTCACGTTGAGCATTAAAAATTCAACAAACAATGAACAAAACAATATAAGAATGTTTATAAAAACAACAACAGATTGAAGGAGATTGAAAGAAAACAGCCAAAAAGTATGAACTAGAAATTTATAACATTTGCATTTACTGCTGCTCCTTGTGCTATGCTGTACATGCTATTTGATCCTTGCCGCACATTAAGAAGAATGCACTAAGGCTTGGCTTGGCCAAAAAGGACTATTCTATTATTTCTGTTATGTATTTTGTTTTATTTTTTATTATTTTTCTTTTCTTTAGATTTTATATTTTATGTTTTGTATATTTTTTGTTGTTTTGTTATGCTTCGTATTTTGCTTTGTGCTCGTTATTCGTATACGTTATTTGTGTTGTTGTTTCTTATTTTTATGTTTTGTGTTCAAATTTCACCGCTAGGCATCGGAAAAACGCACGCTTTTTTTGTTTGTGTACGAGAAATTCACGTGTGTATGAGATGAGGATTCCGAACAACTACACGCGCGCACACACACACACACGCGCACACAAGTGAGTAAAAATGTTTGTTTCAGTGTTTTTCTATTTTCGAGCTTATTTCATTCTTTTGTAGATTTTTTTTTTTTTTTTTTTTTTTATTATTATTGACGACGGTATCCTTTGACTTTTATCACATTTTGACTTGAATTTCGCGCGCGTTTTTCCTATATTCTTATTTTACACTTATAAAAACTGTTTCTTTGTTATTTATTGAATGGAAAAAGTGTGTGCGTAAGTTTTTGTTTCTTTGTTTATTTATTTCTTTATTCGTTCGTTCGTGTGTATGCAGCAAGAAGAAAATAATATGAAAAATTGCAATAAAATTTTACGGAAAATTGCTTAGCAGACATGTCCGTTCACTTCGACGAGTCACACATTTCTGCGCGCGAAGTGAATTTTGATGCGCGTCGCTTTTCAGTTTTTCGTATTTGTTTTTCTTGTTTTTTATTTCCATTTCATTTCATTTCGTTTCTTTTCGCTTTCCTTTTCAATGTATGAGCTTAAGCAAAAGAGAATGAGAGAAATAGCTTTGCATTGCCAGTGAGAGAGACAAAGAAAACGTGAGCACTCACTGGTAGTAAATGAGAGCAAGAAAGTGAAAATGAGAGACAGTAATAGGTATTCTCACAATGGGGGATTTCTTATATGATTTGACCAAACGCGCCACAATGTCTAAATACAAATAGTAAAAGTAAACTAAGGTAAACTTAAAATTATCTCTCTCATTAATTCTTTTTCTCTCTTCATATCTCTCTCTCTCTCTCTCTTTCTATCTCTCCCCAATATTTTACTCTTTCTCTCATTTTGTCTTTCTCACATTTTCAATTTGTTTATTTGGCAAGCGGCATTCATTCCTTCACTCCAAAGACTCACAACACAAAGAATCTCTTTTATAAATCAACTTTCTTTCCCCTTATAAACAGTTCGAAGTATCCAAGTATTGTATTCAAGGCATATTAGTTTTGTCAAGAGAATTATATTGTGTAATTATTGTGCTATGGATCTAATTAGTTCAAATCCCTAGAAATGGAAATGTTTCTAATCAAACGAACCACTTACAAAATTTATATAATAAAATTCATATAATAAAATAAGACATCTATTTATGTTTGTCTATCAATACTAATTAACATGTTATTCATAAAAATAACAAAACTTATAAACATTTATAAGATAAAACCCCTTATAAATGAAAGTTTTGATTGTCTGTAAGACGCTCTGGGATCAAGAATCAAAAGTAGTTTTATAGTTTGATTCAATTGGTACATCCTACCTCACCAAAATTATTCTCAATTTCTCCAAAAAAGAAAAATATAATGTGATGTAATATTCTCAGAGAATAACATCAGGGTTCATGCGCACTATTTCTGGTAACTCTAAGTTAATACTTAATTTAAGCAACAGCCTGAGAGCAGCAGAAACATGAAGTAAGTCCACGTGAGTTTTGCCACCATAAACTCATGTAAACAATCCACATGACTACTTTTTCTGCTGCTGCTGCTGCTGCTGCCACGTTCTTCTTCTACCACCAACTGTGCCACTGTGTAGTATCATCTTCATTCATACGATAGTAGGGTGACCACTTCCTAAACCACCCACACTGTAGAGTAAAGGAAAGTAGCTCAACATCAAGCGAAATTGGCGCAAAATAATCGCGTTGCACTTACAAACATTTGCAGAGGATATAAAGTGATGCACATGGGTTTTTTGTTATTGTTGTTTGGATGCTATGGCAGAAGCATCGATGCTTTTGGATGATGATATTTTTTTTTATTGTTGCACAGCTTAATGCGTTTCCATAACCCTAGCGCCCTTACGTTCTTACTGTGCCCTGTGTATATGCTACCAACAGTTTGCCTTCTTCGTTAGAATTGAAGCTCTCCGGCTCCATCAATCCGAATTTGCATCTGCATCTGGATTCATTCTCGTACAAATTTGTTGTTGGTGGAGAATGTGGCTGATGCATTGCTAAATCATGCATGCTGATTGTCATGTGGTTTCAAGAATATACTCTTTACCCAAATTTATTGTGGAATGTGTACTTATTTGCATTTCTGCATTAAATATAAAATTTGTGTACATCATTTCCTTTATTATACTGATATTATACAATATTATGGTTCGACAACACCCACTTGGTTGTTGTTTCATATTATTTTTTTAGTTCAAACATGTCAAAACATTTACAATATAAATAAAGTATTCTAATAGTACAAAGAAAGATTGCCAATAGTGACCCTTTGTACTTAGATCCAGTAACAACATTCATGAACAAGTTTGTATGATAAGAAAATGAAAATTTACATAAAAAATATAATAAGGATATGACTCTTGGCAAACGAAACTTCTTTCTCGGCCTTTTGTCTCTATTTCTTGGTTCTTTGTGTTGGTTTCACAGTGTGATTCTTTAGAACAACTAAGAATACCAACCAATCGACACCCCTTGATTGCAGGCATCACAATGAACCGTAAATATTCTAGGTGTACTTTTACTCTGTAACAAAGGATCTGCAAATTCTATCCTATCCTTTTTACAAAATTCCCAACATAGAAATAATAAATAAATAAATGGGAGGGAGACAAAAAGTATGGAAAGTTTTGTTTATAAAGTGTCTAATAAACACATTCAGAAGAAGATACTTGAGAACAATATCATATAAAATCATATTTATTACTGAGACTGTAAATCATTTGTCCTATTTCCTTTGAAATTATTTTAGTAGATTTTCCTTTATAGCGAAAAATCCTAACCGTAATCTGCTTACTGTATTTATAGTATCTCAAGATAATGTTGTATTAGGAATATATATAATTTCTATAAAAACTAATGACGATGAAGAAGAATCTTACTATCCAATCTCCGTAAATCTGATTCACCAACGTTTTTTATCCATTTTAATGGTTTTGTAAATTTAGTTGTCACAATAAACAAAAAATTTCTAACTTTTGCTATGCCGAAGTTGTAATACTCTTCACGCACTTACTAGTGGTCCGAGGGTCTTGAAATGTATATGGTTGGTGGATATTGGTCAGGCACTTATAGTAAATAGATTGCAAGTTGATAGTACAAGAAACCAAGAAAGTTTTTGAAATAAGAAATTTAATTTGAATTTCCGCGCAGCTCTCTAGCTCAAAAACAGAAGGACTAGTTTGCATACATACCGACATAAAGACAGACGGACGGACATGGCTAAATCAACTCGTCAAATCGCGCTGATCAAGACTATATATACTTTATGGGATCTCCTTCTGTATGTTGCAAACTTCATAACAAATTTATAATACCACTAGCTGTGCCCAGCCCCGCTTTGCTGTGGCCCAATCTACATGTGAAACTTAGTTTGTTTTTTCTATTTTTTTTTAGCCTAATCGCTATTCACTGTAATTATCCACATTTAAAAAAAGAAATGATATTAATTTTATTTTGTTGTGACTCAGAATTCAAAAATAGGTGTTTGACAAAGATTACTTGATTTATTTGAAAATATGTCTCTAAGCTTTATATGCACATTTTTTAAGTTGTTTTACAGAATAACAGAAAAATTAAAATATTTATTGATAAAAAAAAACAAATTATAATTTTGAACGATTTTATAAGTCGTTTTTGATGAAGGAAACATATACTTTTTCCAACTTTATTTTATATATACAATATAATACAAGATTTACCGCATGAAGAGTATAAAAATCGAAACAATATTAATAAACAGAAAATGATAGAACCTAGTTTTTCATTCAATATATTCTATGAACTATCTTCCACCATATTTCTAATTTATCATTTTAGTTTCCTAATGATAATTTATCAAAAACAAAACTGTTACAAATTAAGAAACTCATTCCAAAAAATTGTATTATATTTGTATAATATTCAAATAAATCAAAAGGAACCATAACAACATATCATATGTATAATGCACAAAGAGATCAAAATTCAACAAAACTAAATGCATTAAATTAAAAAGTAATCAATGTTTTATACCATTCCATTTGCAATCAATCAATTATGATAGATGGAATTGACTTAAAATAGGCAAACAAAAAACCCCAATCACTCAAACAAAATGAAAGATTATCAATATCTCTCCCGACCCATTTCTCCGCAACTCTATCACATATCACTCTATCATTGTATCTCTTTCTGAAATATGCATATGTAAAATACTCAAATACTCAATTGTAATTTGACCGATAGACCGCAAACTGCCTTTCAATTATTATTTTTGTGTTGTTTTCGATTTTTGATTTTACTTTTGTAGAAAGGCTTTTTGAGTTGAGGGTATTTGTATCTACATCATTTTACACTGAAAAACAAAATAATTTGATTCCATGTACACATACACAGACTAACATATACGGATACATGCAAACAATATACTGCACCATTCATTCATTCAAAAAAAAAAGCAAAACCACAAAGGAATATCTATTAAAATATTAATATTGAATACTTAAACCAATTGAATGGTTTGGTTTTCTGACAAAATAAAACAGAAGTCTTAAATTTAATGAAAAAGAAGAAAATCTATAAACAACATAGAAGGACTTAAACATTTTTATTTCTATTAATACTTTCATCGGTTTCTGTCAAAAAAATCATCTATTGTTTTAGAGGCAATTCTATATTTATGTGAACTCATGAGTTCTTACTTAAAAATATTGTATGTTAGCACTATGATGGACTTGATTCAACTTCTTAATTTAATGAACTTCTTGTTCAAAGATTACCGAGTTTGACTTTTCATATCATGTCCAAAATTCCATTTCAAAATCTTTGCTTAGACATAAGCAAACAAGTGACTTAAGTGAAATGTACAAAAAAGAACTCTAAAGTCACAAAACCTTAACCACATCAACCTGATATGAATCTTATACAGTTTTATGTTTGCAAAAATATGTAACCCAAAATACCGACAAAGTGCACTTACATGGACAACCACAAGTTATGCATACTTGCCATCATGACGCAAACATGGCATGAGTAATTGTCAGTTTGCATGTACTTCTTGTTATCCTTGATATTGGTCTCAATCTGTCTACCGATCTATCATAAAGCTTCATACATTTGTATTTGTATTTGTGTGGTGTGTGTATTTTCTATTTTCTCATTTATCCAAATGTTGGCATGGTTTTGTATTGTTCTCAATGTTGTTTGTTGTTTGCTATGTTTAAGAGTCAATTTTGCCTTGCCAAGGCCTACAAAACGTCAAGGTAAACTGTTGATTTCATGTTTACCAAATGTGTTCTGTCTGCCTGTTGATATTGACCGATGCTAATAAGAATGATGATTGTGTTGCTGCTGCTGATGATGATGATGATGATTGCTGATTATAATGATGATGTAGATAAGGAAAGATGTTGTGTTGAAGAGCTTGGTCATGTTGTTGAAAGTGTTTAGCTCTTAGTTTTTGGCATGAACAAACAGATTTACTATTGTAAGTAGTATGTGCATTCATTTTAGTATTGTGGTATTTTCTTCATTTGAATGAACTACATTGACCACATATGACTATGATTTAGCAAATCGCAATTCTGGTATCAATAGTTTTGCTTTGCTTTTGTTTATGGCAATGAAAAAAATAAATCAAACAATTCTTTGCTTTAAACAAATCAAATTGAAATGTTGTTTTAAAATCAAAGATCATTTTGGATTCGAAATTATATTATATCCTTCTAATCGGTTATGCTTTAATGCCTAAGCTTCTACTTAGCTAAAGATAAATGATAACAAAACAAAATGGTTACATTTAAGGATTTTATATATAGAAAATACAAACAAAATACTCATGTACGTAAGTATATACTATAAGCTTATGTACTAAAATTGTGAACAGGATGGATGGATGAGGAATACATAAAAAAACATTTTATTGCAGACTTTTGGGCTCGCTTCCCCATTCACTCACTCACTAAACAAATAACAAAACTCAATCGTATTGTTGAATGAAAATACATTAACTCTCCAAGATGTTATGTTAGGAGGCTTTAAAAAATAAGATACTCCACCGCATTCCATGATAAACCGATACAATGGAGGGAATAAATAAAAGGGCCAAAATAGCATAACCTTTTTTATGACTGTAACAAGGCAGACAACAACAAAAGCATTTGGTTCTTGGTTCTGACCAAACAAAATACAAAATGGAGTAGCAATGTTCACAATGAAGCATAGTATAAAAGGCACCTATAACAACAATAGGGAAGGAATCAAACCAAACCAAACCAAACCAAAACACAAAAAAAGTATAATACAAATTTGGGTTCAGTTTGTGTTATTTTTGGCTAACAAATTATTTGGTTAAGTCTTTTCAAGTAGAATTCATGAAGTTTTAAAAAGTTCACAGCACCATCACCACCATAAATAATCCTTCCCTCCTACCATATTGTATATCTATAGAATCTATAAATATTTTATATAGCCTTTGATTTTCATTTTCATTAAATCAATCAATAGACAAAGTAATGAACTCTGAGCAGCAGCAACAGCAACTATTATTCTATAAAATTACCAATTCACACAATATTTAAGTACATAATTTTATATCTCTTTATACAATTATACACTGCTGTATATGTTTTCGTATATATATATATATAAATATATACATATATACGTACATTTGTGAGTGTGTATGTTCATCAGTGTGAATTTATCTTTGTAAGTCATATGTGGTTTTTGCGGTTGCTGGTTTTCGGTCACTTGGCAAAGGCCTTTCAATTACTTCTAATTTAATTGCAATTTATTCTCATACATATGCATATCAGAAGAACACTTTATTGAAATAATAAAATTAGTTCATTTGGTAAATATAAAAATTATTTAAATACATAAACCACAGAAATTGTGGTTAATATGAAGTAAGTAGTTCAGTTAAATTAATAATTAAAGCATTTTCAATTTGTATTTTCATAAGATTATCCAATACAGGTAAGTTCAGTAGCCACATCACAAATAAGAAGTGTCAATACTTCCCTTGAAGATGAATCTTGAATATAATATTCTGCTTTATGTTATTACACGAGAGAATTTTGTACGACTCCTTCTCTTCCCTAAAGCTGTTATGTGATTAGAGCATGATTACCTGTTAGTTAATACCTGCTTAGAATAGAGAGAATATTATAAATGCAGTGATGAATTTCCATTATAAAAACTGAATACATACTCGTAGATTCACAAATCCATATTGTGACTAATAGGAATAGAAAACATGGAAGTTCTGGAAAACGTATTGGTCGAACAGAAGAGAGACTTATATTTGCTATAGAATATCAGAACTATTTCTTATTTAACAAAGACATAGTCAATGTCACTTAATAAGTAATGAAATCAAATCAACATATCAAGAAACATTAACAACGACTGGAAGGTTTAAGCTGAAGGTTATGGCAATAACTGAAAGAATAATTCAATCAATGAGAAAACAAATATTTTACAAATATCATCACTAAATTGATATTGCCTCATCAGAATTGAATGAAATAAATAGAATAATTCAAATTTTTGCATCTGAATAGAGACATTTTTTGTTTATTTTACACTTTTTACTTATATTTTATTTTATTATATTTTATTTTATTTTATATTATTTTTAAAATCAAAACGGATAAGCACATTTATTTAAATAAACAACAGAAAAACATATCAGAAAAGTGATGAAGTGAGTGAATTTAGAAAACAAAATGTTGAATAAATTTCTACCAAATAAAAATAACAAATAAAAAAAACGTTAAAGTAAATATGTATAGTAAATACAATAGCATAAACCAAATATGCAAAATAAACAAAAAATATTTTATTTCATTTTAGACACTTTTATTTTCAATGAGTTGCAAAAATTTGTTTAGTTTGCAATAGAAAATTGCTTCTGAAAAATTTAAAACTAAGAAGAGAATTTTTTTTTTTCCAATTTTTTATTCTTTATTAAACAATATACAATGAATATATTAAAAAAAAAAAAAAAATGTTTTTATAAAAAAAAAATAAAAGAAAATATCTTTCTCAGTGTGCATAGTATCTCTTTCGTTCACAGAAATTTTCTTTAGCGGGTTATACTTAGAGTAAGTTAGAGTTTGGAAGATACTTTGCCTATTTGTATATATTCTACATTATTGGTCTATATCAACCCTAAGGGGTTGACGACGACATGCAAGTGAAAAAAATAATTGGTGGTCCGCTAGAAGTAAACGGGGGTCCACGATAGTGGATCTCATTTAAGCAGGTCGTGACTTTAATTTTGGATTTTCATGAGTGGAATAATCTACATACACAAATAGTTTTTACCTGAAAACATAACAAACAGCCCATGGACGAAAGTACATTTGAAAACAAACTTATTTATACCTATTAATTCATTTAAAATAAAATTTACCCGAAGTTTTAGCAATAATCTGCGACAAAATTTAGTTGCAAAAAATCTGAGTGATAGATTACATGGTTCTCATAAAAAAAGTAAGGCCATTTAAGCATTTTGTATATGACTTTGTGGGCGCCATACCGAATCCCAAACATGAAAATAAGTATCATTCAGCCGGATGATAATCCAAAGCATCTTTCACCATTCAGTTGGAGGAGTGGTCGCCCCAAAATCCAGATCGCAATTCGAGCGAAAATCTGTGGATATTGGAGAAGGGGAGGCTTAATGTGCATAATAAGTAAATACTGGTAGCCCTAGTTGTTATTTTTTATAGTCTCACCTATTATATTTTTTGCTAACATGACTTTGGGAATCTTTTGCCAATAATCTAAGAAATACCTGGTATTTTTCTCATCATTTTTTATTTAGCCAATTGTCTCCTACATACCAGAATGTGTAAAAGTAAGACCACTTACCCATTTTTCTTCCCACTTTTTATGCTTTATCTCGAAAACCGTCAGTCTTACGAAAAAAAAGGTAATACAATATTGTCTTATTCTATTGTCTATTCTTTCAATAACACTTACCGTTTATGAGAAAAATGCGTAAAACTGTTTTTGTGACCTTACACACCCCGCTCCCTCTAACTCATCTAGCGGCACATGTATCGATGGGGACTCTTGGGGTTTTATTTAGAATCACAAGAGGAAGACTCATGTAAAAATTCAGCTTTTTCGCTATTTTCCCTAAGCTATCAATTAGGCAGTAACTTTCATGAATTGCTCCTTCACACTTAAGTATGATGATTGTCGAATTTCTTATGTTTAACAAAATCTGTTGTTCTTTTTGAGACTGTTTTAGAGTTTTTGGATGCTAAAGATCCAATTCTAAAACAAAATTTAATCAAATGGAAACGAGGCATTGCCTATTTAGCAAATTTGTTTAGTAAGTTTAATAATGTTAACTTGTAATTACAAGATGATAACCTAAATTTGATCAAAACAAAGTCCATAATTTCAGCGCTTGTTGCCAGAATTAAACTAATGAAGTACAACAAAAACACATGGCAAGTTGTATACGAGACAAAAAAGTATTGGGATCTCTATTCAACGTAAACAAAAAACACTTAGATTGTTCAAATATTAATTGTAATCCAGTTGAATTTACTGAACACTCTCCAATTGAGAAATATCAACAGCATCTTACAGTGACTTGCATAGAAGCTATGAGATTGCTGAAGAAATGATATTGGAACTTATTTAGTTGCAAGACTCTATGCAGAAAATTCAATATCCTTGGAAGATCCAGTACGTTTAAGCATATTTTTCTCAGTAGCATTTTAGAAAGTTCTTAAGTAAACAAAAAAAAAGAAAATCTTTTCCTTCATTAAATGAACAAAAAATTTAAAAATTTGATTTAATGGTAATTTATATTCAGGCCTAAGTGTGCTTAATTTTTTGTTGACTATTATATAATATTAAAGAACTCACATTGAGAGGTCCTTTTGTATAGTAGTATTTATGTCCTTGCTCCGGTAAAAATATCGAAATATGAATCAATCTATTTCAATAGATTTTCTATGCAAATGTTGGTAAGGTAAAGTCTAACTAATAATAGTTATAAGTATATTAAATAATTATGAAGAGAAATGATTTTTTGAACTTCAAAACTATTGATCACTTTTTATGAGAATAGTTAAGTTTGATTCTTAAGCACGTGTTTTATTTTACCAGAACTATAATCTTAAACGTGATTAAGTTAAAAATTCTCATAAAATATTTCTATACTAAAAAGAAAAAAGTAAAGCAAACCAAGTGTAAAATCAAAAAATATAAACCATGAGGAGTTCTATATTTCCCATTCCCTTTATTAAAAAAAAAACTTGCTGGGATACCTTTGGTTTTACTACTAACACTGACCTGTTTCTGTCATTTTCTCTATATTATTTTAATTCCTTTCCTGCCTCTTCTTCTCTTCTATAATGTCACGTACAATTGTCACTCGAATCGAACTTTAAAAGTAACTTTATGTTTATTTTAGATTTGGCAAAATACGTGCGCGTTTTACTACAAAACAAAACAAAACAAAACAAAATAAAACAAGAAGAGCGTTGGTATGTTACAACTACTAAAAGCTATCGAAACCACAATGCGGTGGTATGCGAGTTTTCCAAAAATAGCATCAACAGAGCAGATGTTTTTCTTTTTGAGAGTTTTTCTTTATTTATTTATTATTTATTTTTTTCTTGTTTATTTATCTTTTTTTTTATTACATGTGAAAGATACAAAAAAAGAAAAGTTTTAGTTTATGAATAAGTGTGACGTGTGGTAAGGTGAGGCCAGGGTAGGGTAGGGGAGAATGGAAACATAAAAGAATTTCACAGCTCAAAGATGTCACTTAAAAATTTTCAAAGTGTGGTTGAGATGGTGGAAATTCGGAAAAACATTATTGTGGGTTTTTGCTGACTCGTCATTCTATAATTTATTTATTTATTTTTATTTTTTTTATTTTCTTTATTTTTTTTGCATTTTCTAAAGCAGCAGCAACAAAAGACAAGAAAACACTGGAAAAACATTAAAGTGAATTGAATCCAAAATCTTGTCACGTCGTATACATATGTGTGTGTGTCAAAATGAATGTTGTTGTCACTTAGTCGCTTTTCTGTGTCAATAGTTTCGTTTTAGGCACTTTTCTTGTATGTATGAGTATCTATGCGTGAATGTATCTGTGAGAGTATATGCATACAAGGTGTTGGGAGTATATGGAAGATGTGAAGCAAAGTAACTAAAGTCGTTTTTGTTGTCACCATCATCGTCATGGCAATCGAAGATGAATGACACAGTTTTCGCGTTTATTTTCTTGTCCTTGCATACAAGTGAAAAACGCAAGACAATGTAAAATGGAAAAAGTCAGAAAAATTGATAGAATATTGGAAGAAAGATAGAGAGAGAGAGCATCAATTTTTCTTTATTCGTTTAAATGATTTATGGTTGATGATTCGTTAGTAACAATCCTGACCGTTCGAATTTTCAATTGCATGGACAGAAAATCAAAGAAAGAAGTCAAGCATATCAACGCCTTTCCTGGTAAGTTCTTCAGAACGTGCGATTTTTTGAATTGAATTGTTGCTCTTGTCATTCGCAAGTTGAAATTAATAAGGTCTTGAGTTATAATAATATTAAAGTACTTGTCATTTATTTTAATGGCATCAATATTTTCTCATATTTCTCATTCACAAGGAGCAGCAAATAAAATTCATATAAAGAAAAGTGTAACAAATTTTTTAAATTTTCTCCATCACACACAAACACATACATTTCTTTACTCATTTCCTCTCATCGCCTCGTCATTCGCTTAAATCGTGTTTTATGACCAATGTAAATGTTTGTTTTATGTGCTTGTGGATTTCCCCTTTATTGCAGTGTTAAGTTGACCTTAATGTCCACCCCATTTATATTGAGTGCAATATTTATACCTTTAAAACGCAATTGGATCAAGGAGAGGATCAACGAGCAATAATAAAATGGTTAAAAATAAAATTACACTTCAATAATATTGTTTAGTTGAATTATTTACAAAGATTCTTTGATTTGCCATTGGAAGTACTTAGTAATCTATTCTGAGGATTTTTAAATCTAACTAGTTAAAAATTTGGAATAATATATTGGGATTGAGATACCAATTATTGTATATCAATTTTTTATTAAATTTTATAAATCTTCATTAAGACAAATATACTCAAATTATAGTTTCATTTGATCTCGCTAATAACACTGGTCAACACCAAAAAATTTTCCTTAGATTTTATGTATGTTCTAGGTAATATCCGAGGCACTGATTTGTCGTAACAGATCCAGTTTTTGAGATACAGCAACTTCCTTTGATCATACATTCATATGGAAACTTCTTTTACATTATACAGGCAATAAAATCTATTTAGTTGTTTTTCCAAAGAATATGCGATAGTTATTACTAATTCGAGGTGACTGATTTTGAATCTACTATCAGTTTTTTTTCTAGCAACTCTAGTTTTTGAGATATAAGTACTATTTTTTGTCTTTTCTAACAGCATGTTGTTTATGTTCTTGCAAATCTTTCTTTACTTTTATCAGCCCTTTTTCAGTTTATCTTTAAAGTACCTTTCATAAAGCAAAAGTTATACAAAAGCTACGACAGTTATTTTTTTTTTTTTTTTAATTTTCTTTTCAACTTCCATGAAATATGTATTGCATTTTTGATTTTACTAAAATATTATAAATGCTAAACGCTTTTTTTACTATTAAGCTAAATTTTTATGAATTTGTTGATATTTCTTTATAATATTACAATGTGCAACATTTCCAAAAACATAAAGAAGTGATCGGCAGAGTAGATATGGTAAACAAACTTCATATGAAGGCAAGAATGAAGGAAGTAGCTGTATCTCAAAAACTTGAGCTGATACAAAAAAAAAAAAAACTGATGGTAAATTTGAAATCAGTGACTTCGAATTAATAAAAAACCATTAAAATATTTCAGGAAAAAGCATAAAAGATTGATTTTATTGACCAGTGTAATGTGCTAAATTTGAGTTCACTCAGTCAATCAGTTCACTTTTCTATCTAAAATGTTTCCTTTTGTATGAAATCTCAATTGCAAATCAATGTGAATGTTGGAAAAGTGAATTCGGATGATGACAAGATTCTTAAAGGGCCACTCAACGATCGATCTAACAGCTAACAGATAAACTAGAATAGGATTAACGGCAACCACCTGCCCTCACTAATTTTCATGTATTACAATCATCAGGATTCCTAGTAAACTATGACCTCGATACGAACTCCCTATCTACTTCTTGTTGAGGTGATATTTCATTGATTCTACTGATTTGATCTTAACATAGTACATCCATACATACAAGCAAATTCAGCTTCCAATTTACACTATGACAACAAAAATAAATAAAATTATATCTCCTGCAATGCTGTATGATATTACAAATAACCTATATTCTTTATTTTATGAAATCATATTATCATAAGTAGTAAAGTGACGATGGCACATAAAATCTACATAAATATAAATAAACAAATGAAAATATTTGGATTACCTAAAAATGTTAATGCATTTTAAATATTCTTTTTAAAATTTTATCAATATAAAATAGAATCCATTTTTAGATGAATTACTACACCCACTCATCATAATCATGATTATCATCAACCCACTCACATATGAGTACACAAATCTATAAATTTATATTTCTACAGAATATTGCAATTTCAAATCATATGAAATATGTCAAGCGTATGAAGGAAGGATGGATATATATGTGTATGTGTGTGTGTGTGTGTGTGTGTATGTGTCTTTGAAATGGATTTATCCAGCAATTTTTTATTTGCTGTCAGAAACATTATAGTATGCTACTGATTCCTTAGATGCTGTCACTCCAAACGTTTTGCCAAAAGCTGCAATATCAACTGAAGGCGACAATGATGATGACAAGCACAGCTGGATGACATATAAAAAGGAGAAAAGGGAAGAGAAGTGAAATGGAATGGAATGGAATGGAAGGATTCCCTGAAAGAATCCTACTAACATTAACATACATAAATGTGTCAACATTGTTGGCGCAAGGTTACTATGATGCATCATGCATATCACACCTCACCACACCACACCACACCACAACATACATTACCATATCTGGAAGCATCATATTGCATTGCAGCACCTGCGGTTATGCCGCATAGTGTTTCCTGCTGTGTCTCATGATGCACTTTTTCACAGTACAGATTTATGATTGGCATTTTCAACTTTACACAATTCCACATGCAATAAATCTTTAATGGTTAAATTCTATGCTATGTCATCATACATATAACTATTATAAATATGTAATTTTGTTTTTTTGGCAATCAAAAAACAGACAAAAAATAAAGAAAATTTACCCATTATATTTCAAGAGTAGACAAATGTTTTCATTAAATTATTTTACGCCACTTGAAAGCCTGAAGTTGGTAGTACATGAACAACACTTGAAAGTTGCTAGGAAAATGCTTTCATTTCAAGTTTAATGGTGGAAAAATAAAAGTGGCCTAGCCATGTTATATTCTTGGTGGATGGGTAGATACTTGCCCTAACATACATATTTGCAATTCCAATTATTTTTCATACTTCTTTATCCCAAAGAACATACACACACACACACACGCACACAGTCTTTTCAATTATTGTCTAAAGAAAATATAGTAGTAGTAGTAGTGATAGTAAAACAACCAGAGCCAGAATGAACCTTGAGAAAGTGAAAGAAGACATTCAAGGCCATAAGTGCAAATCCTTATATTCTGAATTCTGGTTGGCTGACGGTGGCATTGTGAAATTGCATAATCCACTAAATTGCAAAGGAATAACAAAAATCAAGGCCATGACATAGCAACAAAAAGATATACTAAGTGCACTTTGCCCCAAACATTTTAACAAAAATTTTCCCAATTTTTTTACAGATTTCATATCATTATACTCTTCAAGCAGTGAATAGTATTATAAGTTTGTCATGAAGTTTGAAACACACAAAAGGAGACATCGGAGACCCCATAAAGTATATATTCTTGATCAGCGCGACGAGACGAGTTGATCTAGCCATGTTCGTCTGTCCGTCTATTTGTTTTTGAGCTAGAGAGCTGAAATTTACACGGAGCTTTCTTTTCACCATACGCAGTACATTTGCCGGAATCAGCCGAATCTGACCATTAGGGGGGATACCCCCCATACAAACCGGGATCCAAAGTTCTTATTAGATTTTTTTTTTTTTTTGTGTTTCATACAATCGCCTTGAAATGTGTACACTATAAGTTTCTGACCGATGTCCACCAACCATATAAATTTCAAGACCCTCAGACCACAACCCCCCATATAAACCGGGATCCAAATGATAGTTCTTATTAGAAAAACTTTTTTATTTTTTGTACTATGGAACTGAAATTTGGACAATATAAGCGCCTGATCTATATCCACCAACCAATTTCAAGACCCTCGGTCTACTAGCAGGGACGTGAAGAGTAGTACAACTTCAGGATACCCAAAGTAAGTTTTTTTTACATATTTTTTATATATTTTTTTTTAATGATGTTTGTACTATATAGATAGGCGATTTGGATATCTTATAGTGTACTTATGTTCTATATACCGATTTTAGATAGATAGATCTACAGTTTGAAGAGCACATATATGATAGGTATTCGGTCCATCCACCGACTTAGTGTTCTGCGTATTGCACCGTTTTCCGAACAGTGTCGGATGTCCCAATTGAGGTGATAGCATCGATGGCTACGATTGACATAATGACACATGAACTGAAGCGGATTTACGATAGTGGCGCTGGAGCATCCGTAAAAGAAGAAGATGCAGCATCCGAGAATGGCAAAAAAAAGGGAAACGTCAAAGACCGCTGGAAGGTTTCCTTAATTCCAAACCTGGATATATGGAGAACACGGAAACACAGTGAAGTTGATTTCTATATGACGCAGATGCTTAGATGTCACGGTTGCTTCAAATTTTATGTACACCGCTTCAGGCACGAAGGGGAGGCATTCAATGCTTCACTTCCGATTAGCAAATCAAAAATCTACAGTTTTTGAGATATCGATACGAATTCTTGTGCATGGTCAATATAAAGATCATTTATCATATCAGTGTTGGGAACGTAGAGACCTAAAATTCTTTGGAATTCTAAAATATGTTTTTGAGATGTTAATAGTCCCCCATGACTTTGTGAACAAGATTTCATAACGATTCTATTTTAAGATATTTCTAGGTATCTATAAAAGAAGTAATTGATCAAATAGAAAAGAAGAATTTATGTGAAGTGGTTGTAAGGTTTGATGAGAATGATGTTTTTGTATACAATAACTTTAATTGTATGACATATTCTGGAAATTAACTAATTGTAAAATACTCGTATTTAAACTATTTAAAACTAAATCACAAAAACTTCCCAAAAATCTTTAGCCAAAGGTCAACATTTAAAGGTTAATGTTACTAGATATTGTAGACTCAACTTTAGATGTTACTTTGACGACACTAAAGTTAAAAATTAAAAAGAAACTTGGTAAAACAAAAAATGCTACAACAACAACAAAGGTAAAGTATTGCCATTGCCCACATAAGTTAGACACTTGCTGCAAGCTATAATATCAACACCACAAGGACACTCGTGAGCTCATTCCTGCCTTACAAAATATTTAGTTTTAGCTTCTTTTCATCGAGTCCTTGTTATATGTGTGTTATTCGTCAGACCGAAAGAGATAAGGAAAGAATAAAGAAACCTTTACACTAAATTGCTACCACCATCCACCCACGCATCAACAGAAAAAAATAAAGGAAACGAAAACATCGAAAAGCAGATGAAATCATTTAAAGGACACGCTCGACGTGTTGACGGCGTATCACACAAAAATTCAAGTTCGTGAATTGTGACTTTATTCAAAATAAGTTTACTTTATCCAATTTTTTTTTTTTACATTTTTTGAAACTTTTCGCTTTCGCCTGTTCCGTGTACAAATCGAATTTTTATGTGATTTCTTTTTTTGATATATGCCACGTTCGTCCTTGAATTTTTTTTCTATTTTTTTTTTTTTTTTGTTGGCATCCTTCCTCCGTTCATTCGTTCGTACGTTTGATGTTTCATATGGATATTGTTGAATTTTTGTTCTTATTGAAACCATTTCATATACCTTCAAAATCACTCTTCTTGTTGATGAACTTGGCCTGATGGAAATGCACACAAATGTGCCATCGAACGATAGACATGATGCTTCACTTTTATATACTTAGTTTGAATATAAGAATTTTGTCTTTTAAAGAGTAAATCATCCAAAATAATATTTAAGAAAAAAAAAAAGGTCAAATATTCTGGAATATTTTCAAATTGTAAATAAAAGTAAAATAAGAAATTAAAATAATATAGTTGCATACTCACCAAAACATTGGTTTTAATTGTCATTTATCCTCCATGCTGGAAATAGGTGAGGACATTAAACTTGTGTTTAATGCAAAATGCTTTTCTTTCTCTACAATTGAGAAAATATACTTTCATTAAATCCTGAGGAACCTAGAAGGAAAAAGAGATTCCAAATTAGTCCAAGGGACAGTGATTTAGTCTTCATAGCCTCATCTCTCCAACACGTGGTGAAACCTATTAATGCAAATTGGGCTTTGGAGATTGAAACGACGGCGGTATAAGCTTTCCTTTTAATACCATCCACGCTTTCTATTATGAGAGATTATGTCAAATTATATATGGAACCATTGAGATCTGCTCTAATCTATTGGAAGCTATCGTTCTAAAATACCATTCACTTCTTTTTTTTTTTACTTTTTTGTTAATTATTGTATCTCCTATATAAATTTATGAATAGGACTAACAATATTAATTCAACTCTTATCAACTAATACACTTGTATCCTTCCTGCAAGGATGAGGAAGTGTTTCACTTAGCACTACGAGCCTCTAAGTATGCAAACGGGCTGGTCTATCGTTACGATTCAAACGAGATGAGCTCCTTGTATAGATAAGAGCTCTGGCTTGGGGATTAACGTGTCGAGCTAGTTTGTCCATATAAAAACCTTTACGCTTTGAACATTCATCTTTGACTGTTGGTACTTCCAGGTCTTTGTGAATGTTTTCATTCCAGATATACCATGGAGCTCCTGTAATTGTTCTAAGTATCTTGGATTGTGCTCTTTGTATAACTTCGATGTTACTCGCGCTTGCGGTACCCCACAATTCAGAACCATAAATCCAGATTGGTTTGATAACAGCGTTATACAGTAACACCTTGTACTCAAGTCTCAAACAAGATTTTAGAGTTAATTAGCCAATGGAGATTTTGTACCCTTAGTTTTATATACGTCTTTTTAGCTTCTATATGTTTGAGACAGGTGAGACGTCTGTCCAGGTGAGCACCAAGATAAGTTACCTCTTGAGTTTGAAGAATTGTAGCACCATTTAACCATTTACTGGAGAGCATGTCCGACGATTCAATGTAAATGTAATGTGCTTACATTTCCTCTCATTGACAGTAATTCTCCAGTTAGAAAACCACTCCCGGAGGATTTTAATATGATTATCCAGGACTTTAGATGCTTTACCTGGGCAACGGGAGCGGCTGATAATGCACTGCTTTAGGGAACGCCTGCCTTTATTATAATTTCATTTGCTATGAAATTTTTCTGTCTTACTACAAACACTCGATTTTTTATGTATGATTCCAAGATATTATGCAGAATTTGCAGTAGAAGACATTTAATTTTGTGAATCAAACCTTCATGCCATACTCGATCAAACGCTTGTGCTACATTGAGAAATACTGCTAAGTAATATTCTCGATTTTCAAAGGCAGTTCTTATTTCCGAAGTAACCCTATTGACTTGCTCAATCGTACCATGTTTTGCTCTAAATCTAAATTGATGATCAGGGATTGTATTACTCGTTTGAAAGAGGTGGTTGAGCTTGACTATAAGAATCTTCTCAAATAGTTTAGAAAGACATGGAAGCAGACTTCTAGGTCTATATGATGAAGAACGGGTTTTGGAACCATTATGATAACCGATTTCTTCCATAGCATTGGAAAGTATCCGATAATAAGGATAAGGAGCTCCCTAGAGCTTGTTTGTAATGGAGACATATTTGCATAAGTTAAGATTGTCTGGTGAGGAAGCACAAAATTGTTTGTAGGAGGATTTGGTTGGAACACAAACTCCAAATGGTTGGCAAATACATTAGCCTTCTCCTCATCTGAACGTGCCCAACTACCAGATTGGTATCTAATAGGTGAATCCAGATCTTTAGGAGTTTTAAGTGAATTTTTGAATTTTGTTTTTCCAGAGTGATAATCTAGTTTTCGTAGGTGATAGATTATCAATATAGCACCTTTGTACCTCGAGCTTATCACTTTCAAGTGCTTTCCATAGTTTTTTTTGTTGCAGTTTTCAGTTTTTGTATAGCGGCAGGAGATCTGTGCTGTTGCCACTCTCTTCTCGTTTAATAGTCACTAGTTCTTCGATTTCCCTATTCGAGAATAATTTTCTACTGAACTTGTGCGCAACAATCGCAGGCGTTGATACCTGAATTTAACTCATTCACTGATCTGTCGATATCAATTTCAGAGTTGATCGCAGGTGCAATTCTAATGTGTGAACTTATATATTTTTTGTATTGCAACCAATTTGTTGTCTTTAATATAAGTCTATACGGGCGATAGTCAGCTATTGGATAATCGAGTAAAAGAATATCAACGAGTGAGTGATCGGATGAAAGTTCATAATGAGTAACTGCTGATATGAGGTTTCCATTTAAATTCACTTGATGAAAAGAATAAAAATACTATCTCTTTTGATTTTCAAAATGAAATGTGTAAAGGTTCTTCAAATAGAATTATGATACATATTTTGATATTTTGAAGATCGATCATTAAGTGTCTTATAAAATAAAAGAAGATATTAATCATTTTATAAACTTACTTTTAGTGCTGCTTCTTTATCAATTTTGGTTTTATATAAATTGAGTATTAATTTGAATTTTCGTTTTTCTTCTCGTTGATTTAAGAATTCGTTCACCATTAAAATGAAATTTGTGTTCAACGTTTCATTACCAGTAAGATCAAGAAATTGTAATTCACGGCAGTGATGCAACAGATGCAGAACTGTTTTAGCAGACACCCTTGAATCCCTAGTAATTAGAACTTCTAGATGACTGAGGGAGCATAAATAATTGAATGAGATATCATTCACATCCTTGCTACCGATACAATCCAACTTTCGCAACTCAATTAGAGGATGAATATCTCTTGCTAATAATGGGAAACTGCTACAAAAAACATTTAACTCTTGCAATTGTTCGGCATGGCCTAGAATAAAATCACTGGCAATTTCACAACTCAAATTGAGAACACCCAAACGCCGCAAGTGTACCAAACGCGTCTTAAAACTAGTAGAAAATATGCTTTGATAGAAGGGGAAAGCACAATTGAGCTCTTCCAGTTGCGGGCAATATTGACAAATGGCTTCCAAATGAAAATCCATTTCCCAAATGCACGAGGCCTTCAAGTGCAAAACTTTCAAGTTTGACAACAATTTCCAAAAGTTATATTCAGTGAATAATTTAAACGAACTGAAGTACAATCGTTCTAAGCTGTTGGGAAACTGTATATCATTTTCCTCTTCCAAATCAAAATCTAAGCTTTCAAGTTCATTGTCTCTGGGTACGTTTATGCCTTCAAGCAGATAAGAGAAAATGTACAAGTTTTTCAAGTTCTTCATAATCCTTAGACTTTTGATGAAATTCGTGCAATGCTTGAGACACAATGTGTCTATATACTGCATATATGGCAAATATATTACAAAATTATCCAGGTTCAACTGATGAAAACATATATTTTGCACTTGTCTACATTGTATCATCAAACCTAGATCCATATGCATTGATGAATCTGTGTCAGACTTATTCATATGTTGGCCAAAGATAGACAATGATTTAACATCAGACCCAAGTTCTTTGAAAAATCTCTCAATATCCTGTGTGTGCAGTGAATAAAAACAATTTGGCATATAAACGTGTTTCGATTGTCCCCGGTTTCGAAAGACATTTAGGAAACGTTGACATGTTAAAGCAAAACTTATGCGATCCCTTTTATATCTTAATTGCATCATCACAAGCTTCAGACAATCATCGTTTAAGTCTTGTATATTTTTATTAGTTTCATAAATCCTCTCAACGTCATTATTTTCCTGCGAATGACAAACATTTGTCATAGAAATTTGTTTAGGTTGACATCGGTTTTGAAAGATATCCATGATGCGGTGACAGGTTATAGCAAAACTTATACGATCCCGCTCATTTTCTAAATACTTCATCACAAGCATCAAACAATCATCACTTAAGTTTTGAATATTTGTTTTACTTTCAAAAATCCTCAAGATGTCATTTTTATGTTGCGAATGACAAACATTTGGCATAGAAATTTGTTTGGGTTGATATCGGTTTTGAAAGACATCCAAGATGCGTCGACAGGTTAAAGCAAAATTTATACGATCGTGAACATTCTCTAGATGCTTCAACACAAGCATTAAGCAATCATCACTTAAATCTTGAATATTCATAATCTTCCTTTTATTTCACAATTTATTCCTTTCTTGTGTTTTAGAATCGTTTGTATATAAAAATATAACGAATACTAATTTCAAATGTATTTCACGTTCTGAAATTCAAATAAACTTTGACATAAAATGCTATGCAAACCAAAAAAAAAAACAATGTACTTACTTTATTTTGACCATAAAATAGGGCAGTACAACATTATCAATCTAAGAAAATTAAATAGCTATTATGTGTTTCAATCTATAAATAATATTAATTTTGCTTTTAGTATAATTGTATTGAAATACATTCAAATTCAAATATTTTTAAATTTCAGTTAAATGAAATTTCAATTTAAATTTCCAACTGGCATCTTTAGTTCTTCAAAAATAAGCAACACTGTTTTTATTGAACTCACCACACCTTAGTGTTACACAACATTTATTATAACTTTGTCCATTATTCAACACTGAGTTTCGTTCGGTTCTTTTCCGCTCAAAGCGTTTCGCGTTCATTGTTTCGCTCAAAACAAGGTATAGAAATCTTTAAATATTAAAAACATCAATTTATCTTTATTAAAATAAGTAAGAAAATATGAAAATTTCAATTATCAATTTTTATATGCAATAAAACTGACATTGCAAAATGGTTTTGTTGGCTGAAAAACTGAATAACAAAACACCGCTTGTGTCGGCTTATAAAAATTATGATGACCTTTGAGTCAGTGGGAAATAGAATTTTTACAAAGTTATTAAAATTTTAAATTACGTTTCTTATTCTTATAGCAACAACATCACTTCAAGATGCCAGAACTAACTGAAATCAAGGCCGAAGCTTCGCCCAGCACATCTGCTGAGGCCAAGCCTGCTGTCGATGAAGTGCGTGTCGAAGATGACGCCAGTGACAGTGATTCGGATGATACTATCCCCGAATTGGAAGATGCCGCTGCTGGTGCTACCCAATTGGGAGGTGGAGCCACCGGCTTGCCAATCGATCTGGTTTCCAAGGCAAAACAATCGCGTGGTGAAAAGAAGGCACGCAAAATTATGCTTAAGTTGGGACTTAAGCAAGTCCAAGGTGTTAACCGTGTGACAATTCGCAAGTCAAAGAACATTTTGTTCGTCATCAACAATCCTGATGTGTACAAGAATCCTCACAGCGACACATACATTGTATTCGGTGAGGCCAAGATCGAAGATCTCTCACAACAAGCCCAAGTCGCTGCCGCTGAGAAATTCAAGGCACCCGAAACTACTGGTGCTGCTGATGCCGCTGGTGGAGCCACATTGGTTGCACCTATTGCTGAAGAAGACGAAGAAGAAGTCGATGACACTGGCGTTGATGAAAAGGACATTGAACTGGTCATAACACAAGCATACACAACACGTGCTAAGGCCATCAAAGCTCTCAAGAACAACAATAACGATATAGTCAATGCCATTATGGAACTGACTATGCTGTAAACAAACTATTTTACAATTATTTGTTGAAATCGATAGGTTCGTTCTATAAAAGTATGTTCGTATTGATTGATTTGATTACCCGCCTCATGAAAATTATCATCATCTTTTCGTAAAAACAAAACCAGAAAACAATGAAGTTGCTCTGCCGCTGTGGGTGGGGTGATGATGTGCATCATCAATGCATTTTTCTTCATTGATTTAAATAGACATTTAAAGAAGTAATTACATAACAAGAATAAAGTGGATAAAATTTAAAATGATTGTCTGTTTTGTGTAAATATTGATTTTTATTATTGTTTATTTTCAATATGAATAAGATTAGTAAATGTTTTATTTTTTTTTTTTTTTTTTTGACATATGAAGTTTAGAACTTTAACATCTAAACGTTTTGACTCTTGTTCATAAGTGAAGCCAATGCCATGCAACGAAAACTCCATTTAAATTGTTAATAAATACATGATGCTAGAAGAGCAAAAGAGGAAGAGGTGAACTAATAAGTTTACGCCTTGTCGAGTGGCAACTTTAAGTCATCCGTCTTGCTGTGACGCCAACAGGCAACTGCTCCTTGTCTGGTGGTTTGTCATTTGGACATGTATCCACATTTCAATCTTTATCCATCTAGAACTGGCTACAGTTTTGTATCTTGTGTCTTTGGCATAATCTACGTGATTGATCACAACAAAAATTGTATGCAATTTAAGCTCAATCCTTGTGGTTGTAAACTAATAACTTCACGTGTTAACATTTATTGATTAGATTTTTTATTTATTCCAGAAAAATACAATAATATATTTTCTATGTATATCATCGATATTTGGCTAACTATAAATACATTTATGGTTTAGTAAAAATGCCATATACTTATACGAACTGCTGTTGTGACTCATTTTCTTTCACTAGAGAAGAGATGATTACTTCATCTCATCGTCATGAGATTGAGATTTCTAATTTATGAGATAGAAAAATTTAAGTACATAATCCATAGAATTAAAATAAAGCCTCCTTATAATGATAACTAAATCATCTAAAAATTAGATTCACCAGAAACCTAAACAATTTGACTAACTTTTAAAATATGCCATATGGCAGTGTGGAAAGAATCATAAACCAAGATCATAAATATAGAAATACAATATAAAAGCAAAGATTGGATACAACAAAAGCAAAAGTGGAAGAAGTAACAAAGACATTTTCATGATCATCTATTCTCGGTGGATGAGATACTTGAGAGAAGTACATATGTATATATAATTTTGTTGCTACTTATGATTATTAAGAAAGGATGTTTATGCAAGATTAGTTTTGTTCATTAAGGGAGCATTGTTTTTTATGATTTTTGATTGTTATGACTTGAGACAGTGTCACTGTTTCTGAAGAATCCTTGCTCTAAGCTTCAAATTTTAAAACACGAGCTTGACTGCGAGATTGGAATTGTATGTCTGCCGGTGATTGCATCCAAGGTTCACCATCAGCCTGCATGGGACAATTTTCCTTGATGTGAAGCTATATAAAAATTCATATAATTTAAATTAGTGACTATTTTATAATACAAAATGGTGATCATTATGAAATATCTTACCCTTATCTGCTTTGCCTGTCCAATGCGCAGTGGTTTACTTATGTTGCATTGCAACTGAGCCATGTGGAAGGATGAGACAATACCAAAAACTTCCATACGACTATCAGATATTGAGTTGACCATCTTATCGCCACCATTACCATTGGCCAACTCGCAAAGCTTACAGCCAGCACCCCAAGAATCAATATTAAGAAAAACAAGACTTTGTAGTTCTGGCAACTCTATGCGCTGATTGTCCAAATATAACTCCAGCTTATTTTCCAAATGCTCGCAATCTGGTTGCATAACTTGCTGGGTGCCAAACGAAAAGTAAAGCAACTGCAAAGAGAAAATGAATACTGAATTATGATGATTTGAGGGAACAATGAGATTAGATCAGTTACCTTGTTAAAAATGCGACTGCTCAGCAGGTAAAAACGAGATTCACGTGTTTTATGGAAATTGTATGTGACTAAAGCGTCCACGCCTACACTGAAGTAGTTATAGACATGTATGGTCTTAGTAGGATGACGCTGAATGGGTAATCGATAATGGAGTTTTTCAATTTGCAGATCATAACGATCGAGATTTACGGAACGTGCACGTTTGATGTTACGCAGTATTTGTACGGGATCAAGTACAGCCGGTGGTTCGGCACCCCAGCCAAGCACACGCGATAGATCATTTCCAGTGCCCAGAGGCATTATAGCGACTGCTGGTTGTGGCTGCAAATAAATTCATGTAATAAAGTAAAGAGAATTTGGAAAATGTTTTTTTATATGTTTAAGCACACCTTAATATTGAGAGTGTAGATGGAGTTCAGCACCCAACCAATGGTGCCATCACCACCGGCAATTAATATGCGGCACGGGCGTGGACTTGCCTTGGCAGCCCATTGCAAAGCCTCCTGTGGTCCTCTTGAACCCAATTCCATTACTTGCAATGGATGCAAATATCCTCGAAGCAATGAAAGCACATCTGCCCCAGTACTACTGCCTGATTTAGTATTAGCAATGACTATTAAAGGCTCCCAGTTTTCAATATTTGGTGGCTTAATGCCTGCCAAATGTAGACGCACAGATTCACGGGTTCGTGCCGCTACAATGGAATATGGTGGAAATATCATGTCACGAAATTCGCCTAAATCACATTCTTCGTTGGCATCTAAGCGTTTGTAGCATGCGTTGTGATAACACCGCTGACACCAAGCACATCGCCAACCATACAACCCGGTAGCGGTATGATGATCAACGTCCAATCCACAAGCATCGCAACTAACGTTGACAGGCAAATTGCCATGAACCCATAAATGTCGCATTGACTTTTCATTACGCAACCATTTGTCCTTGCAGTGGTAATCCTTATCCGCCTTTTTGCGGCATGTCAAACTGGAGTGCGCGCACAAGCCACAACAGTCACAAAATACCCCGGCCGAAGGCGTCAAAAGAATTTCACATACATTACAAAAACATGCCTGAAATCACATTCATATTTTAATAAAACCATAGTGCCTCAGACACAGTGCAACAAGTTGCATTTATTTACATTAATATGTAAATTGAAGTTGCTTACTTGCTGAAGAATTTTTATTGATTTCCAGCTATGACGCGTCTTTCCCGATATACAAACAACATCTTCGGCAAGCAAACTGCGACAGAGTAGGAAAATCAGGCACAATGCCAACAAAGACCCAATGAGCGCTCCAACACTCAGATCTATGCTGGCTATATCCATCTTATCAGATACAGAACCTGATCAACCTTAAGCACTCACTATTTTATTAACATATCTCTTCTGATAATTTGCGATTGACTCATTTAAAAGTAAATAATTTAATTTAATTCCATGACCGCACGCACAGTGGTTAAAACGTTTAGAAATTTTACATTGTTATGGCCACAGTGACTTGTGCCTTTCATAAAAATCAATAAATTTTAAGTATGTACATATATCCATCGATATATGACATGGTTTTGGAAATGTTGATAATTAAAGAATGGATTGTTTGTTACGATTCCCATTTGTAATCAATTTTATTGAAATTTTCTTAAAATGAATTCATTTGGATTCCTACAAAAATAAATGACTATGAATAGGTAAGTAAAATTTGACCATTTCATCATATAAGTCATTAGATCTGAAAAACTCCTTAATGTTTTTAAACTATGGTGAAAGAACAATCCCTAGAGACCCAAAACATATTTAAATAAATAAATATCATATATTGTGGGAATTTTTCTATTTCAAAAATACCCCATGCACGAAATTCCTTATGATCTGTATGCTTTCCATTAGGACTCATTGACTTCTGTAATGTTCTGTAAGGCTAGCAAGCAAAATTTTAAGACATTGATATATGGTAAAATATGTACCAGGATGTTGCATTTTTAATTTTAAAAAATCTTTATGACTCGAAATCTTTAAAAAACTCTATTATGTGCCATCATATTCTATTATGATATAATATAAAAGATAAAATATCTTTTATAAATTATATGTACAATCATTGCACTACAATGTGCATTAAACATTTGTAATATGTTTCATCGTCATCATCAGTGTTGAAAAAGACCAAAGGAAACAAACAGCAGTTTTAGAGCACTTAATGTTTCCACGTGCAGTTTGTTTCTTCTTCTTACGCTCGCCGACTACATTCTACATTCACGCGCGAATTGTGTTTAATTTTTAGTGTGGATTAAGTATTTTTATTTAATTTTTGAGTTAAATTTAACGAAATGGGCCGCAAAGCTGGTTATGATGAAAAACAAAAGAAAGGACCAGGCCGAAAAGCACGAAAACAAGGAGCACCTACATTTCCAAAGAAATCATTTGGTAAGCAAAATGAGTAAAATTTATTGAATTCACCTCAACCTCATGTTGTTTTTTATGCCATGCAGCACCTCTGGATGTAGAAGAAAAGAAGTTATCCCATCGACAGAAGCAACGTGTAGTAAAGCGAGATCAAAAGAAAGAAAGAAGTGCAAAAGGAAGGAGGCAGGTGGTGCGCAAACAAAAGAATTACAATTCCGATAGTGAACCAGAGGAGGAGCATATTGAAGAACAAAACCAATCCAACGAGAGCAGTGACAATGAGGAAGTTCCGTTGGTAAATGTTACAAAGAATGGAACAAAGAAAATTGTCAAACGTTTCACTGATGATGATGATGAAGAAACAATATTGTCTGGAGAAAGATGTTGATGAGTCTGGGGAAGGAGAAGGAGAAGAAGACGAAGAGGATGATGATGACAGGACCACAAAAGTTGGCAAACTTGATGATCTACTGTCTGATGATGATGATGCCAATTCTGATGATGATTTTGATATTTCAGATGGTGAAAAAGGAAGCAATGATGACGAAGACGTCGACGATGATGCTGATGATGACGACGATGATAAGCTCTCCATTGAACGCGCTAATAAAAAACTAAAAACGTGCATCTGAGGAGGAACAACAAATGACCATTGATCAACAGGATATATTTAAATTTCCAGAAGAAGATGAAGAGCTTACACTTCAAGAAGTACAACAGCGAATTAAGGATGTTACCTTGGTACTGTCCGACTTTAAGAAATATCGCATACAGGATCGTTCACGTTCAGAATACTTGGTTGTATTCGGTCAGGATTTGTGTTTTTATTACAGTTACAGTGTTATGGCACTGGCACCGCAGGAGAACGAACGTATCTTGGATATGTGCTCTGCACCAGGTGGTAAGGGTTCGCACATTGCTTCCATAATGAAAAACACTGGTGTCTTGTTCGCCAATGATGCTAACCCCGATCGCATTAAGGCTGACGTAGCAAATTTCCATCGCTTGGGTATTGTAAATGCTATCGACTGGTTTTGATCGTGTGCTGCTAGATGCTCCATGTACTGGTACCGATGTTGTTTCCAAGGATCCAAGTGTTAAGACTGCCAAGAGTGACATTGATGTTCAACGTTTTTTATAATTTACAACGTAAACTTCTGCTTACTGCATTTGATTGTGTTGATGCTAAATCGTCATCTGGTGGTTATATTGTATATTCAACATGTTCTGTGCTGGCAGAGGAGAACGAGTGGGTAATTGACTATGCCCTTAAGAAGAGAAATGTTAAATTGGTGCCAACTGGTATGGACTTTGGTGTAGAAGGTTTCACAAAATTCCGCCAGCATCGTTTCCATCTAAGTTTGAATTTAACAAAACGCTACTATCCTCATACACACAACATGGATGGCTTCTATGTTGCCAAGCTTAAGAAGTTCTCCAATACCATACCAATCACAAAAGAGGAACAGGAGCAAGACAAAAAGCAATTAGACGAGGCAATTGCAGCTGCTGAAGTTGCTGCTAATGATGATACGCCAATTGAACCGGATAATGAAAATAGTGATGAAGCTACAAAACCTAAAGTACTTGGCAAACGCGCTGGTAAACCAAATCTGACTGAAATGGAACTTGACCTTAAAAAGATGAAAATTGAACAGAGCAAAACTAAGTACGTTGCTAAAGTTTTTGAGAAGCCTGTAAAGGTAGCAAAAACGTCTAAAACTGATGAACAGCAAACAAGTAACACTGTGGGTAAGAAAATTGCCAGCCTAGGAGATAAAGGTACAGACAAGGTCAAACCACAACACAACCAACAGAAACAACAAAAGAAGACAAAATTAATTAACAATAAATCCGAAACCAAGCAAACCAATGGTGAACAGGATGTCAAATCAATAAAGGTAAAACAACAATCAATTGCAAATGCCAAGAATGAGAAGAAGGAAGTTGCGTCGCCAAGTCGTAAACAACAGTTGGGTAAATCATTACTAGATAAGAAACCTAAAATTGATATAGACGATATACCTGCACTAGAAGGAAAACCCATAAAAAAGCAAAATAAACTTAAACAAAAATCTAAGGGAATTGGACAATTAAAAAAGGCGAAAACAGTAGTAAATGCCAAACCTCAACAAAAAGGAAAACATAACAAATTAAGGAAATGAATAGATTTTTCAAAATGTTAAGAGATTTCTTTTAGATGATTTAATTTACTAATTATAATAATACATTATAAAAATAATAATGTAATAAGTAATGAATATAGTTTACTATATATATATTTTATACGTTTTAAATAAATTGAAGCAAATTCCTTACTGTAAATCGTGAAAGTCTATAAATTTTTTTAGGAAAAATGTACCGATTATTATCATAGCTATTCTTCATATTTACAGTACTATAAACATTATGTTGAAGTCTGGATAACAATACAATATCAAGATGTTTATTTGTGGCCGCATGAGAGTTTTCTCAATATCAAAGCGATTAAAACTTGCACTGTTCTTATGTCTATAGCCCTCTGGTTTCTTATAATTTAGGTCAATGTTTTATACATTAAAACTTTTTCAGAAAAATATGCAGCCACAAAGCGAAATCCTCATTCAAATCGGATCAGTAGTCTTTGATAAAATCACGAATATACATACATACAGATAACCATTATTTTTTTTTAAGTCGGTTAAAAATCAGTATAATTCGTATAAATTGACGATAAGTTCTCTTGGTTGGTTTGCTTTACTTCACTGTCGAATGCAACGACACTTGTCTTTTATCTGTTGGTATACAAAGATCTCATAGCAAAACTGAATTTTTAATGTAATATGAAGCAGCTACAAGTCTTCGGAGGAATATGGATTAAAGAAAGATTTCAATATTTGAATCTGCTGCACCAATCCAATCGCATTAATTCACTGCAGTGCATAACCGACACTTGTACTCTATATTTATTTTTTTTTATTCTATACTAGAGCATCCGACCGAACTTGTGCCGGGGAATGATGGTAATTATTTTATTTTGTTGATGATTCACACTCTGTCTGACAAAGACTACTTGAGTGATTTTAAAATATGTACATATGTCTAAGCTTTATATACAAAATTTGTTCAATTCCGACTATTTCGGTGGTCCGATCCGCTCTACACAGAATGCTAAAGTTTCCCTGAAAATTTCATCAAAATCTGTAAAGCGGTTTCGGAGTGTATAAGGTGCAGACATACACACCTACATAAATGGTGGGTGGGCCAACTATTGCTTCGATTTTAATTTGGTCATTAAATAGACAAAAGTACAATCTTTTTCAACAAATTCTTCCTATTAAGTATGAAAAATGATTTCATTCAAATGTTGGCTGCGGCTACCTAGGCAGTAGGCCACCCTGGAACACCAATTTTCAAGCAATTTGTCCACTGTTTCCTTGTCAATTCGGAAATTTTGTCCCGAATGTTCTGTTTCAAGTGATCAATTGTTTGGGGATTGTCGGCATAACCTTTATCTTTTAATGCGCCCTACATCGACGTCAAATCGCAGTTGCAATGGACATTGCCAACATTTAATTCTTCTAAATTTTGTACACAAATTTTGCAATATTTTGTGGCCA
Source organism: Amiota mariae (assembly GCA_035041805.1). NCBI lineage: Eukaryota > Metazoa > Arthropoda > Insecta > Diptera > Drosophilidae > Amiota > Amiota mariae. The sequence goes on from JAWNKV010000286.1 coordinate 5,034,346, forward strand.
TCCACATTCAAAATAAGTTTTTAATATTTCAAAGTGTTGTTCCAAAGAGAAGCGATTCATATCGTTCAGCGGAATGTTAAAATTAAGCTACTGTCAACAATTTATGGCGCTCATATTGACAGCGTCATTAACAACAGGGAGTTCAAAATCGGACCAATAGTTGGCCTACCCTATAGATGCAATTAGTATATAGATTCATAATATGTATATCAACTCTAGTGTTTCTCAAGTTAAACGAATACTATGTGTGGTCACTACCTATGTACACACTGAACCCAATGCACAGAGAAGTTTTGAAGAAAAAAATTTTAATACTTCAAGAAGAATTGGACCAATGTTTGATGTAGTAGGTTTGAAATAAATTGAAGCAAATTCCATTGGTGTAAATCATTGTGAAAATCATTGAATTGAATTGATGATTTATTTATTTATTATTTGGATGCAATGAGATGTCAGAGCTCATAAAATTGCAGATAAGTCAGAATGTAGACAATCAATCGAAATTCTTGATGAGGAAATTAGTTAAAAATACATCTTTAATGGCATCGGACACAAAAATGTTATACTTCAGTCTATTAAAAATTTTAATAATCTTTATAAGCTTAAAATCAATCAAGTCTTTTGAATACAGTAAAACAATTCAACAATGTGCAGACTCAGAGCAATGTTTATCACAAATCAATAGTCGCACAGTAAGCATGATTGAGGAGAGTATTAAGAGTGTAATGGATCCTTGTAGTAACTTTTGGACTTACGCATGTGGTAACTGGGCACAACATCATGTTCAATTTGGTTACATAGATAATTTTGATGCTGTTGAGGATTACTATACTGGAAAGATGCAAACACTTTTGGAAAATAAATCAGCAAGGAGTAATACGCCACATTTATGGACTCAATTAAGTGATTACTATGCTGCTTGCAATGCTTTGTCAAAAGATCACATCCAAATGAAATCTTATATTGATGAATTGCCTAATGAATTGAACTGGTTAAATGAACTTTTTGATAATAATACAAAGGGTATTAACTGGATACAAGCTACAGCTTTACTAAGACGTTATGGCTTAAATGGTGTCTACATTGATGAATCTGTGGGTGTAGCTTATAATGACTCATTGAGTTATGCAATACAACTGAGTATGCCCGATGACGATTCTTATTTTAGCAGTAAAGTGGAATTGCTCAACTATATGTTGACATTTGGTTTTATTGAACGTATAACGCGAGATTATGAAATATTAGTTTCTGAGATTTTTGATTTCGAATTAGAACTGCAATCTCTAAGTATGAAATATAGAAACTCAGAGTCCATAGAGGAGCCATTGAATTTGGCAACATTACAGCAAAAAATACCACAAATTGATTGGCAAATCTATTTTAATGTGCTTCTTTCAACAACAAGAGAACAACTTCCTTTAGATCTTAAAATAGAAGTTGCCGATATTGAATACCTTCAGCAACTCGGTTTGCTGCTACAGCGTTCAGGTCAACGACGTGCAAACTTTTATCTCCTCATGAGATTGTGCAAATTCTTGCTTGACATAAGGCCAACGAATACCGATAAGCATTGCATTTTACATATGGACGCATTGCTACCATTGGGTATGACTCATCTCTATGAACGCCATATCTACAAGACGCGTAACATAGATGAACAGTTTTTACAGCAAATCTTTAAGGATCTAAAAACTACATTCCAAGTCTACTTGAGATCAAACAAAATGCACTTTAGTCCCTTGGAACAGCAATATCTTATGAATAAGTTACAGTATATGCGTCTACAACTTGGCAATTTGCCTCGAGCTGCCAATGTCGATTGGTTTGATCATCACTATTCAACCGTTAATATAAGTGAAACTAATTTTTTTCACAATCATTGGCAAATGCTGAACTTTCGTACCCATTATCAGCATGCCCAACTGTTGACCAATGGTGGGTGTTTGGATCTTAATACCTTCTATGTCAATGATGATCTCTATGTAGTCCGCAATGCACCATATTTCGTGCATCAACGCAATACGCTTGTGGTGCCCTTGAACTTTATGCAGATGCCATTTTTCCAATACGCTCAGCACGCGGTCTTTCATTATAGTCTAATGGGTTGGATACTTGCACATGAATTGAATCATGCTTTCGAACTGGAAGGCATCATTTTCGATGCAATGGGCAATGAGTCACCAACTGGTTTTGCTATTAGACGTCAAATAAGTTTTATTGCGGCTCATGATTGTCTCAATCGCAGCGTGACTGTTGCGCTAAAGGAACGGGTAGCCGACGTGAATGGATTTCAACTTGTCTACGATGCCTACTTTAATGTTAATGCAGCAAATGACAAGAACAATAAACACTTCAACAACGATTACTTACCATTTTCTGGACGTTTTAGTAGTCAACAATTATTTTACTTGAATTTTGCTCAATTTTTTTGCGGCAACTTACCAAAACCCATCCAACATGATCGTGATGATGTGCGTGTAAATATTATGGTCTTCAATATGCCAGAATTCAATGTCGATTTCAATTGTGCTCAGAAGTTTAATGAAGTTGAAACTTGTCAAATGTGGCGTTGACTTTAACTTAACGTAGAACGAATGAGGTGTTGATGAGTATAATAATAAATCAAAATGAAATCTTTACTGTAACTAATAAAATGTCATAAATAATTTTTTTTTTACATGTTAAGCTATTTTAGATACTTTAATTATTGAGATTCACACATTTCAACAATTAATTTTTATATCAAAACTATTGTAGAATCATCACTTAGAATTCCAAATCTACTTACATATTCGTATTTATTGAAGTGTTGATTCTATGTATTATAAATCAAAGCAAAGTCAGTAACAATTACAAGTCTACGAATAGTAACTACATAACTAATCTAACTACAATACAATATAATCTATTGTATTGTATATAAAATATATGAGGATCGTTCAAGAATTGTAAGACAATGGCGTGGCTGTTGGAAGTTCTCACATTTGTTGAACAACGTTTACTGATCTGTTCTTTGTTTCTGAAATAATTTTTAAGTATGGTAAAAGTTGTTTGAATCACCGAATTTTTATATGTAAATAATTAGAACGATTCAAAATCTGTCAAACCTCGATGAACGGCGTCCAAACAAAACAAAAGTTAAAACGGAAGGAATGATCGAGATGTGTATAATATAATTGGAAGATCATCAAACTCAGGCATCTATGAAAAAGTTAAAGCCAGCGTTTCACAAAGAGAAGCTGTGATTCTTTTACATGACAATGTATTTCCAAACAATGCCCAGCTGCCACAAGAATCCATTGCAATAATAGATAGTTGGAAGATACACCATCATGCATTATGCATTGCATAAGTGGCGCCCTCTTATTATTACGTTTAGCAAACACGAACAGGTTCAAGAATTTATGGTAAGGAAGACAAAGGGTTCCTTATATCTGATATGAAAAAACGTATTTATCGTTGGGAGAAGTGGGCAGTATATTTTCTACATCAATTTATCTCTAATATTATAGAGTGACCCTCGTATAAAGAATAAACTGCAACCTGAATAGGAAGTCTATTGATTGATGTAATTTTTATAAATCAACAGCTTTATATCTATCAATTGTGTGATGTCATCGATGGAAAAGGTAATTAAGAGCATCTTGTCAACTTTACTTAATCACAATTTAATAGCGTCACTAACTGACTTCCATGTGTATCAAGGTCCATAGGGCACGTGTACTCTTAATGCTTCGTTGGCTTTGGAAGTACATAATTTACATGCAATCGAGCAATCGAGAGAGAAAATCACAATAACAAAACAAAATCTGATATTTTATTGCACTTGAATGGTGAAGCTCAAGTTGCATATTAATGAATGCCACTATAAAATGAGATTTAGGGTTGGTCGGGAGAACGCAATAGATTATGCATGATGATAAAAAAATGGAAGTATATTGAATTAGGTCCCCCAGTTACATATGGAAGCATTGATGAGAAAACTATGAATATAATTGAGATTTTATAGATAAAACTCTCGTAGTTAAATATATATTTTTAAAGAAGAATTTCTAAAAATAAAAGTAATGAAAATGTTTGCATTTGATTAAATAAAATGCCGGTATGCCATACTCATGAGCTTATATCAACATAAAAAAGCTTTTAGGGTCATCCTCACCACACCACCCACCCGGATAAATAAAAGCTTTTTGGTATCCATTGTTCATGGTTCAATGTGTTGCTTGCTGCATATCTACAAGTTGTCTTAGCCGTTAATCGTATCCATCGTATCCTTAATACAAGTAAATGAAAAATTATTTGGCGCTACCTTTTCAATTCGCAACTTTGAATCTGTGTGTCAGTTGTTCTGTTTGTTTGTCTGTCTAGTATCTGTGTGTGTGTGTGGTGCTTATACTTCTACATATTTTATTGTAATCTACAGTAGCTGACGATGTCGACCGCATGCAAAGCTTTTTCAAACGTGTAGTTTCGTGTTGTCTTCCATCGTCAAAAGTCGTGTGACTCGGCATCATCGCTGATCATCCATGAATTTTCTTTTTCATTGGGATTTACACAGAAAATCACCTCAAATTTACGAAAATTTCCAGAAAGTAACATTATACTTATCAGAAAATATCGTGGATTTTGAAAGTAAACTCTGAGACTCCTTTATTTTGTTTTCTCTTAATGTTATTTAGTATTGTTTCGCGCGCGTAAACACTAACTAATTTTGTTCATTTTCCTCCATTTTGTCGTTGTAAAAATGTTTTGGGATTTGTGCATAAAATTGTATCCCTTGATAATTTATACAAACCTCTTTAATGAGATTATTTAATTAATTTACTTGTTGAACTGTAATACAAACTATCTGTGAATAAGTAAGTATTTAAATCGTTAAATATAAACAATTTATTAAGGAAAAGTTTGGACATATGTTTAAGGTATAGAACTATACAGAACTTATATGATAAATTAGTACGAGCACATACATTCAATTTTGTTTAAAATTTAAACAAATTTACACCTTAAAAAAAAGTGAAGAAATATATTTATTGGAATTTTCTCATATCAACACAATTTCATACAAATTACCATAAGTTTCTATTCTTCCAATGCAAATTATATCGTTTTTAATAACATCAAGTGAATTCTGTAATCTCTAAATGAAGAAACAAAGCATTAATCCCTATAAAAACTATAATTTTGTAAATATTATATTGGGTTGATTGAATAAATATTGGTTTTGTTTGCCTAAAACATTGTCTTCAAGAAATTTATGTGTGAATGAGTTGGACGTTACATATTAGTCAATTGATTTCAGCGATTGTTTGAATTGTTTTACATTGGAAGTTTGGTGCTAAGGATCTTATTTTTTATATCATTATTATTTCTCGGCTTCTCTAACTTGAAGAGTTTTTAAGTGGTTTTCACAACTACCAACTACCAGCTGTCACTCAATATATGAAAAAAAAAATTTAAAAAATTGTCCAATATTTTTACTGTATACTAGCCTACACTGCGGGGCTTTGCACGGAAATGACCGAAAGAATATTATTTTTAATGACTCACAAATCAATAACATATGATATGATTGATTGATTTTAAAATATGTCTGTAAGCAGATATTAGATCAACCAAATTCAATCGATTCTGTAATTCGATTTTGATTAAATAAACGCTTTATGTAGCCCACTTATGAAGCTTGAATCCAATGAGTGTATTTTAGGTGATATGCGCGCAAACAAACAACCAGATAGACAAAGTATACGATTTTATTATGAGTATAGATATGTGTTGATAGATTAGTTTAGCTTATTCATAATATTCTTCACAAGGTCCATATGTGTTTGGAATCGATCAAATTTTTTGGATATTGTAAATCTTGTTTCTTTCATTAACTTGTAGACTAAAGTTGTATTTATGTTTCCCAACCTTTGTATGACGGATGGCTCTTAAAGTCAACTATTTACCAGCTCTGACTCTATAGCACGAAATAAAAGAATATTCAAATGAACTGAAACATTTGTTAAAAGTTGGATCTAAGTATATATTGTATAATATATCATTTGGATTGATCCTGTTTGTTTTATGTTATAGGTTTTTCAATATAATTTCGTTATCTTTAATTTGAAGAATTAAGTGGTTTTCAGATTATTCAACCCATGTACTCGACATCTATCATCTGCAAAGCACCAATAGAAAGATAAATCCAATCTATAGAATAAGTACTTTAACTGAAATTAAAAACTTTTTTGCATAAAAATAAATCTACTTATATCACTTAAATATCATCAACTTTTGTATATGGAATACAATTAAAGCTACCTAGACACCCAAAATATAGAAGCTAAACACAAATTTAGATTACATCATTTGAGAAAGGATATTTTCTAAAAATAATTGATCTAATTCGAATCTTTATATCGTATAAAAATTCTATTTTATTTTACTGAGATTATAATTAAATTGTTGATTGTTGTGTTTGGTAAATAAAATAATAAAAATGGGCAAACTAATAAATAACAAAATTTAGAAAATTTTATCTGATTTACGCACAACAAAATCTTATTTAACCGTAATACATTGACAACAACACCGGTATTCTTATTCAGATACTTTTTTTTATAGACAGGTAAAGTGGTATATGTATGTATCTATCTATCTATCTATCTATCTATCTTTATGTGTGGGTGAGTGTCTATGTTTGCTTGTTTGTTTTTAAAGAAATATACACAAATACAAAGAGCAAATTTTAAAGCAAATAAACCAATTGTTCGCTACCGTTTATTCATTTTTTAAGATCACTTAACGCGCCATTATACGAAGAAGATACTAATATAGTGAGTGAGTGTGTGAGTGAGTGAGTAAGTAAGTGAGTGAGTGAATGAAGAGCATGAGGGTGTGGGGAATAAGTCAAAAAACCCGGACAAAGCTAAATGATGGCATACAATGGCGAAAAATGTGCGAATTTAAAACCAATTAACCGACGTCGTGGTCGCCGTCGTCGACTTTATTTCTCTTATTTTTTTTTTAACAAATGCAAACAGATTCAATCCAGTATGCTACAATAGCATAACATAGCAAATATTTCAGTAAATAAATAATTGAAAAAGTAAATAGAATAGTACGAAAATGCATGATAAATTTAAGGCATGAAAACATGTTTTTTTTTGTATTATTGTACTGTTATTATTTATTATTAATAATTTTCTTTATTCATTTTTTATTTTTGTTATATTTTTTTATTTTATTTTTAATTTAATAAATTCGTCGCCTTCGCCGTAATATTGCCTTGCTAAGAATACTTTCAAGTTGAAGGCTAATAAAACAGCATCATTGATAAAAGTTTACACTTAATATCTCTTACCTACTACATTGTATATTGTATATACTCGTACATATAAAGTATATACTACTTTTTATAATCATAATACTAGTGATTTGAGTCCGAATTTCAGATACCCTGTACCACCAAATTAAATTATTGAAGCTTGTAAAATGAGACAAATATTAACAGAGAAATGATTTCAAAATCCATAAATTTTGCCAGAACATGTTAAATTTCATTATGTAGCTGTATCTGTTTCAGGGGGTCTTGTGTTAATTCATGATTTCATGGTTAACGGAAGGCCATAAGATTATCAAATGGACTCTTGAACTTTGTTACGAATTATTGCTTCTTAGATTTTTTAGTTTTCAAGAAACAGACACCTGGAAATATAAACAGATTGACAGGTAAATGGAATGAAATATATATTAATAAGTCTAAATGAAATTTAACACATTCTAAGATATATTCATTGGATTAAGAGGAGATCAAAAATAATACATTAGTAATATGTACATTCAATATTTGACCAAATAATAGTTCTTTATATCTAATAGTTTCGAAAAATATGTACCTTGAGAGATTGACAGATAGGCAGACAGGTGAAATGATAGACAGGTTAACATGCCTAAAAATTAATAAGAGATTGACATACTAAATCATAAGTTCAGAGCTCTTAGGGGAGACCTATATGAACCGAAATGTATTACAGACACCTAAAGAGACAAGCAGCTGAATGGATGGATAAATGCAATAGGCACTTAATCATTTAGAGAGTTTGATTACTACTACTAATCATTTGGAGATAGTACAACAAAAAGTGAATATGAATATTATTCATACTCCAGAAGCAAAATATGTACAACATTTACTCATAATCATTTCAAATTAGTATGGCAAATCGAGTACGCATTTTATGGCGAATAATTCAAAAGCCGTTTTAATTGTAATCATGCACATATCTAATAGATATACTGGTAGATATATCTATATTGATTCATCTCTCATAGTAGTGATTGTATAGTTGGATGAAAAAGTAGAAATGGTAGATTAAAAATTGTTATTTCTAGATGGATTGATCTCCATCAATGAATGAAGAGTATCTAAGTGATGATAGAAATAAAAAATTCTATATAGAATAGAAATTCTAGTGGTACTTATTGTTGAATAATTATCAATACCCAAAATTCCATTAGATTTAATGATTATTATTGGTGTGCTCCCAGTCAATGCCTCACTATGCTTCTATTAGCCAACTTACATTGTTTAGACTACGCCTATGTTACAACTACTGTTATACCAATCAAAACTTTGTACATATGAATGTTTGTTTGCCTTTACACTGCATGTTGTGTTTTAATCAATCTTTAGGCCAAAGTGCACAAACTACACGTGAACACAAGATATACTCGTACCTACTCACCTATGTACCTTACATGGATATACTCACATACCTATAGATACTACATGTAAATACACATTCATATACGTACGTGTATATCTATAGATAGGTAGATGGGTATCTAGGTATATGAGTAATTGGCAAAAAAGTTTTAAAAACGCATACAGTTAACTGCATTTATATGCAATGCCTATATTTGTTGCAATTGTTGTTATTGTTGATTCTTAGTAAGTCTGAATGGGTTTCCATGTTACCGTACATAGTATTTATCAAATCAAATAAATAAAAGACTTAAGCAAATAAGAAATGGTATAGGTAATAAGTATATGGTATACGAGTATATATAGTATGTAAATACTATTGTACTATTACCTTCAATTAATGTCTGAGCTCTTTCGACTACATTACAATACCCCGAAAACTAATCATTAAATAAATAAAAGGAAATAAAATTTATTTTTATTTTTAGTTTTTTTTTTTTAAATGCAAATAAAAGAATCAAATAAAAGGTGATAAAGTTAAAAATTAAATAAATAAATTAATGAATGAAGGAATTGATTATTTTTAATTAAAAAGAAATATTCCGAGAAGATGTTAAGTTTTATAAAATTAATTTTACAATCAAAATTCTTCTATTACGTTGTCAGATTCTTTTTTTTTTTTTAATTTATTTTGATGATCAAATCTCTTCTTTAAGTCATACTTTGTATTCTTATTTGGTTATTCATATTTTTGGTGTAGGGTATGAATAACAAAAGTTGCTCACTCATCAACTGAATGAATATGAATTATTGAGTAAATAAATTTTTAATTATTGGCAAGTGCAAAAGTTCGTTTCATTTTACCTCCTTGTTTCATTATATTATTATAACTGTTATTCATGAGTTTTCATAAAGTTTTTTTATTCTTTATTTATTATAAGAATATTGTATTACAATGTGTTCATTAAGGCGAAATGTAAAAGTCATTAAAACAAATATCTAACTTTATTCAAGTTGATTTTTATAGAACGTGAAATTATATGGAATCAATTAATTATAATTAATAAATTCTGGTTTTATTTGTGGCATAGAATATCAAATGTATTCAATAAAAGTTATGATTCTGATTTATTAAGTTGTCTTTAGGAATGTTTTCCTGGGGGCAACTTAGACAAATAAAGATCCAATACAAAAGTTCTCAGAAATGTTGATTTATAATTTTACAAACAGATCGGGGACCCCATATATTTGGAACTCCATATTAAAGTTGAAGTTTGAAGTCATCTCCCAGAATCAAAGGCAATTTGTTCAAGTCCATTCCAAGTTCAGTAGATCCAATGGGAGTGTATTGCAATAAAAGGAAGTGAAGAATTTTTATAACATCTTTCGATGATTTGGTGAAATATATATGACTACCAGGTGGGGTTCAGGGTTCCAGAAATTCAGAATATTACAATAGGATTATGAGGTATGGCAATAAAAAAAAATCAGTTACCTCATAAACTAATTTACACATTCATTGGAAAGAAAACCGAAATAGAAATCTTTAAGTTAACTTACAAGAATCATATCATTTAAGTGTTTAGAGTTTCGAAACTCCTGCCTAGAAAATCGAATGTTGTCTGAGTTTTACTGGGTATAGCTTAGAAGAATTGTAAACTATAGAAACTTTGACTTTAACATACTTCTTTTTTTATTAATAATTAGGATCATTAAACCACTTAAAGCTATAAAATATTGTTATGAGGACTGTGAGAAATTAATCTGTAATTGATTCAAAAACAGTTTTGAGAAAGGTAGGAGACATTTTTTATTCATTGAGTGTTGGTAAGTCATTTGGATGAAACTTTTTTGTTCCCTTTGAATCATCGTCATGATTCGTGACTCTGCGAGAGGATTTGGGTGGGCGAGAAATTTGTCATTGTAACGGTAGCCGTATGGAAGTTTATTTCATGAAGAACTGTAGGTCATTGTGAAGCGTTGAGTTACTGACGAACCATGGAACATTAATGAGGGCGTTATTTTGAAGGAACTGTATTTTAGTGCGATTTGAAGGGATTGATGTACTCCATAGCTGGACACCATATTTACATGAAGGAGCAACGATTTGCTTCTTGTATATTTAGAGCTTGTTTTCTAAGCTAAGTTTGCTCTTTTTTTCACAGAATCTTGTTCAACCTTTTCATTTTAAGGGAACAGAATCGAGCAATGGTGGAAATATGATATATTAATGTTAGGCGTTTATCAAGTATTTTACAGTTATGGACTATGGTAACGCCAATCCACCAATCGTCACTGCAGGCATATCAATTCTTCTGAATGTAAACGAACACAGTTGTGATTAACAAGAGTTCACATTGTAAGACACGCTTCCAAATGAATTATATATGACTGGAACATTTCATACATTACATGTAGAATTCTAAGTTTTTATGTCATGAATTTCTATTTACTTAATCAAAGTAATCGTATTCAAAGTACAACAACATTTACTATGAAACAATCAAACAAGTACATCATAGTACATAAATATATATACAAATGTATATAACAATGAATTAACAATTGACCTGTCTACAAGTCCATCCAATTATTATATCCATTGACGATGATTGTAATGATTCTGATGATTATGATGATGATGATGATGATGATGTAGCAGTAGAATATAATAATCATTCTATTATATCAAATATGCATGTAATTTATGCATGACACAGTTAAAGATTGTGAATGTAGCACAGGACAAACACAATGTTTATAATTTGAGTACGAAAAAAATCCCTTTGCAAAATGAACAAAACAAATAAATAAACAAACGAATGAATGAATAAACGAGCAAACGAGCAAACGAACGAAGCAAGAATGAGTGACTGAAGGAAATGAAAGTGAAAGTGAATGTGAATGTGAGGATGTTAAAGACAAAGGAAAAAGACAAATGACAAACAAATTTGAAAAACAAACAAGAATTTTGCTAAAATCATAAAGCAAATGCTTATGAAATTTTAATTTTAACAAGTAACTGTGCGTTTCTTCTTCTTTCTTCCATCCTGTCATGTACCATTTTTTGTTGCCTTTCGTGTCTTCCATTTTATGTGTAGGGTAATGCAGGATTGAGGATTGCAGGTGCCATCCATGGAATACAGAAATTTATACATAAAAATGACAGAATTATGATTTCATATTTCTTCATTCTTTTTCCTCTTTTTGTTTTTCTTTTGATAAACTTTACGATTGACTCAATTCAATTTGTGTTACTTTATTATTCAAGACCCGCAAATATTGTGTATACTTAATTTGCATTGATGTAAACAAAACGTTGCGCATACGCCGCTGCTGCTGTGTGCAGCACATAAAATATAATTAAAAGATAATAATCTATTTTATTAGAAATAGCAAAAACAAAACAAAACAAAACGGAACAAAACAATATCACTAATAAACAAATGATGCGTTAAGTTAAATTGTTATTTTAATAATTCATATGTAAGTATAAACGAGGGGTGACTAATAAATATGTGGCCTAAAGTTATTTGTATATTTCTCAATACAATTTCATTAAAAGTCTAGCAATCAACCTCTGTAAACTTTTCAAGATTGGCTGCGATCAATGATTCTACATACTATATTCCTAGATCACAGATTAAAAAAATGAATTTCTAGATTTTAGTCATCACAATGGGCTGTCAGATTTCCGAATAAAATTGAACTGGAGTCAGTCTCTTACTTATTGTTCATTCCTTTCAAACTGATGCATAAAGTATCTCTGAGATTAATATAACTGATTATATTGTTCATCTCATTATTGATGTAAATTATTGTTGGCATAATTTCATTTCATTTGTTTTAGTATACAAAGAAAGACACAAAAAGATTAAACTTATTTTTTCCCAAAGGAAAAATGTCAAGAAAATGCACAAAACTGTCATTTCACTTTGGCCGCAACATCAAACAGAATTTTGTCAGAACACGACGATTTTGTTTTTCATTCATTCTTTTGTTTATTTATTTATTTATTCATTTATTTTGGCATCGTAAAAATATCTTTAGGCGTATGCAGATTATTTATTGTTTTATTTTGTTTTGATTTATTTGGTGATCTGTTATTGATGTGTTATTAATTTGTATATAATATTGTTTATTATTTGTTTATCAAAAAGAATATTCATTAAAGTTATTTATTTATTTATTTACTTAAATTCAATTTATGAAAGTGCAAAAATTCATTATCAACATTTTGTAGCCTCAAAAGATGATAATTAATATTTAATTATATTAATAAATAGAAAAGAAAAAAAAATAAATAAATACAATGTAGTAGTATGTGATAAAATTGGAATATTTTGAAATGATATTTTTCACACACATGAAAAGCAATTGTACTTAGATACTATATTTATTTTAACACTTCATAAGTCACTAGATACTTAAATACTTAGCATGACTTTTAAGTATTGCGCTTTTAATTCTTAAAGACATTTTGCAAATTCTATTTTCAGTTTTTTCTTGTGACGACGGTATAAATGTCAAGTCAATGAAGGAAGAACAATTAGAAAGTCTCAGTTATATTGAAGATTGTATACCACATAATTTTTTTTTTATCAAAAAACCTTTGAAAATCAAATTGTGTGGGAACCAAATGGAAAAGTCACTCACTGTTACATTTTTAGAAAACCAATGTAAAGAAGATTTGTTTGCATTTAATCGGAACATTTTTATTTCACAATGTCAATCATTTTCTTATAATCAGATTTGTTATGGTAATCGAAATATATCTCTGTATGTAAATGTTTTTCTCTCATCCATTTTGCCAGCTTTTTATATTGTGAATTATAGGTTCCCAAACTTATTTCGACAACCGCCCACTTTAAGCTTTAAAAAAATTCGAATGACCCCAAAATTATTATTTAACTTACCTCATTTTCAGATAGAATTGGTTTGCCATTATCCCCCTCAAATTTCTCTGAGCCCTCTACTGTCCTCCTGCAAGCCTCTAGCGTCCACAAGGGAACATATGCTGTAAAGGGTCTTTTTTATTTTTGGATTTTGTAGAGAATTCGAGGTAATTAGTGATGAATATTGTTTATTCCTTGTTTGATATTGTTAGGAGTTACTGCTCTACTTTCATATATGATTTAATTAAGATGATTTTACTGATAGTTCAAGAGCTACAACCTAACAGAAGACCAACTTCGATCAATTAATTTTTTTTTTTTTTATGTTACAAACTTTAAGAGATATTCAATAAGTCATTATTTTATGTGAATTCTTTAAAGCATTTTCATAGCCTCAACAATTTCTTGTATTTAATAGGTACAAACAAACATACAAAGTGTAGGAATTTTGTTTTTTCTATTGAAAATTCTTTTCTTTTCTTTTTAGGAGAATTAAAACCATTCACTTTGACTTCACTGAAAATCTTACACCTTTCACTTTAGTAAAATTTACAAACTACAATAAAAAATTAATAATAATAATAATATTAACAATTAATAATAGTAAATAAATAATAATAATTATGAAGAAATATTTGCCAACAAACCAAACCATTGTGTTTGATCAGTAATTTGTATGCTGTTAATACTTGGCAAACATATTTTTCTCCGTTTTTGAGCAAAGTGTAAACATATAAAGCTACACTTAAGCATTTTTTGTACAAAAACTTTAATTATAAAAGTTCATTCCAAATCTATTTGAACAAATATTATATTAACTTGTTTAAAACTACAATCAATCATATTTTTTACGATGAATAACACCCAGCTATATGATATGTTAGAAAGAACTGTCCCTGCTTTGCACGGATGCATTAGAAAAACTGATTTACATTTCTTCTCCGGTTTTATCTCTCTGAAGCCGACTAAATTGATTTTAAAAAATTTCTCTAAGTCACCATATACCCAATGTACAATGACTTAAATAAAATTAATTAGAAGGTTCCGCAGAAAATTCTCTTAAAGACAGTGAAAACTGTATCAAAATCCGTTCAGTGATTTAGAAGTTATGCGTATTGGAAGAAACAGGAATTTCGATTTTAATTAATTAATTTTGGATATCTTGCACCTATCATTTTCCATCGATTCTAGATTTTTATTATATAAATGCCACCTTGACGTGGTAAAGGGCCTCAGTAAGTGTAAAGACAATCCAAATAGGACATCTTTTATCAGTCATTCAGTTCTATTATATTCTATTCTATCCTTTCCAATCCTATATATATATATTTCACATTGTGAGAACTTCCGACTTTCTTATCTAACTTATCTGCTCCGCATTCATTTTTTAATAGACCGGTAAAACACAATCTTTGTTCTTTGTTTTTTAATGGAGCTACTACAGCCAGTAAATTGGAAGTTTCGATTAAAACGTATTCACAGAATTTTCGAAATTTACATTTTATATTTTTATTTCATTTTTGGAATGGAAATTTCCGTGAACAAAAACAGAATTTTAGTTCCCGTTTCTGTTCTTGTTTCTGTAGCGTGTTGTTTTTTGGGAATGGTGTCACTTAGAACAGAACTGAACCAAAAATAATTTTAAATTTTTTTGTTTTTCAAAATCTTTTACTTGTTGCTAATGGCAATTTGCAACACTTTTTTCTGTTCTGTTCAATTTTCCGTTGGAACTGTACTGCATTCTATGGCTTTCGAAGAAATTTTCATCTCACTAACTTGACTACAGGATACATTTTCCATAGAAGTGGACTAACAAAAGCAATGGACTTGGTTAGTCATTTATATAACAACTACAACTCGAATCTTTATAATGCATTACAGACAATATTCTTTCTATATGTGAAGGGTATCAAAATTGCTATCATTCCAATGATACACGTATTCATTATGATGATTTGATGTGATAAGATGTACTGAAATGTCTCTTAAGAGAAAAGCACTTCAGTCGCTAATGTTTGCTCAAAAGAAATATTGAAACAGTGCAGCAATGTCACTGTCGCGATGGCCAAAAATGGCACTTAATTGTTTTTCTGTTTTTTTTTTTTCCATTTTATATCACATATTTTTTTTGGTGGAGGTTTTGACATTGAAAACATTCATGTTGCCATATGGTATCTGGGCATGCGATATATGTAAATAATGCGCTTGTTTGCATAAAGCATGTGGTGATGTTTTATTTCTTTACTTTTCATTATAAATTTATCAGTTGAAAATCTCATGTTGTCAACAGTTGACTTAGTTTATGTAAATGTTGTTAATCTTTGCTCTTTCTCTCTCCCTTAGTGCAGTTCAGGATCTTTAACTATTTTCTTTTACACAACAATTTTATTTAAAATAGATTGATTTTATTATATGATATACTTACTCGTACATTATGTGGTGTATGTTATTAGTCATAGAACAATAATGGAATTGTTGATTGTACTATTGGGCAATGTAAATTAATTATTATTTTCTTTTCATTTCTGTTTATTTAAAGCAACTCAATTAAGACGCTTGAAGAACGAAGAAAACTAAAGATAGAAAATTTCAAATAAAAATAATAATAATAATAAAAATAAAATGAATTGACTTGAATTGAATTGAATTGACGTTTGTGAACTAAATGAATGCTATCTCTGTGTGTGATGATTATTGAATAATATTTATATGGTCTGATCGAACAGGTGCTGGGTTTTATTCAATAACAAATAATGTCGAAACAGACTCACAAAGATTTATATTTATTTTACTATTTCTGGTTCATATGCAATTAAGACAATATTTCATTTGGCATTAGATTGGATTTGGAACTACATACTACATAGTATTACGTTTAGAAATTCATTATTATATAGATAGAATCCCATTTTCATCAAAGGAAATTTCATTCTTTCTTCTTAATCAAATATGTATGTAGTATTATTTTATCAGTTAGTCAGTCAGTCAGTAAGTTAGTCAGTTAGTTAGTGTTGTTGTTGCTAGAATAAGTAAGTCAGAACATAAATTTTATTTAAAAGTTAAAGAGATGATAATTAATTCTAACGTTTATTATTATATTTGCTTTGGACTAACTTAACTAGATACGCGTTTGTATCTTTATTTAAGCATGTATCTTTTTAACGACCATAGCTTGTTTTAGTATCTTTTCTCTTGCTTTTTCTTTTTCTTATTTTCATTTTATTTATTTATTTTTTTTTTTTTGTTCTTGTGTTTGTATGTTTTTTATATGACACATCAAATATTGAAATGGGCACATATGTCATGTTGCCACATCCTTTGACATGATGCCAGGCGTTTACCAATCCAAGCCAAACCTAAACTGAACTGAACCGAACTGAACTGGATTTATCTTCAACTTGACATTTTTATTGCGAAACAACAGCTTGTACATGAGTATGAGTGTATATATATATATATATATATATAATATATAAGAAAAAGGAAAGATAAAGATAAAAAGGGAAGAAAACAAATGCTTCTATCTTGTAGTAAATTGTAATATGTTGTTGTTTAGATATTGTCCATGAAATGAACCGTGAACTCAATGACTTTATTTACCTGATATAATTTTGCATTTATACGAATTTAATGAATAAGTTATATACGCGCACATATGTATGTACGTGTATATAACAGTTGTCACTTGATACAGTAGCATCATATTGCTATGGATGTTTATATCTTTTATGTATGACAGAAATATTACATATGTAGATATAAGAATAATGAATTTATCTTGTCACTCTCATTATATATTTATTTTAATTGATGCAATTTCCATTCAAATGGTATTCTATTAAAATTCCCTTAAACTCATTACCCTTTTAAAACGACAAACAGTTGTTGAGAATTTAGAAATAAA
This sequence comes from Amiota mariae, assembly GCA_035041805.1. NCBI lineage: Eukaryota > Metazoa > Arthropoda > Insecta > Diptera > Drosophilidae > Amiota > Amiota mariae. The sequence goes on from JAWNKV010000286.1 coordinate 5,051,837, forward strand.
AGAATTCATTCGCTTATCTTACTTTATAAAGGGGGGTTGGGTGTTGTATATTAAGATTATAGTATGTGCCAAACCTATGTTATGTTACCATATTGTAGATCATGGGCTCTTTCCTATTTTATTATGTAAATACACGTGAAAGTCTCAGTTGTCTTACGATGCTCCACCACACCTACACGAAAAATATTTATTTGTTTATATCTCAATTTGTTTCGTATTGTGGATTCTTTAATCGCTCGCACACAAATTAACATAAACATGACACACTATAAACAGATTTATTTTTGCAACAGCGTCTAGAAATTTTGAATCTTTAACCTTGTTGGATTATTGCACTGCATACATACATACATACATACGTATAATGGATTATGGTAGGGTATTTTATGATCAATACTTAAAATACCAATTTTCTACTCATTAACAGTTTAATTAATCAAATTAACATCATCTATGCACACTCCATCAAATCTATGAGACACCACATATCTGTCAAATTGTCATATGTAAGTCAAATCAATCAAAATTTCTATTATGAATAACTTAATAAATCAGAAAATCATTATCGGATGTATAAACACATCTTCATACTGTCAAACATTGATTTAATGTTCTTGATTTCATTGATCTTCTATAAGAGTCTTATGATGAGAGGAACTTGATTTGATAACTCAACTTTATATTCTTTACCCACTTTTCTATCATATATCTATCTCTAATCTATGAGACAGTGATCCACTACACAAGAGATGGCAAACGCAAATTGTTACACGTGCCATTTTCTCAACATATTATTTATTGATTCTATGGCCATGTTTAGTATTTTTCCGGTCCAATTGGCCTGCCACAAATTTTCTTCGCCATGCTATACGATTAACTATAGTTTAATTCCGTAACATTTCAGATTTGGTATTTCTGGAATTTAAATGATTAAAATGATTATATGTATTTAATTTCTCCCATATGAATCACTGAACTATCATATCATTAAACATCAGTCGATTCCATGGCATTTCGATTATGTAAATCTAAAAGTTTTTCAAAATGTATGTGTATACATGAATTAATATTTTCAAATCAATCCATAATCTATTAGACAATGCTCTTTTTGATATTGAAAAATACACCGAAATTTTAGCAAATTAAATTATTAACAACTTGTTGAATACAATTAACTTAGACATTGATCTGTTTATACTATCAACTAATCCCATTGCGTAATTAAAATTTCTTATCGGCAGCTTAAACAATCAAATTAATTTTAGTAACATCTGACATATAAATACGAGTACATATCTCCAATCTACAAACATAGACAGGTTAATTGAAAGGCATTTCTTTAATTGAAATCTTGAATTGATGAACTATGATACTCACCTCATAATGTAGTACTACTATATCCAATGTTGTAGAGCATTTATATTTGTATCCAACCTTAGCATTAATCATTTTTTAATATCTTTTCTGCTGGTTTTTTTTATTTTAATTATAATGTTTTTTGTTGATTTCCTTAGTGCGTCGACATTATCACAAAGAAGATATCAAAACATCAAAAGCCACAAAAATGCTTAAACAAATAAATGAATCTAGCTGATTTTCACTTTTTTTTTCATTTTGTTAAAAATATATATAAATTATATTTACATATATACTATATAATATAATATAATATAATACAATAATTTTGTTTTCTTATATTTTTGTTTCAACAGATTTAGCGATAAGAAAACTAAAGCAAAAAAATCATTCTCAACATTTTTTATTAATAATTCAAAAGCGAAAGTGTAAGCTGCTCTAGTACTCGTACAATTTCTGAATTACAAAACGAGTATAAGAAAGAAAAGTTGATAGCAAAAAAAAGGCACTCAAAAAAGAAAAACACAAAATTTGGTGAAAATGCTTATCGTTGCAGAGAGTTATAAAAATTTGAGTGATAAAAAATACGTTACAGATTGAAAGACATAAAGAATCTACCGACTTTGTTGAGTTTTGTTAAGTGACATAAATGAAAACGTTTTGAAAAGAAGAAAAGGCAAAGAAAGAAAAGCCACAGTTCAATCAAAAATCTATTGTAAAATAAAAAAAAATAACAACTCTATTCAAAAAAAGAAGAAGGAAATAAAATTAAAGGCTAAAGGATTTATAGACCAACAGACAGACAGGCAAACAGAAAGATATATACTTACGTGTACACGTATTTACGTAAGAATAGATAAATGGCTGAGGACGATTTACGTGCTTTGGTTGATAGCTTGACGGACATTGATGCTGCAGATTTTGCTGATATTCTTGCTAATTTTTCAAACGATATGCTACGGCAAGCTAATACAGTTTTGGACCACCACCATAGTAGCAGTAGTAGTTATAGTAACCAACAACAACAACAACAACTACAATTACAGCTACAACAGCAATCACAGTATCCACAACAGCAACCCTATAGTGGGGCATTGTTAGTAAATCGTACATTAGAAGCACAATGCCTGAAGCAACAACAAAAGGAATTGGCGGATTTAGCCGCAAATACAAATGGAATTGTGGATAATGTAAGTAAGTTATTGAAATGTTTGTTATCGTTCTCTCAGTTTAGTAGTATGGACGATATAGTAAAGTATCTCAGAATCTTTTCTTTTGTCAGTTTTATTGCTTGTGGTTTTATGTCAGAAAGATTTTTATATTTTCTTCTTATGGTTTTTCCTTTAAGTTTATTGTTATTATATTATAGAATAGAAAAGCTTAGCAACGAATGAAATCGATATTTCTTTTGATTGGATCACAGAGATAATGTGAATCGGTACACAGTATAGTGAGTATAATAAAAAATTAATAGTATGTTTACACACAGATGATGATGATGATGATGATGATGATTGTGAATAGTAAAAGAATCTGTTGAATCTTTAGTTCTTTTTGTTTAAATCATTATAACAAATAATTGGTTTATTTATTGGAAAATAAAATGATAAAGTTAATACTTAAATACTAAAAGCAACAAACAAAAAATTTGTAATTTCTAATTTACTTCAAGCCAAGCTTATTATTTCATTGTTGTGGCTATTTATAGAAATAAGTAGAGAGAAAAAACCTCTTTCACTCCCCAGAAACCAGTAATAGTATTTGATTATAGTATCTTGTATCTTGCTATGCATGTGTGTTTGGCTTGGTTGCGCTTTCAAAGCGGCGTATCTAATACATTTTGAAACAGAAAGACAGATTCTCTTTCACTTATTCATTTCTATTGTTGCTATGCTTAATGAGTTCTCAGTTCATTTTGTTATGAAGTTTCGTTTTGTATTGATTTCAATGTTAAAACATTCAACAAGTCTCCAATAGCCGTGATCGTCTAGTGGTTAGGACCCTACGTTGTGGCCGTAGTAACCCAGGTTCGAATCCTGGTCACGGCAATGTGTAACACACTCACACATTGTCACGGTGGAGAAAGTAATAATTTTTTTTTTTTTTTATTAAAATTCTATTTCAGTCAACATATTCGAACAGAAGTTGTTTAAGTTCATTTGATTCTGTACTGTGTTGGCCACGTACACCCGGTGGAAATTGGGCTGTGCTACCATGTTTTGAGGAGTTCAAAGGCGTCCACTATGACACAACAGGTAAATATTTTATAATTATGTGATGATGGAAATTTCAATTTAAATTGTTTATTCCAGAAAATGCCACACGTTATTGTCATGCAAATGGTAGTTGGAGCAATTACTCCGACTATGATAGATGCGATCAGGCAGGTTCCATACTAGTTATACCTGATTTTGCAGCGAGCATAGAATTGCCTACAATCATCTATAGTATTGGTTATTTTGTAAGCTTCGCAGCTCTAGTTTTAGCTTTAATAATATTTCTAAGTTTCAAGTGAGTATGATTTTCTACAACTTAAGTAAAGAATTTTATATAAAGAATTTATATGATTTCCAGAGATTTAAAATGCCTGCGTAATACAATACATGCGAATTTATTTCTAACTTATATCACAACAGCATTAGTTTGGTTATTAACACTTTTTATTCAAGTGGTAAGAATCTTTTATTTAATTCCAAGTATATCATATGAAATGTTCATATTTATAATTCTCAGATGCCAAGTGAAACAAGTCGCGCTGGTTGCATAACTTTAGTAATATTGATTCAATTTTTCACATTGACAAACTTCTTTTGGATGTTTGTTGAAGGTAATTTGCATCTTCTTAAACAAAATTTTATCATCAATTGATTGTTAAATCTTCATTCTTTATTTTAGCTTTGTATTTATATACTTTGGTAGTCAAGACATTTTCCAGTGAAAATATAAGTTTTAAAACCTATGCCCTTATTGGATGGGGTAAGTATTTTACATTGAATTTTAATTTCTTTTATAAGCCTTCTTCTTGGAAAATCTCAATAGGTTTCCCAGCCATCATCATACTCATTTGGTCAGTATCCAAGGTATTTGCTTTACCTTTGGAAAGTGAATCTTTTAATGGCGTAAGTATTTCTTACGTATGTAAATACTAAAATTTCATTTAATCTTGGAACAAGTGGGAATTATCACCTTCATACAATATTACACTCAGCATGTTCTATGAATTTAATTAATTTCATTATTAACAAGGGACCACATAAGGTGAAAATTCTATAAATTAAAAACAAAATTAACACAAACATATTTTATTCGCAGCTTGAAATTGCTTGTCCATTCATGGATGAATCTCATGTTGATTGGATACACAAAGGACCAGCTGTATTGATAATTTTATTAAATTTATTATTTCTGATACGCATCATGTGGGTAAGTTTCAATTTTCTTGATCTTTATTATACTTAGTATATAAAAGATACTTACATTTTATATAATATTTAGGTGCTTATCATGAAACTGCGTTCAGCTCATACAATTGAAACACGTCAGTATTATAAAGCTTCAAAGGCATTGGTTGTACTAATACCTTTATTTGGTATTACTTATCTTTTGGTTATAACCGGACCAGAACGTGGTATTAGTCGTAATCTCTTTGATGCTGTACGTGCATTTATGCTTAGCACACAGGTACAGTAGTTCAAATACAATAAATCATACCATTCCAATGCTTTGATTTAACATTTTTTTTTTAATATTTTCTTTTAGGGTTTCTTCGTTTCATTATTTTTCTGCTTCCTAAACTCAGAGGTTCGTCAAGCACTACGACATCGATTGGCCGTATGGCGTGATAATCGTAATATGCATCATGGCAATTCTGTTAAGAATCGAAAGTACGTAAATATTATTCAATATTTTTATTTTTGTTTTTTTTTTTTTGTCTAACAAATTTCAATTTTCAATCTTAACCCTCTCATACTAGATATCGCTTTTCCAAAGACTACTCACAACGTTCGAGAACTGAAAGTTTACGGTGCGTAAAGCTCATTTCTGTTAATGATCAACAAAACATCTACATATGCCATATCATTTATTTATTTATTGGTCTATCTATCTATCTATCTATCTATTTATCATTTTCTTTAATAATTTTCTATCTTTTCAATTCTTTTTAATTTTTACTTTTTAATTATCCCTGTTTTTCTTTCTTTTTGCCTTCTAGACTTACCTCAACTAGTCCCATGCCAAATGGTCACTGTGAATAGCACGAAGATCTTTTTCTTTTTTACAATATTTTTATTAAATATCTTTTAGTTTAATATTGTATATTCTTGGTTCATGAAACACCAGTCATATATTTTTAATTTTTTATGAGAAACTATTTTGAGTTTTACTGAGAATGGCAAATCATCATATACAATAATTTTTTTCAGTACGGAAGAGTATGTGATTTGTGTAAGACCAACAACTCAGCACTTTCGGCGTGGATCATTGCAACATTTCGACAGCATGGAGAAAACGGATTTTCTTTAAATCACACAATCTATTGTATTACTACTAGGTTTACCAATAATTTAGAAAGGATCTTGGATTCCTTAACAAAATATTGTATAATAAATTTAGTACAGCATTCAATGAATTACTTTTTCCCACCTAAGACGGGTGCAAGTTAGGAAAGGAGTAAAGAAATATGAATAGAATTATAATATTGTAAGATATTCAGGTCTATCATTCATTCATTTATACTCTTAAAAAAAAGTTTAATGTATTAACAAAAATTCACTTATAAGAAATACAAGAAATTTGTGCTAAAATATCTAATAAAATCTAAATTAATGGACCAGTTTTGTACATGTGCTTTATGAAAACTGTCTCTTTTGTTGAAAAATTCCTTTATAAGTAGGTAATTCATAGGCATCATCGGGATCACACAAATTCCAGTAGTCATCATTATAACGCATAAAACCGCCAGTTAATGTTGACACGTCGATAAGGGATGAAAATGACAAATGGGCAAGGAGTGATGAAGAGAAAGCAAAAACTTTTGCACTGCACCTTTCAAATGTCTTCCAACCAAACTCACCAACTAATAGTTTCATGCTACCTTCAGGTCAGTTGTATCTTGAAACCTCTCCCATCAGAATTCATGCATTAGACATACAAAAAAGTCATTACAGAGCATTTAAACCTAAAAAAGGCGCCATGGCACGACCAAATCACGCCCAAAATGCTAATGGAACTACCGGGCCCTGCAATAACATATATCACTAGAGTCTTTAATGCGTCTTTAATAATTTTGTTTTTGTTTCGATTAAATAAATATTTAAGTTACCATATACCTTGCACAATATTGTTAATAGGTTTTAGGTTTTATATTTACTATGCCGTACTATTGTATTTGTAAGAGATATAATATTATCATATCATATTGGACCAAATCAATTCATTCATTTGTCTGTTTCTATGCCAACTAATCTCTTATTTATAGAGCTGAAATTTGGCTAAGAAACAGAATCCTCTAGTAATGTAATGTGACGTACGGCTTACGGCCTGTTGTTTGTCCGGGAGTCTTCATTGGCAACCAGCTGATGGAGCACGAAATCGCTTTGACAGATAATAAGGAGATTGCGTTGGCTCCTAAACAGTAGGAATAAATTATCCTGAAAACATAAGGTACTCATTTACAAAGCAATACGGATTGCAGGTAAACGGCATAGCAACGAAATCAAACATCTCAAAGGTCAGAGTACTGCAGGTCAAGACATTGCGTATGATTTCGGGACCTCTGTGGATCGTGGGAACGGCGGACCTTGAGAACGATTTAAAAAATCACCCAAACAGACTAGCCAGGCGTCTCTTAAAGCGATGCGGAATAGAAGGAGACAGAGTGGCGAGACGGTTGAGAAGATCTCATCCTGCCGACCTTTCTACTACTAAATCCTATTAATGTAATTGTCTATTTCACTTATTAGTTGTCTTGTATTAATTATAAGTTTAATTTAAGTTGTTTTTTAAAATAACAGAAAAATTAAAATTTTTATTAAAATAAAAAAAAAAAATAAATAAAAAATCCAATAATGTAAGATTGTGGTTCTTATTTCCAATCCAAAAAGCCAACATGGATGCTATTCTATGATAATGATGATCTTTTAAGGTATATAAATTTTCTGTATACGAATATACATATACTCAGATCTAGACATGCGCTTGGTTATAATCACATTTCGCACTTCTGTTTGTACCACCTAATATGTAGTGATATTTATTATAATCAGTAATCATTTATACTAAGTAGTATAAAGTGTATGGGAGAAAAAGCGAACAAATTTTTTATGTATCTACTAGATACTTATTAAAGGAATGTCTAATTCGTAGATATTTCTATATCATTCATTTAATTGTGACTATATTTTTGCGATTGCAACATTTCGACAGCATAGAGAACACGAATTTTCTATAATGAACCTAGAGTCAGGTTTATCAATAGTTAAGAAAGAATATTTGATTACTTTTCTAGATACTCTCGGATGGATGCAAGTTAGAAAAAGAGTTAAGGATTATGAATAGTATTATAATATTGTAAGATATTCAGGTCTAGCATTTATTCATTTGTATTCTTAAAAAATGTTTAATGTATTAACAAAGATTCCCTATAATTTTTACATATAAGAAATAGAATAAATTTGTGCAATAATATCCAATGCAATCTAACTTACTGGACCAGTATCATAAATCAGTGGATCTAACTCATATCTTGTTAAACGTTCATAAAATTGTCCAAATAAATGGGACTCCGTTTGATGCAATCGATAAAGCCGAAACCAATCGACATCTAAATATTTTTTAGTATAGATTTGTTCACAATGACTCGCCAGATATTCAATGTCTTCACCCAAATTCTGATCAAATTCACACGGTGCATGTAATTCATCAAAATTCATATTAACCACTGGTTTCCCCTCTGAAAAATTCTTCTCTGGAAAATTGGTTGTAACTGGTATTGCAACTGAAGGTGCAACCTCTTTTGAAACACGTGGGTCGACTGTTTGTTTAACTGGTGGTTCAACTGATGGTTCAACTGATGGTTCAACTGACGGTTCAGCTGTTGGTTGAACTGATGGTTCAACTGTTGCTTTAACTGGTGGTTCATTTGGTGGTGCAAGTGTTGTTGCAACTGGTGGTGCAACTGGTGGTAAAACTGGTGGTGCAACTGTTGGTACAGCTGGTCGTGCACCTGTTGGTACAACAGATGGTGCACCTGACGGTTCAACTGTTGGTTGAACTGATGGTTCAACTGTTGGTTGAACTGATGGTTCAACTGTTGGTTGAACTGATGGTTCAACTGTTGGTTGAACTGATGGTTCAACTGTTGGTTGAACTGATGGTTCAACTGTTGGTTGAACTGATGGTTCAACTGTTGGTTGAACTGATGGTTCAACTGTTGGTTGAACTGGTGGTTCATTTGGTGGCGCAAGTGTTGGTGCAATTGTTGGTACAACTGGTGATGCAACTGGTGGTTCAAATGGTGGTTTAACTGTTGCTTCAACTGGTGGCTCAACTGTTGCTTCAACTGGTGGCTCAACTGTTCCTTCAACTGGTGGCCCAACTGTAGCTTCAAGTGTTGGTTCATCGGATGGTTCATCGGGTTGTTCGTCGGGTGGTGCATCGGGTTGTTCATCGGGTGATTCATCGGGTGGTACATCTGGTGGTTCATCGGGTGGTGCATCGGGTTGTTCATCGGGTGGTGCATCGGGTTGTTCATCGGGTGATTCATCGGGTGATTCATCGGGTGGTACATCTGGTGGTTCAACTGTTAGTTCAATTGAAGGTTCAACTGTTGCTTCAACTGATGGTTTAACAGGTGGTGCAGCTGTTGATTCCACTGGTGGTGCAAGTGTCCGTGCAACTGTTGGTACAACTGATGGTGTAACTGAAAGTTCAACTGATGGTGCAACCGTTGGAGCAATTGGTGGTGGAAATTTTGGAGCAACTGTTGGATCAACTGATGGCGATATTGTTGGTACAACTGTTGGTGCAACTGTTAGTAAACCTGGTGGTAAAACTGTTGGTACAACTGAAGGTTCAATTGATGGTGCAACTGTTGCTACAACTGTTGGTAAACCTGGTGGTGCAACTGTTGGTACAACTGTTGGTAAACCTGGTGGTGCAACTGTTGGTACAACTGTTGGTAAACCTGGTGGTGCAACTGTTGGTACAACTGTTGGTAAACCTGGTGGTGCAACTGTTGGTACAACTGTTGGTAAACCTGGTGGTGCAACTGTTGGCAAACCTGGTGGTGCAACTGTTGGTAAACCTGGTGGTGCAACTGTTGGTAAACCTGGTGGTGCAACTGGTGGTGGACTTGTTGGTGCAACTGTTGGTACAACTGGTGGTGCAACTGGGGGGGCACTTGTTAGTGCAACTGTTGGTAAACCTGGTGGTGCAACTGTTGGCAAACCTGGTGGTGCAACTGTTGGTAAACCTGGTGGTGCACTTGTTGGTGCAACTGTTGGTACAACTGTTGGTGCAACTGGGGGTGCACTTGTTGGTGCAACTGGTGGTGCAACTGGTGGTGCAACTGGTGGTTTTGAAATTGGTGGTGCAACTGGTTTTGCACCTGGTGATTTTGAAATTGGTGGTGCAACTGGTTTTGCACCTGGTGGTTTTGAAATTGGTGGTGCAACTGGTTTTGCACCTGGTGGTTTTGAAATTGGTGGTGAAACTGGTTTTGCACCTGGTGGTTTTGTACCTGGCTTTGCACCGGGTTTTGCACCTGGTGGTTTTGTAACTGGTTTTGCACTTGGTTTTGGACCGGGTTTTGCACTCGGTCTTGCACCGGGTTTTGCACCCGGGCTTGCAACCGGTTTTGCACCTGGTTTCGCACTTGGTTTTGCACCTGGTTTTCCACTTGGTTTTGCGCCTGGTTTTGAACCCGGTTTCGCACCTGGTTTCGCACTTGGTTTTGCGCCTGGTTTTGCACCCGGTTTCGCACCTGGCTTTGCACCGGGTTTTGCACCCGGTTTTGCACCTGGTTTTCCACTTGGTTTTGCACCTGGTTTTGCACCTGGTCTTGCACCCGGTTTTGCGCCTGGTTTTACACCCGGTGTTGCGCTTGGTTTTGCAACCGGTCTTGAACCCGGTTTCGCACTCGATTTTGCGTTTGGTTTTCCACCGGGTTTTGGGCCGGGTTTTGCGGCTGGTTTTGTGCCGGGTTTTGGACCGGATTTTGGACCGGGTTTTGCGCCGGGTTTTGCACTTGTTTTTTTAACTGGTTTTGCGCGTGGCTCTGCAACTGGTTTTATGATTTGTTTACGTTTACGAAATATAATATAAGAATAAGTATTAAGACTTCTTTTGGATGATGATGATGACGACAGTGACTTAGTATCATTGAAAAGTTTTCCGCGTATAAGCCAACTGTGGTTCCAGCGGATAGATTGGGTATGAAGGATTCAGATTGTGTGTCATTCTGTACAATAGTTGTTTCTTTGCAATAAGTTCATTTAATGAATTATCCATTCCAACGGGCATTCCATTGACCAATGGCAATTTTAGCTATATGTAATAGAAATTAGTTTGAAACTGAAGTAGTAATTCCAATGTCAATTTTGAATTAGCTTACAGTTATAAGAAAAATCAACACAATCGCAAGAGCGTAGAAATAGTTTTTCATGGTTTGTAATTGATGAATTTATAATTAAAAATTATTAAGAATGAAAATATATTACTTTTATTAATTAATTATTTATTAAACCAAATTTTGAAAAAGTAGCGATTTTTTTTTTTTTTTTGTATTTTAATATTTCCCCCTTTTTTTGTGTTTATTTCAAGATGGCAATGACAGCTTTTTCTTAGTATTATTCTGGCTTTAAATCTTTTGTGTTTCTCCAATTTTCATAGTATTGTATTTTTTATGAGGAAAGAAGCCTTGTTTTCATAATTCAATTACTTCTTATCACTAGATGACTAGATCTAATCATTAGATTCGAAAGACACAAAAGGACAACACTTCTGTCTAATGCCCGATTCACACTGCTTCAAAATTTTTGCTTTTCCAGCAAACGTTCACACAGTGGTTTCGCTTCAAAAAACACCTGTTTTTTGTTTTGGTTATACAAGCAAATGGAACGTTGTGGCTAATTGTGATAATTAAAATGGACATTTTGTGAAAAATATATGATTGAGAACAATTCGCAGTATATGCAAATAATTCTTACAACATTCCTGCTACAATTAAATTAAAATAATTAATTAATATTTGAAAAAAAATTAGAATTTAACATTTTCTTCAAATTATTTTGTGCAATGATCAGCTGTTTAATGTCGAGAATGACCATAAAAAAAGGCGGACATGACCAAAAACTTGGCAGCACTACTCAAACTGTGCCACCACTGGCTGCTGCAATTTTTGCTTTCACTTTTGTAGCAGAAAAATGTTGCTTCAAAATATCGTAAGCAACCCTGAAATTTGGTCATTTGACTGTTGTTGTTGTAGAAATTTAGCAACTTTTTAAGCTGCTTACAAAAAAAAAAATTTTGTTTCTGCTCAGTCTGAATCGGCCATTAGTTTTATAATCTAAAATATTGCATGAAATAACATCTGATGATTTAGGGTTTTTTTTTATATGCTTAGAAAATTTAAAGATAATTGCAATAATGGAACAACATTATATTGCCACAGATGTATTTAAAGACAATTTCGATTGATCTCAGGTATTCGCTCTGGTTAAGTGGTGTTTGATATATTTATGCATACAAAGACTTCAATGATCTTGAGACATATGTATTAGCTTCAAGTGCCATTTCCGTGAAGAATTCAATTGGACTAAAGAAATTATAAAACATTTTATACATTTTTATTTTGTCCACTAATTTTGAAAGTTTACGTATTACGGCAATTATCGTTCTTCTCTTCACAACTCAATAAATTGAGAAGCATCTAATTTAGCAAGTTCCTCATTCTAACCGATGGTAGCCGATGGTAGCCATGCGTTCAGCCGATTTAAATCCCAATTCGCCACCAGCAAGTGCATTTCGTTTATCATTATGCAGACTACTAGGTCTTGTTGTGCCTTATCAAATATTAATCTGACAGCTCCGGCCGGACAATTTGTTTTGTTAAATTCACCAGAGTGTTCACAAGCAATGTGCTTACCATTTTTCTGGATTGCAATATTCTTGAGCAGCTTTTGTTGCACCGAGCATGCAAATAAGAACATCAATTGTTACACCAGTTGTGAAGGTTAACAAGAACTTCTGAATGCCATCGTCTTAGTCGTTGATAATCTCAGGAACTATGCCTGGATTTCACCCCTTTTTATATCCAAAAATTCTACTATAAAAAACAATAGAAACATTTTATTAACCATATTTCGACATGTGATTTAATATTTGTTTATAATCATGGGCGTAGCGAGCTGCCCCATATGTCCCCCAAGTTTAAAAGTTTTGGATATTCCATCAAACATAGGACAAACATATGAACATTTCACTGACACTATGATAAAATTTGATACTGCAGTTTGATCGTGTCCACGACGCACAGTGTGACTTTGATTAAATCTAGGATACCAAAAATCATAACAGCCAAACAAATGCAGGTATAATAATGAATTTTTGCAACAGAAATACAGAGATCACCTGCCTCCCATATAATGTGGACTTAAAGACCATAATTTCTAGCATTTGCCATTGAATTAGACACACCCACATGATAACACATGATATCAAGCTGAGAAAAGTAGCGTGATCAACAATGTGATATGTATTTAGTGATTTTAAGGATATTCTAAAGTTGATTTCAAAAGCAAATCAAGCTTAATGTCTTCTTGACAATTAGGGTTTAGTATAAGATTTAATTTAAAGCCTGCGTATATCAATTTAGATGTAAAGATGAAATCAACTTGAAAATAACTTTAAAATCAGTGGGGGTTTTTCGCTGAAAACACTATGTTAATTAACTTGACTTAGATGCTTTTAATTTCATTATCATAATTTTTTTGAAATATTTACATTAACATAATTTTTTTTTTTTTTTGGTAAATTTTATTTTCTCACTATATCTTTTAACAATAATCAATTTGAAATACATATTCAATACCTTCTTACTTTATAGATGCTTTCTGCAAACTGCATATAAAGGGATCTGACGATATTAGCAATCTGTGCAACAAATGTGAGTTACTTGATGTCTTTCTAGTAAATAGTTCACGATAATTTCATGCATCTTTGTTTCTCGACTCTTGAGCTTCTTCGGAAAGTTAACCAATAGGAAGAATACAAGACGCGATTGTATCTTTAACATGAAATAAAATTAACTGGCATATTGTACCATACATATTCTGATAAGTACAGTCCTCTTGTATCTGTGGCATAGTGGTCAAAGGCTACAGATTTTATTTGATACCCAAATCCTATGCAAGAAAGTATAGAAACCTTATTAAAAGAAATTTATATTTATGCCTGTTATGTCTTATATTATTTCAGGATCTCATATCAATTAAAATATGTTTATTTTCTATAATACAGGGGCGGCCTTAACCTTTGCGAGGCTCCGGGCGGGTAGATCTTTGCGAGGCCATTGTCTTTATGGAATTAGTTTTAATGATGATACTTGACGAGACATGCAAAGTTATTAATAAATAAATTTAGAGTTTTAAAATTTTTTATTGGAAATTAACAATGATTAATAAACAGAAAGATAACAAGTTGTTATTATTTTTATTGTTCAGATTTTTAGAAATTATGTTTACGGCTTTTTCCAAGACTAAAATCATTAATTTAATATTAAGTAATTTTCAATTGAAATAATAGCAAGTGCTGAGAGCTGCTCTTGTGTCATAGTATTCCGCAGATATATTTTAATAATTTTTAATCTCGAAAAACTTCTTTCTGCAGACGCAACTGTAACAGGTGTCGTGGCTATAATTCTCAGGACTACTTCGATAGTAGGATACACTTCCGTTAAGTTTTTTTCTTTAATATATTTCAGCACCGAAACAATGTCTTCGTTTCCTTCATATACACGGATAAACATATTCAGTTCTTCATATAATTCATGTCCATCAATATCAGATTTGTCTCGTACTGTTAGAGATAAATGTAAGTTGCTGCATTGCTTCAAAAGTTCACAGTCAGTCATTTATTTTAATTTTTTTATGCTATACATGAAGCCAAATATGCTTTCATCCTGTTTAAGTGTCTCAGATCTAGGTTGGAAACCTGCGCGCACATTGATGACATAAAACAACTGTATTTTGAAAATATTTTCCACTGATAATGCAGGAGCTTCATCTACACCATCGTAATCAAAATTTCTTTTCATACGTCAACATCTAACGACTTTGTACTCAAATCAATATCATTCTCATAAGCCATTTCTCTCGCTGTTACCAAGGATGACTGGAAACCGATTTCACGATAATTACTCGTATCAAGCCATTGAGTAAATGCGTCTAGGTGTTGTATAGCCGCATCTAGGTGCATTTTTTCGCTCTGCCATATCTTACTTATGACATTTATCTTAGTAAGAATATCATACCATACGACGAGAGAAATTATAAACTCGTATGTAGTTATTTCATTTTCTATAGAATGGCATTCACTAACCAATAGACAATCTGTCGTATTTTCTGCTAAATCCTTCAAAGCTATATCGCTTAGTTGATATTTAACGGTCTTCAACGATTCTACCCGGCATTCCCACCTAGTTTCGCAAAGTGGTTTCAGCGATAAAGATTTTACATGGA
Organism: Amiota mariae; assembly: GCA_035041805.1. Classification (NCBI taxonomy): domain Eukaryota; kingdom Metazoa; phylum Arthropoda; class Insecta; order Diptera; family Drosophilidae; genus Amiota; species Amiota mariae. The sequence goes on from JAWNKV010000286.1 coordinate 5,066,932, forward strand.
ATTTTAAAATAGCCCATCTCTGACTTGAGTCAGCAAACAGAGTTTACAGCCTTTGTAACAAACCAAAAAAGATTTTGTTTGAACACAAGATTATACTGCGTCTCCTAGGATCAGATTCCTGCTGTGACTTCCACAGGGTAAAAAATAAGCAAGTGGATTAATTTCAAGTATACGTTTTTGGACACCACTTTTTGTTCCATGCATATTGGCCCCATTTTCGAGAGCACGAGTGGCGTGACGTGAGTTATATAATATTTTCCTACTTGGGTTGTTGAGCGAGTGAGCGAGGCCCCGGGCGGTTGCCCTGTTCGCCACCCCCAAAGGCCGCCACTGCTATAATATTTACAAAGATATTAATGGAATGTTTGGTTGTTTGTTTTTATTTTACGTACGCACGTCTGTTTTTTCATCTGAATTTCTTTTGCATCTAAAAATTCTCCTTCATGGGTCACTTAGATCAGCTATGCTATGCGCACAGATTCTATGATGCCCATATACCAATAAGTGTTTCAATCCCTCACAGTAGCTAAGTAAAAGTGATGCTGTCTTTTTCTCTTTATTACATGGCTAGAGATGTTCATTTCAAACTACGTAAGTATATATCGATATTTATGCCGATATGTTATATGGAAGTAAAGGGCAAACTTCACACGACGCGTTTCGACGGTAAGAAATTAAAATCATAAGAACGAATTCATTCAACATGTACATACGTACGAGTATATGCCTGCCGAGCATAAAGGTAAATCCGTGTCTTATGGAGTTTGGCCTTAAATTAGTAAAACAAGAAATTGGGCACAATTCAAATATTATTACATAACAACATATTATATTGTTAATATTGTGTTTGGTACATTTTTACATTTGTAATAATAGCTTTTGACAAATCAATTAAATTTTTTGGCAATTTTTTTAAAAATCTCCATATATTTTTGAATTGCACGAACATAATTTTATTGACCCATTTAGCTTGCAATCGATTTCTTTGTTGGCATAAGGCCTCCATGGCCTTCGAAAATAACCTTCCACAACTAGCCACCATAGTCAAATACTTGTATGCAATATTGTACATCTTCGGCTATATTAATTTACAGTCTACCTATACTTCCAAAGTATTCTCATTAAATCTGCTAAAAGGAGCTCTCAAACTTTTCTGAAAACCTCTGCGCTACGATATATTGAATAAAATATATCGATTATAATAATTCGATATCTTATAATGTGATTATATCGGATTGATTCGAAACATTGTGGGTTAAATATCGATATATATCGAGCATACCTACATTGATATTCTTGACTTTTTTAGTCCGCTAAGAAAATTTTAACAAATTAATTTAAATTACAGTCAAAATCACTTATAATGACATTCGAGGGACCGGCGAAATTCAGTCGTTATAACCGATAGTCGTTGAAAGCGATATTCACCAATATTTTCTTTTTTTTTTTTTAATAAGAAATCAAAACAAAATTAATTCAAATTTTCATTTTATAATGATAATAGAAGCACATTAAGTTATATTTATTATAAGAAATCCGCACAAAACAAAAACAAAAACTTAAAAACTAAGTTTTTCGAGTGATACACTGGAAAATTACTTAAAATAGTCTGTTATTTTTGATTGACAAGGCTTCAATTGTATAAATCGATCATTAAGGGTATTTCTTAAAGATCAGAGCGTTCTATATATTAGCTCCTTATTGTCAATATCAGTAGAACAGATACATTTTTGCAGTACAACAGCACTCAACAGCATGGCAGCTATCGACAAGAGATGGCGTTGTAAACTCTTGTTCCCCTTCATCGGACTCATCGGGTTTTTCATCTTAATCAGACTTAACAGAATTTAAAATTTCATCATCTTCTTCAAATAGCTCACAAATGTGTGTGATAGCAAACACTGTGTAGCTCACTACACACACATTCGTGTTAGCGAGCACTGCTCTGAGCATATTTATACGGTTTTTTTTTTAATTCATTTTTTGGTCTTGGTCATTATAACCGATAGAAAAGATTAAATATTATGGATTTTATGGTCGCTGTAATCAATATGTCGTTCTAAGCGATGTCGTTATAAGCAATTTAATTTAAACGGAGTAGTATTGCAGGTTTGGGTGTGATCTGAGCCTTTCCGCTTACCTGTTGCTGAAGATGACAGCTTCTTCCTTGACCGTTGGCATATGTAGGTATCTGTGTAGATCGTCGTTGTGTATATACCATGTCGCACCGGTGAATATGAGTAGTGGTGTTAGGTTTAGACACCTTTGTATAATGTTTACATTGAATTTTGATGCAGTTCCCCAAGGGTGCATGTCAAATGCCCCAACTGCCTTCAGAATTATTTTCAAGTCTGAGTTTTGATCTATTGCCAAATAACCAATAAATACATGCACTTCGTTTAAAGGTCAAAATGCATTCTTTTAGCTAGTATATGATGTTACCACGACAGTCTTTTGTCCAAATTTGTGCCGAGATATTTAACACTATCCCTCATTTGCATCACAGCACCAAAAATGCAGTGTAAACGGTATACAATACACGAACTTGCGGTAACAAAATAACGGTTTTATTTTGTGAAATAATTTATTTAAAACATTTCTGTTTTGTGTTTTTAATATTTTTAACTTAAGTACAAAACGAATAAAATTGTTTTTTATTTTTAAACATAATAAAAAAAATGTTTACATGAAATATTACCAAATACAATAAAATAATGTCATGTCACAATATATAAAACAGAAAATAATAGTAGGTGTATGTAAACAGTATAAACATAAATCATCATGATAAACATATTTACTACTTTGTAAGTTTTATGAGTTAATGATGAAACAATTGTGTGTATAAAATACATATTTCAATTCACTCGTAGTTTATATATCATAATATCTTATTCACAATAGATATTTTCTTATTCTTTGCCTTTGTTTGCATTTTTAATCATCATATAAATTATTTTCTTATATTTTTAAGAAATTATGTTTTGGCTTTTTAATGCTAATTTTTTTTTTTTTTTTTTTTTATTTATGATTTAAAATTTATATAAGGTCACCTTGTATCACCAAAAACACAATTGTACAAATGATAAAATTAATGAATGAATGAATTATTAAATTTAAAAAAATAAGTATATGTAAAAGAAACAATGACAAACATTATTTATTTTATAATTGCAGTATGATGTAATGAAACTAAACTAAACTAATTAAAGCTAATACGTATATTTGTTTATTTTGTTCATTTGTTGTTAATATCAAAATATATAATTATGTATCTTATATTTATTATGGTGTGCAAAATGTTGCCATATAATATTGCTAAAAAAAAATTGTGAAACTAAAAATGTTGAATGAATTATAAGTATAATAATTTGCTAAAATGCTAATTTATTTGTTTATCTTCTAATGAATAGAAATCTAATTATAAAATTAATGAAATTTTTAAGATCTTTAGATTTTTTTCTTATTATTATTATATTTTTTTCTTTGTCTTTTTCTTTTACTTCTTGATTGTAATATGAATATGTGCGTATTGATGTATGTATGAATGTATTGTATTGTATTGTATTTGTATCATGAGTGTATTCGAGTGTAGTTTTGTCTGATTTGTTTTGTTTTGTTTTGTTCTAAAGTGTTTCAGCAAAATGTTTTATTTTTTGTTGAATGAGAGAAATTGTACTAGGTTTTTTTTTTGTTTTGTTTTGTTTTGTTTTGTTAAGTTAATTAAATTAAAAGAAATTCGAGTTTTGTGAATACTTTCGTTTAAGTTCAATTCAATTCAATTTGATTCGATTCGATTTGTTTGGATTCATTAGTCATAAATTAAACAACAAGTTTGGAAACATAAAGAGCAAATTAAACAATAATAATAATTAATTAAAATATTATAACGTAAATTAATGTAAAATTTCCGTTATACAGAAACCATTTGTTGACATTTTGCTCGAGCTTTAAAAAGATTTGAAAACATTTTTAGTTTCATTTTCATCTTCTCTTAAATCGATTGATCAATCATCTTCGTCATCGTCATCATCATGATCATATAATAAGGCTTAAATTTACAATAAAAAATAACAATTATGCTATTAAAAGCTAACTAGAAACATTACTTAATCATAATATCAAATACATTCGCCAGGATTTTGAACGCAGTATTTGGGAAAAATTGCTTCGGCTTTCAAACCCAATTCAACTAAACGATTACGGAAGATTGACATACGTCGAAATACTTCTGGTGATATAACATCAAAATCATGATCATCATCTGGATCAGACCATAATCTACAAAATACAATCAAATATATAATTAAAATGATTATTAAATAAACAAAACTACATGACTAACTACAGTCTTTTACCTTTCGGCAATTGCAGCGCTTCGGGGCCACAGTCGATTATCTAATTGATTTTCATCAACTTGTTCTGTCCACAAACAAACTTCACCACCAAGAACCTTTCAGCATATGAAAATTCATTATTAATATGTATATTATTTCATTTACTTTTATTTACATACGTGTACTAAGTACATAGGATATAAAGAGGAATTGTGTTTACCTGTTTTTTTCTTATCTTATCCAAACGCATTCGTTCCCATGGCCTGTGCTTGTAGACAGTTTGCCATGTACGATAGGGTGTACAGGCTCCGTCACCTGTTGATCTCCAACTACCGAAACCACAATCTAAATACCAAAAATCTACATGCGAGAATATCACATTGAAACCATTGTCAATCAAATCGTAATTCTCTTGCCACGCACTGCCGCCCCACACTTGCACTGTAAATTGCGAACTTGGAAGACATTTCGTATTTGTGAGTGCACTTGACCAGACAGCAACAATTTTTGGTGTCACATTGTTATTGGCCAATTTTAGTCTGAAATTTGGTTAATTATAATTTATGATTGTTTTTTTTTTATTTTTTTTTTTAATTGTATCAAGTATTTTACCTTGCTAATGCGTTTAACATAAAATCACACCAAAGGCCACGCAAATCTGTATCATTGAAATACTGCGCCCAGCATTCAAGATTCACCTCATCGCCACCAAGGTGAAAGAAGTCCGTCGTCTCTGTTAGCTGCACCATCTCCTCGTAGAGTCGTTGCAGTATGAGGTAGGTATGGTTATTTTTTGGATTGAGTTGTCCACACGGTGGTTCACCGCAATAGAAACTCCAAGGCTGTTGATTAATGCACAAACTTAACTCGCCCAGACCCCGTTTAGGTCCCCAATCCCAACCGTTACCAGCATGCGCCGGTGCATCGAATTCAGTTATCACTTGAATGCCATGAATTTTGGCAAATGTATTTATCTCACGTACATCTTCCTCACTATACGTTTCACTCTCCGAATAGGCACCATATTGTGCCAATTCTGGATAAAAACGTGATATATAGGGAAAACTTTGAGCATCTGTTAAATGCCAATGGAAACGATTTAATTTCGCTAACGCCATTGCTGATATTGTACGTTTAATTGAATCTACCGAAAAGAAATGTCGTGAGGTATCCAACATAAGGCCACGATAACGGAATTTAGGTGCATCACTAACAATTGTCTTAGCATAAGTGTGCAACAATTGATCTTCATCGTCATACCAAATAAGTTGCTGTAACGTTGACAGACCATGACGAGCGCCATGAAACGAATGCGCTGTAATGTGTACAATCAATTGATGTTTTTCCCCTAGAATAAGATAAAACAAATTTTAAGTTAAGCAAATTGTCCTAAAGAAATACATATGTACTATATTTGCTTACATTTCGTTGTCAATTGATAACTTTCATTGGTGTCCAGTGATATAGTCATGTCAGCTATTTTATTAACTGATACTTTAACCAAAAGAGAATCAATATCGCCCCGTCGTTTTGTACTTAATGTATTGCCAAACAATGACATTGACGACAGCGACACAGCATCGTTGTTATGCTCTTTTGATGTCAAATCTCGATTGGTGAATTGCGCATGCCTGCGGCGTTGCTTCACTGTTTCGCCTGCATGTTCACCTGTTGATGTTGATGTTTCCGGCGTATAATCCAAACGTTGGGTTTGACGTAAATCTTTTAGAAACATATTAAATGCGAGTTGAAAGTATTTCCGAACTTCACTGTGTGGCGTATCCAGATGCATTTGTATATCATCGACGGAAAATTTTAGCGTTTGTGCGCTTATAAGGGATTTTATTGTCGGATGCGGCCAAATATTAATATCGCCGCAAGTCATCGAACACGTCATAAACGAGACGCGTTTAACATTCTGTCCAAAGTAAGTATGACGAACACAGCGATCATTCTCACATTTGTACGTCCACATTTTCTCAACGGGTCTGTTGTTGTAATAACAATTAATGAGAATTTTTATTGTTATTATTTTGATGATAATGATAAATTCCCTAAACAAAATATATTGACAATGGTGATACTTACATGGGAAACACACTTGGAAAACTTGGTTTTCGCGCTGATTTCTCCAAACTGTCAGTATATTGTTGTGTCTTTATTACACCCTGATTCCAATATAAAACTGTGAGTATAAAAACAGCGCATGATAGCAGCAGCAACAAAGCGCGCCTCAATGAAACGGCCAAAGACATTTTGAACAGGTAACGTAGTCTGGAAGAAAGATACAATAGAAGAGAAAAAGCGAAAGTAATTAGTTAAAATTTCTTAAAATGAGTTTTGTTTACAAAAGGAAAAAATAGAAAGGAAAAAAAAATGAAACCATTAAACTATACTTTATTGAGACAACAAAGAAAGTAACCAACCAACTAACTAACTCACTAAGTGACCAAAGTCTGCCGCCTTTTGGTGTCCCATTAAACTATTCGAATTGTCTTACTTTACTATTAGTTAAAGTTAGTTTGTGTTAAATAGAAACACACACCTTGAAACGGACACAGACAGAACTGACTGACTAACTGACTGACAGAAGAACTAACAAATGAAAGTACTATTGTAGTATAGAAGACCATCAACAATGTTGTTGCCATTGTCATCAATGAATCGCTGACGTGACCTACAAAACTACGAAAACTCGAACACTACATTGAACTTTAATCAATGCTTGTGATGTGCGATTAAATCAAAGTATCTTTACGACAACATAAAAGGAAAACAAAGCCACAAATCGTTTATATTTTACGCCATTATTTCTCTAGCACGCAAAACCTGTCAAATTGTGTAAACAAACGGCGAACACATTTAGCGCACTTTGTCAACTTTTGGATTGCGGCTATGGTGCTAAAAGAAATATGTATGTGGTTACTAACAATTTAAATGCTCTGATTCCTTAAGAACATTTACCATATTTATACTCTATAAGTTACAGGACAACATTTTCACAATTATTTTAAAGCATTCATTTAGTCGTCAGTGCCAATAGTTTCAAAAAGAGAAAAAAAAAAGACTTTAGGTTATTGAGAATAATATGAAGAGCGCCATCTCTTAATAATATATATTTTAATATTGAATAACTTAAAAAAAAAAAAATATATATAAAAACAGACTTATACCGATGTTGTAATACTCTTCACGCCCCTGCTAGTAGTCCGAGTGTCTTAAAATTTATAAGGTTGGTGGACATGGGTTAGACTTATACACTTATATTGTCCAAATATCAGTTCAATAGTACAAAAAACAAAAAAGTTTTTCTAATAAGAACTTTCATTTGGATCCCGGTTTGTTTGGGGCGTACTCCCCTAGTGGTCGAGGGTCAGAAAATGTATATGGTTGGTGGATATAGATCAGGCACTCATATTTAAAGGGCTGTTTGTTTAACATAGTAGACAAGCGATGGGAAGCACGACTTGTAACACCACGGGAACCACCGACCAAATACGAAGTTGTGAAATTGGAAAAGTGATACTTTAATGCTCCATGCTCGTTATTATAATGACATCTTAGATTTTCATACCATTTCCTTAAACATTAGCATCAAATGAAAGGATATTGGAAATGACAAGCAAAGGCAAAATTCATACTAAAAGGATAAGTTTAATGAAGGCAAAATTGCATCTGCAAACAAAGAAACGAAAGGTAGACAGGGAGGCAGGGATGATAGCTTTCCTTTGATATTATGTATTTCATATACATACCTTTGTCTGTGTTTCAATGTTTGAAAAGAAAACAAAAACAAAAAACATGCTAAAGACAAAGACATGCAAAGGAAGTGCATAAAATAATATGAAGTCGAAAGAAAAAAGTGACATGGTTCTTTTTGAAACGCCAAAACACGGTGACAGGCACCAATCGCTAAGCGAACTTGTAACTATGCAGATACTCACATACATACATATATAGATGGAGAGATGTGTTTGTTAAGAGAAGAAATATTAACTTTGATATCATCGAAATAAGAATGTTCTATTAAAACTTTCGAAATCATAAACTAATATGGTCTGTTTATAATTTAAAATAGTTTCTTGAATAGATTCTTTCAAATTTTGTTTACAAAAAGAAAAAGAAAACCGTGGATTGATTTAATATTACAATATCATTATTTATTCATCTGATATTATTGTAGTTTTCATACACTTCACCTCAATTCATCAAATTCACAAACATGTTGGAGAAAAGTTTCTTTTTGTAAGCTACGAAAGCTGATATTATGAAATTATCCGGAAAAACATAAGCCCAAGACCCCAAACACAATCGAAAATCCTTAAATACTTTTTTACTTTCGGGTCCTCCACTTGTCAGAATACGCTTTGGATATATATATTGTATAATTGCATTAAGAATTTGTAAAGATTATTCTACAGAAGGTGATTGTGGTGTTCAAGGAAAGCCTTTTCTGTGATGAAAAATGCTATAGAAAATGAAATAAATAAATATCTATAAGAACCTAAAGAAGATAATCGTAGTTTTAGGTGTCATCCACATATTACGTCACAAGAATTCCATGATTTTTTACAGCCCCTGTCACAGGTGCTCACATTTCTGAGACTCACCAAACCCCCATGGTGTGACGTCACATATTTTGCAATGCAAACCGATAATATAGTGTTGCTTTAATTTCCCTTATTTTTAAATGTTTATCTCTTAGGTGTCTATATAGGTCACAAGACCTAAAGATAGAGTTGGTAATAATTTTTCGTTTAAAGGTTTTTTTTTTTTTGTATATTTTGATATGAGACGTCACAAAGCTTATGAGCCACCCCCCTGTCACAGGTGGTCACATTTCTTCATTGACTCCCCATAACGTGTGATGTTATATGTGGTAGGCCCCTTAATGTAAAGGAGTAAGACGAGAGTTCACTATTTTCCATGATATACTTGGAAACAACCAACCAGCTTCTTCTTCTAAATTATATACCGAAATCTTTGATATTAGGTAGACTAAGATTAATTATGTATTTATGTCAACACCCTCGTAGTTGCAATCACCCATGCAAAAAAAAAATATCGTAGCCTTAGTTAAGAATAGTACAAAAATTCACCATTTTAACACACGGCAAATGTACTTGGAAACAACATAAACATCCAACCAACCAACCAACCAACTATACAACGAAATGTCATTGGCAACAGTCAGTTAAATGGCATAAAGGAATACAATTTCAATGATGTTGAAAGCGTTGACGTGCTACATACACATACTCGTACATAGATATACATTCTAGTGTAATAAGTATATATTTTCATAAACTATTGATGGATGAATAGTTTTTGACAGTTCTTACTTACACATTTCTTGTTCTTTGACATTATGCAATAAAAGAAAAACAAACAAAAAATAAACATGTAATTGCAAAAAAGACTCTCTCAATTTATAGTTGTATTTCTAAAAACATGACGTGTGTTTTTTTTTTTTTTTTTTTCTTTTTAAATAATAAATCAAATAGTGGATGCATAATTAATGTGTGAGTTGTATGTGACTTTGGTATATCCCCAAAAACCGGTTACAGATGTGGCCAAAAACAGTAGTTTTGCCATAATACAACAAGTAGTAACAAGTGTAAACTATGTGTGTGTGTGTCTGTGTGTGTGTTTGTTTGTTTATTTGACTTGTCCTTTCATAAATGTGACGCATATACACTCACTATCCTTAGCAATGTCATTGTCTCTTGCTCCTTTCTATTTTCGCCCATTTATTTTATATACAAGATAGTACAAACAACCATCAGAAGTGGTGGTAGTATCTATGTACTTATGAATGTTGTTATTTTCAGAAAGGCAGCCTCATTAAATGGTTCGTGGATTTTAGTCTAGTCTGGTCGCATATGATTACGTCGACCAACGAATCACTCACACAAACACATTTGGCTTTAGTTTTAATACCAAAATATGTTTAGTGAATGTTGTATGATATAAAAATAAAATTCTCAACAAAAAGAAACTAAAGAAAGGTTACATGGCAAAGAAGCAGGTGTAGGAGCAAGCATGGTGGTAGTAGCGTGTTGTTTGTTAACAAAAACCGCTACTAATTGTAACATGACATGATGTCAGTTGATTTTTTTTTTTGTTTTTTTTGTTTTGTACTTTCCATTCCCCCACATTCACTCATATTAATGTTTAAGGTATTTTTTTTGTTTGCATATGAAATAAAAAAAAATAAACAAATAACTTTGCATACTTTTTAGCGCAACTCAGCATAAAACTGTCCTTTAATGGCACAATAACAAATGAAATGACTTCATAGTCGTTTCTTTCCTCATCATGAACATCATCAAAATCATCATCATTATTAAGAAAACTCACCCACAGCGCGTGCGTATTTTTTGAGCACTCAATGACCAAACGCTCAACATGAAGCTCCAAATAAAACATTCGCCCATATTGCGCACTAAACTAATGAGTCACGTTTGCCAACTGTTGAAGAAGTAAAGATGTTTGCCTTCTTTACAAATTATAGTAAGAAAAAAAATAAAGTTTATTTTCCAGAAACACTATATTTTTTTTTTTTTTCTTACTATTTTATTTTCTTCAATTTATGTTTTAAAGAAGCAAAATAGTAATTTTTCTTTTATGGTATATGACGAACCACAAAATAAACAAAAATTTGACACCGCTCACACAAGTTACACCGATAAAAACCAGTAGAGCACTCAAAACCGAGACTACGCTTGCTACAGAACAGACGACACACACTTCAAACTGGTAACTGGGTGCGCGACACGAGAACGTGAACACACGGCATTTGCTGACGGTCTCAAAGGCGCGTTAAAATTGAAATAAAAATTTATACTAAAAAGAAAGGAAAAATTCTAAATCACAACTGAGTAAAAAGGCAAAACATGCAATTATTTATTATTTACAAACATGTGTTCATGAATATGCCTATGTGGGGGTTCTGTTATTTGTATACTTAGTACATTCAATTCAAATTAAGTGAGCATTAGACTCACTACACTACGTGCTAATATAATGAGCATGAATTATAATTTATTAGATACACTTAATTACAAATATTATAATGCAAACAAAATATTAATACAATACATTATTATAATTTAGATTTACTTTTTATGTCAATTTAGAATCCTTAACCACTCCTAAGATATGCAACGATTATTAATATATTGAAAAAAAAAAAAAAAAAAAAAATTATAATTCCAATCAAAATTTCACTTGAACTTGATTCTTTATTGTAGTTTTCTTATTGAAATCCTTAGAGTTTTACAAAGGTTTCTTTATAGTTAAATTCAATCAAGTGTTTCCTTCAACTTTTACTTATTGAGCACAATACATTGACGTACCAACATTTCTAAATTATAACGTATACGCAATGTTACAGGGTTGTTGACATAAACACCAATAAACTACAAATATATATTTTTAAAATTTTATGTTGTTTTTCATTGAAAAAAGGTTTAAATTGGAGACAAGATTTGAAAATGTGGGATCATATGTATAAAACTTTGCATGACTCCTTTTGGTCCCTTTTTGCCTTAACTTTGGTGTGTTTTCTGGATGCAAATCGGAGGAGTTAATTTTAGTCAAATTAATTTTGAACAACATCAAGCCACTTCTGCGCAAACGAAGCAATTCCTTGGTTCTATATTCATTCTATATATTTTGTATATAATTTTGGTCTAAGAACAAACATTGAAGGCTTTAATTCAATGCTTATGTGTCCGACATTTCTATCTCAGCAGACACTTACACCAGTCCGACGTCGTGTATTTCGTTCAAATAAAGTATTAATTTTTCGAATCAATTCATTCTGTGCATTTAAAAGTATTGTACAAACTTTTCTTGCTGCCAGTATCTTTGTAACGAGAAATGTTGTGAGATTCGAAAGATTAATGCACATTGCAATGGCTTATTTGAACTTGTGCCTGTAAGTTATTTGTTATAAAACTGATTGAACTGCACTGCGAATATATAATTTAAAGTGGTCTGTCGTTGGTTATATCAGATTGAGTTGTGTTGCAATTTATTTCAGCAGCCCTGTATTTTAATGTGACTGTCATATGCAGTTTTATGTAGAAATATAAATATAAATATGACAAAGGCAATAGTCTTTTGAAATATTGAAATGCAAACCGTCGTAGTTTGGCGCTCAATTTTGCATGCAACAAAGACAAGGTTACTTTCTCCTTTTCATTCCCATTGAAATGAATTCTTTAGCAGTAACACACTTTACTAGGACTACAACAGGTAACACAACAATTCATTCAACTAAGACAATTTTCAATAAAAGTATAGAAAAGGCGGCCTTTTGTTGTTAAGGTCCTTTGATATATACGAATGAATGTGTCTACGCGTGTTTGTGTCTGTGTTTGTGCATGCAATTTCTAAAGCAAGAAAAATAGAAAATGGCTACCTTCCTGTAACAGGCGCACAGCAAATAACAATAAGCTACAATAAACACGAAGATGAACGATACTCATGCCGAAAGCATACGAAGTTAAACGAAGCATATTTAATACATGAAAGCCGAATGTCATCTTCGTCGGTATCGTTGACGGTGTCCTTTCGTTAAGGTAAGAAGTTCGTTTAGCTGACTTCGTTGCTGTTTGGTTTTTTTGTCCTTCTTGGAAACACAGAAACAAAAAAAAAAAAACAAAAAAAAAAATTAATAGAAACACAAACAAATAAGCAGAAGGAGCAAAGCAATGTAAGCTCGAAACACGAACTGTGCGTGTTCGAGAGGAACTTGTATCTATGTAACTAAGTGAGTATGGGTATTGGTGTGTGTGTATGTATATGTGTAAGCCCGTGGCTCGCATGCATTTGATGATGGTAAAGTAACAAACAAGCAACACGCGCGTTCAGTTCAAGAAGTGATATGAATTTGTTAAGTCGCAGAAATCGCATTTGCTAACGTAGCAACATAACATAACACAACACAACAGAATAGAATAGAACAGGAAGTTCACCAAGTCAAACGGATAGGCACGCTTTGTCGACATTATAGTTGTTATAGTTGTCCTAGATGGAAAGATATATCTGCTATATGCATAGTAATAGTATAATAAAAAGCGCGAAAATATATAAAAGGCCATCATCGATCGTTATTATTTGTCCCTTACTAACTGATAGACAGTCATACAGTCAAGTTAGTTAGTCAGTCACTCAGTCAGTCAAGTCACTCACTCAGTCAAGTCATTTAGAATACAATTGTATGTGAACATGTGCGCGCGCGCTATATCATATGAATGACAACGACGACTCTCTGTTATTGGATTGTATCTACATATGTATCTGTGTGCTTAAGTGTAGCTGTGTATTGAAATTTAGACCTAAACGAAGAGAGCTAGCCAGCTAGTATTAACAATATTGTATATGCCGAAGGCTAAAATGTTGTGTTATGTCCTTGCTTCAGTCTAGCACACGCAGACTGACTGCATAGAAGTGTTTCTTATGTGTGTTAGCAAGTAGCGAATGATAGAAATCAAAGCGAATCGAAACGAAAGGTGAAAGTTACTTACTCATTTTACTAAGCAACGGTGAATGCAAGTTATGCAATGATTAATTTGAAAATCGAAATCGAAAATATGTTAAAATATTATTATTAAGTGAATAAATATTGTGTACAAAAAAGAAACAAAGAATTTATTAGTAATAAATTTTATTTTTATTTTAAATAAAATCTATCGAGCTTATAAAATATATATTAGCGATTACAAAAAATGTCCTTAAAACGTTATGCAATACTTGCTGCGGCTAACTATCTTAAATATAATGCAACAATAACAACGACGACGACGATGAAAACAACAATGGCAACAAAAGATATTGCTACAGCGGCATCATCAGCAACATTACCATCATCATCATCATCAGGAAAGACAACTATACTACAATCATTACAACAACAGGATGAAGAAAATGAAATCTATACAACAATGGGTACACTTTATATGAACTCAAACTCAAATGGCAACAGCTCTACCCAAAGTCAAACAAATTATTATGGCGGCGGCTTAGGATTATTCCATCAACAGAATCTACGAACGAGCGGCACGGGTTTACTAAATGGCGTTGGCAGTATCGGTGGCAATGGACACAATACCTATTCGAATGTGGTCAATGGCAATGTCAATCTGCTATTAGGGGGGTAAGTAACACACAATAGTTTCTAGTAATTAGTACAAGAGATTTCAAATTAACAACATTTTTATTACAATTAAAAAAAAAATTCATTGAAATGCAGAGCACTGCAATAATAATTTCAGAGCTTAAAAGAAACAAATTTTACAAACAAACACGGAAAAGATAAAAAAATTGTTGTTGTTGTTGTTGTTGTTGATGATAATGATGATGATGATGAATAGAAACAAAAAGAAATATAATAGCAAAATGAAAAATTATTCTAATTGTCTGCTGCTTGCTTTTAGTTCCTTAAATTTCAATTTCAGTTCTTCATCTTTATTTCTTGTTATACTTATTTTGCTCATAGATCATACATACAATGTACTTGGCATTTTATGTTTGCTTTAAAATTATGTATTATGAAATTGTTATTACACAATTTTATGGCATAGAAGCAGCACAAGTGTAATATATCCTACAACTTGATTTATGAGTCAACCAATTAATAAACATCATAAATATATTTATGCAAAAAAAAAAAAAAAAAAAATAATAATAATAATAATAATAATAATAAAAATTTAAATAATAAAAGCTAAGAAAATTGAATAGAATAAAATTTATTTATTTCCCTTTCATATTTCCTTATCCTTATAGTTGATCTACTTTTACAAATCAAAACAACAAAGAGAGTTAATTAAAAGTGCAAAATGCTTAAAATCCCCTATGATTTCCATGCTTTTTCTTTTTCTTTTCCTTTTTCATTGTTTTATGTTTTCTCTTTTTTGTTTTCATTTCCATTATTATCATCTGAGATTAAAACTCAAAAGGCTGCTGCTGCTGCTTTTGCTACTGTGCACTTACTTGCCTAATTTTCTTTCTTGAACGTTTAGAGCAATTATTGATTAAAAGACACGCTGCTGCGTTTCAAAATTGGAACCGTACAACCAAATGTCAATATGTCAATGATAATGAATGAAAGGATAGAGAATTTTTAGTTTTATTATTAAAGTCTTATTATTGCTTTTGCTGTTTAATACTTTTAATGTACACGAAACATGCATCACCACACCACACCACACCAAACCATGGAAATCGAAAATTGAGGACTGAAAAAATCAAAAAGAAAAATACAAAAAAAAAAAAAAAAAAAATTATAAATCGAAAAGCCACTCAAATAAAGTAGAACAATAACTTTAAATGTAGAACGAGGGGTGTCACTTACTACATATGTACTTTTATGTTTGTTTCTCTTCAAGGATTGCACTTTTAATACACACACAAACATATGTAGATATACTATACCAATGACATCATATCCTGTCTATTCTTTTTCCATTCGTGCAGTCATGCAACTTGTAGCATGTTAAATGATAATTAATAATGTTCAGAGAAGTAGACAATTTTCATTACAAAATCGAACATAAAATAATCTAAAAATCTTCTTTAAAATGACCTTAAATTGTCACACCATTTAAAAGTATATAATATTATATTTATGGTTTAAAGGTTTAATTAAAATTAAATAGTCTCATAAGTCAAAAAAATAATGTGATTATTTTCTTTTTGTAAAAGGGATAATGCTGACGAAAGATTTATGATTATTCAATTAATGAATATTGTAATATCAAATTTCTAACATAGCAAGTCTTTGTTTTGGTTTTCATAAATCATTACAATGTGTAATCTTAGAACTTCGACAAAACATACAAAATGAGTTGTAAGAACAAAGCAAAAATATGACAAAAACATCAAGAAACTTGAAACTTTATTGTGAGAAAGAAAGAAAGTTGGGAAATTGATAGCTTTCATATTATTCTTACAATTAGGTAGCAATTTTATTTATGTTGATATTAAATTTCTAATTTCAATAATGAATTAATTAAAATCTTAAGGAATTGCACATAATGCAGCCTTAGAAGATAACATCAATGGCTAGTGATTGCAGTGATTATAAGGCTACGCGATTAGAATTGTACAAAAACAATCGGAGGATGCTCTACAGACCACTCATTCCGTACGTCGAGGATATACGAAAGATCAATAACAGGTCTACGAGGCGATCAATCAGTGTGAGACAAAACCCACACAAAATGCATAAAGTGTTTAACGAAAATCATATCTTTCGTCTTTTAGCTTTATACATCTTTGAGAAAATGTTTCAAAAAATGTAATCGAATATTAAATGGGGCTTCCTTGTGCTTTTGTCAAATCAATTAACATTTTTTGTATAGAATTATTTCAATTTACGAAAAGTATTTCGTCGGGAAGCCTTTATTATTTCAAAATGGCAAGTTAAAGTTAATGGCAACTAAGTATATCGTACTTTTTATTTTTAACGTAAACTCAACGAGAACAAGTATTTCCCAGAGAATTTCGATCTGGTTCAGATCTAGAGATTGCACAGTCCAGTCCAAAATGTTAACAGAGCATAATAATAAGAAGGCCTTTGTATAGCTATTGTCATAAATCTTTTCATTATCTCGAGTAAAAACATAAGAGCAATTCCCTTTAGTCCTACGGGGACTATTGTTCCCACATACTCTTTATGTATGCATTGATGATCCATTTTTGTAACTAATCATAATCACCATAGACTCTTGACATCTCGTTTGTTTTCATTTATTTTGCCTCTTCAATTAAAATCTTATGATTTTAATGGCATCTTTTTTGACATAGATAATTGGATGCCGTGGGCTAAGAAGTACAACTCTCCCTATCTCTATATTTTATTTATTTATGAATAACAATAACCTTAATTAAAAAAAAAACAACTGAAAATAACTTAAAGCACTGGCTACTAAAGGCCTTCGGCTTGACAACATATCTTTTTTTTAGGATTTATATTTCATTTACAATTAGTCCTCAAACCGCATTGTCAAATGTTAGGTGTGACTCTTGTTAAGTCTGCAGAAGATTACTCTGCAAGCCTCGATAGACAATCCGGTGTTGCTTGGATGTAATTTATTATGAGATTTAGATTATTTTCTATATTATTTTTTCTTACTTTACTTTAATGAAATTTTAAGCTTATGTAATACAAACAAATGTGTAATACATGCATAAGTAATTTAATTTTTTTTTCACTTTGATTTCTCTTCTAATATATTGCAAACGTTGCAAAATTTCAATAAATCAAATCTATTGAATATTGTATTTCTCACAAGGAAATGCCAAGTAAAGTATTCAAGAATACATATGAGAGTGAGTAACTTGAATATTCGATTCGATATTGTTATCTCTTAGCTTGGTTTTATTCATTACTAATGGAAATGTTTCCACTATTCAACTTGTCTCATTGTTAAATAAAATAAAACAGCATTCAAGGTACACGGTACAACATAACATTGTCTGTTGTCATTGTCTGTGATTATTGTCATTTTATTCTACATTATTCATGGAGAATGAAAGAGACAAAGGTTTGTTTTTCCCAAAAAAAAAAAATAAATATATGAAAAGAAGTAATGCAATAACTACAACTTAGAATATCTTTTGCTACAATACAAAAAAAAAAAGGAAATTAATGTTATAAATAAACATTTGTTATTTTCTATTTTGTTCTTGTTTAATTGTTGGCACAAAAATAAATGACAAGCATTTGATATATCGTAGTACTCCTTCCTTTTTCCTCATCTGTATTTTTCTTTAATTTAGGGTAGATTACCCATCCACTATGATTTTATTCTGATGCTATTTTTAATTTAAACATAAAAAAAAATTTTATTTCTTTTTTACATTTTCATACCTTTCACAATAATGTAAATATATATAGGTATATCACTTTGATGATGAGGGTAGGTAATCGATTGGGTCGAGAGTCCATCCGTCTGCTGCTGCTACAAGTGTCAATTAATTTTTATTGAGTTGAAATTTGGTAAGGGTTTCCTTTCGTACACAAATAGTTGTTCACAACAACAGAGTTGTCCCATTTTTAGAATAGGTAATTCTTATCCAAAAATTAGACCAATAATTGATATAGCTACTGCCACTATATTTTTAGACCTTTACCTATTGATTGTTTGAAATGACAATTAAGTAGTAACATAATGAAAAGACTCAAAAATTGTGTGAAAGGTATTTTTGCTTCGGTTAATCGAAGTCCGTTTTTTTTTTGTTTGTGTTTGTAATTAAATTTACAAATATCTACAAATGTTCTCATTTCATTATAGTATTCATTCTCTCTCTCTCTCTCTCTCTCTCTCTCTGTTCTAATTTTATAGTGCCATGCTATCCTTGATTACCACAATTTTGTGTGTAGTTTGTTATTGTTGCCATCGCAACATCAAAAAACGCACAGAGGCCGCCTATAGACAACAAAGACAATGGCTTGAGAATGACCCCAATATGGAAATATATAGTGTTGAGCAGGTGAGTACAAAATGAATTTTTCCAATAATAAAAATGTCTTTTTTTTTTCCTTGAACAATTGACAACAAAGCAATACATAATTTCAATTATAATATGACAAGGAAAAGGAAATGTGGGAAGTTTACTTTAATTTTGTGGCAGGAAAGTTGTCCCAAGATTTATAGACATTTTAAAGGCAAAAAAGAAAACAGAATTTGAATTGGAAAAATAAACAGAAAGCTATAGTATTTAAAATTGTATGATATTCCAAAGATCAATAATTTTTAAACTTGTGTAGTCCGGAATCCCATTCTGAAAACTAAACTTCCGGCTCAATAAAATTCAATAGGCCATGTACGATATACATACAAACCTTACCTTATTTACTGAACCAAAGAAAAAAAAAGGTGTTTCGGTACATTTCCTTTAAAGAACTTTATAAATTTTGGGATGAGAAGGTGACATCTCTTCAATAGATGGGAACAACATACCTTTTCTTTTGATTAGTCACAGTTTAAGAACCGCTGTCAGAGAGTTTGTAATATGTACGTAAGCCAAAACCTCGTAAATATTTTATTATGCAGCTTTACAAATGTCTAACATTGAAACAAATGAATTAAGGAAACTAAACGAAGGGAAAGCGAATCTAAAACATGAAGCCAGTCAATTATCTTGTTTTTCCCACTTTTGTGAATTGCATCTAAAATGTTGCTCAATAAGTTATACATATGTACCAGTACTTCAGAGATGGAAACGGATGTTGTTTGCTTTAATTAAAAACTTTTTATTTTCCATTGAAAATAAAAAAGGGTTTCCTCTTTCCATTGTAATACAATACTATAAACTTTCATATTTCAATTACATTATTGACCAATAACGGCAACATCCTTCAAAGCAATTGAAGTTAATTGTGCGTCTGATCACAAACAAGAACAACAATGACTACTAGTAAAAACCTCAAGCCAAAACTTTGACCACAATTGCATGAGGCACGCACCCACGTACACTGATACTCACAAAGACATAATGTGAGAGTTGCCACAAAAGTCACCTAGTAACACAGCAGGGTATGTGAAGTGATGTGGTGCGATGCGATGCGATGTGGTGAGTGTGGCAATGTCAACCACAAAACGGACATTTTACTTAGTCGGCAACTTGTGAGACATTTTCAAGCGTAATGGATATTTATGTGCAACACTTAACAGGTGCGTCAGAGTAAGACAGAATTAGACACTAAACAAAAAACAAGAAGGCCGACATCAGAAAAATTATGGAAAAAAGAGAAAGGGTCAAAGATGAAGAGAAGTTCATTGTGATGGGGCACACTTAGCTTTACTAAGTTATGTTCACTAAGAAATGAAATGGGTAAACCGAACCAAATCAAATGTTAAACATTCTTGCCATACTTCTTTTTTTTTTTTATTGTATAAGCAACTACTTACTACTAGAATAATTCAGAGTTTTGATGTGGTTCTCTCATTGTAATTGTTGTTTGTGTTGCCACTGGGGGTGAGTTGAATGGGTCCTTTGAGTTGAGGTTCAGTTCAGTTGACTTGCTGTCCGCGAATGTAGTAAATCAATGTTAGCAACGCGAAATGGCAAAATGTCAACGCTTCACAGACACCATAGATATGTACTCTCATCTACACAAAGATACATACATTTGTATGCTTATATAATATTGTAGATAGATACTTTTTGTGTGCTGGTGTCTCCGGCAGATGCTTCTCTAGAGCGTCGAGCCGTTAAATTGGGTTACATAAATAAATTTATGATGTGTATGGGCAAGGGAAGGGAAGGGAAGGAAAGGGAGGTGTAGTGTGTATCTCTTCTAAGTGTGCAATTTAAACTTTTTATTTGCTTTCGCCAAATTTGGCAAATATTTTTTGGCTTTACTTCTTCTAGCTAATGGAGCGTGCATTTCTCTTCTTGGTGTTGTCGGCTTAACTTTGAGGAAGACCGACCGACCGACCGACCGACCTTGGTGTGACTTTTTTCAATGATGTGTTTTTTCTCATCAAAGGAAATCATAAATTTGTATTGTTGTCTTTTTTTTTCAGTGCTATGAATCCTCAGGACTCTTCTTGGCGGATTCTACAGATGGTTTGGCTACCTTACCTACTCTGCATCATGAACCACCTCCTTCATATGATGCTGTTTTATTGCATGAGCAACAATTGTTGCAACAACAGCAGCAACAACAACATTTATTGTTACAACATGAGCTACAGCAACGTGATGCCTCACCGCCACCAGGCTATCGCTCGTCGCTTGATGTCCATAATCTTGTTATGGGCAATCCCAGCATAGCTTATGGACGAGGCACACCAGATGGCATGGCAGCAGCAGCTATGTGTGAGGCAAATACTAGTGGTAATATCAGTGCCAGCAGCAGCTACAATGCCATTGAAGGTGCCGGTGGCGCTATAGCGCTGCGTCCTACTAACCATCATAATGCATTGCCTACGTCAAACCGAGCCAACAATTTGACAAACAATGCAATCATGAACATGAAGAGGGTGCTGAATGCGCAATCATGTTGCTCATTACAGCGTGCCGAAGTTGAGAATATGTGGAATGCTGCAGCAGCCGCCTTGGCAGCTCGGTCGAATATTGGTGGCGGCAGCTGTATTGGAGGAGCCGGCAGTACACAAAGTACAGAACTGGCAACATTAACACCACCACCACTTTTACGTAATGTGCGTAAGACTCGTGGCCACCATGCAGGTGGTGGTGGATGTGGTGGGAGTACCAATTTTGATGGCAGTGACAGTAGTAGCACGCGTTTGCATGTCAATGAGTTGGGCCGACGATATTTGAATCAGAATCAGAATTACTACAGACGTGGTTGTCCATTATGTGGCAAATTTCGCTATGATGCTGAGGCTGATGATGCGCTCGATATGTCAACCGAGAGCGGTTTAGATAATCCAACAGCCGCGACGAGCACAATGGCAACAACAACATTGACAACAACAACAGCAGCTGCCGAGGCACTCACTAATGAGCGCTCCAATGCTAGCAACAATGACAGGCGTCAGCAGCAACATCATCATTATTACAAGGATTTTGGTGATAATGAGGATAATGACAATTGCATTGGATGTAATGGTGCAGCAAGTTATGCTGCTACTGCTAATGCAACTTCTCCTTCAGTTGCTACTTTAGTGTCTACTCACATTACTGATGACCAAACAGAAATAGTTATTGACAGCGCAGCAATTGACGATGAATCAACAAGAGCACAACAAAGTGCGACAACAAGTGCATATGTCAATAACATCAACATCAACAGCAGCAGTAACAGAAACAGAAACACCACCAACAACAACAACCATACTACGAATACTGAGTTCAATGACACCAATGGCAACAATGCCTATATCAGTGATACTTGTGGTCCTAGTTCTGATGCCGCAACAGCTGTCATCGATGAAAATGCCAATGCTAATAACAATGAGCCGCAACAAGAGCAGACATCGACACCGGAAAACTTAAACAATGTTGGCGGCGAATGTGATTTAGGTGCAATCAACAATAATGGCATTATTTGCTTGGACATGAGTAAAATTATTGATAAAACTGGTTTACCCACCTATGAGGGAGCCATTAAACTAGAATCCAGTGGTTATGTTTAATTACAGAATTAAATTCTATAATTTTATGTACATACTTACTAGTATTTATTATGTGAAAAATCAATAATCAATTTACTGGATTTTCATTAAAAAATAAAAAGAAAGTGCTTTATTTTTTATCAAAAATGAAAATGATGAATGAACGAACGAAAAATTAATGTAACTAGAAATTACAATCTATGTATGGTTATTGTAACAAATATAGATTCAAACACTAATATCAATTTCATAATCAATAAGAAACACAAAAGAAAAACAAAATATTTGTATACATTATATCAGAGTTTGTAGTATTTCAAATAAAACTGACTTTTAAACAAATGCAATCAAGTGGAAATATGCCAGATTTCTAATCAATTTTATACATTTATATATACTTGGGAAGAATTGATTGTAGTAGTTGTCTGTAATAAGGCATTTTGGAGATCTCATTATGTTTACTACTAAATATTTACATAATATTAGGTAAAACCCAGGAGAAACTTAGAAGTTGTACAACCTAGTTTTCGTATAGAGAACTTTTCTTCTCTTATTATGTCAGGAAATTTTTTTAGAAACGCAAGGGTTGTTTCCTTTCTTGGCATCACTATTAGAAGATGGGGTTGTTTAAATATCCCAAATCTCGGGCGTAAAACTATCCTATGTTCAAGCCGGAAACCAACCATACACAATCACGAAATTTCAATGCAATCAGATGAACGGTATGGCAGCGCATAGCTTACGAACAATTTAAAATATTAATTTTTATATATTAGATAAGATTTAGAAAGTGAGACTCAATTCCAAGCTATAGGTGTTCTTTTGGACCCTTTAAAGTGATTTTCTCCGCGAGTCTGATTTAAAACAAATAACGTACTGTCAAAACTATACACAAAATAACTTAAGATTAATTGATAGAAAACTTCATTTGAAAAGCAAAAATCTGATTACTTTACTGTTTAGTTTAAACTAAATTCAAATAACCGTGAAAGTCATCAGATGAACCAAAATTTTAATTATTTTTTATAATAAACAATTGAATTAACAGAGATTGGGTTGTGTCATATGAAAAGCTTCTCTTTTTATTTTCAAGTTCACGTGAAATGATAAAAATCAAATTTATAAAATCATTATTTTATATTGAATTTTTGTAGAAGAAACCTAAGTAGCTTTATGTTTAGGGTATTTCATCTTTGATGAAACCAAAGTGAAAGTTTTCTCTTTTGTTTCTTCTTGATAAATGACCTATAACCGTAAGCCAAGCATGATTTAGACCGGCAAATTAGCCTTCACCTTACATTACACATACTTAATTCCGAAAGCAATTTCTTATTTATAATACACATTAACTGACACATCGACAATGATGACGGACGCAAATCTTATTGATTGTTGTATTATAGAAATGAGAAGTGAAATATATAATATCAAACTTGGTAAGAGAGAAACTATAAAAATCATTGCTCAGCAAGTATCTTATGACAAATGCATGCAGCAACAAATATACTTAGTAAACTTGCAACACGATTACCGACCGACCGACCGAGGGCGGTAAGCCAAATAGGTAGGAACATCACAATTGGATAGGGAGGGAGGGCTCTCTGTCTAAAGTTAGTAACCAAATACAAAAGTCTACTACTTATTTGTCCCATGCGGGTGGGTTTCCTGACGCCTTCCGTTTGTTTTGTTGTTCGACTATATGATTATTTGTCTTATTTGTTTGTGTGATATTTACATACATATGTTCATATATTCATATGTATAATGTTTATGTGTGTCTTAACTTCATCACATGTATAACAAATTACTACTACACGTAGTACTAAGTATATAGAAATGTCAATGTGGGAACTGACGCGTATGGTCAAAAACATCATCATAATCATCATCATCATCATCATCATTAACGTTCTTGTTCTCGTTGTTGCTGTTGTCGGCGTAATCGTCGTAGTCATGGTCGTTATTTGCTTCATTATTAAACTCATCATTATTTTGCACCATTTCACTTGTGGCACACACCCACACACACAATCATCAAAACACTCACCCTCATCATCATCATCATCATCATCAGAATAGCAGAATGTGCTTGTGGCATAACCTTGAAAATGTGTGGCAATTATTTGCGGTAACACAAGTAATTGTATATGGAAAAAAAAATAATAAAAGAAGGGTTTCCATGCAAATTTCTTTAAAGTTTCTTTTATTTTTATGTGTTTCTCTTATTCAAAAGAAATTCAATTTTGGTATTGGTTCTACATAATAAAGAAAAACTACAATAAAATTATTTATTTTTTTTTTTTAACAATATTAATAAATAAATTATAATTTATTTTTAGTTTATTTTTTTTTTTTTTTTGTGGTTTCTCTTGTCTGAGACGACTCTGTTGCCATTATATTCATGGTCTAACTTTTATAATGGCTTCGTCGTCGTCGTCTGCATTGAAGGTTTAAATACCTTTACATTTGAGGATAATATTTTCTTTTGGTTGTTAAGTGCATTTTTGCACGTTATTTACATTGTTTCTTTACACCAATTTGTTATTGTTTTTTGCCACATACCCATAATGTTATGTATGAATGTACATATTATTATATGCACATTATATCACAGGGCGTATACTTAATATAAATTGATTTTTATTTGTTTTCTTTACTATTATATATTTTTTTTTAAATAATAATTCAATAGTTGCATGTTTTTATGATATAAAAATGTAAACTTTATACAGAGAAATAAAACAAAAAATATACATATTTTCAATGGAGGACAAGGATAATTATATGAATTGTTAGATCATTTAATCTACGTTTTATTAGTTTTGCTTATGCTTTTGAGCAATGCTCAATGGAAAGTTAAGGATAATTAAAAGAACATTAAGAAATATGAAATACAACTTCAAAACAAAAAAAACAAAAAAAAAAAAAAACAAAAAAAACTAAAACTAAAACAAATGTTTGTAAAAATCAAATAAAAATTCTATCAAATAGTTTTGTATATACATACAAGGTGGAAAAAAAAGTCAGTGTAGTCCGGGGATGGTTTTAGTACGCAGGCACCATATAGGACTGTTTGTCCGTTGAATCGTGCATCCTAATAGGTCGGTCTATTGGGATCTCTGAAGATCTACACCTCCTTGGCGAATCCAAAAAAAAGCTAAGTGAATTTTATACACTTTTTAATATTAAATATCACTGGTATGGAGATTGGATATTCTTCTACAGTGCATTGCTCTGCGACCCACTGGTAGTTCCTGAAAGCACCCGAACTCGACTACAAAGTCATTATACAAGATATTGATATTATAGAACAACATTCTTATAATAATTTGACATCAAAAATTAACTCAAATGGTTCATCATCACTAAAAGGGTTAAAACCATTGATTCAGACAAATTATATCTGTGTCAACAAGTCCAAAATCAGATGTTGCAAATAACAGTCAACACTTTCAATGTGTCTGAAAAAAAACAGTTTTTTTTCCAAATACAATGAATAAGGGAAAAAATAAAACTTTCAACAATGTTTTCGGTTGGAAAAGGACCTTACGGTACTGCTGCTAAGCAAAGCTTCATAGGGCTGGTACCGGCAACTTTAGCCGTCATCTTGGTTGCGGGGGAATCTCTCTAAGCCGCGTAGTTTCTTCATGACAGTTGCCGCAAACTCGGAAACAGCATTACATTTGGACTGGTTTTCCAGCATGAGGCTTGCCATGTTCGCTACCGAAGGCTGTTCACCTAAGACCTCTCTCAGCTTCTGTTGCTCTCTGCCGAAGATTCCGCAATCGCGTATTATATGAGCAGCTGTGTGGGCGCTTCGCTTTCTCGCTCTCTTTGTTGTGTATACTGACATCACCTGAAGAGCGTAGCTGTACTTTTGTCTGTGCAACAGCTGTACTGTTGTCCTCTCTTTCTCTATAATTCGGTCAGACTCTTTCAACTAACGTCAACTACACAACGAACACACACTTTTGTTTCCACTTATTTCGTGTTGATCTCTCAGAATCACTTTATTTTTGACAGCTCTTTCAAAGTGTTCCTTTTACACCTGTTATTGTTACACAGACAGTATTTCAACTGTTCAACTGGAAACATATAAACGAGAACATTGATACAGCCATACGGGGCACCGATACTGAGTCAAACGTCTATCTCATCCAGAAGATACAGACAGTAAACGCACCTTAATAATAATGATGTCATATCCAGGGACCTGAGAATCCCTTCAGTCTGTGAGCAGATCAACCTTCACACAAGCCGATATAATGAACAACTAAAAACTCATGTCATCAAATTAGCATGCGCTCTTACCACAAACACCTCAAGGAGGAGGCTCAAACGTCTCCACATTGATGACCTTTGGGTGCAAGGACACAAAAGAATATTAAAATATTTCCCTGCAAACTTATTTAAGTTGTCAATTTCTTGCCTTTCTGTCACTTCAATTTTTTATAACCGTTAAATCGGTGGTTTTTATTTACTTATGTATTTATTAAATACTTATATCGTACGTGGGCTGTTCAATAAATCTTTAGAAAATCCGAGAGATCGCGGTGCTAGCATCGATAACATCACTACTCACCTGTTGAAGTCTCAGTAAAACCAACCACGTGGTTTTATTTTTATTGTCAATTGGATCCACAAACTTTTGTGTATTGGAAAAATTGGAAAAAAGTGAGTTTCGTGCGGTGATTATACACTTTTATTTAAAAAGTTTAACACCGAAACCATATTCACCAGATTGGCACCCAGTAACTTCTTTTATTTCCAAATTAAAAAAAAAAATGGCTCGGTGGATGACGTCTCACGTCGAACGATGATGTCATCAATAAAACAAACGCCTATTTTGGGGAACTTCCAAAATCCTTCTTTTAATCTGTATAGAGCTAGAAGGGGTTTATAATGAAAAACAATGTTTTTCTATATTTTTTCCTAAAAAGACTTATTGATCAGCCGACGTACACCACGTGTTACAGCTATAACAACGAGGCCTTAAGCTAAAGTCGGTGAAAAAAAAAAACAAAAATTAAATAAAATTGTATTGAGCGAAACTCAGCGCAAAGTATATGAAAAAGAACGAAATAGTAGGAAATCCGTTGGTGCGAACACGAAAAATATGCTTGTACTACCCAGCCATGCTTTTGAATGGCTTCCTTGGTCATATTGGCGCTACGACTTATGATTGCCGATTAGTTTTTGTTATCTTTAAACAGTTGCACATAGCGCTCCGCATTGATTATTTGATTCTGTTCAAGTAATTCGCAATGAATAATCCTTTTCCAGTCCCACATAGTTTTTGCGCGCTTAGAACTTTGATTAACAGCAAAAAGAAAAATGTGACGAAAATGCTCATTTTTTTGACATTCCATCATTTTAATCATTTCAAAATTACCAAAAATAAACTCAAACAAAAGAATTAAAACACATAATGGTCCATTAGAACAAAACATCCTAATCCGACTAATGTAAAACATTATTCCATGCGGAATATTAATAAGTATTTAAAAATAAAGAAAAAAAAAAAAACAGCGGAAACTTACAATAGTTTCAACCAAATATATAACATAAGTATTTTTAAATAGTTCTCTTGAACTAATTTGGTAATTATATATTTATTTAAACTAATGGAGCTTATAAAGGATGTAGAATACAAAAGTGCTAAGCCCCTACGAAAATCACATGAAACTTAATGCGTTCTATACAAGTATTCTAATATAAAAAGTTTTTGTAAATATAAGAAATATTTAATGGAACTTTCAGTGATTGTTGTCTCATATATGAAATTATAAGTATGTGCAATACTTCTTGAAATAGTCTATTATCATTATTAATGTCAGGTTTCTTAGTAGAATAATTTGTATTATTAATACTAATAAGAAGTAGGATTGGAAATATATTATTATACTACTTATTCATTCTTACTTATATGAATTTAAAGTAAGAATATAAAATAATTTTAAATTTTGTTTCTGTAATGACATTTTTGTGTTTAAAAGAAAGTATGTATATTAATTTCACTTTTGTATTTTTAAACCAATAAATTTTTATAAATGTTTTTTTTTTTTGAAACAAAGGCTAAAGAACTCTAGATTTCCTAAAATCAAGTCATTCACCTTTCTTACGACAATCACAAATTATATTTTTGTTGTTGACAACAACCTGACAGAAAGACAAACAGACAAAATGTGTTGTGTTTGATTGACTACCTCTTTGCTGCCTTCCTCTCCGAGGGACTCTTAAGAAACTTTTATTGTATTGTATTGCATTCAGCTGAACATTTATACAAAATTTATATGGTGTATCGTACGTTCGTTTCCATTCAACACCAACATCTTTTTCCCATTATTTTCAGTTATTGTATTATTTATAAACAAAATTTTTTGAAATGAACCATTTGCCTAATTAGAAATTTATAAGATTTTATTGATTTGATTTTTCTTATGAATTATAAAAATGTTAGACTTAAATTTTGATTTGATGAAATTTGTTTTAATTCGTTAATAATTTAATTTAATAATAACAATTTTAAATATCCAAATTATTACATACCGTCGAAATGGTAGCATCATCTAAGTATTTTTTAATAGTTTCGTAATCAAAATGAATATTCTTTTTTAAATTCAACACTTTTTATATGAAAAACAAAAAATGTATTGTAATTCAAAGAATTTTTTTTTTTTTCTTTCACATATTTGTAAACAAAAAGTTGATTGAAATCTCTTTGCTTGCTAGTATTATTTTATTTTATTTTATTTTTATGCAGCTCAAACAAAAATATAAACATGTACTCATTTAGGAACATTCACCAGATACAAAATACACACAAACACACACACACACACACACAAACTGAGAGATTGAAAGAATCAAAAATTTCATAAAAGAAGAAACACGCGAGTTGTCTCTTGTGTTCTGGGTCAGTGTAACGAGTGAACGAGAAAGTGTTTAATATACAAAATATCTTTTTATGTAAATAATATTCGTTTATAAGTATGATGAGCGGCGGAAAGAAAATTGAATAGTCAGACGACGCACGTAACTGATAATTGCAACTGAAAGTGATGCATCGTTAGAACAACAAGTGAGGCACAAGTCGCACTCACAACAGTCGGTAGACAGAATACAGTGCAGCGGCGCAAACAGCTATAGATACTTTCAATGATAGATACAATAAGCCCACACAGACATACTTGTACTACAGATAGATGTACGTGTATGTATGAATTTGAATGAATAGTGTGAGAAATTTATCCATACACTGTGTCATCATCATCATCAACATCGGCGCCATGGCTCACACGGCGGGGCCAAATGCCGACGCCAACGTTGACATCGTCATTATCGCCATCGACGTTAAAGCAGCCGTAAACTGAGGACAGACAACAGCAGCAGCAGTACAACAGAAGCAGTAGTGCAAAGCATTAGACCCACGCCGGGTGGCACGGGTGTATCTGGTGTACATTATTAGTTCGATTTATTAATAAAAAAAGAATATGTGAAAGGCAAACTTGGTTTATTTCAAAGGCCTTTTTATATCATTTATTTTTATTTGTTTGCTGTACTGAAATACTAATTAAGACTTTGTACATTTTATTTTTATAACAAAGACAACAATTTGCATCGGTTGTAGGCGTGAAATTGCCATTTGTTTAATTAAACCAATTCAAATCCATACATAGCCTGAAGATATTCTCTCTGTGCAATTGACTCAAAGAGAGAAATTCTATATACAATAATAATTGCTACACACAAAAACTGTTTGTTAAATAAAAAATTGTTTAAAAATCATGAATCTTGTTTGGATCACAAGGTCTTGTGCTAAATACCATAGAATAAAAACAAAAACAAAAACAAAAAATAAATGTTAAACTTAAAACTAGACCTGATAAGATGTGTGTATTTCTACGCTGCTTATCACTTTAAATACAGAAACTAAGTGTAAGTCAAATGATTCAAGACATTTTAATGGCATATTTTTGAAAAAAAATATTTTAAATACTTAAAAGTCTATGAAATTGAAATAAATTTGATTTATTCAAAGCATAAATTTATCAGATTCCATGGCATTGAAAGGAGTTTGAATTCTCCACAGAATGAGTTTTGTAATCAAATACAAAACAATTGAAAGGAATTTGATTTGTCCAAATAATGAGAAAATCAAATGATGAAATCAGAATACTATATTGTAAAATAAACACTTTTCCTTCTTTCTTTTCAATTTGACTGATGAATATGCATATTAATTTCCAAACTATACAAAATGTAGATTTCATACTCACTGAGTATGTAAGTACTACATATTATAGGTGCTTTTATTTGATCATTTGAAATTTCTAAGGATTATAGACTGAAGGAATGAATGATTATTTTTTCAAATCAATGTTTATAATAAATTGTAGTCCTTCATCTATATTAATATTATAAAGAGAAAAAAAATTATTTTTTTGTTTGTTTGTAATGAATAAACACAAAAACTACTTAACTGATTTTAAAAATTCTGTCACTTGTAGAAAGCTACATAATCAGCGAGTAACATGAGATCTATTTTATTTACAAAATAATTAGAGATCCCTACAAAGATTTGCTTATAAAAGTCATTATTTGGAGTGCGTAGCGAAAACTATTGATGGTAAAATCAACATATTTAAAGTACTCATCATTTGGTGCGGATCGGATAACAGGAAAAGAATGGAAATTGGAAATTTTAATCCATCAATTCCTTAACTTTGTTAACTAGCAATCAGGAAATTCATGAAGAACTCAAATATCCATGGGTATCAGAAGAAATCAATCGATTTAGTCAGTGGTACATCAAAAGACTATATGATCATCCAAATAACCTGGCAATAAACCTACTCAACAACAGTCGTTCCATTCAGAGACGCAGGCTAATAAACCTAAATTTATGTAACTCTTCCTATAACCCATTATCCTTCATCATATAAAAATGTATTGTATATTTTCTATAAATATTAAGGTAAATCAAGTAATTTAATGATTTTGCCAATCTGGGATTGATGGTAAATAAAGAAAGAAAAAAAAACTCCTTAAGTAAGTTATACCATTCGAATTAAAGAATTACAATTAATTCGGATTACAGAATAGCTAATGCTAAGAAAGTAACCCTTTGGTTTACTGGATTTTCGGATCGAGTTTAGTCGGATTATCGAATTTCTACTGTATCATCATAATGACAAGAGAAACCAAATCTGAATAGGACAAATGTGGGTTATAACTAGTTAGATCTTGAAGAAAATCTTTATAGTTAACTAGCAATCCCGGGGGATTGTAGGTCAATTTTGATCAAATAAACGCTATATTTCATTTACAATAAAGCTTCTTATCCTTTAGAAATTCGATTTTGAATCTTATGAGTGGCTTTCACGTGATGCCCGCACAAACACTTATAGCCTACCATTTTTTATACTCTTAACGGGAGTGAATAGTATTATAAGTTTGTCATGAAGTTTGTAAGACACAGATGGAGACATCGCAGACCACATAAAGTATATGTATTTGTGATCAGCTCGATGAGTCCATTTAGCAATGTCCGTCTGTTCGCAGTCCTAGTCAATCAGTTTTTGAGCTAGAGAGCTGATATTTTGTACATAGGTTTACCAAACGTCGATCAAGTTCAGGAATCAGCCGAATCGGACCACTAAGGGGATACCTCCCACGCAAACCCCCTTTTTTAAATTAATGTTCTTATTAGAAAAAGTTTTTTGTTTTTTGACTTATTGAACTGACTCTCTGACTCATAGCCACCAACATAATATATTTCAAGATCCTCGGACCACTAGCTGGGACGTGAAGAGTATTACAACTTCGGCATAGCCAAAGTTAGTCTTTTTAGGGTTCCGTACCCATAGGAGCTAACGTGACCCTATTAGCTTATGATGTCCGTTCGTCCGTCTCCTGCTCTATCTCATGAACCGAAATAGGTAGAGAGTCTGTAGAACGACAAATACTAAAAATACAAATTTTTAGAAGAATTGTTCTTTAATTTAACATTTTGTTTAACAATTTTTTTTTTTTTTTATTATAATTTTAGCTGTTAATTTTAGTATACTTTTAGGCAGATAAATAATAGATTTTCCTATTTTATATGCTGATCTTGCCATTTTAACTTTTAATACTCTTTTTTTTTTATTATTATTTTACTTAAGATTTGTTTATTAATTATTTATTAAATTTGCTGATTAATTACTTTGGTGCAGAAATGCAAATTCAGTTAATTATTATAGTCTAGTGAATGATATCGTTTGAGTCATCTTTTATCATTGAAGTTTTCAAAAGATTATAGATGTCACTTTGTTTTCCTGTTATAAAAGGTGTTCGTTATGGTTAAAGGGTTTCTCATCTGTACATTATAATTAGTTGCAGTTAATAGTGTATAAACTATTATAGTCTTATCTTATTGATATGACGAATCAAAGAAAAAAATCTTATGTCATTTAAAAGAATCGTATAAATAAATAAAATGTATGAATTACAATGTAGACAAATTGAACTAAACAACACAAGTATCGTGCAATCTTCTTGTCAAATCAAATCTTTATAAATATATATATATATATATATATATATATATATAGTATTGCTATATACTATAACATCTTAACACAACGACAATTAGTTATTAAAAATAATTGAAATGAAAATCTGTGTTCAAATTATTTAAATGCAACACAAAATCTTACACAAGAATCTCTCATCATCTCATATAGTCGAAATAGAGAATATTGTGTAGAAACATGAAAATGTAGGCAAAGTAAAGAAAGATAAAAAAACAAAACAAAATGAAAAGAAAAGAAAAATCTGAAAAAAAAAGAAAAAAAATGAAAGAGCAATTGAGGCCGGTACTCAAGCGACTACCGCAGCAGCCACATCAGCATCATCATTGGGGCATAACAGCAGCAGCACAAACAACGTAAATCGCAATCAGTGCCGCAATCAAAGTGTTGCTCAAGAAGAGGGTCAGGGAGGAAATGACACAAGTGGCGTTTAGCACATAAAATACTATGTAGAACTAAAAACAAAACACAAAAAAAAAAAAAATATATACAAATTCAACTAAACTATGATGATTGACAATACTAAACTGCATTCAAAGTATAGAAAAGTAAAAGTGCAAATAACCAAGAAAGACGGGTACAATACACAAAAGGCAAAAGATGACAATAGTTTACACGAGTGCATAAAAAGCATCAAGCATTGAAAAGATATGTGATGGCATCTCCTTGTGTATCACCATCATCACCTTCATTCTCATCGTCATCACCATCACCATCATAAGCAGCAGCAACATGACTACCACCCTATAAGAGGAGGGGGCAGGTTCACTTACCCGCGCCGTGGGTTGTAAGACTCTTTACATGTCCTGATTTCACGCACACGATTTGTGACGGCGGCGTCAATGTTGGCCAGCGCTCCTTTGTAGCAATGTTTGTTGTTGTTGTGGATTTGGTTATTTTATATATCGACCAAGTTGTTATTGTTTGTTGCGTGACCAAAAAAAACAAAAAATAAATTGCCTTCTACTCTTTGTTTCTCTTGATGATTTTTTTACTTTCCTTTTGTTACCGCTATTTTTTGGGCTTGTCCCGATTTACATACATTTTTTTCTTTTTTTCTTCTTTTATATATTTATATATTATTATTTTTGTTGGCTAATAATTAACACGATTTCACCAATATGATTGCACTTATTTTTTCCGCTTCATTAAATCTACGGCGTCGCGTCTAATTGAATTTTTAATTGGAAAATATACATAATAATTGAGAAATACAACGAAGACGAAGACGACGACAACGACGAGGAGATCGGTAGCGGTGACCGTGATAGCAGCGTCAGCGCGGCATACGTTTGTTATTATATACTTGTTAATAATAGCGGGCGCTTTAAATCTCTGTGTAAAAAATATACTCCACCAAGCGCATCGATTTCAGTCGTTTTCAGTCGCGAAATAGATGATTTTGTTTTTACAAAATTACTAGTTACTTTTTCTTTTTGTTTTTGTACTCACAGCTGTTCCGCATAGTGTTGGAAAATGTTGCATTCACATAAGTGTTGCAAAGTGTTGAAGTGCTGTAAGTAAACAAAAAAAAACCAGTATTTTGATGCCGGTAGTGAACCCTGTAGGAACACAGTTTATACAAATAATATGATATTTTGTTTGTCTTTATAATATTGACATTGGGTTTTACATCCAACTTAAGTGAAGTTTCCAATAAGAAATTATAAGAAAACCTATGCTGATATATTTTATGAACATATATGAACAAATTTATTTATATACTAGATGCCCCATTTTCAAATTTTATCAAAATCGGCTTTGCACGGAAATGATAGAAAGAATGGTACATATTTGTTTCATTTTGTTGTGACTCACAATTCAAAAATAAGTTGGTGTTTGACAATTCAGACAGGAGCTACATAACGATTTTTAACTGAAACTGCGATAAGTGTTCAGACAGACTTTGCGCAGTTTAGAGCAGCTGTTTTTTGTTTTGGTTATACACATTGTGAAACATGAAAATTGTAAATTTTTGAAAATGAATACTTTAGAAGAAGTATTTTGTTATGGCCAATTGATGAATTTAAATACAAAAATAATGGTATTACTTAATGAGAAAGATGATAGTAACGAAGAATTAAACGATTTGATGAATACAAGTGTTCGTGTTCATCGGAGCATTTGGACTGTAGTAAGTTATTGTTTTTATTTTAAAAATAATTTGAATAATAGAGTACTAGCTACTTAGGCCTACTTTTTTTGTTGTACTTATGGGATCACCTGAATGGGTGTTAAGGTACCCATCGAAACGTTCAATGCTTGATCAAATTGTTGTTGTTGTTGCTTGATGTGTTGCCCAGCAACTATATCAAATTTTGTTCGTCAAATGAAAAACTTTTAATTTTTAGTTCTCTTTGAAGGTAGCAGCAACGAGTGCACACAGCAAATGTGCGACGGCAATTAACTATTTATATTTATGGTCTTTGCCGGTGGCAATACACCTTAATCTGATATAATTTATCGTAAAAACTATTAATTATTTAATTAATTAATTATTTCTTATAAAAATTTTTTAAATTGCACTGAATAAAAATTTATAAATAAAAAAAAAAAAAAAAAATTGAAATTTTTAAACAATTAATAAAAAAAATTAAAAATTTTTGGAATTCATAGCTAATTTTTAATATTGTGCATGTTAACAAAATACTGCAATATTTATTAATAATTTCAATTTATTATTATATATTATTTTTTTTTTATAAAAATAATTTAATTAATTACTAAATCCCTAAATTCATTTTTAATCATCAAAAAAATTTCGTTTTTGTTATTTTTCTCTACGGTAATTTGCGTTTCTTTTCTTGACCATTGTCAACAACACGTCTATTTACAACGACAATTTTGATTTTGTTCAAACATTTGGTCAAGCGTCAAATGACCCCCATCGACACTTCAAATAGCTTTCGCTCTCTCTTTTTTCGAACCATTTGATCAAGCATTGGACGTGTCGATGGGTACCTTTAGCTACAGTTGGACCCGGTAGGTGGGAAAATCTGAATTGGTGGGTCAAATTTCGTATATAAAGTTTAAAGACATATTTTAAATTTTATTAAGTCGCCTTTGTCAATTATTTCATCAGGTCCACTAATAAGTATCCAGTAATATATTGGAAGGAGGGATGCAGAACAATGTTTGCTTGGGAATTTAGTTTTTATGCAAAAATCAATGAAGAAAAAAAAAATTTCGTTAGCTCTCCTACAACGAAGACTTCTCTATAACACAGTAATAATAATTATGGTCCCCAATGACTTCGTTATAGAGAAGTCAAACTATTACATATAAATTCATACTCATGAATTGAATTTAATTATTGTATTTACTTACTAAGTTTATGCTGCAATTTTTCCTACTGGGCATGTTAGTATGGATTTTGAGTTGCCAGCGAACTCAATTTTTCAAGGGTGCTCAGTGGACCATCGTTCGGGATATCGACGATTTGAGTGGAATACATACAAAAAAATACTCACCCCCACTCACTCTCATCTAAAGAGAAAAATAGTCGGCAAACAATAATCACTGAAAAAACCAAAAAAACATTAAAAATTTGCAATATTCTGCACAAATGTTTAATATAAAGAATTACGATTATGATTGCACTAGGAAGTGCCACCTCCAGGAGCATGGAAACATGATTACAGCGGCATTAACAAAGCGTTCGATAAGCGATGAAAAACTTGCTGCATATATTGCAAAGTATTGTTGCAATTTTTGTGATATATTGGACAAATCGGTAAAAAAAAACATTCAAACAAATGCAAATCCAGTAAATGTGTAGTAAATGTTTAAATTAACTTCATTTTAGGGACGCTCTTCTGTTCATTTGGCTGCATCGGTGGGACGTTATGCCATTTTGGAATGGTTGTTGAACAATGTATGTAGTATGCCTTCATCATCATTAAATAAATGCACTCAAAGTTCTTAACATATTTCTGTTTATTGAAGGGAGCCATTATCAATGGTCGTGACTATGAATCGGGAAGTAGCCCATTGCATCGTGCTCTCTACTATGGCAACATTGATTGCGCTGTCCTGCTGTTGCGTTATGGTGCCAGTTTGGATATACTTGATGAAGACACACGCAGCCCATTGCAAAATATTTGTCGCATGTCTGAAATACTAGATGCTCCGATACTGTAAACCACCATGAAGATCCATCAATGATAACAAAACTAATTCTAATATTCAACAGGAATGAAATCCTTGTCTGGGGTTCCAATAGAAACTATAATCTTGGCATTGCCAATGAACAAAATGCAGCTACACCACAATCTCTTGATTATTTCCGCAAGGCAAATATATCCATTGAATCGATGGCCCTGGGCACATATCATAGTATGTTCCTAGATAAGAAGTTTCATTTATATGCCGTGGGACATGGCAAAGGTGGACGTTGTGGAGTTGCCAATGAAAGTAGTCTTCCTGCCCCGAAAAGAGTAAAAGTGCCAGTGAAAAATAGTGATGAAGAGATCATTTGCATAAGTGTTTCACGCAAACATTCACTTGTACTGACCAATCAATCATTGGTTTATGCTTGTGGCCTCAATGACGATTATCAACTGGGCATGCGAGAACCTGTTGATCAGTTGAGTAATTTCAGAGAAGTTGTAACGCTACGTGATCTTAATATTTACAGCTTGCTCGGCGTCATTGCCCGTGATCATCACTCAATTGCATATAGCAAATCAGCTTTATATGTTTGGGGTACTAATCTGGGACAATTTGGCATAAATCCGTCCAAAACTCCCCATATAAAGGTTCCAAGAATGGTGAGACAATTTTAATTTGTGTTGATTGTTTATTTTGATTGATTTTATATTGTATAATAATTATATATTGTAGATTAAAGTTCCAGCACGGCCTCATATTCTATTGGTTGAATCTACTAATACTGCTACTGTAGTTTATACCGATGATAATCAAGTAATGGTGTACTACCAATCAAAAGTGAAGACTTTAAAGACACCAAAGTAAGTTCAATCCTATATTATTGAATGTCGACTTCAAAACAAGAGTAGAATCTCCCTATAATTGCGCGGTAGTTCAAATTTCCAAATTATGTATTCTAGTTTATGCGAGAATAATTTCTTTGCCCATATCCTCTTCATCATCAGAAGAATGTCCTCTTTCATTTGATTGTGCTTCATTGAAATCTGCATTCCATGCTTTGATTCGATTTGGTATGCAGACACGAAATTATTGACTATTGTTCTAATTTCAGAGCGTTTAAAAGTTTACAATTAATCTTAGTTCTAATGACTTGATTCATTTATAATTTTTAAGACTTCTAATTTATGAGATTATACTTTAGTTTTAATAGTAATTGTTTTGCTGTTTTTGCAGCTATGAAGTATTGAAAAGCATATCGATTGACGGTGGTGATATTAAAAAAGCATCAAAAGGCTCGGCATCGGCATTAAAATTGCTTATGTTAACAATATCGAATGTGATTTTCTTTTGGTATGAACATACACATAATTATATGAGGTAAATATATAAGGTAATATGATAATGATTTGTTGCTTTTATGGTAGATAGAGAGAGAGAGAGAGAAAAAAAAAAGAGAGAGATTGAAGCTGACGTTCTTGGACAAGCAAAGGCGGAGGAAGGTTTTCAACTAAATGGAACATCAAACAACTAGACTTTTTAAAAGATGTCATTGATCAAAATTGTTCAATAAGAAGGGTCCTGTATTCCATCAGGATAACACCAGGTCACACAAATCATTGGTGACCTTTTGGAAGCTCCTGGAACATGGATGGGTAGTCTTAATGCACCAGCCTTATAGTCTTGATATTGCTCCAACGGAGTTGACTTGTCTCTTTGTAGCTGCAAAATATTCAGAGGAATAAGAGATTCTACGTATGAGTGGAGCAGTACATATTTGACCTAATTCTTTTAATCTTAATTATATTTGAAATCATGTTAAAAGCTGCAAGTCATTATTACTAAACAAAACAAAACAAATCTATCAATGAATCAATCAATTTCAATGTAAATTCACTAACAATATCTTTAAATTTATCTTGTAGATGCGTCTTGGGGCAAGTTACTCTCTCGCAAATTGATAAAATCCTACATAGATCAAATAAAGTGCTTATTTTGTCACAAGGCAATGTGTATCGTGGTAAATGTAATCAAATTGCAATACCAAAACACAAAAAAAAACCTAACAATAAGCCTAGTTATGATTATTGGCAGGAGAATGATATGTTTCGTACAGAAATTTCTCGCTTACTAATGTTTCGCATAGATTTAGAACCTCTGCCGCATGTTGATCGTGTGGTTGATATATTTAGCAGTGATGATTTCTCATCATTTGCTGTGCTGCAAGAGTCACCTATGAAATATTTTAAAGCACCAATAATTCAACGAACTGAATATAATTATAAAAAACTTTATCACGATGCTTGTGAGACAGATAACATTCATGATGTGATTCTACATGTCGAAGACTCATCATTTGTAGCTCATAAACTAATTTTGTATGCTCGTGCAGCTGGCTTACGGGAAATCATTCGAAACAATTTAGATAAGCATGTTTACCTTAAGTATCCACTATTGACAGCCAAGATGATGGAATTCATATTGAATTATATTTATAACAATTACGTGCCAACTCCTGATGGTAAGTTTTATGCAGAATTTCGTCAATACTTATTTCATATTTATAAGATTATGTTGATATTTTCTATTCTTCTTTAGATATTGACTATATACGTCAGAGTTTGGGTCCCGATAGTCCTGAGACAAAGGCAGGCGTTTGTGCTTTATTTTGTGGGCATGTCGAACGTTTTCAGTTAAATGAATTGGCAATGTACTTGACCAGGTAATAAATGTTTTGTTTTTTTTTTTTATTTTAAAAATTATATACATAGTCATACTTCTCTATAATATTTCCTTTTATCATCAGTTATATAAATGACGAGTTTGTTGCCAGTCCTCCGAAAACATTCTTTCGCTTTAATCGCATGAGACGCCACGATTTCCCAGAATTACACGATGTAAAGATCATTTGTGAGGCCGATCGTGAACTCCCGGTACACAAATGCATTCTCGTTTCTCGCCTTGAGTACTTCGATATGATGTTCATGCATTCATGGGCTGAGCAAAACACAATTAAACTAAATACTATACCAATTGATTACATGGAACCAATTATTGATTATCTATACAGTATGGATGTAGAGCATTTTCGTAAGCAAAACTATTCGGAAACGTTTCTATACAACATGATCGTATATTGTGATCAGTTTTTTATTGAACGTTTACAAGAAGTTTGTGAACTTTTGATATTGGACAAGATCACAATACGCAAATGTGGTGAAATATTTGACTTTTCGACTATGTACAATTGCAAAGTGTTGAAAAAAGGTTGCCTGGAATTCATTTGTCAGAATTTGGCGCGCGTGTTGAGTTATCGAAGTATTGAAAATTGTGATCCGGAAGCTTTGAAATCTCTTAACACACATTATCGTAAAACATTTAAGGATGTTTTTGCATACCGTATGATTACGCCCGATTCAGAAGTTATTGAAGATGAGCTTTTGCTTAGTTATGTTGAAGATTTTGCAGTAGATTTGGATTATCGTATGGATGAGGTTAGTTCATGGATATTTGTATTATTCATTCACTGGCTATAATTAATTTGTTTTGTTGCTTTCAGGAAACCCAACAA
Organism: Amiota mariae; assembly: GCA_035041805.1. Classification (NCBI taxonomy): domain Eukaryota; kingdom Metazoa; phylum Arthropoda; class Insecta; order Diptera; family Drosophilidae; genus Amiota; species Amiota mariae. The sequence goes on from JAWNKV010000286.1 coordinate 5,107,625, forward strand.
AAAGTTGCTAAGAAGCAAAAAGATATGAAAACCAAACAAGATGTTAGAACATATGAAAGAGAGGCTATCAACAGTATGATGAAGAAATTAAGTATTGATGATAATCAAGCGCAATCGTCATCAGCGGTAGGAAAATCACATGTTGTAATGAGAGCAGAAGAACTATTTCTTGAATTTCATAATGAGTCGAAGAATTGGCTAAAAGTGGTCGATAAGAAGGAACAGAAGCGAAAACTTATTGAAACTAATGCGATTCTGAAGGAAGAAGATAAATCTGAAGCCAAATATGTTCCAATAACACCAAAGTCCAGTGAGTCCAAGCTACGTGAGACACCTGAAAGAGATACACCACCACCACCACAGTCATTATCATCATCATCATCAGTAGATGTAACCTCACCATTACACAATAAAAGCTATGATTTGGATCTAAGTCAATTGACACCCCAAAACCAAAAACTATCCCAAAAACAAAGAAAGCGTCTTTCATCGACATCGGCTAGTACCAGCTCTGCTGGTGGATCGACTACTAGTTGGCGTTCATCGCTAGGTTTGCAACCAACAATGCCTGTTTCCTTACCAAATGCCTGGCGCGTAGTGCCTAAATCACCATCTTCATCATTTACTGAAACAATGCATTCACCTCCCACTGGTAGTGCATACGATACAAGTTCTTTTGCCAATATGATTCGCGGCCAAAATGCTGCTGCTTCTACTTCTGCTTCGGCATTATCACAGCCAGAGCAAAATAATAGTTTCTCACAAATTCTTGCCGATGAGCGTCGTCAGCGTGAAAAATTTGATCGCATGCAACATAAATCGCTTGCATTGACACAAATCGAAGAAACTGCGATTGCTGAGCTCCGTGAATTTTATAATGCCGATAATATATCTGATGAGAATATCGTAATCGAACGTAAGAATACGCCGACTACTATGAATTTCAACACTTGGCAAAAGCATTAAATTTATGTATTAATACTTTACGATTTGTGCAATGCAATGAAGTAGAATTATTAATATTTAATATTTATTTATATATATATTTAAGGTTGACATGCATTTATTTATTTATAATTTTTTTTTTTTTTTTTTTTTTTGCTTCTAAGTTTATTTATAGCATAGTATGTTTTATTAAAAATACGTATACGTCAAATTACTTACACTTATATTTAAGTATCTAAGTATTGTATTCTTGTAATTTTTTTGTGAAATTGTATTGTCAGTAATTATTTCATATTCCTCTAATTTATATCATATAAGAACATAAGAATGTGTTTGTTTGTCAATGTCATTTTATTGGTAATATTAGGAGTAGTTCATTTGATTCTGAGTCATATATGTATGTAAGAATTTTTATACCCTGCATAAGTACTTTGGGTATAAGATAAAAGATATAAAATGTATGTTAGCCCTTTGCACTCCGAGCAAATTTCCATAAGACGAGCAAACAACTAACCACTTATCCACTATGCACTTTATTAATCAATTACAATTTACATAATATAAATATAAAAAATATTACAAAAAAAAAAAAAAAAGAATTTCTCTGAGCGAACCGGGCAGAGTGAAATTTTACATTCGCGTCATTGCTTTTTCCGTCATCGCATCATTTTATTTATTTATTTTTATTTTAACACATAAAACCTAATATATAATACGAGACTTAATATACAAGTTTAACGAGCACTAGCTACTGGGGTCTTCGACTCGTGGGTATAATTTTAATATTCACTTGCAGTATGTTTCTATGACCACACGAGTTGCAGCGAAACCGAGCTCCAAAAAGAAATCATTTTGTGTCTCAAGAATTGCAAGAACTCAGAGTTGAAGAGTCAAATTGAAGAAATTTTACAATTTCTTCCCGAACGTTGCAATATTATTAAAATTGTTTTCGAAGAGCCCTGTCACTTCGGCAACAGCTGAACGGACTTTTTCTCTGCTGGAAATATTGAAAACCTACCTGTTTGTTAATATGTTTGAGCCCAGACTCAACGAGTTAGCGTTGGGCAACATTCACAAAGAGATCGAAATTTCAACTGAAGAAATAGTTGACATGTTTTGCCAAGTCAAAGCTCGTCGTCTTGTAACATTGAACTGGGCAGCTGTGGATTGATGTAATCTAGACATCTTGTATTATACATGTATTTTTATAAAATTTAACAACCCTGCATTACCAGAATATGTAGATTATTCATTAATGATCTCAAAGAAAAGTCCAAAGAAATGTCAGTGAAGACTCATATTATAACAATGAATAAACGTTTTTTGTTTTGCAAAAATTGTGTTGACAAAACCTAGCCCCCCCCAAAATTGAATCATAGAACCGCCACTTTTCCATGCTACAAAAATTTTGTAATCAGCATCCAAGTTTATCTTAATTGTCCTATTTAGAATAGTGTTCCTTCTTCTTTCTTTCATTCTATCTTTGTCTTAGCTTCATTCTATTTCAGCTTAGCTCTCCTTGTACGTTGTCTCCAGGTTGCATGGTCCTGCTGATAGGTTTTTACTGCGCAGGTCAGATATCATATAGCAACAGGTTTTAAGTGGCCTTCCTGGTGCTCTCTTCACTACCTCCATTGCTAGTACCTTAGTATTCACATTTCGGTAACAAGTAATTTTTGATCGTGCAGCACTATGAAGCAAATATCAGGGCCAGGGGCGTACGCAGAAAAAAATTTCGGGGGGGTTTAGTGATCAAGTCTCTTCCTAGTGTGGTTCATGAGATACAGAATCGAAAAAACGTGACGATTTTTATTTTTTCACTCAAAATTTTACTCTAAATTTTTGCCCAGCGCAGCTAAAGAAGTTTCTCTTCAAATATATTACAATTTTTATTCACATTTCGAGGGGGGTTTGAACCCCCAATACCCCCTGCGTACGCCCTTGATCAGGGCAGATCTGACTACGATACGTCTTTGAAAATTTTGACTTAGAATATTGCTTTTTTAAAGCAACGTGACGACGTCTATATTCCATAATTTTTTACATCATTATTTTCATAACCTGGGTTTTCGCCAAAAAATTCGACTGGAGGTTGTTGCATTTGGAAGAAAAATTGTATGGAATTTTCGTTCAACTTGATTGTAACTTGATTTGGTACATGCTATGGAAGATTGACTTTAATTTGGGAGAAGTGCTTTGTTTGATCCATTCATAAATGAATTTGTATATTTTTTTCGTTATTATATTTCACTATGTATACAGAATCAATCTATATATCTATATATACACATATAAAATCATAGACGTCTTTTAGTCTGTGCACGCTAATCTCAGAAGCGGCTTAACCAATTTGAACGCGGTTCTCGCTTGTGTATTGTAGCAAGCTTCCTGTAACATATATCATTTATTTCATCAAAATCGACCTAATCGCCAAAAACCGGTCGAAATTAGTGGATTAAATTTTGCATATAAGGCTTAGGGAAATATTTTTAAATCAATTAAATTTGAATTTTGAGTCACAACTAAATAAAATAAATATCATTCCCATGCAAAGCCGATTTTGATGGGGCGTGGTAAAGAATGCCAGAACAGCTAGTAAAATTTATAAAAATGAAAAATTTAACTATATAACTTATTTGATGCTGCCTAGCTTGAGTCAGAGTCATATTCTTTTACTAGTGAAGTAGTAGTAGCCAACTTAGGAGTATTTTCAAAAGACAGAATCATAAGGAAACGCAATTATATTTAAAATATTAAATAATTTATAAATAAAGTATATTACAAAACGTGAATTAGTTTGTTTTTAAGGGGTTTTTCCCAGTAATTGTGAGTATTTATAATTTTTTTTCTGGATCTTACTTTTGAAAATGCCCCTAACTTGGCAAGTCTGAGTAGTAGCCACACTTCTGGTAAAGAAATGTGTAGCACTAGTGCCACACAAGTGGTTGCAATAATTAAATAAATAAATAAAAGATAAAAACTCGAACATCCTTTGCATTTGGATCTCTTTAATATGTTTATACCCCCAAATTTTCTTTATCTTTAAGAACTGAACAAGGGCAGCACAGCGCAGCGCAGATATATTTAAGGTCACAGTGTATATTAATCGCACTTATGGTAATAATCTTAATCTCTAGTTTAATTTCTTTGGTCCAATAATCAATTGTAGTACTCCGAACCGCCTGAAAATGACTAAAATTACTAAAACTGAAATCTGTAAATAGTAAATTAATATGAATAATTTCATAAAAGACAGATACATATGACATAAGTACATATGAATTTCTAAACAAGTAGCATGGATTGGATAATAATTGTTTATATCTGGGCTTTTATTATACAAATATATAACATAACATAACATAACAAAGGTACTACAATATATTTTTCCCTTTTTCATAACAAAAACATGTGTCATGTGATAAGAAAGAAGAAATAAAATACAATAAAATAAAATAAAACACAAAAAAATGCGGAAGTTATAAATACAAAAACTAATACTATGATGTCTTAAGTATATACTAAAACAAATACATATATACATACATACTCGTACATAATAAACAAAAAGTATAATATTTTGCCCATGACCATGTTGAAATTGAGAATGTGCATAAAATAATTTACAATACAATAAAATACTACAATATAAACAATAATTTATAAATTTATATAATATAATAAAAATGAGATTGAGAATAAGACAGAAACAATGTAATTTTATAATAAATACATATGTAAGTATGTATTTCAGAAACACTCCTTACGAAAAGCAAATCCATATTGATCGCATTTGTAGCGCAGCGTTTTCGCCAATTGTGGTGGACCACAATAGAAAACTGTGACTTTGCCTTTTTTCTGGGCCTGTAATTGCTTAAAGACTTTATCCCAATTGGGTCTTCCAGCATTGGTGCGTGTCTTGAGACCAGTAATAAGATCACGTTTACCCTACAACAATGAATTAATATAAATTTGGAGAATAATACTGGGGACTAATATGTATTACCTTTTCATGAAGCAAATCCAAGGCCAATTGTAGGCCTACAGCTTTCATATCAGTACGTTGTAGCGCGCTCGTTATATACATATGCATATCGAGGAAACTGTACATAGAAAGTGGATAAGTAGTTTAAATGAAGTGTCATGTGAATTCATTAAGAATTAAGATTAATTACCGTTCCATCGCTCCACCCAACTCAGCTTGCTCGATTTCCAATTGTGATAAGAGATTGACAAACCATTCAAACGAACGCTGATCGCGATTGATCCAAAAGAAATCAACCTTACGCAAATTCATCACAGATTTTGGTATATCACTTGCCCACTCAAAATGGCAATGTGGACAGCTGTGTCGCGCCTTCCAGTAGCGATGCATTATCGATTGAAGAATCGATGCGAAAGGTGTCACACCAATACCTGTGCCAATGAGTACCGCATGCTGTGCTCCAAATATGTGACTCGAGGGCGCACCATAAGGACCATCGATGAATATCTTTTATTGATTGTATATAAAATTGTTCGAGATCATTAATCTTTATATCTGTGTGCGTGAATGAGTATATAAAATCAAAGAAATATGCTTAAGACCCAAACCTCCATAACACCTGCATCGAGTGTGACCTTGCCACCGGAATTAGTTGGTAAACTGCCATTGCTGCCATGGTTTCTTATTGAGGTCGATAGCGTACGCAAAAATGTAGGTCTGCGCCGCCGCGTTTTTCTACTACCCGTGTTTGTGTCCTTTGCCAGGCCAGATTTGTTTTGTATACATGTGTGTAGATTTGTATGTTACATATGTATGTGTGATGTGTTGGTGTTGGTGTTTGTGTAGTTGTCCAAAAATTTAATTGTACTTCATTAATACCTTGTTTTTTTTTTTTGGTTAGATTAAACGAGGCGCTACTAAGCTACGTTACGTGTACTTACCTCTAAAGGCTTGGCTACAATATAATCTTGGGCTTCGACGACATTACCCAGGGCAAGATTAAATTTCTCACTGTGGATAACTGTATGTATAAATTGAAAGATATAATTGTTAAGAAAAAAATATAAAAAAAAAACTAACTTTGGCTATGCCGAAGTTGTAATACTCTTCACGCTACTTCTAGTACTCTGAGAGTCTTGAAATTTATAAGGTTGGTGGATGTAGATCAGGCACTTATATTGTGCAAATTTCAGTTCCATAGTACAAAAAACAAACAAGTTTTTCTAATAAGAACTTTCATTTGGATCCCGGTTTGTATAGGGGGTACCCCCTAGTGGTCCGAGGGTCTTGAAAATTATATGGTTGGTGGATATCGGTCAGAAACTTATAGTGTTCATATTTCGAGTCGATAGTATAAAAACCAAAAAAGTTTTTCAAATTGTATGGGGGGTACCCCTAGTGGTCCGATTCGGCTGATTCCGACAAATGTACTGCGTATGGAAAAAAGAAAGCTCCGTGCAAAATTTCTAGCACAAAAACTGAGTTTGCTTACATACAGTCGGACAGACGGACATGGCTAGATCAACTCGCCTCGTCGTGCTAAGAATACATATACTTTATGGGGTCTCCGATGTCTCCTTCTGTGTGTTACAAACTTTATGACAAACTTATAATACTATATATAGTATAAACATATGTAGTTAAATTATTTAAGAGTTACCTTTTGGCACTTGACCTTCTTCAGCATCTTTAACAGTAACAGCAGTCGTGGAAACTGAAATGGTAAGAAAGATTAATGCAAATGCAATGACAGATTTATCAGGTCTACTATACTTACTGTTACCATTTGTAGGAAACTCTGGTTCCGCGCTATCCACGCTCGGCGTCTTAAAGGCAATAATTGTAGGCTTATTACGCATATAGCGAAAACTTTGAGCCAGCGATTTATTCTGTGGACTCAGATAAGCCAAACCTAGGCTTGGTAATCTTGTTCGCCGGACACGTGTCTCATCAAATGATCGTTCCGACTCTGAGCGACCCAAAGCACGGATTCTATCAAATAAATAATAATAAATGTTGTAAAGGAAATGTTTCTATAGATAAAGGTAGAAAGGTAGACTTACGCCTTTAGACGTGAACGTTTCTTTGATTTCACACTAATGTCAGGCAGGGAAATACTTTTCTCTAGTGGTTTATGTAAGCTCATTTGTCTTTCTGCTAATGTCCTACAACTTAGGTCATCAGTTTGGCCAGTCATGTTATGCCTATCACCTACAAAACCATCGTTAGTTACTCCTGCTCCATTGCTTTTCATTTCAGCATCTTTGCGTGAAAATGTTCGTTGCAATGTTTTCTTTATGCTTCGTATACGATTTACACCTGTACTGCTACTATTCATGGTGACAGCAGACCCAGTGCCATTTGCGCCTGCGCTATGGTTTTCAGTAGCTAACTTTGATGTGGCATGATGCTGACGTGGTGGTCGCACCGGTGCTTGTGTTAGGGATAATGGCTGCAAGGATGATGGTTTTTGCAATTTGGCAATATTCTGTGCCAAGAAATCGGTTTGCGGGGTTGCAGAGCTGTAGTTTTTCTTAATGCTTCCACCCATTTGGGAGTTTCGTTCATCATTTAAGCGCATAAAACTTGGTGTTGGTATGGCGTGCATATGTTGCGGTGTCATTTCACCCTTGTGTAATTTCTGTTGCTCGTGCTCAAAGTATTGATACAAGCGATTTGTCCACTCACCTACTGTGCGTATATGCAGCCACATATAATCCTCTTGCTCTGGTGCTGAACTTATTGTAAAAGGATGCCATTCATAGTTGGCAATGGCTGGGATATTCACAAACACATAATCACCGGGACGAAAATTGAAATTATAAGGGCGCTTAATGACCAAGTGTATAACCTTAGAAGGCAGAAGGAGTCCAGAACTGATGTATGTTTTGCCATGTTCGCCACGCATCCAAACATAACGTAATATACGCTCAATTATATACACTAAACCGGGTATTAGAAACCATTTCCAGAAGTTTGGACCATGAAATAGCATAAGAATCCAAAAAGGCACATACAATAGATGCGTCCAATAGAAAACCTCAAAGGAGCCTTTACGACGCACAAATGGCTGAGAGCATATAAACATAATGAGTAATATAGCAAACAATGCCATCCCTGTGGGATTTGCACAGCCCGGTATCAAACCAAATAGACCCGGTCGATCGGTTAATAACCATTCGCCTATGGTATAGTGCCCAGCATTGATTTTCGGATCATTGACAACAATTATGGAGAAGTTAAAAAGATGCATAATTGTGTGTAAAAGACTGAGTACTGATATGACGATGCCGGTGACCTTATGTAGATACACATGATGATCCAAAGGCAGATAGGAGGATAAACCACGAGAGCGTAGATAAGTAAGTGAGTGACGCAACATAAGCACAAGTACCCAAGCACAATTGAAATTAAGACATTGACCTAGGAAAGATACATACACATGTACATAAGTGTATTATAATCAGTCAGATTGATATATTGTAAATAGTAGTACGAGTAAGTAGTGCAAGAAGTTTTCTTACTCACCACATGCCCTGGCTATGATCACAAAACCATTACTGCCGCGATATTGTATGGCACGTGAAATGAACAAACAAAGATTTGTCATTATAAAGACAAATAAATAAGAGACAAACACTTGATTGTTCTTCATATAGGCAGGTGTCAACTGATGCGGTATGGGTATTGTGTTCCATAATTTCGTCTTTGACTTTTTGGCATTTGTAGTCTCCTCAGCCATGGGCACTAGCCAACGATCAATGCTACATACAATATTTGAGCAGATAAACTTATGATATTGAGAGAATCATAGTAAGTAAGTAGTATTACATTTGAACTTACGTTATGGTAAGATTCTCTAATAGGCCGCCATGTTTATGCAGTTGATTTTTAAGTGCTTCATATGTTATCTCGCCACGATTATATGGATCGGCATCTTCAAACATTGCCGTTGTGAGATCTTCAATCTAAATATGCGTAAAGATTTATTAAGTACACTCGATTGGCATGATTTATACACTCTTAAAGCACCTGATCCTCCGAGAATTCCATACCGTTCTCCTTAATGCAAGCGCGTATCACATCGTGTAGCTCCTTGTGCTGTATCAAACCATCGCCTGGACAACAACACCAAATAACCAACCAACCAAATGGAACATCATAAATCAAAGTGTTTAAAATTTTTATTTTTATTTTCTTTCATTTTTATATCTTTTTTTTTTCTTTGTTTTTTTCATTTTGTATCAGAGTCTTAAAGTATTATGCGTACCATCAATATCGTAGACTTTGAAGAGAAAACGTATTTTATCATCAGCCGATTGTCCCGAGAATTGATGTATGGCATCAATAAATTCTTGTAATGATATTGAACCAGAATTATCCTTGTCGAATATTTGAAAAACACGCTCAGTGAAAAAAGGCTGTAAAGATTTTTTCAATTTTGTTTTTTGTTTAGTAATAAGAGGATTGCTAACATGTTAGCCAAATGTAACTAGAGGAACAAACCTCAACCTCAACTACAACCACAACCACAGCCACAACCACAACCACATCCAGAACCATAACCATAACCATAACATTAACGACATGTGTACATTATCGTTTTTCTTTGCTGTGTATGTCATGTTATGGTAATCAATGTTGCTTTACCGTCGTCTTCGTAGTCGCGTTATTTTATTCTTGGTGTTCCATGCCATCTTCAGATCTCTGTTCATTGGTTTATTATGTGTGCTTGATTTTGGGTTCATTCGTTTGTTGGTTTGTTGTTGTTGTACGTATGGTTAATGCTGGTGGTGGTGGTGGTGGTGGTCAGTGGAGGGATTTGTTGTTTTGGTTCATTGGCAACTTACATTCTTGGAGGTAACAATCTTCTTAAATTCCTCACGCCGTATTTCCTGCTCATTTCCCACTGTGTTGCGAAATAGTTGCTCTAGGCGTGCCAATGAGCTCTTATCGAAACCTGTGCGTGGTCTGTGCGAAAATTGAAGGAGCATAAACAACAACAACAATAACGAGTTAATATTATGGATATGGACAATGTTTCGTTAGTTAGAAAGCCCCCTTCCTTTCTTCCTTCTCTTAATTTGCCTTTTCTTTTTTGTTTTGCCATAAATTAAAGTTTAATTAGAGCTTGTGTGCACTGACTTGCACTTGATTAATAGCAACTTCAAGTCTCTGCATTTCACAATATCAGAGGTAATAGAAAACAGTGGCGGCACTATACTGTACATAGAAAGTATAATAATACGAGTAAGTATATACATTGTAGTAAGTTTCAAACCATCTTTGCTTGAACTAATATAAACAACAACAGATGCAACATGGGCTCGTTTAGGCAATTCCCCAAAGCACCGAACACTAACCAAGTAAGCCACAATCTCTGACTAAATTATGGCCCGAAAACAAACTGAAATATTGAAAAAGGACTGATTCGGTGTGACATTCCAACTCTAGCATCATGTAAGGTTGCTGTGAAAGTGGTCACCATCGCATGTATTTGGTATTTGACCCTTAGATATTCTGATGCAAAAATTTCGGGCAGATGTTTCTTCATTTCTTTTAATTTTTTTTTACAACATAATTGATATTTAATTGGTACATACATATTAGTGAATTCGAAATTCAAGGCCCCCATTAATTAAAACACGCCACTGTTTTTCACCATGTTAATGGCTTCCATTTTGATGATGATTTTCTTTTTATTCGTGCTTCTTTTCTTCCTCTTGTATTTAAAGCATTTGGTAAAACAATTTGTTGGCAATTTGTTTAGCTTTATTCCTAACCATTAATAATTGATTTATCTGTGTGGGTCCATAAATTACTATACATACCTTGAATTTGTCAAATGCGAAATGAATTCCATGACTTGATTTGTTGATATTAAGTTTGTGCTATCCATGTCAATAAGGCGATATAATTTATCCAGTATCTGAATAAATAAAAAAATTACAATCACTTGTGAAAAATGGAAAATATTGGAATATGGAAATAATAACTTACACCACGAGCTTGCCAAATATCTGTAAAGTTTTTGAAATTAACTTTTCTATTTTCACCACAAATAACATAAGCAACTGATTCAATTTGCTCAGCAAAATCCATTTGTCGATCATCACTGTAATACATAGAAGTAAGATTATTCATATGTACTACATTTATTATGTATATTATTACTATTATTATAAAACAAATCTAATGGATCTACGTATATAGTAAGTACTATTTGCCTATTGCAAAATGTCATTATGTACAATAAAGACATTTCTGATGCGATGAAGTGCTAAAAATTCCAAGAAGTCGTCATCATCAACATGAGCAGTAACAAAAGTCTCAATTCAACTTCATTCACAGCCAGGTTGACTACCTAGGCAACTACAGATTCTGTCTGTATTATAGATACAATCGCTTTACATGTAGCGAGAAAGCGTGACATTGGTATTTTAACGCATGGAAAAACGCTGTAGGTGGACACATGTATGTAGTAGCTGCCGCCGCTACCATTGCAGTAGGAACGCAGCCGCAAAGAGCCACAAATAAAAAAGAATGTCTGGAGTGCTTAGTGAGCAAAAAGAAACCTTGTTAGCTGAACGTTGTGGCAAATAGGCAATTGAGTAGACAATCGGACACATCGACAGACGGACAGGTAGACGCTATCGTACAAGTGCATGTTTAGTGTGGCAAGCAACATACAAGTACATGGATCGGAATAAGTCACACCAACCGGCAGATAGACCGACTGACCGACCGACCGACCGACAGACCGACAGACCGACAGACCGACAGACCGACAGACCGACTGACAGACAGACAGACAGACCAATCCGACACCAAATGTAGTAAGTACATACAATATCTTCAGTCATAGGCAAGACAAATGCAACAAGTGGCACTTTCAAGACCAGTTGCCACCATATACAACACATAGTTTCATTCTAATAGCAGCCTCCTTATTTAACCCAAGAGAAGGCAGACAAGGCAGACAAGACAGACTACCATGGAATTTAGCAGTTTGCAGTTTGCATAATTTACTTTACTTCGTAGGCGCGTCTTTGGCTGATTTATGGGAATTTGACTAAATTGAAATGTTTTAAAGTAAATAAATTGTAATTTACATACGTAAGACGTCCTTTCAAATGTTCAATCCAACGATCTTGCACAAGATAACCATGACCATCAAGATCGAAGAGGTGAAAGAGCTTTTGTTGAAATTCCTGTAAAATACCAAAAGAAAATATTAACATATTTAATTGTATTTTTGTATGTATATATAAATAGAAAAAGAGAGAGAGAGAGAACTTAAAGACATTTAACAATTTTATTTAATTGATATTTAATTAAAATAATATAAATCTATTATGCAACTTGTAAATTATTAGCACTCGCCGCCGCTTGAAGCCGCATGTAGTATTTCTATAATTTCTTGATAAACAAGTCAAAGCTGTAACTAATATGTTAATTATCGATGTATAAACATTTATCTTCATATCTTCTTTTTTTTTTTTTTATTGATTTGTTTAGATATGAACATATGTATGTACTATGTATGCTGATGCTGATGCGAGCCTTCATACTATTGCTACTTATCTTTTCCTCATGGCTCGTCTGTAACACATCACTTCATTAATATTTAATGATTACGTATGAGTAATAAATTATGAATCTTTTAATTTGTTGATTTGTTGTTCGTTCTTTTTCTCCTTCTTTGAATGTCTTTGTACTCGTATGTAAACAAAGAATGATTGTTTATTGTTTCAGTGATAGACTTCTTGATAGTAGTAACTTTAACATGAAGTTAAAATACAAATTTAGTATTGAAATAATTATACGTATATAATACTACTCTCATAGAATCATCAACCAATAGATTGTTATTTAAACAATTGATTTTTGTTTTTGAAGTTTATACAAATGTGAATTAATGGTCAATATCAGAGGGGAGATGTACATAATAAGTTGTTAGACTCACATCCGCATATTTGAAATAACTTGTTTAGTTAAATAAAGTAAAATTAGTGTTCCCAAAGATCTAAATGGTATTTTATTTTAAGCAGAAATGACTAAGGCAACAGGGAACTATTATATTAAATTATTATTATTATATTTTATATTTATGTATACAAATTTATTGTAAAAATACATGTTCATTGATCAATTTTAACAATTTTTTTCCGAATTTTTTGAATGAAATGAATGATAAATAAGAAAAGGAAACATACTAAATGCAGAGGCATTTTTAATTTCTCAAATTGTAATATCGAGCAAGTAAATATGATTTCTTAAATTTTTCGAAAAGATTTCTATAGGATTATATATAACAGAATTGAGAAACTATTTCAAAAAGACAATAAAACTTTATAATCAACATTAAAATACGCCTTGATGCTATAGCTTTAAATTAATTTGTAACCTATTTGTAATTGTTTATAAGCTGTTTATAAATAAATAAATAAATCTTTATTAAAAATTTAACAACTATATTATTTGATTTCTTTTTTTTTAGGGTTCCGTACCCATAGGGAGCTAACGGGATCCTATTACTAAGCTTACGATTTTCGTTCCTCCGACCGTGTCCTGCTCTATCTCATGAACCGTACTAGAAATGAAATTTTCACAAAGTATGTAATTCACTTGTGTGTAGAACGACGTAAAAATACACATTTATACTTTTAGGCTGTTAAATATGCACATAATTTAATATTTTAAGCAAAACCCTCCGTGTGCGAGTCCGACTCACACTTGGCTGATTTTTTTAAATAAATATTCTAATTTTTTTGTTATTCTAAAAACTAGTTAAATTAAACTTATAATAATTACAACACAACTTTAACACAATTGGTAAGTGGGATAGAACAATTACATTAACGGGGCCTAATAGAAAGGTCGACAGAATGAAATCATCTCAACCGTCTCGCTATTCTGACTCCTCCTGGCTAATCTATTTGTATGATTTTTTAACTACTCCATATATTTCTTGGTGTGACGATTAATCACATCGTCAATTTTTGGGCTTTTTAGATCATTCTCAAGGTCCGCCGTTCTCATGAACCATAGAGCTCCCGAAATCATATGTAATGTCTTGGCCTGCAGTACTCTGACCTTTGAGATATTTGATTTATTTTTATTTGGAAGATTTTAAATATTATAATCTTAAATTCTACAATTTATTAACTGAAAAGCTTCCTTGTTGTATTAGTTCTGTCAATGCGAAACAAGTTGATGATCTTTAACTAAGTTTTGAATCCATAGACTATGTGTATTTGATTTTAACTATGTTGAGATGTGCAGCAAGTAGTAATTTTTATATTATTAAAAAGGAAATAGTGTGCTATAGACACCGATTGACTTTATTAATTGCCATGATACGAGTATTTTTAAATTTGTTTTTTTGTGCTGTAGATTTTAGCCACTGACTTGATAAGTTAAGGAACCTCAAAAGTCACTTGAAGTTCATGCTTTATAGATCGCCAAGTTTATTGAATTTGTATGTCACAAGTATTCTAAACATTATTTTTAATACATGACCAGAGAGGGTAAATGATTGTCTTCTCCTCCTCCTCTTACACTCAACAACATCTGCAAAAGTGGTTTGCAAGAATCCACAGTCTGGGGGCATTTATGCTAATTAGGCAGTGATCGGTTACCACTGAAGAAATATCACTGTGCTTCTATGTTAGGAGCATACATTACCCGATAACTGATTAGCACCCCCTATGCTTCCTGTCTTTGAAGTTTAATATCAGCCAAACGAATAAAGATTTTAAGATGTTTTTTTTTGTCAGTAAAGTTTATAAAATTATATATAAGAAGAAATGATAGTTATGATATTTTATATGAATTTTGACTAACTTAATATTAGTAAATATGAAATACTTAATACTAAAATAAAGTAAAATCATCCGGGGAGTAAAACTAAAATAAAAGCTTATAAGGGTACTGGTCTATATGTTGAAAAATATCATAATAGAATGAAAAAAATCGATTTCTTAAGTGAAGTATCTAAATATGGGGAAAAAACATGAAAAGCCGAACACACAGTGTTCGGACGACGCATGCAGTTGTCAAGATGAAGGAAAAAGTGCTGTTAATGCAAGGTCTAACCTAAGTCTATGTGTATATGTAGTGCATAAGGGCTTAAGCCATCAGATACTGATAGTTCTGCACGAAGATAGTTCAGATAAACGTACTATACTAATTGAAATTGTCAACTTCCCTCCCTCGAACCACACTGTACACTGCTGATATGCCAATAGCAGAGGATGATGACTCAATGGTGGCAACTTTTGCTGACGATTCAGCGCTTCTAACAAGAAACAACTGTAATGTTCAAGCCTCGAATAATACACAAAACTATCTTGACAGCTTTCATGGATGGGCTAAGCGCTGGAATGTGGGATTATACTCAGCCAAGTAGTGACAGATGCCCTATAGTCGACATGGGTGGTGTTGACATTCCCTATGCTTATAATGTGAGATATCTCGGTATACACTTGGATAGACGCTTGATATGGAGACAGGGATAAAAATATAATCTTTTGAAAATAAGTATAAAAATGAAACCAATTTCTTAAGAACTAAACAAAAACTTCTACAATACATTTTCATTCAACTAAAGAACTTCAAAATTCATCAAAAATTGTGAAAATCAATATCGCCACAATCTTTTCATAAACAAAATGTTCAAACTTTTAATGAAACCAAATTACGAGTAGTATTTAAAATATTTGCTTAAATTTTCAGATGCTTACTTTGAATTATTGTACATATATACATAGTATATATTTATTAATTTAAAAAGTGCAATAAACAAATTGTTATTGCATTTTGAACTTCCAATTAATGAATTATTGAAGACAAATAAAGAGTTTTATTTGGGTAATTTTTTTTTTACACGAGCTATAATACTTTCTTTGCACAATCAAATAATGATACATGATCCGCAAGCCGGCTTTATTTAACATAAATTATCTAAAATTAACTTAAAATATTATTTGTTGTTCTTGTTGTTGTTATAATAAACGAGTATATTTGTGCTTTGTAATAATATTTTTTAATACATTTTGAATAACTTTGATCTGCTTAAAAATTCATTGACATGCCGCATGTCCAAGTTATTGATAATTTTGTTTTCTTATTTTTTATAAAGTGAGTAGTATATTATATATTTTTCTCAAAAATATTCAACACCATTGGATGGTTGGATGGATGGATGAGTAAATGAATTTTTGAAGACTGGTTTTTCAGCTTGCTCATAGTAAATAAGTACATATATTTGCGATAAACGCATATTTTATTTTTTTATTATATTTTTAAACTGAAACAAGTTTTTTGGGAACAGGTAAAGGAACATTTTTAAACTGAACTGAGATCAAAACGAATGAGAGATTGAAGCAAAATAAGTTTAGGGTTCACTTTTCTGTGCTTCTGAAAATATGAGTAAGTGGTACAAGGTCAATAAATGATATGAGCGGCTTTTGTTTTCTTGCTGCTGCCATTTGGTTATTCAACCCTTTTCTTTGAAAAGATATCTAAAAAAAAAAAAATGACAATTTTATTGACTTTATTGTTTAAGTCTTTTGTTGTTGGAAAACAACTTTGTGTGGAATATTTAAATTCATTTCATTACATTGGAGACGAATGCAATTTGATGTTATCAATACTTGATTGAAGATACATACGTGTATATGTACTGTGTATACTGTAGTGTGTTAATTAGCATTTATTAGAAGCGGATACATTTTTTGTCTTTTATACATGTTTGTAGGGAAGACTTACCTCATCGAGAAATAATTTTCGAAACCCCTCACGTGTATGCTTTCCCTCTCCAAGTAAGGCACTACACTCGGATATTAGAAGCCAGCGTATTTTATCACGTCGTGCCTCAAGTTCCATCGAACTGCAATTTTCCTTATCTAAATTGAGGTTGTAGCGGTCCATGTACTTGACAACTTGTGATTGCTCTTCGGTGATTTCCTGAATGCCAAGACCAGCGTTAGTTGAACTTGATGACGGTGGTGGTGGTGGTGTTGCTGCTGATGATGATGATGTTGATGATATTGGTGATGATAATGATGATGTTGTTGTTATTTTTATCGATGATGATGATGTTGGTGATAATGATGTCGATGATTCTATTGAAACAGAATTAGGTGATAATGTTCCTATTGACGTTAACAATTTTGGAGTTGTTAATACCATTGATGGTTTGACATCATGTGTGGGTGATTTAGATCGTTTTGTTGTTGTTGAGATATCGAATAACTCTAATACGGCGGCTGGAGTTGCATCACTTTCTGTTTCATTCACTACATCTTTCTTTTCATTTTCACCTAATTCTATATATTGTTCAACCTGAATATCATTTGTTGATATTGGTATCTCTGGTGGAGGATTTCTTGGAGGTGGAGGTGGCGGTGGCGTTAAACGTAATGGTTTTTTTGGCACTTCATTTAAGATTTCACGTGCTCCATGCAATCTTTCGAGATATTTTGCTGCTTGCAGGAGTACGTGGTTTACGGCACACAATTCTTCTTCACTTATTTCAGGATTCAAAGATTGTTTTTGATTATCACTTATATTTTTTGTTGGCACTGTTTCCGTTGTTGGTGATGATGCTGATGATGTTGTTTTTATTGTATCTGGAGCACTTGTTGTTGAATTTGTTGTTGTTGTTGTTGATGATGTTGTTGGTGCTGCCATAGTTGTTGTTATTGTTGTAGTTGTTTCATTAAATGGCAAATTATCAGAGAAAGATACTTTCTTTGGTGATCGTGTTGGCGTTTGTGGTATTTCCAGTGATTTTATTGAGGACACTGAACCACGATGATTTTCATTTATATTCAATTCCTTATCCATTTTAATGATCTTAATTTGATTTTCAATTAAAAATTATTGTTTTACACAACAAAAACACACATAAATTGACACAATTTTTTTTTTTTTGCTTTTGAAACTACAGAAAATCCAATTCAATCCAAACCAAATAAAGTTCAATGGAAACCAAAATGATTTTTTTTTTTGTTTCATAAATTTTGGCTTTCATTTAAATAAATTATTATTATTCATCATATTATGCACATATTTAAAACACGTTTCACTTGTTTGTTGTTTTTTTTTTCGTTTTGCAGAATAAAATAATAAATTTTTTGATAATTAAAAACAAAATTATAGAATATTTCACAGCAACATTTCGTGACTAAACGAAGAATATGAATTTTGGTGGGAAATTATTATGTTTATAAAGAAAATTATTATTATTATTAAAACAAATTTTTAATTGCAATAAGATTTGCTTATATGTATGTACGTACAATGTATATAAGAATATTCATAGATCTATAAAGTGATGAAATAAACTAACGACATTTTAAGCACATCAAGCAAATTCTCATACAAATTAATTGCATTAAAATATATAGGTTTATTTTTGTGATTTATATAGTTTTTATTTCACACTTCACATTTTAAATATTAAAATATATTAATATTCTTGTTTAATTTATGCAAAACTTTACAGAAAAAATCAGAGATCCCATAAAGCACGATTAGCATACTAAGATAAGTGGATGAATGCAGTTATAAGCCATTTGACTCTTGATAATTTGTGTGCAAATTAGTTTCTCAGATTTATTTTCGTGAACCTGTATTTCAGTAGAAGTTCCTTTATTATACTTAAATGATTATAATAATGTGTATTAAAGCTTATGTGAATTCAATTTATTGAATATTATGAACAGAGGTTGCAGATCCATGAAGAGTTTGTCCGTTCGTCCGTAAACTTGTTAAATTTAGTTTTTTAAATAGTCCTCACATGCAACAATAGTCTTATAAGGTTTTCAAATTTCTATCCTTATATTATTGAGTATTTGAGATATAGTAAATTAAAATTTCTCTTTTTCTCTTGGGATAAAAAATTCTGAATTTTCTTTTTAAACTTAAGCATTCAAAGAACAAAATTTTTTTTAAATTTGAATTAATTGAATATATAAAAACGATTAATATTCCTTTATAATTTTAATTTCAAAGAAAGCACTTCAAATTCCATTGAACCATTATTTTAATTATTATTATTTTATTTATTTTTTTATTAAGATTGTAGATTCTCTTAATTTTCCAATGTAAGTTTTGTTTAGCACATTAAAATAATAAAATATTATTCTTTTTTCTTTTAAATTTATTAAAAATTTGTTTCATTTAAATTACTGATTGTTTTAATTAGCTAAATTCTTATTTATACGAATTTTTATTTTTATTTCAATATTCATAATTAGCAAATAATCCTTGAGCTTTGCTAAGAATATAATAATTTTATTTTATTTTTATTTTTTTTTTATTTTTTACACCCAAACATTTCACATAATTAATACATTATTAAATACCGTTGGAAGGATAGATTGATAGTATAACGATAGAATTGGTAGAATCACAAAGTCAAAGTCACAGTTAACCGTTAAAAATGAAAGTTGAACCAAACGAATTCAGCAACAGAAAGAAAATGAAATTAAAATCGAAATTCTCATGTAAAAAGTTCATACTCGCTCAAGTCAAAGTAAATATTGAGTGAGATTGAAAACAAGTTGAACGTGTTCGATTGAAAGACGAATGCGATCCACAAGTGCGACAAAAATGAATCTTTTTTAACAGCGATGCCAAAGCATTTGAACCAATCGAAAACGCGCTTAGCTTAAGTTGCACGAACTTCGCGCATGCGCAATAAAAAATCTTAACGCTTAACGAGCCACGAAGCTTACTTAGATTTGATTCGAAGCGAAGCGATGCACCACGCACTGCAAAAGTTCAAAACCAACTGAAAATAAACGAATAAGTAATACATTTTTTAAAAAAAATTACGACTTCTCGTTATTTTTTCGTTTTTTCTTTTTTCAAAATTCTGATTTTGTATACTTTTTTTTTTATTATTTTATGTTGTTGTGGTTTCTTTATTTATGTGTGTGTTTGTTGTTTCAGTTAAATATCTCAAAAACAAAAATAACAAAATTTAACGAATCAAAAGTAATCTATAAATTATTACGGATGTTTGTGTTACTTTGTGTATCTGTGTGTGTGTCTGTATGTGTGTCTGTATCTTCGTGTGTATTTGTATTTGTGTGTGTGTAAATAGTGTATCTTACAGATGCGTTGTGATGATTCGTGGTCTTTATACGATTCGATACCGTGTGAGGTTGCTATAAAACTGTTTAAATATTCTCAAATAAAAATTGGTATTTCTCTCATATTGATATTTCATTCAATTTCTTGTCTTATTTGCATACTTTGTTTATTGTTGTTGTTGTTGTTGTTTGATGTATCTTTAGTGTGATTCACGTATCAATTCAATGTATTCGCACATGATTTGATTAACATTTCATTGATAAGAGAAAATAATTCAGAATGTTTTGTTTTTGTATTGTTGCTGTTTTATATCTTTTGCTGATATTTTGCCTTTTTTAATTTCATTTTTCTTGTTGTGTAATAATTAAACATGTTTATAAATTGAACGTGTCTCTTGACGAATTCATTCTTTTACTATTCTTTCTTAGTGCATTCAACAATATACAAAAATACAATACAATACATAAATAATATGGTGATTAAACACATGTGCGTATGTTGTATACAAATACTTATATTGTTATGAATGAAATATTTATTATATTTAGTTTGGTTGGACCAATGGTAAAAAGTCCAATTAGAAATGGCAGTTTATTTTAAAGCAAACGAAATGAATTCATTAGAAAATATCTCCCTCACACTTTTATTTTTATCTTTAAAGATAATAGAAAAAGAACTTCTTATGAATTTGATGAATTCTTATGATTATTGAACGGATGTTTTGAGTGATTAGTCATTTTATAAGAAAGAAATTTACACCCACAAATATTAAATTGTTTTTGCAGAATTATGTATATCATTTTATTTTATATTTTAATAGATTTTTCTTAATTATAGAGATAAATGGATAGATTTATATCAATATACTATAAACGGATATCAAAGGAATTTATTTCAAGGTTTCCTAAATAATATTCTCGTGATCATTCAATTGAAGTTCAATGTTCTTGTTTAAAATATTGTTTACTAAAAATATTTTAGAGTTCAAGATTGTTCTGCAATAATAGAATAAAAGATTTCATTTCATTTTCCTCGGGGTTAAATTAAAGTAAATAATTTGATTTCTTAGCAATGGATATTTATTTTTTTTGGCCTAAGGCACCTTTAAATTATTGTTTTTTGTGCAAAAAACAATAAAAAAGCTGGTCTACGTGTATTTCCGGTATTGAAAACAAAAGAATAAAGTTAAGGATTGAGTTGATTTGACTTTTGAATACCCTTTACTATGGTAGATGTGAAAAATGGGAATACTAAAAACAAAACATTACAATTTTGATATTTCTTTCTTCTTTTATTAATAGGGAACACCAAAGTGGTGAGGGATAATTCAATCACGGGATAAACAATTTATAGTAGGTGTTACATTTTAATGATATTATTAGCTGATTAGTCTGAGTTTTTACGACATCTATGGCATTCTGTTTTACGGTACAATTTTGCATTACTCTACTCCTACTCAGACCACTCTTGGCCATGTCTTCAGTGTGATTTGTACTTCCTACATAAAGTATAGAAACTTTCGGAACTAATTTTTGTTGCTATTTCGTATTCAGGGACTCATATACTGAAATGATTTTCAGACAAATATTTTTTGCAAAGGAACTAACTGAGAATTCCTTTTCTTACTTGTTTAGATTGGAAATAAATTCAAGCAAATATTGTATGTACTAACGTTTTTTCTCTTTTATGTACAAAATATTTTCTATAGTTGATATAAAATATACCTACCCAGTTCACAAACTCCTAGCGTCTATAAAATAGAAATGATAGGAGCTCGTAATTCATTGAGTAAATTATATTGAAATTTATGTTTGTTATTTTGTTAATAAGAAAAAAAGAAAGGAAACCATAAAACAATAAAATTTGTATTAAACTAAGATGCTACACATTTTCATATAAAACAAAAGCAGACAAAATTAATTAATAACATTAAAAAAAAAAAGAAAAAAAATCATTAAAAATAAATAAATAAATAAAATTGAGATCCAATCAAGGTTAGGTCAGTTGGGTTTATGACTTGTTCAAAACTTGTTGTTGGTGGTTGATGGCTTTGTTATACTTATATTTTTATTAAATATTGGTTTTTGTTTCTTATACAGTTGTCTTGTCTTGTCTTGTCTTAAGATCATTGAACTCTGAGATTGATATTAAATGATTTAAAGCAACAAACTCATTAATGACGTTAAAATATACGAGTACGTAGTACCTTGACTAATCGTGCATTTTGATATGATATATTTAGCTACTTGGATGGATACATCTGACAGATAATAAAAACATAATTATTTTGAATTATTTCAAATTTCAAAATCAAAAAGAAAAAAACAACATATTGCGGGTGTTAATATTGTACATACATATTTGATTAATGAATCTTATACAAAGGTTGAACCAATTGATTGAAGTGCAGAAGAGTTCGTTTTAAAGAAGTCAAGTGTCATTTTTACCACGACGCATCATGTTCGAAATGTCGTTGAGTCTAGAAATGAAGTAAATCTTTGTGGGAAAAATACAATATTACAATATATTTGTTTTATTTATGACTCAAATCGGTTTAAATTTAATTGATTTTATTGATTTATTGGATTGCATTTATTTAAATTTTATATTTAAAAATGAATTGAGATTCTCAGATACTCTTCTTGACTTTGATACATCTTAATATAATAAAATCGCAATTGAATATAATGAGAAAAATAAATAAGTAGAAATCGAAACTAAATTGAGATACATCTGTGGTGTGGTGTGGTGTGGTGTGATGTGATGTTGTGTGTGCCATGTTTGCGCAAAGCATTTACCAAGCTTACAGAACGCCACATGGTGTCAGGTGCCATGACGCGTCGCGACCAGTGTCAACGTAATGTCACCAAGTGTCGTGGATGCTGACGCTGCAGCAGCTACTGTCTGCCACACGAAATGGAATTAACATGTTGCTGGTGTTTGTCAACGCATCGCAGATAGTGTATGTCTTTCGTGTATCTCAACATTCTATCTAGCCAAGTGAAGTGGCTTCTGAATGCGAGTATAGCAGCAAAACGACTGACTACAAGAGCATGCGTAGCAATCACTGGCACTCATCTCCGGTAGAAGACTTACAAGTACAGAAAAAACAAATAAAAAAACACATCAAGTGCGGACAAGTGCGTTGTCGTCTGCAAGTTCCGTGCGACGATGATGTCGATCAGTGGGAATGTTGAAATCTCTTTTTAATTTAGTTGGTTTCTAATTTTTACTTTATTTATTTATTTTTTTTTGTGAACTATATTTTCTTCTTCTGCTGCTGAACTTCTATTGATATGCAGTTAATTGCTGCCGCTGACCACGCTCTACAATTGATGCACTTGTAGTGCTCACAGCAGGATATCCACTGTAGCATTAGATTTTCATTTTTTTGTATCTTTTATTTTCATCGTTCAAGTTGGCAATGTAACTTTTGACTGAATCTGTGGCTCCCAGTGGAGTCATGCGTCGTCTCGTTTCATTGCATGTCGTCTCACTTCTTAAATCCATTGAACATACTCAGATACAAACACAGATACTACAATATATAGTAGATACATGGTATTGTACTATGTCTCATGCGGTTGCACTTAATTAAGTTCCAAAATTAATTGCTCTCTAAATGTTGGCAGCATGCATTCGCTATGCTAGCGGCCAATTAAAGTTTGCTGGTGATTATTGTTAACCATTTTTGTTTCTCTTCGATACAAAGTAAGTAGTAGTTGGTGGTGGTTATGTACATACATACTATGTAGGTGGATTGCATATGGGTAGAGAAGTGCATATCAGTGAAATATTTCAATTGCGCTTTTACAACATTTTTGTCGATCGCAGTCATTTGTCACAACTAAACTTGCAACATGTCGACTATTTCAACATAGATACATTTGTTTATGTACGAGTGTATCTATGATGTATAGAACAACTAACCAAAGGATGAGATGAAAAATGTGTAGTCCAATGCTAATTGGGTGGCCAACATGTTGACCACCAGTTTACTTAGCAGTTGAATTGGCATAAGGTTTGATGAAAAATTGCATTCAGTCTCTTACATCTCTTTAGAAATTCATAGTAAGGCATAAAGATAGATACAATATGTGTATGTGTGTGTGTGTGTGTGTGTGCCTAAAGAGAAAGATACATAATATTCAGTGTCATCAATTAAAATTAAGTATCAAACGTTATCGGTGCATGTGTGTGCATCTCTTTGGTAATGTTGTGCTCAGATACAT
Organism: Amiota mariae; assembly: GCA_035041805.1. Taxonomy (NCBI): domain Eukaryota; kingdom Metazoa; phylum Arthropoda; class Insecta; order Diptera; family Drosophilidae; genus Amiota; species Amiota mariae. The sequence goes on from JAWNKV010000286.1 coordinate 5,131,895, forward strand.
TTTTAGTTTAGGTCTGGCAGACGTAACAAACTCTTGTAGACTATCATCGCCATCATCATTATGCAAAACATGTCATTACAGAGTGAAGCACTTAAGAATCCTGTTTCCTAGTCAGCAGCAGCAGCAACAGCAACATCAACAGATGCAGCTGTGCGGAAATTGGATTTGCTGCCAAGGTATCATCATCATTATCATCGTCATAAGCATTTCGATGCTGACTTATGCAACATCCTATAAAACGAATAGAGCAGTGCAAATGTAAAATAAAAATCCAATAAAAGTATGCAGAATTTACTACGATTGACTCCCTTTCCGACTCACACACCAACAATGTCTGCGCTAATTAAAAATATTAAAATTTCTCACGGGAAAAAGAATTGCATTGCTAAATCCATAGACAAACAAGTGACCGATCTGACTGAACATTCGATATCCGGCACGTTATCCTTAACGCTGCTTGCGGGTAATTGCAAATTGATTTTAATAAACGTCAAACAATGCAATTGACAGGCGATTGCAACAGCGACAGTAACAGCGACAGAGTTCTCAGCTTGCATAAATGCATAAATTTGTGTATAAAAATGTCGCAAAACTCCTTCTGCAATTCAAAAATTTTTATTCCAACCTTATTTGATCCAAAGCTAAAAAGTGAATTGAACTACACAAAAAGATACACACAAGTTTAAACTAGAAAAACTTATTGACAACATGCCGGGACAGGCCAAGCCAAGCCAAGCCAAGCCAGGCAGGGCTTGGCATTGGATTGCTTTTGGAGCAACCTCATCTTTAGCGTAAAGCTCATTAGAGAAAATGAAGCTAAGAAAACTTAGACTTAGATTCTGTCCTAAGTCCTCAGTCCTCTGTCCAACTCTATTGCTTGCTGTATGAGTTTGTGTATCTGTCAATTGTCTACACTACACGACGAGTTTGTTTGTTAGCCTTAGCCGGGCTTAATGTTGTGTCTTTTGTTGTTGTTGTTGTTGTTGTTCTTGATGGTTTTGTCTTACAATACTATTTTGTTCCTACATACTCGTATGTATGTACGTATGTATATAACATATAAAGTATTTTGTCGTATGTGTTGGACTTGGAGCATTTCTTGTGGCGTTGGAAATCACATTAACTGTCGGACTTGTTGCTTTTGCAAATAATTCAAAGTGTGATAAATGCATGTGGACAGTTCAAAGTGTTTCGCCTGAAAGCTTCACTTAGCTAAGATTTATTATGCTCTTTTGTCTAGGCAAAAAATTGCAAAGAATGCCAAGAAGAAATCAAAGGAAATCAAATACACTTTGTAAAATTGAAATTTGATGAGGAAAAGCTAAAGGAAAAAAAAAAAAAATTATAAAATGTGATGACATCAAAGACACAAATAATACTTTCAATATACTAAGCCATAGTACTATATTGACTTGTTATATAAAATATCTTTTTACAATCGAGATTTATGTCTATTTTTCTATTAAATCATTATTTCTGTTTATTTACTCTGATATGAGATATTGAAGTTAAGTTATCAATATCGTAAGAGGAATCAATCTTGTTACATATGTCTTACATTAGATTTGACCGAGAGCTCATTCTCAAGTCACTTAGTTTATTAATAATCAAAGTGAGACTTTGCTCACAGCAATGATAAAATTTGTTTTCTTTTTTTGAATTGTTTTAAAGGTTTTTAAACTAATGGGCAATTTGAATTGGGATTAGTTCTTTTTTTTTTTTTGGTGTTCCGATTTCAGCAGTTTAAGTTACTCTACGAGTTGATGCAGCTTTTTGCGTTTAAGGCTTATTTTTCAACCGCTTGGATTTAAAAGGCTTAAAGCTTTATAATTAATATGAACTCTTAGCCTTTCCACATGACATTTCACATATCTCTGTATAGTAATGGCGACTGAATCGATGTCAAGATCATGTTCAATGTTGCTTACCAGGGTGCATTAACAGCATATCTCAGCACTTTGCTCTGAAACCATGTTGCTGGAACACAAGCAGCTCTATAACTGAATACCATAAGTCTATATAGGTTTAAGAATTTGTTTGTATAATAGTACTATATACTTTGTTGTAGATCGATAGCACAGATCGCCTACCTATAAGCCAATATATTTTTCTGAATTTTAGTTCAAGTTCTTCATTTTTTTCTTTACATGTTCATTCCACTTGATCCAGAGTCATCCTTAAGTGAAATTTGTTTACTCTCATCATTTGTATGAATCAGAAAGTTTATTCAAACTCAAGTTTATTTCTAATTTACAATAGTGTGTACAGGTATTATTACTTTCTTTTTTATGTTTGTAACAGAAATGTGATTAACCAGCAAAATAAGGAGAATCGAGTTTGCCTAGTCCTTCCATGGATTACGTCTAACTTATTATGAGTTTTTGTAAAGAAAACTTTACAAATGTATAATACCAATTCACATAAGTTTAGCTGAAAAACTTGAATGATAAAGTTACAATCTATGCTTCAATAAGTCGATATTAATGTTCTGCCTAATATTTCTTTTTAAAACTAAGTATATTTCGTAAAATCTAAAAACCAAATCAAAATCTACAATTCCCTACATAAAAAGTAAAATTTTCCAACATCTCTCCATACTAAAAGATTGAATCAACTATAAGGTATTTAAACTGAATGTCTAAAAGCACTTAAGAAATATTTTTAGTTGGTTGAGTCGTTGGTTTGTTTGTTGGTCATTCAGCCATTCTTTATCGTTGTCGAAAATGATTTGCAGATCAAGATTACACACTTTTTTCTACCAACAATTTATGTGATAACAAAAAGTATAAATGTAACTGGCAAAAGCTTGCGCCAACTGGAAATACATTCAGAGATTTTTATCTTAAATAAAAATCATTGCAACGTGTACATAAAAATTTATATGAGCGAAACGAATTGAACGCAAAAAAAAAAAATAAAAAAAATATAAAAAAAATAGAAGAAAAATGTATAAAGAAACTCAACTAGGTCGAAAAAGGTAACTTGCGCATGCGTCTTGACTGAAATGAAAGAATAATCGAAAGAAAAAAATCGCATGAGTATAAAAAAGTGAACAAATTATTGAAAATATGCGTTTCTTTATAAAATGTGTCTATAAATGCGAAACAGGCCCAATTAGTGCGGAACTACGCCAGACCAAACACAATTAATACTTGAACACTGTCGAGCGCTAATAATGACGCCTTATAGTCGTCTATATCTGTATACAATATATGTTACTATATATATATATATATAGAAGCATATTGAAACAAGAAGGGGAAAAAAAATAAGTTATTTATATAAAAGAAAAAAAAAAAAAAACCAAAAGAAGCATCTACTGCAACAAGTTTTTGTAAGCCACATTGTGTAGTCAGTCATTGAGAAACCGCCCATGCTAGAGGCTTCTCAGCTCCAGTTACCAACTAACTAACAATAAACTGAGGCATGAGAGTACATAATTGTATTGAAAATGTGCGTGCTTAAACATAAACTATCGATCAATAACTAAACTCTCGACTATCAATCGACCAAGTGCACAGATTCTGATTGAAGTCCGTCCAAGCAATTGATAGAAAAATCTCATGTAAGACGTGATCTTGTTACTGATCCCCAAAGGCGGTTGGTACATGTAATCCATCATCATCATCATCATCAATATCAAAATCAAGAACATCTGATGTTGTTAGCTTTATGCTCTTTATGCTGTTGTTGTTACTATTTTTCATTGACAATGCTATTGGAAAATCAAAATGATGAACGGCATAGCAACATTTCTGAGAGAAAACATTATTCTCTCTCTCTCACCCACCAACACAGGAAAAAACAAAAAAAAAAAAAAAAAAAAAACCACAAATACAATTCCTGAATCTCTATGAATTTTGTGAATTTCGTTTGGTAAGTATTGTGACAGTAGCGGCGGCGCCAATTAAATGAACACATTTGTGGTAAAAAGTCTAATTTTTTACATTGTTCAATCTTTTGACATAACCATGTCCATCGACCTTATATAGTAGCTAGTAGACTTTCGGCTTGTCAAATTATTGAACTTCTACGTGGCTGTCAGACAATACTCTATGTCAATCATGCATTTTATGTTGTACAGTTTCGTTTGACTACTACAACAAATAATATTGTACTCTCTGGAGATGCATGTCAAATGTATCTAGTATCTATAATAGATAGCATAGATTTATTTAGTGTGTTAAGTAAATCCAAATCCTTGTGGCGATTTCAAACAATTGAGTATAAAAGCTGAAGTCTTGAATGAATGATATGTAATACAATATAAGTAGTAGTATTATTTCGTAGTAAGTACATATTGATTTCCTTTGTATAAATGGATAATAATTATTTGTGAGATGGAATGGTATGTGTGGTAAATACAATATCCAAATTGGTCATATCAAGAAACAACAAAACAAACTCCAACATTCAACACTTGCAATTTATGGCAAAAACTATTTCATGAGATATTGACTTTTTGGTCGCATGCGATTGTCTCTAATTAAACAACATTTGTTTTTCTTTAACACTTACACAAACTCTAAGACAGATACTTATAAACAATATACTATATTGTAGATATATGTATGTGTACTAGACTCATAAGTAACACACCACCGGATTGAGGTAGTGAAAATATTTGGGTACATTTTAGCGCATAATTAAAGCAATTAGTTGACAAAGACAATTAGCTACGCAGACAATGTGACAAAATGTCAATAAATATGAAATGCTACGAGCAAAGTGTGTGTGATTAAAAGGAAAAATACTTGAACTCTTATTTTACTTCTATGTGAGAAATATTTTTATTGCAGTTTAATATATAGTAGTATTTACACTTCGATCTTAGCCATAAGGCCGAGTAGCGATCATCGACTTCCGTAAAGTATTTCATTATGGTAAGCATAATCTATATTGACAAAAACTCTACGCAATAGGCGTCAGCGCAAGATTTATCAATACATTAAAATCCTTATAAGATCGCGCATCGTTTGTAATTAACATTAATTGGTCTACCTCTAAAGGGGTGCTTCAGGGTGAAATCCTTAGTCCCTTGAGGACACACTAAGTAATGAAAATATTGAGGGTATTTAAATATCGACCTGCTTTTATTGCTTTTTGCGGATTATGACGTTACGTTAGCACGCACCCCAGTTATATTATGCCAACTACTAATTGCTTTAGAAAAGTATTGTGAAAATAATCAATTACAGATTAACACAAAAAATGAAATCCAAATTATTCAATTTATGCAAAAAGCTTTTTTTTCAAGAATCAAAAGCTAGAGATTTTTAAAAACTACACCTATTTAGGTGTAACCTTTTCTAGTTCTGCTCTAGGAAAATGTGCGTCGGAAGCGTCGATCAAAAAAGCAAGGTTGCGCTAGGTGCGGCTTTAACGATATTAAGTAGATGCAAAACCGAAGTTAAACTTTTCGAAAGTGTAGTTTCCTTAACTCTTTTATATGCTTCTCAGATTTGGGGTTTGAAGTACTTCGATCAGCAGTTAGAGTTGGGAATTTATAAAGCTGTCTGTAGGATTTTTCAGGCTGCCTGGAACTATATAGTTAAAATTCTTCAAATGGAACATTGGCGGTTGCCTAAAATTATCCTCCTTAGGCTAATCCATCTCCATCGGTAAACGACAACGAACGATAAGTGAATATAATTGGGTAATCCAATTCATCAGATTTCTAGAAAAAATTGGTTTATCAAGTATGTGGAACTCGTGTAATCCAGAAACCTGGCTTGTTACGAAAGCTTTAGCTATTAAACGTTCTAATCGCTACTTAAAATTTCAAGACATTCTCAGGGGCAGAAAAATTCTTTATCCCTAAACTGTGGGATTCTAAGATCACTGGAGGATAAGGCGGCCCCGTACTTTCCTATCGTAATCAATTTTTATGTGCAAACCTTTTGCGCAATTTCACCTATCTTCCAAATATGCTCTTAGGTTTTGCCTTAAAGGCATAATTTATAAAATTGACCAAAACAATATATGCAAACAATGCAGCCTCAATACTTTAGAATCGATACAGCATGTTATCCTTGATTGTCCTCGGTACCTGTAAGTTAGAAATTACTACTTAGGCGACCTAATCAACCTAGATAATGGAAATATTAATACTTTAGCCAACTTCATGGTTACAAACTTTTAGTTTGAAGCAGATAATTGAATAAATAATAATGAAAGTATTAAAGTACATAGTAGTATTTCATACATTAAAAAACTACATAAATATATGATGAAAATGGAAATCGATCTATAAGTTTGAAACTTTTTGTGCATTAGGCAAGGGATAAACGTGGGTCATAGAAATTGGGTCTAAAAATACTTATATTATATTTTTCAGGACACCAATTCAATCAATATTCCAACATTGAAAAAACAAGTAGGGATTTTATAGATAATTAATAAACTATACCGGTTGGTCACAAATTCGTTTAAATTTTATTAGAATTTTGGCATTTGAAGGCGCAGGGCCAGCAATATAAGTTGCCTTATTTACCTAATTTGTGACAGCAGTCCATCTGGAAATGCTTGCCTTTGTGATCTGTGTATTTCGATGTAGCACAGCCAACATTAATGTTATTGTCGTCAAGTGCCATCTATTCCGATATATTTATACTCTTCACGCAGTGAATAGTATTATTAGTTTGTCATGAAGTTTGTAATACACGGAAGGAGACATCGGAGACCTCATAAAGTATATATATTCTTGATCAGCGTGACGAGACGAGTTGATCTAGCCATGTCCGTCTGTCTGTATGCATGTATGCAGACTAGTCTCTCAGTTTTTGAGCTAGAGAGCTGAAGTCAGCCGAATCGGATCACCCCCCATACAAACCGGGATCCAAATGAAAGTTCTTATTAGAAAAACTTTTTTGTTTTTTGTACTATCGATTGAAATTTGGACACTGTAAGTGTCTGACCCACATCTACCAATCTTAAAAATTTCAATACCCTCGGATAACTAGCAGGGGCGTGAAGAGTATTACAACTTCGGCATAGCCAAGGTTTTTTTTTTTATATTTTTAAATTATTATTCTCTTTTCAAATAATTGCACAACTATTCAAAACTTTGTCGGATCAATATTTATTGAAGAATGAACATGAATCTTTTTATCATAGAGCACTAAAAATGGATTATGGAATTATGCGTAATGAAAAAATTTAAACAATAACAAATAAAAATTACTTAGATATTTATGTAAATTAAAACTTAAACTAAATTAAAACTAAACTAAACTACACTTAGAAGTTATGAGTTAATCAATCAGCCACCAGTATTTGAGCCTATTTTTTTTACTAATCTTTATTTGCTATAGATTGGTCGAATCTGATTTGAGATATTTCTAAATCCTCCACATTAATACCTTTTATATTTGCTCTTCTGAATCTATAAAAAAATATTGGAATAGCTGAATTATCTTGAAATATTCAATTTTTGTCCAAAAAAAAAAAAGGCCTCTGGGGGTACAAATCCGCTTTGTAATGTATTTTTAATATATTCCTCACTTGTATAATATGGACCTAGAATTGAGTTGTTATTGATGCAATCTAAGCTTTTTTGTATATGATTTCTTATTAATTTTATTATGAAGTTGTCCACTCTCATAACACTAGCAAAATTATATAATTTTTTGTTTGAGTAGTATTTCGTATAGTCACTTTGTGGGGTTCTATGCAAAGAAGTGCACACTCTGAGACATTTTCTTTCGAAACCCCTGACTTTTTCCATATAGGATGGTGAAATGCTGAACCAAATTGGACAACCATACGTCAAATTAAATATAACATGCAATACATATATGTCTATCTGGAACAAGATTATTAAGCTGTTGCGATTGAAATCTTTACAATTGACATGTATCTCAATAAAAATCAGCCAAGTGTGAGTCGAACTCGCACACAGAGGGTTCCGTACCATCGTACAAGATTTTTTACTTAAAATATTAAATTATGTGTCATGAGATAGAGCAGGAGACGGACGGACGAACAGCGTAAGCTTAGTAATAGGGTCCCGTTAGCTCCCTATGGGTACGGAACCCTAAAAAATAAATTCTAAACCTCTTTATTTTTAATCAGTCCTGAAACCTCAACTACAGGTGAGTGACTCGTCTTCATTTCATGTAAAATTCCTTCTTGTTAAGATTTTAGAATTTTTTCAAGAACTTCGCAGCTAAGAAGTGTGAGAGTGAGATTATATCAGTATAATAAATTAAATTAGCAGTGATTTTGAAATCAAATTGAATTACTGGAAATGCTGATCATGTACTATTTTTTTCATTTATATCCCGCAAACACTTTAGATTAAATTTTATAGAACATATTCCATGCAATTTTCGATTTTATTTACAATAATAAGTTGGTCGAAGCCTTTTTAATATTTAAAGTAATAATGTTAATGGGTATCAAGATTTTTTCATTAGTCATATTAAACCGATAGATCATTGGGTGTGTACTTTTCGTTAACACTACAAAGGTTAGAATACGATGGGTTTGTGCCAGTCTTGCAACCGGAAGCGCCCTTGGAGCAGGACGAATACATTTTAACACCAATAATATTGGTTGTGGCATAATTGCATGCAAGTAATAGAGTTTTATAGGATACATCCTTAACGGAATATGTGGCAGCAGCGCAACCAACCTGAACATTGCGGTCCCCAACAAAAACGGTGAAGTGGCCAATCATTCTAATTATGAAATAATAAAAAATATATGCTAGAATTCTTTAGATTTTCTTAAACCATAAATAGAATGTACTTACGGTCCATTGTAGTTTGCTGGATATTTGTCAATATGAGATTGCTTTGTATCATTAACTTCATTGTACCACACATTCACTAGTCCCTTTAATTGGGAAGGCAAGTCTAGTGGATCATAATAACCACCCCAGACAAGATTTTGACCCGACCAATCATATGTGTCTGTATTATGGCAGGAATCATGATTCATTTCACATTGACGCACATTCAGCTCAGCAAGTTTGGCCAATTCATCATTCCAAGTCATAGTGGGCATACGGCAAGCAGCTTTAAGATGAGACACACCACCGCCAGCAACGATGTTACGCTTCTCATTGTGTTGAGTTAGAATGGTATTCTTGTCGGCGTTGCTAAGAGATACAATTTTGGCATCTGAGGAACATTTTGAAGACCACGCCTAAAAGATCCGAGATAATTTCAACTTAGCTATGTTGATCCTTTATATAAAAATGATTCTATCTTTAACTTACCCCATTGTTATTGCAGCCAATATGCTTAGCACCATTGCACGATTTCATGTTACAGTAGTCGGATGCGGTTGCAACTGACATCGTCAAAAATAAGATGATTGCACTAATTGGCTTCATTTCAATCGTTGTAGTATCTTCGTTGCTAGATGATGAACTGATGCTTTTTCGACCACACAATGGCCTTTTTATGGGAAGATTTCTCCTATCATAGACAACTGATTACATAACTTTTGTGTACCTACATAATTTTATTTCACAAAAATAAAAATAATATATAAAAACGACTAACTTTGGCTATGCCGAAGTTGTAATGCTCTTCACGCACCAGCTAGTGGTACGAAATTTATAAGGTTCGTGTATATGGGTCAGAATCTTATAATGTAATTTCTTAATTTTCTAATAAGAACCTGATTTGGATCCAGGTTTGTATGAAGAGTACCCCCTAGTGGTCCGATTCAGCTGATTCCGACAAATGTACTGTGTATGACTGAGGGACTAGTTTGCTTACATACAGTCGGACAGACGGACATGGCTAGATCAATTCGCCTCGTCGTGCTGATCAAGAATATATATACTTTATGGGGTCTCTGATGTCTCCTTCTGTGTGTTACAAACTTCATGATAAACTTATAATACTATTCACTGCGTAAAGAGTATAAAAAAACATCAACTAAAATAATCAAAAGAGGGGCTCTTAATTTTTGGTTGTCATGTTAATAATATATCTTTAGATTTAACAAATAAGAATAAAAAGCAAATTAATTTCATGGACTCATGTACTCGATAAAAAGGTTTGATCAAAATGATTCTTATAATTGATCTACAAAGTTAATTTTGTAGTTAACATCGAAAATTTACTTATCATAGAATATAATTGTTTTCTTTGATCTAAAGAGATTTTTACTAAAGTTATATACTTTTACACTAATGTGAAGAGATGCTTCAGAGGCCCCATAAAGTGACTATGCTCTGCGTTATGATTTGACAATAACAGAGTTTCTTGATAACTGAAAAGAAAAAAACACAATTCAAAATTATTATCTGTGAGCAAATGTCTTTTTATTTACACTACAATATTTTTTCAGTGAAAAATATGAAAACAATCTGTTTTTAATATAAAATGAGTTAAAGTAGTTCTTGGAACTTCCTATTGTAGTAAAGCTTATCGGTTTTTGTTGGTTTAAATTATATTGGATAGAAAAACTTGTTCAAAAAGGAATATAAATATTATTATACATTTATTACAAAATTTATAAGCCTTACAAAAATATCACAATTAAATATTTTAATTAAAATTATTAATTATTTAATCATCTGTCTGTTCGACTGCCCTTCATTAATCTTCTTCTTTGTTAACGATGGCAAGAATTAGAGAATTGATCGCCAGCATTCAGAATCAAATTGACAAATAAAAAGAAATAAATTGATTTAATTAATGTAATTTCTGTTTAATTAAGATCATCAATTAAGGCATAAAGAAAGGTATGAATGATTCGGTGAGTCAAAATAAAAAACACAAAAATATAACAACTTTCAGCCACATGTGAACTTGTACAATAGTTTGCATTTTTTGTTTTTGCATTAATCCATATTTACTTAACTCAGACGTAATACTTATTTGGAAATAAATTCTTAGTAAATACATTTGTTTTGTTTGATAAAAGCTGTATTAATACATTACTTTTCATAATATTTACCTTATTGTTGTTTTTTGATTTAGACATTTAAACAATAAGTGTTAAAATTTCTTTGGAAGACGTTTTCATTTAATTCGATGATAAGCTATTCGGTGTAAGCTAGATAAATTTGATAAAATTAATGGGAATAAATTTTATCAATTCTATGAAAAAAGTAACAATTGTCCAAAAGTAAAATTCGATAAGAAACTGTTTTAACCAAATATTGTTGCTTTAGAGACTTATAATTTATGATTTTCTAGACTATTATGTACTAAGTATATGGTATCAGTATTTATCTGAGATGATTTTGTGAGGCAACAAGACACCAAACTTTTATTGCCTACACTGCTTAGATATTCTTCATGATCTCTAAGAAATTAGTTTTTAATATATGAATTAAATCTTTATTATAGTAGTAAATATTTTAATACAAGAATATTTATGAATGTATTTTATAACAAAAAAAAAATTAATTACTTTACTTTTTGTGGTTTCCGTTATTATATATTTTGTGCACCTGTCGCACTGCACGTAAGCACTCGCAAAGTATTCAACATAAACGTGACCTTTAAATCATTGACTTTGGTGTTTAATACCACGAAAATTTCTTTCATTATTCAAATTTAAAATTTGAACAAAAGGCCACAGGAACGTGATATAAGTAACCTTGTGGTTAATATTGAATAAACAAACACAAAAAAACACAATATATACTTAGTAATTTTAATTATAATATGTATAATTATTTTTTGAACATTGCATATGTGTATACAAATCTTATAATATGCCAATTGTTTTGTTCACCTCAGAGGGCAAGGCACAAATATTACCTTCTACGCCACCATATTGTATGAGAATGACTATATAGGTTGTCGTACCGGATAACGTCTGAAACAATATGAAGTATTTTATATCATTTATTATCATATAAAGAATGGAGATACACAATAAATTTAATGTTAAAATTACCAAGTAACTTATGTTAAAACTCTAAGATAATTTACCGCTACAAGTAAACTTCCATCCAAATTATAAAAACCAAACACATTATATTTTTGTAAGACTCCATCAATGCATATGACATATTGTATAAGCTAAAAAATATCATTAAGGAAACTGGAACTTTAAAGAGAAATTATATTCAATATTATATATAACTTACACGTGTCTTTAGTGTTTCGTCTTTGGTGAAAATATTAAATTTAATAAAAATTTTCATCATTTTTTGTAACTAGAAATTATTAATAATAATAAAAAAAAAAATATTCATTCACATTTCTTATTATACAAATATGTATTTTTTGTAACTAGCAATTATTAAAAAAAAAAAAAAATAGATGTCATGAGAAAAAAAAAATTAATAATAATTTAAAAAAAAAAAAGTTCATTCACATTTATTTACCGAATTATATATCATTGTAAAACCAAACACTGTCATTGTTACATTGAATGCTGATGCAACAATATAACTACCATAATAGAGAAAAGATAAGCCAAGCGGCAACCCAATCTGTATTCCTGTCAGAACATAACGTAGCAGATATGTAACCAAATAATATGTATTAAAGACAATAAAAAGTCCTGATTGGAAAAATATTAATAATAATTGCCAACGACGATGGAAAGCTGTTAACTCGCCAATTTCTATGAGCGTCATCTGCAACTAATGTAATCAATAAAATAAATATGTATGTAGTACTTATATCAAAATAAAATAACTTATAGACTATACTTTCATTATGATATCCAAACGATTCATTAAATTATCATTGTAATCCAGTGGTTTCTTGTATTCTGGCCATGCAGACTGTGGTTGCAGATTCACATGGCGTATGATTTGATGATTGAACTTTGATCTTTGATGAAAAACGCCAAACTTAGCTTTAAGCGAGTTTTTGTCATTATTATGGACGCGTGTCATTTTAACTGAAAGTCTTTCAGCAAAAGTGCACTTATTTCAACATTATAAGTAGAAATGAATTACACGGCGCGTATACTTGATATTAATTAGTCCTTTGAGAATTATTGAATAATATTTTATAACAATAATATATAATGATTAATATTTATGATGAATGTTACATTATAGTAGTAAAACTATGGAAGTTCAAAGTGTCTCACAAAGCAGCATATAAAATTCATTAACTTCCAGCCACGCAATGGGCCCATGGGGGCAAATGAATAGATAGATATTATGTATAAACTGACTGACTGACTGTCATACATACGTTATGAGAGACAGATAATCAACCCATGAATGTATCTCACTGCCTACATATAAATGAACTAACCAGCGAATGGACGACTGAATGAATGAGTTCTAGAGTAAACGAGTGAACAAAGCGTTTGTCAGTTTGAGTGAAATATGCGCCTGAGGCTCAAGCAGGTGCTACTTCAAATGCAACCATCACTCAAACTGGTGGCCAGTAAAATAACAAAAACAAAGCAATACATTTTATACACACTTACATACATAGTATGTAGTATGTATATGGATAACATGAGTTTCTGATCTACACCAACAAGTGGCTTTCTGTCCAATAGACTTTCGGTCTATTGGTTTAGTGTTGCCTCTAAGAACGACTGGCATTGCAGGTAGGTGGATTTATTGTTGACAACATGCTCCGCTTCTGTAGCACTCACTCTCTGGTCTGGTGTGCGTTGAACAAATAACGAAAGCAACCACAATAAATTGTTTATTTTTTTTTATTATTATATTTCGTTAAAAATTTTCTTTCCACATTTCATTTAAAGTTTGCATTGCATTAATAAACTGAAATTTTGACATTTTAAAAAGCAAACAGCAATGGATTATATACTACATACATATGTATGTACATATGAACTTAGTTCTAAGCTGATCACTATCTGTTGTTGCTATCTAGTCAAGGTAGTTCGTCAGTGAATGCGTGAGTTCAGATATTACTAAATTTATGAGTATGCTATGTTTGTCGATTGTCGATTGTCAATTCATCAATGTTTGCTCTAACTAACTTATACTATAAGCATAATGACTTCATTGACGATAAAACAGATTTCAATTTTAAAGAAAAGTCGAAGATTTCATTAAACAATAAAACAAAAGAAGACAGAAAATCCTATTTGCGCTTCTTTTCAAAATACAAATACAGACAAAGTATATACGCACATATAAATAAGTACATCTGGATTTAAAGTATCTTACGATCAGTTCGATCTTTCTGTCGATCTATTGAAGTTACAATATACGCAGCATGCTGTCAAGCAACAATGGGCGAAACTTATATGGCTGCACTTGATTCGTTGCACGTAATTGCCAATTACTGAACACAAACTTGCTGCAAAAAAGTATGTGGGCGCACACGCAATACCAACATCAATAACGCGACTATCAAACACAAAACAAAATAAACTGAAAAAAGAAATGAAAGAAAAACAACAAGAAAATGTCACAGAGATCTAAAGAAAAAAGGTAAGAAAAAAATTGAAAGAAATATAATAAAATCTAGTCAGGCTTTCCAAAATTTAAATACACTTTACTCTACTTAAAATTAAGTCAACAATATATTTTTTTGTCACTTTTTTCACTTGCAAATTGAAAAAGAATATTATAAAATTCTATAATAGATTTTTGACAAACCGATTTCATAAATATGCCAATAAAAATGTAAATAGAATAATGGGACTTAGTTTGGTATAAGCGACGTTCGGGGATTTGAAATTATCAATCTGAGCGGATCGCAAGTTTCTTAACATTTCTATAGTAGACATTGGGTATTTAATACAGAAGCCATCAAAATTCTACTGAAGATATAAAATTTGAAATTAATAATAAATTTGATGTTTCTTAACTACATTGAAAATAAACTTATTCAAATGAATTTTATACACATGACTAATGTTACCCTGATCCATGTGTACGAGTGGTTCTAGTCCCTGGTTGGTACTAAGTAATAAGAATTTGTTTATCATTTGGTCTAGTTGAAGTACTTAGTAATATGTAGGTTTTTAATATAAGTTTTTTTTTTACAATTTTCTCTTATATTCATTTATAAGTTTTGAATTTGTCTGTATATGGAGATATTTCAGTTGAAAGGTACTACTTGTTAAAACTAAACAATGTATTTTCTTTTGTTTGGTAAGTGATGTTAAACATATAAATAAATAATAAATATTTTATAAACTGAATGAAATAGTATGTAAGTAATCTTTTCTCTATCATTCACCGGGATCTTCATATTCAAATGTTAACAAAATCTATGTATGTATTGTTTAAGACTACCAAAAAACTTTGATTGCCGTTTCTGTTTGAGATTTAAAGATGCGGATTTTTTTAAAAATCTTTTTAATGATCAAATGGACAATGCCATATGCCTTATTCATACTTATATGCAAAAGGGTATAAGAAAAAGATACAATATGAGAAACATACTTATTACGAAATGTGATTTCTATGTCAGACTGTCATGCGCCGCAATGGGGTGTCTTTGTCTCTATAGATTTATGGTTGGCAAAAGCGAATAACGCCAATAATATTTTCGCTAATTTTAGCCATTTAGTGACATTTGTTTGTAGCTACAACATAATTTTATAGCTTTTATTACTAAAAACAATGCGCCACTTTTTAAGACACTTTCAAGTGAACGAAGCGAGGCCATGTAGGCGTTGTAGATAAATAAATTCTAATCTAAATTTATCCATAAAGGAGACTCATCGAAGAGTATCTTTTTCTTGTTTATTTCACAAATTATGCAATTTTAATGCTCACCATTTTATATTGATTATCGGGCACGTTCTTAATCGTTTTTGCCTTTTTTCTTTTATTTTTCAGTTATTTTTGTATTCAATTTTATTAATTGGTTTTCAGTTTTTGTCGTTTGTAGTCGTAGTATATCTTATGTAATATATACATATATACACAAGGCTAAACGCATTTCAATTCAAATCTACTACGAGTATACTATTCTATATACATACATACATACATATATTTGTTTCATATACTAAGTATACATGTAGTATACTAATCCATAGAATCCATTCACTTTGTTATATCGCCCGCGGAGTGAACGTGCTAAAACGCACACTTTAGTTATGCAAATACATGCAAAATGTAAATAATATCTATGTGAATGCATTTGTGTAAGTGAGTGTGACTAACACACCTTCACACATTTGCATTTATTCAAATTTGTGGTCGTGAAATTAGTCTCTAATTGAAGTTAACACGCTGCATTTTCTTTGCATTCGTTATTTCTTTAAAGATATTTGTTTTGCCAATTCTTCAATTTTATTCCTTAAATGTTTAGTTAAATTTTCTTATAATTTTTAATCTATCAAACTTGTCTACATATACTTTTCTTAAAAGCATAATTGAAAAATATTATCTTCTATAATGGATACTACTTACTTATTAACAGTAATTTAATAGAGAACTTGATTTGTCAGACTTACTAATTTTAAAAGATAATCTAAAATTAATTTAGTAGTTTTAATAGATAGTTTTAAGTTTTTAAGACAATTAAATACCTTTTGATGTACCATTCAGATTTCATCACTTATATTTGATTATCCTTGTTGCAGATGTCGACATTATAATTCTTTAAACACAATACAATAGATATTACACATGAGTTCAAATCTATGTAGTTTTTTCTGAATATTATTCCTTAAATGTAGACTACAAACATTTAGCAACCTACTTAGTATTGATTCGTATCCTAATGAAATGAATCAAAATTTAAAGCAGCGCACAATGTTTATCACGAGCGAATAATATGTTCTCGATCGTTTCTTTAGTTTTTCTTTCCATTGCTTGTCTGTTTCTAAAGCTCGTAATTATGTTTCCTCATACTTGGTGGACCAATCATTCTTCGTTTATAGAAACACAAAATTCACTTGAAAAATGCAAAAAAAATGCAAGTGATTTTTATTGTATTTAACTTCGATCGGCAATTATAACTTGACCATCGCATTCAAATGAGGAATAACTTTCTATATCTATAACAAATATGTATATTTTATACAAGTATGTAGACAAACTCAAATGTGCTCTTTGAACTAATTTAGGCTATGGTAAAATAAAGCAACAACAACCATAATTCTTTTTATAGTAACTACATCTTACAGAATTTAAGGATACTGTTTCTGTGCCAATGAATGGACAGAATCTAATAAATCATATCCTTTCATATCCCTTATACTTATGTATATACTTTATAGCATCTTAAACAAGCGGTTCTCAACTTAAATAAATGGAAAGTTCCTAGTTCCTGAGTTTATCAACGACTAAAACGATGGCATTCAGAACTTTCTTGTTAACCTTCGCAACTGTTGTATCAATTGCTGTTTTTATTTGCATGCTCGGCACTCCCATAGATGAAGACTATTGGAAACCGGGATTATGTAAAATTGACAACCATGTTGCTTGTAGACAATCTGGTAAATTTGACAAAACGAATTGTCCTGTCAACGCTGTCAGGATAAATTTTGATAAGCCTGTCGAGGGGGAAAAAGTCAATTTAAGAAAAAAAAAATTTTAAATAGTCAGAATTACTCGGAGAACCCCTAAAAAACACTTGTTTTCATTTTTGAATAAGATTCTTGTTTTTATTAAATATTTCATATTTCCAATATATTTTCATTTTCTTCTAAGTTGGCAAATCTGCATAAACTGAAGTTTACAGACTGGTTACATACACTTTTCAGAATTAGTGAACAAAATGTGGGTCTTCATACCATTAGATCTCGTCCACAAGGATTCCATTCTGAAAGAATCGTGGCGGTAATAAATGATTGGTGGAATAGATATGAAAATACACAACAATATCATTTAAATAGCTATTCTATATGGCTTATTGCACCGTAAGTACAATGCAGGCATACGAAATCTTAATGGAAATGATGATATTAAATATTTTATAATACCTAGTTGAAGTCAAATTTCATACTTTACAAGAATGGCAGCGAAATATAATAATATCAGGGGTAAGCATTTTTTGATGGCCTGCAATTATGCTATAGATATTTGTATGAATAGAAAGCCATACAACTGGTCCTGCTGCTTCACTATGCAGTAAATTTAATCGAAAGTACAGGATTTTGTGCGATCCCTCAGAAGTTTATGTATTACTCTTATATGTAGGACGTAGTCCACAAAATGAAAATCCATGATAAAGAGTATGTACAGTTTTACGAAATAAATGAGTATGTATTGTGTATATACAATATATTTCTGATATGAATCATTTTAAATCTGTAGTATATATATATATATATACAATTTGATATATCATAGAAATGGAGCTTGATTTAACTAAGTCTCCCTCTCTCTCTCTCTCTCTCTCTCTCTCTTTGCTCCACTTTATTATTCCATTTCAATATCACAAGCGTTCGTTTAACTGCTAAGATTCAGCTACAGTGCGTATACGTATTATGTTTGTTTAACAAAAATACAAATAGTGTTTAAACGATAATTCATGCAGAAGGCGGTTCTTAATAGGCGTGAGCGATTAAATAACAAACAATTTATTTTTCCTGAATGTTTTTGATATTTTTTTTTTTTTTTTTGAAAATGGCGTCATTTTCCAAAAGTTGTCTACGCAAATGCGATAGTAGTTTGCATATGTGCTTGAATTCGTACATACATGTGTGTGTATCCTTGGACACCAGATTCAAATAAAACGCAGCTGTTTTCAACTAATGCGACCATTTTCCACTTGAACAATCAGTAGTCAACATTGATTAAGCATTCGTTGCGTAAATTTAATATTCATTTTTCTCTAAGCAAGACTGAAAAACATTTCATAAGATACTTATGTGTATGAGATACTATGTATAGTAAGAGAGAGAGCAATGTTTTGCAAAAAACTCAAATTATGATTGTCATGTAAAATCTAGATCGTTTTAATATCAACGAGCTTGAGTATAGTGTATAAAACCAATTGAATGGAATGGTCAAGATCGACTCCATGTTGGACGCATTTCTGTTCAAGCATCTTTAAAGTTCTTAGTGTCTGCTGTGTCCACTATGAATGATAGAAAAAATAAAAAATGTTGTGCGACAAACCATAAGAAAACCACAATGAGTGAAGAAATGATCAAAAAGCTACGCAACGCAACGCAATGCAACACAACGCAAAGCAAAACAACACAACAAGTTCATACGTTGCTGTGTTGATGTGCAACGCTTCATTGCCGCAGATGATAACAATCTTTTAACAATTTATTTAAACTCACATGTTTTGGTTTGTGAAAGAAATAACACACGTACATTTATTTAGATATATGTACATATAGTAACAGATGAATATACGTATGTGTGTATGTACGCAACATGTTGCTGATGATGCTGCATGTGTTATCTCTGCAAATCCTCTTGTGTTACATGTTTGTCGTTTGGGTTGCTTTGCTTAGGCCATTGCAGATGTGAATTTAGCTGCTGCTGCATTGCTAGTTTGTATCTGAAACGTGTGTCACTGCTTGTAATGTCTCGGCTTACAACAGCAACCAGGCGTACTCGTATATCTGTCTGTCTGTCTGTCTGTCTTCTCTTTGACTCTTTGTCTGTCTGCACTATCAGCAATTTGATATTCTATTAAGTTCTTGGTATGCATTGCAACGCTTCCGTTTTGATTTGTGCATAAAACAAAAAGGCGGTTTTAATATAAATTTCCCTTGGATTTAGAAGGCTTATAAAAGAAAACAAAATTTTAAAAAACCAAATTGAATTGATCCCAGTTAAGCCATCCTACCACCTTTAATAATAATAAGGATATTCATTAAACTAATTTTAGCAATTTCTGATATGCTGTTGAAAAAGGGAAGTCTGAGCGTAATGAATCTTTTTCTGCATAGAGCGTGGTAATTACACAGAATACTTATGCTTGACTATTTTTTCTTTATCCTTATAATTTCTCTTCTTCATTATAAGATACTCCTAATCATTTCTCTTTCCAAATTACAGCTTATTGAATTTTGGTAATCTTTTACAGGAAGCCATATCCATTGCTGTGTATACTCGTAGTTTATCCTTATTGTCCGATCTGACTTATTCATCTGCTATGCAATTACCTTCAATGTTACTATCCGCCCGATACCCATGGCAAGTCGATACTAAAACATTCCATTTATTAAAATCACACATGGACGGACAATCATAAAATCAAATTTCATATAAAAGAAAAAAAAAACATGAAAATGTAATTTTGAATTCTCATAATTTTTCTTGTTGTTCTCATTCCGCGTTTATTTTCTATTTTATTACTTTGTTAGTTTGTGCCGCTCCTACTTGAGAAACGAAACGTAAGTAGTTCTATATTACACCGGTTGCCGTTGTTTGTGGTATTAATTTATGCGACACAAGCCCAGGATGATGGCAAGAGAGCGATATCATTGCTTTAGCCTTATGCGAGCCTTCGCACTTAGTAAGTCTGACAATGGCAACAGCAACTACACCCACGCTTAGAATTGATCGACTAAATCGAGAAATCAAGAAATAGACACCGTTGCCAACCAAATGCGGTACTTTATCAAGAAAGTTTAATTTTTGTTTTCTCATTTTCTATTTTTTTTTTTTCGTATTTACTTAGTTTGCAACATAGAAATATCATTAAACGAAGTGACACGCTACGTGCTTCTAGCTTGAGCTTACGCCTTAAACCAGGGCAAAGTTGCTTGCTAGTGATGCTTGGTTGGCATGACGCGTGGGCTGCAGCTGCTGCTCCTGCTGCTGTTGCTGTTGGTCGAGTGGAGTATTTTGTTTGCAGTGGATTTTCTGTTCAACGAGTAGTTTATGATGTTTTTGTCAATTCATAGAAAAATTAATGACTCTTAGAAATCTGCATACAAAACACTGAAAAAGTGTGTGTGAGAGAGAGGGAGAGAGAGAGAGTCACATGCACACAAACTCACATCACATCAAATATAATATAATACAACGATGCCAGAGGCAAACCGATAGTAACGATATGCTGCAAGATGCCCGACAAAGACGACTTTTGTTGATGCATTTTGTTGTTCTTGATGATGATGATGGTGATGGTAACGATGGTAATGATGATTATGACGATGATGTTGCAGCAAATACAGAACGTAATGCTGTAGTGCATGCAGTTAACAACATTCGAGACAAGAGGCGTTAAGAATTGTCGTTCATAAAGTTGGTGCACTTTCAAAGCAGCTTAAGTGTGCAGCTGCAATATTAGAGAGTTACCAAGATGAGAGCCATCAGCCACCAAGTAACCAAACCAAACGAATGTATGCAGCAACTAAGCCACAATGTCATTAGTCACATTTGTGGCCCACAGTGCCTGTAACATGACTTGTAATTTTTTTTTTAAGATTTTCCTATTTCTATGGCTCACTAAGGCCCACAACAATTTTGTTTTCTTAGCCTAGCCATCCGTGTCGATGTTCTGTATTAGCACTTTCTTAGTAAGACGATAAACACTTTGGAGTTTACACAAATATTTCTATTGCTTGTAATTTTCTTTAATAATTCTTATAAAGTCAAATCCATTCCATGCAATTCCATTTCATTCTATGCCATGCCATGCCAAGCCAAGCCAAGCTAAGCCAAATCAAGACAAACCAAGTCAGTCATTTGGTGTGGTTTGGGTGTGGAAGGCTTGAATAATGCTGACAAATCGAAAATGTAGTTAGGTGCGGATTTGCCGCTTGAAATGACTGCCATGTTGAAGATGACAGAAACATGCGTACGAGTGACAGCTGAAAGAGTATTTCACAGAAAAAAAAAAAGACAAAAGCAAAAAATACAATATAGGAAAGTCTTTAAAAAAACAAGGATGAAAAGAAAGTATGATATGTTCTTAATTAGCAATAAATTAAATTTAAGAAAAATTAGTTCCAAGATATGATTATCTTCCCCATGTGGAATATAATGTATTATTTAATCTATTGAAAAATGAATTATGTATGGGTACACCTAACAGATGGGATTTTGGGGAAGAGTGACATCTTGAAAAATTCTTAAAATTCTTTGTTAAATACTAAATACAATGTATTGATAATCAATTCTAAGGAAACAATTATATACTATTTAGGGAATATAAATAAAAAACAGACCTAAAGGGTGACTCCTCTTGAATCGACGGGATGAACCATAAATCGAATAGCTTTAATTGTATCCCTTCCATTCAGTATGTCAGCGCTTTCTGGGCAGCGTAGTATTGAACTTCACGCGTCTCAGCAACGATAAGCAGTACCAACTTGTGCAAAGACTCATACAGACTGGACAACACGAAATTATTGAATCTTTCTCCACACTTACTATCTCGGAATATGTAATAATATCTTTTTGAAGAAAGATGAGAACGAGACGTCCAGTCTACTAATTTTCATAGTATGTGTCTTTGACACTTGATGTAAAGTACGTGGTTTAAAAAAAAATAAAATATTCTAAAAATTTTAAAAAACGACTAACTTTGGCTATGCCGAAGGAGAAAATCAAAAACTTATGATAATAACTGCGAATAACAGCACGATTAAAATAAACCTTCCTTTGAAGTCGATGACCTTTTGCAAACGCACAGGAATTGATTTTACCAAATTTGGAATTGTTTCCAATGAAATTTCCTTGATCTCAAGAGACGGAATCGCCAGTATCTCACGAAGCTCACGACACGTTCTGGGACTACTTTCATGAGTAAGCGAATGATGATTGTTTGAAGTCTCACGATCAAGAAAAGAACACAATTGCAACGGAGATTGCTTTTTATCTAAAGTCAGTGCGCATTGGTCACGTTCGTGATCCTTATATTTGGTGGTCAGCTAATACTGTTCAATACCCAAACTTATCAAAGTTTTCTAGAATATATATTTTTCAGCGCCCTCCAGCAGCGTATACAGCGAAAGACTTTTTTCGGAAGCAGGTCCTGTATACGAAGACTAGCGAAACCATTTGATGCCTCTTAATGCAGAGAAATTGGTATTCATTCATCATTATTAGTAAAGTACGAGTATTAATTTGTATTTATTATGTAATAAAAACTAATGATTTTATTTGTTATATGGATTAAATAAAGTGCCACTAAAGCATAAACGTAATGTATTTTTTTAAATCCGGTATCCGGCCGGATAGTTATCGAATATCTGTTTCATCTCTAATCCTAATGCATCGAGTTGCAAACTTATATTTTAAATTTTTTAAAGGTAAATATACTTTTTTTTTTGGTAAGTATTAAGTTTTTTTGCTTTGCTACTTAATGAATTTTATGTTGTTGTTGTTGTTGTACTTTTACCATCGGACCACTAGGTACCCCATACCCTCCATACAAATCGGGATCCAAATTCATGTTCTTATTAGAAAAACTTTTTTGTTTTTTGTACTATCGACTGAAATTTTTACACTATAAGTGTCTCACCCATATCAACCAACCTTATAAATTTCAAGACCCTCGGACCATTAACCGGGGCGTGAAGAGAATTACAACTTCGGCATAGCCAATGTTAGTCTTTTTTTGGGTTCCGTACTCATAGGGAGCTAACGGGACCCTATTACTAAGCTTACGATGTCCGTCCATCCGTCCGTCTGTCTCTTGCTCTATCTCATGAACCGTAATAGTTAGAGAGTTGAAATTTCCACAGAGTGTGTAATTCACTTGTGTGGAGAACGACAAATATTAAAAATACACATTTTTAGAAGCATTGTTCTTTAATTTAACCTTTTGTTTAACAATGTTTTGTTTTTTGTAGTATAATTTTAAGCTTACATTGTAGTATATTTTTAGGCTGTTAAATATACACATAATTTAATATTTTAAGCAAAAAATCTTGTACTATGGTACGGAACCCTCCGTGTGCGAGTCCGACTCACACTTGGCTGATTTTTTATATTTTTTACATGAATCACTTTAAATATATATTGTATTTTGTATTTTGTTAGTCGTGAGCGATTAAATAACATAATTTTTTTCCCTGAATGTTATTGATTTTTTTTTTTTGAAAATGGCGTCATTTTCCAAAAGTTGTCTGCACAAATGCGATTGTAGTTTGCACATGTACTCGTATTCGTACATACATGTACTTATGTTCATCCTTGGACACCAGATTCAAATAAAACGCAGCTGTTTTCAATTAATGCGACCATTTTCCACTTGAAAAATCAGTAGTCAACATTGATTAAGCATTCGTTGCGTGAATTTGATATTCATTTTTCTCTAAGCAAGACTGAAAATCATTTTATAAAATACTTATGTGTTTGAGATACTATACTGAGAGAGAGAGCAATGTTTTGTAATCACTCAAATTGAGATTGTCATGTAAAATCTAGATCGTTTTAATATCATCGAGCTTGAGTATATAGCATAAAAAAATCAATTGAATGGAATGGTCAAATGGGATGGACGATTACATAGGCATTTCTGTTCAAGCTTCTTTAAAGTTTTTAGTATCTGCTGTCTCCACGAATGATAGACAAAATTAAAAATTGTTGTGAGATAAACCAAAAAGAGTAAATTTATTATCAAAAAGGAAAACACGTGAATTTTCTTTAAATTAACATGTTTTGATTTGTGAAGGAAATGACAAACATTTATATAGATACACATACAGTTACAATTGAGTATATCCCATAAATATTATCACTGACAGAGCCACTTCCTATTCATTTCATTAAGATGATTGGTGTCCCTATTTTTTGGGGTTCCATACCCAAAGGCTGCCTATTACTAAGCCTACGCTGTCCGTTCTTCCGTCCGTCCGTCACAGAGCTCTATGTCATGAACCATAATAGGTACACAGTTAAAATTTTCACAGAGTGTGTATTTCTATTGCCGCTATAACGACAGATAATAAAATTGTTGGAAAAACCACCGGAAAAGTCTGAAATTCTCAAAAAAGGACTAATTTTGTTTGTTATTATTTATGTTATTTTCTACAGTTAAACGTTGCTCTCACCAAAAGATCCTTACGCTGTGTGTTTTTCAGCGTTTTAGTACGCAAATATACTTATGAAGTCTTGAGAGTGGGCAAATTTTTAAAGCGTAACAGACCAAATTGGCGCTACCTTGTATTATTGTATCTTGAGTATACCAATTGAGCACAACCAATGATACCGTAAATATTCATGGTGTAAGAAACTGTATTATAGGTGTATTACTGTACCATGGTAAATATTGAATAAACAACAAAATATTTTGTATGCAAAATTTTGTATTGTTGTATTTGTTTTGAGATTATCTCTATCTCTCTTCAGAAGGTGACATTGGAGACCCCATAAAGTGTATATTTTCTTGATAGGCGCTACGAGACGAGTTGATGTAGCCATGTCCGTCTGTCCGTGTGTCTGTCTGTATGTATGCAAACTAATCTCTCAGTTTTTAAGCTAGAGAGCTAAAGAGAGCACGGTGCTTTCTTTTCAACATACGCAGTGGGTTTCTAGACAAACATGGATCCAAATTCATGTTCTTAATAGAAAAACTTATTTGTTTTTTATACTATCGACTTGAAATATGGACACTGTGTCTGCCCCATATCCACTAACCATATAAATTTCAAGATCATCGGAACACTAGAAGGGCAAAAAACTTGGACGTTGGTACGGAACCCTCCCTATTTCATTAAATAAATAATAAATATTAAATAAATAAATAATAAATATATAATTTTAATTTTTTTTTTTTTTGCGGGTCAAAAATGCCTTCTAAACATCGTTATATGTTTAATCGTCACCTTATGTCATATCTTCGGTGAATCTCATCATCAGTTGGTGATTTTCCATTTCCTTTTTTTTTTTTGTTTTAAGGACATCTTCTATATATGTGGTTGTGGCTTTCCGTTGTTCTTCATTTTGCAGCATCTTGTCGATGATATTTTCCGTCGTATAAGGTCCAATGACGCGACTTAATTCATCTCTTGCTGTATGCCATCTCTCGCAGTAGAAGAAGGTGTGTTCGGCGTTGTCCTCTTCTGCATCTCCATATATACACGTTGGGCGATCCTTTTTTCCCATTTGCCATAGGTACTTGTTGAAGTATCCGTGGCCCGATAGGAACTGTGTTATATAATAATTTATTTCGCCATGTTTCCTCGTTATCCATTTGCTGAGTTCCGGTATGAGTCGCGCTGTCCATCAACCTCGCTGCTCGGAGCTCCAGTTTGATGGCCACTTCAAGATGGTTTGCCGTCTTAGGTCTTGAAGGTTTTGTTTTAATGCGCTTGAGTTTTTCGCTTCCCAGATTCTTCTCCGTTCTTCTGCTAAAAGGTCGATGGGGATCGTTCCGCTGATTATGAGGACCGCTGGTGCAGAGACCGTGCGATAAGCCGAAGCTATCCTTAGTGCTCCTATATGTTGAACACGTTCTAGTTCTTTCCTGCGACAATCTCTTCTAACCGAGTCTGCCCAGATCTCGCTGCCATAGAGAAGAATCGAGTTCGTCGTCTCCATTAATAGCTTCCTTTTGCTCTGAGTCGGGACTCCTATATTTGTCATCAATTTGCTAAGCATTCCAGTTACGCGGGCTGCTTTAGTCGTAGCGTGGTTTATGTGCGCCTCAAAAGTCAGCCGGGGTCGAATTTCACTCCAAGGTACTTGATTTCTTTCTGGGTAGTCAGCGTAGTATCCAGTACCTGCATTTCAATTTCCAAGGGGATGTGCCGTCTAGGTAGGAGGATAAGTTCCGTCCTTTCTGTTGCCAGTTTCAGTCCATGATCTTGCAACCATGCTTGAGTCCTAATCATCACTTGATTAATTTCCTCTTCACGTCTACTGTGTTTCGGCCAACTATTACTGCAGCGATACATCCGCATAACCCACTAGGTGCACGTCATCGGGCATCTCGATTGGAAGGATCTCATCATAGCTGATGTTCCATAGGTCGGGGCCAAGGATCGACCCCTGTGCCGCACCCGAAGTGATCTGCTTTTTTTTTAGTCCGTCAGCAGTTTCATACAATAGAATACGGTTTTTGAGATAGCTTCGTATCATCTTCATTAAATATCTTGGGATGGTGAACTTAGTTTCCAGGGCCTCTATTATATTCTCCCATTTCAAACTATTGAAAGATTTCTAATGTCCAAGGTAGCTAGTTATACTATCCGTCGGGAATAGTGATTTCTGCTCTGAGCTGCGTTTACCGTAATAACAACGTCTTGAATGGCGCCCAGTGTGGATTTACCGGTTCTGAAGCCGTGTTGTCTTTCCGACAAACCTCCGCTGATTTCGATAGCCGCATTTAGTCGTTCTTTTAGCAATTTTTCCAGGAGTTTACCAGCAGGAGTTGCCCTTGCCTTTACTAATAAGTATCAGATGCTGTATTTTCCAAATGTCTGGGAAGGTTCCTTCTTTTAAGCAGGTGTTGTACATATTTAGCAACATGTGTGGACGTTCAGTGGCTAAAATTTGTAGGACTTCTGTAGGGACACCGTCAGGTCCCGGTGCTTTATTTTCTTTTAGGGTTCTTGATGCGTCGGTTAGCTCTTCTTCTGTGAATAATAGAAGAGGATCTTCCACTGGATAGTTTGCTTCTTCAGCTCGTATCACGTGCGTCGGGAAAAGAGTGTCGACTATTTCCTAGACTACTTCGCTTTCCATCTCGGTTGCAGGAGATTTTGCTCCTAGCTTCTGCATCACGACTTTGTAGCCTAATCCCCATGGGTTTTGGTTTATATCATTCCTAAGTTCCTCCCACTAGTTCTTTTTGCTGCAGTTTATGGCAAGTTTCAGATCTTTTTTACTCAGCTTATAACTTTCTGCTTCTTCCGTTGCAGGGCCGGATCGTCTGGCACGGGTGAATTTCCTTCTGTTTCGTAGACATTGGGTCCTGAGTTCGGCGATTTCGTCCGTCCACCAATAAGCTGGTCTTCTCTTATCATTGTAGGATTTCTTTACTCCTCTAATACTCTGCATTCTCGCACAAGACCTGCTATTCTCTCTGAGGCAAGGGTTATAACTGGTGTTGTGCTTTCGCATCCTGGTCTCCGGAAGGTGGAGGTGTTTCCGCTATTCATTACGGCTAAGCCAAGTCTGGCCAACATTGCTAGAATCTTCCTGCCTCTTGAGTTTGTTGTTGCTGAGCCCCATTCAATTGCTTTCGAGTTGAAGTCTCCTGCGACTACTAGTGATCCTTGTATTTTTTGCGCTGTGTCTTTAATGAGCTCTAGTTTCCGCGTGAAGTCTGCTATATTGTCGGCTGGAGACAAGTAGCAGCTCATTATAGTAAAAAGGTTATTTTGTACAAAAACAAAACCTTCTCCAGCTCCGCTGCTTGTAACGACGAATTTTGAGTTGCGGGGAATCCAAATGGCGGCAGTTCCAGTTTTATCCGCATACCATGTTTCGTGAGTGTTTCTACAGTGTTGTTCGCTGATTATTGTCATGTCGATCTCCATCTCTATGACCATTGGTTCTAAGAGTGCGTCCGCCGTAGTGCTTCTGTGCATGTTTGCTTGGAGTATTCTCATGTTTTTTGTTTTGCGATGGAACATTTCCCATATCCGGGTACGTGGTTCACGGGGCTTAGGTTTGCGTCGGAGCATAAACAGCATTGTGGGTTCTTGTTGCATTCCTTCATTTTGTGACCGGTTTCACCGCATCGTATGCAGATACCTTTTCCACTCCTGTCAGGTCCTGTGCAGTCTGCTCAGATATGTCCCACTCTGAAGCATCGGAAGCATCGCGTTTTGCTAGTACTAGCTCTCATTCGAGCATTAACCCAGCCAACTTTGATGTAACCCGTTTTTAGCAGCTTTGCGGCATCTTCATTAGGCAGCGTTACATAAGCTCGAACTTGTTCACGTTGGTTTGGTGCTGTGACCTTAATTTCTATTTTTTCGTTCGTGTCGTTTGCTCACTGCTTCTTTCACTTCCGTTTTTTTTGTCACTGCGTCCAGGTCGCGTATCTCAACCGTTGTGGTAGGCCTAAGCGTGGTAACCGTTGCTGCATCTCTAACTGTTTCCTTCAGTTGTCGCACAAAGTTCGGGCTAATTTTGTTTCCCTTCACAATCCCAAGTAAAAGAGCTCCAGTTCGGGTCCTTCTGATTCCTTTTACTAAGAGGTTTTCGTCTGGTGTGGATTTTGTCCGTATGTCCCTCTGTCGGCTTAACTAAGATTGCCTCTGGTTTAGGTTTGGGTCCTAGGTCCTTTTTTATTTTAACTTTGATGCATCCATCGCCTTTTTTTTCTTGTTTTTCAGGTGCCGGTTTTTGACTATTTTCTCTAGTTTTCTTCTGGTTCTGAGCCGTCTTTTTACGAGATACAGTTTGCCAGCTGCAGGGTTCTTTTGATCTCGTTTTCTTGTTAGTTTCTGGGGTGATAGGGCTTGTAGCGCTTCGTTTTTTCCTTTCGTCAGTTTGCACTGTCGTCTGCTTGTCTGTCTCCAGCGTTTGTGTTGTTGAGTTCACTTTACTCGCATTTCTTGGCTCCCGTTCTGTTGTTTTCCAGCTTTTCCTATAGCTTGAAATGACGTCCAGTAGAAATAATAAATAAATAATAAATAATAAATAATAAACACCAACTCTCAATTAAATAAAATTTACCCTTTCCTAAACTGATTTCAAATCAATCCCTGTAACTGTTTATAGTTCTAACAACAATATTTTATAACTTTAAGTGGTTTAATGTTCCTAATAAATAATATAAAAAAAAAACAAAAAAAAATAAATAATTATTAAATAAATAATAAATAAATAATAAATAAATAATAAATAAATAATAAATAAATAATAAATAAATAATAAATAAATAATAAATAAATAATAAATAAATAATAAATAAATAATAAATAAATAATAAATAAATAATAAATAAATAATAAATAAATAATAAATAAATAATAAATAAATAATAAATAAATAATAAATAATAAATAAATAATAAATAAATAATAAAACATTTGTTATATGATAAAATAATATTGCTTGTCGGTGCTGAGAAATCAATAGTAGATTAACTCAATACAAATATGTATCGTATATTGTAAGTACATAGGTATGTGAGTAAGTAGTATAAACTCATTAAATGTATAATCAAAACTAACCTCATATGTGTAAAACTGTACAAATCTGTTTAAGTGTCTATCAAGTTTAACCTAACAAAACTTTTGTGTTGCACATTTAAGCCACATCCTGCCACATTCTTAAGTTTTTACAATCTGGGAAAAGAACATGACCAGCAGATACTCGTACCAGAGTTTATCTACAAAGCGGTGAACGCGCCGAAAGCCGATTAATAAATAATCCAACATATCATTATAGAATCGTGTATTCTATGCAGTTTGGCACGGCATGGTTTGTTATCCAGAAACTACAACAACACCAGCAATTGCAGCAAATAGACATTCTAGTGCAATTGGTAACAAATACCTTAATGCAATCCGGTTGCAACAAGTAAAGTAAAATAAAGTTAGCTGCCAAAGGTAAAACCGCAAGAGATTAATAGCGATAAACTATTGATTAGCATTTAAGCCACTGTGATTAAAAAGAAAATCCAAAATGTATCCAACTGACCAAAAAAAAAAAAACAACATGATGATAAAAAGAAGAGAGCATGATGAGGCAGGCAGCAAACTACTAGAAATATAACACTAACTCACACTTACAGATACTCGTAGGATAAAAGATACTCACTCATATGCATACTCGTAGTATGTATTAGATTCAAAATAGAAATAAATGCACAAACACAGTTAACTTCATTTGATTTGGATATTGCAACTGTAACGAAATGCGCGAAATTGAAACCTAATCGAAGTGTTGTTGTGGCGTCCATTCCGACCACCACACCACATCCCGTTTGTTGCAAATGAAGCGCATGCCAGCAATTTGCATAAAAGCAGTTTAATGTTTAAATGTTTATTGAATCACAGCAGCAAAAGCCAGAAGCAAAGAAATCTTAACCAACAGCAGCAGCAGCAGCAGCATCATCATCATCATTTCTCCTTGGATCATCACCGATTGCCGATGTAGCTGCCGTCACCAGCATTACCACACCACCACCATCACCAGCATCATCATAATAGCCACCGTCTAGTTCTTTACAATATTTGCAATTCTAATGTTGTCCTCCAAATAATGATCGTAGATGTGGCAAAAGTGTTGAATTGCTACCCGCAGCGCTTAGCTTAGCTCGACTCGGCTTCGCATGGCATGGCTTTAACCAAGTAAGCAAAGTAAAGTTAGACCAATTTCAAATGTGAAATATTTTCAAGTAATTTTTATTCGTGGAAGGAAGAATCTTCTTTAATTTGACTGCCACAGTCGGGACCAACAACAAGTGTTGATTCAACAAATGTTTATGATGCATATTTGTTGTTGTTGTTGTTGTTTGTTGTTGGTGTTGTTACTGTTGTTGATGATGCCCATTCCGATGCCAATGACGAAGAACTGGTTTTTTTTTTTAATTATGAAAACGATAAGCGATATCAATGCAACTCCAAATGCGGCACAATTCTTTAAAAGAAAAAGGAGATTCCTTACTTTTATAAGTATGTAATATTGTTGTTAGTTGGTAGTTAGTTAATAAGTAGTTGGTTGGTATATAACATTAGACTGCCTCAAAATAGGCGAAATGTCTACGATCAAGTGTCAATCAAAAGTGACAATGAAACTTCACACTTTAAGGCAACCAAACAAGGCAGCAACATTCCCCTGCCTATGCCCTGTTCAACGAAACTATCCAATTGCCCCATGAATCGAATCTAGTGAATTGATCCAACAGCGATCATCATTAG
This sequence comes from Amiota mariae, assembly GCA_035041805.1. Classification (NCBI taxonomy): domain Eukaryota; kingdom Metazoa; phylum Arthropoda; class Insecta; order Diptera; family Drosophilidae; genus Amiota; species Amiota mariae. The sequence continues at coordinate 5,163,464 of JAWNKV010000286.1, forward strand.
TCGCAGTGAAAGACATACGTCTGATTTTGCAGACAGTTAGCAATAAAAGATCTAACGTCTAATTGCAATGAGCGTAAGTGAATGGCTTAAGTTGTTTTAAAATTTTGCAGTTTGCAGCATCTTCCATTGACGTCTTTGGTTGCCTTCTTGCACTTTACTTCGTCTATATCATTTTTAGTTTCTTACACAAAATGACGACGTTATCAATTTAAAAGAAACAGTTGCACCAAAAGTCTACATAACAAACATAAATACATGCACGTATCTCCATATATGAAAGTGCGGTGTACCCATTTCAACATCACTGACCATTTACTAAGTTGCTCAACGTAATCCCAAATGCTTAATTGAGCGCAATGCAAATCGACGCAACTTGATCTTGAACTGGTTTTTAGTTCGTTCCTTTTTTTCTCTGCTGTTAGTACCATGATTCCTTGGTGGTCCATATAATCAATATGCGTAAAACATACATACATATATACATTCGAATCTCTTGCAATTCGGACAGAACGCGTCACTCATGTTAGCTCGGCATGCAGGCCTGCACAGTCGAAGCTTTTGCAAAGGTTTCCTGTTTCAGGCGCCTTTCCATTTACTTATGTTGCAGCCCTATGATTGCGTCTACATTGTAGCGATTGTACTGGCGCCTGCTGTTTGCTCTAAAACTGGGGTTCATAAACATAGGGAATCCGTGGACCCTCTCTTGAACAACAATTTTTTCTTGGACCTTCTTCCAAGGTGTCACATGTTCTTATGCAATATGTTTATGCAATTCGTAATTCTTGTATTATACAAGACTTTTGTGAAAATGTGTGTATGCCTTGATGTTTGCAACGCATAAATTTGTTCTTCGAAGACCCCAGAAAGTAAATATTTATGTATTTGTATATGGAAAAGATCAACAAAAAAAAAGGAGTATATATATAGAAGTTTTTGAGATATCGACCTAAAATTTTGTACACAAATAGTTTATTGTTGGACATAATTGGTAAATCGATGTCGTCACATTACATATACTCGTATACATACATATTTGAAATTGTGGCAAAAGGTATATAAGATTCCGAAAATGATTTTCCCCAAGATCACAGTTTAAAAACCCCTGCACTAGCATATGCCACCAAAATGTTTATTCAGTCGACTTTAAGTTTTCTTTTTTTCCTCTATGGAAAATATGCTTGCAATCACTTGGTAAAAAACTAATCCAATGTGTCATTTGTTGTTGTTGTTAGAATTGCTGGTGCTGCTGATATTGCAACCGTTGGGCAATTCAATTGCCTGTCGAGAGGAAATCATAAATTAAAATCGATTGTTTGACATGGTCCAAAGTACACACAAACATACCATACGTGAATATCTCATTCCATATTAACTTTTTCTTTTATAAATATTGGATTGGCAGATAAGTAAGTAGGTAAGTAAGTAAGAAGCGTTTATTTAAAATACAATACTATCTATATTATGTATGTATTATACTTTATAAATCTTTATCAATGATGTATTGGCCACTTTGATCGATGACCTTCTATCATCTCTCGGGCAACTTGACAAGCTCATTTTCACATGACTTACTTCTTCCATTTTATGGCAAAAAAAAAATGTTTGATGACATCTTCGGGGACAAACGTTCTATAATTCAAGAAGTTTTTGAAAGAAACCAAATAAATGACAGTTTGGTGGAACAAGGTCTAAATTATATTGTTAATGTGGTAATTCATCCGAATCTAGCTCCAAAACTTTTTTCCAAATGATGATTATACTGCTGTGTATATAATAGATAATTAGGTTCTACTGTTTAGGGAACGTACTCATACTAGGTGACACATTTTTTACACCTTCGGAGACCACTCGTAGTATATGCCAAGACCCCCTATAGTTTTCACATATTAATTCATAAATATGGTTTTTAATAATTTTGTTCAAACTGAAAGTTAAAAGTTATATTTGTCTTTATTAATAAGGCGATTGCCGCGTAACGCATACGTATATCGCGCCACATTTGAATATATCGGGGTATTTTGAAGACCCCTCCCCTCTGAACGGGTCATGTAGTTTGGGTACATTCCCTTAGATGGTTTTATAGCTCAGAGAAGACCGGTCATATACAATCTCAACAAAACGCACAGTTACTTTCATTTTACTGACACAACAAGTGGCAATGTGACGGGTGATCCACAGCAAAATATCAAACTCATTTCGATATCTGTGCATCATGTCGGTGTGACCAATTTCCAACATATGAATGGATTCGTGCATTACATTCATCATCTGTACCTTGTATGGGCACTATTAGCTTAAGCTATCAACTAAAACACATACAAAATACGATTTTAGTTATGTGCAATGTTTGGTGGCAACAATCTGTCAATTATCCTTCAGTTCAGTTTATCTTTCCAACAAACACACATTGAATTTTTATTGTAATTGGAAAATGGCAATAAAAAAAACCAAAATGAAGAAATCCACGATAAGACGAAAAAAATCCAATGCCGAAAATGATAGCAATATAATGGGTGACGATGCTGCTGCTGGTCAAGTTGAAATAAATAACAAGAATTCGGGTGAAAACAGCAAATCCAAGAATCACTTATTAGGTGGCCATAGAAAAATACCATTACCCGATTTTGACTTCCTCAAATCAAAAGAATAGTTCTTCCGAAAAATGATTAATTAAACAGTTGAAAATGAAAAAATATTTTTCACTACAATGGATATGAATAACTTCAAGTTTTATTACCAAAAAATTAGTACGTAGTAGACCTGCATGCACTCAAATCGGCGATTGAGTTACTAACAAGAGCAAGTGTACATTTCAAAGAATCGAAATCTGGGTTTTGGAAAATCAAATTAAAGTTTATAAGAAATGTTTTTCACCTTACATCAAGCTAGGTTGGGTTCTGCTCTCGTTCGATTGTGTTCGCAAAACAAAATTCTGTTACTCTCCAATACTGAATTATCTATGTAATCTGAGTTATCCGACTAACTCAAAAACTTTTGAATGTTTGTTTTGTTCTATGTTGAATGCTTGAACAACTGATAAAATTTTCACTCAGACCAAAACTTCTCTGTATTTGTTGTATGACCAACATGAGTTTTTGAGTGCGACTGATTACTAGTTGAGTGAAGACATGCAGATCTCTAGTACTTATATACGTTACAATATAAAAACCATAATCCCTGTCTAAGCCACTGGTGGCGCACTACAATTGCAACTTAGTACATGACGGCAACATGAGTGTAACAATTAGTATTGAAGCATCATAAGATAAAACAAACACGGCCAGGCAGCAAAAGTATGACCGTCCGACCGACAGTCGCGACTGTGCATGTCGATTCTCTCCTCTTGGGTTAGACAAAAATGGCGTGCAGCGGAAAATGTTTCGACATGTTGTGGTGGTTTTCTATTTTTTTTTTCTTTGTTTGTTGCATGAAATATAGCTAAGATTCTCACGCGACATGAATATAATTCATAATTCCAAGAGTAAACACCAAGCACCAGCAAAAGTCTGCAACAGAGAGGATAAGGATGGATGTCTTCAATTCACTTGCCTATACCTTCTAGGAATATCAGAACAGAACATGGCTCATGTTGTACATGCATGTTTTTGTTTTGTTGTGTTTGGTTCGTTTTGGTTTTTCACAAGTGATTTCACTTGTGCTATTCTTTTGCTTTTGAGATCTAACACCAACTTCTTTTGCCTTATTTAGTCTAGTCTTGAACCCTTTCGATGTTGAACAAACACAAGAAGTTTGTTTTGGAACGACGCAGCATTTTCGTATGGCGTTAAAATTTACGCATGCACGCAGAAGCAATTCCAGCGACACATGTGCTCCAGATATGAATGCTAATGACACCTGATGCGGCGGATAGATCGCTATCAGCGTTTTAAGCACTGCAGGCAGCCGACTTTATGCCATGTGGAGTCTATGTTCCGTCCGGGCCATTCATCTCTCATTCGCTCCTAAACTCTGAGCCAGCATGGCATGGATATCATGTGTGGCGAGTGGTGTTTGCGTTTGTGCTGCGCTCCTGCTCAGTGGGATGTCGTCTCCTGACAAAAGCTAACCAAGTAAACCGAAATTGAGACTCCTGACTAAATTTGAGTGAAAATTTAAAAAGAAAAGCACAAATGTTGGGAGGCAAAAATTAATTTATTGCTTAATTAGTTTCATTTCTTTAATCATTGTATACAATTACACATTCATTAAAATCTTAAATCCAAACAGCTTGCTGCTATGAGCGTACGCTCCCAAGCAGCGGTGTGTTCTCGGCAGCTTTTGAGGTTACAATTGTGTTGAGCGCCGTAACGCCGGAGCCAGTATTGGCACTACCAGACGGCGGCATTGGCGGATATGGTGATGGTCGACGTCCACTACTAGGACCTGGTTCATCCTCTTCGCCAATATTTGGCGGATGTGCTCCGCGATTGCGACGATTTTTTTGGCTCAACTCGTGCAAGTACAGTGCACTAAGGCACATATCGGCCACTGTGACACCGATGGGATTCTTCACAAGTTTCGGATCCATGCCGCTTAGACTGTACAACAGCGTCTCCTTGGGACCTTCAATGCGGCCTTCTGCTTTGCTTAGACGAAGTCGCCGCATGCTATCAAGCGGTCCAACCGACATACCCGTATGACGGATACTTGACTGCAAAACACTAGCGTTAAGTGGATCGCTAAGATTTTGCTGCAGCATTTGACGAAAATCGCTACCAGCGACTTGAGCAGCACCACCAATAAAGTCACCGCCGCCGCCAACCCCACCAATGCCTCCACGCATCGATTGGGAAATATCAATTTGTTCGGGGCTGAGTTGTGCAGCAAATACAGAGTTTGCCATTGAACAATACTCTTCGCCAATGGTGCCAAAAGACATTAAACTATGTGTTAATGGATTTTCTTGTTCAGCTGCGCGTTCAGCTGTTTTCGCTTTGACCAACTCATGTATGGCATGCTCACGTATGCCTTTTATGAAACCAGCAGCCTCTTTTGGCATTTGCCATTCAGGATTGTTCAGTGTGAAGCGCACCAAAGACATTTCTGTCTTGCCATCTGCCATACTTTCATGTGGCTTGTTAAGTTCTTCGGCTGTTACTCCGGCGTTTGCCGGTTCATTGATGAAACTATTCATATTCACTTGGAAATCTGGATTTCCATGTTTGCGCACGTCCATCTGTGCAAACGAACATACATTGCCCACACCACGTACCGAAACGGTGAAGCTCCGGAAGAATTTCACAATCTCCATTGACTTGGGACGAAATACAAAGATTAGCACAAATGGAGTGACGAAAGGGCTGAATATTTCGGTCATAAGGTAGTTGGCCTTGTATTGAAAGAAATTACTAAATTCCTTACGAACATTTGCAGTATGTGCTTTCTGTTTCCAATCTGGTGGCAAGTAATGAACATGCGCCAGGATGGCAGTCATCAATTGTTCTGGGCACCAGATCATATTTTCGTCAGGTATAAGAGTTCGGCATACCAAACCGATTACAGTAAGAGCAGTAATTATAGTTAAGACATGCTCCACTTGGAAGACGTGTTCTTCATAAATGCCAAATGCAAGTATTAAAAGCAGGAAGCCACCACTAATGAAGAGTATACCTCGTGATATGGTTGCCATGAGGGGTGACGAAAATGAACTTAAATAACGATCGGCATATTCATAGGCACGATTCAGTCGAGCGTCCAACTCGTGATCCAATTCGTTAAAATGGCGCAGATATAAACGTCCATAGTTGGACCATGTTCGCAGTCCCAAGGTGCCGGGCTCCTTCCTGAGTACGTTTGCATATGAGAAACTAATGTAAATAAGCTGCCATAGAAATATGAATGGTGATAGTACCAGGTTCGCCAGTGCCACAAAGAGTATTAGTTTCGAGAGTCGCTTAGACAGCTCTACTTGATTACTGCGCACCGTAAATTCATCTCGTAGTTGCCAGTTATTTTGAAATGGTGAACCTGGGCCACGAAACAATATGAAATCAATGTTGTACAATAACCCACGACTCAATGATAAACATTCTCCAAATAGTGGGACATTCAGTCGAACAGGTAACAATTGTTTGTTCATTAGTGCAACCAAGTAATTCTTAAATCTGAGTATCCGATGGTAAATGTCCAGTTCGGTTAGCTGTTCCTTGTCAATACACATATGCTGTTCGGCTTGCACTTTGCGTATACGCTGCTGAACTTCGTGCCATGTAAGGTTATCGAGCTCATTGTCCTCGATACGTAACGCTGTATTGTAGAATTTTTTAATGTCCGCATATTGTGTAATATGGTAAATCATCTTAAATAAACGTATTAATAAATAGATTGTCGCTAAAAATAATAAAATGTACGTGAGTGGCCCGAATTTGGCAACACATTCACCCGCAGGTATTATCACTTCGCTGAGTGTCGTTTTCAATAGATTCTCTGATGGTTTGTCTCCAAATAAAATATTATGTTTAATACAATGTATCGAGCAGGTAAGTAGCCATATAACGAAAACGAATTCCACAAATAGAAAGGCTTCTTCGAGCACAATAACGAGAAATCCATGCTTTTGTTGATAATTATACATGCGAGTAAAAAATGAATCTAAATCCTGTATATGATTCCATCGGGCTTTACTCGTCTCTGGCACAATGTGTATCATGATGCCACTATTGTGTGGCGTTTCTTCATGGTCAAGTGGATGAGTGTCTAATGCATTATTTGCATTATTTGGTGGCATTGCATCTGTATTTGTTTCTGATTCGTTGTTAAAATCCCGAAATGGATTTTCATCGGCCAATGCCCGATAGTTTATATTTGGGCTTGTCATAACGAACAAAGCCCCCAAGGTTATGTATATCTATCTATTTAATTTAAATCACTTTCGTCTTATATGCTATACTATATATGGATATTTCTTTCTTTGTTATTTTTAAATCACACAACACAATACAAAATTTTCCTTCTTCTCCTCAATGAACTTGCAAAACAACAATAATAAGTCAGTGTCGTAGTTGTTGTACTCGAGTAATCGTCGTAGTTAGTCGTGTGCAAATTGTTTTGATAGTTGATACGAAACGGCGCAATTATAATTTAATCCTATTCCAACAGTATTTATGTTGTTACATATAGTAACTGTTAAAAAAAAATATATGCATTAAAATATATTCGAATTAATTTATTTCCATTTATATATAACTTACAGTCTTTAAGCCTCTTTAAGTTTTGTTTTTAATCTTTCAATTTATCACGCGTGAATGTTGCGAGTACTTTGTTAAAACTGCGCAGCACTTTTGGTTAACAGCTGTTAGGTCAACAGCTGAAGAGGTGACAGTGCTGCCATTTGGCGAAATTAATTTGCTGTAGTGTGGTGAATTTCCTTTCTTTCTCACCAATTTGATGATGGTTATTTGCATTGTAGCTGTAAAAATATAAACAAACATAATTTTAGATTGAATTTTTAAATTTATTACATTTAATTGAATAAAAGTGCAGGAAAATGGGTAAAAGACAACATCAAAAGGATAAAATGTAAGTAAATGTTATAAAATTTCAATGAATTCATCTGATTTGTGCCTGTTTAGGTACTTGACGTACACGGAATGGTCACAATTCTATGGAGGCAAAAAAGTTGAGTCTGCCGAAAACGAGCATATCAAATTTAAGCGCTTACCCTATGATCATTGCTGCATCACGATGGTACCTTTCGAGTTTCCCTATTGTGATGCTGATGGCAATGTCTTCGAATTAGAGGCCATACATGCTTTCCTTAAAACTTTCAAACTGAATCCAATCACCGGGAAGAAGCAGGATGCCAAAGCTTTGATTAAATTGAATTTTCATAAAAATGCTGATAATGAATATCATTGCCCGGCTTTGTTTAAAGCTTTTACCAAGAATTCACACATTGTTGCAGTTGCAACGACTGGCAATGTTTATTCGTGGGAAGCCATAGAGCAATTAAATGTCAAGACCAAAAATTGGAAAGATCTTATTGATGATACACCATTCCTGCGTAAAGACATAATCACCATACAGGATCCTCAGCATTTAGAAAAATATGATATCTCAAAATTTTATCATATTCGAAAGAATTTGCGGGTCCTAACCGAGGAGGAGCAACTGGATCGCAAAGATCCAAAGAGTCGTATAAAATCAATGAATTTGGAAACAAAAGAAACATTGGCACAACTCGAAAAAGACTATCAGCCGCCAGAAGAAGCACCAACAACATCCCGACGAATTGCAGATAAATTCAATGCAGCACATTATTCCACAGGCGCTGTAGCAGCCAGTTTTACGTCAACGGTAATGGTGCCAGTGTCTCAAATCGAAGCAGCCATAATCGATGATGATTTAGTCAAGTATGAGCGCGTGAAAAAGAAGGGATATGTGCGCTTGAATACAAATTTTGGTCCACTTAATTTGGAAATCTATTGCGATGTTGTGCCACGTGCTTCGGACAATTTCATCAAGCATTGCGTTGATGGCTACTACAATGGCCTTAAGTTTCATCGATCTATTCGTAATTTTATGGTAATTAATTATATTTATGTAATTGAATTGAAAATCAAATATATAAATAAATGTGTATTTTCTTCTAGATACAAGGCGGTGATCCCACTGGCACTGGAACTGGTGGAAAATCAATTTGGGGCAAGAAATTCGAAGATGAATTTAAACCGAATCTAACTCACACCGGCCGAGGCATTCTATCAATGGCGAATTCTGGTCCAAACACTAATAGCTCACAATTGTAAGTGACTGCACTTAATCTTCTCAATAATTCAATCATTTGTTATTTCCTTGTAGCTTCATTACTTATCGTTCTTGCAAGCATCTTGATGGCAAACATACAATTTTTGGTAAACTCGTAGGTGGCATGGATACTTTACAGAAATTGGAAAACATTGAAGTTGACAACAAGGATCGACCTATTGAGGATATAATTATTGAAACAGTTCAAGTGTTTGTGAATCCTTTCGAAGAAGCTCTTGAAGAATTGGCTACGGAGCGCGCAGCGGAGGCCACCAAAAAGAGCGAAGCCGCATTAGAAGTTACAAAACAAAAGCGTCTAAATGAACCTTTAAAGGTCTTTGGACAAGGAGTTGGAAAATATATAAATTTAGCGGCTCTAAAAAAGGAGGTTGAAAGCTCTGCAGTGCCACATAAGAAAAAGAAGACAATTGGTGGATTCGGTGACTTTTCTAGTTGGTAAAAATTGTTTCAATATATTTCATACATATTTATTTTTGTGTTTCTTCATTATCGTCGCTTTCTCGTTGTTTCCAATTCATTTTCATTTCTTGCAATTTTTGTTGTCTTCGTTTCCGTTCCACTGACTTCTTTTGTTCAATGACCTTTAGTTGGGCTGCAATTGAATGGTCACCATTTAGATGGGCATCGAGCTTCTCAAGCAGTAATTTACGACCCTCAATGCGATTTCGTGATGCCAGTCGATGTGTGTGACATTTGATTGTTATGTTTGTTGGTATGTGACGTAGGAAGACGCAGTTTGATGTCTTATTAACTGCTTGTCCGCCTGGTCCACTGCCGCGTGTGAAACTTTCCTCAATGTCAGCCTCATTAAGTGTTGGATAGCGTGAATAATCTAAATTATTGTTGGTGCTTTTGTAGCGCATTTGTATAGACAAAAGGCGTGCATTATTATAGCTATTGGAAAGGAGCCGACGCAGCAAAGGAAACGTAGTCATCTTAGATTATGCGTCCTTTTCGCAATAGAGTTTCACCACGCTGCAGAGAAAGAGAGAGAGAGAGAGAGAAAAATTAAAAAAACATAATTTGCAATTGTTTTTTAGGGTTCCACACTCAAAGGGTGAAAACGGGACCCTATTACTAAGCCTACGATGTTCGTCCGTCCGTCACAGAGCTCTATCTCATGAACCGTAATAGATAGAAAGTTGAAATATTCACAGAGTTTGTATTTCTATTCAATAATAAAATTTTTGGAAAATCCATCAGAAAAGTCAGAAAATCTCATTAAAAGACTAATTACAATTATAATAGTTATGTTTCAAGCAATGCTTTGTAACTTAAAGCAGTTGGTTATTATTTATGTTATTTCTGTATATGATGTTCACTATTATTTAAATATGTTTGTACACATTTTATTTAAGCATCAAAGAAAAAAAAACTTGGACGATGGTAAGGAACCCTTCGTGTGCGAGTCCGACTCACACTTGGCTACCTTTTTTTTATTTAGTTGTGTTTCTTTACCTTAAAATTGAACTCAATTTGTTGTGGTTCAGTGTTTTGGCGATTGTCGCGAAATTCTCTCCTTATGCGGCCAAGAAAATAATTTTTGTCTGTCAATTGCAATTGGTTACCGTATCTGATGAGATGCTTATAGAGGCGTAGAATTTGTTGTCGCGATGGTTGTAGCATGACTTTTATGTAATCAATTTAATTTTACTTTATGTTTTTTAAGTCTTAAATCTTTATAATTAAAATCCATAAACTTGTGCGTGCAATTAAAAACAAAATCAGCTGATTTTATTGCCAGTGCTGCCAGGCTCACTGAATTATTTTCTTTGAGCAGCCTGGTAGCATTGGCCGCAAAATGCGTTTCGCTTGCACATTTTGGTAGTTTTCAAAAAAGAATCCACTTAATTTTACATTTATTTAATAAAAACTCAAACCTGATTCCATTCGTTTTGCATATCGTGTCTCCTAACTTAGGCACGCGAGCGATTGTTGGTCAAATAAGAAAACATTGAACATTAGTTTGCATTTAAATCGACTGACTCGCAATCTATCTGTCTATTTAATTGGACATGCCGGCGATCATAGCTTCAGATTACCTAATGGCGCTTAAAACCAGCATCTTTACTACTTAGATATACCAGAAATGTAAATGCAACGCACTCAAATTAAAACAACTTATGTGAATGTGTGCTCTAAAGAGTAGAGTGTGTGTGCATCTTGCCACAAATCTTTGTATGAGTGCCAATGCCACTTACGCCGCTGATGATCAATCAAGTGGCTCAAGTGAGTTTTGAGTGGCACTGCTTAACGCTTCTTACTTAACGATCGATAAGTGTCTTCGTCGTCTTCGTCTTCAATTATCGCTAATCCAATGTGTCGATGGGTTTAAAACCCAAAGGCAATTTGGCAAATTGATGCACAGCGACTTAAATCAAAATGGTAAGTAACAGATTAATTGAGGTTTTTTGAATAAATATATCATTATACATACATATATGATTACATAATTTTAATTAAAAATTCCAAGGGTTTTTGATACCGCCCCCCATCTTAATCACAGTATGACTGATGAGATGGTGTTGGGCGTGTCCGGTTTTTATAGTTTGCCGGCTTTGCACAGTTTGACACTTGATAATTTCCATACTTGTCGCATGCATTCGAAATTTTTGCACGCAATCCATGCGTCCGTCAACCGTTAAACGGCTCGAGGTGTTTAAGTCTGCAACTCTTTGCTGCACAAAGCCAGTTTCACCTGTTTTGCGTCACTTAATACAACATTTTGCTCTTGTTCGCATATTTATTTAAAACAAGCGCGTATTTTTTTTTTTATTATTTTTGTTTAAATTTACTTTTGTTTTGTTTTATTTTATTTATGTTTTAAGCGTCTAATTCGGATTGGTTGCGTATACGCAGCGTGTGCTACCTATTCTTTTTTGTATTTTTTGTGTGTTTCTAATGATTAATGGCGCCTTAGTTAATGTTGTTGTCGTCGTTTGTCGTTGCATCTATAAACATGGCGTCCATTTTTATCAATTTCAAAATTTTCCATTGCCGCCATTATATATTTTTAAAATAATCATTGATACTTAATTAAAATATAGTATTTAAATATATATTTTTTAAATACTTGTATTTATATTAAAAACTATCAAATTTTAATATTTTACTATTGCAACTTCATTAAATCAATGCAAACTAATGTAGCATTTCATTTGGAATTGAGCATAAATAAAAGTCACTCAAAATTCTACTGAATTGAAAGCCAGTTGAATGGAATTGAAAGACTCAACTTACGATCCACACTGTGCCTAACAGGTTTTCATATAGCCAATGGCAAAGTGTAGCACACAAGATGCGACTAACATCATTTCCAACTGGGCACTAAGTTGGGTGCACATGCGTGCAACAAAGTCTGACACGAATTATTTGTATATGTCACAGAACGAAGATCGACACATGAAATATGCACCTCAAAAACGACACGCAAACTGTGCAATTGTCAACGGAAACTTGAGGTAAATGAATATGTATGTATTCAAATACTCTCGAGTATAACAAAATCTTTCAACATATCGCAAACGTAAAATTTTATTAACATGAAACAAATATCATCAATTTCAATCCAGATTGTAGCCTTCAGCAATATCCACACCATGTTGACGACTTAAAACATAAAGTTCGCGCGCTTGTTGAGCCAATTCGCGATCAACCACTTTACCACCACGTGTCATAGCCTGTTTGACAATTTCTTCATGGGTTCTTTGAAGGTTGAGCATTTCAGCGCTTGTAAAATTATCTGGCTCAACCAAAGTCTTTAAAAATGATGCAACTACAGACAAACTGTATGGCAGAAAGCGTATATATTCCTTAAGCATTGACTCACGACTAATGAGAAATAGATAAGTGGAAATTAACATTATGAGAAGAAACAGAACTTAAAATCTCCCCAACTCACCTCAAATAAGTCGGCACTGGTTTCTTGGTCAATTGTACATATGTGTCCGTTAATGCAGTAATGTATGCATCAAAAATTTGATCAAAGTTCTTGTCACGCACTTCGGATAATATTGAAACAGCCATAAATATTGTTAAATCGATCATCGGTGAAGCAACACGTAGTGTTTGGTAGTCAAACATCATAATATCGTTTGGCACGTCCTTGCTGTCATTATCGTACCGATATGCCACATTATTGCGCAAATAATCACCATGACAAATTGTTGCCAGTGGCTCTACAGGCTTCGCATAATGACGGCCAAAGCGTACATAATTGTCCGCCATACTTTGTATTTTCAATAAAAAGTCCTTGTCAACTTCGGGCTCATATTCTTGTGTTACCTTTACAACGCGTTTTAAAGTTGTTTTGATTGTTAATTCCCAGTCTGGATGCAAATTATCATTAGCCCAACGTCCTTCTTTTAGTTCGTTGGTGAGTTGCTTAAACAACTCATTGTTTGTATGTTTCAAAGCATAACCCAAAGCATGGAATTTGCCAATGTAGTTGGCTATATATTATTAAAAACAAAATAAAATACTATTATCACTAAAATATTGAAATATGTAATTGTTTAACGCACCTGCTAGTAAAGTATGTTCCAGAGATAAATCATATTTGTTATCTGTCATACACCAACCATTACATCCAAAATCACCCAAAATGATAGTAGCAAAACTACGTTGAGTTTCGCTGTAATAATACTTGGGTGCATTAAATTCTCCTTTGGCATATTTTTGTAATTGTGGCAAGATGTTTATATAGAAATTGATTTCATTTTTGAAAAGCGCATCAAAATGTATAGCATCATATGTCTCATCTGGAACATTTGGTGTTTTCTATAAAAAGACAGAATAATAAATAAGATGGAAAATAATATTATTTGTATTTTGTATATATCAGATTAGATTAAGGAAGGGTGGGAGGTAGTTATCTCGTCATTGCCGCCTATTGTAACATGCAGCACCTCACAGATTCTGGTATACTATATTTAGAATTTAAAAAATTTCTTGGTAAATGAGTCTAGATCAATTTCCATTGGTTCTAGGTAATGGAAACCTTGATATTGGAGTGTGGTCGAAGTAAGACCATCACAAAATGCTTAGTTGACATTAGGTAATTCATTAATAACTCGAGCAAGTCCTATTATCTCTTGATAATATTGGAAAAATTACTTTATTTTGTAAATGTGCGAGCCATAATTTCTAGTAATTTAGTAGTTTCAATATAAATAAAATCAGTTATCGTTCTTGTAAAAACTTCTAGTGAATTTTGGAGTTTTTAGTTGATATGATGAAAAGGTTACCTATATAAAAAGATAAGTTTATACAATTGAAATGTAGCTCTGATCTTATCGAATATACATACTTATATGTATTTGGAATGTTTTATTTGATTTAAGAAGTTTACAAGTTTCTCATATACTTAAGATTTCATTCAATGATTTATCCTATAATGGTAGTATACATATGGATGATATATTGATCTGTTCAGTCCAACTTTCAAAAATGTTTTGTTAAGAATCACTAAAGTTCTTCAGCTCTAATAACTACTAATACATTCAGCAAGATAAATCAAAATTGACTAACTGAAGGACTTGATTAGATTTTCCTATACACACGGTTGACAAACGACACGTCAAATTGATAATACCATTCACACTATATATTATAAGTGGAAGCTAGAAAAATATGCCGGTCATTGTTAATTAAGAGAACCGGAATGATATTTCACAATTCACGTAAAAATTCATATCTTTAAAGTACTCAGTTAATGGTGATTAGCAGAAATCTTTTCTATGTCTGTATGAATATATATAAAATCAGGCCCGGATTTACATTGAGGCCCTCCACACACCTTGGATTCAAAATATTTATATTACGATGATAACGCAAAAACGTCTAACATGTCTGTCATTGGTCAATCAATATATAAAGTGATTTGCTTCGAGAAATGGATATGAGAGAAATTATTAATGAATTTGCCTCTAAAAAAGCACGTAAGTATCATTCACTTTATTCATTGCTCATCACTCTCCAGAAAATAAATAAAGATTTTTAAAAAATTACAAAAAAGTTCCATTTATGTTAATAGTGGAAATTTATTGAAAAACATCTTTTTTCTTTATTGCCCCGGGCCCCTAAATCCTTGCATCTGGCCCTGTATAAAATGTATGTTAGTTGAACGCCCATTTCTATTGTTCATTTTTATATGCAAATTTTCTTGTTATAATACAAAAAAAAAAAATAAATCCAATTTAAAAAAATCAGAAAATGGGTAAATAAGTCACGAATTATCTGACAATAAAATATCTTATCTAGCACGTATTTTCCAGAATTTAAAAGGTATTATAAAATCTAATACATCAAATTTATCTTTGCTTCTTCGTCTCAAAATAAAGAACAAATATAATTAAATCTGATTTTTTGTTTTTAATTAAAAAGAAAGTTCTACTCGTTCGTATATTCCGAATTAAAGTAGTCTCATATACTCGTACTATGCCTTACCTTAACTACCAGTTTTCGTTCTTCAGCAACTTTGTTATATTCAAAATTAATAATTGCTCGATAACAATTTGTCAACATGAAAGACTCTTCGGCACCAATGAACTTAATATCGATGTTTTTTACATGAAAAGTCTCGGCTTTTTCTTCATTGTAATTTTCAATCAATGTACCATTCTTAAGAATTTTTGGTAAAACTACAGAACTTAACCATTCAATTTCTTTATCAGCTGCTGACATTTTTATAGTTTAAAATCGTAGTATTTTCCTTTTGACAGATTTTTTTTTCAAACGTCTAAACACTTTGAGCTTCCGTAAACTACTACTAAAAATTTTTATAGTGAAGCGTTGGTGTTGTTCTCACTGATCGTTATCGTTTGCTTATATACTTTCAATACTAGCGAGTTGTTTGTCGCGTATAAAAATTATCAGAATGGTGATGAGAATCAATTGGGCCAGACTAATCTATCCATTTTTATCAAAACGATTAGAAATATATGAAATGATTAGATGATTTATGTATATTGTAGAAAACTATAGATGACCCCGTAAAGAATATATGTAGTATGAAAATGATCAGTTTAACGAAGAGAATCAATTGGTCCGGAATAGGCTATCAGTTCCTATGCAGACTTGTCCAACAGTTCTTGAATTATCGAACTAAATTTTGATACAATCACGTCTTATTATCGCACACATATAATATGTTGAAACTAGTAATTTCGAGACTTTACTTTTGTTCACACTTGCACTTTAATATACCATCCATATTTTTGAACTTACATTATTACATGATTAATAGTTTACATAATACATATATAATAATATACTAGATATTAAAAAATTGGACCGATTTGACGAATAATTTATATAAAAGTCTTTTAACTGGGGTGTGAAAGGTATAAAAGAATCGAACAACCGAGGTTAAGAATGTATCTGGTTTTTTCTTTTTAAATGCATTTTTTGCATAGCCAGATCTCTCACAGCTCGCTGTCTCTCTCTCTCTCTCTCTTTCTCTCTATATTATCTTATTTTGTTTATCACAAAGTGATGTCATTCATTGTTCGGATTGAAATATATTTGTGCTTCTATCATAGAGAGAGAGAGAGAGAGAGAGAGTTTATATTTGTTTTATTATATTGGTTTTATTTGTTATATCAGTAAACATTAGAAGTACAAAGTATAAATTGATTTTGCCTCTCTCATAGTTAACATTGTAGTTACAAAAGATAATTGCTTAGAAAGATAATTCCTTTGTGTTTAAAATTTTCAATGTTGATGTTTTGTTGATCTAATAAAAAAGTAAGTGCAATAGTAGAATTATAAATGTTTATACTTACAATAGAAGAATATTTGTTATATTGACCTTTGTAGTCAGAAAAAGAGGCTCGACATTGTCACATTCAATTTAAATCAATCTAAATAAATATAATTTACATATTGTAGAGATTATAGTATCTTAAAAGTGATATATACATTAAATGTCAGAATAATGTTATAAGACCACCAACAAATTTGATTTTTACAAGATAACCGACAACGGTATTGTGGATATTGTGGGTGTTGCAATAACAAACAATTGTTGAAAGCATTCAAAGTCATGAGCAGCAAATTTGCTACAATTTTGTTGTAAAACGAGAATTGAAAGTCATAAAATGATTTATAAGCTTCAAAAAGCGAGTTACGCGTGCTGATTTGTTTTTTCAATTCAATTCAATTCAATTTCACAATTCAAAACTATGCAAAATATTGAAGTGCAGTAGATATGGAAATATCGACATCAATTATGACAACCCCAAACAGAATAACACACAAATTGGTTGGTTGATATGCATCAAATGAAACAAAATAGCATAAAGCCAAACAGAACAGAATAGAATAAAATAGAATGTGTCTATGTTTGTCTTTGGCATTTGATTCTAGTATGATTACTTTGCATTTCGTGACTCATGGCAGCTGTCACGTGCGTTAATAAGCGATTTAATTGTTTTGAGCGAACGCACACAAAATTTTGTTTTTAGCTGCGTCATGTGTGACATGTGTGGCATCAATGATGGTGTACGTTCAGTGATTCTAATAGGATTAGTAATACATATGTACAGATTAATTTAAATTGTTGGTACATGCAAAGTAAATTAAAGCTTTGATATGAAAATTGTAGAGTGAAAAGCCTTTAACAAGAAATTAGAACTCTTAAATTAATATCCACTTTTGTTGGTAATTGAAATATTATATACTTACTTAACCAACCTTTATTACAACTTCTCTTTTGAATTGGTCTTAATGCCAATTCTATTTGAATGCCCACAAATTATATGAAAAGTAAGGCGCGAAACGAATCATTCGAAATGCTTTCCAACCAAAAGAGGAATAAGGGGAACACCTTCAAACGAGCAGCGAGGTAGATCTGGTCTTCTGCTCTGCTGCTCTGCTACATCCAAGCTAATACAAGTCGCCAGAGCCATAGAATTCAGAGCACAACTAAAAATGCATTACAATAAGCTTATCCATTGTTTCGACAGAAACAGTAAACCCAACAGCCAATAGCATCAATTCAGCAATGCTAGAACAAGCAAGTAGCGGAAAAACAGCAGCAGCAGTACATTTCGAAAATCTTCATTTGCATAATGGGAAACCGAAAAGCAAAGCTACAGTGCAGACAGGCATTGACCGCTACATTCAAATTGAAAAAAAAAAAACTAGAAAAAAGACTAACTTTGGCTATGCCGAAGTTGTAATACTCTTCACGCACCTCCTAGTGTTCCGAGTGTCTTGAATTTGAATTTTCATGGTTAGTGGATATGGGTCAGGTATTTGTAGTGTCCATTCCGACAAATGTACTGTGTGTGGTGAACAAATTTCAGCTCCCTAACTCAATAACTGAGGGACTAGTTAGCATGCATGGTGTAAGAAATGATGCCAATTTTGTACCGCTATGTGTCGATCTCTGCAAATGGTCCTTATGACTTAATTTTTACGCTGCACAAGACTGTGTTCATGGTTTACATATGTTATAATGTGTATATTTAATGCCTGCAAAGTATATGAAAAATACAAAATTTACTGTTTTATTGTTTAATTTATTATTTTATTCAATTTATTGTATGTCCTACATTGGTTATTCGCTATTTTATTTTAATAAAATTATTTTCAGAGCGCAAACAATTGATTTCATAACACTAATTTTTACATTTTCAATGTATTTTCACGTTGTGTTCAACACTAAATGCGTGTTTTTCAGCGTTTTAATACACTGATGATACTTATTTAATAAAAAATGAGATTGAGCGAATTTTGAGAGCGTAACAAGCCAAATTGGCATCACCTTTATTTCTTACACCATGGTTAGCATATGTACATACATTCAGACAGACGGACGGACATGGCTTGATCAACTCATCTTATCGCGCTGATGAAGAATATATAAACTTTATGGGGTCTCCGATGTCTCCTTTTGTGTGCTACAAACTTCATAATGAACTTTTAATACTATTCACTGCGTGAAGAGTATAAAAAAACAGTAAACTCAGCTAAGAAAACACATTTAGAGGACAATTGATTTTCGCTATTTGCAGGAAAAAAAGAATTCATAAAGAATACTGATGAAACTCAGACAAAAGCTTGTAGACAGCAAGCCAAAGTGATCGGAAACAACAATTTCTCTCTTACTACCGCGTCGTAACTAAGTTTCTAAATGAGTTTCAGACTTGATAGGAATTAATCCGTACTGCAAAGACAAAAGATTTGTGTCCTCCATCTAAGATAACACCAAATGTATTATAATTTAGTGCCTTACGGTCAGGCTCTAACAGCACAGCGTATGATGAACTTGCAGTCCAAGATACAAATGGTTGAAACATTAATGCAACCACAAAATTGCAATTAAACTATGTTGGTGAATCTACTACATCAATCGATCTTGATATTATGAAATTCAGTCCAAGAGTTGATTAAAAGCCATTTAAAAATAATTCTCTTGAAAGCAAATTGTGTTTCGCAGAGCAAACTAGAAGTCAAAAGATATCTAGAAAATAATAGTGACTCACCTTACAAGTAAAAACAATGTGTTTATAACGAGCTATACAGTCTATACGAAAAGTCACTTTGATGGAAAAAGCTCATAAAACTCCACTCTCTGGAGTTGTACTCAACCAACTGTTTACAGGCAATGACGATTCGGATTCGGCAAGAGCGTTCCGATTATTTAACGTTATCAGCTGCATATTGTCTTCATCGATTTTCAATGCATGAAAATATGTTTTAAAATTTCATTAACAAGTACTGCTAGACAGAAAAGAGTGTTCTAAGCAGAAACGTCACTATAATAAATTAATCCAACAAGCAACTCATTTCGACTTTTTTCGACTTATTGTATTTATGAATAAATATAAAAAAAAAAAAAAATAATGGATGCAATGATGATGATGTATGTATAATAAATATATGTATATCCATTACTCTTAACCTTTTCTTCTTAAATGGATCAAATAAATTTTGGCTTAATATCTTCATTGACTACCCACCTTTGTATTATTATTCTGCTTTTATTGTACTCCTACTTCAAAATGAAATGAAGATTAATAGATTTGGGTAAACAAAAAACATCATTAGAAAGCATTTTGATGTTTTAAGCATTAAATCGATTTTAATAAGCCAACAAATGAGTCACGTCGTCATTTAATGATCGCATAACAAAAAAAAAAAAAAAAAAAAAACCCTCCAACACACGTGGTTCCAAAAAAAAGGTTTGTTCAGTTGGGTGAGTGACTTGTTCAGCTCGCACACATGCTCACATTTGAACACATATGTATGTACACATTTGTACATCAATATAAAAGGAGAATGAACAAGGATACTTAATTTGTACTAAAATTGTTGATAACAAAAGACATAGAAATGATGCTACTTATTGAATTTAATCGATAGAAAGCAATAAAGAACAACAATAAAATTTGCTATTGTATGTGTTTGAGTCCTTTGTATTGTTAAGTGTATATCCTTTTATATGTACATATATCCATTGTGTGTGTGTGAGTGTGTGAAATTGAAGGCATTTAGAATGTAATTGGTATTCATAAGTTTACGCCTATTTGGTATTTAATTTCAAATTTCGTGCGTATACGCATTGTTGGTCGATTTTGTAGATTGGTAACAGCAGCAACTAACTGTCTTCTTTATTGTGTTTGTATTTGTGTATTGTGTGTTCTTTGTATTGTTGTATTTGTATTTGTAAAGCGTCATTTTAGTCGTGGCGCTTCGAAAACTTCTATTCTGTTCTGTTTGATGTTGAAGACGTGACTTGGCCGACTTTCTCTTTACAAAATGTGCTTTGAATTGTAGTCAATGTTAACAATTTAGAAATTCAGAAAAATTCAAAAGAAATAAACAAAACAAAAAAAAAACTTAGGAAAACAAATTTACTTTAAAGCTGTAACAGCTTCTTCAAGACAAGAATGCATATACTCAACATTGTGAAACACAAATTGGAGAAGTTGCTAATTAGGATAAAATAGGTCACAGATGGTGGGCAATGCTTGACAAATTTGTTTAACTAGGATTTGTCACAAATTCTTCACTAGCCAACCAATTCCAGATCTGTTCTCAGATTGTTGAATACAACATCTTACTAAGTATGTTTATAACTTCAATAACATACTCAAATAATTACAGACATTTTGTGTTGTGTACTATAACAGAAATGAAGAGATCCAGTAAGATCTGCTTGCACATATTCCTCGTACTATAAATGATTAGTGTTGTAAACAGAATAGTCATTCTATGTGGAAAAAGTTGCTAATTTTTATCTTATCTCCTAGGTAGAACTCTTCTTCAATAGAAGAATCACATCCCGCCTGCGTAGATAAGAATGTTCAATCCTTTTATAAAGTTGGAGGCCTATAGTCCTTCCACCTTCTAAACAATTTTATTAGTTTATAACTTAGTACGTAGATTTCAAATCTTTATTATTTTCAAATTGAATTGAATCATAATTTAACCAAAATTTCATCTTAATAATTTTATTAAATTTTCCTTTCTTTTGTTGCTTTTCTCTTTTATTCACTTCTACACTTTTGTTTACATTTTTTATGCTCCTTAAACAACAGAATTCCTGTTGCTTTTGTTTTTATTCAGCATCATTATCATCATCGTCATCACAAAATTGAAATCCGTTAAGCTGGGTAAAGGCCATGTGCATCTTCCGTTGTTTTTGTACGTTTTTTGTTTTGATTACGCTTATTTGGATTGAGATTTCCAATTGCATGCGTTGCGCAAGCGCCTGATTTTTTATTCTCTGTAAACAAAGAGCATTGGAAATTTAAGTAAAGAGCAAAAACTTAGTACAGCAAAGTGAGAATCAAATTCATTAAAAACAAATAAAATATATTTCATAGCAAATGATTATTAAAAGATAATTAAAATTATGCAAAGATTTTATTGTTAAATGATTTATTTGAATTTTAAAAATATTTTATAATAAACTTTGTAAGTTGAATGAATTTTGTTTTATAAAAAATTTCATACATAATTAATTTTTCTAGAGTAATAAACTAAATCTATTCATATCACATAAAATACTTCATACTTCCTTCTTAATGACTCTTAATATTTCCTGTTTGGAAATTTCGTTAATAAACTTTCTCTAGAAGAACTTTTTCGTATTGCATTCCATCAATTCAACTCAACTCAACTTAATTGAAGATAAGAACATGCATATACTCGTATGTGTCAATATACTTTCTTAATGACATTTCGAAGCTAATAAACTTCTTTTACCATTCTACTATAAAAGCAACAAGAAATCGTAGTACCGGAAATTAAATTTCCGTAACGGAAACTAAGTCAAAAGACAACTTCAGACTCAACAACAACGAACACAAAATGCCATGGCGCTCTTAAGTTTTCCACAAAAGCATAATATTGTAGGCGAAAAGCTTCTCTTTTGTCCTTTTGTGTCAATGTTTTTCTCATTGAAAAAAGTGAAATGGTGTAAAACAGAGAGAAAGGAGAAAAAACACTCTTCGAATGGCGGCGGATGTGCAAGCAAAGCCGACAATGGATGAATGAATGAATGAATAAATGAAGGAGGACGACGTGCCAACCAAAGAACACACAAGCAGCAAACTTCAAAATCAGTCGGCGACTAGGCGCCAACGCGTGCGGATGTTTAAACCAAGAAAACTTTCTATAATCAATTTTTTAAAGAATTTTATAAAATATTACGTATACGCCGCAATTTTAAAAGTATTTGTGATTTTTTGCGCGCGCTTTTATTGAAGTGTCTATAAATTTGAGTAAATAAACCAGCTGATCCTTTATGAAAGTGTTTACAAAAGTTACATAGCATTTTGAAACAAGGAGAAAATACCACTTCCATGATGATATTTGCTTTCATTGTTGTCGGTGAAGCGTAAAACAAAACACGTGCAAATATTTCTTACGATTAGACAAATTTACACAATTCTGTAACATTATTCTCAGTTGGTTGATTTTGACGCCTTTGAATTTGCTAATGTTAAATATTTACTCACGTCGTCATCATCATCAGCATCATTTATGAAAGTCTATATTTGTTTTACACTTCAAGTTTGCACTTCTGCACCTTTACAAAATGCATCTCTACAATTCGAAAATTTTCTGAAACTATTTTAACATTTAAAATATAGAAAAAAAATATAAATAAAAAACTATATACAAATTTATCGTATCTATTGGTCGGTCTAAGAATTCTCGCATACTTAACTCAGCATGTGTTTATATATGAGTGTACCGCGTTGGGCACTTTTGGAGCGTCTTGCCGGTGCGTTCTCCCAAAGCGTCACGCAGTTGCTTGAAGTATCTTTTGTGTTATATGTACTCGATTTGAACAGTTCGAAATCTACCGCCGGTGCCTCTGCTACAAAGACGAACGCGAATTCAAAGTGCTTAGAGGAAGTTCCCGGCACTACGACGACGTCTCAAATGCACACGGCTGACATCAACCAGTGCTCCAGTGCTGTTGTTGTTGTAACCAAACAACCAAAAGTTTAAATAAATGTAGTATTATAGTAATAGTTTTATTTATTTATCGTGTAAATATTTACAATTCGTGTATAAAAATGTGTATCTGTGTGCGTGTATAACTAACTATGTGTATCTGTGAGTCTTCTTGGAATATTTTTGTGTATCTAATAATGTAAACGCTCCGGAGGTCTACTGCTTAACCAAAATAAATTTTTTATGTATTCAAAAAAAAAAAAGAAAAAAAAAAAAAAGAAAAACTATTGTGTGAATTAATAATATATAAAACAAAAAAATTAATTAAATGAAAAATTATTATAAATAAAAAATTGTTTGTGAAAGGATAAATAAAAATCCAACACAAAGAGATTTAAGTATATTTGTGTGAATTTAATAATATTTTTTGAAAGAATCGCAGAACTTTACTTCCTGATAATATTGAAATTATAAAAAAGGTAATTAAGTATATATTTTCATAAAAAAAAACCAATTAATTTAATTAATATTTTTACTTGTTCAAAAGAAAGTCTTTCCTTCAGAGAATCCAATGCCAAACCAAATAAGAAACCAATTTTATGGATTGGCCACATTTCCCCAATTAACTTGTTTTTTTTTTCTTAAATCAATTTAAATTATTTTATTAAGGTAAATAAAAACATCATCATAAATCACGCTAATCCAATTAAGTGAAAGTGGATTCTTATTAAGAAAATGTAGAAAAAGAATCTTATTTTTTAATATCCCTCACACTTTTATAGGATGAATGGTTTGTTCACTTTTCCATGCTGTTTGTAATGCATTGAATATAAAAAAAATATATGCATAACATAGAACTTTCTTTTTTATTTTTTGTTCTGTTTTTTTTTTCTCTAATATTTATGGGATTAAATAAATAATGACTTTACTAATAGTTAGATTTGCTAACATAACAACTAAAAAGGAATTTGTGAATACTATTATGTCTTAAAAGAATTAGTATTTCGTAAGGAAAATGGGGAAAAAACTGACATTAAAAATTAAATTCCTAATCTAAGCATTAAAATTAATATAAAAACTAAGCTTAAATGAAATCTTGAGAAGTACGGATCGACACAAGCTTGTGAGTATTTGATCAATCCAACAAACATCAGCCATTTCGTGAAGTAGAGAAGTTGAGTAAAAGAGTAGATTTAGAATCATTTTTAGTATAATAATTTGTTTTGGGCCCTTTGGAGTTTGGCACGATGACTAGCTGCTCAATCACCCCAGATTATTGAGCTGTATAGCAAAATTGGAGCAAAGATCGACCAAAATATTATTAGTTTATTTTTAACTGACAATTTAGACTTTCTGTTTATAAACAAATATAATAAATATTCTTATTGTTTTAGTAACTTAATCTATTGTCCTGCTTATATGTAAATTGAAGATTAGTTTTTTGTCCATAATTAATCCGAGGTATTATACGCTGTTTCCCTATTGAATGGATTCAGAGCTAAGCTGTAAGTTTGAGTTTGGTAAGTGGCAGGGCTTTAGTTTTCGAGATATGTATAAAGCGCTTACTTTATGTGCTTTCAACTTGATTTTCCACTTGTGAAAGTATATGGCGAAGATATGAAAGGTTTTTTCTACATTATGCTTAATCTCAGTGTAGCTATGACCAGAGCAGTTTCATCAGAAAATATTAAGGTACTGTAGTTATCAGGCGTGGGAATGTTATGAGTGTACTTTTATAGTATTATAAGATATTCATTTTGGATTCCATTATCCTTACAACAAAACCCCTTTTCTGCATATCTCTCTACTTATTTAGTTGTTGTCGCCTATGTTTATTAAAGTTTGGTCAATAGTTTGTAGTATTCAATTGAAATTGAAAATCGCATATGAAATTAACATATATTTAATATTTTTAAAATATTTCAATAAAAACCTTTCAATCAATGGGCTTCAGGTCTAAGAATTTAAAATAATAATTAATCTTTGAATAAATTTAAATTTCTGTTTTGGAATGAGAAATTCCAAATTTTATAAAAATCTTCATGAGTACAATACCTTTTTATTTAGTGTTTTGCAATGAGTAATTTATATCGAAAGATTAAACATAAGGCAAAAAATTTCAATAATCCAAACTGGAGTGAATCGTAGCATTATTTTGAATAAACCATGTTCAATATAAACTATGATCCAATGAACAAATTGAAGTCATAATACATAACATCGATCCATTATCTTTATCATTTTTACACCTATTTGTGATCTTCTATTAAAGTATTTTAAGCTTCTAAGTTACCGAAATGTGATCTAGATTTTATGATAAGTGAGTGATAACAATGGCACTTGCTATGAAGTCTTTAGATTTTAGGGACCTTCGAAATTGCTAATGATTTCTGAGTTATGACAAAATTCTGTGTTGCGATTCTCATTTCCAACTTGGTTTGCACAATGCTATGTGCCTCTGTTAAATATGACCTATTTTGTGTATTTTTCAGAAATAAATATTCCTTTCATTATTATCACAATTACAAAATCGGTGGGTGGTTGATTTTATTAATGTTAAACTGTATCGCTTCACTTTAACTGACTAAGGTTCTTCAATGTTCAAACATTGTAAACTCTCTAAATCAAATATATCACCATGAAGTGTATTAAATCTTCGGTTAAAGTGAAATTAATGTTTTTTTATTTTTTTTTTTTTTTTTAATATTTTTTCAAATTTCAAAGAGAAGTTGAAATAGAAAATTAAAAAATGTATAAATTCCTAAAAATTTCATTCATTCACTTGTAGTATATTTTCTATTTCTAATGTTATATATCTGTAAATAGTCATCGTCGTTGTGTATATAAATTTATTTTCTTTTTTATCACACAAAATTGAGTGTGGATGGGAACACCAGGAGAGATTTATCACGGATTGTGAGTATATGCACTTGTGCGCCATAAATTAGAAAACGAAAATGAAAACGAAAGAAAATTAAAAATAATGTTCAAAAAAATGGAAACAAAACAATCTTCAGAATAAAAGTGGTTTAAGAACATCAGAAAAGGTAACAGAGAGATACTATTGAGTGAGAAATTTGAGTGAAATATTTCAGAAAACAAAATTATAAAAAACAACAAAATTTTAAACGAAAACGAAAAGCCAATAAATTATTCAAAAGTGAAATTTATATACTTTGTAAAGTTTGCGTTTCTTTTAAGCAAAACACATCAGAAAACACATATATTGAAATAATTCATTAATTTCATTAAAATAAATAAACAAATATTTATTTAGTTTAAATACACAAATCAATGTTTCTGTTAAATTTATAATTACAAAATAAATATTTGGCAAAAGTAAATAAATAAATCATGAAAATCTATTTGAATATAATAATATATTAATTCCTTTCTAAATCCTTTATCAATTAAATAAGCGTGAGAAATATTTAGAGTATAAATAATGTTTGTACTATATACAGTAGCTTACAAAACTGAGCAAAAATATAATTTTTTTGTGTGATACGAACTGGTGATTATCACATTGATAAACTACGACCAAAGTGATTGAAAGCGCGTCATTTGATCTCGTGAATCTAAGTTTAACATTAGGCAGTTTCAATATTTTCATAGTAAAATATATTTACTATGCATTCTTTAAACGTTTGTCAACATCTCTTACCTAAACATGAAAAGCTTATCCAAAAAGATGGTGACCGAAAACCATAATGGGTTTATAGTTTAGAATTTTCTTCAGTCTCAGTTTGTCATTATTAGGGAAAAGGAGGCTACTCCTGTTACAAAAATGGTCTTACTGATTAAATATTAAAAAAATTTAATGTATTTTATGCTAAAGTGATTTTGGTGATCTTAATGCTAATGAACTAAGGATTATTTGCAATTTATAAACATATAAAAATGTATAAAAATAACAAATATATTACATTTTTACATGCGACTGTATAAAATTTATTGATAATTTCAGTGAAATTTATTATTTGAGGTTTTTAAGTTTTTATTTAAAAACCACAATATATTTTTTTACTAAAATTTTCATACAAACTAAATGACAAAACATCAGATTTGTTTAGAGAATAATTATGATTTATGAATGACCAAATTAAATTAGAATCAAATATTAATTGAATGCTGCTTTTCAATTTTATTTCTATTTATTCATTATACTATTTAATTCATAATTTTCTAAATTCAATAATAATTTTAATGATTTTATGTCCAGGAATTTTGATATAATGGCAGACAGCAATTTCAATGGAATTCCATTAGACGTTGTCCTGTTTTTGTAGTAGTATAGAATATAATCTCATAAGCTTAAGAAATGAAAATAAATACTCTCATAATGAATCATTATTTTTGCTTTTCTTCTTTCAATAATCATTCGTTCGTTTGCTTTCATTCTCGTTCAATCACCAAATCTCACAAAGACTAAGATTATTGCATTGTCTAGAATTATTGAGGCTTTAAAGGCTTCTGTGGTTGCCAGGGATAATTTGCGTCACTTGATGTTTATTTACAATTTAATTGATGTCTACAAATGGATATACATTATAATAGATATTGATAGATTCATATTATTTACTACTTATTGAATTCATTATAGAGTAAAATGAATATGGAATTTGTAACAAAAGAGAGAGAAGAGTTTTGATTAGCAAACAAATTTTTGTACTTCTTTCTTTTAATCCATATAAAAACTTTAATACTTACTTCAGTGAATTTCACTTGAAACTGATATCTTAATATTATACTTTTTACAAACTACTAACATATTATAAACTTAATAAAATCTGGTTAGTAAGTGAGAAATGTAAAACCTTTTTTACCGCCTGACAGTGTCATTTCTATTTAGAAGTTTTGAAGCTAATTCATTTTCCTGGCTACTCTCTTTCCTTCTAAATACTTCTTCGTCATCATTGATCATTTTTTATCTGAGAAAACGAATGTTGAGGTATTTATGAATGCTACAATTGAATGCATGCTAAGTTGTATTGACAATATGCCACATCAATTTGGATTGATGATATTGTAGAATTTCATTATTTGTTTTCTATACTCAATTCTGCAGCCAATAAATCTTAGTTGCTTTTATTGTAAATTGTCCTTTTCACGTTAACATTTATAATATATATCAATCATATCACCAGATAATTAATTAAGAATATATTGAAAAACTTCATAATTTTTTTATGAAATTAAAGCAATATTTTCATTATTAAAAGAGTCAACATTTATAATTAAATTAGTGATAATTTTCTAAAAATGCATTGATTACAAAAAATAGTCATAAAAATATGAATAAAATGTTTTTAATGCGGTAAATAATAATTAATATTAATTTAAAAAAAACAACCATTGTAATTTATAAAATACAGCACTTTTTTGAGACTTTTAAAGTCAATTAATTGTTGACTAAAATAATGATAAATTTTTTTTTTATTTTTAATTTGTTCTTTTACAGTCAATTTTATCCATAACCGACTGTTGAAACCAACATTAAAATGATTTTTCTTTGTATGACTCTTTTCTGTCATATCGATAATATTAGATGGAAGATACGCATGGAGGCTTCGTGCTCTCTAATTTGCATTTATATTCCAATATAACATTGATTATAGACTTTCAGTTTAATTTTGCAAATAAAATTTCTTTTGAAAATCCTTTCGGTTTTTTTTTATTTCAATTTTAAAACATTACCCCGGCCCCTTCACTTTAATCCCTCAAATATCTTGGTCCTGCTATTCTAAGCACCAACCAAATAATATGTCAGAAGAAGAATCTATTTAAACTGTACTAAGAATTACCATACATAATATTGAGCATGGGTTCATAACTTCTTACCTGTTTTTTTTTATTTCATTTATTCAACGAGTCAAAGAATTAGTTTTAAGGATTCAGCAGAATGGCTGCAGCTCAAAATCTATAGAAGATCGAAAGTGGCATTCTTGTGATAAAATCTATCCAACAGATCAAACTATCAAATCCATCGTCATCCGTTCCCATTGAGAAGAAGTTAAAAAAATTCAGTAAAGTTAATGCAATTGACATAAACAGTATACTTAGTTGTAAGTAGCGGCCTAAATATCTTGTTGTTTTCCACAATTTTACAGGTAATTTTTTTTTACACCGAATAAAGTTTCAGGTCCTTCCACTGTGGTTTCTTTTTCAAAATATAATTAGTATTTAATTAATTAAAAATGCAAATGTAGCAGTAATGAATTTTTCAAATGACAGCAAATTGTTGACTTTAGAATAAAATTGAAATAAAAAAATGAAGGAAAAAAAAAAATAGGGAACCAACAAAAACAAATCACGCTAATTTTTTTACTCTTCAAATTAGTGAAACCTAAACGAGCAAACGATGATGACTTGCCTCATAAAAACTCAGATATGTTTGTGATTTCACTTTCGCTTTTAACTCATTCGCCTGTTTTTTCGTTCTCGTTCTCCTTCTCATTGTAGCTGTTTTTTTTTTTGTGTATTCTTCCCTTTCTCATTTTTATCCTTTATCTTCCATTCGGGTTTTTACTATGATTTTTTCCATTTCTTTCCTGCTTCATTTTCATCATTTATACGATGAAGCAAACGGAACAAGCTGCTCGAAAAAAAATGTAGATGCTGACAGCCGCAAAGTGGTTAAATCAGGGAGCATTACGACTCCGTGCACCAGGTACCAGGTGTACGTTTGCGGTTCGCCATGATGCTATGCGCAGCGCGCTAGTATCGCTTGTGGCAATGACTTTAACACACACACAAACGGAAAATACTTACGAAAAACTGTATTTTGCCGGAAAAAATTGCATGTCGTAAAACAGAATTTTGTAGATGGTGGAAAAGATGGAAGTAAGAGCGATGAAATAAATGAAACGAAAAAAAGAGATTCCTTGCGTGAGAGATTTTGGCATAAAGTTCAATATGTTAGAAGAGTTTGTCATGTGGCATCAAGCAGTTAAAAAGTAAAGTTTCATATAAACAAAATGATGAAACCGTGTACTTTTTAAGTGACATGAGTGATAGAAATCATTGCCAAAGGTTGTTTAATGGAAAACTACAATATATTCGAAATAAAATCAACATTTTCTAATTTTCAATAAATCAAAATTCAAAAAATACAAATATTTTATAGTTAAAATGAGTTGCTAACGAAAAGAAATAAATTCAGAATAGAATAAACATTAAATTTGTTTCATTAAAGTTCACCTTTAAAATTTGTACTTCTTAATTGCATTAACATTAATAATTTTATTTATTTAAAATATGAAAGTTTGCCATACTGTAGGCTGTGGTGTGGAAGATTAAATAACAATACATTAGATTATTTTTTCTGGTAATCAAAGAACTCTGGTTTTGTCATATCATACGACAATAAGACAAGACGTGTCTGTCACAAGTTATATAATTCTCGGTAGCTCAAAGCCTGATAACAAACTACTTTTCGTGTCCTGTTGATTATTTCCATATATGCATTTTGTATCTTTTGTTCTCCTACATACGATTCTGTGCCTTACAATCATCAAAGCAAAATAACTTGCTTAAGGAAACAAGCATCTAGTATTTCTTTTCTTTTGCTTTTTATGTGACTCTAGACTTGAGGGTATTAAAACGAATTACTGCTTTGATGGTTAAAAGAAGACAGAGGGAAATACTATATACATTTATATAGAATTTTAATCTAGTATCTCATTTAATAAGTTAGAATAAGTATACTATAACCCAAAAAAAAAAAAATTGGATGAGTGAAAAATTGCTTTGAGAAATCATTTATAAAACAACAATTTAACAGAATATAATTCGCATACTAAGAACTGTTATTGTTGACTTGGCATCCAAATTATTACCAGATATCCGTTGGTACCACCAAACTGAAAACAGAAAAAGAATTACGATGAAAATTAGAACCAAAATCCGAGAATTCTCCTCTTTCAAGTTTTTTTTGCACCTTGTTATTCTCAGAAATAATACAAAAAGAAAAATAAAACAAAACTTGTACAATTGCAAATTTTTTTTTTTTTTTTGTTTAATCGCATTGAAAATGTTTAAATCATGTTATAAATAAATTTTTGAAGGATAAATTTAATGTAACTAAATACAAATTACTATTATTTAGAAGTTCAGTTTCGATTTCTTTCTTATTTGGGTAATACGGACTATCGAGTTCATACTGTGTTCATATTTTAGCCTCAAATACTACCCGCCACTTTAATAGCACACTTTTACATATTTTCTTTAAAACCTTATATTTTCTGATACTGAGGTGTTAGTGACGGGGAGTATGAATAAGGATAAAATCTAAAAAGTTGAATACATCAAACAGTAATAATACTCTTCACACAGTGCATAGTATTATAAGTTTGTCATGAAACACACAGAAGGAGACATCGGAGATCCCATAAAGTATATATATTCTTGATCAGCGCGACGAGACGAGTTGATCTAGCCATGTCCGTCTGTCCGTCTTTATGTATGCAAACTAGTCCCTCAGTTTTTGAACTAGAGAATTGAAATTTTACACGGAGCTTTCTTTACATTTGTCGGAATCAGCCGAATCGAAACACTAGGGGGTGGGTACCCCCATACAAACCTGGGGGTTCTTATTAGAAAAACTTTTTTGTTGTTTGTACTATATAAATTTCAAGACCCTCAGACCACTAGAAGGGGCGTGAAGGGTATTACAACTTCGGCAAAGGGAGTCTTTTTTTACTGGGTTTCTTTTTAATTTGCTTTATTATTTTGTATATTAATTACTATTTGGATTTTTATTTTTTTTTTTTTTTTTTGTATATTCGACATATTTGTATCACAAACTTTTATTTTTATATATCAAAGTTTGAAAAATCTACTGAAAAAATAAGATTTACCCTTAATATACAATAGCTTAATGCATTTTTCAGTAAATCATACGAGTGAGAATGTTTTTGTCGGTATTGTTACCACATGCTGAACATAAACTTTTGATTACAATCCATTATAGTTTTCGTGAATAGTTGTGAATTTGCATGCATAAAACTTGCAGTTTGAAATTTATAAAATTATTTTATAATATTTTTAAACCTTTCACACTGGTGTAAATGCGTTAGATACTACAAATTTCTTGTGAGGTTTGTAACACATAGAATTATAGAAAGTATGATATGTAAGCATTATAAATGGGATTGATCAGCATAATGAGGAAGAGAGATAGGTGGAGCTAGGACGTCAAAATGATTCTATGCATACTAGTCTCTCAGTTATTGAAAAGACATTTGCTGAATACACGAATTCGAATTACTGGAAGAGTTAATCCCAAGAAAAAAAAACTGACAAAAGTTTGAATTTAAGGAAGTCACCATTAATGAAGATTGCCATATGAATTCCTTAAAAAATTATGATGTCTGTTCAAGCAAATTCATCAGCTGGAATGTAAAAATAATATGTTCTAACTAATTCTTCCCTTTAATTGATTTTTATTATAAAAAAAAAAAAATTTACAAAAAGTAATTAATTTGTTCAAAAACATTCAACTGAAAATAACATAAGCAATTTTATTGGAAAATTATTTCAATTAAATTTTGTGCGCTAAATGCAATTTAAAAAAATAAAATAAAAATATTTAATTAATGTAGAAAGTAAATTGTGTGAGTGTGTGTCCCTTAAATATTAATTACTAATGTTTGTGGCTTATGAAATTCTTTTTTATACTCTTCTCGTAAGTTTGTCATGGTGTTTGTAATACACTGAAGGATACATCGGAGACCCCCACATAGTATATATATATATTCTTGATCAGCGCGACGAGACGAATTGATCTAGCCATGTCCGTCTGTCTATGTATGTATGCAAACTAGTCCCTCAGTTTTTAAGGTAGAGAGTTTTTGCACGGAGCTTTCTTTTTACCATACGCAGTACATTTGTCGGAATCAGCCGAATCGGACTACTTGTAGGGTACCCCCATACAAACCGGGATCCAAAAGAAAGTTCTTATTAGAAAAACTTTTTTGTTTTTCATACTATCGACTGGAAATGTGAATACTATAAGTTTCTGACCGATATCCACCAGCCATAAAAATTTCAAAAAATTTCCACTAGGCGGGGTATCCCCCATACAAACCTAGACCCAAATGAAAGTTTTTATTAGAAAAACTTTTTGGTTTTCTGTACTATCGTCTTTGTTTTTTGTACTATCGTCTTGAAATTTGGACACTATAAGTACCTGACCCATAGCCATTAATCTTATAAATTTCAAGACCCTCGGACCACTATCTGGGGCTTGAAGAGTATTACAACTTCGGCATATACAAAGTTAGTCTCTTTTTATATTTATGTTTGTTTTTTAAGAAAAATTAAACTAGATTTAAGTTTTCATGTGTTTTAATGATACAATGGATGCTATATCTTATGAAAAAGGCAAGTGAAAATTTAATTTTGGTCTCTCATTTTTTGGAAGGACAAAAAGTTGCGTCAACCGATGTCATTCTTCGTTTTTGCAAAGCAGTTTCTCTCTATATACAATCCATCTTTTGAATGATTTTTCATTTCAAAAGAAAAGTAATAAATCCTTATTTTACCTCGGGCTATAAATTGAAAGAATAAGAAAAAAAAATGCCTTGTTCATTCAAATGCATTTGACCAACTGACAAATACTAAGCCCAACCCCATTGACAACAATTGGGTGTACAAAATGATTGACGGGCTTCTTTCAATGCTTAGGATTGAGGCAACCCATGTAGAAACTCGATTTGATACTAGGTAACATTCCATTACAATGTCTCTTTAACTAAGGAGCTAGTTTAGATGGTATTACATTTGCTATTGATTAAAATGATCGAAAAATAATTTTTTATTTTCTATTTTTTTTTCAGAAAGAAATTCGGTCAAGAAAACATACAAAAAAAAAAACAAAAATTATAATAAATGAAAAGAAAAGTTAGAAACCTAAACACAAAACATTGTGCAACAGCGACAAATCTAAAGAAAACTTAATTTTATAAATATAAAGAATATTATTGTATATTTTGGAGAAAAATAAGTAGAGAAGAAAAGAACAGAAAACATGTTCTTGGCCATAAATCAAACTTTGTACAATGCGAAAAAGCGAAAAAAGGCGGAAACGGAAAAAACAGACACTAACATAATAACGCCAACAGGCGTGACAGTAACAGATCCAGATTCAGATTCAGAACCCAAAATAGATACGACTGCGTATGCGATGGACCATACAGCGCCAATGTCACTTTCAGCGACAACAACAAATATTATAACAAAAGACACATCAGTGGTGGCCCCGACACTAACACCAACACCAACACGGACTGACGACGCAAATTTAGTTGCAGCGAATTCAACTGTGAATCTTTTAGATAAAATTTTGTTAGAGTTGCCACCAGAGGCGTCATCAGTGGAGGTAGAGGCGACTACTGGGGTAGAAAAATGCAAAATATGCCAACATGAAATACAAAAAACATACAACAGGACAACATCATCACCACCACATGCACACGTGAAGAATGGACACCAGAAGCAGAAGCAGCAGCAGCAACACAATGAAGTAGCATCCTCGGCGACAAAGTCAAGTCCCGTTCCATTCTGTGAATGCGATTGCAGTTGCGATTGTATGAAAAAGAGTTTGAGTTTGTATAATGAAAGAGCCATTGGTTCCATTGTTGCAACGAAGCCAGTTACTGAACCCGGAACATCACTATATACTGTTTATATGTGCTTGGGGACACTCACTTTGGCTTTGGCAACATTGTCGATACTATTCTATTCACATGTTAACTCCTCCACATTGCCGCCAACAAACGCCAAACTTACGAGTTTCGCATTTCGGGAACAATTTCGACATGAATTAGTCGCTTCAGAGCATGTGCTGCGTATGATGGTGATAGAATTACTGCAACAAGAAAGGGAATTCAAACAACAGAAGCAACAACAGCAGCAGCTGCAGGACAATCGATATCAAACTGGGGACAACAACAAAAGCAGCAGCAATAGTTCCAGCGAACGTTATTTGACAAACATGAATACTACGCCTCCAGAGAGGTAAGTGAAACACTCTATTCATTTGTCCGATCCATTCTCATTCATTCATCTAGTCATGCCCATTACTTTGGTTTTATATTTGACGTTAGCTTTTGTTTATTGTTAGTTTAATATTTGTTTTATCGATTTTGTATTGTAACCTGATTCAAGTTTGTTTAAAAATTTAATTTTCACTGAAAAATTAAATGAAATGAATTTCCTGATTTTACTCCATGTATCCTTTTCGAAAGGTAAATAAAAAAAGGTTCTTTCTTAATACACAATATAATACATAAATATGCAAAGTCTGTAAATGGTATTTAGAAAATCAAGGAACAAGTTTGTGAACAAGTTTGAAAACTGTGTGCACCCACTTCAACAATTATGCGTCATTGACTTTGTTCAAATGCCACTTGAACTTTAAATTGGCTGAATTAATGACATCGATGCCACTTAAAGATTATTTTCATTTCCTTTTTTTTTTTTTTTTACTACTAAACTCATCTACAACTACTTTTCCTTTTTGATCCTTTCATTCTTTATTGAGATTTAATGATGCAAGGAAACTAAATAAAACTTTAAGAGGTTTACCTCTTTTTTTTTGTACTTTACTACTTAATTGGCCTAATAAGTTTCTGTTGGCTAAAATACTTAAAATGAAAGCTAAAAATCTTCAAAATCAAGAAGCACAAAATATTGAGTTCTTATAAATTATTTAATTACATTTTTCTCTCAACTTCAAATGGCTGAATTTTTAATTGAGAAAAATATACTTGTGTAAGTATCTTTCAATGTTTTCGAAAGTAATTTTTTGTTTGATATTAAATATTAAAAAGTTTCAATATCATTTTCAGTTATATTTTTTGTTTCGGTTTTTGTTTTGCACTTTGTACCAGGTGAAAATTGAGGAAAAATTAGTTTATTATTTTTACTTATATACAAACATAAGGAAAACTTCAAGTAACTTAATGTGTTGTGTTTCAGATACAATATTTTGTTACAAGAATAAAGTAGTTTACTGCTATTCCCTATTAAAAAGTATTTTTAGTAAAAATTCGCAACGCTTTAACATTATTAATAATAAGAAAAAATATTTGCACATTGAATTGACTCATGGTTAAAAAAAATAATAATAGAATGTTCTTTCTCATATCTTCCAAGGCTTTTGAATCAAATTCAACATTTCATTGATAAGATTAGTATGTAGTTATATCTTAGCAACAAGTCATGCGATTTATAGACGGGCACGGTCATTTCGAAGTTTAAACAAACAAACCAAATTCACTATTAGCTTACATTTGTTAATTTTATAACGTATAATTAAAATCATGGATTATAAAAGGACTGTTCTTAAAGCTCTGAAAAACTGCTTCAGAAACATTACGGTTGATGATGTAAGTGTGCGGCGATGATTGTTTAAGCACAGAAAATGCTTTCCTTTGGCATGCATGTTTCTTTTTTTTTCTAGCAGATTGTCGCTAGAGGACAGCAAACGTGACGCGACACATATTTTAGCTTGCACCCCTAAATCATTGAAAAAGTTTGTTACTTTGCAGCAAATAACCGCAAAGCTTCACTATTCACTATTATTAATGATGAAAGAGACTTTGAATATTAGCTGATAAACAATTTATAATATTCTTTACGATCAAAACTTCCTGAAAACAATTGTTTGTTACTAAGAATGAAATGTGATACTCTCAATGTGATGCAGAAACTAAGCGTACAAAATGCGAAAAGGAATTTTAAATACAATACATTCACCAAGATCATCCAAAGATCTTGATACGTTAAACAAACTTACTATGAGCTCTTAAAGAAGTAATTATAAATAAATGTATACAAAAACAAAAAATTATAATAATATTGTACATAATAATAATAAAGTCAATAATCTACAATAAATTGTTAAAGTATTGATTATCTTCATCAATAAACCATCAACTCTGAATTCTATAGCATATTTCCAAGGGTATAGTGTCATTGTTGTAGATCAGAGATTCTTAAAGTTCTTCTGATCACTGGACACTTTTGAAATTGAAAACGCAAAGCAATAAATTTTATCTCGCATACAATATTTTTGATATAAAACTTGTCGCACCTTTTCGCTGATCACTTACACAGTTTAAGAAACTGTGCTCTTCACTATGCATTGTCAATTAAATGATTTTATAAAATTTTCATTAACAATAGGGGTAAGTAAACAAAGTTCAATTAAATATTACTTGTTCAGACAAGTGGAAAAATTAAAACAATTGTATTGTTGTTGTAATAATAATAAATAATATAAAATAATGTTGCTTTAAAAGTTGTCAACTTTTCATTAACAACAAAAGTCTAAGACTTAATTATTATTATGAAGGTAGGTACAACAAATGTTTTATTGAACAAAAGACAGCAGCACCAGCAGTAGACTCACCACTCACTGATTATTACAGATAATAATGATGACAATAATGATGATGGTGATGGGCGATGTTGAATGACAATGAAAAGATAATGACAATAATGTTAACGTTGATGTTGATGATGGGCGCGTTTCACAGTTGTATGTACATTAAGTATGCCATTTCTTATAGTAACAACAACTCAACAACTACAACAATTTGTTAAGGTCTTTTGTTATATTATAATTATATATAGTATATAATATACATACTAAGTAGTCGGAGAACTACTAAACAAAAGCCACTTCACGAACCATTGGGGGTTTGTGTTGTGGTTTTCCAAAAGAGTCAGCAGCAACTACTTAATATACTATATATATATATACTTAATAAATAGAAACAAACTATGTTACTAGCATTGTACATTGATAAATATATTTGTTGCTGTACTGGTGACTTAAGAGTCAAACCCAAAAGGCAAATATTTCTTGCACTAAATCCGATTTTAAACATAAATAAGACTTTATATATAAAATATATAAGGAAGAAACAACTATTGTAGTTGAACCATTGTAATGGATGGCATATTATAATTTAACAGCTTAGAAATGCGCTAAGGATTTTCTTCAATTTATATATTGTTGAATATTTATTTCAGTCTCTGCTTTCTTCTCTTCCCATCCTTCTTCTCAAATGCTTTATTATTTATGGTTTTACTTTTGTTTCTTCAATGCTGTTATTATGTTTTCTGTTTTTTTTATGATTAATTTCCTTTTTTCCATGTTTTGTTCAAAGTTTTCGTGGTTTTCCTGATTAGCGAAAAGTTTTACAATTTTCTATTCTCAGAACAAATACAATAAACAAAGAATGTAAAAAATAAGAATTTAAATGAAAATTATTATTATTATTAGATTGATGTTGTCATCAATCCAAGCCTGGAATTGGGCAATATTTACATGTCTGGGAAGCAGTCTCGTTTTTGCTTTGTAGGTGTCCGCTGCAACATACAATTCCGCAATAAGAAGAATGTGATCGGAACTCAGGTCTGGGCTCTCATTGATTGCTAGCCAGTTCGGGAGAATACCACACAAAACTGCGAAATCAACGACATCCGGACATCTCTGATTGTCATAAGGATACAAGGTTGGCGCTCCGGTGGCCAGTACCTCTCTTCTGCTGTTGACGAATGAAAAAATTATGTGTTACATAATGAATCAAGATAATGAAAACATCATCTTCACATAAATAACCACATATCTATACATATCATACAACAAAGTCCCAGAGCTTCGTTTGTTTGTCTGAACGCGATAAACTCAAAACCTACATAACGGATGTTCATACGGTTCTTATCAATAAATAGAGTGATTCATGAGGAATGTTTGGGAAAAAGAAAATTCGAAAAATATCACAGGAACAGCCGAAAAATCTTTAAAAAATCGCAAAAAGGCTTTGTCAAACTTTTAATAAAATCAACTCATCAGTATCCATTCATCTTTCGGGGCGGAGAGACAGGACAACGTGTGCTCGGATGACAAACCATTTGAAAATCTAAACTTTTTGGCTAAGTTTTAAATAAATAATCTTCAGATCTCTTCTAGATTTCGCTCTACAGCGATTATTCTGTCCTCTATAAAATGGTTGTTTGACCTCACGAGAACAAGAACAAGTCAGAAGGCGGACTTGGCTTATGAGTTTTCCGTCTCCTAAATAAGAACATTTTTTTAAAGGTCCAAAATATGAAAATTTATTTGTTTTTCGGTGAATTCGATATTATTATTACTTCACATTTTCACCTTCAAAATGTTTTAATCATTTTTGTTACATTTATAATTTTAAAGCGAAACTTCGATGTTTTATTGTGAAAAATCTTGATTAAATCACTTAAAATTTAATATTAAAACAAAAGAAATTGAAATTGTTTGCTTCTATATATTTTATTATTAAAACTTCAATTTCCATTATGTTCTTGACAGTGTATCTTCATCATCATCAGTAACAGCAAAAGCATCAGAAACTGCATCAACAACATCAACTAGAATACCAACAGAAACAACAATGAGAACTACAACAAATGCAGCTTATGAGGACAATCAAGTTTTTAGTAAAATTGTAAGCAATGAAAGAAAATACAATGGCAACTCAGATATTGGATTTCTGTCCTTGTCGTTGTCATCGTCCTCGGTGGCTGAAAACACAAGAAAACGTATACGCCGAGATATTTCCTCATCGCCATCATCAATGCACGGTAAGAAAGAATAGACTGATATACGTACATAGTAAGTACATAGTAGAGAAGATAAACCTATTTTATTGTATTAAAAGAAAAGAAAAACTGTTAAACAGGTGAACAAAGAATACATAAAAACAGCTTCGGTTCGCCGAAGTTTTTATACCTTTCACACTTCAATTTTTATACGCATGTAGTAGTCAATTGTCATTTTAAGTTTAATTTTTATGTATTTACCAGCTGTGTATCTTTATAGAACATGTTTGTATCAAACTGTAAATCGATAGCTCAAACTCAAACTAAGATCAAACGAACAGATGATGGTCATAGTTAAATCAATTCTCCTCATCACGTTTATTATTCCCATGTATATTTTGAATGATGCTATGCTTTACAAACATCAGGTCCAAGTGATAATATCTGTTAACACTAAGTGTGAAAGATATAAAAACATAAGCAACAATAAACCTAAACTAGAAAAATATGTATGGAAAAATATGTCTAGTTCTAAAGTTATGAACTCACAATGCAAAAGTTGCACTGAAAAATATTTTAAAAAATCGGAAAACAAAGAATAGATTATTTTTTTTTTCCTTCATTGAGTAGAATTTAATTTCTATTGAATTTATTATTACTATTATTCCATTTCAATGTACTTACTTGGTACTGATGTACTACTATAATTTTTGTGCAAGTGTCTTTACTGTTATTGAGTGTCAGCTGTGCTATGTTCTTTTACATTGAATAGAATTTCGTAACAGATAGAAGAAGTCTGTAGGGTTTTATGTTTTGGTGTGGAAAATTGTGTGATACTGCTACACTGCAACAATGACATAAGTTCTTAAGATTCTTTGTCCTGCGAAGCAAACAAACGTCTGCTATCCATAAATTTATGCTCTTGTCTAGTAACTCAGCTTTTATTTCAATTTGCAAAATGATAAATAAATTGCAATATTCCAAAGTTATTTTTCTTGCTGCTTCTTTGAAGCAAATAAAATATATTTTTTAATATAAATAAGAAGATGGTTTACATTTTCATGATTGCTGCCCCTTAGCCAATGAAAATCTCATTGTACCTACTATAATAGTATATTTTTTACATTATAGTATAGTAGGGTTATCAAAGATTTTATTTTATCTTTACTAATATCAATTTTTATTTTTACTTTCAATAATAATAATAATAATAAAAGATACTCTCACTCTAATCTAATCTTTCTTTGCTTTAGAAAAGTGGTTTATGCCTTCCAGGCATTGTAGAATAAATTAGCAGGATATTCATAAATATGTATGTATGTACAATATTTGCATATATAAATATGCATTAATATATGATTTGTTATACTTGAATTAATTAATGCGATTGGTTTACTGAAAACATATAAACATAATTACGTGTGTACATATCTATATCTATTATATATGTATATATGTACTTATGTAGAGATATTTTGAATTAAAAAAACTTATTAAAATTAATTAAGAATTGGTATTATACTGAATGCCTGAAGTGGCGTTTGAGAATTCATTTAACAATACTGAATAAGTTTACATACATATTATACAATTACTCATGCCTAGCTTAGAGTCATGTACAATCAATTCCAGTTAGATGAGTATTTGATCACAAGAATGTGACTGAAAAGGTATTAATGATTTTTCTCGTGAAGAACCCATTATGCTAATTCCGTCCGTCTACTGCTGTGTGCGCCAAGTTTCTTTTTAGTTTTTATTTTAGCTTCCATTCAAATTCAGAGTCATGATTATTTCATTTTTTCATAGCCAACTAGTATAAGTAAAACAAATGTTTTCCAATTTCCTGCAGCCCAATTACTGAATTTTTGTATGTGTCTGTAATTTGTGTGGTTATGGCATCTTTTAATTTACATGAACAGTAAAGTTACTTGTCTAAAATAATCTTTTTATTGCATTGCTTAAACCATCTTTGGTGGTCAACATCATCAAATACTGTTTTTTGAATGTAATTTGCATTTGAGTATGCGCGAGTGATATGCAAAATTTCAATTTTCGTACATAGAAATAAATATATGCAACAAGTCCTTCTTGTACAAAACAATTTTAAAGAAAATTTAGTACATTATTTCGCTTTTGATTGGAAGTAGGCAAAATCACATAAACCAATACGCAGAATCTTTGATCAAATCCAGTTATTCCATCAATATTCCAAAATAAGCAACTGAAAAGCAATTGCAAACCAAACCATTTTAAAGAACATTTGGTGCTGCATTATTTTGCTTTTGATTTGATGTAGGCAAAGCACATAACCAACAGGCAGAATTTTTGATTAACAACTGAATAGCAACCATTGCACGATAGTAGTATAATCATTGAACCCCTTAAACCCCCTGTTAAGTGCATATAAATTTCATGCAGTTTGATTTGGAGTAAAAGGTAAAATTATTGATTATCGCTTCAAATATTCCACATTTCCCGTGAAATCATTTTAAATTGTACTATCCATATGCCGAAGGGTTTGTAATTTAAAATTTTCAAATGGGATATTTATAAGTATAAGAATAAAAAAAATAATCCTTTCTTATTTCTTTTTTTTTATTATTTATGCAAAATCAAAACAAATAAAAAAAAAAAAAAAACAATGAAAATGCTGAAAAACACAAAAGAAAACCACTTTATATGCAATAAAATATACAATATTTTTGTGCCTTTCGGCAATTGAAATCTTTAACATGAAAATTGCATCAAATAAAAGTTAATGAAATTGTAA
Organism: Amiota mariae; assembly: GCA_035041805.1. Lineage (NCBI taxonomy): Eukaryota > Metazoa > Arthropoda > Insecta > Diptera > Drosophilidae > Amiota > Amiota mariae. Next base: position 5,206,008 of record JAWNKV010000286.1, read on the forward strand.
AAATAAAAATGCTTGCGGCCAGGTTAGCACTTTTGATTTTATACACACAAATGTATATATGTTCGTATATCCTTTTTTACCATATATAATATCCTTTAATAAAAATACAAAAGCCTATATGACTAAACACATGTAAGTATGTATTATAGTATAAATGACATGTATTATGATGTTGTGTTGTGGTGTGGTGCTTATCTAAAAGTAAAGTCTCATTTACTATAAACTTTGCTTTCTATTCTTTCTATTATTTTTATGGTATGTGAATCACCTTTCCCTTTGTCTTACTATGACTGTGTTTCCTATCTATTTATCTGTCTCACTTTAATAGAACCTTACAAGCATACAACAAATATCAAATGGAGAAGGAAAGGGAGAGAAATAATTCACGAAATTCCAATTTAATCAACAAACAACTTAGACAGGAATTTGCAAAAGGCTTTTCCTTGACTTCTCATTTGATACTTCTATATAAAATGATGATGATGCTCCCCAAAGTCTATGAGAGTGCTTTTCTTTTTGTCTATTTTAAGAGCAAACCAACAGGTGACTGAAATCTTTAGGAAAAAATATGTGTGTATTAAGTCTATGGGAAATTTGCTTTAATTGTAGAATTTTAAATTGGGGATATCACCATACAACATAAAAGGGAGATTTAAATTTTTTTTCTTTAAGAATTTTTTTGAAATTCAACAGGAAATCATTTCATTTGAATGTGAATGGCTAAGTGATAGTGAGTGTGAGTGTGAGTGTGTGAATGTGACTGTGTGGGTATACAGCCGCAAACCAATGTTAATAGCCGCATTTCGCTTTATAAAACTCATGTGAAGTGAATAAAAACGGAAGCATAAACGTGTATGCCACCCCAGGAGTTGAGTTGAGACTCAAAATGAAATTCCTTTTTCATTTGCACAAAAATGCTATGAAAAATGAAATGGAAAATGAATGAAGAAATGCATGCGTCGTCGTCGCTGTTGTATTGTTCTGTTGTAGTATCTGTGAGAGGTCTAGCCTAGTTATAATGTACGAATGTGGCGTGTCCCAATAGTATCCAACTTACGATAATATTATTCATCTTTATCTCGGTCGAGAAATCATGCAAAGCAATCATCGTTTTCGGAATCCCTTGATTTATTTGTGGTTTACACAGAATTAAATGACCATCGTCAGTCTTACATGTTCAATATTTTCTGAATTTATCGTGCTCTCGAAGGTTGGCCAGAGGAAGGGACACTGTCAATAGGCGTGCAGCCATTTTAATGACACTAACACCATTATTTTAGCGGTGTTTTGCCCATGTACTCATAAGTCCCCAAAGGCCTTCTGTATCATTTCAATTTTCAAATTTAAACTAAAATCAGACAATTGCAAAGAAGGTACTGTAAAGAAATACAGGTCGATTATTTTTCAGACACAGCTCGTATGTAGTTAGTATACTGTCGTGGCTATGGTTTGTCATGAAGTATGTAGTATGGATTGCTTGAAACTCCTTTTGTAACTGAAACGCGAATGCTGCCTTTTCAAATGCTAATGGACTACTTGCGCTCTATAGTAGATCCCATCTACATTCATATGTTTAAAAGCTTTAGTTATCTAACCATCAAGTCATTCAATATCCCATTCATTCAGCCTGCCAGTCAGTCAGTCAGTCAGTTTGTATCATTGACATCGTACTATCTAAACTTGTTATTCAACCGATGAAAGCATTGGATACTTTTGCCCTATTTGATTTACGCATGAATTGTATTCGTTTTTACTCTATTTTAGTATAGAATCCATCACAATTCAAAGAAAACTCTTTAGTTACACTCATTTCTCACTCTTTCATTCATTCAGTTATTCATTCATTCAATTATTCAATCAGTCAATCAGAGAGAAAGAAGTTCGCTTAAAAATGTATAGAAAAATTTTAAATTCATGAGCTCTGTTAAATCTCATTGCCTATTCTTACCCTCTCTACGTGCCAAAACCAAATTATTGAGTCTGGATTTCAATTCATAGTCAATATAGAATAGAATGGCATATTTGTTTGTAGTAGTATTGAGTTTAGTAATTGCTTTTGTTGCTGTGAAACGTTTTTAGTATGCAAAATGCATTTAATGCTAATAGTATTAAGAGATTTATTTTCTGATTTTTCTGATTTTTCTTCTCATTTGCTAATAGACAAAGTTTAATTTGGAAAATATAATTCATTTCTTATCTTTTATTTATCGTTTTATTACGATAGCTGATCCATTTGTTGAGTTCTTCAATCCAAATCATCGTAAAGTATTAGAGGAACAGGATACGGAAATACGCAAGCGTACTGGACTAAAAGGTGCGGCACCTGGTGGTGATGAATGGATTTATCTGAATACTTATTGTCGTGTTCCGGAAAAAATCATAACTGGTTTCTGCAAAGGTACCCAAGACTATTGTCCACCAGCCCCACAAGGACCACCAGGTGCTATTGGCCCGAAAGGACCAACTGGCTCACCAGGTTTACCTGGCATTCCGGGACCGAAAGGCAATCGTGGTGAAATTGGTTTACCTGGTCCTTCTGGCTTAGATGGTGGGCTGGGACCACCAGGTCCACGCGGTCCTAAAGGAGATATAGGTATACCGGGACGTGCTGGTCTCGATGGACGTGATGGTGTACCCGGCGAACCTGGTTTGGATGGTGTACCGGGACGTGCAGGTACATATATTTGATTTATTTTGTCAGACTTCATTGATAAAAAAGATTGAATTATTAATGTCTTTTTTCAAAGGTTCTGATGGCATACCTGGTAAGAATGGTTTGCCTGGTCTCGATGGCAAAGATGGCCTCAATGGTAAAGATGGCAAAGATGGTTTACCTGGTCCAAAGGGTGCGCAAGGCCCACCAGGTGAACGCGGCTTAAAGGGTAAGTTAAGAAGAATATAATTTTAAGAAAAACCATTTGATTATTTATTCAAAAAGCTAAATGCAAGAATATTTTTTTATGTTGAAGCAACTTCATCATTGTTATGTGGCTTAACCTTTACCCCCTACCTTTGACTTTGGAGTGGTGAACAATTTCCAACTGCCTGACTTGCTAACGACCTTTGACAGCAATAAACCAAACTCTAAATTGCTTTTTTCCAAAGCTACTTTTGCTTAAAGGTTGCTACTTTTTTTCGTGAGATTTGCCTCGTTTAGTATTTCATTTCATGATTTTCTAGTTGCTAAAGAACAGAAAGAAAACAAAACAAAACAAAACAAAACAAATGGAAAATAAGAAAAATGAAGTGAACAACCGAATAGAATCAGTTGCCTTTAACTTTACTATTAGTACCGTAACCATTTTCTAGTGTGTTTCACTTTTCAGTTTTCATTTGCATTTTTCTGTGGAAATTCCTGTGACTGTGAGTGCCACGTTGACTGCTTCTTGACTTTGCTCAACGTTATCTTAATGTTGCATACTTTTGTGCGCCGCCTTTAGCACAAGGACCAACAACATCAGTAGCAACTCCGACACCAGTAACAATAACTCAAAGCCGAAAACACATTCTTACAGTGTATTTGCTTCTTTTGCTTCTTTTGCTTGCTTTTCTTTTTCATTTCCATTTTTGTTTTCGTTGATTTGCTTTTTTGTTTCTCTCATTGTTTTAAAAGTTTTGCTTCTTTCATTTCTTTATTTGTTTTATTTTTCTTTTCTTTAACGTTTGCATTTTTTGCCCTTTTTCATTCATTCACTCACTCATTCACTTGTTCATTCAGTCAGTCAGTCAGTCAGTCAGTTACTTCGTTAGTTGTTGCATAGCTTAGTTAGTTTGGGTTGGATTGGATTCGTTTTCGTGTTGCTCACAATTTAAATTACTTTTCATGTTTTTGGCGTGATTTATTGTTGAGTATTTCGTTGTTTGAAACTTGCTACAGCTAACAAACTGTACGAACTTGGTCTGATGTCCGTCCGATGCAGGCAGGAATATGAGCTTTGAACTGTGTGAACTCGTTGTTTAACCTGGTCAGTGCTAGCAGTAGTAACAGGAGCTGTAACAATACTTGTAGCTTAGGTCATGATGATACTCATTCTCATACTTTCATTCTGATTGTTCTTGTTATGTAACAATAAGTTTGTAGCAAAATTTGTTGAGAACATTGAACTCTGTTTGGATCAGATTAGGTTTCTTGCATTTCAGAACACTGAGAAATGTTAAAACTACTTAACTGGAAATGTTTCTTATTCAACTTCATGCAGGTACATCAGGACCCCGCGGTCGTCCTGGCAAATCTGGTTCAAATGGCACGCCCGGTGTACCAGGCATCAACGCCTGGAAAGTTCAATTCATGAATGGCACTTACTCCAATGATCTACTTATACCGCCTTCTATTACAGGTAAATATATGTCTGTTGGTATATGCTACATACATAATTTTCTCCTTGGTACGTAAACATAATTGGCTATCTTCATTTCAAAGTTAAAGGGATGTCAAAGTGTTGTAATATATTCCTTTATTCGGTTGTGTTCAATCGTTTGAGTTGTGCCTGACATTTACATTGAAATTGCATTTAAAACATTTCAATGCGTTTCCAATTCAATTGGAATGGACAGTGCCAGTGTCGGTAGTGCCATCCTCGTCGTAATGCTTGACAACTCAAGCTGATTGTTGCTTTAATTCGCCGACTCGGTCAGATATCGTTACAAGCCAACGGAATTATCAACATCATCATCAACAACAAGAACAACATCATCAATACCAACAACATTTTTCCTTTACAGATATCAGTGCTCCGCACATACAACGTTCTCTAGTTGTCGAGGAGGGTAAATCCTTAAATCTGAGCTGTGCAGCAACTGGCAATCCTTTGCCACAAGTCGAATGGCGCCGTGACGATGGACGCACAATTGCCATTAACGGCATGGAAAGTAAGTAATGAAAGAATGAATAAAACAAAAAACAAAAAAAAAAAACAAAATAAATAAAAATAAAACAGAAAACACAGAAAGTATAAACTCGCCGCGAGTGAAAATTGAGTTGCAATTAAAATGCAACATTGCCGATGTCAAGCATAAATGAACCCGGAGGGGGACTTCTACGTGTCTACTTACCAAGACAATATTCAGTAAATGAAAATTATTTACAAAATGACATTTTATTGAATTGTCACTATTGATAATATGACATTACAAACCATGATTTGCTTGGATCTTATCATTATCATGATGGTATACTTATGTTTAAATCTTTCTTTTTATACCGCTTAGTGTCATCGGTTAATGGTCAATTTTTGAAATTCAACAACATAACGCGCCATCAAATGTCTGCATACACTTGCTATGCGAACAATGGAATTGCACCAGTTGCCAACGCCACCTTCATCATTGAAGTTCATTGTAAGTGTTTTTACCATTTCATACAAAAAAAAAATATATATATATATATAAAATAAAATTATTGGTTTTGGTATTTTTACAAAATTTATTTTATTTTTATATTATTCATTTTATCATTTTGTTTTTGAGTGAGTTTATCTGTTGGTAGTCGGAGACAGAACTCATATTTGCATGTTGTTATCGCGGTTGCGAATATGAAAACCACGAAACATTACAAGGAACATTTACAAAATACACTCATGGACAAAATAATATGAGCAACATTCATTCATGAAAGAAATAATTTTAACTCTAACTTCGTTCAATATTTTTTAAACTAAAAAATAGAAATATAAATAATGGAAAACGAAATGATAAATTTCTGTTACTTTCAATGAAAAAACTAAACTGGAAATAATATTAAGCGCACTATCAATTCTTCCAAAGTTTTCTGAATCTATTAAGGGGGTTTCTTACAGATTGATTAATTTTAGTAGTATTACCTTTTACAATGAAATAATTTTGTATATGAGGGGAATCAAGTATTGTACTGCCGAAATAGAGTTAAGGCTAAGAATCGTAGGGTATAACCTTTCATTTTATTACTGAAATGAAGAATCATTTTCTAGTTTCTGTTTTGAATGATATTGAAGCGAAGCAATGTTCTAGAGTCAGAAAGACATCACTGATGTCAGGTAACCATATTGACGCTGTTGCCAAAAACCAGCCAATGGAACACATTAGTAGACATGTGGATATGTTGTTTCGAACAAGTATGCTAGGAAAAAGAGGTCCAATGTATTATTAAGTAACAAAACTAGTATGTGAAAAAGAGTTGCTAAACAAATTCAAAAGAATGGTGGAGATCCTGTGAACTGCTGCTGATTCTAACGATGCAAACAAATATTTAAAATTGACTCCAAAATAATATGAACGAATATTTTTTTTTAAATTTTAATCATTGGATGCGCTTATTATTTGGTCCATGGGTGTGTACATTAATTTCTGAATATATTTAAAATGAAATGCTTGTTTTTTTTTTGACATTGATTGCAGTTGCTCCCATGATATCCGTCTATAGGCAATTGATATATGCCGAATATGGACATAGTGCCACATTGGAATGTTTGGTAAGTTTAATATGCAAATTTCTTTATTTTTTTTTTCGTTAAACCTTGGGAGCAGTTAATTGTAAAATTATGTTGATTTATTAATTTTTTGTTTAATTTTTTATAAAAAAATATATTTTCTGAAAGAAACCAAAAAAAAAAAATAAAAAGAAGACTAACTTTGGCTATGGCTAAGTTGTTGTACTCTTCATACAAAAATAAAAAAGTTCTTCTAATTGAATCCAGGTTTGTATGTTCAGTGGTCCAATTCGGCAGATTCAGACAAATTTACTGCGTATGGTAAAAAGAATGCTCCGTGCAAAAATTGAAGGACTAGTTTGCATACATACAGACAGACGGACAGACGGACATAGCAAGATCAACTCGTCTCGTCGCACTGATCAAGAATATATATTCTTTAGGGGATCTCCGATGTCTCCTTCTGTATGTTACAAACTTCATGACAAATTTATAATAATATTTACTGCGTGAAGAGTATAAAAATGTAAATAGAAATGGCGAATAAGAAACAATTTTCTTCAAAATCATTTTCGCCAGGTCTTCTATTTCTACCAATGAATGATTGTAGGTATATTTATTATTATTTTGAATAAAAGTGAAATTTGCAAATTTTTAAAAAAAATTACTTCTGTTCAATGTGATGTTCCTTTGTCTTAACCAAGGCAACACGAGTTTAAGTCACTGAAATGTACAGTCCTTTCCGGTAAAGTGCTGACATGAGTTAGTTACTTTATTTTTGTTTTAAATTTACGCCTTAAAATGCAATTAATTATTAGGGTACATGACAGCTTACTATATGTAGCTCTAGTCGGATATAACTTATAGACACCTGGTCTATTCTTATCTAAATAGATAAGATTAAATTGTAATCATAGAGTGGAATAATCAGGATAGAGATAAGGTGTGATTATCTGTTTTGTACCCAAGTACTGGAGCAACTATCGGCATCCCTCATTGATTCTCCTTTTTACATATTTATATTATATGAATTTAAGCAAATATAATCAATTTTTGTATTGTTTGCAATTTCACATGATTCATTGATGAGCAAAAATAATCAAAGAATTGTGAACATTCGAATTGAAATAGGAATTTGTGTACAAGCAAATGTGAATATTCGTTACGCATAACTGAGCACCCCGGAGCGTATGAGTAATTTTATACTGCCCCAATCATTCACAGTATTTTGATTTCCATAAATTGGTTGATGGATGCTGTTTTTTTTTTTTTTTTTGTTATTTATACAACTTTACAGTGATTTGCATATTAAAAAATTATATTTATTTTCAATTTTTGCATAAATAAGTTTTGGCGGTTTTTTGCAAATAGAGAAAATTACTAAATAAATTGTACGCTATCAACATTGTAATGAAAAATGTCACACTCAAATGAATTGAAAGGAATTATTATTGTTAAAATTATTGTTGTTTTGTTACGATTGCTAAAACAAAGTGCTTCATCGCATATCTTGAGCTCCGTGGTATGTGAGAAAATCACCGTGATCTGATGATTCCAACTGAAGAAAAAAACTTCCACAGCAGCAGATAAAATAAGAGATTCCATTGTCACCCAAATCCACTGGTTCCCCCCCACTTTGTATCACTTCATCACCATGAAGTCCCTTAATAACCTCCCCATAAGGAGCATAATCAATAATAAACAATTTAATCTTATTTAAATAATATAAACATTAATTCTTCATCATTGTACACTATACCTCCTTACCAATGTTTGAAAGCCATTACCGTTGTTTAACGTTTAATCTAAATGTAAAGATCACCAGCCGTAATAAAATTTAAAGATATATTTATTTATTTATTTATATAGAACTAAGATAATAATTACAAATTTTAATTTAGTTATTAACACGAGCAATAGCAACAAAGGCTTTCAGCTCAAGGAAGAGAGTTTAGGAAAGGGATTGGAGGAAATTAGAAAAGTGCAGGACCAGACTTGAGCGGGAATCGAACCCGCGACTCTAGGATGTCAGCTTGGCGCACTAATCATTGAGCCAACGAGCCAGTCAACCAAAAGATATATTTTAGCCATTTTTATGTAAACAATCACACAATTTTGGGGGAATTAATACATAGAGTATCCCAATTTTGTGCTATTATGTGCTTTTTTGTATCATCTTACAGTTAGTATAACATTACTGGGATCTTCTTTCGATTCAATTGTTATATTAATAATATGACAATGCGATTGGTTATACATACCTTACTGATTTCTCTTGCGAAACACTTTGCAATGTGACCTCAGCATAGTATCACCTAACCAGCTGCTTCCTCTCTAATATCTTTGCCAATTTTTGACATTTTGAAGAACATTGCTTAAAATTATCCCTTGAAATTGTTTTTGGAAATAGAATCTTCAAAAATTCCTATTCATTTAGAAAGAAATCATAAATTACAAATTTACAATTATCAAAAAATAGGAGAAAATCAGTTTAAACTGCAGTTACTTTAATAGATAACATGTACATACATACATAGTATAAATACTCAAATGAAATCAAAGGAATGCTGAAAAGCAATTAAAGAGATTTAAGGATAATAATAAAAAAAAATATATAGACTATAAAGAATAATAAATAAATACAATAATAGGTTAGATACAATAAATTTATTGTAGATACTTTTAATTTGTTTGTATGCAGCAAAGTATAAATATTTAATTAATGCTTTGTAAATACTTATTTATTGTATTGCAAAATGTTTTTTACACTTCAAAAACATAACAATTTTTACAATATTTATTTATTTTTATTTAATCATTTGTCTTTGAATGAAAAAAAAAAAAAACCAACAATAGTATTATAATATAACAATTAATTTTTGATGAATATCAAATTCATTATGTTTGGTAATAAATAAACAAAAATGAAATCAATTATTAAATGAAAGGTTGAAGCATTTCCGGAGGCTATTCGCTATTGGGAACGTGCCTATGATGGTAAAATACTTGAAGCCGGTGAGAAATATCGCATTGAAACATATCCCGATGAGTAAGTTCTATTAAATTAAATTATTATAAAATCTATTGCAAATCTTAAAATGATTTCTTATTATAAATTAAGATTTAAAACAACAATGAGATTGACTATAACAAATTTACGTAAAGATGATTTTGGTTATTATCATTGTGTGGCACGTAATGAACTCAATGCGACCATGGTTAATTTTGAAATTGCTCGTAAGTTGTGTTTAAACATTTTTTTTTTAAATTGTTTAAATTATAATTTTCTTTCTAAACTATTGTAGCACAAGATCCAAATAGTGAGACACCTTATGTTGGTAAAGAGATAAAAATCTATGGCAAAAGACCACCAGAGAGTGTTTGTCCCATGTGCGAACTATGTCCGGATCCAAGGTAAAGGACTCAGAACACAGAATACAGAACAAAACAGAACAGAACACAGAGCACCCAAACATAATGCATTTATACGATAATTTAATAACATTATAATTTTATTGTCATTTTAAGCGTGCACAAGCATTTTAAGTTACTTTTCATAATGCATTTTGACTTGTGCAATTGTCTGGAATAATACAAAATGGAAAAGAAAAGAGAGCAGAAGAGAAAAAAAAAATCATAATAGAAGCAATACAAACGTTAATACAATAGAAATATAATAGAAAGACAGAACGGAACGGAACAGAACAGAACAGAACAAAAAACTAAAAGAAACAACAGAAAGGATAACAAAACATTATATGCGCTTCATTGTTCCAATAAGTTTTTGCAAAGGCAACCATTTCATTTCATTCATTTATATAGTTCTATAGTTGTATTTTTTGTCTCTTCATTTTTATTCCTTTATTCTTATTATAATTTATTTCGATTTTCTTTATGCATCTATTGATTTTGTGCACCAGCAAATCCAAAGTTGTTCTCTTTTCTTCAACTCAAAGGTTTCTTTCTTTGAAGAAATTCAAATTTTCTTTTCTATTTTGATGCATATTAATGATATCTTTGCTTTGGTTGGATATTCCTTTTTTTTTCAGTTTATATCAATGCAAGGATTCTGTAATGAATAGTTTCGATATCTCACCAACCGGAAACTTTAGCTATCCCGGCTTGCCAAAACGCTATAAGAGTAAGTTTTGCCTTCAATTTTCTTTCTATTCATTTTGGCAAATATAAAACATTAATCAGTGACCAACTTACGAAGATATTTTATCAAGACACAAGTGTCATTGAAGTGTTTATATGCCATGAAAAGTATTTAAGATATTTTTCATTTATGTATTTTTTTCTATTCTTTTCTATATACATACTTGTACATTTATTTTTTAAGCTTGTAAACTTTATGCTGTTGGCAAACCCGTCTTTCATAAAGCGGTCAATGAGAATTATGGTTGTTGGCTTAAAGATCCGGCTGCCAAGGAAGTCGACCGTGAACGAACTTTTGTTACCAATGAGAATGATTCGTATAATCTGTTTGAGTTCTCAACAAAAATGCAATATCGCATGAACAGTGTTCCACGACATAAATATCAAATCAGCGAAGGTTTTCATGTGAGTACATTGATAATAAGTATAAGAAAGAAGTAAAAGTAAAAATGAGGCAATTGGATAAAATAAATTATCAAAGTCAATCATATGAGTAAATAGATTACTCTGTTGTACATAAGTGGGTAGTTAAGTTTTGGCACATGTTGCTGTTGCTGATGCTGATGCTGTTGCTTTTGTTTTTGTTCTTTTCAGACAGACAATATTTTTCATTCAACATAAAATAAAATAAAATAGAAACAGAAAATGATAAATCACTATAAGTTTGTTTGACACGAGTTGCTATAGGTAGTTAGTCATCATACCATAAAAAAGGAGAATATTTTGAAGAATGAATACTACCTTAGCATTCTTCTATTGAATTTAGTTGAATTTGTAGAGAATTCTACCTAACCCGAATGCAAAATGGTGACCCTTAACAAGAATAATTCACAAAGGCATTTAAGGCAATTACAATGGCTAAGAATGGTAAAATTAAAAGAGTGAACAGTTCTTAAGATTGATTGATAAGCTTCTACGATCTTAAGAAGTTTAACCAACTACACTTGCCTTTGAGGTCTTGATAGATAATATGAATGGGATACCCAATAGAAACAATTTGTTAAAAGACTTTCAGTACTCAGCGGTATCGATATGTAGATACTAAGCTGACTCTATCAATAGTAAGCTGTCGGAGCAACCGTTCCATTTGATAGAGTGACGTGTTCAGAATATAGATTTTAAAACGATTGAACATCTGTGGTCATTAAAGATTAACTTTGGGACTGAGAGCAGTACATAATTGAACAAAATTCCTAGTAACCATTGTCATAAGCTGATAGAAATATATAGGAGAAAACTGTGCATGAAACAAAGAGAAACAGATCAAATAACCAAAAAAAAAAAAAAAAAGAAAGTAGTTGTTGCGTAAAAAATGAACAAATTTGTAATTTTTTATTTTTTCTGAACTCTCCTATATCCTTTGCTTTAAGAAATCTTTTTTCTATCAAATACAGGAATATCTGGTCTTTTCTTTTATTAAGCCATTTCGTAAAAAAAAAAAAAAATAGATATATATGAAACTGATAAATATTTCCCCAATTCTGTTTGCCACTGTTTGTATTTGAATTGTATGATGAAATGTATTTCTTTATTTTTTCTATCTACAGGGAAATGCTCATGTTATATTCAATGGTTCTTTCTACTATAATCAAAAGAATTCCGATTTGGTTGTGAAATACGATTTGGAAACTCAGCAGAAAATTTGTAAGTAATTCAAGGCATACTTTTGGGCAAACAACAAACAAATTGATAAATAAACAAACAACAAATGAAGACATCATCATCACCACCATATGTTTGCTGTTAAACAATTCAATGAAATCACTCATACACTCTCTACTCACATGGTTACATAATACTAACACTGACAGAAAAAACATTTATTCAACACATAACAAAGATATAAACAAAAAACATGAAATGATAAAAAAAGCATATGAGGTGAAAAGCGAATGAAGCGAAGTGGAGTAAACAAAATTTTATGTATATTTATGGTTACAATTACAGCATTACAATTGCCATATGCTGGTGTTGCTGCCGAAAATAAATTGTACTCAACCGACTACAACTACATGGATTTCAATGTCGATGAATATGGTCTGTGGGTGATCTATAGCACTTATGATTCGAACAACACACTTGTGGCAAAGGTGAGTACAGAATACCATTCTATACTAGTATCTTAACAATATATCTTAACATTTTACATAAAATGAATCCACATAAAAAAATACTTATCTACTACTTGTACTTCTTATATTGTATGTATATTGACCATACATATATGTATATAGGGAAGTTGGTAGATGCATTCATATCTCAATAGATGTTAAAATAACAAATATTTCAATTGTGGTGGATACTATCAGCGTTTCTGTATCCTTAAGGCCTTCCTACACTTTCTCTATGCGATACTAGTTATAGTATAGTATTGTTGAATTGAATTGCTTCCAGTTACTGCTAGTTTAAAATGAAACGCTTGTTCCTTTCTACACACACACACACACACATACACACATAAACATTTCTAAGAGGTCTGGCCGCTGGAAAACATTGAGTTAGTGTGAGGTTATAGTGGTTCATTGTATGTTGCTTGGCATGCAACGACAAGCAACTTGCTCAACAACGTTTATTATTGACATTTATTGGTTTGTGTAGAATTCTATACTAATCCATGTTGCCCTGCAGATTTTTACTTTCAATTGTGAGCACAATTCTCTGTATGCACTTTTATTTTATTTTTTTCCTTTTTATTGTGTCCACAATTCCCATGGCCAAAGGCACTGTCAACTAGTGTATGGGGGCCACTCACATACTACTTACATAGATAGATGTATATATATATATATACGAGTATATATATATATATATATATATATAGGTAGCAATGAATGTGTAATGCTTGTAAATACTTTTATGGCCGCATTGGTTTGAATACTCGGTCTGCCATGCCTGTCGGTCGGTCACTCAGTGGGTTGTTTGGTCCATTGGTTTGTTGGTTGGTCTTTAACTTTGTTGATTTGTTTTATTCGTTCGTTCTTTGGTTCGTCGTCGTTAACTATTGTATTTGATTGTCTTCTTCATCTCTGTACAATAAATCTATTTATATCCATTTACATATATGTATATGTTTTCTCCATTTTATTGTTGTTGCTCTTACAGCTGGGGAATTCCTTTGTCATTTGTCTGTTGCCATAATGTAACCATGAAATATTTTACTAAAGAATGTTTTTGAGTATTTCACTCAGACATTTTAATTTTGAAAATTAATTAAAACTACTTATGAAGAAGTGTATAGACTCGTAGCAGTGCTAAAATACTTATAAATGCGGAAAATTAGATAAAATTAGATTTGTCTTAAGTTTTAAATTTCATTTAAATCTGCTTTTGCTTATTTTTGATGCATGAATTTTATAAATTGGAAGTTTCTGAAAGTCTGTCTGTAGGAACAAAAATATTCTGTCATAGTTGAGTTAAACTATTTTTTTTTATATATATAAACCAGAATACCCGATCCTGCTTCTCCCGTTTTTTTTTTCTTTTCTTAGCATCACTGTATTCTCTTTGTTATGTTTTGAGTGTCAAAAAAGAACATAGTTTCAGTATCAGAAAATTGAAGTGGTATTTTAGTTAATTTTTTGTAGTATACTTTTAGGACTTGGGATGTTTCAATATCCCAGATCTCTGCAACGGGGACACTTATCGGGACAAAAACTATCCTATATTTAAGCCGGGAACCAACCGCAATATACGAACAATTTAAAACACTAAAGATTATAGGATGTGCAAATATATTTCCGGCGCTTAACAACGGATGGTCCCTCCAGTAAGTTATGGTTGATATTTTCAAAAGTAAAACTTTATATGGTAAGGTTGGACATCAGGCAACAACATAACCTTGCAGTATTACCGATTTTGTATTAGCATCACATACTTTTTTTCGTGCGAATAGGTCGAGTTTTTAGTTGAATAAGCGTTATTTTGGGAAACATACTCTATAAAAAAAAACATGTTAGTACTGGTTCCGGCATTTTAAAAATAGCAATTTTGATGCCAACGACAAAGTACGTGAAGGAAGGCCAGTAAAGTTTGAAGATGCTGAGTTGGAGGCATTATTTGACCAAGATTCATACCAAACTTAAGAGGAGATCGCTGAAACCTTGAGAGTAACTCGACAAGCGATTTCAAAGCGTCTCATGGCCATGGGTGCACAAACAAGAAAATTAGGTTCTGTATGAATCGAAGCTAAGAAATGTCGAACGCCGTTTTTCACGTGCGAACAACTCAACTACTACTAAAGGCAATAAGCTAATGCTGTGCACCTAGTGAGATCAGCTCAGACTGATCTACTATGAGCTAATCAAGTTTAACGAAACCATCACTGGGACGCGTGACCAACAATAATTGATGCAATTGACCTGAGCATTGATGCTCAAAAGGACCCAATATTCCAAAAGATATGACAAATTGACCATTCAGTACGACAATTCTAGGCCATATGTTGCTAACGTCGTCAAGGAAACTATGGTGGCGCTTCAATGGGATGTCCCAACCCATCCGCTGTATTCACCAAGCATTACTCCATCCGACTACCACTTGTTTCGATTGATGACTCATTGGCTGGCCGAGCAGCTCTTCACTTCTTAAGAAAAATTGGGTCGGTGGGACAATACTTTCAATAAAATATAATACACCATTCTTTCACAATAAATCCCAGATTTTAGCTTAAAAATGGCGAAAAGTTATTTACACTCCCAATACTATTTTTATTTTATTTTTTTTTTTTAAATTGAATATAGTAATGGGTGAAGGAGTCTCTGTCGTGAATAAGTATCACCACTAAACGACATAGCAACCATTTAAATGAAGCCATTAAATATGAACTACTAAGAACATTTTGTAAAATGGGAGGCTTTTCAAGTGAAACGCATTGTTGAGCGTGTAAAATTTGGAAATTGGAAAATTTTCCAATATAAATAATTATATATAGGAATAAATCTTGTAATTTGTATTTTAAATCATTTCTTGCCCTTTTAGTAATTCACTTCTTCATATTAAATATTAAAGAATCAAATACATTTGACATTTGATTCCATTTTCATTTCGATTCACTTCTTCATATTAAATATTAAAGAATCAAATACATTTGACATTTGATTCCATTTTCATTAACTACTCATATTCGATTCATCATAATTTATTAAGCACACTATTTTGACCAAATGACCAATCGAGTAACCATTGCTCAATGTTCATTAAATTTTTCATATGATTTTTGTACTTGGTTTTCGTTGTGAGTCATATTTTATTATAGTTAGTATGAAACCAATTATAATCAGCATCAGCAGTGTGCAGCAACCCGTTAAGCATACAATAAACTAATTGCGAAAACTAGTAGAAGACCTAAAAACTATATTCAAACTATAATTTATTTAGTTCATGTAGGTACAGAATCTGTACTACAGATACAATATATACACACACATATACACGTATACTCGTATGAGTTGATATACTATGTAATGGAAATCAGATTATATAAAAAAATTATTTTATTTGTTTGTGGTTTTCATTTTGTTGTTGTTGGTCCATGTAATTGTAGATGATTTTCATTTTTGCATCATCGTCAATTCAGTATCACGCGACCCTTACCTAACCATAAAGTTAATGGCAGACAACAACCAACTGAAGTCGGTTCAAATATATTATAGTATGTATGTACATATGTCGAAACAACAACCAACCAGTAGTAGGCAAAAAAAAAGCTGGTCAAAAATCGAAATTGATTTTGGGCTTGGCTTTGAGGTTGCTTTATTGCGGGTTCAAAATGTTTACAATTTATCAATACCACAAATTCTATTGCATTTAGAAAATCAAAGCGAAAATTCAATCAATTTCAATTTTCATTTATCACAATTTATAGTGGTGGAGAAAACTGGTCGTGAAATCATTTATTAATTTACATTTTTAGTATAATCGTGAAAAGCAAAGGAAATGCTGTCTCAGTTTAATGGTGAGCAAGCTTTATGCTTTACAAGACATCTTCATGCACTACAAAAATGCAATGCAGGAAACGTAAATATCCGACAATCAGTTAACACATTTTCGAAGCGACCTTACTACTTTTTATAGGCATATAACACACCATTTTCTCTTGTTGTTTAGACAAAGCAGGGCCAAATGAATCCTGAATGTGGCCCAAACGAGCTCGAAGTGACAACAAAGGAGCAACAGAAACTTTTTCTTTGGTCCGCAGCACAATGCTCAACATTTCTTTTTTGTTTTCACCTGCAGCACAATTCACCGCGGATTCTTCCAATGAGGGCCAAAGAACCAAGTAGGTTTTACAGCCCTGCTTTGAAGGGTCTTAACGAAGTGTGAGGGAGATGCCATTGGTATCATGATTCAAATGAACTTTTCAAATTAGTGAAAAGTCTTATAGAAAGCATACTGCGACAAGCAGCAATTGATTTAGTTTGCATTTTACATTAAAAATGTGTATTTTGTTAATAAAAATATGAGTACATAAATTTTTGTGAATAGTTTTGTTCAATACTCTATTTTGTATGTACGATTATTTTTCATTATTATTAAACCATTCAAATTGAACTATTTGTGTACACATTTCTATATTCTAATGTAATGTATTATGATGATCTCTTTGTTTCTTTCCAGTTGGATGCAGATAATCTTAAAATACAATATAATTTCAATTTAACATTGGATCATCGTAAATTTGGTGAAATGTTCATTGTTTGCGGTCATTTATATGCCATCGATTCTGGCACTGAGAAGAACTCACAAATACGTTATGTTGTTGATCTCTATAAAGGCGAACTATTGAGTGTATCATTGCCATTTTCAAATCCTTTCCGTAAAACAACAACTGTTGGCTATAATCCACTGACTGTGGTAAGTATTACCAGCGAAAATGCTAAAGTCTTCAGACAGGCAAAAGTTCACTTGATATAATCTCCACCAAAACCACTATTACCACCACCACCAAATATAGCGAGCGCATTGTTCTCTCTAACACACAAAAAGCCAATAAACACAAGCACATGTCATTGCTATCACAGAAAACCTATCTAACCACAATGACGAAAAGCAGTGCCATATTATATATCCAAGGAGAGTCAGTCAGTAGACAGTTGGGCTATAGGGGCCCAATAATGACCCGCGTCTTATGAATGAAAATAACTCAAAGTCAAATGTTGTTGCGACTTCTAGTGTTCCTTTGGTTCTTTTGGTCATTATTATTCTTAGTTGGGTTCTTAGATCTAACTAAGCTAAAGACGAAATGTAGGATAATCGAAAATATTGATGTACTGAGCATGTTAGTTCCACAACACGTGAGTTTGTGTAATTCAAAATCAATTGTTGTTGACTATTATTGTCTATTATCATTTGTTCTATTATTTCTATCATAATCATTATTATTCATTATTGATTTCTACCTAATAATAAGAGCCATAAGCATGTCGTAACTATATGTAAACCTAACTTTGTTTAAAAAATACTAGTAAATATAGTTGAACATCATTTTTTGGTTAACCATGCAACCGATGGATATAATGATTGATAAATAATCGATTTTCAATTATGCTATTAGCATTGTAAGGTTAATCAAGTGAAATTGACGCTATCAGCGCTTTGGTTCCTATGCCAATATCTTCCCAAGAGAATAGTGGCTGGCATCTTGACTTTCATTGCCCATGGGCAATCCGCTCCTGGCAATCACAAAAGTGAAATACGGCATATCCATTGCTATTGGCAACATAAATCTTGTATCGGTATCTCGGCTGTACGAAAATTAAATCTCTCACTCATTCGCTGACTTGTATAACGCATTGATTGTGAAATGCAATTTTCATTTTGTTTTCCAATTTTCCAATTACTCTCCATCCATTTATTTTCTTCAACTCTTTTTTAATTAATTTATTTCGGTTGTCATTTATTTTTCAAATGCACAAAAATAAGTATATAAAAATATGAGAATTCTAAAGTTATCAATGGTTTTAATTAAGGATTTTCCACACTTTATTGTCACAATTTCCTTTTGCTTTACTAAGAATCATTTATTTCATAGTCACAAATGTAGAATTTATCTGCCAGCAACATGTCTAAGTGAGCATTAAATTGGCTGTGACAAGCGATCATGGGGATTTAATTCTTGTTATACCATTCTACCATATCTCCCTCACAAAATGCATAGTAGAGAAGAAATTTCAAGGATAAGGATGAAATAGAAAAGAAAATAATATTAAAAGCGACAAAAGTAAGCCTAAAAATAAACAGAAAAGAAGGAAAATTTTATAAGTGTGAAATGGTTCCATTACAGCTCGTTCAGCTCAGCAAATGAAAATTCAAAAGAATGTGAGCAAACTCTTTATACCAAGCAAACATATACATATAACGTATACAAACAGACAAACACCCACATATGGTGTATGAGGAAACAAACAATGAAAGAAGAAAATCAATAGTTAGAAAAAGCGGTTGAGTTGCACGAATGTCCTATTCTCGTCCGTTCACATAACACAACCTCAAAACCCATTAACAAAGGATTTCTACTCACAAACCTGACGAGCTGTACAAACATTTGACATGTTGTCTAACTAGACACATTGGTCACTACTGGCCCCTACTTGTATCAGTGCATGCATATGAAATAACGAGCAAGGTTCAACAACAATAACAACGAGGCAAGAAAACGAAATTAAAAAAAAAAGAAAATTCATGAAAAAATATTATCTTCAGTTTCACTGAACATTTCATGCTTTTCAAATGAAAATATGTAACTATACTTTTAAAAAACATACAAGAATTCATTAGGTCTGTGGTGGTAATATTGCGCCTTCTGGTGTCAACAATTAGCATCGGAGAGTGGTTGACTAGAAAATGCAACACTGTTCTTCTGGTTTTTCTTGCTTCCGTTTTCCGTTTTTTGGTTGATGATTAAGCTTAATGAGACGCGTGTTAACAAATAAAATTAGCTTTAAAATATAAGTACTATAGGCCTGTGAAACAATAATCATGAAGTGAATCTTTTAGAGGTCAACTTCTTCCAGTAATCTGAGAACTTTGTTTTCACACTATATTTAGCTGCTTATGATAATAAATTTCATCTGTCAGCTTAAAATAGCTCCATTAGATCATTGTATGCATATACATGGGAGGAAGGTTTGGGTACGTTGATGGGGACTACCTCTTCCAGTAATCGAGGAAGAGTCTAGTTATAAAGAAATTGTGTGTGTTAGATGGTTTCAAAATAAAAATTTTGATCTTGAAAGACAAATATTATATCAATTAGCATGAACTCAAAGGGACTAGGCCCAATTCTCCTCATCACTCTCCATAATTACTTTCTGGTGTCCAGTGTACGACTCTATCAATGATTATTGTTAAAACATTAATCGTATTAAAGCTTATAATATACATCATAATTTCTGATGAAGAAATATCATGTTTAAATTTAATTATTCATGCAAAATGATAATTTATCAGACAATAATGAAACCTACTACTATGGGAATACCACTGCCAATTGCAGGGGGGTCTCAAAAATCGCATGCGAATTCTATGAAAGCAGATTTACACGAATATTATGATTTGCTTGCTCAAATATTTATCGTACTTAATCTATCAACATCATTTCCGATAAAGAAACATCACAGCAAAATATGATGAAGAAGGGTATTTAAAAAAAAATAAAAATGAATGACTATTCTATTATCTTAGACCCATAGGTAGGCTTACGTATTTGACTGCTGACTGCCGCCTGACTAAATTGCAGCTGCTCCTAGTGAATTGTGACTAGAGACTGGTGCCTAGTGACTATTTAAAGTTGATATTTTTTAAAAGTTTGTGTTGTTTTGTGTTTGGTTTTGTTGCTTCTCTTTTTTAGTCAAGAATAATAATGAAATTGATGCAAAAAAAAAAAAAAAAAAAAAAATACTCGTAGTAAGCGTAATTAAATTTGTGTTGTGTTTTCGTTTTTTTTTTTATATTCCTTTTTATCATTGTTATTTTCCTACTCTTTTATGCAGATGCATCTACACCATTTATCAAAAGTAATCGCATTTTATGCGCTGCTCTTTATTCAAATGCACCAAAAATTGCTCAAACCATTAAACATTTAAGTTATAAACACACACACACACACATACACCAACACACACTCACACATACACAATTTAGATTCTTTGTGCTGCTGCTACTACTTATTTATGCTGTTGCTGCTGCTTCCGCTTCTTATGGTGATGGTGTTATGAATTTCTCTTTTATATTTATTCCTTTAAATCATGTTTTGTTGTTCTGATTTTGCATTTTCAGGAATTATACTCATGGGACAAAGGAAATGCTCTAACATATCCTATACGTTATAATGAACAGATTTTGGGTGCCGACCATGCATAAACCAAAAGCCAGAAAAAAAAAACTTGCAACAACAACAGCAGAGGCAAATGAATTAGTGCAAGTAGTAAAGAAAAGAGAAATTATTGCTCCTCATTCAGGTCTGCTTCACTTCATCAAAGAAAGGAAGGATAAAAGAAAAGTGCAAAACAGTGCAAAATTAAAAATACTTAAATAGTAGAATATAAAAATAATGAAAATCATAAAGAAAATGCTTTTGATAAGACTTCATAAGGACAACAAATAAAAATTTATTTTTAGCAAAAAAGAAAAGTGAAAGCAAAACTAAAGAAAAGAAACTAAATTAAATAATGGGAAAAAAATATAAATAAATGTAAAACAAAATCAAACTATTTTGGATTGTATTTCTGCTTAAAAATTATATCATAAATAAATAAATGTACATATTTTGTGTAATAAATGTGAAATTATAAAATTTGTTTTTATTTTTTTTTTTTTTTTTTTTTTGTGATCTAATGAAGGTTTCGCCACTGCTTAACTTTTAGCAGATCTTCCCAAAGACAATACGAAAGCAGGAAAAAACTTTAACTTTGCTGTGACATGTTTCCAAAGAGTAGAAATCTGAGATTCTTCATACACTCAGGTTGTATCTGATGCTACAAAAATCAATGAAACAAGGATACTATAAAAACGAACGAAAGTGTAAGAACTTGACCCACTAATAATAATTGGAATATATCAGGGGTTTCCAAACTTTTCAGCCTTGGGGCCATACTGATTATATCAGTGAGTTCCAAGGGCCAACACCGTTTTAATTTTTCTGCCAGTATCTATCATTTCTAGCAGAGGTCGTAAATGAGAATCATCTTTTAGTATAATTTCAATGTAAACTACTCGGAGAAAAGGTGAAAAAATTGAAGCAACCTACTCACAGAGCACAATAATAAATCTGTCTGTCTGTTTGTCAGCAAACACCGTGGCTCGGAGGGTAGAAGTAAGCGCAAAAAATATTCAACTCAACTGTCTGACAAAAACTGATAACTTCAGTTGTTTTCTCTGGCCTTGCATGAATCAACGGATGTATCAGATACTGCTCAGGTATTGATTTTTGTATTCGAGGAGTAGATAAAAGCTATGAAGTGTATGAAGATCTTTTTGATATTAATTTTATTCACGGCACTACTACTGGTGAAGATGAAGGGAGTTGAAAATGCCATTAATAAAAATAACCTTCGATGGAAATACTTGAAATCTATTACAACTAATGGAGATAAAAACATATATGGTAAAAATATAGGAGTTGTCGCTCTTATGTCAAAGGCGGTAGAAATGATGATGGTGGTTCAAAACCGTTACTCTTATCCTTCATCAATAGTATCTATGCGGAGAATATTTGGATATGTCTGAAGTTATAAAACCAGTCACAACAAATGTTAAAATCACCAGATCCACTGGGCTGAATCTCAGAGAATTCCACGAGTTTACTGGAGAGTTTGGAGAAACTGATTTACCATATTTTACTGCCGAACGCTTGCTTACTAACGGAAAAGTCCTTCAGCTCTTCTTTGAACTTGGAGCAGTAATCGAAATTATTTTGAATGAAAAGCATCGTAATTCATCTGAATTGCAAAATAGAAAATGGCTGTGGAAGTTAGCATTCTACGTCGATTTGACAAAACATATGAACGAACTGAATTTGAGGTTGCAAGAAGAAAACGACCTTCTCCCTGATTTATAAACTATTATAATATCAAATCGTTCCGACAGAAAATAATACTGTTTCAATCATAATTGCGTTAAAATGTGTTTCACACATTTTAAAATATGTGAAATATTCAGCCACACTTCTGAAACTCAGATTCCCGTCGATTTTGTAGTCAAAACTTTGAGTGCCTTGAATATAAATTTTAATAATCATTTCTCAGACTTTGTTGTCATTGCGAAGTAAGATTTTTCAAAATCCTTTTGATTCCGACATTGAAACCCTAGCCGCAGAACTTCAAATGGAAATTATTGATCTACAGTGCTGTGATATATTTAAGAACAAATATCAAAACTCATCTTTATTGGATAAATTGAAAATTTGCATAAATTTGTTCGTGCTGTTTTCTGCTTTTGGTGTGAGAAAACATTATCCAAAATGAAGTACGTAAACAATGTTTACAAATTAATCGATGAGCATCTTAAATCTCTTTTAATAATTGGTACAAATAAAATTGGTTCACAACTATAAACTATTGTCAGTGGAAAATCAAGACT
Source organism: Amiota mariae (assembly GCA_035041805.1). NCBI lineage: Eukaryota > Metazoa > Arthropoda > Insecta > Diptera > Drosophilidae > Amiota > Amiota mariae. Next base: position 5,229,146 of record JAWNKV010000286.1, read on the forward strand.
ACATAAATCTCTTTAGTATTTTATATGTTATAATATTTATACATATTTATTTATAATGTTAGTTGGATTCATTTGAATTATTTGTTAGTTATTGCGTATTTTACTTGTCAATAAGATTTACGTAGCAAGTAAATAAAACCGAGTTATTATCATTCTGTTTTTTTTTTTTTATCCAACTTATCACAACAACAATAAGCCATTAGCTTTCGCGGACCGGATTGATGACACTGGCGGGCCGCAGTGTGGAGACCCTGAAATAGAGGATCTACTCAAGTCTATTGAGATGAAACTATTGGAAAAAATACCAAAACTCAGACATACAAAATACCTTACATTATCTGCAGCTTAGCAAATATACCCTAAGAACACTGATAGGTTACCACAAGGGTGATAAAGATATCATCTAAATTCAAATCTTTGGGAATTTGGAATATGTTCAAGAATCACATGTAGTCTTTATAATCCAAGGAATCCCCAGAGTAAAGCACTACTATGCAACATAATTATGCAACTAAAACACTACTTGAGATTGTTGGAGTATCATTAGGGATTCGAGTCAAGGTATACAAAGGATTAATGAATGTCGAACTATACTTAATCCCCCGACATCTTTCACTCATATCTCATAATATATTATGAAATACTCCTTTGTTAATAAATTTATTTTGTTTAGACAAGTTTAACAAACAAAAATTTGGAAAATTTAAAATATCAAAGCATATTTTATAGAAATAGTTCTTCGACACTAAAGCTTACAAATATGTACTAAGAATCTCAAATTCATAGAACCTTAAAACATTTATTGTATGTATATATATATATATATGTAAACAAATCATAAATATTTCTGCTTAATTTCAATACAAATTCAAGTCAATAAAGATATATTTACAAAATTATCTTCAATAATGAATATTTTATTACAAAGGGATAAAGAAGCGTAGAGTGGAGTAGCATTGTCATAGATATGGAATGAGATATGTATAAATAGAAATACAAAGGTACATAAATACACACATTGTAAGACAAAAGCTCAAATATCCTTACACACAAATACACACGCACTACTACCATTGGAAAAGAAAGGAGTTTGTTTAACAGAATTTGATATAAACAAATTAAGAATTTATATGAAATCTTTTGAGGATAACTACAAATACACAATCGCAAATATATATGTGTGTATTCATATACATATGTTATGTTTAAATGTAGGGAAATTTTATGGTTACGTTAAGACTTTCGGGTCACTAAACATCAATGTCATGTTATCCTGCAAATAAACCCGCATACACACATAACCAGAAATAAATATTTGAACCTTTTTTTTCTGAATGACGGCATCCTCATGCTTCAGACAATATAAAATGCGTTTAAATAAATAAATATATCACGGTGTGGTCCTGGAAATTAAATAAAACAAACAGTCTAAATACATAACTTTTCTTTCAAAAGAATTGAGTTTTTTTTTTTTTTTTTTTTTTTTTATCCTACTATTCATTTCGTTATTTATTTACCTTATACAGACAGCCCTCGTATTATGCGGTTAATGCGTTCCTTGAAAACACCGCGTTCAGTTTTCATACAAATCGGCTTCATTTTGCTCAAATTAAAAAAAAAAAACAAAAAAAATTCTAAAAATGATATAAAAACTTATGAAATTCATTCAATGCAGTATATTGTAACAAATAATAATTTTTATTTAAGAACGTATTTTTTTGAAAAGAAGTCTGTTAGCTTTGTCTGTATTTTGTAGGATGCAGGAATAATGAGCTCTAGAACACACAAATCAATAACATTTAGTGCAGATACCACAATTTTCCGTGCGGAGCTCTATGCTATAATGGAAACAGTGGAAATCCTATCTAAAAGAGGACCAAAAAGAGTCAAAATCCAAATTCTCTCAGACAGTCATTCAGTCCTCAAAGCCCTATAAAGCTACACATTCACATCAAAAGTACACAAAGAGTGCTACAATGCACTCAACAAACTGGCTATCCGCAATCAGGTTTCTCTGATCTGGGTACCAGGATATGAATGACACGAAGGAAACGAAAAGGCAGACTTTATTGGCCCAACCCCCTTCTTTGCCTTCAATATAAACATCATAAAACAGGAAACCAATGATCTCAATCACTCCAAAAAATGCCTGAGCTTTGATGCCAACAGAGCAAACATCTCTCTCCCATTAAACAAAAAGTGTCTTAGATTACTGTGCGGAGCACTAACAGGCCACTTTGCCTGCAATAAACACTTACATACAATAGGAATATCTAGCATAAGTACTAGCAGATTCTGCGGTGATGAGGTTGAGTCCATGGAACATTTAATAACCAACTGTGATGTATTAGGCCACAGGAGACACAATCCTAGGTTCATACCTACTAGAAGATGAAGACCTTCTAAGGCTCCCTCCGAGGGAGCTGGTTCGATTCCTCGGTATACTAAATATTTAAGTACGAAAGGGTGCACAATAGATCAATTTGGTCGCAGTGCTTAAAGACCTTAGCCTAACCCGTACTACCATTAACCATTCTTATTAATTAACGTTTTTTTCTAATTCTCGATACGGCATTAAATTTTGATGGAAATTATTTTCAAAATTTAAGACGTCTTGGGAAGAACACAAGGGTCTTCTTCTAAAATCATATCTAAAGAAAGTTCTGTCGTTACAGGTACTTCAGTAAACGAATCTGAATCATCTTCTCACTCATCAGCTGCCAATAATTGCAGCAGGTTGTCTTCGCTTAATTATTCATCTTCCAACAGTTCATTGATGTCATCCTGCTGCATATCGTCAAATCCTTCTCCACCGATAGATAGGGCTGCTCGGATAATATATTCGGAAATAATCTCTGGAACACTGGTTTGTTTACCATTTTTTCCAGCAGTGACTCAGAGTTGATGGCTTTAAATCATTTACAGCGAAGCCAATCAACACGACGCAATTCTTTATTGAAAAAAGCTTCCAAGCTTCTAATACGCTAATACACTGGTTTTCAGTTTTATCTAAAATCCAATCCATAGTACGTTTCATATAAAATTGCTTCAGATTTAAGATTACACCTTGATCAAGTGGTTGAAGCAAAGATTTTGTATTTGGAAGTAAAAAAAAAACAACTTGAACATTCGTTTGACTTAAATTCGAAGAATGGCCTGGTGCCTTATCTATCAACGTTATATAAGATTTAACCGTAATTTTTCAACTGTGTTAGATATCAAAGACTGCGTTACACGAGGTGTTTCTGTACATAAAACTTAGTTAATAACAAATAATCAAATCAATTTGATCTTGAGTTATCAGCGGTTTAAAATATATTCTCAATTTTAATCGCTTTACCAAACATAGATCCGGATTACGATTGGGTCCGGAAAAAAAGTTTAACACTCGACCTTTCATGGCATCAAAATCATTAAACTTGAATCAGTCATTTTCTAGGTAAAAGCGTTCAATTTATATTTATTCAATTTTAATCACTTTCCCGGGCACGGATCCGGATTGATAAGAATACTAAATTCATAATAAAGTTTCATATGGACTTGTCATTACCAAAGTATAAGCATTCACATATTTTTGCATTCAGATTGGTTGGACAGATTTTAAAAGTATTTTAATATTCTGGAGAGTTGTTCTATATCCAGCAGTGCATTTGTAAGGCTCCCGAGAGGGTATAATTTGCACCAAACTGCGATATCTAGGCTACTGGTTGCCTAAAACCAAATTCATCTTCTCAAGAAATGTTTCAAATTTTGTGTAATCGAAACCGCAATAACAAATTTATCTACCATACCCTACCATTCACCTAATCTAATCTAATCTAATCTAATCTAATCTAATCTAATCTAATCTAATCTAATCTAATCTAATCTAATCTAATCTAATCTAATCTAATCTAATCTAATCTATGGCATCACAAGATTCAATAGATAAAAAATATCTGATTAAAGTGTTGAAATATGAAGCAAAGCACTCTTAAATTCATTACACCTTCCGAGCTCATTTACCACAATAATGTGGCGCAATCTAACAGGGAGTGTAGTGAAGTCTATAACAAATAAAAAAAAAATTAAATAAGTTTTTTCTAAAATTCAGTAGGCATTAAACAAAATGTTGTAAAGAAAGTGATGTTTTTTTAATTTAGTTATTATTATTATTTACATAAATTATATTCATATATAAATTATTTCTTTTTTTGGCATTACAAAATTTTATCATTTCTATTAATCTTTTAATGAATTTAAAAAAAAAAAAACCATTTGAATTTAACATAAATTGTCATTATGTTGGACTCATTACATAAGCAAATCCCACAAAATAATATGGGACGCATTACTTTAAGACTTCATAATGAGGGTCCTGTAATCAAGAGTCTTCTTGACAGAACTAAAGTATTTTCAAATCCTACAACCAATTTAATTGACACAAATAAAAATGTGTCACCATCGATTTTAAGAAGACGATCAATACGAATTGATGAATTCCGAAACAGAAGTTTCAGTTCAATTTCAAGAGGCTCCGAAAAAGCATTGCTTTATAGTACTAATGATACTTATATTGGTGGACAAAGAAACACAGCGAAAGATATTAATTCTCAAAATAGAAAAATCTTAATAGTTAAGTCTATGATTGATTTAGTGAAACAAATTAAACCAGTTTGTTATTCATCTGTCAATGAGAAAAATGTGGAAAAAATTATGTTAATGCAAGCAAAACATTCTCATTCCAATATGAGCAGAATATTAAAGAAGCATCAAAATTTAAAAAAAAAACCACAAATCATCAAATCGATCATATCAGAACCTAAGAATAAAGTTAAATTTTTAAAACGAAAAAAAGACTTGGATTATTCCCCAGATAGATCTACACAAAGTCCACATTGGGGTGATAAAGATGACGAATATTATATTGATGATTTTTCACACAGCAGTTTAATCCTGAATATTGTGGATTTAATTAATAGTAGGTTTAGTAATGCAAGTGTTAATGAAGATTTGAGAACTTCTGATGGCTTTACAGAGGGAGATGCTTCTAAAATATTAGAAAAAAGTATCTCTGAGATCGAAGATGAAATGATAGATCTATTGAGAGAATATAATTTTCAAACTACAAGTCGTTTTTGGCGAAGTTCAAATGCAACTCCCAACGATGATGAAATCGTTAAATTCCAACAATCTGAATTAAACCCGTTGCAACGATCATTAGAACCAATTAAGAGATTTATGCAAGAATATATTCTAAAACATTTTCCTAATGGTTATCATACCAATGCTAAATCGGAAAAGAAACGAAGGAAGAAGAAACGAAAACGACGAATTAAGAAATCCCGAAATCACCGACTCACCGAATCATCAATTGAAGAAGAAATTGTTGTGGATTGCACTTGTGATATTTGTAATTTTCTAAATCGGCGACAATTTGACTTAGATACATCAATGATCAAAATAATGAGGGAAAGACAACGCATTAAGGAACTAAGAGAATATTATCTTGCACATGTTAAAGGTCGTTATCGGGTTACAGAAAAATATGTGCATAAAGGCACTTGCCCAAGAGTGGTAGTGGATTATAATGATGATGACGAAAGACGCCTTCAGCAATTCCTTAGAAATTCACTGAATATTCAAATATGTGGAGCTAAAGCTCTTGATATAACTGAATCATCGGATCTACTAGATAATTGTGAATTTGTTGAATTTTTCATAAAATGGTGTGAACAGTTTATAGAAGATTGTAAAGATTTGGAAAGTTTATTGTCTAATGAAATTATGGAGGAACTCAGTGACTCTGATTGTGATGATAATAATGATCCTTATATATTCGAAAGTTGGAGGCTCAGTTATGGATCATGTGATGATAATTTTGATTCCTATATATCCGATAGTTGTGGGTCTTATGATGGTGATATTGAAACAAGTTCAGAATATAAATTTTGTAGTGAATTATGTTATTGAATTTCTCTAATTTAAGTTTTATTGTTTTATTTTAAGGATTCCTTAGTACATATCTATGAGAATCCTTAATAGAACAATACTAGTTAAATTTAAAAATAATGTTTATAAACATTTTTCTGTTATAAATTTATTTATTGTATTATTTGTTTAAATTTGTATCATTTTTTTTTTTTATTTTAACTTTTCCTTGTCCTTAGAAATTACATTCAAAATTTACACATTATTCGGATATAGTTAGAAAAATCTTTTTTTTATTTTGATTAAAATGGCATCCAAAAAATGGAAAATGTTTGCCTTTACCGAGTCAATCACTCCTAGATTATCGAATGTTGAACAGAAATCGAATTCAGTTAAAGTTAAAAAAACATATATCAAATCAAAAAAATTGGAGGAACCTTTAAGAAAGAAACCATCAGAGATGTTAAAATGTTCATTAGGTTTAAGTTTGCTATGTGGTGGTGAATGTGCAAGAAAACGCTCGAAACCCATAGAAAATGATTTTATAAACAAAATGTTAAACGAACAGAGAATTCAAGAACTAAAGAGATACTATTATGATAATATGATAGCACAGGAAATGAAAAAACAAATAAATGATTTACTCAGTCGTTGTAAAAATTGTGGTCTACGAAAGGTAATACAAAAGCCAAAGGATATAAGTCAAAATATTTATTGTCATGGTCAGGAATTTATGTCGCTTAATGGAATGCTGAAAAATTACTTAAACAGACGCTTAAGCAGACTGGTCTCCAATATGACATTGATTGCCGATATGTTATGTCCCAAGAACTATATCAATATCAATGCCAACAAATGCTAGAAAAATAAGATATCTGTGTGTATTTATTTAGCCTCAAGTGTATATGTAATGACACTTCTTTCCGTTATAACTTATGTGAAATGAATTGTGATTATATGTAAATTTGAATCTAAATTATGTACTTTAAATTATAATCTAAATTTGTTTATATACTTGTTATGCCTATAAATAAAATCGGAATCGATATTTCTGCTCAAATGTATTGATTGTATTGCATTTCATAGAAACTTTAAAATTGTGCTACGATTTTGTGCTTTTAGCTTTTAGACGTTCTACAGACTCCATTGTTTGAGACAATCTTTAATTCTTTCGGCGAAATTCGATTCGCCAACAATTGTGATATTATTATCTCCTTCTTCGTGCTCGATAAAAAAATTGTCTTCCTTTATTTCCTCAGCTACCCATTCCATGAACACGCTCCATAACGATCTACATCTTGGTAACACATGTCGATCGCAACGATGTCATAATAATATATAATACTTAATAAGAGTTAAATGATTAAGTATTCTCTTTTGGTATAAGTTTAAAGTCAACAAGTCAATAGAATGGTTTATATTGAGTCTATATGATATACAATAAAAAAACAAAAATCAAATTGTATTATTATTCCGAGCTTATTGCAATTAATTAATTATTTATAAATGATAAAAATGATTTAGGTCAATACCAATAATAATATATATAATTGTCATATTCATTGAAGAAGTATGAACCAAGCATTCTTAATCTTCTTTTTGAGAGCGCAAGCCATGAGCGGAGCAGATTACTGATTGTCTCCTCATCCGCTTTAATTGTATTTAGTACAGCTCCCATTGATGGGAGTCGTATTGCGGCTACTTCAATGCTTCTCCAAGACTATTCAACTATTGAATGCTTAGAAAAATCTTTTATATAAAAATTAGTGTATTAAATTGTTCGTAGGTTATGCGCTGCCATACCGTTTTTGTTTGTTTTTTTTTTTTGTTGTTTGTTTTTTTTTTAAATTTGTTTATTAAGGGAAAAAAAAATGTTATAAAATTTGTTAAACTACAATAAACACTAGTTAATAATAATTATATTTTCGTACACTGTCTCAGCACTGAGCACTTTTGTTCATCATTCATCATTCATACTTCTATTCTTCCTTTTCCGAAATATTTATTTACATGTTATACAATAATAAATACTGCAATTATTTTTTAATTAATTCGTCATGAAAAAATATGAACAAAAACATAACTTGATTTAATTTTAATAAAGATAAAAAAAAAATATAACTAAGCTTAAAAACTATGATCTAGTTATTTACTATTATAATATGTTTTACTACTATGTGGTATGAGTTCGCCACCAACAGTTTATGTTTTTCATTTCCTTTAAGTCTCTCAAAGATATACTTGTTTCAAATCTTAGTCCATTATTTGTCTGAAAAACTATATTTATTTATTTGTTCTTTGCTCTTCTATATTTGATTGCTTGATTATTCTGTATAACTCCTACTGTCCAAGTATATAAGTGCTTCCGGGGAAACATATCCACTTTGGAGTGTATTAGATAAATATATCTCATCTGTATAGTAAGGGGCCATAATCAAATTATTTTCTACGCAATCAAAACAATTTTTAATATGCTGTCTTATAATGCTTATTATAAAGTTGTCTATTCTTAAAATATTTGCTATGATATATAATTGTTTGTTTGAATAAAATCGCTTTTTCGGTGTTCTGTACATTGCTGTGCATATTCTTATACAACTTTTTTTTTCAAATATTCCCAATCTCTCCATATATGATGGCGAAATTAAGAACCATATTGAACTAAAACCTGATACAATATAACCTTCACCTTTCTTTTTATATGCTTCGAGTGGAACATATATTTTTATATAAAGAGTGCTTTATTTGCTTTCACCAATTGTTGCTTTATGTGTTTATTAAAATACAGAAACTTGTCAAGAAACACTCCACGTTTTTAATTACGTCTCCGTTTGGATCAGATCTGATGCTATTTTTGTTCCAGTTTTTACGAATATTACTGCATTTATTTACAGGAGGTCAGTATTGTTTCACATTTCCCTATATTGATTTTTAAATGGCAGTTGGTTGTATAGCGTTTCACCATATCAAATTTGTTTTGTAGATTGTGATTAATTTCCTCTATGGTTTTGCCTGAGCTGTAAATTACGATATCATCAGCAAATGCATTAATTCTGCCATATTGTTTATATGATTCCATTGAAATTTTGTGAATGTGTATGATTGGTTCCCGGCTTGAACATAGGATAGTTTTGGTCCCGGTATGTGTCCTCATTTCCGCGACCCGGGATATTAAAACAACCCCTAAAAGTATATTACCAAAAATGACCTAAAATAGCAATTTAATTTTCTGATACTCAAACTGTGCCCTTTGTTGATAGTCAAAGTTTAACAAAAGAGAAAATAGTGAGGATTAGAAGGGAATCATCTTGTGCGAAGCAGGGTCGGGTATGCTAGTGACAAATAAAAATTGGAACGTTATGCGTTTCTAGCATTATAAGGCAAGCCAAAATCATCAAAAATGAACCATATTATTCAATCTGGTATTAACAACTCGTTTTATAAGGTTCTCCCTATTGTCCCGTAACACACAGCATTTCCATCCAACCATTGTTGGCCAAAAGTTAATCTGATTAATGATTATTTATTTTTAAAGTGGATTTTGTTGATTGGGCAGTATTCACAGTAGGGGCACTAGTAACATTCAGTTACAAAAAGTATTGCTTCCATTGAAGCAACATACTAAGAGGGGAAATAATGTTGGCTATCGGTGGTATAAGATATCTTAGGTTATCTTAGATTATGAAAGAAACAAGCTGCAAGACTATTGGCGCATTGCGATGTCTAAATTTAGGAGGGGCATGGACAGAGCGAACAAACAATGAACAGAGCCAAGTTCCCCAGTTGTTAACTGTCCAAATTTTTGAAAAGAGGCTTCCCGAAATGACGGGTCGATTGGATTGTATCAGGCTATCTGAGAACGTAACCCGAAACAGTTCTTATTTGTTAGAAATAGATCCAAGTAGGCAAAGGCAAAAAAAAAAATCAATTTCATGAAAATCAGACTTTTATTTTCAGTTTATATTTTGTAATTTATAAAAAAACACAAAAAAAACCGGAATGGTTTAAAAAAAAAAAAAAAAATATATTGATTTTACAATAAAAGAAGTGCATAAAAATTTTAAGTTTAATGGCTCTGGAGATTAGAAAGACAATTCCAAGGTCCATAACAGGCCAACATCGCGATCCAATGAATGAAATTCATTTGAACAGATTGAACTGTGGGCAAGAGAACTACCAAACACCGCTTAAGAAGCCAATTCTTGTTAAGAGAAAGTCATCAGATTATAAATCAATGGATTTCAACAAAATGTTGGAAAAATGTTACAAAAAAGCAAAAGGTAGAAGTAAACCTCGAAAGGCACCTCTACACACTCTTTTGTCTCAGATTGTAAGTCTTGAAGGGACTATGATGCCATCGAACTCCCATACGAAGTTATATGGTATTAATCGTAAATTGTTAGACCAAGTATTATTACAAATTCCTAAAGTTCAGGATGTTTACAATTTGAATTTAATGCCTAAAAGCGACTTTTGTCATGATGGAAATTCAGCCAACATTGGAATTGGTTTGGAATCAAAAATTTTGATTTGTTGCCCGGGTGGTGCTCACAGTAAAGAGAATAGGACCATGGATTCTCATCCTGTTTGGACTGTTGACTATGATAATCTTTCCGCAAAACTTATACCATTTTTCGAAAGAGCTTGCTCCCAACACAATCTACAGGATGTTTATAGAAATCGTTGTGGCCCTTTGTTTCTACAAAGTAATGCACCAAATCCGTATACCCGTATGGATGACGATGATTACAATATATAGACAATGTATGACAAGCAAAAAAGGGGTCTACGGTTCTCCAGCTAATACTGGGGAAGGTAATATTGGTTGAGTTAATGCTGTAAGCGATAATACTGATGCAGTTGATACTGAAGAAGTTTGTGACATGTATGGAAGGAGGAAAAATATTGACATAAACAAGTTGATATGGAATGATGATCAGTGAAATGAACAACTTAAGTTCATATTGAAACCTAGTCTTCGGATGGACCTAAACGAAAGTGATTTTTTAAAGATTTTTTGTAAAGTACAAGTTTTATTGTTTTGTTTTAAGGACTTCTTAATATTGTAAAATCGTAGAAGAATATCATTCAATAAAACTTTTAATATGTTAAAAGTAGCCTCTTCTCATTGCTTAAATTATGTATTTGATCAGATCTTTCAGGAAATAAGTTTCCTAAAGAATGGGAAGGTGTAGTGGATTACACCTCTGAGTAAACCTATTAATATCTAAAAGATCAATAGCAAGAACATTGGAGCAAGACCTATATCAAGAGTATTGGCTGCACTCGTACTCCTAGGGGTATACATAGTAGAGTCTAGAGGGCATTTACGTCGAAATAAGCCACAATTTTGGAGGTTTTTGAATCTGATACTTATAATACATTTCTTTAACTTTGAGTTTCCATATCAACTATTATTGTAGATTACATTAGATGACATTATGAAAGGGGTGGGAGCTAGTTACTTGGTCACTGTGGTCTATTGTAACAAAATAAATTATTACAATTTATTAAGAATTTCAAGATTTCTTATGTGCTTATGACTGCAGTTCCTGTTGGTTCTAGGTTATGGTTAGCTAAATATCAGAGTCTGATACAAAATATGCCATTGTAATGTAACTATATTGGTAGTTAATGAGAGAAACCTGAGTGAGAACTTTCCTAAATAGCTTTTGAGTTCTTTTGCGAGAAGCATGTCAACAGAAACACCTCATCCACCAACTAATATAAAATGTGATAATATTTTAATAAACTTTAGTAGATTCCTTTAAACTTATTACTTTCATGGTTTATCGGGGTTTAAGAAAGGATCAAAGTAGGCATAGTGAATAAATATCAATTTAAGGAGGAAAACAGATTTAAATCTTCATTATAATACAATAGATTCTTTCAACTGAACAAAACAAAAAAAAAAAAAAAAAAAAAAAGAACCGAATGGTTTCTTAAAAAAAAAAAAATTAATAGAAGAAGTGTAAGATAAATTTGTAAGTTAAGTGAATATGAAGAAAAGATGTATTAGAAGGAAAAACCATAGCGCCCGGCAACTAGGCGGTAATATGTATCAAATTGATATGAATAGTTTAAATTGTATACATCAACAATTCGAGAATTCAGTTGAAAAACCAATTCTTCTTAGAAGATCATGTTCAGAAAATAAATTAATGAGTGAATACACAGATCAAGACAATTTTGATAGAAATTTGCAAAAATGTTACGAAAAAGCAAAAGGCACAACAAGATCTCTAGTCCAGTTAGACACGCTTTTGCCCGAGATTAGAAATGATGAAGGAGATTTATGTTCACCGAACTCAAACACACAGCTATATTTGAATCGTGGTCTATTACATCAAGTATTATCACAAATTTCCAATGTTCGAGATGTTTATAATCCAAACTTATTGCTTGGAGGACACTACTGTCGTGATGGAAAATCAGCATTTAGAAAAAATGTTAAAAATATAATTCTCAATATTGATAATAAAATGGCATCAAGGCCTCGTAGAAGTTCAAAATCGAAAATTTTGATTTGTTGCCCACCAAGTGTTCGCAGTGAAGAAGATAAATCCACGGATCGAGTTTACGATGTGAACTATGATAATCTTTATGCAAAACTTCTACCATTTTTTGAAAGAACTTGCGACTCAAACACTTTAGAGAGTATTTATAGAAAATGTTGCGGACCTTTGATGCTAAAAAGTAATGTACCAAATCCTTATAGAATCGATGGTGAAAATGATATGGAGCGTCAAAGGAAAGGCAAAAGAGGTTCACAACATGGAATTGGTGATGCTGGAAGAGGAGATGGTACTGGTAAAGATGGTGAAAAGGATGGTAAAGATGGGAAAAAATTTCGAAGATTTGATAAGGAAACAGTTCCTGACACTGATAATAAAGGAGATGAAAAAGCTGGAGAGGTATCAACTAAAAAAGATTCAAAGTCTGGTACTGATAAAGGAGATGGAAAAACTGGAGATGTACCAACTGATAGTACAGGAAAAGGTTCTAAGAAAGATCCAAAGTCTGGTACTGATAATAAAGCAGGCGGGAAAGGCGGAGAGGTACCAACCGATAGTAAAGGAAAAGGTCCAAAGTCTGGTACTGCAGTTGATACTTCAGGAAAGCAAAAAGGTAAAAAAGGTGTCAAAGATACAATTGGTGATGATCGCGAGGAGTTGAAAGAAAAGAAATTAAGGGCAATAAACGATGATGACGATTATAATAGAAAAAGTTCCAAGGGTAAAAGTGAAGATTATCAAGATGAAGACATGGGTGATAAGATGAATAGACTCTTAAGAAGAGAAATGAATGAAGATTTACAAAATAAGAAGAGCTCAAATTTGCATGGAAAATCTTCCAAGCTGTTTCATTCGAGGAGTAATTTAGACACCCATGATGGAACTGCTGTAGGTGTAAGTGAAGCTGATGTTGAATGGGAAGGGGAAGGGGAAGATGAACGTGAAAGCATGATAGACGTCGTGAGAAAATATGGTAAAAAATTTGTTGATGAAACAATAAAAAGTAAAACGAAACCTAAGAAGAAGAAGAAGAAACCAAAACAAGTCATTGTAATTGAACCTGAAGCGCCTCCAAAACCACATTGCCCTTGTCCCATATGTAAATTTATGAAACGTCGACAACTTGAACCAGATACACCTTTGATAAAATCGATGAAACAAGAACAAGAAAGACGTAATCTCAAAATTTATTATATGCAAATGAAAATTGCAGAAAATCCTCCAACATGGCCACCAGCCAATATGCCACAGCACAAAGTAGATCCCATTGAATGTCCTTCTAATTCATTTTGTACTGATCGCAGAATTACTCAGTGCATGGAATGTCTTAAGTCCTTAGAATATCTTCAGAACTATTTGGAACACGACTCAAAACAAATAAGGAATTGTTGCCTATTGCTTGAGCTCAAGAAAATCAAACAGAAATTGGAAAGTATGGAAACGGAGAATACTCCTTCCACTACCGTGCCTTTAGAGGATTGTCCATCTGGTTGTAGCATATTTTGTAATGTTTAAAAGTTACATAATCTACAAAATCTGTTTACTTAGTACATACTATATATGTATACTATATACTTGAATTCATACAGTTAATACACTTATTTATTTTAATGTCAATTTTGAAATTATTTGATTGTAAATTAAATTATTATAAATGTGAAAAAAAACAAAAAATTAAAAAATAAAATTGCAAAACTTATAAAATACATTAAAAATAAACATGTTTTCAAGTGCTTTTTCCAGTAGAAAGTCTTCAAAGGTTCCATTATGGGATGTTCCCCTTGTACAGGATGCTTTTATGGCTATGAAAAGAGACGAAGAAAGAAACTATCAAAAAAGAAAGAGCATAAATGAAAAGAATCTGGATATTGTTAAAAAGATGTATAATGATCCACTTCAAAGGAAGAAAGATCATGATCGTAAGCCATTGAGTTGTATTAATGATGATAAGCGCATTGTGCTCAATCAGCGACAATTTGCCGAGGTCATAAGAAAATTTGCACCAAGCAAACCACAACCACAAAATATCGGAAAGCCACAACAAAGGCAAGTTTATTGTTGTAGGCCAATATTCGATGCTAATATTTTGGATGAATTCTATGAAGAGGCACAGCAATGTTTCAATTCGAAAACAATTAATTCACCTCATCCGGAACAAAAAGTTTATGATACTTGCTGCAATGTCAGAAAACTAAAGTCTCCATTGCCACAAAAAGAGAAATGTAAAGATGATATAGAACAGAAATTATCTGTAGACAATATAACAGAAACTAGACCCTGGTCTAGAAAACCTATTCAATTGAAAGAACATCCAAAGTGGAGAATAAATTATGAAGCACAACGCCAGAAAGAGATACTGGAAGAAGAAAATCGTAAAAGAGATGAGGATTACCAAAAACAGAAGAAAAAAGAAAAATTTAAACAACTGTATGAAAGAAATCGTCGAAAATCTATAGAAAAACAAAAGAAACAAATCCAATTTCAGAAGACAAAATCTCATTTAGAAAATAAATTATTGTTACAAAAACAAAAGCGCAATGTTGCTAAAATAACTTCAATTCTCTACAATAGAAATGACTCAAAGTCGAGAAGTTCGAAAAGTTCTGTGGTTCGAATTTCAGACAATGAAGAAGTTATCGATTATCAGGATGATGAAATGGGTAAAATGGGAGTCAACACACAAACACACAGTGCAGAGATTAAACATGATTTAAGTATCAAGAAATCTAAAAAAAGAAAAATTGGTAAATCTTCAAAACAGAAAGATTTCATTGAAAGCCCAATTCATAAAACTAGTGATGATGTAGGGAAGCGATCTTCACTGGTGGAACATAAATTGCATAAAACAAGTAGGAAATCTTCAAAAAATGTTGATGATTTTTTCATTGAAGACCCAATTCATGAAACTAATGTTAGTAGTAGTGCAAGTTTTGAATCTTTTTTGAGGCGTCTTAGAGAAACAAAAACTAACCCAAAAGGAGATAGAAGCCGAAGGCAATCAAAAAAGGATAATAAAATTGAAAAAACATCTCCATTAGAAGATGTTCTACATGATGAAAAAATAGAAACACCAGGAGAAGTATTAAGAAGTGCAGATATAATCGGTGAAACTTCCCTTGAAGTTCCAAAAAAAGAATCTCCAAAAACACTTTTACGTGAAGAATATAATCCTTTAACTAATTTTTACTTTGAATTGTCAGATTCTTTAAAATCTTCAAGTGAGAGTGACAATTCTGATGTTTTAGAAAATGACTCTGGAAGTACCCAATCCAATATTAAATTAAATGATATTATTAACACGTATGAAGGCCGCATACCTGAATGGTATATTCCAAATCAATTGAAAAAAACTAATTCAATGAAATCTTTGATATCAATAAAATACGTAGAAGAAGAGATAAAGAGAACAGAGATAGAAGAGGCGAAAAAAATAATGACTAAAAGTGAAATCAATAAACTCATAGATGCAGATCGAAAAAAAAGAGAATTAAAAATAAAAGATTTGCTTAAAATTTTAGAAGATCCTTCTGAACCTAAAGTAATAAGACATAGAACAAACTTTAAGAAAAAATTAGAAAAACTGAAATTAACAACAACAAAAACACTTCCATCTCCTAAAAACTTAAAGTATAAAACAACTTTGGTGCAATTTGAATTAACCCCTGACTCGTTAACGCCAAAACTTTCACCACAAACTTCCAGAGATTTGCATCCGCATCCGCATCCAAATTATAAAATATCAAAGCAACCATCAAAACCATTTTTAATTCGAAGATATCTAAATCTAATTGATGTATCAGAACTCAAGAGAAGAGAAAGAAAGAAATTATATCGAGTTATTGAAACAAAAATAGATCCAGTAAAACAGAGTCACCACCATAAGTGTCATTGTGAAATTTGTATATTCATGAATCGTAGAAAATTGGAACCAGATTCACCACTAATAAAGGAAATGAAAGCGAAACAAATCCGAATGGATCTAAAAGTTTACTATATACAAAAGATACTAAACTGTAAATCAAATCGATATATAAAAGAAAACTTATTAGGCAATGATAAATTTTTATGGCTACTAAAAAACAACAATTTATTCAGAGATCACCGACAACGACAATATTGTCTATCTGATGATGATAATAATGACTATGATGTTGTTTCTCGATGTTATCAAATCAATTAAATTAAACTTACTTCATTAAAGGATATTCAAAAATATATTGAATTTGATGATTTAATGTAAATTTGTACACGAGATATTTTCTTGTCATTTAAGTTTAATATATTTTTATATCATTTTTCCTTTTTTTTTTTATCAATAATTGTGAATTGATCTTAACCGCAATCAATCAATGTGGTGGTGAGTTAAGTCAATGGTTCAATTATTGATTTAATAATGCAAGAAATTCATGAAAGAATATTGTAATAAAATTTTAGTAATATTTGAAAATTATGTTTTTTTGGTAACAACTCAAAAAAATTCTAAAAATAATAACAAAAAATAAAATGTTAGCTTCCTGGGACTTTGGGAGATTGATAAGTCAAGTAACTGACACATCTTACTACGATACTTTTAATTGGAATTCTCTCAATAATACTGTACACGCGAAGTGTCCAGATAAGCCCAAGAGAAGAAATCCGTGTTTACCAAAAATACGTGGATTGAATCCTCATAATTTGCGCTATAAAGTCAATGACTATGCAACAGAATGGTATAGGCAAAATCGGAATATCTTGGGACAAATGGAAGAAGAACCGAAGTTAAAATTGAGAATACCACTTCGCTGCTATACTAAGCGCCCATTTAATTATATGAGCTTAAAACTTGTTTCACCAGAATTTTACCAACTGCTCTTGACTCATCAAGAAAAGTCTGACTTTCGAGTGTTGCGTTCATCACGGCGCAAGATCACAAGTCCGCCGGACAATATGTCATATTATCAATATGACAAATGTGGCAAATCTAGGCATGTACGACCAGGAATTGAAACGGCTGCGCCTACAGAATTCCCATGTTTAAATAGAGTTTGTCCCCGCCGTTATGCAAAGATAACCGATTCTGATGGTTGCTGTTTTAATGTTAAAGACTCACTAAAATCTCTACTCCATGACTGTCCATCACCCCCACCACCATCATTGCAGATTACACCAACACCGAGTCGTATAGAGTTCTGTGGTTATCTTAAGGCCCCAAAGGGTAAAACGAAAAAAAGTTATATTTATCACACCAATGAAGGGGACAAGGGTAAAAAAATAAATCTTTTCTTACAAGAGACTGAAAAAGATAATGAAGAACCAGCACCCACTAAAAAACCTTCAAACCGAAGTTACCAAGAAGGACCACAAAATCGATGTTGTCCCAAAGAGCCACCACCAAAATATCATCAAAGCAAGCAAGAAAAGCCACCACCACCCGCTAAAAGAGATTCATATCAAAGTATTCAAGAAGAGCATAGTCGTGTACCGTTCTGTGGTTATCTTGATGCCCCAGAAGGTAAAACAAAAAACAGCAATATTTATCACACCAATGAAGGCGACGATGATAAAAAGGTGAACGTTTTCTTAGAAGAGAATCAATATAAAAAAGAAGATGTTCCACGCACCACTGAAAAAACTACAGATCAAAGTAAAATACAAAAAAATGACACGATCTGTCCGTGCTCTAATAATGATCAAGCATCTGCAGCTAACAATCAAAATCAGAAAGATAAACATAGAGCTAAAGAGAAGGAGAAACCTAAAGATAAACAAAAGGAAAAACCTAAAGCTGAACGAAAGAGGAAAGTGGACGAAAAGAAAGAAATGGAATCAGAAGAATTGTCAAAATCAAAAGAGAATCCTGTTTATACCCCTAAATTTGTGTCAGTAAGAGATGATTATGACGATCATATTGAACCTAAACGTACAGTTGAACCTGAACCAATGCCAACTAAGTATCGCAGAAGACGAAGAGATCCTCGAGTCGAATATTGTAAGAGTACTGCTTATTACACCGTTTTACTTAGATCCCAACATAGAAGATATGGCAAGAAACAATCCCGACGTACCAAACGCAGGAGGAGGCGCCAGACACAAAATGAGTTCTATGATCAAATCAATTGTCATCGGAAAGTTGTTATCACAGATTCAACGCTCCCAAATGATCCTTATAATGCTAAACAACGAAAATGGAAGAAAAAAGAAGAATGTCAGGGTTTTGAAACATTCGTAAAACGCTCTGAACCAGATAAATACAAGGAACAAGATCCACAAAAGCCTAATGAAAAGAAAACTCTAAAAGGAAAAGAGAGTCGTGCAAAGATAAATCCATATTGCTACATTTGGTCACAAAAAGGTAAACATGTAGCTGACAATAATATTGATAGGGCATCTGATAAGAAATCATCTACTCGAACTACAAAAAATAAACAAAAACAATGCAAAGCTGAGTGTTCAGTTCGAGGATCACACGGTCAAAAATTTAAAAAGAAGGATAAAGCAACAAAATCAAAATCAAAATCCCCAAAGCGACGACGATCAAGTTCTCAAGGACATTCGCCCGATTGTAAGCACAAAGAGGGTGAATCAAAAAATACAGAGACTTCTTCTCGAAATGCAGAACAATCAACAAATGTTAGTCCATCTCGAAGACAAGAAGATACAAAAGAGAAATCGCTTACATATAGAACAGATTCTAATGATTCCAAGGACTGGATAATTGTGGACAAATCAACAGCACCAAAATCTAAAACACCCAAAACAAAAGGTAATTGGTTCTCGAAGTGGATTCATCGTAATGATGGTAAAACTAAGAAGAAAGAAACTAACGACAAGGAAAGTGAAAAAACAAAACAAAAAAGACAGTTTTTAAACCAGGGAAGCTCACAAAAATTAATATATAGTTGCGCAATGGAAGAACACAAAAATCGACAGATCAAGAAAGACCCAAAGAAAGAAATCGAACAAAATGAACAACCATGTTATTGTCCACCATCGCAAATGCAACCACCACCAGAACAAGTTGATGAAAGATATTATTGTTCATCTCAAGTGCTGCCTATAAATCAATATAGCCCGGATAATAATAATAATAATAATAATCAAATTAATAATAGGCAGCAGCAAATTGTATACCAACATCCAATGGCCCCCACAACAACAACAACAACAACAACAAAAATCACAACAAATTATGCTCCATTGCCACAAAAACATATTTATAAAAATAGAGTAAGATTTAACAATAGGACAACAGAATTCGATTGTCCAAGTACACCAAAGGAAGAACACAAATGGGGATTCTTGAAGGAATCTGGTATAAAATGTGATGAATTTATTTCCCGAATGAAGCCGCCCAGACGAAGGCCGAAGAGAATTGTTTACCGAAAAGATTATGAATGCGCTTGTAATAAAAAAAATGAAATACTTATACCATGCGATGCCATATCATATTCAGGCCCCCCCAGCAGCGAAACTCGTTTTGCTGGCGGAACTTCAGGTTCTGATAGTGATTCAACTATAACATGTTCACCTAGTAGAAGCAAACCTTTAAAAAGCATTCTAAAAACACATAGTTTTGCAGAAAGTATGGGCATCAATAAATCTTACAATATTGATAAAACCGATGATGATTCCAGTAGTAGTGATGCAACTTTCAATCCTCTCAAAAAGTGGTGGAGGCGACGTAAGCGACGACAACGTAGTCAATCTCCAGATGGTCATAAGTTCTGTTTTAGCAGTTGATAAACAACAAAGTCTGATAATAATCGAGTCCTTGACTCAGATCAAAGTATTTGCTCAATTATTGAGACTCTAAGATATTGTACAATTGTTGCAAATAATTTGCAGTTTCTATTTCAAAAATCCATTAAAATTTTGAAGCAGAAACTGCATATTTTTGCAATAAATGAAAAAACAAAAAAAACTTCAATTTTCCAAATTCCCTTAATTAAAATGAAAATTTATAAAAACTTAAAAATTTTGAAATTGTTTGACAAATAAAATGAAATTCCTTTTTTGACATGTAAAAATTATTACTTTTTGGTAAAGACTTTCGGAAACTCCGACAAAATTCTGAAAAGAAATTATTCAAAATGAGTAGATCCGCAGCACCAAATTTTAAGACAAGGGCAACACAAACATTACCAACGCCCAAGGTAATAGTGTGTATACCTTTGGAGTTAAAGGATGAAGATGCACGTCGAAAATATTGCTACCATGGTGGCAAGTGTAAGTGTCCTCAATGTGAAATGGAGCGTACCCGACAATTGGAACAAATTGAAAAGGACTTCGATGCATTTATGCCGGATGATCGTCTGAAATTATCACCAGGGATACGGCAAGCTAAGCCCATGCCATATCGCATGGCTGCTAAAGAAGTTTCACCGGAATTCTCAAAGGACTTAATAAAATTACACCAAGAGATTCGTAAACAGGTGCCACTATTCTATTTACCTGCACATTATTATGTACGTGATGCCTATAGTTTGCCAGGACCAAATCATGTCGGAACTCAAACTGAAGTACGCCTTGGTCTTTATGGCGTGGAAGGTTGCCCGTGCATAGATAAATCTAAATGTTGGGATTTATAGAGTAGTAGTACATGCTTAGTAGTCTGACGTGGAAAATTGTCCTTGCATAAAAACATAAATTTAAATGCTGTTGGTTCTACCATTTTTCTAGGCGAGAAATTATATTTGGAAAAATAAAAATCAAAAAAAAAGAGTATTTCAAATTTCTTTTCATTTAAATTACGAGTATTCTATAATTAAATTCTCATTATTATAATAATGCTAGTTGCTAATTTACAAAATAAATTAACCAACTTTGCAAATATGTAGATATGTCTGCGATACCTTAGAAAAATGTACTTGTATAGTGTTGTATAGTATCGTTCTACCAGAGAAAGTCAAATACTCATTTGTATATTACATCCGGAATGGTGGAAAACTCATCTACTATGATAGATGACAACAAAGTTTTAACAAAGTGATGTTGAAAAGTTTTGCGATGGTAATTAGAAGTAACTTAAAATGTGCAACGTGATGTTGGTACCTGATAAAACCTTAGAAATCACAACTATGCAACAGGCAACGCCAACACTTTTGATTCAATTCCAGTCAAGATGATTCATGGTGAGAAAAGTAAAGGAATCTCCGGAAATTTGTGACAAATTAGATTTTATCTGCACAGCACGCAAACAGAAGACAGAGATATGAGGTTTATTGTACTAAGAGTATCTGCGAATGCATACACAATTAAAAAGTTTATCGAAGCAAATCAGATTACTACAACGGAAATTGCTAAACAATTTTGAAAAGTTCTAAACCAATTTGACGCCATCAAATGGCTAAAAGAATTGTTAAAGAAATAATCGGAAATTATACAATATATAAAAATCATTTGGTGAAACTATTAAAATAGATTAACGACAAACATATAGACGATAAAAGTGCTAAAAGTTAATAATAAAATGGAGGAATGATAATGGAAACAGCATTCACAGCATCCACAGTATTCATAGTAACATAAAGAACCCCTTTTTCTTTTCTCTAGCAAAATAATTGCGTAAACGAAGAACTGATAACAGCAATCTAGACCATTTATGGGGGGCCATCATGAGAAGACACACACGCACCGATAATAAACATAAATTAACTGGAATAACAAAAGCAAAAGACAGAAAAAAAAAAAACGCATAACGAAGCACCAAACAACAAAACAAAACAAAGAGTATGAGTAAATATTATAGAATAATACGTTGAAGCAAAAGATTCTGATTCTGGAAATGGCAGAAGAAAAAAAAAAAAAACAAAAAAACTTTCACCAACTTACTATCAATGAAGACACATCCTACATAACATACTACATACTACTTACTACTATACATAGTAAACCGGAAGTAATGGCGTACGCAGTGAACCCAACTAACCCCACCAACCAACCTATAATCAAACCAATTCAAAATGGTCAATGTGCCGGTTTTTGAGGAAATGAATGTCGTTCATACTATTGTATAAAGGAATGTGAGACAATAAAGCGTTAACGGCATTATATGCCACTAAGGTAAGGGTGGCCCAAAATACAATATAAGTATGTTTTAAAATTCCTACCATTTAAAATAAAGTTGTGTTGTGGGAAAAAAAAAAAATTATGTTGACAATTTAGGGCAGTAATTCTTAGCCCATGTAGCATGACATTTAAGTGTGCCGCAAGAAATTTGATGAATGCCGATGCAGCCAAGCAATGATCAGGGCCTGAATGGAAAAGTACTATTGTATAGTTTAGTAGGATTATTGTTAAAGGAAAACTTCTGTTGACTTAAAAGAAGTCATCTTTTACAATAGTATTTAAGGACTGATTGTAAATGACATAAAAACTCAAAAAAAAAAAAGGGACCCAATTAAAACTATTTTTGTTGTAGACTAGTCAGCCTCCAGAGTAAACAGTTTTAATTTGCAATTCACTTTCAAAAATTGCTCGGAATAGTTATAATAATTATCAATAAAAATAAGGCACAAGATTTAATTATTTAATGATCTTAGTCAATCAAAAGAATTCAACACAAAATATCAAGACAGTTCATGAAAATATTAATGAGAATTGAGAAAACAGGAAATTGACAATTGGCAATTGGTGTTGAAGATTTGACATTCCAAGATGTTATCGCAACATGATTCTCTAGTTTTTAATGGGTATCATCATAAGTACAGCCCGAGAAACAGTTCAATTATAGTTTCAGGTCTTTTCTGGTCGTTCTACGTCCACTTTCAATGAATATATATAGTTGGTCACCAAGATTATAAGTTTTAAGGCTGATAAATATTATATGTATATATTTTTTTTTTTGTTTAATTTATGGATTTTGTCCGGAACTACTTACTTCATGAAAGAAAAACAAATAGTGCTAAAAAAAGTCATAGACAATTTTGATAGAAGAAAATGTAAGTGGCACGAAATCTATAGACGATTTGAATCAATAAAACGTAAAATTTAAAAATCCATCTAACAGATTTCATTTATGATTTTTGGGCCTCCCTTAATAGGATCATACATATGTATATATATGTATATATATATATATATATATATATGTACGTGGACTTATATGTAACTGAGTCAACTGCTTTTGTTGTTTGTTTTGTGGTTATTTCCTTGCATCAAATCCTTACCAGATACATGTACTATCTGTATGAATGTAACTGATATGTTTGTGGATTTACTACATACAAAACATACAAAACCATATAAAATTATGATTATTATCTTTTACATAATCTAACAAAATGTCGGACAACAAAAAAAAAAAAAAAATAACAATAATGAAGACAACAAAAGGCTGACGGAGAGTGAGGGAGGTAAATTTATTATACAAAAATCTTTAGATGGTTTTCTTTGTATTTCTTGTATACATTTTTCTTGTTTATAGAACATAAAGTTTTATGATCACAATCTTTATTTTATTTTTTGTATGTATTTTTTTTTTTTTTTTTTTGGTTTGTTGTATCTTTTATGTCTTATACTGAGTGGCTTTGAAACACACAAAGGTGTATTTAAACCTTTATTACATGCACATTTATATTGTATAAATCATTATAGGAGTATATAATGTTCAAATGTATCTAGATACAAATAATCAAATAAATTTAACGTTCAATGATTGAAATTTGAAGCGTTTTGAAGTATTTTTAGTATGTTCCATCAATCTCGATTGACTGATTCTGCAGAAAGCTTCTCCAAACTCCTCCTACCATGCATTTCCGAAATCTCAAGTAAATAAAAGTGAAGAGGAAATGATTTGGGCCCTCAAAACATAAATGGGCTTAATGATTTTTTTACGACATTAAATGTAAGCGATTTGTTCTCTTTGTTGTTGTTTGTTTTGCAATCATTTACTGTTGCAACACAAGTAAATTTTTGGGAATTTCTTCCTATACTTCTTCTTATACAATATGTATGTTTATCATACTGTCTGAAAAAGATATGGTACTCTAAGGACTTAAGTTGTTTGCTATTCTCCTTGTTGCTGTTGCTGTTGCTGTTGCTATTTGATTTTGATTATGCTTCGTTGTCCTTTTGAGACTTTGACGTTACTTTACGCTTGATGAACTCCATAATGAAGCTGGACTTTTATACTCATAAGTAGCTTTGCATCATCATCGTCTCGTCATCATCATCATCATCATCATCATCTTTAGCATCAGCATCGCTATGATGAAATAAGCTTTAACATTTTGTTAGCCATCATTTGAGTAGATGGAAGGAAGATAGTGGCTATAAAATTGATGAAGCATAAACATGAAATTTATGTACTTACATCGACAACCATCAGCATTAGAACATCAATAAGAACATGAAAAAGAAAGATCAAACATGAAAGACATAACAACAATAACAATGATGATGATGATTGTATTATTGATGATGCTGATGCTGATGCTGAAGCTGTTGATGTCTAACTAAGCAACAGCAAGATTAGCTACAACTTATGGTAATCAAAAAGCATATCCAAGTACTACAATGAACAATTGAGTTTAATTGAGTTGAGTTGATTTTAAAAGATTCTTTGTATACTTAAATCCTTAAAGGCTCATTACCTTTGGTGTTACTACGAGTATCATATTTCTTGTCGACCAGTAAATGTATATTTTATGGTCGATATAATCTTAAAATTGTTATAGAATTTGCATGGCATTTGTTTTCTGTTGACAATGAATTTTATTCTTAATTTAAACAGAAAATTGAAAATCATGAAACTGTTAAAATGACAAAATATCTTGGCCAACATACAATGTAAAATATTATGTAATACTGTAGTTGTCCTGATAAATATTCATCGTTCTGTATAGTGTATAATACTTATATGCTATGATGGGATGATGATGATGATATCAGAGATATCAGAGTGTGACTTGCAGTCAGCAAATTGTTGTGCTTGAATGCACAACTAGAACATGTTGACACAAAAATTTCATATTTAAAGTCCATCCAGTGGACAGAAAGAAATTGTGTAATTTCTGGCAAATTTTCTTTAACATAAATAAATCAAAATTATGTTAAATCTTCTGGAATGTGTGTATATTTTGTCTACATTTTCATCAAAATTAGACTCAGTCATTCAATCGAATTATGAGAAAATTAAGTTATAATTTTTAACACTTATGATCGTTCGATGATGATATGTTATGACTTAACATTTTTGATCCTTAAACATATACGATATTTGATATACTGAATAAGGTACACCATCGGGAGAATCATCTGCTATTTCTCGCATTAAATGTTGACGTTTACCGGTTGTCGTTATATTACCCAAAGCCTTTGAATAATCAAAACCATACTTTGGAATTGGATTTTTGTTTGTGACACGATTAAATTCCGGCATAATGCGATAGCCAACATCGTGTGTGGTTGCCATATTGTCCAGAAATTGTTTGTGATCGAAAAATTGTATATTCGAATAGTTGGATTTAAGCAAATTGCTATATGCCTTCAGACGTGTCGACCTATAATCATCGGCAGCATCACTGCGAGTTTTTCCTTTTTGAAAGTGTGATTTGTAAATACTCAAATGTTGTTCACATGGCTTACGACCTCCATATTTTTGCATAATTTCTTCATCTTCTTCGGCTGCCACACGTTCATCAAACCAACAGCCAATGAGGACATCTTTGGAGTATTTCTTATGGCGGCCAATGCACGAAACCTCAGCAGCATCAAATTCCATGTCAAACATTTTGAAAGAAATTCAATATAAAAACACTTTTTTTTCGCAAAATATATGTATATAATATAAAATGGGCAACAATAAAATGTCGAACGAACAACACAACAACAGAACTCGTAATAACAAAATTATAAGATTCTGATTCTGAACGAATGAATAAATTCAAGTATTTCATAGTTTGCTTCGTTTGAATTATGAAAAGATTTTCCTTTTTTGAATGTTTTGTAGTAAAAGGAAAATTGTACGCTTGAACACTTTTCAAAACACACAAATTTTCTTGCCATAATACTTACTACAAAACTAGAGAAAAGAAAGTCATTCTATCCCGTTGAGCAAACATGGCACCTGCAATTTGAATAGAAGATTCATGATGATGGGAATGATGATGAAGATGATTATGTTGCTTCGAGTTGGCTAAGCAGCATCTAAAAACCATCTAACATACTGACATTGTATACATACATACATATGTAGATATACATGACAGATTGTGGCATAAGTTTATGTGGCATAGAACTTATGTTCATTGCAAAGACACATTTTCCAGTAAATTTACATAAATGCGTTGAAAAGTTAATTCAAGTGCTCATAGCAACCTCTCTACTCTCTTAGCTATACTACTACAATATCCTACTGTTGTCGACTTTTCATTGTATACACTAGTATATATATATATATATATATATGTGTGTGTGTGTCTGTGTGTGTCTCATTCTTTATCTGCATTTGGCAAGCGGAAATTTTAAAAAATGCACAAGCAGCTGCTGTTATTCCGGTAGCACTTCCGATGCAGAAGCACCACCAGCAGTAACCAGTAGTGACATTTCAAAGCCCCTTACATCCGGAATCATAAGTAAATAAGTAGAGAAGAGAAGAAAGAGGCTTTGAATACATTTAATTGGATGTTAAAATTGTGAAAAAAAGAAAAAAAAAAATTCAAGAAATAAAAAGTGCAACGAACACATTTGTCATAGTATCTGCATACACAGAAATTGGTTGTTGGTTGGTTTCCATTAACTTAAATATTTTATTTATATTTAATTTAAATAAAAAATAAATAAATTTAATATAAAAGAACATCAATATTCAAGTTATTTTTATTTTCGCATAATAATTACCATTTTTTATACCATAAATAGACCATACTATTGTATATTATGTACATACATATATGGTAAGTATATAAATTTGCAGCTTGCAACATTTGAGGCAACAAAAAATGATGCATAATATTTACATTGGCAGGGAAAACAAAAAAAAAAAAAAAAATAAAGAAAAAAATTCTTCGAAAAAATGCCAAAATTATTTTTAAAGCTTTCATCGGATCAAGTTTTTTTCTATGATGGTTTTTGTTTTTACTACTTTTATTCAAGGACATACACATGCCGTGCCCTCCAACACATTCAGTAGTGTAATAATCTCAGACACAAATCAACTACCACGACATACTACTAACTACGTTCTACCCACTTACTACTACAACTACTACCTTAATCTGACCATACAAAATAAAAGCGAATGACCACGTCGAGTCCTGTTCGGTTCTATTCTGTTCTGTTCTGTTCTGTCCCGTCCTGTCAGTCCTGGGCCTTTGAAATTACCATGAAAATGAACTGTTTGCTCATGGGATTTGTGCATAGCAAAGTAAGTAAGTAACTTGGTAGCTTTGTTTGTACTTAATTAAGATGCTCGGCATGAGCTGTTGAAAGTTTTGAAATCTTAACCAAACGCTGACGGGTTGAATGAAATAGTACGAGTATAACAAAATTTTCACTCTATTTTTACATAATTTTATTTAATATGAAATTAATTCACTAGTGTACAATACTAGTAGTCTATCCACTAGTATTGTGTGTCCACTATGTTCATGTTAAATTCCATCAAAAGGATAAATCTCAATGGAAACATTCTTATGGTCTTGTGCTGCTGTGTTGCATTTTAACTTTAACCAAATATTCAAAAATTCATTAAAATCCTGCACGAATTTATCATAAAGCCAGACTCAACATACTCGTGTAAATAATACGTTACACGAAATAAATGGCGAATAGCAGTAGATTTTCTTGTTCTCCTCGAATTGATGTACGAGGGTCATTATAATAGTTGGAATTGTTTTTCTGTACCAGCTTAATGCCATTTATAAAACAATTGTAATTGTCTTTAAGCAAAGTACTTGTAAATTATATCAAAAACTGTTGTCTAAACGTTGTTGAGATGGGAAAATGAGTTTAATAAAATTTGTTATGATCGAAGCAGTTGTTCAATCAACTTGCTGACAGTCTCCCCTTCATCTTTGACTGTATTCACATGCTTTTTGTTTATCTTTGGGTCCATTAAAAACCGAACAAGACTGGGTACCAACCACAAGTCACTTCGGTACTGAACTACTGGAGGTAATAGATACAAATTAATTGACTACTATACGGCTACAGACCTAATGTCATCAGCCATTTATACTAATCATCATGCAGTATAAAGATACATTTAAATAAAGTTTGCGAAATTAAGTTAAATAGTTAATAGAATGCTACGTGTTAAGGAGAGTTAATAGATTAGATTTTAACTGATCGGAAGAAATAGAATTAGATAAAAGGTCATAGCATAGATTGTATGATTGACATAAAACACGAAAAGGATCATGCTGCAAATAATTAGTCTTACATGTACCAACAAGTATAGGAGAATAATACCTTGCGACCCGAGAAAGAACATTAAAATTAATACTACCAAGCAAGGAAGAGAAAACGATGCTGCCAAAAATTAGATTGTGCAAGAATGTGACACCAAGAGTCGTTCTACGACTGGATAATTTCGGGAGGCGGATTAATTTAAGACGGCTTTGGTAAGATGGAAGTGCAAAAAGCAAGATTTGCTTTTCAACGGAATCAATACTTTAACTATACTTTTTAAACTGTGGATCCCATAAACACGATGCGTATTCAAGTAATGGCCTAACCAACGAAGTGAATAATAATTTGGTGGTGTAAGGATCATTAAACTCTTTTGACCAACGTTTAATGTATCCTAAAACACATCTAGCTTTTCAGATGATACTAGAGATATGCGACCCAATATTTTTCCTATAAATTGTAAATAAAATTTTAAAGCGACATTCTGTCATAGAAATTTTTTCTAAATCTTTGCAGTTTCTTATAAGTTTTCCAATAAAGGCCAAGGTAATATTAAGGACTTTTTGTGAATTCTATTGTGGAATGCGGGTTTAATCCTTGTTTAGAAAAGGATAAATTTGTATTAATTGAGTGTTGGCTGAAGCTTTTTTAGTCACCTTTCAATCACCGTCCTGGTTAGTGGGAGAAAAGTCTGTCGTTGTATCGGCTACTGTGAAAGTTTATTTCCTGGAAAATTGTATTCATGCTGAGGTCGTTGTGAAGCGTCGTGTTCCTGACGAACCATGGGGCATTGGTGATTGTCCTGAGGGCCTTATTTTGAAGGACCTGTATTTACTTAAAGTTCTATAGTTCCAAAGAAAACTTCTCGATTGTTGTCGTATAATCATTTAATACCAGATGAGATCAACTAACGACTGCTTTCCCTACAACTAGGAACTACACTGAGGGCTTCTGGGCAAAAGAAAGTTCAATTCTGAAATAACATAAACATGCTTCTTACTTTAAAAATTACCCTCGTTGTAGTACATACACAGTATATAAGTTTTGTTCATAACAGTAAAGTCTAAAGAAATTCAAGAGGTTAAACAGAAAAGAAAAAAAAAAAACAAAACAAAAATTAAGAATGGATTTTCCTTTGTATTGTATTAACACGCCTTCATTTCTCTTTACTTTTCCGCTGCTATTTTCCATTATGTTTTTCCTTTACTGTTGCTGGTGGAAATGTTCTGAAATCATTTGCTGTGTGTTGTTCTCACATTTCACATTATTTTAATTTAAAGTAAAGTAAAATTCATACTCAAGTTATATCGACATTCTAAGTATGCTTTAAATAGATATCATTCACTCGAATGGAAATGAATTTCTTTATATGAAATTGAACATGAATCTCTTACATTCTTATTGTCATAAGAGTAGTTAGTACGAGTACCTATCTTAATTGAATACTATGATGTACCTACAATATTTCTTTTGGCTTACCAATCTTCTGATCAAATGCAATATACTACCACAAATTGCTTTAAATGGCATTTTACTTAAAAATCAACATGAGATAAAATTTTTATATTGCTGTTCCTTTTTAAAATACTTTGGAACAAAATGTAAAACCACAGAAACTGAATCCGAAGCAAATGAAATGATTTATGCCGGAACATGCTGGTGAGAAAAATATTTAATTAAATTGAAATAAAAGTTGAAGAAATGTAAACTGAATCGGAATTTCATTGCACTTGCAAATTTCCCTTATACTACTAGTAACCCTATGAATGAATAAAAGGACTCACTCACTACCATATGAACAAAGGATTAACAAAATGCAGATACTATATACATATGTACTTGTAAGAATGCATATGTGCTTCCTCTGTATATGTGTATATAGATAAATAAATATACATTGAATGAAATGTAATTTTAATTTGATTAAATGTACATGTTGATTTCATAAAAATGAATATTTGCATGAGATAAGAAGTTGAATGCTGATCATAATTACACTATAAAGTACATACACAGAATCAAAGCCGTTCCCGATGAATATTTTACATATAGTAGTAATTTATATTCTTTCATTGAGTTTATTTTTTTATTTATTTTTTTTTTTTTTTTTTTTTTTTTTTTGTGGAATAGGGTTGATAGAATTCGATGTTCTGTTATGGTAATAAATTTCTCTTGCTAAAGGCTTCCTTTACACATTCATTCATTTATGGATGCACTTCGTAAATAGTATTATATATAAGTATATGTTGGAATTCATTGGCAATCCAATTTAAAAATGAAATGAAAAAACAATTTCGGATAAATGTCCAAACCCATTACCAATTTTCTGTTGTTGTGGGATGATCATTTTCTTCTGAAGTGTTCGCTGCCAAGTTGATTGCCAGTGCACCTTATTGCAATTGGAAAATATAAAACGTGCAGTCATTTATTATGAAGCAACTGACACTTGGCTACGGTGTGCAAGACATTAACAAATTGTTCAGTTTTTTCTTAATTTTCTTTATTTTATTTTCTTTTCGTCTTTTTCTTAATTACAACCAACTTCATTAAAAGACATCGTTTGGCAATGCCACAATATAAGAAAACTTCTTTTAAATATAAGCCAACAACAAAAAATTTCAACATTTTTAAATTGTTTCTATCTTTTTAAATATCACAAAAGTTTCATTGTTTTTATTTTTGTGGAAATTTTTTTTCTTTTTTACTATAAATTTTATTTTATGAATAATCAGTTGATATTTTGTGAATGAAAATATATTGTAAAAACTCTATTCAAATATCATCATAAAGTGACTTTTAATGACAAATAGAAAAAAAAAAATAATTTTAATAACAAGCAATTAAAAACAAATATCTTAAAATTTAAGGAATTAAAAAAAAAAAAAAATAAAATAAAAATGATTTAAAATAAATGCAGGTGTAGATTAATTTGTCAATTTGAGTCTGAATGTTTTACTTTTCAATTAAGATATAGTTATATATTTTAAAAATATACTAGGGATAACCACAGTTAGATTCTTTAAAACCGAAAGAAGGAAAAAATTACGTTGTTAACATAAAAGTATCAAACATTTTTTGTAGCATGAAACTCATGATTTGTAGTCCGTTTCAGTAACTATCACTTTGTCATTCAATCGAATGGACATCGCATAGGAAACGTAAACACTTTATCAAAGAGTAAGTTTTTTCACCTGATTCTTTTTTTTTTTGTTTTCATCTAAATATTCACCTTCATGGTTCACTAGATCAGAAAGTTGCAGCTGTGCTATGCATAAGCTTTGATGAAAGATTCTATGGTACATTCCAATAAGTGTTCCAAGCAAGTTTAGCGATAAAGAAAATAGAACAAAGAAGTGCTGTAAAACAGATTGAAGTGAAGTAAAGTAAAATGATAAAGCAAAGAAGCATGGTAGTAAGAAACTCATTTGAATAGCAAAGTAAAGGAATTAAAGCTACTGCTTGGAAGGAGTAAAGATGAAAAAGTATCTGATTCATTTAGACTAAAACTAAGCAATAAATGATTTTAATGAAACCAAGAAAGCAATGTCACCGAGGCCATAGTACATACTCGTACATATATGGGAAAGTATTTTTGTATATGTCCAGAATGGTTTTGTGTAATTGTAGTTCGTACAACAGGACATTCAACGATTGGACTCAAAGACAAATAACGATCGTAACTTAGAAGATTGTCATATTTGTGGTCTACACAATTAAGCAATACTAAAGAAATCATCTTCTGGGAATTTTTTGAATTTTATACAAACCCTTTGTGCATAAAACTGTTATCTAAGAAGGTAGATTATATAATCTGTGGCAATAAGTCATAGTAGCTTATGTCGAAAAATGAGTGAATTGAGTTTTGAACGCTATTACTATTAACCGCTTCAATACACGTATTTTGGTTAAAAAAATTTCTAAAAATATTGTATAGAATCATAGTTATATATAGTTTACCCTGACCACTATAAATTCGTGCACCTATGATTTTTCACAAATCCAAATTTCAAACTCTTTTGAAAATACTTGTTGGAATAAATAAACTAAAATAAAATTTATACTTATTAGAAAGGTTGTGAAATCTACTTTTATGAAAATAAATTTATTTAGCATGTATTTTATTTTTTATAATTTTTTTTGTGCAGCAACTTATAAATATGAAATGAAACCAAACAGAAATTACTTTACACAAAATGCGCAATATCTCAAAGCATAGATTTTCGACATAAGCTATTATGACTTATTGATACTTATCGTTTGTGATCCAGGATTTTGTCTATAATTTCGATTTCCAGACGGCGAAGTATATGTTAGAATATTCTTCGTCACCAACCCGGGCAGTTTGGTAGTACGTGTGATAGAAATTGGGTCACCAATCTAGGAATTGTTTGGAGTCCAATTGAGTCTTTAGAGTACGAAATGTGACCAGAGGCTTTGTCTTGTCTTGTTACGACTTGGCCAGCGGGCACCAAAGGAACAGCGAACATTTTGAAAATGCAATCGAAATTTGTATAGGATAGAAGATCAATAATTTTTCGTTTTCTACCTTATCTCGGTAATACGAATATTTCAATAATCCAGAAACGTATTATCGGGTTCATACTGTATTTTTAAAAATGCTTTTTTTATTAACAATAATAATAATAATTAATTTTATTTAATTTCACTAGAAAAAAAAAATCTGTTCAGCAAATTTTTATCGGGATATTGCAGTTCATAAAATAAGTAATTTGTTCATTTAAATGCATTACATACACTACTTACCATGAATAGATAAGAGTATGAACACATTGCTATTAGATTTGTAACGCATAGAACAGTGATTTGGAGTAAGTAAATATGGAAATGATCAGCGGGATTAGGATAATCGATATAGTCATGATTCTCCATTCAGTAACTTCAAAAAATTTGTATAAATTGAAAAGGAGTCTAAATGGTTTAGGACATCCATTCATAAATCACAATGAATATTCATTGACTTAAAATATTTCGTCCCATTGTTTTTCTATAATTTAAATCATTAATATGAAGGCTTGAATTTTCTTACAAATAACATTTTCGTAACAATTGTCAACATAAGTGTAGCATGTCATACTAAGTACTGTAAAATAAAAATCAAATTTTCCAAAATCATTTACAAATTTTACAGAATATACTTGTATTTTTCCTATTTTCATGTACATTGAGTAATTTTTCATTTTATTGTTGATTTATATCAATAAGAATCAATAGTGAGTACAGAGTATACCAAAAATCAATAGAGTTTTTTAACAAAATAAGCAATTATATTAAAAGCTCACAATGAAATCCCATTCAATATATTCAAATATTTATTCACATTTCATTTTTGTTTGCATATTTTTGTAAATACTTCATAGCTTAATTTATGGCAGATACGCAAAATAAAAAAACAAAATCCAAAATTTACTTGTAATACAATGTAAAATATTTTGATTTGTGGATTTTCACAATAAAAATTGGAATATCTAATAATTTTGTTTGTAATTTTCTATTGAAATTATTTATCAATATTTAAAATTAAACTAAATTGAACCTTTTCATTGATAGCTTTGCTTATTAAAGTACAATATAAACCAATATTGAACAAAAGAAAAACAATTTAATTTAATTCCAATTTAAATTTTTAATTTTAACTTTTTTTTTTTTTAACTTTTTCCATTTCTTATCAGTAAATGGCTATCTGTTGTTCTGTCTTTCTATTTTTGAAATCCCTTCCACTTATGCAAACTGCTCCCACATGTTTCGAGGTTTAGAAATAAAGGGTTCTAGTGCATTTTAAATAAACATCCAAATTTAGTCAACCAACTACTTAAACGACATTTATCACACTGAATGTTTTTCATGCATTCACGAGAAAAATTGAATTGTACTGATTCGTATGAAGTAAGCAACATAGTAATGTCTTGAATGCCTAGAATACAAAAGTTGAGCCACTTACAACTTTGAAAGAAAGAGATGTTTTGTGAACCAAAAGAAAACTCTTCTGTGAAATGAAAACACCAATTTGTTATCGTGGTGAATGACAAAGAGGTTTTCGGGGAATTCCAAAGAGTACTTTGATGTTATAGTGAATGGCAAATATGTATTTTTATTTACTTAGCAATACACTAAACGTCATTTATGTTGTTTGACTTGTCAAACTCCTCCGTCTTTCATAGTTGATGTCGTTTATGTAGTTTTGGCCTTTATTGATTGGTAAAATGCAGTTTGATCATTTAATAGTATTTGACTTAGATATATAAGAATATTCTTTAAATTTACAGAAATCTTCTTATCAATATATATGTACATTATACGTATATAAAAGGAAAGTGTTTGTATATATGTTCCGCCTTTTCTCTATATCCACCAACTGCCACCCACTCATGGTTACAGTGGTAGATGCCTTTTGGTCTGCACTTGCAAGTAAGGGATTTTAGTTACGGTTAATGGAAGTGGGTGGATGTGGATAAAAATATGTAATGGGATACTTTTGTAACACATTGTTCACCTCATATAAACTCGAGATTGTGCTGAAAGGCGTTAAGTGCGTTTGCGAGTGATAATGTTGAGAACTTTTCTAGAATAATAACGTTTTAGGATCGCCCAGTGGTCAATATTCCACCACCCCGCCAGAAGAAAGAATGAAAAATATCCAATATGCATTTAATGATTTAATTTTATTTGCAAAATTTTAACAGATGATATATAGATATCATTCTTTCTATCATTGCATTGCAAAGGCGATTTTGATAAAATTTTTCCGGGACAGCTAGTACTACATATTAAAAGATAGTAAACTGATCATTCAAACTTAACTAAGTTAAAAAAATATAAAAAAATACTAAATTTGGCTATGCCGAAGTTATAATACTATTCACGCCCCTGCTAGTAGTCCGAGGGTCTTGAAATTTATAAAGTTGGTGAATATGTCAGGTCAGGTACTTATAGTGACAAAATTTCAAGTAAGGTCAAAGAAAGCTCCGCGCAAAATTTCAGATCTCCAGCTCAAAAACTGAGGGACTAAATTGCGTACACACTTGATGGGGTCTCCGATGTCTCCTTCTGTGTGTTACTTAACTTCATGACAATCTTATAATACTATTCACTGCGTGAAGCGAATATATATGTGAATTTTAAAGAAAAAAAATCTGAAAAAAATCTGTTCTTTTATATTGAGAAATTTGTTTATCTTTCTTTTAAGCTATGACAATTATTTGATCTATTTCATTAATCTCAGCATTCGAATTGGTGTAGGTGTCTTTAGTGCCCACAAATTTTAACTATTTCTTAAGGTATCACAATAATTCACTAGATTCACAAGTGTTATATTCACGAAACTCGTAATGCTACTGATGACAGATTCTAAATTTGTGGTGGCATCGCTCCCAGTCTTGGTATTGATATAATCAAAAGTCGGATTCAGAAGAAAAATTTTAAATTGTGACAATACAATAATATTCTTTATTTATAAATTAACTATCTATAATGTGGCTCAGGCTGGACACAGACTATTAAACATGTAGACTGGACAACTCGATTACGAATTCGATTATACCCCTTGGAAAGCCTGCAAAGGCAAAATCATCGATATTTCACTGACAGAGATGACCTTCATACTTTTCTTAGCAGAGTGAATGAATTTTTGTAAGTTAAGGATAAAATAAAAAAAGCTGCAAATAATCTGAATTGGTATTTTAAAAAGCTAGAATTTCCGATTTGACCTGTTTACGATTTTTTCCCAATGTTCTGCTTTCAAAAAAACTTAGATCGAGCGTGAAATGGCAATCCTGACCAAGAGTCTATTAATCCAAGCTCATGCAATGAAAGTAGTAGATCGATTATGATTCTACAGAGAATGACTTACAAGAAATTTCATGTTCAAATAAACTTTAAGGGTGAGTATCTAGAAAACAATACACACATTAAAAGATAACAAATATGTAGTGTATAAAAGTTTTGATGAACCGAAAGTTAGTTAGTTATTTACTAATTTTTTTACTAATTTTTTTATAAAAATATATTTTTAGTAAATAATATAAACCAAAACTTATGACAAATGTTGTTGTTTCTTCATACTTATAATATTCAAATAATTATAATATTCAAATTTAAATAAATATTTGTAATTTAATTCAATTTTGTAATATTATTTAGTTAATACATATGTGAGTGTGTGTGAGTGTGTGTGTGAGTGTGTGTATGTGTGCTTAAATTTCTTATATGGTTTCATTTCCTTTGTAAATAGATACATTGCAAATTCAAATTACATTTGTGTTTAATTAAATAGAATTCCATTCATAGAAATTTACAGTTGGAATTCATTTGAAATGATTATTAGAATTTCTGATGTAAATAAATTCATTGCGTTAATTCCGGCACACATTGCGTATGAATGACAACTCATCTTTTATTACACACAGTAGCAGCAGCGGCAGCGGCAGCAGCAGAGGCAGCAGCATCATCATTATCTCTATACTGTCATTATCATCGTCATCATCATTATTAACATATAAGTGCAAATTGAATTTGGCTCAGTTTTTCTTATTTTCACACTCACACACAGACACTAAAACTCGCACACTCATCTCGATAAAATTTTCAACTTTTGTGCCAAAGTATTTTCTGTTTTGCTATTTATTTATTTCATAATAAAATTTAAAAAAAAAAGAACATGTAAATTTCTATTTCATAGAGGATGATTATACGAATACTATATATGTGACACAAGTGTATTTTAAAAAGTTTTAAGTAAAAAAATTAAGTGATATTGCTTTATCTAAAATATAAGGAGAGGAAAATTTTTATATTCTGTTAAAGATCATTGAATTTCATTTTGTAAACAAAAAGTTTTCTATTTTAAACAAATGTGTATAATGTTTTCATAGAAATCATTACAGAATGTGTAACGCGTTTGTTTGAATTGAATTGATGAATTTTCTTCTGCATAAAATACAAAAATGATTTTGCTTATGTACGTACGTGTATAAAACAGACATAATTACAATAATACGTCAAGTCAATTACAACTTTTACTTTTGTAAATCAAACGATAATAAAATATAAAAAAAGACAAACTTTTATTTAGAAAGTTGGTGGATACGGGTCAGACAATTATAGTGTCTCAATTTCAGTTCCATAGTAAAAAAAAACAAAAAAGTTTTTCTAAGAGGAACTTTCATTTGGATCCCGGTTTGCATGGGGGGTACCCCCTAGTGGTCCGATTCGGTTGATTCTGACAAATGTACTGCGTATGGTAAAAAGAAAGCTCCGTGCAAAAACTGAGTTTGCTTACATACAGTCGGACAGACGGACATGGCTATATCAACTCGCATTGGACTAACAGGCATAAATATTAACTATTATAGACTCTATGCACAATGTCCAGAACAAAAATGTATTAAACGAAATATACAAATGCGTATTTGCAAAACTAAAAGCGATTTGCGACAATTGATGGCACGATTAACCGGAAAACGTTAAATAACCGGTGATTTTCTTTCAAAAACTGATTTAATTGTATCGAAAATACACTTTCGATTAATCGTCATAATAGGTTATTCTCTAACAAAATCAAATCAATCATCAAATCTACCACTAGTGACGCCTCTTAATTTCATAATTTGGGCAATTGAGTTGAAAACAAAAGTAAAGTGAAAAAAAATGTATACGAGTAGTTCCTTTTCGTAGCAAAATTTTAAAGCATTTTTCAAGGGAAATCAAAGTTAATTGCCGTCTGTGTGACAAAATTTTAAAGTGCGTTAATAACACATCAAATATGATGCAGCACTTCAAATTGAAACATCCAACGAATGCTGACACACTTAAGGGAAGATAAACAATTTTCAGTATAGTCAAACCAGAAATGATTAAATTAATTTTGTAAGGAATGAAGCGCCTTGTATCAGTCGAAAGATTACATCAAAGTGCAGTCAGCCTTATATTCCTAGTATTTTGGAAAATGGTCAAAGTTATGTGGATGGAGTAATAATAATTAATAAAATGAATTCTAACTTTAACAATATATTTTTTTTTGTTTTATATGATTAACAAGACATTTTTATAACTCATCATAAAAATTTAAAGTAATTAACCGAAAATGTGTATTAATCGGTTAAGTATTTACAATTAACTGCAATTTTGTTCCAGATGGTTCCATTCCAAAAATCGTATGCACATTCACCGGTTAATAATTTTTTTTTTGCCATTACTATTAAAGAGGTTAAGAAAAGACGTGCACTATAAAGTGAATTCTGCATCATCTTGTGGTTTATGCAACGAAAGAATTTGCAAATGATTTGGGTGATAACTTTGATCCAAAATCATCATGGCTATGGTACTGGCGTAAATGTCACAATATTGAGTATGGTTAAGTCCACGACAAAGTTGGTAAAAATGATTAAGAATCTGCTGTGGATCTCGGTATGCCTTTTTGAAAAATGACAATCCAAATGATTATAATATTTTAATGGAATACGAAATACTACACTTCATTTACCAATGATCCACTTACTGTAAGAGGTAGAAAGTTAGAGTGACTCTGCTCTTAGTATGCAATGCTACCAGTAAGTTTAAAAGTAATAAGAATTATTACTAATTATTAAGGATTCAACTTTTTCTTCTAAACATACCACGATGCTTTTAAAATCCAAAGCAAACAAACAAACTAACCAATTAATGACAGCAATTGGAATGAATAATGCGATGGGGTGACAATGAAATTATTGAAATCGTTAATCATGAAAGCAGTGAGGATAACAGCAACAACTTACGTAGTTATTAAGACGACTGTCATATCGAGAGTGCAACAGATGTCGAAACAAGAAATCATTTTACGCTCTTCGCACTTTAGAAATATCTGCCACAGCGAATAATTTGCACAAAATCACATAAATCAATTTAAAATTAGAAGCTGCTTCAATTTACTTTTGAAAATAAGAAATTGTCAAAACATACCGATGATATCTAAGACTGGGAAACCTCATCATCTCGTAGAGTCACACAGACCTATTAACCTATTTTCTGCTTTCTCGAAAATATTCGAAAGAATATTTTTATGTAGATTACTGGAAGTAAGTACATTCCAAAACATTCCGAACAGGTTCACAGAGTTGTTTAACAGATCTTAGATTATCTAAAATATAGAGAATTTTGTTGAGCGGCATTTCTCGACATTCAACAAGCCTTCGACAAGGTCTAGCATGAAGGACTTCTTTACAAACTGAATAATATCGTTCCTGCACCTCATTTTTCAGTTCTGAAGAGTTTTCTCGAAAACAAATCCTTCTTGGTTGCGGTTACAGAAGACAAATCTACAACTAGGTCTATCATGGCAGGAGCTCGTCAAGGCAGCATGCTTGGACATGTTCTTTTTACAATATTTACTGGTGACATGCCCCATCTAGTTCGATCAAGTGTCAGTGGCTAAATGCACGCATGATACAGCTATATTAACCTCTTCTAAATTCCCGCTGAAAGCTAGTCAACTTCAGCAAAACTACATAGATGATGTAGCGAATTGGTCTAAGTGTTGGAACCTGAACATCAATCACCAGGAATCTGCCAATGTTGTTTTCACTATCAGACATAAACGTTGTCCTGGGGAGCTTATAAGTCGTTCTATTATATAATATATAGTAGGTATATACTTATGTATGTATGTTAATATTCTTATTGTTATCTTTTATTTTATTTATTTTCTTTTCTTTTATTATTTTATTTTATTTCTTTATATTTTATTATAATTTTATTTATTTTATTTAATGGGTTCAGTAAAGATTACATATTAGAAAATCATAACAATCTGATGATACGAAAAAAAAAAACCTTTTATAAAGTGCATATTTATTTTGCTTTAATAAAACTCTAATTTTAACTCTTCGCTTAGGCTTACATTTGATTTCGATGAGATTTTGTTGCTGTTAAGCGAATTCCCCGCGTATTAGATTAAGAAGAATTCTAATTCCACGACCTTTTTGGAGTTTTTGTTTATTTTTGATTAACTTAATAAGTTGATTATTTGTATTAGTAGATCAATTCACTGAAAACATTTTAAACTGTAGATACGCAATGACAAAGACAAACAAATCGATGAATGCATGGTTGGAAATTGTCTTTTTAATTGTACGATTCTATGTATTACAAATATGTATCAGACAATATTGACTCTCAAGATATGCAAAAATACTATACTCATTATAGGAGCAAAGTGCACTCTAGAAGTCACCTATGAGTTTACATAACATTTGTGCAAAACGATTGGCAAATATTGAAAATATTTACGTACAAATATTTCACTTCTTAAATTTTTGTGAGAAGAAAAAATTGATGAACTTACAATATTTGTATACAATTAAATAAAACCACTTGAATGATATGTAAATATTATCTTAAGGAATGATAACTAAATGTAGTTTTGTAGTATTTGATAGAAAGACTTTGAATCAGCAAACATCAAACATCATAGAAATGAAGTGAAGTGAAGTGAAGTGAAGTCATAAAGTGTCGCATTTAATCTTTTGCTTTTCTTTGACACTTTAGTGATTTGTGTTGATTTGTTTGTTGCAAGTATTCAATGAATTTTAAATAGTTTACATTTACCTACTGAAAATGATACAAAGCAAAAAAAAAAAAAACATAAAAAGAAAGTAAGGAATCAAAGGAAAAAGAATCCTTAAAGTGGACAATTTCCAAAGCAAAAACTGCTTGTGCTGCATCCAATGCGATTTCGTTATACGAAAGATTTTCATAAGTGCATTTTTCTTTTTTTTTCAGTTCTTAAGATTTTTTTTTTTTTTATTTTCTTCTTTATTTTAATATTATGTATTTACAGTTTTATAAAGCAAACAAGAGAGAATGTTGTCAAGTACAATGGTTGAAGACAACAAAAAGATAGAAACAGCAAAGTTAAGTGACTATAGTAACATAAGCGCTTAGATGCTTTGGCTTTTTGAAGTTGGTTAGCATTTTATGTACACACATGTGTTTTCTTATGCACAACACATAAAGATATTTGTTGTATATACAAACGCATACATAGTAGGAGATACTAGTAGTGTTGTAATATGAAAATACTACTGGGATATTCTCTCTGAACGCATTTTAAGCTGCACAATCGCCTTTTGTATCTGTTGAACCCTCACTCACTCACTCACTCACTCAGTCTCTCACTCACTCGAGTATCTCCACATTGTATCTCTATGTTAATGCTACCTAGTAGTAGGACCAACACCGCTGGCATAAGCTTAGCAACATGTAAGCGTTGTTCAGGTTTTCATTGTTTCATCGAAGAAGAACGACGAGCTTTTAAAATATTCATATGCATCTTAGGTTTTGGTGCGCTTTAACTTGCCTGCAGCAACACAGCAAGAAATTTACAATATATGTATGAACATACATATCTAGATAATATCCTACATACTGTATGTACTGTATGTATATGTTTCTCATATGTGGTGAGTTTATCGGTTGCTCTGCTGCTTGCCTGCCATTTTGTCTTTTATTTTGTTTATGGTTGCGTTCACAGTTCAGCATTAGCCTTCTAACTTACTATAAGACCCAGGATGTGTGTTCAGGTGTAAGTACTATGTGTCTAAAGCTAATACCGTTTCAAAATAGACACTTTTATATGAATTTATGTTAATATCTTTTTTTACTGCCATCGTTTGCTTGATTGTTCAATAAACAATTCTACTTAACAGATTCATTTATAGCAATGCAAAAATATTGTAAAATCTAACAAAGAATATTGAACAATATATGTAATTATTTTATGAGTATGAGAAAATAGTTCGGTCCATGTATAATATAATTTGAAAAGTATCTATGCAGAATAATAATTGCACATGTTAAAGAAATTTTCTCAAAATTTCAATTTGTATCTCGATTCATAAAACAATTTTTATTATATTAAACATTTCCTTCTCAACAACAAATTTTCTGCTATCTTAACAACAATATAAGCTTATCGAGTTAGCAAAACTTCAAGCCATAAAATAAAGGAATAATAGAAAGTATATCAAGCAGTGACATTTCAAATTAAAGGCTACAAAGCGTGTGAAGACAGGCACGCACACATGACACACAATCACGCACTCATATACACATAAAAAGATGTGAACGCACGTCTGCTCGTCGATAAAAACATTCATGCATACACAAACGCACCAATCTAAGCATATACACTAATATATAATACATTCACAAAAGGATCTTAAATCCAATGAGTGGAACTAAAGAAGAAGAAGAAGAAGGAGAAGCTGAAGAGGAGCTTTAAGTGACTGAATATTATTCAAATAAAATTGTGTAAAGAAAAAAATATTCATGAAATCCTAAATAAAAATTAAAAAAAAAAAAGAGGAATGCAATCAAGTGACTACATAACTCATGAATACCCTGCGAATCATTTTTAAGTTTAAATGTTACAGATTCGTCATAGATACAAAAATCAATAATAAGATCGTCAATTGAATGAAAAATCATTTAACAGTGAAG
The DNA here is from genome assembly GCA_035041805.1 of Amiota mariae. Lineage (NCBI taxonomy): Eukaryota > Metazoa > Arthropoda > Insecta > Diptera > Drosophilidae > Amiota > Amiota mariae. Next base: position 5,272,396 of record JAWNKV010000286.1, read on the forward strand.
ACAGTGAAATTTTCACAAACACAATAAGTACATATATCAATTTTCATGAAATTCACATTGTTCTAGTATCTGCTGACGGTTTATCTAATTAATAGTATGATTATCAAGATGAAAGGATTGTGTTTTACTCGTTTAACAAATAGCGAAACGTTTAAGCAAAAAAGTAGATGTTCAAGATATTCTAAAAATGTTGAACGGCAGTCATGCATTTTTGAGCGAGATGCATCTGCAATGGAAGTATAAATGAAGTCTTGACGGATGAATGTGACTATTGCAAGTCCAATAGACAACATATAGATTAATTTATACTATCTTTTTCTATGTATTAAACTGATGCCTATTATTAGCATAAACCAAATGTACTCTCTATTTATGTAAAGTATATAAACAAACACCAAAATGAGATGCTGCCTTATTCTACAATACTTGAAATTCCGATCATATACAAACGATTCAAACTTGAGTCTAAGTACACTTATACTTATGTCACTCTACATACTCGAATGTACTACATACATATTGTATTTATGTTTATGTGTGTCTGTGTCTGTGTCTGTGATATGCATTGCTTGGCAATATAAAACAACTTGTTTACAGCAACAATAAAATCACGACATGAACAACTTAATGCGCTACAGCAAATAAAAAAATAAAAATGATATGGTAACAACAACCAAAATGAAACAAAAACAGTAAAAAGGAAACACGATTTCAGCATTCTGAGTTAGTTGTTTCTTTTTCTTTTCTTTTTCATTTTTGTTTTTCTTTTTTTTTTTTTTTTTTTTGTGGGCTCATATTGTAATTTAAAACTCATATGAGTGTTTGTCTGTGCGTGCTTTCAAAACATAAAGCAAAATCACATGCAAACACAGACAGATACATCTAAAATTGTATGTATGTGTGTGTGTCTGTGTGTTTAGTTGAAATGTTGTTGTATGTGTTTGATAAGTTGTTTGCTGTAAAACCAAAAAAGAAACACAATAAAAAATTAAGCTTAAAGCCAACTTAATGCATACACGACGTATACGCAATGTTATGCTTAAGGGTTTTTAAACACATGTACATATAAACTTACGTATAAGTATAAATTATTCAACTTAAATAAACTAACTTTATATGTATATAAGTATATATATATATATATATATATATACTTATTATATATATGAAAAATTGTTACTAAGCATATATTTATTTTTTTTAACCTAAGCATCATCTTATCGAAATCTCTCATGCTCCTTTCTTATTTTACTGTCCATTTATAATCTAAGCTATTAAAAAGTCCATTAACAATAAATTACATAAGCAAAAGTTGAACAAACCTCCACCTTTCGAAATAAAAAATGAAGTACTAAACTAACAAGGCAGAAGTTGAAAACCAAAACATAATTTTCAATTAATCTTAAGTTATAAAATTTATTGTTGAATTGCCCAATTGTTATGTCTAACACTTTTTAATACACACACACACACACACACACACACACACACACACACAGATTCACACCAGGACCAGATTATATATGTAGACAATGTAAAACAACTGTCTATGGGCGCAATTCCTTCTAGGTTCTTCGAAAAACTCTGATAGAGTCAACCAACACACATCCTTTCGGAAACAAAAATTGGGATACTTGACTTTGAATCACTCAAGCAATGTGAAGTAAGTTTGGGAGGATATTCAAGTGATACTTCAGAAATGTATTATACATTAAAAAGAGGCAGGGACTATTAGAATAAACAAACGTAAAATTTAAATGGGTACAAAACCATACGGATGTTGATGGAAACTGTAAGGCAGGGGTACATGCTAGGTAAGGCACGTGTCTTGTGTGTACAATCGGATAAAGAAAAATTGACAATCCTATTCGAAACTTGTCAACTAGCTAAATAAATCCTGAAGTTGAACAGGAAGAATAAAAGAAGCATCAACAACTTAAGTCATAGTCAACGCTTTGATTATGAAACAATTGCCTACCTAAGGAAAGAAGGGGCCTTATACTTACTTACAACGCCTAGGGACATCTATATATCTTAATCCGGCCGTGCTCATACACATACTCGTATATTCACACGGTCCCATACTCATTTCCGTAATTCTGCTTTTCTCCCACCTCCAAAGCCATTAAAAAAGCATTTGGATTAAAGCTTGAAGCTTGATTAGCTTTTGCCCACCTACGATTTGTTATCCTGTCTTCCTGTCTGCCTTTCTGTCTATCTGCCTATCTGTTTGTCTCTTTGTTTATCGGCACTTCTCTCTAACTCAGTAAGTCAGACAGTTGGAAATAGTCAGTGAGTTTGTCTTCAGTTTGTCCCTCTACTTAGTATATCTTATTGTATCTGTGTTTCTCATTGTGTTTGTCACTGTAATGTGCCCCTACTTCTGTAGTACGTGTGAGTGTTTCTGGTTCACCTTCAGTGTCAGACACTTTGACACTTTCAAATGTACAAAGTTGTTGTGCATAAATTAATCTAAAATAAACAAAAAAATATATGTAATATTAAATAAGGATACCGAGGGTGGATGGATGGGTAGCTGAACACATTTTTTGTATGTCAGTTTTTTCTTAATAAAAATAAATGTTTTTTTTTTCATTTGCCTTTTTCCTGCATGATGCGACAGAAAAACTTAACTTGTGTTTAGTTTGTTTTTTTTTTTTCAACTTTATAAAGCATAAAAATGAAATGCAGAAGAGTAGAAAAGAAAAAAAAAATAAATAGAACAACATAAAATAAAAAGTAGAAATGAGCTTTGTTTTAATGAGCGAACGACCTTCGCGTACACCATGTGGATCCACTGACTTTGACTATTCACTTCCTCTAGAATTGCCCAACCCACATTCCCTTCCTTGCTAGGGAACTATAAAACCATCCATGACATTTGTTGACTACAATTAGGCTTCGGGCAGTAAGTACGTAATTACGCTAATATTTTTGTCTCCCTCTTGCTTTTATATTCTCTCTCCACTTTATCCCAAGGTTCTCGGAAGTTTTCTCTTTATAGTATTTCATTTTTTATTTTTTCCATGCGCATTAAAAAAAGAAAAAATCTTTTCATATGGTTGGTTTTTTCTTTTGTGTCTATTGCAAGTTTTTCTAAAGTTTTTATCTATATTTTTGCCATAGTAATGTTCATTTAAAGGCATTTTTCTACAGAGAAACTAACTTGATACCTTTAACTTAGGGGCAAAATTCAAGTCATAGTCATGTCAAGTGCTTTTGTTAAATTTGTTCTGACACATTTTTCTCAACTCAACAGATACATAATGAAGTAGATGAGTATAGTGGGCGTAAGCGTGGGAGTAGAAAGCTATGCTAGTCACATTTCCTTAATGTCAATAAGATATTTCTAGTTTGTTTTTAAACAATTCCAATCTTCTTATTTTGCCACAATGACAATGCATTTCAATTCATTTCATTTCATTTTCATTGCAATTATTTGGTTTTGTTTAAATTTGCAACAATTTGTCATTAAAAAACTTTTATATTCTTTTCAAAAACTTTTTGTTTTTATACTTAAACTTAAGCTGTGTTCATTAGGGACTTTACTTTATGTTGCACTCAAGTTTAGTATACCAGCAAACTCTCTTTGTTTTTACTATGTACATATTTCTGGGGAAAGGCAGTAACAGTTTTTTAAATATCGCTCACAATTTTTATTTATGATGTGGGTGATATATTAAAGAAATGTAAATAAAAGAGAGAAAAATAATGTTCTAAATAAGATACAAGGAATAAATAGAAATGAAAGTATGAATATATTAACAACTCAATGTATTAAAAATATAGTGATTGATCTGAAACCAGAAACTTACTTTGTAGCAAACAAATCAATATTACTTTGAAACAGGCGAGCAGTGGGAAACAATACTAAAAAAATAAAGAAAAAAGCAATAAGTAAATAAGTGAAGCGTAGATACAAACATCATCATGGAAGAAAGGCATTTCAATATTTCAATATAACGAACATTGGGACAATTAACTAAACCAAATAGGCGAGCAATGGGAAACAAGGTTGAAAAAGTAAAAATGAAACACTAACATAAGTGATAAAATAAAGTGTACTTACATACTGTAAAAAATGACATGCAGAAGATACTTACCTCTGAAATAAGTGAGCAATGAGCAGCAAGACTTAAAAATATTATATGTAAACAATGAAACACCGAGTGAAGAAGTGAAACCTAGACACAAACAATAATTTGCATACATTCCATTATAACGAATACTCTGCAACAAATGTGCAACTGGAAGAAAGAATAATTTACAACATTTATAAAACCAGACAACGTCATAGAAGAAAATCCACTATTATAATCACATTTCCTTGTAATAAATATTTGGACAGTTTACTCAGAAAGCAGCAAGCATTGGAAAACATTGCTTGAAAATTAAAAATATAACTTCAAAAATAAACTGGAGAATAATTGATAATTTTTAAAATCCAAACTATTGACCTGAAACAAAGTAGCGAGTTACTTGATATATGAAATGTAATACACTTCCTACAAAATGTTGCAAACATGTGATGCAATGTGATAAGTATTACCATTTGCAGCATGTGTAAAAGGTACGAGTATATAAAAAGTTCGACACTTAAACTTGTTTAAGTACTTGAAAGTTGCAATGCTGCTGCCTCTCACTTTGTTTTGAAACTTTTTTTTTATTTTAATTATTTTTCTTTTTTCTTCATATTCTTCAAGATAAAAAACCTTTGACCTTACTTGTCTTGCCTTACCTTGCCTTGCCTTCATCAAAGAGAGAGTTGCATATATTGTATATATCTTAGTATATACAACTTACGTGTATTTATTCTTAATGACTACTAATGAATCCTTTATATTATTTCAAAATGTGACTAATTGCCATGGAATTTATTGCTTTGTATCTAATTTGTTTGTGAGTTGTTTAAGTGGTAAAAGTTCATAAAATGTCCTGAGTTCATTAGTTTTAAACGATAAAATGCTAGATAGTTGGTCAATTGCTTTTATCATCAATTTAAAGTCTACTAATTTTGTTTCTATTGAATATTTTTACTACTCATTTTGTTTAATTTAAAACTGCAAAACGCCCCAACTATTTACATATAAAACTTATACTATATCAGTCAATCCCATCTCATGCTTCCTTTTTTCCATGCATGTTGTTGTTTGTTTGTTTGTGTATGTATATGCTTAAGTAAGCTTCCGGTTTCCGTTTGTGTTCCATTTTATGAGGTCAATACACAGATACATACACATACAGATACACATACTACTTACTACTTACTATTTTAACGAGTAGTGAGTATTTACCAACACGGCAAGTGGTGCCAGGTGTTGGTACTTACCATCTCAAAAATGCAATTTTAATGAATGTGGGTGTCACCGTATACACTACTGTCATGTAGATAGATGTACGTATCTTTATGTTGTACATATCAGTATATGCGTACGTTGATACTTTACTATATTCACTTACTTACCTTTTGCATGATTATATTGTAACTTGGTCTCAATGTTCAACTTTTTGGTTTGCACTATATTTTTTCAAACATTTGAAATTTTACGATCTTGTTGTGGTACGCAATACACTTCATATACCACAACGCACATGCTGCAGTCAGTACTATATAAACTTATACACGTAATTGCCAGGTAGATGTATAAAAGGTAAATGCATAGGTTTATAGATAGGTAGATAGATACTCGTACATAGGTAGTTGGGTAGGGTTGGTTAGGATGGTAAGTAAGTTGGTTTGTTGGTTGGTTCTTTGACTCTTTTAGTCTGTTTTTGTTTATGTTTATGTTTATGTTTGTGTATATATGTAAGTCTCTGTATCTTGTTGGTTGCCTGTTTGCGTTGCGTTTATATGTATACGTATAAACTGATTACACCCGCTCAAAATTTAATTACCACAAAATGTTGTCGTTACTTTGTGGCTTCTGCCATCGGCGCATAAAGCAAAAGCAAAATGGTGAAAGGGAATAAAACGAAACGAAAAAACAAAAAAAAAATATTACAACTAATTAATAACACTTTGTGTCTGCAAATTGTGTTCTTTATACTTATTATGACGATAGCTTGCTCTACATCAGTACTACTTTATATTATATAAGCACATATATATATATATGTACATATGTATATGCATGTATCTATAGCCAGTTATATGTAAATATATATTTATATAAATATTATAATATACTAAACTAAACTTTACATAGATATATATAGATACGTGTTGAAGTTGAAGTTAATTTTTCTTTCATTTCTTTGAGAAATATGAATTTCTTTATTGTATATTAAGAAATGAAAGGAATCTGATATGTTTATTCATTAATCTCATTAACTTATTTATAAAGATTACATATATGTATGTATTATAATTTATAGTCATGTGTCTGTTGTAGAAGATTATTGAATCAACAAATTATTGTAGCTTCAATCAGTGCAAAGGAATAACCGTCAATTTGATTTGGCAACTTATCAAGAAGAATCAGCATTGAGACACAAGCAAATCTGCACAAATTATGGCTTTGTATACACTTAAAGAAAAATCTAATATAATCATATGAAAATTTAATTATAAAATGATTTAATATTAAATACAATACTATAACCATCTTATTTCAATCGTTTGTCCGGAACTCGGTTATCCACCGAGACCTGCAGATACCAACGATAAAAGAAGAAATCGTCAAGCTCAGCAACAGAAACTTCATTAGGTTGGAGAACCATGTCAATCACATGGCAATGAACTTGTTGGACAACAGCAACCCAACACGACGCCTGAAAAGGCTACACCCACTAAATCTACCATTCCGCATCCTGGATGAGTGTTGCACTCATTCAAACCTGTTTAGAGTGACTAACATCATACGATAAATTTCGCTGGTTGTCGCCTGACAACAGTTGCAAGTAAAGAAAATAGAAAAAAAATCTACATTTCAATGTTTCTAATAGCAAAGGAAACATGTAATCGTCATTTTCTTAATAATTTATTCATCCACATTGCTTGGTTGATACCTTCTTGTGGTATCAGCGTTGAGGGTTCAGTAGGCATAAGAACCCTAAGAGCGATGTCAGTGGAAAAGCTTAGTCTTTTGTTAAAGTCTCTCATGCCGATAAGGTCAAAGGCGAGCACAAAAGCTAATTGCAGTTCGCATCAGGAATCCCAATGGCTTCTGAGTGAATTTATTTCTGTAGCCTGCAGCTTGTTTAGTATAATATACTACAATAGATAACCGGGCAGACGTTGTCCCACCTCTCCTTCCACAAATAATTAATGGATACTGATTGGCTGATCTTATGAGATGTTTGTCATAGGCGACTTGAATGATTTTAAAATATTTCTCTAAACTTTATATGCATATCACTTACACACCTCACTCTTTTCGATTTGCTTAGAATTTTCAGCTTTTTCTGTGGTGTTTTTAAATTTCGAAACCTTTCTCATGAATCATCTGATCTATTGGTGAAACCCATATGAAAATCCATTTGCTAGTTTTGGAGATCATCGCATTCAGACAGACAGATGCGGCGGGGGTCTTAGTTTTATAAAATGTATAGATATTATAAGCTTAAAAATTTACTGCAGTTTATTAACACATACAATGTATAGAAACTTAAAACAAAACAAACTCCTTAAGGATTCTCCTTACATGCGTTTATCATATTTAACTTTTCTTTCATTTTGTATATTATTTTCAGTGTAATGCATGTATGTCTTATGTATGTTAATAAATTACACGTGCCAATTGACTTAATAAAGCCTATTAGAACATTATATACTACACATTATAGTAACTCAACCTTTAGCCAATGGATACATTAGTTCAATGACATTTGTTAAAGAGACAAATTTTCTACATTGATTACATGCCCAAGAAATTTCATTTATGTTAAATTAATATTTGTTTATCTTACTTGGTATATGAATTTTGCTTGAAGACTTTCAAAATTACAAAACATGAAATGTTTTAAGGTAAATTAATGATTTGAATATTTCCTTAGGTGATTAATATACGAGTATGTACCATAAATACTATGTAATTTGTGTTATGCTCGTTTGTCGAATGAGATCAGTATATGCTAATAACATAGATTACACATGAAATGCCTGAAGACTTTCAAAATTCGAATACAAACATGATAAATTTAAATGTAAATTAATGATATTAAATACTTATATAAAGTAATTAACAAATGGGTAAAATCAGTCTGTGCTAATATATTAAATTAATTTGACATGTAACCTGAGTGATGTAATTAATTTAAAAAATTGAAATCACACTACAAATTCTTTAGGGAAAAATTAATAAAATTGTTTTCTTAGCTTTCATAGTATGGAAAAGAATATATTGTTGACCTTATAAGTTGACAAGCCAAAAGTAAGGCAATCTTCTACAAGTAAGAATATTCGAGGTACAGTAATAAGAAACTTTTTTTGGCATATGAAAAATAAATTCATGAGCTGTGGTCTCGCTGCTAGATGATATACTTATATATATTTTAAATAATTCGTTTGTTTTCGTAACTTCTTACATTCATAAATAGGACTAACAAAGAGGTTCACTTCAGACTATAAACCTCTAAATAAGGAAAAGGGCTGGTCCATCATTACGGAATAGTCCAGATGAGCTTCTTGTTCGAACAAAAGTTCTAGCTAGTAGGTTAATGTGTTCCATTCCTAATACACCATGGAGTGCCTAAGATTGTTCTAAGGATCTCCGACTAATCTCTTTGTATAATTTCATTGTTAACAGCGCTTCGAAACCATATGTCCAAATTGGTTTAATAACAAAGTTATACAATAATTCCTTGTACTCAAGACTCAGACCATATTTAGAATTAATTAGCCTGTAGAGTCTTGGTGCTCTTAGTTTCATTTATCTGCTATATGTTTCTGTCATATAAGACGTTTATCTATATGAACGCCAAGATAAATTTACTAGAAAACAATTCCCATGATTCAGTGTAGATGTCACCTGCTTATATTTCTGCTCATTGACTTTTATCTTTCAGTTAGATAATCACTTTTGATTGATTTTAAGATGATTATCTAGGTCTGCAGCAGCTTTAACTAAGCAACGAGAGCAACTGATTAGAGTAGCATTAACTCTCAATTTGAGATTTAAGATTTTAATTAATTTTGTGTGATATTAATATGGATATTTTTATTAAATCTATTCTCATTAATATTTATTTATTTATTTATTTAATTCCTTTAAATATAAGAAATTGATTTTAAATACTGACTAAAGGTTTATTTGTACAGAGTTTAGCTGTGTATGTAGCTTTTAGCTGTAATATTACACATATAGATAAATATTTTAATGAGTAAAATTTAATTATTAATGAAAAATATGAGAGCTAGAAAAAATATAAATATAAATATTTATTTTCTATTTTTTATCTACAATATTTATTTAATCAACTCCATTTCATGAAATATTTTTCTTTGAAAATTTTTATTCTAAAATTTAATAAAATCAATTATCAAAGGGAAAACAAGGCACATTGACTTAAATGTTTGTGGTAGAGTATTTAAAACCAACCATTACATAATAACTTAATAATATTTAATTATACTTTACCCATAAGTAATGATATAAATTAATTGTTTTAATGAAAATGGACAATGCTTACTGGCTTTTATACTTATATTGAAAATCTGTTTTTAAATATGAACTACTAATTGCGAATATGGTAAATAAAATGGAGGAAAAATGGCAAAATGAAAATGTAAAAATAAATATGTAAATACAAAAAATATAAATGGAATGGAAAAAAATCAACCATATACGTATGTATGTAGTAAATATCAGACCAATGCATTAAATAAAATATATAAAAACAATAAAATATTATCGATTGAAATACTTTAAGCCATTTATAGGCAACGAAAATTTATTTCATTATATTTATATTGTATAACCAAACTATTGTAACTAATTGTCTATAAATTTAATGAACTGTAAGAGAAATCTATCCCATTGTGCTACACGTACTACACTTGTTTTTATTGTATATAAATTTTACAAAATAATAATGGATTTAAGTTAATAATCTATGTAGTAAGAGGAGAACTAAGTATTAACATGTTGAAACGATTAACTTTTATTGCTAATTGAAACTTGTTGATCTAAGCAAGTGGAAAATTACTTTCTCACAAACTGCAAATTAGAAATTATACGCATTTAAGGCAACGATCAAAAATTGAATTAGTCAGGCAGTCAAGACAGGCAGACGTTTGTACTCAGTATCTACAACAAACAGACATTGGGCGCATTGAAGGCGTATTTTGTTCTATACACTTAACTGACTAACTACCTAATACCGAAGGAAAAATAAACATTTGCTTATGAAGAGGAGCAAATGGTAAAGAAACCATCAAGTGAAGAGGGGACTTGAACAATGGATTTGTAATTATGTGCGTGCTCGAAAAACCACGTACTCAAAATGTGGAAGTTCAAATAGATTAGTGGCATTGCGCTTTGGCTTTTGGTGTGCCACATCGAAGACCTCTTAGAATATGCTACAAAATGGGCTGTAATGCTAATTACGACAATGAAAATGCAAATTCTTTTCCGGAGGCTTTTTTAATGAGTATTAAATGCAAATTTTTTGTAAATGAAAAAAATATATTAGTACGATTTGAATTATGCAAATTGTACGTTTAACTTTGGTAATTAATTTTAATTTTTCTATTTTTTTTTTTTTTTTTTATGCTTAACATCTCTTTTTATATTTTGTTAGAGGCATTTAAATAAATTATTTATTTATCTTATTTTAGTATATGTATTTCAAATTGTAAGAAAGACATTTATAGGGGAATTTTGGTATTTAAAATTAAAGTGATGCATCATAATATTGTCAAAAAAGATATTATTTTACAAATAAGAAATCATTTAATATAAGATATTTTGAAGAATATTTTAAGTTATGATGCTTGAAATTATTATTCACGAATATAATTACATAATTATTTTATATGATTTTATGTAATTTTTTTTTTTGTGACCCAGTGTTCCAGTGAATTCAAAAATTCTTTTGGCTGCTTGATTGCTTCATCTGTGTCGATGGACTAATACAATATGTTCGTCAACGTCTTTATTCTTGGCCGTAAGAATAAAGCATAAACTCAACCATTTGTGGTTCTTATAATTTATTTCAATATCTGCAAACTCATCTTATGAAAAATTACAGGAGTTATGATGCAATGTATATGTTTTTTCTTAGTTCAATTGACAGGCATATTTCCATTCCTAATTTCGCCACCCATTCATGTTCGCTGATAACGTACTTGACTCTGTTGATGATCGAGAGCTGTTATTGTTAGTATTGTAATCAACTAATAAGAAATTATCGCTTGCTTGGAATTTTAGAAAACAAAAACAAGAAGAGAAAATAAATCATCTAATGAACAGTTAGAAATACACAATATAAACATACACACACAATCACTTCAATTTCAGGAAAGTCATGTGAATGTATTGTACAATATTTATGGTAAGTGAGTGTGAGTGTGAGTGTGAGTGTATGTATCTGTGAGTACTAGATGTGTTAAAAATTTCACCACCATCAGTGTCAGATTCACAGCTGTGCCAACTTTAATGCTTTCTGTCTTCTTTCATTAAAAAAAAGTTGTGCGGTTTTGCAATTTATACAGATTTTTCAATCACATTATATGTTTTTTCTGTATTTTTGTTGTTTGTGTCCCCGTTGCCTGATAAATAATAATAAAGAAATCAATTTTTGTTTAAAGCACTCGAAAATTTGATTTAGTCTTTTTAGTTGGAAATAAGTATTATTAAAATTATACAAAGTGATTACATCTGACGATTGAGTGAAGATGCTTTTTGAACGTGAGCAGACCAGAATAACAAATGTGATGTGATGTAAGATTTTTCCTTATAACAAATATTTTTTTCCGATAAATGTTTATAAAATTTACAGACAGGCATTCACTTATAAATTACATAATCTTATAACAAAATCATTATAAGATTTGTATTAGAGCTCTGTATGAATATATTTAAAATTACATTTTCAGTTCTCATTCTCAAATGAATGAATTTAACATTAGTTTAATTTTACTAAATTTGAATAAATGTAAGTGTTTGAATGAAGATTTTATGCATTCATTCAAACAATTCATTTCATCTTCACGTAAACAAACCAATCAACCAAATTTATGAGAATGAGTACAACGATTATTTTCTTTTTCTTTTCGTTTTTTTTTTTTGTACACATTCATTTTATTCATTTCGTTATGAGTGTCGATCGTTTATTATGAGGCGCTCTCTCAAAAAATTCGTACTCCTTGATTGCGTATTTGGTTGGCGAAAGTGAGTACGAAATTCAATGGTACTCAAATATGCTAAATAAATCATTCATTCTTACACACATCCAATACAATAGGTATTTCCTAACAAAGTAAAAACACCCGTCATCTATTCGATTGATACAATGATTGCAGCATATCTTATGCGATTTTCAGGTGAATTTAATTATATATGTGTAATACACATTAATGAATTATGTATTACTGTTTTTTTTTTTTTTTTCGATGACCAGTTCAAGATGGCAACTCTTTAAAAAAACTGTCAATTTGATGTTTGTTTGAGAATTTTTGCTTGCATCTACTGTGTGTTATTTTCGCTACTTTGATTTTCTTTTAAAAAACTGTGTTCTTATCGATATATTTATGGTTGTTTTCTTTTTGATTGTTTTTAAAAATAAGTATAAAGAAATACATACAGATATGGTAAATATTTTCTTCTATTCTTCTTCTTTGTGCAAACATTTCACATTTACACAATACAAATGTATTTAAGCATCACAAATTACCAAATATACTTACATATGGCTGCTCCTATGCATTTCTAAATGCAATAAATGTTTATATATAAATAAATTGTACATGCTTTAATACAAGAAATGTTTCTTTGAGAACCTAGAATAAGTGAGAAGTTCTTTTCTTCAAGAGCAAAGCACAACAAATTGAATAAAAATTATGGCAAAAGATAAATTTTATATTTTTGTATGCGCTTTTTTTTTAATTCTTATTATTATTTTTATTTCTTTTTAATATGACAAGCCAAATTATTATCATTTATCAGGCAACGGGAACACAAACAACAAAAATACAGAAAAAAAATATAATGTGATTGAAAAATCTGTATAAATTGCAAAACCGCACAACTTTTTTTAATGAAAGAAGACAGAAAGCATTAAAGTTGGCACAGCTGTGAATCTGACACTGATAATGGAGAAATTTTTAACACATACAGTACTCACAGAAACATACACTCACACTCACTTACAATAAATATTGTACAATACATTCACATGACTTTCCTGAAATTGAAGTGATTGTGTGTGTAAGTTTATGTTGTGTATTTCGTGGCTTTTAAAATTAATTTTCACCTTTGTAAGTGAACTATATATATTGCTTTTGACAACATTAATAAATGATTCTTAGTCCTCAGCTGTAAAGATAGATGATGGTCATTGAATGGTCTGAAGTGTAAATTTAATAAATATTGTATTTGAACTTTAACTGTAATATCGAAATAATGTTAAATGTTGCCTTACTTACTTACGCTGACTTACTTTATGAGTCATTGAAAACCGTGAGTATAAATTAATATAATTTACTCACTCTCTTATACAAAAAGGCATAAGCGATTTTATTTTTTATTTGCATCAATAAAAATGAGATAAATAAGAATGATTTATTGACGATTATTTTGTTTTCATCAACAAAAATAGTACTTATTAAAAAGAAATTCTAAAAATTCAATGTTAAATTTACATTTTTCATTTTATTTGGTTCTTCCTCTCCTCCCCTTGAATATAATTAACTTCAGTACAAATTTTGACTATAATTGATTTACCTCACACTTGAGGGGCGAATTTAAAAGAGCTTTGAAACTTTTACTTTTTCATATTGTGTTTTGTTATGTTTACATATTTCTTCTTTTGGTATCAAATGCGTACAACCAACAAACCAAGCCAAGAGCGGTGATCGTCTAGTGTTTAGGACCCTACGTTGTGGCCGTAGTAACCCAGGTTCAAATCCTGGTCCCGGCATATGCTTAAGATAAGGACACTTTTTTTGCTGAACTTTAAATAACTTTTATGTTAACCCCCTGGTAAGCTTTCGCTTAGTTAACCTTTCCAAATCATATGCCTTTCTAATTTTTGATTGGGATTAATGTGATCAATCGCAGTAAATGATCACAAGAAAATATAACTTTCAAGTCTCCAAGAGCCGTGATCGTCTAGTGGTTAGGACCCTACGTTGTGGCCGTAGTAACCCAGGTTCGAATCCTGGTCCCGGCATTTGCTCAGGCAAAGGACACTTCTTTTGTTGAACTTGAATATCTTTTATGTTAACCCTCTTGCCTTTCTAATTTTTGAAATGAATTCCCACGACCAGTGGTAGTAAATGATCCAATAAAAACATAACTTTCAAGTCTTCAAGAGCCGTGATCGTCTAGTGGTTAGGACCCTACGTTGTGGCCGTAGTAACCCAGGTTCGAATCCTGGTCCCGGCATTTGCTCAGGCAAAGGACACTTCTTTTATTGAACTTGAACAACTTTTATTTTAACCTTCTTGCCTTTCTAATTTTTGAAATGAATTCACATGATCAGTGGTAGTAAATGATCCAATAAAAACATAACTTTCAAGTCTTCAAGAGCCGTGATCGTCTAGTGGTTAGGACCCTACGTTGTGGCCGTAGTAACCCAGGTTCGAATCCTGGTCCCGGCATTTGCTCAGGCAAAGGACACTTCTTTTGTTGAACTTGAATAACTTTTATGTTAACCCTCTTGCCTTTCTAATTTTTGAAATGAATTCACATGATCAGTGGTAGTAAATGATCCAATAAAAACATAACTTTCAAGTCTTCAAGAGCCGTGATCGTCTAGTGTTTAGGACCCTACGTTGTGGCCGTAGTAACCCAGGTTCGAATCCTGGTCCCGGCATTTGCTCAGGCAAAGGACACTTCTTTTATTGAACTTGAACAACTTTTATTTTAACCTTCTTGCCTTTCTAATTTTTGAAATGAATTCACATGATCAGTGGTAGTAAATGATCAAATAAAAACATAACTTTCAAGTCTTCAAGAGCCGTGATCGTCTAGTGGTTAGGACCCTACGTTGTGGCCGTAGTAACCCAGGTTCGAATCCTGGTCCCGGCATTTGCTCAGGCAAAGGACACTTCTTTTGTTGAACTTGAATAACTTTTATGTTAACCCTCTTGCCTTTCTAATTTTTGAAATGAATTCCCACGACCAGTGGTAGTAAATGATCCAATAAAAACATAACTTTCAAGTCTTCAAGAGCCGTGATCGTCTAGTGGTTAGGACCCTACGTTGTGGCCGTAGTAACCCAGGTTCGAATCCTGGTCCCGGCATTTGCTCAGGCAAAGGACACTTCTTTTATTGAACTTGAACAACTTTTATTTTAACCTTCTTGCCTTTCTAATTTTTGAAATGAATTCACATGATCAGTGGTAGTAAATGATCCAATAAAAACATAACTTTCAAGTCTTCAAGAGCCGTGATCGTCTAGTGGTTAGGACCCTACGTTGTGGCCGTAGTAACCCAGGTTCGAATCCTGGTCCCGGCATTTGCTCAGGCAAAGGACACTTCTTTTGTTGAACTTGAATAACTTTTATGTTAACCCTCTTGCCTTTCTAATTTTTGAAATGAATTCCCACGACCAGTGGTAGTAAATGATCCAATAAAAACATAACTTTCAAGTCTTCAAGAGCCGTGATCGTCTAGTGGTTAGGACCCTACGTTGTGGCCGTAGTAACCCAGGTTCGAATCCTGGTCCCGGCATTTGCTCAGGCAAAGGACACTTCTTTTATTGAACTTGAATAACTTTTATGTTAACCCTGTTGCCTTTCTAATTTTTGAAATGAATTCCCACGATCAGTGGTAGTAAATGATCCAATAAAAACATAACTTTCAAGTCTTCAAGAGCCGTGATCGTCTAGTGGTTAGGACCCTACGTTGTGGCCGTAGTAACCCAGGTTCGAATCCTGGTCCCGGCATTTGCTCGGGCAAAGGACACTTCTTTTGTTGAACTCGAATAACTTTTATGTTAACCCTCTTGCCTTTCTAATTTTTGAAATGAATTCCCACGATCAGTGGTAGTAAATGATCCAATAAAAACATAACTTTCAAGTCTTCAAGAGCCGTGATCGTCTAGTGGTTAGGACCCTACGTTGTGGCCGTAGTAACCCAGGTTCGAATCCTGGTCCCGGCATTTGCTCAGGCAAAGGACACTTCTTTTATTGAACTTGAATAACTTTTATTTTAACCTTCTTGCCTTTCTAATTTTTGAAATGAATTCACATGATCAGTGGTAGTAAATGATCCAATAAAAACATAATTTTCAAGTCTTCAAGAGCCGTGATCGTCTAGTGGTTAGGACCCTACGTTGTGGCCGTAGTAACCCAGGTTCGAATCCTGGTCCCGGCATTTGCTCAGGCAAAGGACACTTCTTTTATTGAACTTGAATAACTTTTATGTTAACCCTGTTGCCTTTCTAATTTTTGAAATGAATTCACATGATCAGTGGTAGTAAATGATCCAATAAAAACATAACTTTCAATCTTCAAGAGCCGTGATCGTCTAGTGGTTAGGACCCTACGTTGTGGCCGTAGTAACCCAGGTTCGAATCCTGGTCCCGGCATTTGCTCGGGCAAAGGACACTTCTTTTGTTGAACTTGAATAACTTTATGTTAACCCTCTTGCCTTTCTAATTTTTGAAATGAATTCCCACGATCGTGGTAGTAAATGATCCAATAAAAACATAACTTTCAAGTCTTCAAGAGCCGTGATCGTCTAGTGGTTAGGACCCTACGTTGTGGCCGTCGTTTGTTGAACTTGAATAACTTTTATGTTACCTCTTGCCTTTCTAATTTTTGAAATTAATTCCCACGATCGGTGGTAGTAAATGATCCAATAAAAACATAACTTTCAAGTCTTCAAGAGCCGTGATCGTCTAGTGGTTAGGACCCTACGTTGTGGCCGTAGTAACCCAGGTTCGAATCCTGGTCCCGGCATTTGCTCAGGCAAAGGACACTTCTTTTATTGAACTTGAACAACTTTTATTTTAACCTTCTTGCCTTTCTAATTTTTGAAATGAATTCACATGATCAGTGGTAGTAAATGATCCAATAAAAACATAACTTTCAAGTCTTCAAGAGCCGTGATCGTCTAGTGTTTAGGACCCTACGTTGTGGCCGTAGTAACCCAGGTTCGAATCCTGGTCCCGGCATTTGCTCAGGCAAAGGACACTTCTTTTATTGAACTTGAACAACTTTTATTTTAACCTTCTTGCCTTTCTAATTTTTGAAATGAATTCACATGATCAGTGGTAGTAAATGATCAAATAAAAACAGAACTTTCAAGTCTTCAAGAGCCGTGATCGTCTAGTGGTTAGGACCCTACGTTGTGGCCGTAGTAACCCAGGTTCGAATCCTGGTCCCGGCATTTGCTCAGGCAAAGGACACTTCTTTTGTTGAACTTGAAAACTTTTATGTTAACCCTCTTGCCTTTCTAATTTTTGAAATGAATTCCCACGATCAGTGGTAGTAAATGATCCAATAAAAACATAACTTTCAAGTCTTCAAGAGCCGTGATCGTCTAGTGGTTAGGACCCTACGTTGTGGCCGTAGTAACCCAGGTTCGAATCCTGGTCCCGGCATTTGCTCAGGCAAAGGACACTTCTTTTATTGAACTTGAACAACTTTTATTTTAACCTTCTTGCCTTTCTAATTTTTGAAATGAATTCACATGATCAGTGGTAGTAAATGATCCAATAAAAACATAACTTTCAAGTCTTCAAGAGCCGTGATCGTCTAGTGGTTAGGACCCTACGTTGTGGCCGTAGTAACCCAGGTTCGAATCCTGGTCCCGGCATTTGCTCAGGCAAAGGACACTTCTTTTGTTGAACTTGAATAACTTTTATGTTAACCCTGTTTAAAAACATAACTTTCAAGTCTTCAAGAGCCGTGATCGTCTAGTGGTTAGGACCCTACGTTGTGGCCGTAGTAACCCAGGTTCGAATCCTGGTCCCGGCATTTGCTCAGGCAAAGGACACTTCTTTTTTGAACTGAATAACTTTTATGTTAACCCTGTTGCCTTTCTAATTTTTGAAATGAATTCCCACGATCAGTGGTAGTAAATGATCCAATAAAAACATAACTTTCAAGTCTTCAAGAGCCGTGATCGTCTAGTGGTTAGGACCCTACGTTGTGGCCGTAGTAACCCAGGTTCGAATCCTGGTCCCGGCATTTGCTCGGGCAAAGGACACTTCTTTTGTTGAACTCGAATAACTTTTATGTTAACCCTCTTGCCTTTCTAATTTTTGAAATGAATTCCCACGATCAGTGGTAGTAAATGATCCAATAAAAACATAACTTTCAAGTCTTCAAGAGCCGTGATCGTCTAGTGGTTAGGACCCTACGTTGTGGCCGTAGTAACCCAGGTTCGAATCCTGGTCCCGGCATTTGCTCAGGCAAAGGACACTTCTTTTATTGAACTTGAATAACTTTTATGTTAACCCTCTTGCCTTTCTAATTTTTGAAATGAATTCACATGATCAGTGGTAGTAAATGATCCAATAAAAACATAACTTTCAAGTCTTCAAGAGCCGTGATCGTCTAGTGGTTAGGACCCTACGTTGTGGCCGTAGTAACCCAGGTTCGAATCCTGGTCCCGGCATTTGCTCAGGCAAAGGACACTTCTTTTATTGAACTTGAATAACTTTTATGTTAACCCTCTTGCCTTTCTAATTTTTGAAATGAATTCCCACGATCAGTGGTAGTAAATGATCCAATAAAAACATAACTTTCAAGTCTTCAAGAGCCGTGATCGTCTAGTGGTTAGGACCCTACGTTGTGGCCGTAGTAACCCAGGTTCGAATCCTGGTCCCGGCATTTGCTCATACAAAGGACACTTCGTTTGTTGAACTTGAATAACTTTTATGTTACCCTCTTGCCTTTCTAATTTTTGAAATTAATTCCCACGATCGGTGGTAGTAAATGATCCAATAAAAACATAACTTTCAAGTCTTCAAGAGCCGTGATCGTCTAGTGGTTAGGACCCTACGTTGTGGCCGTAGTAACCCAGGTTCGAATCCTGGTCCCGGCATTTGCTCATACAAAGGACACTTCTTTTGTTGAACTTGAATAACTTTTATTTTAACCTTCTTGCCTTTATAATTTTTTAAATGAATTCATATTATCAGTGGTAGTAAATGATCCAATGAAAACTTAGCATACAAATCTTCAAGAGCTGTGATCGTCTAGTGGTTAGGACCCTACATTGTGGCCGTAGTAACCCAGGTTCGAATCCTGGTCCCGACATATGCTTTCGCAAAGGACACTTCTTTTGTTGAACATGAATAAATTTTATGTAAACCTCCTTACCTTTCTAATATGTTCAATAAATTCACATGATCAATGGTAATAAATGATCCAATGAAAACTTAACATACAAATCTTCAAGAGCTGTGATCGCCTAGTGGTTAGGACCCTACGTTGTGTCCATAGTAATCCAGATTCGAAGCCAAAATATACTTTTTTTGGAGAAGTTCATCTATCTTAGTTAAGTTTATAACCTTGTTAAAAGTTTAAGCTTTTATTGGAATTCTTTAATGATTTGTAACCTTATTTTAAGTAATGAAATTTGCTTCGGATAAATTCACACAAATATTGCACTCACTCATTCAGACACACATACTCGTACACGTGTGATTGGATATGTAACAATTTATATAAATATTTACTTTGTAAACTAAACAGGAAAACAACCAAACACCAATTCCAACAACGAATTCACAATGTTCAATTGAACTTGTCAAGCACTAACAATGGGTAAACATCAGTTACCCAATAGATGGTTATCATCACAAAATTTGCAATTTAAACTTGACGCAGTCATTGTTCTCGTACTTGTTGTTATTGCTGCCATTCAATTTCATTCAATAGATTGACAAATGTAACACGATACTGATGGTGTACGATACTTTACGTCCATCATGCCAAGTTGCATCCGATTTGTAATGAACATTCGAACTAGTGCTACTACAATACTTCATAGATACTTTGTATCTTTCTGTGATGATGTCTGATGATGTCGATGTTGTTAACAAGCGCGACGTTTAGGTACTTTGGTCACGGCAATCAATTCGTTACTAACAAATACAAATAGCTATTGATTAATACCATCAAATGGTAAATGGGACAATTTAGAACTACTACGTCGTCGTAGTGGCAAGAAATGTTCTTCACATATAGCAGACTGCAGCAGTCCTTAATAGGCGAATGACAATGAGATTGCGGCAACACGTAGCAACATCCATGTTGCAGTTACATTTGTCAATGTGTTAGAAAACTATCTCAAACGGAGTACATACTGAGTATGTGTGTCTAGATGAATAAAGAATGTGTATCGAAGGGCAAGACATCGTGGTCTGTTGTACTTTTCGAATTTCATTTTGGTTTACTTGCTGACTGACGCTTGTAACTACTACTGCTAATACTATAATACATACTCACATATCAGAATGAGAATGTATCTATGTATCTTTGTAACTGTCAATTGTTGATGATGAGTGCAAATTAACAACGACAATGACCGATGTGACAACAATCGATGATCAATAAATAAAGCTGATGAGATGAAAGCTTAGAATTGAAAGTAACAGCAGAAATGGTGCAGTGTCTATCAACTATTTATATTATAGAAAAGAAGAAGGGTAAGAGAAAATTGTAAGAAAAGCAACAACAGCAAATGTCCTGCAAGTACAAGTACTTACAACTATTGAATTAAGTGATGTCAAATATTCTGGGTTTCAGTTCAAAAACAGATATAATGCGAGTGATAAAGAGAGTGGGACAGAGAGTATTATAGTGAAAGATTGACATGAGCTGAAAGGGCCTGACATAACCTTTTGACAACACTTCAAAAACTTTGATATTTCAGATGCACTCTACAAATTTCTTAAACTATTCACACACACATGGACATTGTGTGTATGTCCTTAGGCTGGTACTATGTAAGTACTATATGTACATGTGTGTACTTTGAAATAATTTGTGTTTATAACAAAAGGTTCATCTTGCTTAACCTACGTTTCTTGTCATCTTCTGGTTGTCTTCTGCTTGAACGCTTCTAGTAATTTGTACTACATACTTTAACCTTCTATGAATGAATGCCTTCTCTCTCACACACACACACACACACACACACACACACACACACACACACACACACACACACACACACACACACACACACACACACACACACACACACACACACACACACACACAGATAAACATGTAGGTATCCTTTTAATAAGATACATAAATAATATACAAAATACGATGAACACGTGCGTGAGAAATGTCTTATATTTTGGACATTACCATCCAGTCATCCAACCATCCAACAATCCATGCCTTCCTTGATCATCAACCATGACCATGACATGTCTGCTAACCAAAAATTTGTATACCATATAACTCGTATATGGTTTCACATCAATTGGTCATACACAAACAATATACACTTAGACATATTTGTATCTACAATAGTATGTAAGTATATTTTTCTGCTGGTGTATACCAGGACATATGTTCATTTTGGATAATATTTGTATTTGTGACAGATTTTATAATAAGATTTAGGGATAGACATGTTACGCATAAATTGTTTGCTATAAAATATTTATGAGCTCACAAATTTGCTTGCTCGGCAATCGTTGGCATTTAGTTTACACAGACTCCTCTCTAAAATGATGTGATGTGTGTCTCACAAACGTGTATGTATATTTACTAGTAAGATTAAGAACATCCGTCGCCATTATTACTCTTGCCAACACAAGAGTGTTTCCTGTTGACTTTGAATACCAAAAACCATGTCTCTCAAACCTATCCCAATGCTATTATTGCTGTTTGATGTTGATATTCTTCTAAAATTCATAGGCATATGTTTGTTAGTAATTTCAAGAAAACGTAAATAAAACATAAATCTAAAGTATTGATGTATTTTCTTATGTGTCGTATATTTTGTGAGTTATGTGAGTTTAGATCAACATGCATGGTTTTAAGTTTTCAATGTGGTATTAGTAATATTAATTGGTTTTCAGTTTTCAAAATCATTCCATGCCAGATTAATATTGTTCATATAATTGAGTTATACTATTTATTGAGTCTTACAATATAATATTATAGTATACAATTAAAATCTTAAATGGCATTTAATTGAATAGTAAATTCATTGAAGTTTAGATTTAGTTAACAAAGTAAATAAAATCTTTCATGGAAGTCAATTAAAACTATTCAGTAAATATTGTACATACTACTACTGTATACTAATAAATATAAATATTTATTAATAAAATTATTGCTACGAATTTTTTCGAAATTTTACTTTATTGTTTTGTTTTAAAATTAAATTATTATTTTTTTTTTTTTTTGATTTGATGATGGAAAGAAATTTCCTTCTTGATTTTCGAATGCATTGGGGAAATGTCAACAATAAATCTTATACAATCAAGAAAACTTTTTGACTCAGGAGATTTATGCACAACTAAAATAAATACTACATACACAAACAAATATACGAATACAGTCAAAAAGTATGTAAAAAAGTACAATAAAATATTGTAAGAGAAACATAAGAAATGCCTCTAAAGAAACACACAGAAATAACATAAGTAAATATTCAGCATCATTCAGTTACATCAGAGATTTTATACCCTTTACAAGTGATGAATTTGTTTGTGCCATATGCTACCACTTACATTTGTCAAATTAGTCAACATTTTTATTGTTCTTTATCAAGCTTAACAAAATACTACTTACTAAGTTGAATGTTTCATGGAAGACACTTAAACAAGTATCAATGGACCTAGTGATTGATGGGGATGGCTACGGAAATTCGAAACTCCCAAAGAAACAGCTAAAAAACGAACGTAACTTTCCATTGACAAACATTTTATCGAATCACCCATTCAGTATTCATAAATATTTTGGGAAGGAAAGGCAGCAACACATCTGCCCGGGTATCTAGTACTAGATAATTCTTAATTGACGTGCAACAAACCCCAGCTATCAATTGCAATGAATTCTTTACATCAATCGTTTCGAAACTTCTAAGCATATATTAGTTCTCAGAAACAGTTTAACTAAATTAAATGAACTCTTTGTAAATGATGTCTTCGCTACCGAAGTATGATGAACTAAATTAATTTTTACCTACTGCAAGTCTTATAAACAAAAGTAAAATACTGATATCATCTTGTTACAAACTCCATTACAAACTCAATGCATCATTCACTTAATGTAAGGTATAAGAAGTCAGTTGAAATGTTTAAAAGTAGAAGTGTAAGAGAAATAAATGGTTTGTAAAATAACTAAAGACTAATTTTTTGTTCTCTTTAAGGTCAAAAAGGGTCATCAACTTGGGATTTAATTTTCTTGTTTGTTGAATATAAAACAATTTTTTGTTTTTTTATTATTCAAAATGTTTTCCCTTTTTCTTATCATATACATAGTTTCTTTCAAATATTTAATTTAAATAAAACTTATGCTGTGCCTCACTTTCGGCTTAATAAATTTTCATAAAACAATTTTACATTTTATACCATTCCCATGATTCTTTCTCATGAACTCACATAAACATGTATGTATGTATGCATGCCCACCCTCCCCAATAAATGTACATTAACGAATATTAATAAAAATATTGATTTTATCATTTTAATCAAAGAACTTCAAGAACATGATTTATTCCATTCCATTCAGTTGAATGATGCTATTAAAGTAGTAATTATATTGAAATTAATTTAATTAAAAATAAATACATTTTATTTCTCAGATGACATGATTTAATTTTTAATTTTTTTGACTCTCCACAATCACAGAAATATCATTTAAAAAATAGAATACCTTTCAATGATTTGGTTGAATGAATTTAAGCTTTAAATATCGAAACTACTTATTTCTGAAGTAATAAAATAAAATAAAATTGATGAATTAAATGAAAATGAACAATGTTGTAAATTCCCTTTAAGCCTCGTGTTTTGTTCCATTTGCAATGGTTTCACATTTGGATAAATAATGCATACGATAGACTCGTATGTAAGTCAAATTCACCAGTTCAGAGGATTGAAACATTGTAAGTTTTGGTTTCAGTTGACATTTTGAAGGCAAAACAAAAACCGCCAACAAATGCACAACAAATTGAAATAAAATACGCTTAAATACAAAATTTGACCAAAAAGCAAATTTGAAATTGAATGAAAAATGATGAATTGTTTTATTGTATAATAAATATTTTATGAAAATAATAACTAAAGCTTCGTTCAACAAGTTATCATTTGTTAGACTAGATGAAAGAGATTTTCACTCCACATATTTTATGAACTTTTGAACAATGTGAAATCTTTTCAAGAACATAAAACAGAAATTCCCTTTCAACAGTGGGAAAGTAACCATTTAATTTGAATTTAAACATTTCAAGCACAAAAAATGAAAAATAAATAATTTTTCTAAAAAAAAAAAGAAAGAAAGAAAATTCTTTTGGAACAAAAAAGAAAAAGCAAAAAATATGGGAAATATATAAACGAAGAAGATGACTTACAAGTGCTGCGGTTATGAGTTTACTTAGCGTATGATTAAAAAACTTTTTTTGACAGACATGACGTATACGCAACATTGCTCCGGATTCAAGCAGAAGCTTTAGTATAAAATCGCATATAAACTGAAATAAATCGACAAAAAATGTACATTCTTATAAACATACAATATCTGTGAGTGAATATATTGTATATATGTATATATGTGTGTGTGTGAGGGTGTGTGTGTGTGTATGTGCGTAAATGTGTTAAGCATGTTGAAAATGTGTTGAGTGAATATGGCGGAAAGCAGAACGAGTATCTCATGCAAACAGTAATAAATAAATATTTCATACAAATGCATTTATTGAACTCTTGCATTCTTAAAAGGAAAATAAAATTGCAAAAATACGAGTATAAGGCAGTAGAATAGTATGAAGAGTTGAATTCTGAATATCAGCAAGGACAAAAGAGAAAATATATCGAAATATATAAATGTGTAAGTAAGTCCAACAAGTACACATAGTATGTACATAAGTATATCGAAAAAAAAAAAAAAACAAAATGAAAGCAATAAATTTTGATTTCATTGCAATAAATTCCATTTTTATTTTTTCAAAAAAAAAAAAAAAAAAAACATAATACGGAAATTAAGAGAAAGAAAACTCTTGCAAGACCATGTTGCATGATATAGTAGAACGTTGTACATTATACTGTACTGTAGTGCAGTGTAGTCATGGTCAAGGAAACAATAGAGAGGAAATGCGATTGCAATAAATTACAGGAAATTGCATTGGAAATTTTTGAAACAATCAAATTGAAAGAACAAATGGACAAAGTACATTATATGTATATAGTATGTCATAACATTTGTTGATTCTACAATGAATGAATTCTTTCATTTAAAGTCTTTACGATTATATGGGCAATAAGGAACAAGTATAAAATTATTATACAAAGAAGTTAGCACACATAAAATGATTGTTGAGTCAAATAAAGTTTAATGAAATATTTTCGTGTAATTTGAATGGAAAGAAAATTCTTACCTTATTGATTTTTCGGAAATACTTTAGGTTTAATATACATACTCGTATTATCTTCACACAATTTTTGATTTACAATTTACCATTGTTCACTTTTACAAGGGATGTTTAATAAGTTTTTGGCATTAATATAAAATTTAATAATCCTGAGTATATAAAATTTAGTTCTATTAACCTTATTGGTGTTTTCAAAATTAACTAATAAGTGAACATTTCAGTACCTTTGTCTAATCCAAGTCAAGCGTCTCTCTCTGGATTACACAATGAGTAAACTTTCCATGCCAAATGAAAGACTCATTTACGGCTAAATAGCGGCACCGACTGTATACATACAATTTTGAGGCATCTCTGCCACTTATAACAGTCTTGCCAAAAAATTGTTCTAAAACGGATTACTGCCCTCAAGACTACCCTAGTTAAAAGTCAAAAGCTTACTTGATAAAATCAATTTACATTGCAGCCGTTACAGTAATTGGTTTCAAAGGCATTCAAATATATTGCAACACTTACTAAAGACGCTGCACCCAAAAATATAATAAATGAACATAGGTGAACAATGTTTAAAAGTATTTTGATTTACTATTTTCTAAAATGAAACCAGGTTTCAGAGAATAATTATTTCACACAATGAATCAAATTAAACAATCTATATGAGCACTTTGATTCATAATTCCATTCTACAGTCAAATTTAGGTTCAAATCATAAAAGTAATGCCAATTAGTCACCAAAGAAAATATTGAAAAATGGATGGACTCATTTCACTATTCCTGTCATTGTTGTCAAATACTTACTTACTGTCCCTCGTATGTGGATTGCATAAATAAATAAAATTAAGGATTTTAAATATTTTCTATACTCTGATTTCTTTATATCAAAATGTGTCCAATCAACAAATTTCTTTTTACAAATAAAAATTTGAGAAAAATAAAATAAAAATCAATTTTAAATCTAAAATGAAATCTGAAGAAAATTTGTTGCTCATAAAATTCATAGTAGTAATCTCTTTTTCTCATTTCTTTAAAATATTGAAAGTATTTTACCAAAAAATTGCTTACAAATAGAAAAATCAGAAAAAAAAGAAAAAAAAAAGAAAAATGAGAGATAAAAGTGAATAATAAAAATGGAAAAAGAAAAGAATCATAAAATCTGCACTACATAAAAATTATGTGTATGTCGACTTGATGTTGTACTCAGTTCCAGTTGAAGTTGAAGTGTCACACAACTGAATGCGATCGTATCACATCACATAACATCAACATTCATTTACAATTGAGCGAATGCATTGAAGCTTTTGTATTAAAGTGATGCTTAAGACCTTAAATGGTTTTTCGCTTTTGTTTGACAATGTAAAAACAAAAAATGGAAAAATTGTTGCACGGAAACAAGCAACGCAACTTAAAAGAATGCAAAAATATAAAAAAAAAAAAAATAAAAGAATACTTGCAATACTTCACTCACTCACAAGACTCAAGTGGGCATGAGATTTCAGCAGCAGCAGCAGGAGCAGCAGCACAACGACTCAAATGTATATGAGTGAGAGTCAGTAACGAATAAATATTGTATATAAAGACTTATACACTAACACACTTATATATTGCACTATAGATACACTCACTCACACACATAGATGAATGAATGTATTTATAGATTTAAGTAAAAAGAAGAAAAAGTACTCGAGAAAAATGTTGCACATTAAAGTGTTCAAGGAACATTAAATGTGCTCAACATTTTGTTTCGTTTTGTCTCGACTTGACTTGACTTGACTTGACGTGACTTTTTTTTTCAAAAGCGAACGCATAAAAGTTTTAAAAAACTTAAACGTAAGAAACTATTACAACAAAGAGAACAACAGCAACAGCAACAGCAGCAACAAAATAATCGCAGACCTTGTTATTTTAGTTATTTTGTGTAAAAAATATATGAAAAATGTGGACATTTTATGATTCAGTTATATTGAAGCCTTAATATCCTTCATGACAATTAAATTTGTTACATTACAAACCCCTAATTTCTGGTAAATGTAGCCAATCATTGAATGAATCTTAGATTCAACAGAAACCTTTCGCCAATAGAAGTTTATTTAATAAAAGATTTGGTCATTTTATTGTAAACGAGAGGATATGATCTGACTACGATGCTACTAGGTTAGAGGAAGCCTTACGGTACATTGGATTGCTCTTTATTGCAGTGTTCGCCTTCAATGTTACCAGTACGGGAGACCCTAACGATAGCCTGGGCTACCACAGACATTATTTTTAAGGTCCTCATGCCTACTGAACCCTCTTACTACCCCAGCAAGGGAATTGTAAATGATACTATAGAGAATTATTTAAGCAAAAGGGAATTTTTGTAATCGAACCTATGCTCATATTTTATTAGAAAGTATCCTAGGTTAATATTTACATTGGTTAAAAGTTTTTGATTAAAATTAATATGCCTACAATATCAAAACTGAGTAAAGTTGAGCTATAACACAATAACTTTTGTAAGTAACAACACATTCAACAATTATGGTATAAATATTTAAATTTAAAGGCGAATTTCTCGCTTTCTCTATTGGTTCAGGAACAATTTATATTAATGATAATATTATATGTAATATCTATATGTGCGTCGCATGTCCATCATTTTATTTCTCATTGACATCATTAGACTGTGAAGAGACAATTAACTATTTGAAAATTAGTTAACCATGAAAACTTATCTCTCATTATTAACATTCAACAAATGACAAATGATTTCTGCATGAATTGATTTTAGCCTGAAGACTTCTATAGTAAATATTGTCTGTACAATATTTAGTTTATATTTTTTTCTACCTGTCGCACAGTGGTTCCTTCCATTGGCCAAAAATCCAAAAAATTAATGTCAACATTTTCAAACAATTTCTGCCTTTATAAACAGCTGTTTGTGCAAACTGCACAATAAAACTTCAAATTTAAATGGGAAAAATGAATATTGAACATGAAGATATTAAGATTAATTTTACGTATTACAATATTTTTTAATTGTGGTGAACTTTTAAAAAATCCAGATTTACCCAAGAACTATTTTCTGTGTTTTTTGTATTTATTTTAGAATTTCACTTAAAATTTTAGTTGTGTTCCCTCCTGAATCCCCTTATGATATTTCACGTTTTAAGATTATATAGTGTTCGTTACAGCTGCAGAGATGTGTGCCATCTTGCATAAGAAATAAAATTGAAAAAATTGCATACAAAATTTAAAGAATTGCATAGGGGTCTGGCAACATCCCTTATGCCATACTTCTACTTACCTTTTTTATTTTTTTTTTTTTTCACTAACACACTCAAAATTAGTTGATTGAAGGTAAACTGGATTCTCATGTTTGTAGTTTAATTTTCTCTACTTTTAAAATCAGCTCAAAATCAAAAAAAGATCTGACCAGACCTTAATGTTCGTTAAAGGGTTAAGCTCTGTTTCGTTTATTTCGGGACAGCGAAAACTGCCATGCAAACATAAATCAACGCTATTAAAATCAGCTAACGATTTATTTGACAGTTCGGTATAAAAATAATGAATGCTTTTTAACAATGGATTTACTTGTGTTGTCTTTTCGTTATGAACTGTGTACATTGACTATTATTATAATATATTCATCTAGTATCTCCTTATTATCTCTCTAATAGCTTTCACTTTATAATTTACATTTTAAATTAACTACGCATACAGTAAATTAAGAAAAATTCCAAGACAATTTTTTTGTGGGTGGTAGTGGGCGAAAAGGTGTTTAACCACGCCCATTTTTACATATCATTTTTACACTCCAGAGACATCGTAAGAAACATTTTTTCCTTGTATCCTTATTATTTTTAATCTTTTGGGGGAGGGGGTGGGGGTGTTAGTGAACGTTTCCAATCACTCCCATTTTCACATATTACAATTCTTTCCCTTCAATCCTTCAGATCTGACAATAAAAAATTTACCAGCATTATTTCCACTAGAAGTATTTATGGCGGCTGTCTGCATATAAGCGGACCCACTGTGTGTCGATTAGTTGAACAATCAGAACAGAATGATATATGACATAAGGAAATTTACGTGCGGTCAGGTGTAACAATATAATTAGAGATTTTAATTAAACTCTTATTAAGATGATGTCCTGCGGTTCATTGAAGATGATACAAAGTAAAATGTTGTAATTGACTAAGATTAGTTATTGTATTCATTTGATTGTTTATAATTGACTTTAAGAGCAATATTTTTTTTTTTTTTTTTTTTTGTTTAATAATTTAATAAATATAATATTTTAGATATTTTTAGAAATATAAGCAAGTCAAATTTTTTCTTAGAATAAAAATTCAATCAAACATAAAATTTTTTTTTATTAAAAAAACAAAAAAACAAAAAAAAAATTTTATATCCTGAAATCAAAATTAAACCATTTAGGCAAAAGATATACAATGCACCAAAATAATACATCCATCTAAATTATATATACTTACATTATGCTGCGTAGAGTACAAAGGATATGTCGAAAAAAAAGTGTTCTCAATCAATGGCATTGCTTTCGATGGAAATCTTCTAAAAAGAAAGTTCTTCTTGAAAATCAAGGAGCGGGAACTGCTGTAAAAGATGCTGCACCAGAACTAAAGGTTTACGTATTACCACGTCCAAAGTATGGTGGACGTCATTCCATAACATTACTCACAGGCTCATCCCTTATGGGACAGGATGGTGCTCATTACATAACCTCATTGTTGAGTGCATCCCGTGTACCCATTGAGATCGATCTCATTGATGTGAAGAATAAAGCAGAATATTTCAAATCAGTATTACGTAATCGGGCAGCTGTGCATATCGATATGGATCATGGTTACGCAGAGAAGGCCAAGTCGCGGATAATAGCCTCTAAATTGGACTTATATGTATCTCTTATAAAATTGCACAGTTTTCCAGGATTTAATTGTCGTTTTCCAGGCCTAGACATGGTGCTCATTGGACAAAATAATATAGGTGATTTCTCGAAACTGGAGTATGCCCCAGTTCCAGGTGTTGCCGAGACATTACGAGTCGTTACCGAAGAGAGTATCACTCGATTTCTCTGCTTTGTCTTTGCATACACCCGCATGGCCAAGCGTAGAAGTATCACCATAGCCCACAAATGTACAGAGCAACCTAAGACCGATGGGACATTCTTGGAAATCGCTATGCAACTGCAAAAGCAAAAATACTCAGATATTGACCTTAATTTGATTAATCTGGAGCAGTTCGTTACGGATTTATTATTGAACCCAACAGAATTGGATGTCGTATGTGCAAGTGATCGTTATTTTACATTTATAGCGACCATTTGTAGTGCGGTTTGTGGCGGGGCAAATCTATTTAGTGCCATGGATATTGGTGATCATCATGCAATATTCAAACCATTGCAAACAAAACTCTCACTAACACATTTCCAAAGCTTGAGCCCATATGGAATAATCGCAACTGTCAGAGATTTACTAGAATATTTGGGTTACAAGGAATGTGCCTGTCAACTTTGGCACGAACAATTGCGTACAATGAGTGAAGGTATTAAGACTTCAGATTTTGGTGGCACAGATTCTGGCAATTATGTTGTATGCAATATAATGAATAAAATGCAGTGTAAATTCTTTGGCTAATGAAAAGTTAAAATAAATATGAAATTTTAATAATTGGTCAATCCAAATTTTATTTATCTTATTCTTATGTATTGATAAATAATAACAAATGTTTGTTTAAATTAAAAGTTTAGAAATTCTGGTCTTCATGAATTATATCACATAACATTTCCCCTTTGTAAAAGATTGAGACGCTAATAAAGTAAAGAAATAAATAAAAAATAAATAGTCTTCTAAAAATAATTTTTACATACCTGTTCCGCTTCACTGCGCAAAGCCGCTTTCTCTACACTCATTTTCCAGTTATCATTAAATGATACAATGTCCACAACCTTTTTAAAAGTGACTGCCTTCCTTGGTTTCTTTTTCATCAACACATCGTTATCCTTTGGATACTCAGCCGGTATATCGCCAGACGCTAGGGGTACATTAGATAAAGATTTCGATTTAGTTTCCATTTTAATTACAGAAAATTTTTTTTCGATATATTGGAGAGCTTGAAATAGTTTCTGACGTTTTTACTATCAAATATAATAATAGTTTAAACAGAAAAGGCAAAGTTTTCTAGGTCTATTTATTCTTTAAATTTATTTCAACTAAATTATTTATCGAAGTGTAATTTAAAGTCAAAAATATCATAATATTTAATATTTTAGTCATTCAGCAAGCATTCAACAGAGTTTGCCTTAACAACACTCTATACAAAATGTATAGCAACAATGTGAATCTTCGACTCTACATAACATCAATGATGATATATCGAAAGGAAATGTAATCGTTCCTATACTTTACATTATACTTACAGTTACAGTTACAGTAGATATGCCTGTCTATGATGGTATATGCTGATACGAGTATACTGATGATATTGCGATGACTCAGGTGTAGCTGATAGATGTTTGGCTTAAAAAATGGAAAATAAAAGTCTTTACTTAAAAATCTATTCATGTTACAATTACGCTTAACAAAGAAGTCGTGTCCCAAAATGTAGCTCAATGAAAATAATGTACTTCAAGTCAAACACCAAGGATTATATCTTGAGCGTAGGGTAACGTGAAAAGCACATCTTAAAGCGAAAAAGGAACTAGTCCACACTAAAAACGCGTAGGATGTATTGGTTGTTGAGTATAGGTAACAAAATTCTAAGTACTTTAAGGCAATCCAAAACTTTAGGGTGTTCACTCAAACATGAATTCAATGTGTATATAGTGTGAACTTCTTAAAATTTACAGCGCTTAAACTAACTCCATGCAAAAAAAGTTAAAGCAATGGCTTCAACTTAAGGCGGAACTATAATACATAAACGACGTTATCTTGCAAATCGACTTTAGATGCTTTCGTACAGCAAAACACAAAAGTTGAAATGTATGAAATCGTATGAAGCGAACTACACAGCTTTGTCGCGAAAGACAAAATGTCAAAAGTCGATCAACGTGGTCTTCAACAGGAAACAGTATTGGTAAATGGGAAAAGAATTGGTTTGTATAAATCAAATTTAAATGCGTTTTTCTTCAATAATTATTTTATCTAATTTTCAAATTCACAGCTGATTTTTGTTTACTGAAGTCAATAACGTTGAAGTCGTTTGTGTTGTTCGACGTCGGTTGTGTTATTTGAAGCTGCCATAGCGCTGCTTTCGAGATTGCAGCTTATCGTGGCAGTCAATTATATCGTTGGACTTTAACAGCGTATTCACACTAAGCTGAGCTCGAGTTCATCGACGAACTCGCATGAGTTCGAGTTTAAATCTACAACAACCACAGGGAAAATGACTTAAATTAGTAGTTGTTGTAGTAAATTTGAACTCGGTAATGATATTGGTCACTCTGCGGCAGTGCTGCCAAGTTTTTGGTCATATCCGCTTTTTTTTGGTCATTCTCGCCATTAAACAGCTGATTATGCACAAACCAATTTGCAAAAAAATTTAAATGTATTTCTCGCACAATTTCCATTTTAATTTCTCACACAATTGGCCACAACGTTATATTTGTATGTACAACCAAAACAAAGAAACAGCTGTTTTCAGAAGTCGCAAAAGGCCAATGTGAACGGTTGCCAGCGATCTCGCAAGAACTCGCACTTGAACGTAGTATTACTCAGTAACACAGATAATTCAGTGCTGGGCATTAACAGAACACAATCGAACCCTAGCTCAAGTAAACAAATGTGTAATAGCCTTTCCACACCGAACTGATTCAATATGAATCGATTTTGCATTCAGACCGGCGATTCTGGATCATGAACAGTTATTTTTTATAATTTTTTATAATAGAACGTGGCTAATTGGGAGATATTTAAATGTTAATTGTGTGAAAAATACATGATTAAAAACAATTCGCTGTGTATGCAAATAATAATATTATTTTATTAAAATTTAAATAAAATTACAATTTGAAATTTTCTTCAAATTGTTTTGTGCCATGATCAGCTGTTTTTTGTTTTGATTTGAAAGAAAAAAAGAGCAAAAATCTGTCAAAAATGACAGTTCCTAATCGGAAATAACCGAAAATGTTCAGGCACTATCAGAAAGTTTTCAGCCCTGTTTTGATTCACAGCCGATCCCATTGTTGAATCTACCTGAATCGATTCACATTCTACAACAACAACAACTGTCATTTTTCCTTGTAATTGTTGTCCGATTTAATTGTCAATTCAACATAGAATTGATACACGTTCGGTGGTGAAAGCCTGTTAGTCAGTTTCAAAAATTAACTGCCCTACTCGATGGAATCCATTGAAAAGAATTAAGTTGAAATTGGGTGGAAATGAAATAGCCAGAATAGAGGACATAAACTATATTAATCGATAATTTAAAGACAATTTAGCCCAGTTCAGAAGCAAGTACACTTAGTTTTTCTTTTGCTGTTTGTTTACATTTGTGAATGCGAAAACAACTAATTCACACTGAAATCATAACAGGTTGTTCACGTATTTTTGAGTGAAGACATTAATTAAAATTATGCAACTTTACAAAATATTATCAGTGAACTTTGGTATGTAAACAATTACAAGATAAATAAAGACCTTAACATACCTTTTGTCAAAGAAAAACCCATAATGGTGAGGTATAATAGAAATACTTGGAAAACTGAGTTCCCATGAATTAGCTACAAATATCCTCGATATCAATAAGGCGGTTAAAAAGCTATAATATCCCAGACTTACCAAATATACATATATATTTTAAGTGTATAATAGTTGGGCTCCCTGGAAGTTAAATATTTCTTTTTGTAAAGAATCTGAAACCATTAGAATAATGAATAAATGACAGTAGCATATAGAAATATATTTAAAAATGAATGTATGAAAATATGAATTAAAATCACTGAAATTTTAAGATAAGCGCATTAAAGTAATTAAACTCATTCCAATTTTATCCTTTCATTGCTGACATTTTGCAAATTTTGCCCAACTCAACAAGTTTCTTCATTGCATAACATAAACTCAAAAGTTAATGGTTTTATTATGCAAATGTTATAGTATTTTTACCATAACAACTTTCACTCTTACGCTCCCACTCTCACTCTTACTCTCCCTCCCTCTCCCTGTTTTTTCATTTGTATCTCTCTATTTATATATGAATGGGTTTTTGTCTGTGTAGAACGTAAATATCTATGTATCTCATAGTACTATGTTGGCATCTGTATGAAATAATCATGACAACACAGTCATTTCGTTTGTCATAATTTAAATGAAAACCAACACTAAAATTTGCATAATTTCAGTGTTGTTAGTTTGAAATAAAATTTTATACTCATATGTTTTGCTGATATATGTATACTTGTATTAATGTATGAGTATGGGAATATATCTTTATGAAGATATTATACATTAAGGAAGCTAATTAAAGAGAATAAAAAATTAGAATATTAAAAATTTTGTAAAAAGCACTAAAATGTATCACGAAAGGTCGTAAACATTTTATATTTGTACAAAGAAATGTTGACTGTAGAATGATAATTATAATCAAATGCAATAATTAAATCTTTCACCACTGTTTATGATATACGATTATTAATTAATTATTATAGGATTTTGAGTTATTGTTTTTTTTTTTTTGTATCATG
This sequence comes from Amiota mariae, assembly GCA_035041805.1. Lineage (NCBI taxonomy): Eukaryota > Metazoa > Arthropoda > Insecta > Diptera > Drosophilidae > Amiota > Amiota mariae. The sequence continues at coordinate 5,307,748 of JAWNKV010000286.1, forward strand.
CAAAATTATTCTTGCAAATGTCATGATGAGGAAAAGATATAAAGCATTCAATTTTAGTTATGACAATATGAAAATTCATTCCATTACTCATATCATGGTTGTTTTTTTTTTATCGATGGCAGATTTTTTTAATGTAAATGTAAATTAATGTAAATTCATTCACCATCGCTCGATTGAACCCTATATTTTTATTTTATTTAAAGTGTCACAAAAAATGATTTTACATAGTATGAGGCATTTATCACACATTCACTGCACAGAGATGACTGAGTATCTATTACACTTTTTAGTTTGGCCCCATAAATATTCCACTAGCCATTTTAGTTAATTCGATGATGTGATATGATAATAAGATAAAAAATGAAGTACATTTTGATCTAAAATATCTATTGTGTTGTTCAGTTGACTTGTTAGTTTCAGAATAATGGATTATATCTTTCACTCTCATACTCATAGTTACTGAAAGCATTAAATTGATTCACCCCCAACATAAAAATGTTATTACTCGAAATGAAATAAATAATAAGTGATTTTTTAAGATTCATATAACAAAATATTTTTACTATATACAATATTACTATGGGCAGACTATTTTTTATTGCAAAATATTTTTTCCCATTCAGACTTCATAAGAATTCTAATAACAAAAAAACAACAAAAAACAAAGGATGCAGATGTGGGTATAATATGATATTATGATGGTTATGCATTGTTGAATCATATTATATGATTGCAAAAAAAAGATAAATTTTATGTTGAGATTTTTATTACAACCAAACACTTATGTACTTATGACATAAATATACTATCTACTTATAAGTGTTCATACGTCAGATACGGTAACTGATCATAAAATAAATGATGAACCTCTGCTAGTACAACATACAATATAAGAGACTGTGTCTATTTGAGTATCTGATTGTCTGTGTGAATGTGCAAGTAAGCAGACTTTTTAAGCAATTCAGTAAATTTATATTGTAATTTTATTTTATAAACAACAACATCCATCATCAGCAACAACAACAACAACAACAACAGTACACTTCTACAGATACAATATATATTTCATCAAAGTAAATTTTTATGCAACAGTAAGAGGAGTAGATACAGAAACAAAAAACAAAAACAATAGCAAAATGTTAACGATGTTATTATGGAAAACATTTTCATACTCATATAATTTTTACTCAACAAAAGTAGGTAAAAGTATCATACTATACGCACTTGTCTCATTAGATATTATCACCTTTAGTGTGGTGTTTGTAACGAGATTTCTTAAAGGAAAGGAAATGATATGAAAACGATCAGCCTTACTAGGAAAATTGATTAAATTATGTCCGTTTGGAGTTGTCAAACATAATATGTATATCTAAATTTGAGTTCCCCTTTAAGAGGGTCTCCAGTAGTCTCCATACAAAAATTACTTTTTAATTGAGATTATCTTTGTCATTATTGATTATTCTTCGTTTCTTTCTAGGACAAACTTACAGAATAAGATATTTACATAAGTTTAGATAAGTTTTTTATAGAAAAATTTATTCATATTATATTTAATATAACTTCCTTATTAAGCTGTATGTAGCATTTATATATTTTACTTATTTATTTATTAACCGACCCGAAACAGCTTTGCACGGATTGCATCCAACCAAATCAACAAAGAACACAGTTTGAGTATCAGAAAATTATAGTGCTATTTTAGCTATTTGTTTGTAGTATACTGATCCCGGGAATGGGGACACATATCAGAATAAAAACTATCCTACGTTCAAGGGGGGAACCAACTATAAATATTCACAAAATTTCAATGTAATCAGATGAACGGTACACAACATACGAACAAAAATAAAACACTAATTTTTATATATTAGGAAGATTAGTACGATTTGCTATAATTACCGCTAAGAAAGGGATTTGTGAATATTATTATGTGTTAAGAGAATTAGGACTTTTTATATATAAGAGTTTTTACAATGCTTGCATATCTTAATACATATAAACGAAACTTCATGGACCCATTTAAAAAAAAACCAAACAATTGTGATGGAAAGGTATATACGAGTATGTATAAGTTATGATTTAATCATGTTATTTATTTTTTCGTGTTTTTGTTTTTCATACTTCAAAGTTAATAACGCGCGAAAAGTTTGTAATTACATATATTCAACCAGCAACATAAAAGAACCTTAATATGAATAACAGCTACAACAATAACTCCACATTATCAAGAAAAAAGCAAGGATACATGAACAAAGAGAGCAGCAACATTGATAGAAAATGTATAAACAGCAATGCCTTCTTGGCTATTCAAGGATGCTTAAAAATTATAATTAGCTTATATTGTATAACAAGGAAATTATTCATACGCCATGTTGGTGATTGGTTAAGAAACCACAGATATCTTTTTTTTATGAAAAATTATATAATAAATTATGAAAGATTTAAAATGAAAAGTTTGTTTTAGCTGAGGAAAAATTTTATCTGAAGAGAAACCAATAAAATGGTAAAAAAAATAAAGAAATAGGAGATGTTGATTGAAGCAAACTTTCAATATTTATTAGACACGGGTAAAATAAAACAAATCAAAAAAGAAAAGAAAAGAAAAGAATAGAATAGAATAAATATAAAAATTTAAGAAATAAAAAGAATATAACTTTACTTTTGAGTTTATTTAGGTACATGCCAAATACACAATTATTCCATTAACTTTCCGAGAACCTTGTCAATTCTATGATAAAGTAATCCGAAATTGAGCAAAGGAATCACTGAACTTGAGCAATTTATGATAATAATAATTTGTAACATGACTTAAGTAAGCACTCAACTGGCTATAAAGCGTACTTCGAAGAACCAAAACAAAGGATAAAAAAAAAAAAAAAATTTAATAAGAAAAAAGACTTAAACAAAATTTTCAACAAGAAATAAAAATCAATTGAAGAATGAAAAGTGTCTATGACAAGTACGTTAAGTCTTAAGAAGTAAAAGCTAAAAAACTGATACGAATAAGAGTTCTAAAGCCAAATGGGCAAATGAGCTGCTCAAGTAGCAACTGGAAACAACAGCAGCAAGAACAGCAACAGGAGTAGAAGAACAGCCAAAACCAGAGACAGAGTCCAACATGCTTCATAAACTTTCAAGTTTTAAGTTGTTAGAACGTGTATTGAAAGTTTCCTCTTTTTTTTCATTTTCCATTTTCTATTTTCTCCATTTCTTTTCTTTTCTTGTGCTCATGCTATGCCAGCCAGAGTAAGAATCTTATGGTGTTCAAAGAATATAATGAAGCAAGTCAGGCAGGCAAGCAGAAAAGCAGAAAAGCAGGCAGCCAGGCAGGAATTTAACCAGCCCACCTACATTTCGATAGCTGGTAACTTGCTTACTTGATAACCTACTCAATACAAGCTGAAGGCAAAAAATAATATAGCACAGTATATGGCGAACATGTATCGGATCGCCAGGTTGGCCGCGTACTTAACTGGTTTGGTTAGACTCAGCTTGGCTTGGTTGAGATACTTTGACTTACCCACTTACCCGCCTCACTGTTCCACTCACGGCTGTCATCTTCTCAAGTTAAATACTCACGTTCGAAACACTTAAAAAAGTGGATAGAGGGAGAAGAAAATTAAGAAAAGTTACTACTCATGTTGGCTGGCAACTTCCTGGCCGCAACGCACTGCTCCTGAAAACTTAATTAAAGGCAAAGCAAATTGATTTGTTCTTCGTTACACTACTTCAATGTCGGAACGTGTATATACACGAAGAATATTTCAAGTGAAAAGCAGTAGAAGTTTGCTGAAGCAAATTAATATTTGCTAAAATCAATTTATTGAAAATGCGAGAATATGCTAAAGCATTGTTTCATTCTATACAAATGAATGCATTGTATCTATGTGAAATAATTAATTTTTGGACACACAGAGCAACAGCAGGGTTATTTTGTCCAAAGTTTGCTAAGCCTTACAATGAGTTTGACTTAGTTTGAGCCCAAAAAACTCATACAAACATAGAAGAAATGTTAAAAAGAGAGAAACTAATAAGAAAAGGGCTACGAGAACAAACACAAAAGTAAAACTTTTACTCATTAATTTTTATGATTATTAAAAGGAAAAATGCAAAAAAAAAAAACCAAAACAAAAAAATTGTATTCCTTTTTGAACAAACAAATGAGGATGATGATGACCATAAATAACAAGCCATTCAAGTTCAACTCAACTCAGCCATAGCAGTGAACCAACAAAACCCCAAAGTGAAATACTTAAGGTTATAAATTTTTCGCAAACAAATGTCGAACCACGAAAACGCGGTTGCTTTTTAGCCGCCGACACCCACGACAAATTCGCAGATTATGGCGTAACAGCAAAACTTTTGCATTCAACCAAAAGTTTTTACGCTACAATACTTTATAAGCTTAAGGCAAGTAATACTACGACATGACAAAAAAAAAGCAAAAAAAAAAGAAAGAAAGGAGTAAGGAAGACTGACGACGAAGGTATCAGGAGAACTTACGACAAAAATTGTTGAAATAACTTTGAAGAAACACCGCAGTGCTACACAAATTCAAATTGAATACACTGAGAGTCGAAACAAATAAAACTTTTGAGGTAAATGAGTTAAATAAATTAATAATGAAATCCTATACCACAAATCTAATTAATACAAAAATAAGTATACAATATTGCAATACACGTCACCTGAGCTTCATTAAAAATGTATTTATTAGTAGATTTTAAAAGGAAAATGAATCAAATTTCCATGATAAAAGAAAAATATTCATTTGTTCGCATGCATCAACAAATATTGAAAATAAAAATAATTACTTACTCACGAGAAGAGTATTGAATGGATTGTATAGATACAAAAACATCTATGTGTAACAGTAAAAATAAAAACATCAATTGTTTGAATTAGTTTTAAAACAAAATAAATAATAATTCAAAATCCTAAAGTTACGGGTTCGATTCCCGCTCAAGTCTGGTCCTGTACTTTTCCAATTTCCTCCAATCCTTCCTTACTTTCCCCCTGAGCTGAATGCCTTTGTCGCTATTGCTCATATTAATAACTAAATTATAATTTGTAATTATAATCTTAGTTCTATATAAATAAATAAAATAAATAAATATAATAAATTCAAAAATTGTTTTAGAATGATATAAATTCCACAGACAACAATTTGAATCACTTTCGGTGAACCAAAAGCACTAAATACTCTTCAGCGGTAGAACTCTCGCTCCCGATTTTTGTTTTTTTGCGAAAGGAAACACGAAGCTTACGGGTTAACATATACCAGGGACAATCAGTGCTCTGCCAATGTTTTCTTTATATTTTTTCACGTATTTCCTTAGTTGCTCATTTACGTGTTTGTAGAGTGAGGGATGTGAAAGTGAGTGAGAAGTGTGAACAACTGTCGCTGAATATAAACACAAGTAAGAGAACTCAAAGAAGAATCAATGATAAGTGTCGCAACAGAGCCCCTAGGTCTTAAAATCTCTCCATCGATCGCCTTTTTTGACGGCAAGCTACACTCTCCAACAAAGCGATGCGCTCTTTGATAAACGACGTCATCTCACATGAACTCTAACCGATAATAATACGAATAAAACTTTATAAACATCCTAAAGTTTTTCTATGAATATAATACAAATTTTTATTACAAATATTAGATTGATTCGCTTTATTGCTTGAACAGCAAAGAACAATTTTATTAAACAAATTCATCGCACAACATTTGGAGGATGTTGAAAATTCGTCTCTTTTTATCTGCTTCCATCATTCCAAGGGACAGTATTCTACTGTTCAGTATTGTCTACACAAGTAATGGTAAACCATTAAATTAAAGAAGTCCTACAAAGTTCTCGTCCTGGGAGGTATGACATGGCCTCAGATAACATATTTCTTGACAAAATGTGCTCGCTATCTCTGGTAAACACCCTCTTAACTATTTTCTTGATTTTCCTTTATACATATAACTAGTGCCAACACTGACTAAGTATTATCAGTTTCAATTGCTAGACACACCATCGTAAAGAGGCGTATTTTCCTTTTTCCAACATGTCACTAGTATTCCTAAGTGTCTAATGCTTGATAAAGTGAAATAATTTGTAAAAATCATTCACACTCACATTGAAGATTATAAATTAACAAAATTATTTCCAAATCATTTTATGGGAATTTTTTTTTTCAAGTGTACGACGACTGCATTTGGCAGCAAATTTATTGTTGTGCCTCATTTGCACCTGTAAAAAGTCAGAAACTATGCCAGACAATATATCTTTGTTTATATGTATATATTTTCATTTTTTTTATATTTTATCAAGTGAAAGATAAATAAAGTAATAGCAACGAATATTTGTGCATTTTTCAGTTAAATATAATTTTTTTCTTTATTTTTTTGTCATTACGAGTATTTTCTTTTATGTTTATTTTACTAATAAAAAAAAAAGTGTTTTGTCCTGATTTTTAATTTTCTCTTTTTCTACTGTCTGCAAATATTCCATTATACCCTTTTTTTTAAAGCGCCTTCTCTATTTCTCAGTAATTCCATAAAACGTGCGGATTCCTTCTTTTGTGATATTTTTTTTTTTTTTTGTTTTTTTTTTAATATTTAATCTCCGTCGATGAATATTTTAACCCAAAGATGAACAACAACAGTAAAAGAAGGACAAAAAGGTAAAGGTTTTAATGACACTTGTTTCGGCTCCTTCATCAACAAAATCACTTAAATTTGTTAAATGAAAATGTCTTCATTAATAAGTTTTGCTAATTTTCATTTCTTTTTCGGAGATATTTTAATTTTGACCTAAGAGCAACGACCTGCCATAAATATTCTTAATCCTATCTGCATATAAAAAGCGTCTATACTAAAAGTTTTAATCAATTTTTTAGTTAATAGTATAAACAAGTACATAAATAAATATTGTAGATCATAACTATATATTATTTTTTATACTTAAGGATTACAAAATAAAATAGAAAGCATTAGCTTCGGTCACACCAAAGTTTACATACACTTCATATAAGGTTTTTATTTACTATTTATTTGTTTAATTAAGCTTAATTTTGTCATGATCTCCTAAATATTATGCATTTCTACAGTAAGATACCTGTGAGGTTAAAAGTTCTTGTATAAAAGTCAAACTATCCTGTAAACTCGGATGAAATTTCGATGGATTTTCTTTTTAAAACAATGAACTAAGACTAGTTTACTTATGGAGAAATAAACAGTTATGTCTAAATCGAATTCATACTAATGTATATTTTATATTGACAAAGTCTACAGTTACCTTCTGACCAGCAGCCTGTTTATCCTTTCTATACCATATAAGGTGGCCTGGTTCTATGTAATACAAATATTATACTAAAATGAAAACACATTTTACATTAGTGTGAAGTGTGTAATAAACAAAAATAAAATGAATTTACTTACTACAGCAGACAATGAAACTAAAGTAGGTACTTACAATACTGTATAAAATATTGCCCTAAGAAATAAAGTATACTTTTGGGCGCAGAACAATACATAAACAAATATACATACACATAAATATTATTATATTGTCTCTCATATAAAATTGCCATTTCCTCTAACCAACCAACTAAGTATTATAGTTAAATATTGTAGATAGACAACTAGACAAGGAGACTGACAAACAAACTGGGAGACATCCAGGCAAGTCAAACAAGAAGCTTGCTAATAATAAGTAAAAGCATTAACAATATGTTGATTGTTGTTCTTAACATTGTTGTTTATTGTTGTTATTATTATTGTTTGCCATTCTTATTGCCTTTGTAAACACATAAAGAAATAACATGAAATGTGTCATTTTAATGAGATAAATTATAGCCAAAAATGCTTTTTACCCACAAATATTTACAATAAATAACCACAGGGGGTTTCTTTCTTCAATGTAGGATATCAATGACGAAACGTTTAAATTTTATATAGAAAATTTTATTTTGTTAATTTACTTATTTATAGTATTTTATTTTATTTTTTTGAAATGATGAATACTGCATGTACTCGTATATTTATAACTAAAACTAACATAATTGACGTATAGCCTTTGCATTAGCTGTTTATGCATACTTATGATAAAACTATCTACTAACTGGATCTAGATTATGACTATGTAGATCTGATCGTAAGATCACAAGGGAAATGACGTTTGAGTCTCCTTGAGAACTCTTTGTGCATAAGTGCCGCTGCATGTGGGTTTAAGTGAACATTTAGCCTGTCATTGTAGCGACTGCTGTGCAAATTAATTTCGCTCATAACTGTAGGCATCCGAAGATCGTTGTGAATAGCAGAATTCCGAATGTACCATGGAGCATTCGTGATTGAACTTTTTTTATGCACGATGCACATGCAGTGCCCCAGAGTTCGATACCATAGGTCAAGGAGAGACATACAATTGTACGGTATGCCAACACTTTGTTGCTCAGGCTTAGTTGACTGTTAGGTCGCAGCTAATTTTCTTAACTTACCATAGCAAGCTGTAGTAGTGAATGAGATGTGTATTTTCCAGGTAAGACGCTTATCAAGAGTCATTCCTAGATATTTAATACGGTCAACTTGCGGGATGGCAGCGTAACTGTGAGACAAACACCTCGTCTAAGTGTGAAACAGCAATGGGCAGATTTACCCCAATTTATACCAATATCCATACCTTTTTGTCCAGTGTGAAAAGCGATTGAGATATTAATGAACTTCAGTCGTAGCCGTATCAATGGAGCTGTTATTGCAGATTATGGTGGTATCTTCCGCATAAGTAGTTAGAAGGGAGTTATTGCTAGCAGGAGTGGGGAAATCCGCAGTGTACATGGTGTACAGGACTGGTCCTAGTACACTACCTTGAGGAACACCAGCTCCAATATTACGGATGGTGGATTTGGCATCTCATTTTAATATTCATTTCAATGAATTCATCATCTCTAATTTGCATTTGTCAAAAATTTTAAATGAAATTGTGAGATTTTAAATTAAAAATTTTAAAATTTCAAATTTTTGTGACTTGGTGACATGTTTTCTTGAAAACAATTTTATTAATAAATGAATGAATCCATGATAAACTTAAAGCCTTTTCAATTAAAATTTAATCTAAAATGAAATAATCATTGACATCAGCCGGAATAATTTGGCTAATAATACCTTCTTAGAGAAATATTATTCATATTAAACATTCTGATTTTATATTAGGATGGGAATCAACTAAACACAACTTAAACAAACCAATTTTGTTTACTTACACAGCTTAGTCAAGTGACTGTGAATCGCCCACGGTATCTAATGGCCTAGTTATTTTTTGGCGTGATAATTGATAACTTTGTCTTGATGGATTTCTTCGTCTCTTTTAAGTTTGGCATCCATACATTTCCTTGGAAATTGAAAGCAATCTATGGTATGATCATTTTCCTCATCATTACTAAACTAACTCTTTGGAAGATCTTTGCCCCAATTTAATGGCCAAGTTTTTCACAGTAGCTTTGCCAAACAATCCAGTGGCTAATACTTTTCGATAGTTCATTGCTCTATTATTTTGTCCGCCTTAAAGCTCAATAAGAAAATCTTCCCTCTATTGCCTTTCTGATTCTGCTGTTCACACTTGTGCTTCATGTTCTTAACTAGATCCACGTAGGAATCATCCTTACACATTGTTATAAATACTTATGTGTAACATGTCCTGTGTACATACAATATATCCTATGTGAGCACATATGCACGTGTATCTGTAATACTATTTTATTGCCATGTTTTTGTTTTTTTGTATTTGTTGTTATTTATTAATGTTTTTCGTGTTGTTGTTATGTTTTTATTGCCATAAGGGGACTTTGAGATGCTTATCTATGTCGTGTACTAAGCAATTTTGGTGTAATAATTGTTGGCTTAACAAATAAACGTGTGTGCGTCTTTGTGTGTATGTCTGAGTGGATCATAGTACGTGTATTTGTGTGTTTATTAAAATATTTATTGGCTTCACATCAAAAAGGAGGATGTGGAAAGTGTAACAAATATAAAGAGTAAAGAGTAATGCCAAGAGATTCCATCTAGAAACATTTCTTTAATATAGTAATAACATTTTTTTATAAATTAACTGAGAATAAAGAGTCAATCATATAAGGAAAATTTATATTGAATGTATTAATTTGTAATACAATATTTTTCTTATTTTTATTACAGATTTATCTTGTCTTTATTTGTTATTCAATAGCATCATCATCATCATCATCATCATCATCACTAGAATCTATGATAATGACTCTTTAATACATAGTACCAATATCTACACACCGCACATACTTGTCAGCTCAAAGTACAAAATTATGTTACGCTGTCATAGGAAATGATTTGCTGTTCGACAGATATACACGTGATATATCCCCTTAGACTACTAAATGTATATCTTGATATTTTCGGAATACTCAATACACCCATTTCATTTTGCATGCTCAACATGATTGATCACCTGTCATTAATACAATATATAGATGCCACAGAAGCTGCTAACGTCTGCCATTCTAAATGCTAGGAAACTTATATAGTAGATAAAGACAAGATAAGATGAACAAAATGAAAAAAAAAAAAAATAAACTCCATCAATAATGACGATGTAAGCAAAAAACACACCAAATATTTGCTAATGACCTTTGGCCCCAAGCAAAAACATGAAAATAATACGCTATAATGTGATACAAGATGAAAATGATGCTTAATGAAGCAAAAGTAAAGGTGAAAATGGATAACAAAATAAAATAAAATAAAATAAAAAAAAAATACAATAAAATAAAGCAAAAGATTCTTTAATTTTATAAATGTTTGAATATCAAAAACATTCAAGTAGCATTCTCTTTTTATGACATACAAAATGTTCGCTCATCTTTATTTCAAGAACATAAAATGAATGAAGATGGTAAATCGAAATGTTCAGATACATGACAACAACAAAGAGAAAACAAAATACAATCTTAAATTAGACAAAAATTTGCTTAATATTAAATTTTACGTTTCGTTTCCTTCAAATTTCATACAAATTTCCTTTTGATGGCTCAGCTGCTGTTCCTTTCATTTCTCATCTGCCTTTGGTTATGTCTCTCTGCCTTTCGCTCTCCCTGCTCTCCCTGCTCACCTTCTCCTCTTCCTCTTCCTCCTCCTCCTCACCCTGTAGTCCTTTGGTTTTACCAGACATTATACTAAGTATTATAGAATGGTTTTGTCTGGCAATGGCCCATCATAGTCGTCATCGTCGTCGTCGTCGTCGTCACCCTTCTTAATGTCACAATCACCCATTGTGGGGTGACATGGCATTGTGACAGCCTAAATGGCGTTGACAATTCGTCATCGTTGTGTCACATCCGCAGTACTGCATACGGCTTGTGGCAACTTGGACTTGAGTGCTCCGCACATCATCATCATGGCAAAGAATGACATTTCCATTACACGACAAACGCAATAAACGACAGCGTCGACCAAATGGTCCGAAACACCCAAATATAGACACATCCTTCTTCTTTCCTCTTACTGCTTTTCTCTGGATTTCTGTCTTTTTGGCTTTTTTCCTTTCTTTTCCTTTTCTGATATAAAATGTTGGGGTTTTATTTGTATTTTATTTTTTTTTTCCTTTTTTTTTCTCGGTCTATTCCGGTTTGTTATCCTGCTGTTTTATTTGGTTTTTATGATTTTATATTACTATTTTTGCTGTCGTTTTTCTTTCTCTTCTTATTCGATTTGGGTTTAATTTTTATTATTTCGCGCTGTGCGCTTATTTTCTATTGACTTTTATGACTTTTGTGTTATGTTGCGACATTGAATGAAATCTAATGTCTTAAGACAAGCAAAAAATTCAGTACGTGATACAATATTTTATAAAAAAAAAACAGCTTAGAACCGTATATCCTGTTGCTCTGTCAAATTCCGGTATGCAACTCATTCAAAAACAACTCAATTGCCTTTAATATACAATCTTGTAACCTTATGCTTGGTAAATTTCTCTTTACTCACAGCTTCCAATGCGTTTGCGCATTACAAAGTTATCACAATTTACTCTTAAATGTGATTTAATTTAGCGGCTTTTGTTTTGATGCAACTAACTTTCACTTTATAATATTTATTCTAAATACTAACTTTTAAATAGTTTGTCAAAAACATATGTTTCACTTTTAACCACAGGTGATAAGTTGCGAAATTAATGTTTACGGTCATGTCAAATGCAGTTAGACAGAAACATTTTGTGCAATATTGATGTATGTTTTTCTTTTTATTTATTTAATATTATTTGTTAACAATTTAAGGGCTCACAATCATCTGAGTATTTTTCCACACAAAAAATTCATTTAAATTGTAATAAAATATATATTATAGTAGCGGTACACAGGCGCGTTTCTACGTCCCGCCATAGATTGGATTGATCATCGATGAAATCATGTATAGCGAACTGTGAAATTTAAATATTTTATATCTAATTACCAGCACGTAATTATATCTGATCTGTGAATTAGGGTTTGTCCTTTATAGATAAGAATAGAAGATAAATATTAAGAAGATAGAGTCTATTTTTCTTTAAGGTGAGTTTAAATTGAATTTTCTTTTGTAGCGTCTAAACAAACCATTTCAATAGTATAAGTACCACTTCATCACATCATACTGTATTTTCAACTGCACTGCTGTCTACGACATATCAACACTATGGTCTTGTGGTTAGAACAATTCACATCTTTGATTTTCGAGAATGATGGAAATGATCTTCATATTTCAGCCAATTTTCGCAAAATCTTAATGAATTACAAAAACCTTTCTTATGACTCACCCTGTCTATTGGTGAAAACTGTATAAGAATCATTTAGTAGTTTTTGGGTTTATCGCGTTCAGACAGACAGATACGGCGGGGGACTTTGTTTTATAATATGTAATGATATTAAAATTTTGATTCTCTTCTGAATTTATCTCTACTTTCCATGAACTCAGTAAAATAATTCCATGTTCAAATAGTGACCCTTAGATAATGCATACCTAGGGAACCTCTTTTTATGGGACACACTAATATTAACTCTCTACCTATTACGGATCATGAGATAGAGCCGGAGTCGGATATACGGACGGCGGAAGCTTAGTAATAGAGTCCAGTTAGAAGCCTTTTTCACTAAGCCTTTGGCAATTATTGAGTTTAACAGAACAGCAAACGGTTTTTTTCATTTCCACAAGTTCAAATTTCACCCACAAATTGATTTAACCACACATGAACAATTTTCACAATGACTCTTGAGGCGATGATGTTCTGCTTAAATTTTGTGTTGTAAATTGTGATTGTGGCAGGAATTCTATTACTAAATCCATAGCGTAACACAATTTTTCACTTGCGTGGCATTGATGTACCCATGGTTTACCGTCACTGGTCTATTTAAATAATCTTTTTTTTAATTAGATCAGAAATCATATCTATTATACTACTACTACTACTTACAATAACTGTTCGATGACAGTTTTTTCTTTTAGATATCAAACCTATTTACTTTTCTATTCAAATGCAATACATAAGTTGCTTACATTTTTCTTAAATGATTTCTAATTAAATAAATTAAATAACTACGAGTACTTCCCACAAAAGTCAAACAATTCGAATTATTATTTTTTTTTTATGAAATATAAAAAATGTAAGTTAAAAATTTATTTTATTTTTAATTTACCTTTCTTTTAGTGATATTAATCCTTTCCAAATGTTCATAGAGTTGTCCGTGTCTTCTTAAAGTGACTACAATTTATTAGAGTATCAAGTATTTGTTGTCTATGGTATTTCTATTTACTTATTTTTAACAAAATAAAATATAAGAAAAAGAATAACAAAAATAAAATAAGCGTAATTCATTCAATAGATAACTCAATTTTAAATTATAATGGCAATTGTTACTTAAAAACCAATTTAAGGTTCTTAACACTTAACACAGTAAAGGAAAGAAATAAGCAAAAGCTACAAAGAAAAATGGAAATAAAAGCTGCAAACAATTACTAAAATGGTCGGCAATACATTCTCAAAAGCTTAAAATGAGGATAAGACCCAAAAAAATTGGAAAAAAAAAGAAAGGAGGATAAATTGAAAAAGTAGTAGTAGAGAAGAATGAAGGAGCGAACAACACACACACACACACACATATATATATATATATATATATGTATATATATATATACATACATACATACACACACACACACACACACACACATAATGTAAACAACTATTGTAAAAACTGAACAAAAGCAACGAACAGAAAAAAGGATAAACTAAATAAAATGCAGTACAGAAGTGCAGTAAATAGCTTAGAGTGAAGGACGTTTCTACAATAGAATAGAAACACTAGAAAACTTAATATATTGTATCTACATACAGACATACATACATACATATGTATGAATGCATCTATAGAGCGTACGAATGTTTTTATGAAGTAGTGAAATAGAAAACAATGGAAAAAGGAAAGAAAGTTTTACAAAACCATAAGCAAAAATAAAAATCCATTATGTGGTACATAAAAACCGAAAGATCTCTAAATGTTCGCTAAAAAGTGTCTCGTTAAAGAAAAACTGTGATGAACTCGATATGCTGCACATGACAACATCAAACTGTGATTCACTCAACCACCATACATACAACATATAAATCAAAATTGAAATGGCAAAAGGGAATTACACAAAAAAAAAAAAAAAAAAAATAAATTAAAAAAACTATTTGCACAACTTAAAGAGTGATTCATACTATGAAAAGGAAACTGATATAACCAAGTGTAACATAATATCACAGATTCATTAATATTATCATAGGGGAAAAATGAAAATATCAAATGATGCATACTATTTTAATGAGAAGCAGAAAACCAATAACCTTGAAAGAGGGGAAAAATACAAATGAGACTATGTTTGCCAATTACTCCATCTTCATCTTCATCTCTTCACCTAGAAAATATTTGCAATGAGACTACTGCACTAATGAACACCAAAGCCAATTGACCGCTATACCCAACCAAACAACATACTTTGATACACAATATAGATCAATATGAGTAGCTAAAGGTGTTATTCATTATGCTAATGTAGTTCCAAAGAAAATTAAGTCAATTAAGCTATTGACAATTATGTAATGATTAAAGTAAGAGAAGTACGCAAAACTCGACATTAATAAATTAGATGAAGTTGTCCTCAGGAACTTTATATAAACTTCTCTACGTTCTGTTCTAAACTACAATATTTGTCCAAAAATGAAAGAAAAAATCATTTCTGTTTTGTTTGAAAATTGTAAAAAAATGCAATCTAAATAATTGTGTTTACTTTGTAGTGACCGTGTAACGTTTTGCGCTCCAATAAGCAAATAATCTGGACTAGAAACAGCAACAGTAGCAGCAGCAGCAGCAGAAAGAGAATGTTGCAAGAAGAAAGTAAAAGAAATAGAAAAATGACAGGCCTTCACTCAACTGAATTCAACTCATCTCATCTCATCGCAACTCAACTCAACTGAATAGAACTCAACTGAATTGGACGCATTTAGTTATTCACTCACCCACCCACTCACTTACTCACAGGCTCAGTCTCTTAGTCACTCTTAGTCACCCACTTGTCGAAGTACTTAACGAGCAGCAGACCACTTCATTTCGCACCACAGCACAGCTAACCTCTGTGCTACGAATTTATTATAATGAATGAAAATGACAGACATGAAGTGCAGCAAACTAGAGGTTGAATGAGTGACACTCACTACTACATACATATATCTACCTACCTAACCTTACCTCACCTTGCACATGTACTAAAGAAAACAAACAAACCATACATACTCGTATCTTAGCACATGGATATGAAAAAAAGAAAAGAAAAGAAAACTAACCCTAAAGACAAGAAGAAGAAGTAGTAGTAGAAGCAGATTGTACTAGTAGCAGAAGGTATAGCGGCAAAATAACAGAAGGCCAAAGCGAGACTCCGTCGAGTTTATGGTAACAGTTGTGCTGACAAAGGATATTGACGCTGACACTCTAACGCAAATGTTGGCACCTACTACTGCATGCAGTATAATATACACATACATACATACATACATACATACAACCATACTTTGTATGGGGGTGTGTCCCAAAAGAATTCTACTTGCAGACATTTTACTTCTTTATTCATTTCGTGGCATCCTTGACTGAACAACACACTCCCATCGGTACTATAACAGTTTCTCACTCATCGCATTCAATTTGTTTTAACAATCTTTATTTCATTGGAAACCAGACTCTTTTAGCGCAATTTTATATTTTGGGAACAGCCAAAAGTCATTGAATCTAAGTAATTTATGATATATAATTATAAACTTACATTTTCATTATTTCCGATCTTTTCTGAGTTGTCCTTGGTGAAACTTTGTTTGCTCCACAGTGGGGAAATTTGGATAGAATTTTATACAATCATGGGTTATATATAAACTCTTTGTTTTGGAATTCCATGAACATGTTTAAAGATGTTTTCTTTGATCGCGCATTTGATATTTTCTGGTGTTATTCTAATCGATTGTCAGTCAGAACGTTGTTCACTGTCAAAAGATATGAGTTTGTATAATTGTTTATCTGTTTTTTGCTGATTTTTATTCATCTTCAAAGGGATTCTTTAACATCTTAATAGATTCCGTACAACATTTGTCAAGTTTAAACCAAAAACTAGTACGGCGCAGACACCCTTGGGCCACACCTCGAATACTGTAGAGTATATCCAGGTTCTTTCTTTATATCTACTTACAATCTTACATTACATTTTCAGTTGCCACTTCACCTTCTGTTCAGTCAACATCTTCTTTTTTTTTTAAACAATATCAACACAACAACAATATCGTCATCATCTCCATCTCCATCGCCATCGTAGTTTTTGTTATTGTCATCGTCTTCGTTGGCGCATTCACCAACTTTGACAATGGGCAAGTGGCAAAGGACTTTGGCATCACTTAACGTTGCCCTTATTGTGTGAGTTGCTGCTGTATTTGTTGTTATTATTCTAACTGTAAGTATTGCTTTTGCTTTTGTGCCGTTAGCACAATCACCGCGAAATGAAGTCACTCAACACTTTCGTCTTCGTTTTCAACATCTTCAGTTAGCATAGTAGAAGTCGTTGTCCTCAACGTCTGTCTCTACGTATTTTTTTTTTCTTGATTTTATATTATTTGTGCTTTTGTACTACTTCGCTATATGTATTGCTTTGTTGCATTTAATGGATTTTCGTTTCATTCTTGTCCTCTTTACATCTTTTGCCATTTTTCTTTTCTTAAATTACGTGTATTCTATGTATATGTAACTGCATTGTCCTTCAGTTTGTTTTACTAGTAACTTTTCTTTTTTATTGAACTCTGAAGATTTTTCCATTTTAAATCAAGAAAATAAATTGAATAAATTTATAATCTCAAAGCTTTATAAATAGTCTTAAAGTAAAACTGATGCATATCATTGAATTAAATATTCACAAGAAACTTTTATAATGTAATTAAGTCATATGACTGAAAAGCGAGAACAACAAGTATAATAATTTATTATATACTTATAATAACTTGACAGTGTCGCATAGGTACGTACATACACTGATAAGATTAAATTCCGGAGCATTAAGAAATGCAGCAAATATATTGAAGGCAATGAAGAGACTTTTGCAGGGCACTCACAAGAACTCGCATGACTTACTTAAGAGGTCCATCGTTTTTCAATCTGTGTATCTTAAACGACACTTTCCTTCTGCCAACCACTATAACCTATCCTATCCTAAGACATAGTGGTTATTTAATTCAGGGAAACTTGTTTTAAAACAATAAAGCTTCATTACTGGTCCTAGAACATATGTGACTATATTTTAAACTTACAGCATTTTAAAGATAACATTGCCCAAGTAAACTTGGCATTTGCCATTTCGTATTTGGCACAAACCTTGCTACGTGTTTTGCATATTATTTAAAAACCATATTTATACATGGCTAACATCAACAGCAACACAACAGTAACGGCAAATAGCAACAGCAACAGCAACAGCAACAGCAATAACATCAAAGTAAGCAACAAAGAAAAATAGTAAAACCACCAGAAAAAACACAAAAACAAAAAATACGAATATAAATACAAACACAGCCGCTTCCGTTTCCGGTGGGTAAGTGCTGCCTGTTGTAGTGGTAGTAGTAGTAGTAACTGATGATAAACGTAAGCAAAGCAGACGATCAATTTTCGATACACGTGTACATACATAAATATGTGACTAAGGACTGGCATAGATGGGCAGAATGCTTGATCAATTTGCTTGACTTTGATTTGCCAGACCCAGCGATGCTTTGTAGTATCATACAAAAGCCTGACGCTTATTCTGATGCTTAGACACTTTTTTTTGTACTTGGTAGTGTAAATACCAAATCATTTTCCAACACCAATAAATTTGTCAAACATGTTTGCTGTCTACGAGTAAGTCTACCTTAAGAATAAATGAGTCTGTCTATGTATGTAAGAGGATGATGGGGCTTTCCCCAAAAGCAAATAAATTGGATGGTGTTTAAGACATTTTCAAGACAAAAACAGCATTGATGATAAATTATCTTATAAATATTAATCAAATATATTTGCTGTCTATGCCTACCCTAATACTAAGTGAGTTTGTTTATGTAGGAGTATGTTTGAGCTCCCTTTGTCCACACAAACACACTAAACTTTTTATTGGCATGTTCGACGCTGCCTACAACAAAACCATTTACATTCAGCAAATTTACTTTATATTTTTTTCTTTATTTGCAATTTTTTTGTTTGTTTCTATTCTTTTTCTATTCTAATGCATTTTTTATTCAAATATGTTCAGTTGATTATGTTGCTTCGTTCCGCCTGTTTTTTGACAGTTCTAACAAAAAACAAGAATAACGATAACAAACACAATAAGAACAACAACGAAATTTACTATTCTTTTATATTTGGCAAATGAAAAGCCCTCGAATTTTTTTTTTTTTTTTATTATTATTTTATCGTTTTGTAAATAACGTAGGATGTCCCTTTGTCCTTTTTCACTTGCCCCCACTAAGCAACCAGACAGTCTACCAAGCCAAGCCAAGTCAAGTCAAGCAATGAAGTCACAAGGACACCCATAAGTAGGAATTTCCTTTTATGAAAAGTTGGCTAAGGCAATTGATTGTCTTCTCATATTACCAAGTTTAGTCACAGACTTATTCGATATTCAATATGTAATAATAAATATAAATCAATAAATACCTTCAAAAGTAGACAAACATTTTATTTAAAAGCTGAACAATGACAGTGGCCAATAGCCAATAGCCAAAGGAAAATATGAAAAATCCATTTTCAAATATGTAAAAATATGCGTCGCCCCACGCATTCACTTATGAAATTCAATTTTATTTATATATTCAACATCAACTCAGTAGACTTTCTTTCTTTCTTTCACTCCTCAGCATGAGCATCTAAAGTGAAAGTTGCCGAATAATTTTTATGGTATTCGTTATTGATATGATATTGTAATAAAAACATTATTGAAAATGTCTATGCAAAAAAGAAAATTGTTATTTACAGTATTTTTCTATCAAAGAACGAACGAAATGGAAATTTGTTAACATTTTATTATTGATAATGGGGAGAGCGGAGGCCCAAATGCGATCGATACAATAATACACACATATGTACATATACTCGTATTTATAAAGATGACATGAATTTATATTTCTTCCTTTAACATATTATTATTATTATTATTATTATTATTAATATATTTTTTATGCATATTTCCCCCTTCAATAGCCTTGTAGTAGGTCCCATGTGTTGTTGATATTTTTTAATGTACGAGTATGTTTGTATTGACATGCAACTAACATTTATGTATATTGTTAGAAATAAATTAAAACATATCTGATTGAATAAAATTACAAAATTTTCATATGTGTATTCACAAAATTCACAAAGAAAACCAAACATTTTAATTTATTGACAAATTTTTATTATTGGAAATAAATTACATCTAAAAATATTTTATTGAATGAAAATTAAACTTTCCTGTAATGTAAACAATATAAAAGGGGACTAGTTCTTTATTGACATAAACTCAAAGGTGAAAGATTTATTATTTGATTATTATAAAAGTCGAGCAAGGAGTTCAATGTTGAAGTCCAAAACAAAGACGCACATATTACTGTTGACGTATAAGGATATCAAACTTACTTTGTTTATGTAACAAAAGCATGTTTCACAGTCGCAAGACTTGACGCTCTAAAAATAGAGTTCCATTAAGCTAATACGATGAGGTAGATAATGGTGTCATGTCTATGACTTCCAAAGAAATATTGTAATTAGTTAATGTAAAACATAATATTTGTCTTTACAAATAGATTCTAATTATATAAATTGATAAAACAAAATAAAATAAACAATTTACCTAATAATAATAGCCAATTAAATAAAATAACAACAATATAAGTACATATAAACCTTTACATAATTGGGTGGTTTATATGTGCGTGTTTATCATATTATTCTAATCAAAATTAATTTAATATTTAAATTAAAAATGAATTTGAAATAAATGAAAATTCTTTGTTTTCAATAATATACACATATGTGTATTGCAAAGTATGTAAGTATTGTAAACTATATTTATATTATTTTATAAAAACACTCAATAAAAGCAACAAAAGCAACTCTAACAAAAGCAACTAAAAATTACTAAATATTACACAAAATTAAATTAAAATGTTTATATATCGTAACAATAAATATTCTGAAACAATATGCAATGTTGGTGGTAGTCGAGAAATATTTAGCCAAAAATGCACATTAAAATATTTAACAATAACAACATCATCATCATCATCATCCTCATCAGCAACAACAAAAGCAGGAGAAACAAAATTTGGCCGCAAGAAGAAGAGGAAGAAGAAGAAACCAAACCAAAAACCCAACAAAAAAAAAAGAGCAGAAAACATAAAATAGAAACCAACAAAAGTAAAAACATAAAAAGTGCTACAAACAAAAACAATTTACAATACACAAAAACAGAACATCGCCACGAAATGGAAGGACTCACTGCATTCTAAATAATAGTGAGAGATAGGGAAGAACGAGGATTGAACGGGAGAGAATGAATGAAAAAAGAAGATAGAACATTTACTAACAAACAAAACTAACTCAATAAATGAAAAGAGTTCGTGTATGTCCCGACAGGACTAACACATTTTAGTCTGACTGTCAGACTTAGTCCAATTGTTGGGTTAGTTTTCCTGTTTTGGCCATGTAAGTTGGCGTTACTTCTATTGCTGTTGCTGTTGCTGTTGTTGTTATTGTTATTGTTGCTATCATTGCCCTAGTCACAGTAAGTGATGCAGTTGATGTTTCATAGGAGACCATCCGACCGACCGACCAAGCGACCTAACAAGGATAACAGAAACCATCTCAATAACAGAAAGGGCGTTTGACCGACAAGTATGAGAGAGAGAGAGAGAGGGAGAGAGAGTAGAACAATTTAAAATGTTTCATTTGAGGAGGACGACAGTAAATGTTAGTAATGTCTGTCTGAATCCCTTGACTCATAGTACATTGCCCATATGTTGCATATTAACTGGTGCAACATATGGTCAGACAACAATGAGATGATGAGAATCCAAGGCAGTAGAGTGAATTCTGTATGTTGTATGTTGAGGCAGTTAACCGTGAAAGTCACAAATTATACACGATCGCATTCCATGATAGCGGCAATTTGGCAAAGTAGTGAGTGAGAGAGAATGGAATTAAGCTGAGAATGAAATGAGTAAAATGTTTGTTTGGCCTAAAGTGTGCCAAACGAGTGCCATGAGTCTACTGAGTAGGTGTAGATGTAAATGCGAAGACTCAATGAAAAAAATTAGTGTCAACCCCTAAGGACCTTTACCTTATGCTGATCCTTCCGCTACTGATATGTAATTGACAAGGCTGATGTTGATGATCCTTTTTTTCTGTGTTTTTTTTTTTTTCGAAGAAGAATCCATTTATTCTATACTAACAGTTTGCTTTGAGTTCTGTTTCTTTCTTTTTTGTACATATTTACAATTCGGTCAAAGTTGAGGCAATAATATTTATTTATCGCATGCCACTAAATTACCCAACAGCAGTATAAATAATTATAATTCGGGGGATGACTTTATGGTAGACGTTAAATGCTTTGCTCGTCTCTTATGCTGTTTTCATGTTCTCATCATCATCATCATCATTATCATCATAATTATAATCATCATGGTTTTTGTTGTTGTTATTCGTGGTTAAAGTCATCAGAGTTAGACAAGTCTCGTGCCATTCATGTGCCAGTTGGTCAAGAATTGTGCAATGTCTGCAATGTTCTGCCGTCGCCGCATTTCTTATGTCAGTTGAGTCAGTAGAGTTCGTGACGCAAGCCAAGTCCAACAGGAACAGTAACTAGAGAGCACTCGAAGTGTTTAGATCTCAAAAATATGAGCATTGATGATGATAATTTTCTTAAGCTCGCTTTTGAGTCGACCCAGGACTATCATCAAACTTATTCATCCGAAGAGGATACAAACTCACAATACTTGGGCAGTCCAAACTATCAATATTCACTTGCCAGTACAGTGCAAAGCTCACCAGATACCTACAATAATAGAAACAACAATGGCAATGGCAATGGCAATGGCAACGGCAACGGCAATGACAATGCTAATTATCTTCAAGATACAAATTGGCACATACACAACACAACATATACAGAACCCAGTGGTAGTAGTTGCTATGATTCCTTTGAATATGAAGCAAAATCAACGGTCAATGCATCCTGCAATACTTTGCAAAATAACGAAAATGTACCAGGAACAGTAGCATCTGCAATGGTGAAAACAATAAAGAAAGGAGCAAAGAAGCCAAAAGCTAACAGTTCATGCATACGTCACAAATCACAAGACCACAAAGGACCAAAGGATACTATTACAAAGGCTCCAACGATTAGTCCTACTGTTCAAATTAGACGACGACAAGCAGCCAATGCACGTGAACGCAAACGAATGAATGGTCTGAATGAGGCTTTCGACCGATTGCGTGAAGTTGTACCAGCGCCTGCAATTGACCAGAAACTTTCCAAATTTGAGACGCTCCAAATGGCACAAACATATATTACAGCATTGTGTTCGATACTCGAAAGGGATATTGACGGTGGAGTGGGAGGAAACTTTTCCATTTTTACCACAAGCAACCGAAATTTTGCATCTAATAACAATATTAGCAACAATAAAAACAACAACAACGAATTCAGGATTCAATGAACTCATGCAAATGAAGTGAGAGACTAAGTGAAAAAATTGTATGAAAGCCAAAAATATGAAAACACCAAACCGAATAATCCAAAACCAAGTGACTTAATGCTCGTATTTATGATAATAGGTTAAGTTTAAATAATAAAGTAAATAAGTTTAGGAAATACATACATACTATGTATACAGAACAGTGTTATACTTTAAGGAATTGTAAGATAAATATACTAAAATCGAAAATAAATAAAAAATTAAAACTTGCCAAGTTAAAGATTCCAAATATAGAACATATGTACGATATATTAAAGAACGTAACAAATATAGTATTCTTTTCTATCAATTGAAGAACAATGATTGATTTAAAGAAGTCATTAGATAAAAATAGACATGAATAGTTCATAAGTTATGAGGTGCGTTATTCTTTTCCTTTACTTACTTGACAAACATAAAAAACGTGTATTTAGATAGAACAAAAAAAATCAATTAATAAATTTATCTACCTTATACCTTGTAGATGGGCAAAAGTGTATTTCAAGTTAGAGCATTTGTACCAATAACCGGGAGAAAGAATTAAAAACTATATTCCTGATAAGTCGAATCATTTTCTGTTTGTACATCAAATTTTTTATTTCTCTCAAAGAGAAGGTAAAGAGAAAAGAAAACCCATTTAGGGAGATTTAAACACATTTTGTAAAATATTCGTATTTTCAAAACAATAACAAAACACATTAGGAAATATTGTATTAATTTGAAATACATACTTACCTTTCAACTCCTCAAAATCAAAAGGATAGAGCTTCATAGACTCCTTCCCCAACTGCATAATAGAAAAATTGGAAAAAAATAGAAGTAAAGAGTCTCTTCAATCGCAATGCATTGTTAGTACTTTGATTGTTTCATTCTTTGTTCTACAATATTATTTTCAAGATTGATGTTACTTTACAAAAAAAACCTTGAACTGGTTGCATTTCCATTTCGTTAAAGTCTTTGTATTAAGCAATCATTTCAATAAAATGTCCATCAACATTATGCATTCATTCACATTTTCAAATCAGTGATAGTGAAATGCAAATGGAAATTTCTAACAAACAAAAACTAAACGAAGAGAGAACATTTTTGAAAATGTATCATTTCTAATCTGAATTTTTGACTCATTTATCATGTAGATACTTACATACTACGTTCAATAGTATCTAAGCATCTAAGAATTGTACATACGTTTATAGAAACCATACACATTATTGCCCAACAGCAAGTGCAAGTAATTAGGCTAAAAATCTGCTGTAAGCATTTTCATATTTATCAAACATACTATTATACATATGTGTATGTGCATGTCAGGCTTAGAGAAAGAAACTCATTTAATGTTCGCTAAACTGTAAAAAGTTCACTAAAACGTGCCACAAACAATAACCAACCCAACCCAACCCAACCCAATACAACCCAACCCGTAATCCAACCAACCCACAAATACAATCCGCCCATCTTTTTAGGCACAAAGGTGATGTTACCAACAGTACGAGTATCTCCGAGTATCTAACGCTTAACATAGCTTCCGTTTTGTACTGATTTTTTGTTATTGTTGTTGTTGCTGTTTTTGTTTTTGTTTTTGTTGTCAGAATATGTAAACATGTGCCAAGCAAAGTTTTCGTAAATAGCTTTTGTAATGAATGAGTTTATCGCAACACGCCCTCTAGGTGTTTATAAATTTAGTGGTATTCAAGCCACGATTTTATGGTTCTATGAGTCCGTGTTTAGTTCACTTTTTCACGAAAGAGCCAAACTAGGCGCAATTTTACTTTACAGCATCACATTTTGTTAATAATATTGCATGGTTTTACTCACCAAATTACCATCGTTTTACTACCTTTCACAGTATGATTAGAAGGTATTAACACTTTGACTTGATAATTGTGACATCAATGTGATCGATTACAATGTACACATACACATTCAAATCTCTAATAGCTATCGTCCTGAAATTAGATATTATTATTATTATTATTATTATTATTATTATTATTATTATTATTATTATTATTAAGAAATAGGATAACATATAAATTGTTATACTACATACTTAGTATTAATAGCACTGAATGCATGACTTACATCTCCGTCCTGAAATTGATTGAAGACAGTTCTGATAATACACAAGTAGAAGTTTCTTAATTATTGGAAGAAGAAGAAAAGTAGTACCTATAAAAAATTATATCCATAGACTTAGTACAATTAAAATCATAAGTATTTAAATGCACCTTAGATGAATTTTTGTTTTTTATTTTTTTTTTTTAGAAAAATTGCAAAACATATTTAATATAACTGCAATGTATTTTGTATAGAAAACTATCACATTTTTTAGGTTATTCAAAATAAATTTCTCAAATCTTTATGGCATGACAATTTACACTAACCGAGATACAAAATTGGATTTGAAATGTTTATAAAATTCGTTGAAAACAGAAATATTATATTCTATAGCCTCTTTTTTTTTTTTTTTTGAAAGCATCCATTTACTGCGTGACTGAACAAATCACTCCGTCAGCAAAATGATGATTCTCTTTAATGCTAATTGAATGATATTTAATCTCAATATGTTTTCATATGTAAAGTTTCTTTCTTCAAAAATTATGGTACTTATTTGCAAAGCTACAGGATACATTAATTGCATCCTTAACTTGCATAGAGAAGCAATTCACGTGTAAATTTTGTCACGAAATCTCTATTAGCAACCATAACCAACCAATTAAAATTGAAATCTATCTTAGTGTGTGGAATTGCATCCTTCTTAGTTGTTGTTTGTGTTTAAGTTATGCAACTAATTTACCTCATTGCTATATGAACAAATATGATAGATACACAAATCATGTTATACGAGTATATGAGAAATTGCACAATTAAGGTTGCTGTGGTATAAAGCGAGAGTCCTAATTAACTTGAGTTCATTGGAAATAATAATTACTATGATTATTGTAAGAGTTTAATAAGACGAAATACTTACGATGATACTTGACGTTTGTCATATTACTAAATAGAAACATAATTGCAACAATAAAATGGACATCAAAGCTTTTGTAAATAATAACTAAACTTTAAACATTCATAGAATATAATATTTTAAATATCAATTTAAAATTAGTTATGAAGTTAGTTCAATAAATGTATTTATGTTTCTCATATCCCCGTAATTTTTAGAAAAATAAAATACTTTCCCAATTGCTACTAAGCAAGGTTAAATTCTCATTAGACTGGCTGCACCGGCCCTGACAATCTGTCACTAGTCAATAAAAATTTCATCTACCTACAAATAATGGCACCAATATGGCGGCATACAACTTAATTTTGCCTATCTACAAAATCTCCAGACTGCAATCATGCAACAGCAAGGCACTTAAAAGAATCACGGATGCCCTGTGGTTTGTCAGAAATACTATGTTGTACAAATATATAAACATACCAACGGGTTTAGAGACAATGTAGCTTTATAACAAAGCTCCAGCGCCCTAGCCCATTGGCGCCTGCCCTACGAAGCCCTGTTATAAGGCAGAGGTTAAAAAGACTCCATCCTCATGACCTCCCACTAAGGAGAATTTAGTATTTTATTAGCTTAAATATATGTACGAGTATATATAAATAAATCATTATTATTTTTAATCAAAATGTGCGCTAAATACTCGTATATAAGAAAAGATGAAAAAAAAAAAATTTAAAAGATTAAATAATATTTTCAACATCTAAGACTAGAAACTCTTTCTTTAATATTTGATAACCAGAAGTAGTCAAATTTTCATTTCTTTACTGATATTTCCATAGCATTTTTCTACATATCTAAATATGTATGTCTTGATTTTGGTTATCGTTAGGTAATGTTTTAATCTATCTTTTGTCAAATAATTTTTCTATAATCTTAAGAATATCTTTCTGGATAATGATGTCCGCTTTTGTAAATGGTAATGGAAGACATGTTGAACAAAAGGTTTTTGTAAATCTATACAATATATCTGTGGCAATATGTTAGAGTAGCTTATGTCGTAAAACTATGTTTTGAGATATTGTCCATTTTGTGTTAAATGATTTCTGTTTGGTTTCATTTCGTATTTCTAAGTTGCTACACAAAAAAAAATTATAAAAAATAAAATACATGCTAAATAAATTTTGTGAAATGTTTTTATAAAAATAAATTTCACAATCATTGTTTGAATAATTTTATTTAGTTATTTATTCCAAAAAATTGTTTAAAATAGTTTGAAAATTGGATTTGTGAAAAAATCGTAGCTATACGAATTAATAGTGATCAGTATATAAATATTATTCTATACTATATTTTTAGAAAAATTTTTTTGTCGAAATACGTGTGAGCTACACCATTTATAACTCAAGAACGGCTGGACCGATTTTAACTCGTCTCCGGCCCGAATAGCAGAATAACTATTAAAATCGGAAATCGGAATCTATAAAAAACTTCAAATTGGTTATGTTTGAATTGTAGCTTTGAAATTTAGAATATTGTCTTAGTAGCATGACTTATCATAAAGTATATACAAAGTTAAACCGTGATCGTACTTCAACGAAGAAAAAGAGAAGAAGTAACGAAATACACAAGCAAAATAAAAATAATATAAAAGTTGAAGGTCAATTTGTATGTTTTGTCGTGTGTTATTAACAAATCTATGTACATACAGATATGCCTAAGTTACCATATATCAAACCTTAGTATTATATAAATTCTTCATGTGCGGAGGCTAAAATTTATTCAAAAATATAAAAAAGACTAACTTTGGCTATGCCGACGTTGTAAAACTCTAGTCCGAGTAGTAGTCCGAGAGTCTTGAAATTTAAAAGGTTGGTGGATAAGGGTCATGCACTTATTGTGTCCCAATTTCAGTTCCATTGTAAAAAAAACAGAAAAAGTTTTTCATTTGGATCCCAGTTTCTATGGGGGGTACCCCCCTAGTGGTCCGATTCGGTTGATTCCGAAAAATCTATTGCGTATGGTAAAAAGAAATCTCCGACTCTCTAACTCAAAAACTGAGGGACTAGTTTGCATATATACAGACGGACAGACGGATCAACTCGTATCGTCGCGCTGATCAAGAATATATATACTTTATGGGACTCCGATGTCTCCTTCTGTGTTACAAACTTCATGACAAACTTAAAATACTATTCACTGCGTGAAGAGTATAAAAAGAGTTAAGAGATTTATTGTAGAAGAATATACCTAAATCTTATTGAATTAATATTCTCGAATCGAAGGATTATTATTTTGGATTATTTTGAGATAAAATCCTTTATCATAGGCATTTACTAGTGAGACGATATTGAAACTAAAATAAATAAAATATAATCATACTAAGTTGATATTTCGGATATTTCGTATTTCATTAAAAATTGATTGTCCTTTTTCATATCAATTAACTTAAATAAATTAGATCAACACTTTCATTATTTCTTATTCAATACGAACGAATACAATCATGAGAGAAGAAAGTCCTTAAAAAAAAATTAAGTTGTTCTCCTTTTCCATTGACGAAAATATTAACTAACATAACGTACTACAAATGTAGTACAACATAAATCGTATCATGAACACACACACACACACACACACACACACACACACACATCCTGCCCCTGTAACTTAGACCAATTTGAAATGAGATTGTTTCTCAATTAGAACACATACGTCGAAGACATCACTTGCATATTGATTTTTATAGATTGGACTTGTGTGCCTATCCTGGTCAACTTGGTCATGAGTACGTAATACTTATGTATGTGGTTAAAATTGTAATAAATTTTAGTTAAGCTTTTTGGTCAAGCACTGGAAATAACAACGAACAAAAACAACAAAAAGGACTCTCCTCACATATATTTGCCATAAATAACATACAAAGTCAAAAAAAAAAAAAAAAAAAACAGAGCAGAGCCAACAAGTGCTTAGTTCCCTTTCAACTCCATTCTACTTTCTATCATATGAGTATGTGTTTGGTGTATATGAAGTGTTTGTATTCATTTCCTTCTATTTCATTGATATTTCAACCAAAGCATGTTTCAAATTAGTTCACTATTGGCTGATTCTTTATTTATATACGTAAGTATTTCGGTTTGTTTCTTTCTTTCTTTCTTTCTTTCTTATCCCAATGCCAATCAGAAAATTTATTTGTTGGATGCCAAAATGCTTCAAAGAGGATTTTCTCAAAATTTTCACACCCCCAATTCATTTCATTGAAATTTTGTTTCGTTTTACTAAAGTGTATCTAAAGTGGAACGTGTATGGATTAAGAATAAATATAGTAAAATACAAAAGGCCTTCTTAAGTGGCTTAGGCTGGTTTATGAACTGTCAGTGAAGAAAGATAAAGAAGGTCCTGTGAAACAAATGACAAATCAAACCAAAATCAGAACAATAATGAAGTAACAAATATCAAGCCAATAGACTTTTATTGTCTTGGTGGAAAATCCCATTTTGCTGACAGGCATTATTACTACAATAAATGTACATAAGTTTATGACTTTCATTGATGCTGAACTTGTTGATTCAACAAGACTTCAACATTTGGATGGATGAACTCAAAATTAATTTCTTAAAAAAATATATGCTAGGGGCAGCATTTAATCTGATTAAGTTTAATTTTCAATTCGTTTGCAATTCGTCATGGTTGCCTGATTGATTGATTGAATGTCAATCAATAAATAACGATAATCAATCAATTAATTACAAAAAAATACAAAAAAAAAAGCATACAGCCAACTTCAGTAGCAAATCAATTAAACGGAAATGCTGTCAGGCGGAGCAACAAACGCTTCCTGCCCTCAATATTCGATATGCAATATGTACAATGTTCATATACAAACAAGAAGAAATTTCGAAGCAATAAAAAATATATACCTTCATACATATAGAAACATATAGAAATAAAACATTAAAAAAAAAAACGTATGAAAAAATAATTAACAATATTTTAACAGTCAATGGACTGTTGGATGATGGTCCAACAATGCCATAAGTCTAAAGAGTAACTTGGTATCAGTGAATAAATATATAACTACATACATACACATACATACATATAAAATAGTTCGGTCGGTTTCATATTGTTTTATGTACATATTCGTAATGAATACGCTAGCTACTATACACACATAACGTAAAATGCCAACGTAATGAATGCAAGTAAACTTTTGTGCCTGTGCCATTTGTAAGCGCGCTCAGCCGTGAAAAGGACACTGACCAAGCGTGGTCATATTCCCGTCTCTTTACTTTGTTATTCTATTCACTACTTTTTTTCTAGTATATTCTATCTTCTTCTTTCATTCTCTTTTTAATTTAATTTAAAGTTTTACTTTGGCGTGTGCTGCAACAAAGCGTGACCCTTGTGACCCGCTCTCATGTTGTTGTCAGTTGGCAAGGGTGACTTAACGTTGTGATGATCCTTAATTGTGCTGGCAACGATAGATGATAGAAAAATTATTGTAGAAAAAACAAGGAAAATAAGTTTCAACTTAAACTCGATTTTGCTTAAAAAGTTTCTATAACTTAATGTCGTCCTTGTTTTTCTATTAATTATTAACAGTATTGGAGTTCAGTGACAATTTTATACATTTCATCTACAATATATAGAAATG
Source organism: Amiota mariae (assembly GCA_035041805.1). Taxonomy (NCBI): domain Eukaryota; kingdom Metazoa; phylum Arthropoda; class Insecta; order Diptera; family Drosophilidae; genus Amiota; species Amiota mariae. The sequence continues at coordinate 5,338,634 of JAWNKV010000286.1, forward strand.
CAATTCTCCTAAATGCACTATTATTTTGAGAGTTTGGAACATTTCCAATCAAGACGTTTTTAAGTTAACTACTAAGCAACCAATTGACTTTATCATCAAACACGTGAGAAACATTAAAGTTCCAAAACTTTCTTGCGACGCTTGATCGAAGCCGACTTAAAGAACTGAAATAATTTAAAGCAAATGTAACTAATAATTAGAATGCCAAGTATCAAGGGTTGCTTAAGTTTTAATTTTTAAAATTTTTCTAAAGCTTAAATTACACGATTGATTCAAAAACGTAAATCGGTCGTCAATAGTTTTACACCCGAATGTCGTACTTTTGACAGGAGCTTAATTCGATTTTCTCCCCGGTTTACACGATTGACATAATAGCGTAAATTTTGACCAGATTTAAATAAAAGCATAAACCAACAATCACACAAGCAACCAGTTAACACGATTGGCTCATTTTTATGTTAATTCGATTGAAAATTTGAATGAAAATATTACTTATGAAAAATGTACACGTTGTTCGAAACGAAAAGACCAACACAATGTGTGAAATGTACACGTATATTCGAGACTTCAATCACTTATTGACGCTAATGAGCTGTCGATGTATGCTTGCTGAAACAGGGGTCGTATACACGATTGACATAATCGCGTAAAATTTATTAACATAAACTGGCGACAATCTGTGTATCAGAATGTTCTTATATTTTCTAAGGTTATCAAGGACTTCTGAACACACCATGATCCACTGAAATACTTCCCAACTTAGAAGCTCTTTCCAAACTTAATTCGTTTCAAAATTCAGCAGGAAACTTTAATGGACGAGATTCTTATAAATGAAATACATAATTCAAATTTGAATTAAAAGAACTTAAAGATAAATAAATTAACTAATGTTACACTGATAATAAAGAATATTTATTGTATTTAATTAAGCATTATTTATGTGAATTTACAAATATAATACCAATTTTAATATACCTCACACTTATTACAAAAGATAATAGTACGTAGTAGTAATAATATTATAATTAATAGATAAAAACTTATTCTTAAGCAAGAAAAACAATTATCGACATAAATCAAATTGTGAACTTATTCTTTTGTTAGTATTTTGATCACTTTTGAAAAGATTTCTTAACTTTGCTTACAACATTTTTACACCTAAAAACAAAACTGGATTAAGTGTGAAATACAGTTTAGCCGGAACAATGCATAAAAACTTTGCCTTCAGCAACTCAATCATTTGCAACAGAACTTTCATTTTCTCATTTTCTCATTTTTACCTTTTTAACTTTTGTTACTTTTTCTTGTAACAACTTTTGCTTACTCAAAATGAAGAATTCAAACTACTCGTACTTACTGGGTAGAAGAAATGTTTATCATTATAAATACGAAGATGAAGAAAGCAAAATGAAGTTTTAGTTTGTCCATTGGATTGGTAAGTTTATTGTGGAACGACTTAAGGTGAATTACATACAATAATTTCTTAAGAAAACTTCATTGGAACTATGTTATACATAAACGTATTACTGATTATAAGATTTTTAGTTTTTTCTATTTCGAAACTATTTAATTAGTAATTTATTTAAAAGAAATCTAAGATTTTTACATTGTATTCTTCCGGTTCAACATAAGTGAAAACTTGTTGAGCTACTTCTACTTGGGACTCATTCGATTTGGTATCCAATAATTGGACAGATAATGAGTTTTGTGGAAGCAATTGATGCGTCTGTAGTGTTTTATTTTTAGTTAGGCAATTTTTTACTGATTTTGAAAAGGATTTAAGCAAAGTAAACTTTTGACTCGACGATTTCAATAAATATTTTGATTTTTTTGGTTCCAATGAATTTGCTCCAGAGGATGCCCTTTGGTATGGTAAAATATCCTTGGATGAAAAAACTATTACTGTTGGTAAGCATTTTGGTATTGGACTAGGCAAAGTGTTTTTCTTGAAGTCTCCATTCTCTACCTTCAAGTCTTGTAACATGCTGAGTTTGCCGGTAGTCGTATCAAAAAGCATTAGTTTAATTATTAAATTGTTACCTTTACTTTGGGAAACTTTGGGCATACAAGGATGATTGAAGTTTAGTTTATTTAAATGAGAGAAGGAGCATGAAGGTTCCTTAATTGTTTCTGATACTTTCACTTCTTGAATTATATTTGGATATATTTCATTTTCATATATTCTGAATTTCTTAAATTTCCTTGGATTTTTATTTTGGGTCTTAACAAATTCCGCTGCAACTTTTTCCGGATCAATTCGATCCCGTAAAAATGAAAACTCTTCTAGGCCTGTTTCCAATATTGATTTTCCGAATGCGGTGCTATTAAGAAACATTGATACTGGTTGATTTTTGGAAGAATTTTCTTGAGGATTTCTCATACCACTATATTTCTTTTGTTTCGTATTCTTCATTTTATTTAAACTACTCTGATGTACACGGCACTTTAATGGATGTGGTTGCTTCATTCGGAATTCCGATAAAGACTCATATAAAAAATTTTGCGGCTTCTTCATGATTTTGTTTTCTCCAAGTGTTCTTTTCTTATCGGAGATATTCGCGTGATGATTTCGTTTTTTTAAATGTCTTTTCTTTTTTAATTTTCGATTATCTTGTAAGTCAATCTAGAAATATTAAATATTTATGATTATAAAAGTTTCCTGAGTAGTAATTTCTAAGTGATACAAGAGTTTTCAAAGACACAATTCAGCTTTCACATCTTTGTAACTTGACACTTTACACATGGGGCACCTTATCAAAATGCCACAATGCAATAAAATTGGCGATACTCAGCTATCCCGCACACTTTCAATTGAATTTACGATAAGTAAAGTTTGTCATACGCATATGACGTCACACGTAATAAGCTGCACAATTGAACTGACAGTGTATGGGGCGCTTAATATGAGAAACACTAATACAAACTTACATTATCATCAACGTTTGTATTGATTTTGTTTAAAAATTGTAAAGCATAGTAGTAAATGTGACTTGGTTGTGCTTTCATTCGATTTTTTTTCTTCATTTCGAGCAATTCAGTTTCATCCTCAAAGTATTCACGCAAATTATATATGACATTTTTGATTTCTTCCTTGGTAAAAATGCCACCCATCAATCTGGTAATGCGTAACCAGGCATTTTCTATTTCTATTGCGTTATTATAATCCTTACAACGTGGATTCCATAGACATTCGTTCGCACGATAAAGCTGTATGATTTGGAATATATTGCGCACCTTGCTTAGGCCACGCAATTCAATTCGAGGCGAACCGAGACACCCTGGCGGCATAATGAATACTTCATTTATTTAGTGTTGCAAAATGTGGTAAAGTTAAGCTCAATCATATTGAAAAATGTTTAAACCAAAATAAATTAAATTTTAGAATATTTTATTTTAAATTTTATTTTTATATTTTTTTTGTATTTTGATAATTTTCTCATTTGATTTTCAAATCAAACAATTCATCATTTGACTTACGCATGGGTGTAGTCAGGATTTCATCCTAGGGGCACAATATTTTTAGCATATTGCATTAAATATTACACCTATTATTTTTAAAATGGCTCCTCTACTATTAATAAATAAAATAATTAATTAACTAGAAAGAACTGAACTGAAGAACGTGTATCTTCAGCACGCCGAAGATATTTTAGGAGAATAGTAAAGCTCGTAATTGCTGAGTTTCGTGAAGATATCCTGAAAAACAAAAAAAAAAAATATTATACAAGAACTTAATTTTCGACCGATCATTACTATGGCAGATATATAATATGATCTGGCTGGATTTCATCATATAGTAAGTTTCATAACGATAACTTTAAAACTGAGAGACTAGTTGTGATGGGAAGAAATCATATTACAAATCATATGACAAATGTTTAGCTTTACTACTTAATACTAGAGAAAGAATTGAAGAATTACTAACACTAGATATAAATGTTGGGAGCCGTCTTACATTACACGCTTACTCGCATCCAATTAGTGCTCTCACCAGTGATGCCATTTATTGAAAAATAAAATCAGCTAGATTAGCTGGAAAAATAAATTCAAAAAAGATGAATTTCTTAAAAGAAAAACAGTTGTTTTATTATTCACTGAGTGAAGAGTATAAAAAGCTAGAATTTCCGCTTTTTTCGATTTTTTCCCCACTGTTCTATTTAAAAAAAAAAAAAATCAGCCTAGTGTGAGTCGGACTCGCACACGGAGGGTTCCGTACCATCGTACAAGATTATAAAATTATGTTTATATTTAATAACCTAAAAGTATACTTCAATTAACAGCTCAAAGTATACTACAAAATACAAAAAATTGTTAAACAAATGTTAAATTAAAGAAAAATGCTTCTAAAAATGTATATTTTTAGTATTTTTCGTTTTACACACAGGTGAACTACACACTTTGTGAAAATTTCAACTCTCTACCTATTATGGTTCATAAGATAGAACAGGAGACGGACGGACGGACATTGTAAGCTTAGTAATAGGGTCCCGTTAGTTCCCTATGGGTACGGAACCCTAAAAAGTAAATCTAACAGGAAAACAACTGAAATAGTAACACTGGCTCTCACAGACACAAATTCTCTAATTTTCAACGTGAATTTGCATTGAGGAAACTGAGAGTATTTCAGTTGTTTACAAAACTGAATGACTGAACGAGTGAAGAGCTTTGTGTGTCATTGTTTAGTGCCAATCGACGATACAAATATTTGCACAAATGTTTCGAAAAGGGAGATGGCACAAGCCATTTGTGTCGTAGATGGCGATGATTTTACATATCAACCATTTCGTTTTGATTTGCTTCCAATCTCTTCTCTTTAATGTTTGCACTTGTGTGAGTATTTATGTGTTGATGACGAAATTATATCATTCTTGTGAAATTTTTGTTGTGAGTAGACGTGAATAGAGGGACAAAATAAAGAAATGGCATTTGGTAAAAAAAATTTAAGGTATGCATCGACAATACAAATATTTGCGCAAATGTTACGAAAAGAGAAGGAGCGCAAACAATTTGTGTCGTCGATGGCATTGTTTGTGAGCTTGTGCAAATGTTTGACGAAAATCAAAACGTTTTGATTTTTCTTCAAATCTTTAATCTCATTTTTGCATTTGTGTGTGTATTTATGTGTGGATGATGAAAAAAAAGTTAATTTAAATACAACTATTTGTGCAAATGTATAACTGGTCGATGGGCAACGCATAAAATTACAACAACAACTATTTGTTCAAATAATTGTATCGTCGATAGGCACCTTTATTGGCGCACAGACCAACTCGTCCATTTCTGCACTTTTCTTCTCACTTCTTACAAAGTAACCCAGTGGAAAGCAGCCTTAAGGGTATAAAAACATTAAAGTATAAAATAATATTGAAATCACGTACCACTAATAGTGGCTTTACAGTGGCTCAAATCACGAAGATTCGGTTTTGTAGTTTACAGTGGTATTTTAGAATCACGAACAGCTGTTGTTTGTTTTGATTATACATACAAATGGAACGTTGTGGCTAATTGTGATAATTGAAATGGACATTTTGTGAAAAATATATGAATGAGAACAATTTGCATTGTATGCAAATAATACTTGCAGCTTCCTTTTTCATTACTGCTACTCATTTTATTAATATTTAAAGAAAAAATTACAATTTCAAATTTTCTTCAAATTGTTTTGTGCAATGATCAGCTGTTTTTTGTGCGGCGCGCAAAAAAACGAAGAAGAAGACACATGACAATCACAAAAAACGACGAAATTATGAAAATGTTGCCAACCTACATGGAAGAATTGCCCAGCCCTATTAAGACTGACCATTCAAAAAAATCGAATCTTTGCGAATCTATTTAAGATTAGCATCTCACAATCGAATCTCTCTACAACAACAGCCCCTCATTTTTGTCATTTTCCCTGTTGTTGTTGTCAAATGAGACTCGAATCATTGTCGCATCTTCATAGATTCGAATCTTCGCTCACTGTAAAGCCACTATAAAATACACAAAATTGCTGTTTTACAACACTAATATACATATGTGGGGTTTAAAATGTAAACAAACTTCGTTCCAAACCGTTGAACCGTGTGTTTCATTTCTTGTATTTATTTATTTTTTTTTTTCAAGTTTTAACAATGTCTAAATTACGATTTTTAACCGAAATGTTGTCATTAGTGCAGTGCGTCGAACAATATCCCATAATATGGAATAAAGATAATGTGTTTTATAAAAATGTTCAAAAAACTCATGACGCTTGGTGTGAAATCGCAGAGACACTCCAAATGCAAAGTAGTTACATTGGATATTTATATTTATTGTTCATTATGAATTGGATAAATAGTCGATCAATAAGAAATGTTTGTTTTTACAGAAGAGTGTTGCCGCTTGAAATGGGCTCGTATACGCAGTTTATATCTTCGAATGTTGACACCTGATGGCAAAATGAATCATAATCGTATTCGATTTAATGCATCACTATATGAAAATATGCAATTCCTTTTGCCAAGTATATGTCGGAAAAATGATGAAGAAGACAGCAAAGAGAATATTAAGCAAGAAAATGAAAAGGAAATAGCTAAGTTACTGAAAGAATCAATACAAGAAAATCTGAAGATCATTGCAAATACTCAAGAAATAGAAAAGCAAATCAATGAACCAATTTTATCCAATAATTTCGGCGATACTCAGGTCTTCTCGCATTTGCCGTCAACTGTATGCACTCCTGCTATACAATTAAACTGGAGTACACCACCACTTGAGACAATTCTAAAGTCATCTTCACAACAACAAAATATTGAAGACTGTGTAAGTTAGGACTTAAAATAGGAAAAACTCCTGAAGATTTCATACATAAATACCTTTCATAAGAGATGTTTTTGCAAATCATTTATAAGTAAGGCCCTTGCAGTTAGGCACTCGTTACAAATTAATATTAAATTTAGTATTATATATTAGATTTAATTATGATAAATATATAAATAATATTTTTTTTCATTAAGTCAGACAACTACGTAGCATTAGTGTGCTTCCGGTGAAAATCTTGGGAAAGTCATGACTTTTTCAGAAATTGATTACCAACCTCTCTTTTTGGATATACGTCATATGTACTCGTAGTATACTTCCAAGGGATTCAATCCACTACTGATCATTGTGAAGACGATTTATGTATATTGCATCATGGATATTCATTTCTTTTATTTATTCAAAGTTTAAAATCAACAAATTGAGGGAATATGATGAAATAGAGTTGATTTAAAGTTTACATAGATTATTGGGTTCTGAGATCTACTAAGTGCATTCAGTTTCAAACTTTCACATACAAAGTAATTTTCCATAATGTTTAAGTTAATCATGTTATTATTAATAATACTCGTAAATATTATATTTATTTATTTTAAAGCTAACTGACGCCTTCAAAAATGTATGTGCAACGAAAATCTACAATTACGAATTGGAAAAACTTGAACAATTGATAATTCCCGATATGACTGAGCAGCAAACGGAAGATATACATTATACGGAGAGTCAAATTCAAGAAGCGAATAGTTATTTTCGTTAAAGGATCATAAATAAATTTTTCCTCACATGTAAATCATGAAATGTTTTTATTATAAAAGTAACCAAATAAATATATATATTTTCTATTCTTTAATTTTTATATGTATTATCATTAAAATAAGTAATATGATCTACTACCATGTGAAAATTAAGGTTCCCTTACATTCTTACTAACCTAAATTTTCTATTTTCTATTTGTTTTCAAAATTGTTAACTTTTCTATTCCTGTGAGCTTTTATTTATCTTTGCAATTTTCTTCTCCATTTGCTACTAAGTGAACAGAAGAATGGAATAGGTGGATAACCCATGAGTTACCCTGAAAGTAAATACAATAAACAAATATTTTGTATACACTTCACGCAGTATTATAAGTTTGTTATGAAGTTTGTAACACACAAAAGGAGACATCGGAGACCCCATATAAAGTATAAATATTCTTGATCAGCGTTACGAGACGAGTTAATCTAGTCATGTCCGTCTGTATGTTCGTCTGTATATATGCAAACTAGTTCTAGTTTTTTAGCTAGAGAACTCACAGCTTTTTTTCACCATACGCAGAACATTTGTCGAAATCAGCCGAATCGGACCAATAGGGGGGGTTGACCAATACAAACCCTGGATCCAAATTAATGTTCTTATTAAAAAAAAACTTTGTTATTTAAAGTATCGACTTGAAATTTAGACACTATAAGTATCTAACCCATAACCACCAACCATGTTAATTTCAAGACCCTCCGATTACTAGGAGAGGTACCTCCCATGTAAAGCATGAACTTGGATGAATAATCAGAAGATATAAAAGATGCGTGAAGAGTATTAAAATTGCGGCATAGCCAAAGTTAATCTCCTTTTACTGGGTTTTTTTTCTTTACTGACTTTCATACTTTATCTTTTTCTTTTGTTGAAGTGATGCTTTGCCCTGAAATGATTACTGCTTATTTGTTTTCATGTGTAGCTGGGAATCCCCCTTTTCCCTCTCTCTCTCTCTCTCTGGCATCTCTTTTAATCAAATAACTTTTTGTTTAACTTTTTATATCAAAAATTCATATGTGTGTATTTAGAGAGAAGGTGAGTGAGTTTTAAGTTTAAATTAGCCAGGTTGGATTGAGGTTAAGTTAAAAACTTCTTGTAGCAATGTTAATTTTGTCGATGTTGGGGGTGGTCATTGCAACTGTTTGAGTATACTGATTGTACACTCTAACTACTGATTGTGACTGAGTATTATTTGATATGTATCTTGAACTCTATTTTTTGTGTTAAGCTTCAATTTCAACTTAAACTAGATACAAAATACTTAAGTATGTATCTCAATAAAATCCTAAGCAATAACAAAAAAACAGAATATACATAGATACACATACAATCGATAAGAGCTTGTTACCTGTCTATCTTAAAGGCAAATACACAATCACACATTTGTATATATTCTATACAAAATCAAAATAGCAAAAACATGTCTCTTCTAACAATGATATCCCAACAATTTTATGTACCAAACAAAATTACAAAAATCAACTTACAACACAAGAAAACTGAAGCAGTTTCACCAACATGTTTGTGCCTTTCATCATAATAGAAATATTCATTGTTATATTGTAGCATAGATACATATAAACTTCTAGTCCTTTCATAAATGTAACATATATTCATTTGAACTAATTCTAAATTTCATCATGTCAAAAATTTAGACTTCATAAAATTGTTCATTTTCAAAACAAACCAAAAACGCTATTTGCACGATTTTTCGCCTGCTTCCTAAGAGGACTATCACCCTTCCATGACTACACTATCTGCATAAGACCTTAGCTAAATCACCACTTGAAATATAATTTATCTGGAAGATCTTTTTCATCATTGCAAAATTTATTTAATAGGCGACCAAGTCATATGTCAACTATATGTTTGACCTTCTTAACAAAAGAATAGATGAACAAAATAACATGATAATAATAATAGAATAAAGTTTTTTTTTTTTCTTTTTTGAGCTCATTATTTTCAAAAATGTATACAAGTTGGGATGGTTGTGTCCTTTTGAATGCTACATACATTTGCACAAATTTAATAAGTATGTCTGTCCACCCATTTACCCTTAGCATAGAAATAAGAAAACAACAAAATTTTTATTTTGCATTTGCTGTTGAGCAATAGAAAACAAATGTATATGAAAATCAATAAAATATAAAGTCGGAAAAAGTAAATAGTGAAAATGACACCATCAAGGATAACAAGCTGTGCTTTCTTCTTTTTTAATTTGAAATAGTTGCAAATTTAAGACAAACATAATGGTTGACTCTATATAACTTGAAAGATTACATAGTTCATTGAGTACACTATCACCTAGAAAAATGATTGTAGATTAGATAATGAGCTAATTTATTAAATCAGATCAAAAACTTAACAAAGATATTAAAAGTTTTTATGTGTCATATATCTTTTCTTATAGTCATCTATTATCATAGTTTTTGGAGTACAGAAACAATCAATGTTATGTTCTAATTGTATATACAATATATACTTAAGTGCATATATATGTTTTATATATACAAAATGATGTTAGCGATTGAATATAAAATGTCCTCGAGTCTAAAATGTCAATCGAAAATCCCATAGGCGAATATTGTACTTTATTGGAACGCAAGTAACAAATGTAGCAACACATTTCAATCAATGTAAAAATGGAAAAGCAAAGAACAACAATATGTTTATAGTACAGAATTGAAAAAATATACTGATAATATTTTAAGTTAAATTTAGGAGAGGAAAGTGTAGATGCCTGATTTTTACTGCTCCTTGCTTCAATGTTCGCTTTTACCCTCAGTCTAGACTACCATCGTCATCGCTTTCAGTGTCCTTATACGCTAACACGAAAAGGTGGTAAGTGGGTAATTTAAAATTAATAAAAAAAAATTTAAAGGAAGAATTTTTTAGATGATAAATCAAACAACATTAATTACATTGCCGTAAAAAAAAAAACAGCAGTTGAAGACAAGTTTGACCTATACAAGACTTCAACTTTATGAATATAAAATATTGTCAAGTTAAAAGTTGCATAAATACTCCAAGATTGCATAGCTCTGTTGCAATTTACTAAATGAAGTCTCTGCATAATTCAAGTTGCAACTCATATTTAAGTGTGACAAGGCAACTGCAAATAAGATTACCTTGATAAGAGGCCTCTCTCTCATCAATCTATAGACCAAAAAATGAATTAGATGGCTGGGACACCTGTGAACTGCTGATAAATGAGGAAGCAAAAAGGAAAGCCATCTTAGCCCTTGCTGGGCCCAACTGTCCTCTTGCAGAATGTCCAAGCTCTTATGGTCAGTCAGAAACATTCGTAACTGGGACACGGGATTCCTGCAACTCTATAGTAAGTACAATATACCATTACTTTAAATAGTAAAATTAAAAAATTTACATTATTAATTACAAAAATCCGTTATGCACACTTTCACAGCGTTTCACATCAATGAGCTTTTTGTCAGTGATACACACTTTGCTTGCAGGTAGTCTCTACACTATGGTATTTTAATGCGCTTGATTTTCAAGCGCTGCACAACACTGCCAACGACGTCTTCTCACGACGAGAGCAGAGCAGCAGATTTTTTCTTTTCGATCAAAACACAAATTTAAACAAAATACAAGTGCACATAATTCCAATTAGAATTGCAAAATATAAATAATAATAACAAGTGCAATCCACAAATGCGTTTATTGCCGAATTCATTCCTTGTTATATTAAATATATACAAAATCTCTTATTAAAATAGAAAACATTCGTCACTCAGTCAGTTTTAAAGCCATCGTGCGTGTATATAACCACAAAAACATATATATCATATATATATATATAAATAAAGAAGAAAACGAAAAAAATTGCCGTTTTTTTCTCGTTTTGATAATATTTTTGCATTGTGCTTTGTGACCAGTTTCGGTGGAAAGAAAAGAAAAGAAAAGCAGGCAAATAGTTCATTTGTAGTTGTTAGTTAGATGAGAAGTGAATTAGTGTGCGTGCGTGCCTTCAAGTGACTGAATGAGTGTAAGTGAGTGAGTGGCTTCGTCATCGTTTCATTTGATTTATATTTTGAAATAAATAAATATAAAGAAATTTTGAAAACCCGCAACGAAGCGCAACAAAAAAAAAAATCAAATAATAATTAATTCAGAAATTCGAATAATTGGTGCAATTTTAAAAGAAGGGCGCAGCAAGTGTGTGTTTTCTTACCATAAATAATTGATCTTGGACGAAATAACACCGCCAACACACCACACCACTTTGTGCTTGAGTGTGTTTCTGCATGTGTGTGTATGTGTCTATATACACACATACATATTTCTAATAAGAAGATTAAATCTGCTAACTTGGCTTCAATAAGAAAAACAACACAATAACAACAAAAGTACCAATAAGATGTCTGCGGAACGAGAGATACCAGCTGAGGACAGCATCAAAGTCGTCTGTCGTTTTCGACCGCTCAATGACAGCGAGGAGAAGGCCGGTTCCAAATTTATAGTGAAGTTCCCCAACAATGTTGAGGAGAATTGTATATCTATTGGAGTAAGTGTTAATTACTAAAGAAGATTATACAATAATTGAGTAAGAAAAAGTTGCAAATACAAATACAAAAAAAAAAAAAACACACAAATCAAATTTTGGATTAGACATGATGATGACGTCATTTCGCATACGTACATGTAAATTTCAATTATTTTGCTCACATATTCAACAACCATAATTACATATGTATTTCCTCATGTGTTGGAATAAAACATAATAATCATATATGCATGAAATACGAAGTTTAAAAGTTAATATATAGTTGCTTTCTTTGATTAAACACACCCTTTTGTTTGGGTTGTCGCCCACAAAAATACTCACAATTGCCTTGTCGTCCACCCGCGTATATCAATCGATAATTTTACTTCGTTGTCTACTTCTAAACAAAAACAAAATTGATTTTCCCACTCTTTTGTAAGACATTAACCAACCAACCAACCAACCAACCAACAAAGAGACACCAACTACTTACTTATATCCATTTTACTTAGCAAATCTCTCACCCAATAATAAGTTCATGTGTACATATAATAAAACTACCGCCCAATGTCAAGAAGCATAACAAGAAATATAGACTAATAGAAGACATTTCTTTTGAATAGAATAGAAATGCTTTGCCCTGTAATTCATAAAAATTATTAACTTATCATAATTCAACATTCAACAGAGAAAAAAGAAAGAAATAATAAAATAAAAGGCAAGCCAACACAAGAAGAAAACAAGATATTTTGTACTACTCAAGAAAAAGAAGAAATCAACTAAAGTTGTAGCAAATCCACTGCGCCGGCTCCCTTTGGGCTCCCCATACCAGCAAAATGTTGTACGAATGTCTGAGTCATAACAGACACGAACACACACACACACATATATATATATATACATACAGATCCATAAACATTACCAAGCATAACGAATAATAACAAGAACAACAAAACCAAGAACAAAAGGTAATGCCGCCGCCACCACCGGCTTTAATAGCAACAAACTTAGTTTTTATATGAGTACATTTGTACAAAGATACATTTGTATCTATGTGTATTTTATGTTAAAGAATTCTTATACACATGTGTGTGTGTGTGTGTTTGTGTTTGTGCTTCTGTGGGGCTTTATTTTTCTTTGATTGGTGTTTGTTACCTCGTACTGAGTTGAATGAGGCATGCAACAGCAACAGCAGCAGTAAATCGAAATCAGTTTGTAATTATTGCATTATAAACCATGATTATTTTATTTTATACTTTTCTATGCTTCAAAATACCTTTCAATGTTCAATATTGTTTGTATCTATCTACTATACTGATAATTTACTTCTTGTTTTGGTTTCTGTATTGTTTAAGCCCCATTCATTCATTCTCATTGTATTAATTCGGTTTTGTTGCAACTTGAAGTTAATTAACGTCGTCATAAGGTTATCTATGGTTCTCCTAATGATCATAATACATATTAATTAATCACCATAAATAAAAGGAAGTTGAAAACATAAAAAACTTAGAAAAGAAAAAAACAAAAAACAGTAAAAATGTGGAAGGTTCAGTTTCTCCTTGAAATTAGGTAAAATCTACTTCACTATAAAACTGAAAATTAAAATGAGATTTTCTATCAAAATGAAAAGAGGTTTTAAAAGCAAAATCTGTGGTTTATTTTTTAGATAAAATCACTAATCACGTATTTACTTAGGATTATTTAATCTATGTTTATACATATATAAATTGATTGTAGGATCAATCAATCTACTCGTATTTATAACCGTCGTTTCTCTTTTTATTACGATGCTAGTCCAACATATTCATAATACCCATAAACAGATGATTTTTTAGATATCATATGGAGAATTTACCCGGAAGTACTTTATGTTAGTAATCAGAAAAATGAGACATTGACATTAACCCAATCAAGAACATAGTTTTATTTATATGTAAGTATGTACATAATAAGTACGTTGTATAATCGCAGATCGATAAAAGAAAGTCCCTCAGCAACATCACCTGTCTTTTAGCATGGGTGCTTGTTGATTGATTCAATCTTATATGTATATCTTTAATATTCCTTGCAGTATAAATCACTGGCCCAAAACTCGTAGTTCGTGGCTAATCCAGTACTAGTGCCAACTCTATCCCCTTTTCAATTGGAAGAGGTCAATTGCCAACGCCTGCCTTACCGTTCACCTGTCCATTCACTTGTTATTGCCACAGCCTGCATTACCGTACACCAGTCGTTTCACCAGTTATCTCTCAATTGCTCTCATTAAGTGGTTCGCCTCTGCATTTCCTAAGACTACTCAATTCACTAGCCACCAAACACACGAAAAGGGGCTAGTGAATTACTATCGAAACTGAGAGTATTGCCACCAAACATACTGCTGGATTTTATATAAATTGTTCAAATCTCTTGATATTTATAGAACTTTAAATAAAATATTAAGGAATATTTTCCATATTAAATCTTTAAGAAGTTCTGCAATAAATGTTAAAGTATATGATGAGAATGTTGAAAATCTCATATGTTAGGTGGTATGCATGTCTTTCCTGTTTTATTCAAAAGAATTTTGGAATAAATCACCTCGTATGTCAATGCATACATTTACGGGGAGGGTTGAAACCATTATGTTTTATGTTGTTCTTTTCTATGAATTTAGTATGTATTTGTGTATCTGGGAGTGTGTGTGTGTGTGTTGAACTTTTATTTTTCCATAATTCCTTAACCATTCATTCACTCTGCAGATATTCTCATTCATTCGTGGTGTTGCTTGCTTCAGTTAACTTCTCGTTTATTTAGCCAAAAGCATTTTTTGTGTTGGTTTTTCCTTTTGTTTTTTATTTTAATTTGTTCTACCAAGTTATTTGATTTTAAAAATAGATAAGTTTTTGTACAACACATATAGGTAGATATGAGTATATGTATATGTACTTATATATCTTTATATGGGTTTGTGTGTTTGTAAGAATGCCAACAATTGTCCGGCCGGCTTTCTTTCCATGTTCTTTTTTTTTTTTGTTTTTTTTTTCTCTCACTTGTGTTTTCTCTCTTGTCTGTCGTCGTGGTCGTAGTCTACAACATCATTTGTTCATGAATAATTGTCATTATTTTCTTTATTCTTTCCCTCACTCGTACTACACTTCTTGTCTTGTCTTGTTTTTTTGGCGGAAATAATGAATGTGTACTTAATTTTATTATACAATATTTCTTAACTCACACAATTTGTGTTATTTAGTTAAAGAAAAACCAACAACATTTGTGGAGAGTCAAGAGAAATAATATAAGTAAAGTTATTGAAATACTAAAGTGTAGAATGAGAGAATAAGAAAATCAAAGGGGAATTGCGGCAGGTGTTGAACCGAGCAGCTGTCATTAATGGGATCGATGTGCTTAAGTTTCTCTCTATAAACAATTTTACTCTCCCTCTCTTTCTCTCTCTCTCTCTCTCTTTCTGTACATTGTATTAAATTTTTCACTAATTCTCTCACACACTTGAACCATATGTTAATATTGTATACAATACCATGAAAATGTGCTTGTTTTACTTTTCTATATCTCTTATATTTTTTATTTTTCTTTGAATCATTGACAAAACTAGAACAACCTACAAAACAAACAAGTACATGAAGAACAATAACATCATCGCTAAGAATGCAAAATGTTTTATTTTTTCTTTTGTATTTGTTGTGCGCTCATTCCTTTTATACTTTCACATACACACACACACACACACATACACACATAGTGTGATGATTAGGCTTTATCACTTGATCATGATGTTTGTAACGCATAGAACCAGGCAATGTATCTGGGATCCAATCCACAAAGTTTATAGTATTTATATGAAAATGATTGGCATAACGATATAAATTGATCTATTCTATGAAGACTTTGGATACTAATTTACAATACTTACTTCTATAATTTTTAATCAACACACATATGGGGCCATTCACATATTATGTCACACGTTATGAGGTGGGGATGGGGTCTTAGAAGTGTGACCACCTGTGACGGGTGACGTCACATTTCAAAATCTAAAATATTACAAAACTGTATACGAAAAATTCTTACCAACTCTATTTTTAGGCTTTGTGACCTATGTATGTAGACATAAGGGAGACAAACATTTAAAGAAAAACGAATTAAAGTTTCAACTGCAAAATATGTGACGTCACATGAGGGGGGTGGGGCCTGGGGTCTCTGATTCTGACTCTGACAAGGGGATAGGGGTATGTGTAAAAAATCATGAAATTCGTGTGACGTAATAAGTGCCTGACGCATATCATATTTGTATCTTCAAATTATTATTTTTGGCAACCACTTAATCCAAGTAATTTGTTTAGATTAGATGGACAACATTGAATGATTCAAAATTTTGATCTAATCGGTTTAATATTTCATATAGCCACCATATACAACATTGGTGTAAAAACTAGTTAATAGTTTTTCCATCCTCTTCAACTCGTCGATATCATTACTCTTGGCATAAAATTACACTGATCAGATCAATATTTGATCTCATATACATAAACTGCCTAACTAAACTATAATTTCTGTTTTGTAAAGTTTCGTAAGGAGGGTGGTGTATAAAGTATAGAAACTTTCATGGAACCGAAGCTGCTTGTTTATCTTTTGCTTTGTTTTTATTTTATACATTTTTATCATCATCAACACAACATTTTGGAATTGTATGATCTGACTAATCTAGGAGGAAATTATGTCTTCTTGACTGACACTACATTTATTGGAATATACTAAATGCGATTGTAGTTAAAAATTTATTTACATTTATTACTAAGTATCTTAAATATTTACTTTTGTTTCTTCTCTTTGCTTTCGATCTTCTTCTTTTTATAATTTTATATACATAGTGTATAAATTACTTAAGTAAATAATATGGCAACACTAAAAAGCTTGCCGACATCAAAATCAACATTGGAAATTTACAATATCTTAACAAAAAAACTGCATGATGATTAATTCTCCTCTGTTTCTTTCCTTCATTGGCCATGCGTTGAAAATAATTTAAAAGCATGAAAGCATAAAATCCAAATTAACACTTATTACAGTAAGTAGTATACATAGTTTGGTCAATAGTCTTCGGAGAAAGAGAGATTCCATATAATCTTTATCACGAGTAGATTTCATTTAGTCATGCAAACTTCCCTGACAGACAATTAAGATATTTTTGTATTCATAGAATCATACATTTTCTGTACAAAGTAAGGGTAAAGAGATAATGTTCTTTAATTACTAGAAAGTCATAATCGAATAATATACGATAAATGATTTGGATGATGACGGTAGTCTTAGGCTAATAGCCCATGTTTCCCAGAGACTTCTGTCTTAGCTGTGGAGATTAAGAAGAGTCTGACTCTGAAAGGCAGTCTCAATTTCTTAGGAAGCCTTTTTTTGTTTAAAGACCTGGACAGTCTGGCAAATTTGCAACTGAAGGATTTGGCTTACCCAACCGTCCACCACTTAATTTTAGGCCACACCATAAGTGTGAACTTCTCCTGCACATCCTATCTAAGAAGACTAAGAAATGAGACTAGTATTCACACATCAAATCACAAGAATTTACAATTTTCAAATAAACTATTTGTTCAAAAAGAAGTTTCAACAAAGCCTAGGCTTTAATTACTGGAAAGTAAACTTCATATTAACTCAAGACTAAAATGTCGGTATCGAAATTTATACAACATATACAAGATCTCAATAATCCACTCTTAAATCTTATATAATCTGATTATACGTATACTCGTAAACTCAAATTTTATGGTGGTGGTGATGAAGAGTCTTTAAGTTTCGGTAAAGCCCTAATTGATATTTTGTATTCTCTCTCTCTCATTTGTCTAGACAGAGAGGGTTGGAATTTTTATTATGAGTTATATGTTTTCAATGAGTCTCTTTTGAAATTTATTTTAATTTTGCTTTTCAACTAATTAAGCTATGATCTAATTCAACAATTTTTTCATCTTGAAAATTGTGTTGATGATGATGACTATTATGTTCTTTTAGTATATAAGTAAATACTTATGTGTATCTTTTCTAACTTTTAATTATTTAATTAAATTTTCTTATACTAATTGAATGGAATCAATCCATTAGCTATCATTCCCTTCCATCGTACTTTGTTGCGCTTTAAATATGTAAATTTTTAGCGCATATTGTATATAATTTTTAGTCAACTTTTGACTGTTTTTTTATATTCATATTTTCTTTCAATTTATTGAAGATTGATTGTTGTTAGACACGAGTATTTTGTTATCTACAATATTTTTCTCCTCTCTGTAATACAAAGTAGTTATGTTATATCGATTTTCTTTTTTAACCATAAACATGAAAAAATAAAATATCATGACTTAAATTAAATTTCGCCCAGCTAAACTTATCTATTGTCTATATACAGAATATATATTTTATATAGATATGTATGTAGGTTATATATTCACTTATTATTATGTCCTTTTTGTGTGCATCTAGAGTAGTGAATATGTTGTTGCATAAAAGCAACTCGAACTATCAAAACATGTGAAACAATTGTGAAATTCTTTCAAAATGTTTTGCGCTGTTGCCTGCCTTTAGTATTTTTCTGGGTCACAGTGGGTGGTACAGATGATGAACTCCATTGCGCTGTATTATATTCCAACTACTCCTTTAAAGAGTGGCATACTAAAAAAATAAAACCAGGTCAACCTGAGATGTACAATATACCAAAGTATAATGACAGCAGGCCGCTTTTTTTATCTCCATCCAATCTACTCAGTTATTAATGGATTTTCTCTGTTTTTCTTTTTGAATGTTTGACTGTCACTTCTTTTATTAATCAATTCAATGTGTGTGTTTTTTTTTAATCCTTTTGTACAGGGTAAAGTTTATCTCTTTGACAAAGTCTTCAAACCGAATGCATCCCAAGAGAAAGTGTACAGTGAGGCAGCTAAATCGATTGTCTCAGATGTTCTTGCCGGTTACAATGGAACGATATTTGCTTATGGTCAAACATCATCCGGTAAGACGCATACAATGGAGGGTGTCATCGGAGATTCCACGAAGCAAGGTATCATACCACGTATTGTCAACGATATTTTCAATCACATCTATGCGATGGAAGTGAATTTGGAATTCCACATAAAAGTTTCTTACTATGAAATTTATATGGATAAAATTCGAGATTTACTCGATGTATCGAAAGTGAATCTAAGCGTGCATGAGGATAAGAATCGTGTGCCTTATGTGAAAGGTGCAACGGAACGTTTTGTTTCATCGCCCGAAGATGTTTTTGAAGTTATCGAGGAGGGTAAATCGAATCGGCATATTGCGGTAACGAGTAAGTAAATTACAATATACTTAAGTACATCCATTTGTCAATGAAATTGATGATCTTCTTCCACTTTTAGACATGAACGAGCATTCATCACGTTCGCATTCAGTGTTTCTTATTAATGTGAAGCAGGAGAATTTGGAAAATCAAAAAAAATTGTCAGGCAAACTATATTTGGTCGATTTGGCCGGTTCAGAAAAGGTCTCAAAGACTGGTGCTGAGGGTACGGTGCTAGACGAAGCGAAGAATATTAACAAATCGCTATCGGCGCTGGGTAATGTCATTTCGGCGCTTGCCGATGGTAACAAGACGCACATACCCTATCGTGACTCGAAGCTAACGCGTATCCTGCAAGAGTCTCTTGGTGGTAATGCACGCACAACCATCGTCATTTGCTGTTCGCCAGCCAGTTTTAATGAGGCTGAAACAAAATCAACACTTGAGTTTGGTCGACGCGCCAAGACTGTTAAGAATGTTGTCTGTGTCAACGAAGAGCTTACGGCAGAGGAATGGAAGCGACGATACGAAAGGGAGAAGGAGAAGAATGCTCGTCTTAAGGGTAAAGTGGAGAAACTCGAATTGGAATTGGCACGTTGGCGTGCCGGTGAAACGGTTAAAGCTGAAGAGCAAATCAATATGGAAGATCTCATGGAGGCTAGCACACCTAACCTCGAGGTTGAAGCTGTTGTAGCAGAGACAGCGAAACCAGCAGCTGCTGTACCAAGCACAGCTGCCATAGTAAATATGTCGGCATCAGTTGCAGCCGATGAACGTGCTCGACTTGCCACTGAGTGTGAGCGTCTCTATCAACAATTGGACGATAAGGATGAGGAAATCAATCAGCAGAGCCAATATGCCGAACAGTTGAAGGAACAAGTACTAGAACAGGAGGAATTAATTGCGAATGCACGTCGTGAGTATGAAGCGCTGCAAACTGAAATGGCGCGCATCCAACAAGAAAATGAATCCGCCAAGGAAGAGGTCAAGGAAGTCTTGCAGGCTCTTGAAGAGTTGGCTGTCAATTATGATCAAAAGTCCCAGGAAATCGACAATAAGACCAAACACATCTATTCGCTGAACGAAGAATTGCACCAAAAGCAAACTGCCCTGAGCACGACCACCACAGAGCTTCAGCAATTGAAGGATATGTCGTCGCACCAGAAGAAACGCATTAACGAAATGCTTAGTAATTTGTTACGCGATCTTGGCGAAGTCGGACAAGCTTTGACGACTGCTGATACATCAATCGATATGAAGATGAACGCTGTGGCGGGCAGTGATGCAAGCAAAGTGGAAGAGGACTTCACTATGGCGCGCCTGTATATTAGTAAAATGAAGACGGAAGCGAAGAATATAGCACAGCGTTGTACGAACATGGAGACACAGCAAATAGATTCAAACAAAAAGCTTGTTGAGTACGAGAAAGATTTGGGCGAATATCGTTTACTGATCTCTCAGCATGAGGCACGGATGAAGTCTTTGCAGGAGTCAATGCGAGAGGCGGAGAATAAGAAACGTACGCTGGAAGAGCAAATCGATTCCCTACGCGAAGAATGCGCTAAATTGAAAGCAGCCGAACATGTGTCTGCCGTCAATGCAGAGGAGAAACAACGAGCCGAAGAATTGCGTTCAATGTTCGATTCACAAATGGATGAACTCCGTGAAGCACATACTAAACAGGTTTCCGAATTACGTGACGAAATACTGGCGAAACAACATGAAATGAATGAAATGAAGGATGTCCATCAGAAGCTTTTACTTGCCCACCAGCAGATGACTGTCGACTACGAAAAGGTTAAACAAGAAGAAGTCGAAAAATCGAACAAACTACAAGATATCATATTGGTTAATGAGCGACGCGAACAGGCACGAAAGGACCTCAAAGGCCTGGAGGACACTGTGGCGAAAGAGCTACAAACCTTGCACAATCTACGCAAGCTGTTCGTTCAAGATTTACAGGTAATAGATACATTTTATTTATATTCAAAGGGTTTTTATTTACAAATTATTGTGTTTACTTTACAGCAACGCATACGCAAGAATGTAGTTAATGAAGACACCGAAGAAGAAGGTGGTTCATTGGCACAAAAGCAAAAGATTTCCTTCCTCGAAAACAATCTCGATCAATTGACCAAAGTGCACAAGCAATTGGTACGCGACAATGCTGACTTACGCTGTGAGCTGCCTAAACTAGAGAAACGCCTGCGCACGACCATGGAACGTGTAAAAGCTCTCGAAACTGCACTTAAAGAAGCCAAGGAGGGTGCGATGCGTGATCGCAAACGTTATCAATACGAAGTTGATCGCATCAAGGAAGCCGTCAGGCAAAAGCATTTGGGTCGACGGGGTCCACAGGCACAAATCGCGAAACCAATACGCGCCGGTCAAGGAGCCATTGCTATACGAGGCGGCGGTGCCGTGGGTAGCACACCCATGCCCCAGACCAGCGCTGTTAGTTCTTAATTAATTAATTTATATTAATTGTAATTATTTTTTTTAAATTTTTTACAACAAACTCAACTCACCTTATTTAAGTCGAAAGTGTTATAAATTGTAAAACAAACAAACAAACAAACATAAAATACCTTAAAGAAATTTATTATCCAGGATAGCAAAGAATTATATAGAATCAGAATCAAACAAAAGAATTGCATTGCATGTCCAACGTTTGAAATTTTAATTAAATTAAATTATTATTATTATTATAATGTCATGTAGTAAAGTAAACAACCTCTAAACCATTCAAAATGATTTAATGATGATTTATTTAACAAAGAAAAAAAAAACATTTTAAATTATTTATTATTAATTATTATTATTGATATAAACAAACAAAGAGGAGAAATGAGTGAATAATTATGATGATGGAATAGAAAACAAGATTATTATTATAACATGGGCGCTAATTGTAAAATATTAATATACATAATATGAATGAATTACTTGGTGATTACTGCAGCATAATTAAACAATAAAAACAAATATATAAATTTGTATTTAAAATGCGTAATGAATCGCATGGTTTTTATTTATAATTTTTACAATATCCACAGTTGCGCCATTATGTCTTTTAATACATAAGTGAGTGGAACTAATCAAAAGTTGTGGAGGTAGACGATCACATCCAAAGTGTTTGTTTCTTTTATGTTTGCTTGAATGATGAATTTTTTGATTTTAGAACTCTGAAACTTCGCAAACATCTAAAGATGATGAGGAATTGTTTAAATTAAATGCAAACTTTGCTATCAATTTGGTATATTTTGTCGATTCAATTTTAATTTAATTTTCATTAAAAGGTAAGTTTTCTTTTTGTTAACTTTTTTTTTTTTTAATAGATTTAATTTAATTTTAATTTAATAATGTGCCTTCAAAAAAGTTTTTTAAATTTCTTTTCTTCTCTCTAAATTCTTTCTGTTTTTTTCAATTTGTGTTATGCTTCCACAAAACGCTTAATAAAAATTTATATTCTTAAAATAAATTGAAATCAACAAAATCTAATAAATTTAAGAAAATAAATGCTAAACTAATGAAATTAAAAACCAATTCAATGTTAAATAAAAAAAAATTGCCTTTGCTTTTGTAAAAGTTCAAAAATTTTAATTATTTGCGCTAATCAAAAAAAAAAAAATTTATAAATTAAAAAAAAAAAATTATGAACAATGAAATATTGTCCGTCAAGTAGAATTTGAAATACATGTTTTTCTTCATGAAAATTGCTTGATACTTCATATACATATAGTGACATGCATTTTTATATACCGTAAGACATCTTGATGACTAAAATTGCACAGCTACAAAATCAACAAAAGGAAGAAAATAATTTAATTAATGCAATATTTATTCAAAATAATAATAAAAAAAAAAATCTTTGTATTATAAATAAAATTTTATATATTTAAGTTATTGTTAAAAACAATATGCAAAGAAATGTGTAGCTTAACGAATCAATAAAAAATTACAAAAGCTGCTTCATCTCGATATTGCAATAAAATAAACACAACCACAAATCAAATATAATACAAATGACTTTGATTATAAAGGATGAATGATGCGTTACAGAGATGCAGCTCTTATAAATGAGCTTCGACTTAAATCTTTATCATACATTTCTCATTAATGAATTAATTGTCGAAAGACTTTTTCCTCATTTAAAGCGACGATAATGCTATGTATTATGTATCCATTGTTGGTGTCTTCAAAATTATCGAAAAGTTGTTCGTAAAGTTATTAGACTATTGTGTAAATCAAGTGGTTAACGGACATAGCCACTTACGTCTGATGAATAAGGCACACAGTGAAATGCATTCAGTTTTTATTATCTGGACGCAGTTAAACAAGTTGAAACAATCAATTTGTGTTGTCTCGGTTCATATGAATCATTTGACTTTTATCGAGAAATTATAATACAGCATCCCTGTCTTTTTATGTAAATGTACTGCATGGCATTGATTTCGCTTGGTGATTTGAATCGCAAATTGTTATATGGTTTAGTCATAAGACTTTTAAAATTGCTTACTTTACAAATCAATTTTCCAGTCTGGCAAGCAGCTTTTCATAAATCCTTTTTAGGGTTCCGTACCCATAGGGAACTAACGGGACCCTATTACTAAGCTTACAATGTCCGTCCGTCCGTCCGTCTCCTGCTCTATCTCATGAACCGTAATAGGTAGAGAGTTGAAATTTTCACAAAGTGTGTAATTAACTTGTGTGTAGAACGACAAATATTAAAAATATACATTTTTGGAAGCATTGTTCTTTAATTTAACCTTTTGTTTAACAATTTTTTGTTTTTTGTAGTATACTTTGAGCTGTTAATTGTAGTATACTTTTAGGCTATTAAATATAAACATAATTTTATATTTTAAGCAAAAAATCTTGTCGCTTGCTGTCAAGTTAACAATACTCGAAAGCGAATCACATCAATTGATATCTCCACTAGAAACACTTGATATCCATGCTTTTCAGGTAGTCCAGTTCATTAAAGAAGTAAGTATAAAGCAAACACAGTGTCAGTTACGAGCGCCACCACCCATGGTTTGGTTGAAAATTGTTCAGGGAAATAATTTTTTTATTAATTTAATAATCATTTTCTCTCTGTAATTGTCACTTTGAATTTGAAGATTGTATAAATAATAATACATAAGTATATCGTAATGAAAAACAGTTTCTAAATTTATTGCTTTATTAAGTTTCATGGTTTATTTTTAACCTTAAATTCTAAATTACAATCTTATAAAGATTTATTTTTCATTTCCATTAAACTACTTTCAAAGCGTCTCAAAACAACACAAATCTGTTTATCAAATTTAAATTTCCTTAATGAAACATACAACAACCCTTAGAATTATTAAATGCAATAAATTATTTCCTTAATAATTTTATTTTAATTTAATTTTATATAAATTGTATGTTAACAACATGATGATGATAAACACTTCAATTGCTACTTGTTGGATTTGATGTCAAAGTATAACACAAAGTGAGTAACACAGATCTCTGTTATAAAAACTTTGTCACGCATATAGTCTCACTAATGCACTCACATTAAAATATATTAAAAATCTATTTATTCAAATAGTTTTTCTTAAAAAAAACAGCTAAGCGCTAATGTTAGATTAGTAGGTGGTTATTTTTTTATTGAAAAGATCTAAGACATTTTTCCTCAGAATTGAATGCATCAAGGATTATACATATTGTATTTATCTAAGATATTCAAGATTCATTCTATTTATTTACTATAGATCGTGTGACTGTTGTTATTGATCTTAATTTGGATTTGATTTTAGAATAGAATTTTATATCCCACGCCATCTTCATTGTGATTGTGCGAAGCAATAGGTTTCTGAATACACCATTCATACCAAACACTATTGGAGTCAACTTTACGCCAGAAATGAATTTCAATCTCATCGCCTCTTTTAATTGGGACTGGTTTCTGTAATAAGAACATAGTTTATTTAATTTAAAGAATAACAACGTTTTTTTTAGAAAATTATGCCATTTATCATACCAAAGGAAAAAACATTGGGAACCAAGAGAACATGCCCGGTGTATGTGTTGACGGATTAATGCTGATTACCACATCTTGATATAGAACAGCATCAAAGTAACCACCGATGCCGTGCAAAATACAATTGCTAGTAGCT
The DNA here is from genome assembly GCA_035041805.1 of Amiota mariae. Taxonomy (NCBI): domain Eukaryota; kingdom Metazoa; phylum Arthropoda; class Insecta; order Diptera; family Drosophilidae; genus Amiota; species Amiota mariae. Next base: position 5,364,174 of record JAWNKV010000286.1, read on the forward strand.
TTGAAAGACAATTTCTTATAACGATTATTATCGATAATTTCAGCACGATTTGGATGCTCGAATTCGAATAAGGGTTTTGGTGCATCAATATTGTAGATGTTTTTAAGGAGCACAACATAACCTGAATCATATGCTGATTTGCAAGATTGTTCATGTTCACGTACATTATTAAATAGTTTAGTCGACATTATTGGATTAATGTAGGAAGTCGATTTGCATGGAATACTTATGCCATCAGGCTTAAGCAATTTGAGGGCTCCATCTAAACACTCAGGTGAAAGTTCATTATCACTAAAGGATCCCAGTAGCTCAGAGACAAGTATGTCAGCCAATTCTGGTGGTGCAACTTTTCGCATGTCCTCCGAGAAAATATGAACATCTAAAAAATAGTAAAAAAAAAAAAATAAATAAATAAAAATAGATAATTATAGATTTGGGTATTCATAAACTTACCTCTTTGATGCCATATTTCCTTTACCATATTCCAGATTGTGCGTATAGCATTGGGATTCTTTTCAATAATATAAAGTCGGATTTTACGCTTGGTTACATCGGCAGCATTGAAAATGGCTCGAGCCAAAGGACCACGACCGGCACCCAACAGCATGACAATGGTCTGTAAAATTTCTTATATGTATTACAACATTTTCATTAGAATATTCTATCATATTTACTAGTTTCGTGTCTTTTTCGTCCTCAGGTACTCGATCAAGCAGTGCTTGCTCTACAGCCTTCTGATATAATTTATATTTCATGGGATCCTTTTCAAATACTTCATATGTGTAACAATCTAAATTATGCAAAAGTGGCTGTAATGGAATTTCCAGCACATCCTCATACCTAAAAGAAGATACATACATATAATAAATGAAACTATGTAATTGAAATATTTGGAAGAATGTAAATTCAACTTACATAATCAAATTATGCGTATCACCAGCATCATTCAGCATCTTTTCCATATAGTCAGCATATTGCATGATACCATTATCGTTTGCTTTAGCAGAAATTATGATGTTTGCATGCATTGCAATGAATTCCCTTATTATCGATTGCCAATCCTTTGGCAACACTGAGAAATTATGACGGTTACGTATGAACAAAGATGATGGTAAAATTATAGCTTCAATTGGCTCTCCAAGCCAACGACGAACTTCTCCTTTGGAAGGTCTTACACCTTCTACAATCTCGATAACAACCTTAACTTTGGGATTGTAATTACAACCAGCATGAAATTTATTCCACCAATTCCAAGTGTCTTCTTTTTGTACGGCCAACATATCATCTTCGCTCTTATCGCGATCATGTTCAAATTCAGCAATATTGGGATTCAATATTGGTACCCGGACAGCAAGAACACCTACAGAAATATAATATATAAAAGAAAATAATCTAATCAGTGACCGATTGCTTTTAATTGATCTAAAAGGAAGCAAAAGTATTATCGGTTCTCTAGCATAATGATCTGCTTTCTAAGTGCAATCTAATGGGCATTGTTCCACCCCCAAGATATGTATATCCATCGTGGCATCATGTGCATGTTATGAGGATGCGACACTCTGAATAGTAGTCACTGTAAGTCAAGTCATGAAGAGTTACATCGAAGGGCATGTAAGAAATGGGCAATAGGAGCACCTTAACTCTGTCAAGGTCGGACTGTTCTCCTATTTTACAGTGCTACAGAAAACAATTGATGTCAGTAGTATGATGGCTCTCCTCTCAATACCCAGTTCACCTTTTCATCTAACCTAGGACACTGACCAAACTGACTAATATGTCTGGACTTATGATTACGTCCGATAGAGGTGACTTCCTTTCTTGGGCACACAATCACACACACACACACACACACACACATACACGCACAATCTACATATGTATGCATATTTAATAACTAAATAAATTTCTTTTATATTATCAATGGGTTAATTCTGAGAAATTGCAAACTCACCTTTCATATTGGACATTAGCAAGGCTTTTAAACATGGATTATCCGCCTTGCGCAGGCGTACCATCTTAAATCCAGCCACTTGAAGATGATCAGCCCAATTTTTGTCACGCAGCATCATTTTTTGTGAGTAATTACGATACTTTTCATTGGGCGAATCACAGTCAATGTTTTCACTTAACATTAATAATACTTTGCTATTCCAAGTCTCGGAATCAAGAACCATATCGGGATAAGTGGGACTTGTCTCGGTGGGTTCACTTGGTGATGTGTTTGCATTCATGGCAATAGCAACAGCCGAGTAATGATTTTTGGTACCTTTCTCAATTTGCTTCGAAAAGCTGGAGACTCCATTTTGTAGTAAACAAACGTATGGCATTTTCAATTGGTAAAATCACTACAACTTAACAAATCACAAAATCCAATTTAATCAGGAGCACGTCGAACCGGCATGGAATTTGACAGCAAAAAAATGTTTGCATTTAGCATTTTACAGCACTAAAAGCTTCAGGTAAATTTTACACGAATAAATATAATTGCCTCCATCATTGCATTGAATTGAAATATTTTTATTAATAATATTGCCACTTCAATATTGCTTTATTAGATATATATTTGTATAAATTAAAATATTTTTTTGTATTTTGTATAAATATTTTTATGATTGTTTAAATAAACAATTCTTATATGATTTACCAATTGATTGATGCAGGACATTTCATCGTCTATAGACCCCTTGCTCAGCTGTTTCTCGTTTTTCAGTTTACGAATTTTGTTTATTTATATAAAATTTGTTAAAAATGCATTTTTCTTTTTAAGTTAACACAAAAATACTACTTACATATATGGCCAATCGTGATATATTTTCAAAACATTTGCCAAATGTTAAGTTGGCCACACGCTATGATGCCGAGGGACAAGAAGTACAAGTAAGTAAACTCAATCAAACGTCGTGGCCTTGTCATTTTACCGACATTTGAAATTTATTGTGTTTGTGTGTACGTGTGCGTATAGGTGGAGCGCCGGGAAGATGCTGATGCTCTGGCAAAGGAACAAGAAACCATTGATATGCTGGTAGCGGCAGGATATTATCGTGCACGCATTAAAGGATTATCGGTTTTTGATAAGGTTGTGGGTGGCATGACATGGTGCATTGAGTGCTGCGATTATGACGTAGATGTAGATTTATTATTTCATGAAAATTTAACTATTGGACAGAAAATGTAAGTAGTAATGTGTGCAATAAATACAAAATTTTTGTAATTTAAGTTTGGATTCTTTTCTTTAGCTCGCTTGTAGAAAAAATAGTTTCGGTTTTACCCCAAATGAAGTGTCCTTATAGCATAGAACCTCATCAAATACAAGGATTAGAGTTTCTTGCCATACATCCTGTCATACATTGGCTAGTGAAAACTTCGGTTTGTAACAACAGTTGACAGAGTGTGGATTGGTGTAAGACATTAAATTCTGTTCCTTTTCAGGTTGAGAATCGTAATGAACGCGGACAACGCTTGAAACGCTTTGCTGTTGGACAGTTTCATAATCATTATCAGTATAAAACAGATAAAGATAATTTGGCTAAAATCCGTATTGCTTCATCACATATTAAGCGTATACAAGTAGGTCAAAATCATTTGTACCTTATTGTTTGGTAATGACTTAACGTTTTTCCGCCGGAGGGTGAGTCATGCAAATATAGGAACATTTAGCAAATACTCTTAAAAAGTTTGGTAATTAGTTGCCTCATGAATTGTTCAACAAAAACCAATTAGATATTATTTCCATCTGTGAGTTATGAAGCAGATTGGCGAATGGCAAAGAATCGTAGACACAAAAAACGAAAATATTCAAATAGTGGGGGAATAAGAAAGGAACAAACCACTATAAACTGCTCCCATTGAGCCAAACTTAACAATTAGACCAGAGTTGTATTCTATTAGGACTACACTATGGCAAACACTTGGATATTGGTTGGGATATTTTAATGCAAAGAGAAGACAATGAGTGTTTTGTCAAAAGGGAGAAAAGATTCTGTTAAACCTAACTTCAATATCTTTAATAAATAAATCATTAAAAATGATGCAAAAATAAGAAAGCCATTACCAAACAACCAAATATATTTGTCATAAAATTCATTGTTATTCAATTAAATTTATAGGAACTTTATGGACCCAGTCGTTTGTATGAGCGAAATGATGCTACCAGTGAAGATGAACGCTTGCGTGTACAATTAACATTGCTGGAATATGGTGACAAGGCAAATGTAGCAAAAATAAGCGATGCTCCCAAAAATGAAAGTAATGAAATAAGTTCGGAAAATACATCTGATGAGCAGCCTGAGGTTTGTCAATTAGTCAAATTACATAAAATATTTATTTTAGCATAATTTTGTTTTATGTTTATGCTTTACTGCACTTTTTATTATAATTTGCAGATACAAATCGAACAACTGCTTAATAGCCTCTCTATAGCAAAAGAGGTATGACTTATTTGTTTTTTGTTTGTTTATTAAATCAACAATTTTTATACTAACAATAAATAATAATAATTTCCATTAGCAATTCGATGTGTCACCAGTTAAGAAGCTTGATTTAAATGAGCGACGTGCATTACATCAACATTATACTGAGTTCAAACAAGAAATGGAAACTGATGCCAAGCAATTATCTGCCCAAAATCAAATTAAACGATTGGAAGCGGCTAAAGTTGCCTTGGGTCATAAAATAGAACGTTATAAGCGAGAAAATTTAGAATTGGAAGCTTCGTTGCAGGCACAAACTGATCTAACATCGAATGCTGTGAAAGAGTTGAAAGAGCAAAACGATGAATTAGCAAAATACAAGGAAACTCAGGCACATGTTGAACCAAAGTGAGTATAAACACAAAATGAAGTTTATTCTAATCAATAATCAAAATATTAATTTCATTGATTTGCAGACTTTTGGAAAAAGTGCAAACACTATTGCGACAGCATGAAGATCTTAAAAAACGTGAAAGTGAATTCAAAGAGGATTGTCGCAAGGATTTAGCTTCTTTACAAAAGGAAATTGAGTATGTTAGGACTGGTTTTTGTTTTTTTTTTTTGTTTTTGTTTTTAACGTACTAATAATGTATTTATTAATAAATATTTCAGTGAATTGGAAGCATTTAACGCACAAGATCCTGAAGCACAAGAGGCTGCTGTCTCAAAGGAAAAATCACGTATACAAGAACTAAAATTGCAATTGGCCAAACGTAATCGTGGCATTGTAGCCATACAACGGAAGCTCGATGCCATTCCTGATCGTACTGAGTTGACGCAATATCAAAGACGCTTCCATGAATTGTACAACGAAAGTAAGTTTAATTAAAATAATGAATAAAAAGAAGGAACTTGTATATTTTCAAATTTACCATTTACCATTTAAGTGAGTGCCAAACATCTTGAAACAAAGCAATATTATACGCTATACAATACGCTTAATGACAAGAAACGCTATCTTGAGAAGGAGCTTTCGCTTTTAAATTCCATTTGTGAGGCATACAACGAAGGCATGCAGAGTCCGCATGGACGTGAGGATTTTATCAAACAATTTGAAACAATTGTTGCTGGGGTCAAACATGCTGAAGATAAATTACGCGCCAAATACAATGAAGAACGACATAAGCGCGATATGCTCAATGAAGAGCTACAAAGTTTACTCGAATTGCAACGACAATATGCTGCCGCTGTTAAACAATTGACCAAGGAGTGCCAACGCTGTGAGCAATTGCAACAGCATTTAAAGTCAATTCGTAGAAAGCAATGAAAGTAGGGAAAATATGTAATTACATTATTATGAATGAACCAATTATTATGAATTAGTAATAATACAATATTCCAAACTTTCATTACTTTTATTTATTTTTTATGAATATGAAACTCAAAAATTTTAGAAAATTTCTTATATCTAGTTTAGGTGTTTTCCTTTCCCCTTCTCCTGCCCCTCCCCATTTCCTTCGTAGCATCCTTCCCATTTCTCTACTAAATAATAAACCAGGTACATAGTAATAATAAAAAATGTATCACATTTATATAGTTCTAAGCTTTAAATTTAATGGAATTCCAAAAGCAATCACTCAATCATTATTGTTAAACTTCAATTGCTTTAAATATTTAGTCAAAAACGAAAACATTACTTAATATTTATTATTATTATTCTTATAAATTATTGTATTTTCGGTAGAAAGAATCTTTTAAATACAAAAAAGAAATGTTTTATTATTAAAGAAAAAAACAATCTTCTAGAATTTAGATGAAAAATATATGCATATTTTAGTTGATTCATTAAATACTTATTTATTTCTCTTGGTATAGTACTTAAAATTAATGAATTTCTCATGAAATTGTACGGCAATACAATTTTATTAAAACGCTGTCGAAATTTTCAATTAATGTGGTGGATTCATTAATTGTAATTAAGCGTCTTTTCACTGGAGCTCAATCGAATTAGCTACACGCAGTACATAATGATAATGATGATGGTGAAGTTGATGATGACGCAAAGTTCATTGATATTACAAAGTTAGTTAGTGTAATTACTTTGGTTAACAGCAATAATTTAACCACTACAAGTGTTTGCATGATAAGAGCAAATCGCTCAAAGGAATTAAATGGTTTTTGTCAAACCAAAAAGACATAACATTTGATTTTCATTCACTTGCATTTGACACTTTTTACTTGTGTATACAATATTTCTTTATAAAGTTATTTCGTTACAAGCCCATCCATACCATCATCATCATCATCAATATCAGTAAACTTTCTTTCACGAGTACAACGTGACTTAAAACCATCCACACTGTACTATGTACTCAGAATGGAATTTCTCTTTTAAAACGAAATCCAATTATGCGCAAATATTCATAATATTGACATTGACATTTCTGTTAAAGTTTTGCTTCAACTATTTTTGACATTAAGATGTTAGAATGAATGGCAGTGGGAGTACAAAAGTGTCACCATATATCAAAAAGCTAATGTGTTCGAAGGTAGATTAATTTCAGAAGGCAGCACGTATTGATTTGCTGAGTACTTAACAAAATTAGTGAGAGAGACATTTTAAATTGATTTCTGTGGAAATTATTCTCGATATAAGAAGATAAAATATTGTATTTAACTTTCTTCACTGGAAACATAGTAAGTAGTAGAATTATCTGGTCCCTTAAATTATGGAAAAGAAATATTTTCCTGTTACTGAGGGTTCACAATCACATGGTTAAAATCGAATATAATATTGGGCACACCACCACGGCCTTAAGAACCATTGTTGTCTGAGAAAATAACAATTGAGAAATTAATGTCTTTGTCAAGGGAGGTACAAAATTTTTATCCCACATCTTAAGAGTTCTTTGAAAACAATATTCACCATCTTGACTAGTCTACGAATTAGCCAGAGTGCCTTGACCTCAATGGAGATAAGCGTTCAACCTGCCACCTAAGCGGACAAGAGGTAAGAATGATGCATATTTTGGAGAAATCAAAGTTTTTGAAATGTTCTCTTCTTCATCATACCTTATTATTGATTCAAAATTCAGTATAGAACAAAATATTCTTCTTCCTTAAAATTTGTCACCTCAATTTTATTTATCCATACACCTATCTGTCTGTTCGCGATAACCTCTAAAACTACCAGACTGAAAATCATACGATTTTCACCAATGGACTGAGTGATTCATGGGGAAGGAAAAAGAAAATTTGAAAAACTCCAAAGGAGCAGCCGCAAAATCTAAATAAATCGGATAAAGAGATGTGTGCAAGTGAAATGCATATAAAGCTTAGAAATATATTTTAAAATCAATCAAATTGTCTTTGTCAAACAACTCCCAGGTAATATAGTTATAATAATAATTTTATAGAGTCAAAGGCCTAGCAGCTAATGCTCTAATGTTAATAATTAATAATATTAATTTTATTTTATTTTAATATATAAATTTTAAAAAAGTACAAATAGAAATATGAGCTGCGTGATAGATTTCGCCGCTATAGATGTGGGTGGGTAAAAGATTGTACAAATATCTGAAGTATAAAGTTGAATTAGTCTTAAAATTCACGCCATGATTTAATGATTTGAAATCCAATATGAGTAGCATATTCCTGCTTCTTAGGGTTCCGTACCCAAAGGGTGAAAACGGGCCCCTATTACTAAGCCTACGCAGTCCGTCCATCTGTCACAGAGCTCTATCGCATGAACCGTAATACATATATGTATATGAATATGTATATATAAAGTTGAAATTTTGCACAGAGTGTGTAACTCAATTGCAGCTATAACGACAAATAAGAAAAAAATAATGATAATAGAAATATTTTTTTTTTCACATTTTTATTTTATAAAGTTAATCAACCAGCTAGTTTTTAAACATTTGTATCATATATATATATTAACGTGACCTTAAAATGCTTTAACTTGGTACTTATTTAAAATCATTAATAGATTCTTCTTAGTAGTGGAGCCTTTTTGACCTCCTTCTTATAGTTGAGCTTTGAATCAAGGCAGAAGCCAATGGGTTAGGGTGAGACTGGAGTTTTTCTAAGTGGCGGCTGCTATAAAGCTGCATTGTCTCTAACACCGTTGGTATTTTTAGATCATTGCGTAGCGTGGTGCTTCTGACAAACCACGGGGCATCCGTGATTTTTCTGAGAGCCTTGTTATGACATGCTTGCAGTCTGGAGATGTTGGAGGCAGCCGTGGTGCCCCAGATTTGAACTGGTGCCACAATTTGAATAAAAATAATAAAAAATAATACAAAAAACTTGTAGTACTTGTTGCGCTGGAGCGTCCGTCTGTCACAGAGCTCTATCACATGAATCGTAAGAGGTAGACAGTTACAGACACAGAGTGTGTATTTCTATTGGAAAATTCGGAAAATCTCAATAAAGGACTAATGACAATTATAATAGCTTATGTTTCAAGCAATGCCTTGTAACTTAAAGCAGTTGGTTATTATTTATGTTATATCTGCATATATTTAAGCTTCAAAAAAACTAGGACGATGGTACAGAACCCTACATGTGCGAATCGGACTCACACTTGACTTGATTTTTTTAATTCTTAAAAATAGATATATATAGACATATTTGACCTAGAAACATTAGTGGGATTCACGCAACGTTGTAAACTTGGCAAATTCGCAAATAAAGTGTCAGTTGCTCCATACAAAAACAATTTGACAGGTTCGCGAAATCTGCGCGAAATTGTGTGGCGAACCTTCGCAAAGGGAGCGCTGCTATCATTGTGAATTTATTATGAGTGGGCAAGTCTGCTCAAAAGTGAAATGTTTAATCAATTTAATTAAAATAACAATTGATTTACAGCAAATAGAAGTACGAACAATAAATAATTTATTTAAATTTATGGACTTATATCAATACATTCACTTTTTCGCTTCTTTTCGGCATTTTTATTTGTTTATTTACATTCCAATTGCCAAGTGAAAACACAATTGGTCGTTCATGCAATGCACAATGGCAAATTTGCGTATTTGCCATATTGCCGATTTGCCACGTTGCGTGAATCCCATTATTATTTTTTTGAGAAAATGGCACTTGAACTGATTTGGTTTTGTCCTTCCTGCTCTAGGTCAATAATTTTAAAATCTTTACCTTTGGTTTTTGGTTAAGCAAAATTATTATAAAAAATAATTAAAAATCGGTCTATATTTTGCTGGTAATTTACACTAAAATTGTATCTCTAAACATGGATGGTTAATCTTTCTCTAAGTATATTATAGGTTACATACAAATGACTCAAAGCATGAGTTACTAAACTCTTTGACTTAAACTTATTATACTCTTCAGTTCATTCGTTCACAATTTACTACTTATCAAAATGCAAATGAACATAAACTTAAATTTGATAATTTTGCACAAGGCAGACAATAGAAAAATATCCATTTATATATAGAAATGTCGCATGTCCCTTTAAAGTTACAACAATTTGAATTTGTATTTTCAAAATCCAAACTTTATCACTAAGTAACCATAATATTTGTTAGTTATATATTAACTGTTAAAAGCACAATTCTCATTGTGTTATATTTGGTGAATGGTTTCATTTGTGTACCCTCATCCATAAGGGTAGAAGTACTATGTACCTACAATAATAAATATTTGCCAAAGTTTTGTGATACTATTTGGAAAACAAATTAACAAAGTTAAGCAATTTACAAAAAATTTATTAAAATGAATTCAAATTATTGAGTTGCTACTATTAAAGCGCAAAAAGGAGAAAATTTTGTGAATTAATTTTAATTTTAAAAATTTTTAAATGTAAAAACAAAATTTTTCCTTAAAGGAAGAAGAAATTAATTAAAACAAATGGAAGTAAAAAAATCTTTCAACAAAAATGGGGACCATAAATTAAATTTAAGATTTATAAACAAAGCTAACAAACTTCGATTAAATTCACTGTAAGATTTTTTTTCAATGTTTAAAGATTTAAAAGCTTTTTAAGGTATTCAATCAATGCAAATAGCTTTATATACATTTTCTATATGCTTCAGTAGTTGGTTAGCAGCACTTTGTGTCAAAGGATTTGCATACAATCCTCAATCTGAAAGCGGATATACAATTCCTATGGAGATTTGTGACTCTCAATGGACAAAACTCTTTATTCACTCTTATGTTTTATCATATGTATGTACTGAATGGATTCATAAGAATATGTTGACCTATTTTTATATACAAAGTGATTTGATGTGGGTTTTTGTAGAAGAGTTTAAATTGGAAAAGAAAAGTAAAAAGTTAAATAAAACTTTAATATGAAATTCATTTGTTAATTTGTCATTTGTTAATTTGAATTTAAGGATTTTATGCTAATTAATGTTATACCATGACATCCTTGATGTCACCCGTCAACAGTTGGTCTTCTTATCTTTGTTACACACATTTACTTATACACACACTCACACTCACACACATACACTCACATATACAATATAGAATAAAAAGTATCTGCCATGACATTGTTCAATGTAAACAAAGCATTTGAATATATAAAAGCAAACACACTCTTATCTAAAGGATAAAAGGATCTTCTTTATTTCAGAGTGATTTCCTCTTTTTTCATTGTATTCAGATTCTTAATATATATTTACAAACACCGACACACAGACAGACACTCAGATGCTATACACAAAATCATTGATTCATTGACAAAAGTCAATCAATTTGTTTACTTGTTTTGAAATTTGTCAGGCGTGTAATCGATTTAGGTAAAAATTTGTATGAATAAGAAATTACAGGAAAAAGTGAAAATTCATGTGAATGGAATGAACTGATGCTTTTAGGCATCTCACCTACAATAGTATAACTCTATACATATTTGTACATATCTATGTATGTATGTATGTATGTGTGTCATGGGCATATTTTTAAGTTGATTTATACATTAAATGGGTGAGAAAACTTTATCTGTTTTGAATTTTTGTCATCATAAACATAAATACTTTTAACTTGTAGATTTTCTTTTTTTAATATTTTTTTTTTAGTTTATTTAGACAAAATATTGTCTCTTGTCTCTTGTCAATGAAATTAATTTCATTTAATTAAAAGCCTTTTATTTTAAGGGGGTCGGTCATCAAATAAATATTAGCACAATCAAGAGGCAACGCTTTCAGAGTTAAACATTTCTTCATTGAACAAATGTAATCTAACTAATTAATTAATACTTGACTTACAAACACACAAACACACAGAGATACATAGATACTCGTATATCTAAACTAATACCCTTAACTCATCGGTTAGCAACAGTAAAATAGTAGAAACAAACAAATTTTGTATCTTTGGATTGTTTCTTGTGTCCTTTTATTTTCCTTTTTTCCGTTTTTTCCGTTTTTTTCTATTTTCAATTTGCCCCCACAGAGAAGAGAAACAAACCAAACTGAATACAAAAACATTAATGAATTCAAATCATTAATCGTTTTATTCAAGTTTTTCAAGAAGCATTCGAATAAATTGACTTATGTTTGTACAATATATACGAGAGTATGTGGGGGTGTTTGTTAAGAAGAAAGTTATTTAAAAAATATGGCAACACTTTTATTAAGAGAATTTTCTATGAAAGTATCGCAACAGGTTGCCATTAGTAGTACAAAAAGAAAATAAGAGAAAGTATTGTGAGCTTTTTCTTCTAAAGGAAATAAAAGCTTGTGAGAATACAATTTCTTGTTCACTCAACTGCTCATCCTCACTCATTACATCCTTAAGCGAAGCGATTTATTAAGATGCTTTCTTACAATGTAAATATGTACATACTACTATTTACAACAGAATCTACTACTATTTTTTATTTGGTGATTTTGTTATTATTTTCTTTAATTACTTTTCTCGGAATAAGGAATTTTCTTTTTATTACAACTTTCACGTTCTAATTCATTGGGGCAATTCATTTGCCACATCAAACATGTGTTAAAATGGTATTGGGTTTTCAATATTCTATGTTAAGATTGATGAATTGGATTCTGAGAAAGTATCGCTTAAATATTTTAACACATACGAAAGTTAATCAAATCAAACTCATTTATTAACATAAGCTTATACAGAATTATATGATATCCTGAGAATATACTTTTGTTTCCCGTTTCTCTTTGAAGTGTTTAATGTTTTCCAATTTTAAACTTCTATAAAGCAAACCGCTTGATGCAAGTACATACAGTCGAATCTTTAGGAACATTACGGTACGTTTTGGATTGTTTTTGGTTTCGATAGTCACCAGCTTGGAAGCAACTATAACTCCTGATATCACTATCTACTGAGCCCCCTCATTATGTTAAGATAACAATCCCCAATTGTGTTATCATTTCTAATCTTAGAGTTGATTTTGAACAATGACGATACATATTTTTTGAAATGTAAATATAAGTAACTAATACAGGGAATCCTCGAATGCATTTGGAAAGTCATTAAAAACCTCACCATTACTTCACTGTGTTCTTACTTGCGAATTATTGAAACAAGTTGTGTCCTGATAAATTAGAAAAATTTAGGATAAATATACTAAATAGTAGTAGATAGATAATGATTCTATTAATACCGAAAACAATTCAGATAAAAAGGATTGAGATGACATTATTTCTTTGTTGGTTCTCTTCAGAGCATTTCATGCACAAGAATTAACAGGAATCGAAGTTTTGGTGCAGAATGAATGAATGCCTCGTTGGAGAAGAGGAATATTTACCACTCGATAGTGACGACAATTCTTTTGTTGAATAAGTTGAAAGAGATAAGTGAGAAGTTAACATAAGCAGGAAGACACTATTTAAAGCTTCAGCACATGCATTCAATGGATGGAGGAAAATAAAGTTGAATTGTATTTTAAGAAAGCTACGGCAGCATTCAATAGATGCTTAGCAAGGGGTGCATTCGCCTAACAAAAGTATTTTATATAAATTGAGTTTAGAATTGTTTTAGTTTTTCTTCGAAAAACGTATGTATATTATTATATTTTAGTTATGTTAATTGAATAAACATTTAAAAATGTTGTTCCTTAATAACTTAACTTTTGGTAATCCGGATTCCCGAGTAAACCAATTGATTTTCCTAATCAAGTGTATAATTTTCAAAGCAAGCAAAGTTCTATGTTCTACAAAACTTATAAAAAAATGTCAATATCTATTCATCTAATATTAATTTTTTAGCCTTAAATATTAAATATTTATGATGTATTTATTTCTCTATAATTTGCTTATTATTGTGTTTTGGTTTTATATCTTCATCATATTTATTCTTGTTTATAAGTTTCTTTATTAAATTGTCATAAAACAACTTCATTAAGAAGTACTCAAACTCTCATATAATCATATAGATACTTTTCATAATACATACACACACACACATATATATACATACACACAATTTGCATTTTGTCATAAATTAGGAATATTTTATTGTAGATACACGTGCGCTAATTGAAGTTGGTGCCGAGTTTTTGTTTTGTGTTTGCTAAAATGTTTTAGGAAAATTATTATATTGTAGTAGATAAGCTTATGAATTTTGCTTTTGTTCATTTTGGTTGGAATTTGTTTGTTAGATTTTTCTTTCTAATTATCATCAGAATACTAAATAAAATGGGTACAAATGTATGAGTGTATGAGTATTTAAAGGCTTCAGTAGAAAAAACAAACAGCGAGAATAGAAACAACTAAAATAATAATTATTTTTATTAGTTTGATGGCATGGAAATTTCGGGGAAAAATTGCAAAAGTTTTTTTTTTTGTTTTTCCGTTTTGAATAATAAATTTATTTAGTAATTATAGAGAGATCATACGTATGAGTAATTAAAAAGTCTCGGCAAGTATTTTATGCAAATTCATGAGTCAAACAAGGTTACAAAGTAAAGATTTTTCATTGTAGATTTTATCTAAACAAATTAATTAGGAAACCTTTATTTGATGAAGTTTATTCATTCTACACAAAACAGAGACAAACACAAAACAGAAAACCAAAATATAATTTATTTACAAACAAAGGTCATTGATTTCAATATATTGTAAGTTTATTTCAAAATTATTCTCGTATCTTTAATGGTTTATTTATAATATAATGATATCAAAGATGAAAATCACAAAATTCCTTTTTTTTTTTTTTTAATAAAATTAAATAATTTATTTACTCTAAATTCATTAAAATGTATAAAATATTTTGATTTAATTTTTTTTTATGTATCATTTTATTACACCGACCAACCACAACTAACTTGGAAAAAACAAAAATTTAATAACTCAAATAATTAAAATTTAGGAATCGTCAAATATTGTGACAGTTGCGACCATGACGGAGATCAGCTGGGTGAAACTTCTTAAGACATTTACGACAATTATGATTTAGCAGTTCAGCAGCAAGTGGATTTTTGTGAGAGATCAATCAATCGTTGTATCTACTAGTGTTTCTGTTGGTTTCATCCCAAACATAAGGCATCTATAGATCAATGTGAATTGTCTTAATCCTGACGAACCATGTCGTATCAATTATTTTTCGTAGAGAATAATTTGAGAGAAAATCGATTTGTGGATTCAATTGTTTTTATATAAATTAGTTTCTTTTAATTTAATGCCTATATCGGGGAGCTTCAATTAAATCTAATCTTGGTGCTTGGAAATACTTATGTTTTTAGTTTTAGACTAGAAATTTTGTATTTGTTTGGACTAATATAAATTAAAACACTCATATAGAATAGTAAGAATTATTCAAAATTGACTTTGAAATATTTTTTAATTTATTAGCCAATGAACTTTAAGTCTCATTAAATGTTTTTTACAATATTTACATATTATAATATAATCGGCATTATATAAGGATTACTGTAACTATATCACATGAAGGTGCATTGATGGTGAATAAAATCAATTTAAGTTTTAATCTAATTTTTAATTGAAGAAAAACAGAATTGAAAAGAAAAATCTTACAATTTTGTGTAATTTCATCACATCTTGAGCACAACTCACTGCTTTGCTTTGTTATGATAGACAAACAATAAAATTTAAGTTCAACTGGCAACCATTAAATTTATATAAGTAGCATAAAAGATTGCTAACACAAATAAATCCATTTTATCTGACGACAAACAAAAATAGGATAAACACATTCGGATTCATTCAAGAAATGCTAAAAGTTAAAGTCAAACAAATACAAACATTGCGAGAGTGACTGTGACATATAGTACAAGTATATAAGTAAGTATATACATATGTAGTACATATATGTGTGTACAGGAACCTATGTACATAAGTATATGTTTTTAGATACAAATAGACAAATAAATGTAACCAAGACGCTTTCTTTTATGAGCTTATGCCTCTTTTGGGTTACAGCTGTGTTATCACTCCAGGAGGTGGCAGCGTATGACGAGAAGCAGGAGATCATGGAAGGTTACACATATGTATGAATGCAGCACTAAGCCACAGTAACATTTTCTTGTATTATTTTACCATTTTTATTTCTCTGTCTCTCTCTCTCTTTCTCTTATGGAAATATGTGTGTGTTTATAGAGTTTTGACGTAAATAAAAAATAAAATAAAATAAAAGAAAAATACAAAAATTATAACAAAAATATCCTTGAAAAAACATGTGCATGCGTTCGTTCAAGTTAAATATATTAATCTATGAGGGCATGACAAAGCCGCTAACAAAGACTTTTAATAAAATAAGTTGCTCCTTGTTATTTTTACAATATCATAGTACACTTGACAAAATTAGTGGGTTCACTTTGGTTTGATATATCTAAAGCAGCGTAGCAATTATTGAGGTACTAATCCTATAGTTCTAGAGGTTTGGACATGTGAATTTTCTTTGTACAAATCCACCTTCTAAACCAAATAGTTAAAAGTGAGTGAGTTGCTTGTTTTTCGAGGTACAGAGCAATCAATCTTAATGGATGAATAAATTCCTCAAATTTCAAAGTAAGTAGCTTAGATCGTAGAAATTTCTTTTTTAATTAACTAATATTTCAAAGAAGATAATCCAAGCAAGGATAGTTGTTATACTTTTAAACTGAGCATTTTTCAATCATATATGTATCTTATACTCGTAAGTGAAGTGTCTATAGACTTCGGTGTTATCAAAATCAGTGTACTTTCTTCTGTTTTTTTATTTATTTTGCATGCGCATACATGGCATATGAGTATTTAATATCTGTCAATAGCAAAGTGTTTTTTGAGTGATTTTACTTATTCAAAAAATAATTTTTATATTTTTTTACCCAATATAAATAAAATAAATAAAAAAAAAAAAATGGAAATAAATCAAGTTGCAAATTAATGGATAATTTGAGTCTATCGTCCGCTTTATTCATCCATAAAATTAAAAAGAGAAAAAAAAACTGTTTAATATAACAAAACAAAAATACAATACTATGTATAAACGTTGTACAGTATACATAACATATAATGAGAAAGGAAAGAAAACTCTTGTCATGTCTACTTTAGTTTTGGTATGCTTAACTCTACATGAAAAACTCATTATTCAATTGATGAGCGCCAAAGCTACAGCGACAAGATACAAATCAATCAAATGAAAAGAAATGAAAAGAAAAGAAACAGAGAAGGAGAAGGAGAAAATAAAAGATAACATGAAATCAAATAAAGACGAAAAATAAAAGTAAAATAAGAAAAAGAAAAATCGAACATAAGTTCATCGGTTTGATACATTAATGTCTACCATAATGATTAAATGGGTTTTATGTTCATCGAAAACCCGAAAGAAATGAAGGTGGTTTTGACCAACACAACAACAACCATAAAACAATGTTTTTGATCGATCACGTAATCTAATATCGACATAAAATTTCACCACATATCTATGTCCATATCCTTACACACTTAGTATACTCGTATAGTAAATGAGCCTATTAATGTAGTTTTAGTTTTTATGAAAATGAGGATTGAGTTGAGGATGTTATTCAACATTAACAACTGAAATATCTTACACTTTAGCACTTCATTCTTTCTCATGACAGTAGTGTTATGTAACTGTCATCATAAAACATTCACATGGTTGAACTATTATTGAATTAATTTAAATTTTTTAATTAATTTATTTTTTATTTATAAAAAAAATTTAAAGAGATTTACAGAAATGTTTACGTCCTCTAGATAATCTCTGAACTGAACTTCATTATGTTGGTAGGTGGCCTCAGACATATGTATAAATATACTGACACACGCACATATAATAAGTCACTTATCAGTGATAAATGATAAAATGAAGCTTTTTATATTAAGACTACTTAATTCCTACTTATATTTATGATGCAATGCGTCATTTCAGGACTTTTGAGGATATGAAACAAAAAGTAAATTCTCGAAAATATAATAAAGCAAGCATATAAGTATACATATATCGTACATAATGAAATGTGGCTTTAAGAAAAACAAAAACAAAAACAAAATTTAATAATTTTATAAAATACAAAAAATAAAATCAATTCAAATGCGTCTGAGCACATGACAGTTTTCATTTTATACATTTTTGTTGGCTTATGGTAAATATTATAGTAAGCAGAGGAAAAATCAAATCATCACCGATATCATAATGCGCTTCATATACTCGTACATACAATAATATATAATATAAAATATGAAATAATAAATTAATAAATGTGAATGACAAAAATGTAGTGGCAGTTTACAGATAAGAAATATCAAGTTGTTAACTCTGAATAAACTAAAATTAATAATGAAACGATGAATTTATTAATGATTACAAGTTATTAAATTTATAAAGATATTGTATTTCAGCTTATCTTTTGTCTGTAATAAAGTTATTTGAAGCTTAAATACGCATGTTGTATAATAATAATCTAATGAATGAGATACGTATAAGTGTTTTGTATTCAGTTTATAGGTTTTGCTAGCACCTTCATACCTGTCGATTTGGGTTAGGGATGTTCATTTCAAACTATATATCGATATTTATTCCGATATGATATATCGTAGCTCTTAATCGATATTTTATCAATTATATTTTTCGGCAAATATTTTCAAAAAATCGTTAAGCTTTGCATAAACAAAATTTTATTTACTCTTTTAGCTTGCAATCGATTTAATTGTTGGCATAAGACCTTCACTTGCCTTGAAATTAGCCTTTCAGATGGCACAGAACTAGCCACCATAGTTAAATACTTATATGCAATATTGTATAACTTCGGAAATTTTAATTTATAATCTACCCATACTTCCAAAGGGTTAAATCATCTAACTGGAGCTCTTAAACTAATCGGATCGGAAAAATACGATATAACAAATAAAATATATCGATTATAATAATAGATAATATCAGATGATACGATTATATCGGATTAAATATCGATATACATATATTGTGCATCTCTTATTTGGGTGGTGAATGTATTTCTGGGAATCGCACTATTTGAGAATATATTTGGTGCTTCGAGAAATTCAATGATTCACTTTTATTACCATTTGCTAGTGCATTTTAGAAGAATGGCCAAAGGAGAAATTTTGAATTGAATGAAATACTTTCATAGTACCAGCGATGAATTTGGATGGCAAAGTGCCTCTGGGCAATTTACAACTATCCATAATTTCCAGAGAAACATAGTGTCCGCACCTTTTAATGGTTTTATTTTTATTATATTTTAGAATATTTTGTGAATAAGTATTTTGTTCCATGAATGATTCTCTATGATAGACGATTTTATTCCTACACAATTTGCAATTCCCATTGACCAACATATGTCAGTTAGTATTGCTTAAAGTCATTTGATTTTAGTTTTGGCAGTTACATGTAGAGAGAAAAATTCTATTAATTTTCATATTTACCATTAATGAAGACAATTGACACTCCATCAATTTATTATGTGTTGTGATTTCCTTTTCAAGTTATATAATGTTTATCCAAAGAATATAGGGTATAAAATACTGTCATTACATCAAAGATTTAATTATAGTCAATTTGTGTGTGTGTGTGTGTGTGTGTGTGTGTGTGTGTGTAGGCGGACAACTGAAGCCTTTTAACAAATGTCATTCTTATTGATTTGGTCATTTCACAAACTCGTGCGTCTTTTGTGTTTTTTTATTTACATTGTGAAACAATTTTTTTGTTAAATAAAAAATGTGAAATTGCATTTGCAATAAGAAATCAAAGGAAGGAAAAAACACAATTTATCACCACCAGTTTCCTTGCATAGCTTCAAGTTCTGTTTTTGATTGTGATAAATGATTTTTTGTAGTTGCTCAAATTAAATATTTTAGAAATTTAAAATTTACCAAAATAAAAGAAATGAAAAATTTTTTCTTTCATTTTCTATATTAAATGGAATTAATTTATGTTTTTTTTTTTAATTTTTCTCATGAGGTTTTTGGTTGTTATACTTTTTTTTTTATTACATATTACTATTTTCCTTTTTTTATTTTAAACTAAATCCCTTTTTTTTATGTTGAACACTTTGCAAGTAATCAATTTTCATTGAAATGCTTTTCCGGCCCAAAAAAGTAGGCAACCTTTTTTTTATTATATTGTACATTTATTCATTTGGCTGCTTGTTTGGTTGTTATTAATTTTAATAATTTACATTATTGTTGCTCTTGTTGTTGTTTATAGTTCCGGTTATTTCACTTGTTGAATTTTTGCATAAAATAAACATAAATTGATTTTTGTTAACATAAAGAATTAAGTCATAATTCTATTACTTTCGCAAAACTGATTTTATCTGCCAGCAGAGAGAAAACCAAGGCAACTTGAATTATCTTTTACCGAAAATAAATCAGTGGGCAGTACTTTGCTTAGATAGAAAAGAAACTTTGGTTGGACTTGTGTAGACATATTAATAGAACAAGTAAAGCAAAGCAAAGGAAATCAGTGCAATTGCATTGTTGAAGAATATCATCATGAACTTCGTCACTTCAACTCTAAAATAAAACACGTGTTGCTAAGCTCTTATCCATCAATTCCTCATTGCATAACACTTTGATAGTTCAAGAAGTACCTTATGAAGTTGACCAATTGATCTTATCATTAAATGTAGATAATTCTTTGTATAGATTACAATTTATGGAGAGATACAATTCTTTGTTGGAATTCCGTAAAGTTTGAGAAAAAGTAACAGATCAAGGACTTCCTTGTAATGTATGGTAGAATCCAAATACTAACTAACTAGATGTTGAATTTAAAACAAGTCACTAATAATTGCAATGATTTTTAAGCTCTTATTTTGACCTAAGGTTCCAAGCAAATTTTAAGGAAATTATATGTACATATTTATCATTTTAAACATTTTGAATTTACATTTTTATTTTTATATTTCTTATTATTTTTTACTCATTTACATATTTATATATTTATTTAATAAGGATGAACATGCAATGTGGGAGTGAAGAAGATGTACAGTGAAACCATTTTATATGATTTGCGATAAATGTCGAGATTATGTCAAATTAAACATAATTCGCTATTATTCACAAGTGACATATTCACAAATGTTGTTGTTCTCCATATCCATTTGTTTCCCTGTCCTTATCTCTTTTTACTATCTGTTTCTGTTTATCTCACACTGTTTGTGGGACTGTTGTTTTTTGTACTATAAATGTCACTTATTACTTGTTTGGTTGTTTATTTCTGTGTCTGACCGACTTTCATTTTGATGACGGTCAGGAAAAGCTTTATTCTGTTTTCTAGATTTCATCATTTTCTCTTTTCTCTTTTCGCCTTTATTTTCCGTTTTTTTTTTTTTTTTGCTATTTTTATATATTTTACAAAAGGCGAATAAATAAACAAGTTGGCCAATTGTTGGTGTCTCGCGGTGCATTTAAATAACAATAACAATAACAACAAGAATAATAATAATAATAATAATAATAATAATAAAATAATAATAAAAACTACAACACAATAATCTAATAAATAAACAGTTCCTTTTCTTTCTAAGGACATTTATTTATTGTACATACGTTGGCGTTAATCAGCTTTTTGTTATTTATTTTATATGTTATATGACACTAATCTCTGTTAATATTATTATTATTCATAAGATTTAGTTTTTTAATAAGTTTTGCATCATGTAAAATGTCCTAATGATGATAAGTAACACATGATAATATGATATAACTAAATATATGTGTGAAAGATGCATTTATAATTTAACTAAGGAACAATTTTGTTTCCTATACGAGTCTGCCTGATTTGTTTCATTCACTCGTTCTTAGGGTGACCTAAGACCCAATACCATAAATTGCATTATCAAATTGATTTGATTGATTCATTTTTTTTGTCTTTTTTTTTTCCAAATTCAATATTAAGAGACAGAAATCTCTCACAAGCCGATATAACGACCGTTTGTTGGTTCACAACAACCGTTGCAACCCCAATCCAGAGTCTTAAAAGGCTACATTTTTGCTCCTTGCTGCAATAGAGCAGACAACACCTCATGCGCAACAGGCTGTTACTCGGTCTCCCCAAGCCATAAGCAATCACTTTCCTATAGTCTGTTAAATCATTTTTTTCACTATGTATGTATGTAAATAAGTAACAAAATCATTCTAATTTTATTTCTCTTGCCGTCCAAGTGATCAATCGAAGGACATGCAGCCAATGTGCTGATCGCTATGATGCGTATCCCTGGAACATTTTGATGGATTTGTCATCCAGGAAGACAAAAATGAAAAGAATGAGAAGAAGGAATTGAGTAAACGTGTTTCTGTTGACACTTAAAAAGAACAAAACGACATCCCAAAGATAATTGAAGGAAGTCTAGAGACCGCCTCGTATGTGTGAAGTGAATTGTGATTCTTGTTAATGATCTCTTGTATTTTTTGTTATTGTATGTGAACGCCAACTGTGCCGCCAATCAACTTTTCGTTAATAAAAAATAATTATTTGTTTTACAAGCACAAAAATCGTAACAATATATATAATTTTTTTTATCATATGCACAACCGAAGCTTTAATTCCAATAATTGGTCAACAGTGAAAAGTTGTCCAAACTTTTGGGCATCGTTTTTACATAATTTAAGGATGCTGAAAAATTTGCAAATCAATCAAGTAGTCTTTGTCAAACATCTCAGATAATTACATATATCAATATTAATGTATTTAAAAATTTTTTTTTGAATTATGAGCCACAAAAAAAATTAATATTCTTTCTATCAGCAGCAACGCACTACTACTTAGTAAAAAAATATAAAATAATTCTTGGAAAAAAAATTTGGGCTACCAACCCTGTGCTATTAATAAAAATATCGAAGTTTTTATTATGCTTATTATGAAAGGGCGATCTGGTTATACTCATTGATTCAGTTGCAATGATATTTCAATTTATTGTTTTATTATATTTGTTGCCCTTAAATTTCCCAATTTAAATATAAGTAAATCTAAGCACTGTTAATTCTCGCAATATTTTATGTAGGTTGGTTAAGTGGTTGTCATGAGAAATGTTTTCATGCGATAACTGAAAGCAAACAAGTGTGATAAGATTGAGTTTGTTTTTTTTATAAATTTGGTTTTGTTTCTTTTTCAATTTTGACATTTATTAATTCACATTCAACGTAAATACAATAAAAACATTTTTTTTTCTTCCTACACCAAAAGTTGTTCTCTAATAGGCATTAGATTTGTATATTTATCTATAATATAATGAAATATTAAACACCTACGCTTTACATTTCCATAAGCTTATCGTAATAATAATAACAGAATATGTTACGTTGCTAAGTATGTCAATTTCCATTGATATATTTATGAATGTAGATAAGAGTGAATTCAATCGATCTTAGCTAATATTCATTTATACTACTATACTCACATAAACAAGTGTGCACACGTGATTTATTGGATAAAAATTTCCAAATATGAATTTTGTGACAAATTGTTATGGATAAAATTCAAAAATAACAATAATAAATTGAGAGACATGTTAAATTACACGTACACAAAATTAATCCATAACCATTAAAAGCAACAAAAATGGATTTTATTTTAGAATTTTCAAACTTTAATCATCATTCAGAAATTTCAGTTAAATATAATTACTCAACAAATACATTAACATCAACTGAAATTTATCACAAAATGATAATAATTTGTGTATTTGTTTGTTTGCAAATGGAAAGACTCCTTGGAATGTTTGATTTGTACGCGTGATGCGAATGGAATTTGTTTTGAATTTTAAATCAAACTACTTAGTACACCCGGTGTGCGTTTCTGCTCAGCTTTGTACGGGAATAATAGGTATATATATATATATATATAAGATATAATTATTAAAGACTACTGGATTGATTTGAAAATATGTCTCTAAGCTTTATATGCAAAATTTGATCAATCAATTTCTTCCTTTTCCGGGAATTTTTCTGTTGTTTTTTTTTTAATAGTTATTCTGCTATTTGGGGCGGAGACAAATCCAACAAATCCAACAAAGATCATAAAAAACTAACACGACTTTGTTTCATATATTTACATAGATGTTTATAAGTGTCTTGAAAATTATAAAAATTTATTAGAATTAAATGAAAATATCATCAGTATTTATAGAAATTTAATAGAAGAAATCAAAATATTTAATTGAAAATAAGAAAAGAACCAAAATCTAGTGAAATATCAATAATTTCTTACCTCTTTCCTCCAAAGTGCAATAATCTAATAAAATACTACACTATGATTTATACTTAAAAGTACCAAAATGTAGTAATGTAACAAAAGTAGCATTTTACTAAAATAATTTTTATTTATTACTACTTACTAAATGAATTAGTAACAAAAATAAAGAAAACTTTAGTAAAATAATAAAAAAATATGTATTGAATTTGAACATATTGTAATTTGATTTGCTTTCAACCTTCAACTCTCTCAATTAAACGCACCCAATTGGTAAACAACAAAGACAAAGAAAAGGGTAAATAAAACTATCACATTCACTTTCGATGTCGATTACATAGATGACTGAGTTTCAGTCTTTGTCGTCCTTGTAGTTCAATTACACATATACAACATATAGTACTACAGTATAGTACATAAGTATATACATAGTACTGCTTCAAACATACGTAGAACTGACTATGTGTAAATGGTATCAGACAACCTAGTGACCTATTTATGAGACAACATTGAATTGCAATAAACAATTTGTTCAAGGATTTCATTTTAAAATTTATACTTATTTAAATCAAAAAGAGAATTGATGTCAATATTAATTGATATGAAATATTTAATAAATAAAAAATTCTTTTTCTTTTTGCACATTACAAGTTATAAAGATGTGGACAAAGAAAAAATCAATATGTTTATTGACAATAATTTCTATTGACATAGCCAAAGACTGAAAGAATTTACATTCCATGATAAATTTAATAAGAGAATTTAAAAAATTACTTTCTTTCTTTTGCAGTAAGTTAGTAAGTTTTTTTTTAAATTTTAATAGAGAATTTCTATACAAATAAAAGTAACTTAAAACCGGAAAGCATTAAACAAAAGTACCTACAACGATTTTCTTCAAATTCGACTAGACAACCTTTGTTGTATTAACATCTTAACATTAAATTTCATAAAAAAAAAAAAAAAAATTATGATGTCCGCTTGGCACAGAGACTCATTGTGATGCATTCAAGTAAGATTAATTGCCGGTGGTATATACTTAGTTTTGCATAGAGGTCCTCTAGTGGTAGATTGCCTAGGTCTTTAAAGAAAGTTTTCAAGATAAATGGGGTCTCTCTTTCGAGAATTTCAGGATAGAATATTAATCTTAGTATCATGAAACATACATTTAATTTAAAGAAAATTGTTTATTTCAGATTTCAGTACAATTTTGATTATTTAGAGATTAGACTGGAACATAGTTGTCTCCTTATAATTACATATAAATGTCATGATAATATTATTGCTTCTTAGAAGGTTACTGAACTGTGAAATATCTTCCTATTTTGATATTTGATTGTTAAGTTCTAAGGATTTTTATGCTATTCTTGTGATTCTCTGATTTTGTTCATTAATTCATATATATTTTATGTATAACCATTTCTGAATGTTAAAACATATTGTTGCAAAGGTTGACTATAATATAGAAAAAATATTTTTGTTTTATATCGTTTAAGTTTTCCACAAAATACAAAACTTAGTATATAAATTTGAAATAGAAAAAAAAACTTCGAATGACTTTTCACATTCACTATTGCTGCCTCCATTGAAGAAGACAAAAGAAAACTTTTGGTGAAGCTAATGACACTTTTATATCTGAAGCCCCCTTAATCCCAACTCCAACCAACCAAATATTGTAGAGTCAGTCAACTTTTAGTGACAGTCAAAGATGATGAACAAAGTCAATTTTTTTTGTTAAAAATAAATGCGAAAAGAAAGCATGAAACAAATGACGTGGAAGTTGAATATAAATCGTAAACGCTTGAATGAAAAGATAAAATGCACATAGATATGCGGGATCATGGGGATGATATAATATCTACAAAAAAAAAAACAAATAGATGTAGAGTATAAACAAATGATAATAATAAATATTAGATTAAAAGGAATAAAAATATAAAAAAAAATTATACATTTTAAAGTGCGTTACACTAATGTCGGCGTCAACGGTCGACACAATGCAATTTCCATGGATTTTATTGCTTTGCTTTGCCATTCACTTGTTCATTCATTCATTATGCATGCAAGCGACACAACAGCGTAGCCTTAATGAGAGTATTTTCATTGCCAGAACAAAATTTGCACCGCCTGGAATAGTCAGTAGGCGATTTGACCAAAGGCATCAAGATTTGATCCAAGGCCTTGAATAACCACCACCCGCATATTGGCTAAATGACTGACTGACTGATCGACTGACTGACAGACTAACCGTCTTATAGACTAAACTTCCGGCATTAACAATGACTGTGGCGACATGGTCATAGGCAAATAGACACACCATTCCTCTCTTGTTTTTTGTCTAAGTATTTGGTTGTTGCTGTTCTAATTAATATTCATGAAAAAGTACTACACTGTAAACTTCGTAACTCTGCACAAGTTGTAGTGGTGTAGTGTAAAGTGAAGTGTCGTCTGTTAGTTGCCTAGAGAGGCTTTATGGCAATCAGTTGTGTTGAATTGAGTTCAGTTGAATTAAGACACAGGTGGCTTCATGTCTGAAAGTGGCACGTCTTCTGGGTTTGGTTTGTATTCTCCTCATTCACTTGTTTCAGCTCAATTCTTAATTAACGTCCTTGCACCTTGACATTGAATAAATTGCTTTATTGTACATTATTTAAATGTTTTCATTGAAAATGCAATTTTATTCTATTCTAGAGCAATCAATTTTATTCAACAAGTTCACCATTTCAAATTAGATATAAATACTGTCTGTCATTTGCGTTTTATTCAAAGTCTTTCATTGTCTTTAGTTTTGTATCTGGTTTGAATAATAAACTTAATTTACAGGTAAATATGCATTATATTTATACTGTATAGAAATTTCTTTCATTTCCTCTTGATTACTTTAATATGAGTATCCCCCGAAAGTAGGCAGCATTTTGCTCTCATTCAAATATTTGTCGTGACTTTTGCTACTTTTCTTTACCTCAAATATAAAAAAATAAAGCTGTTTACCACACTTTACTTGACTGTTCTGAATGAAGCATTAAAAGGCAGATTATCTCCTTTGGGTCGCGAGAAATAAGAAAAAATGAAGAAAAAAAAAGGTAAGTTAAGTCAGACATTTGCATTTTTTTTCGTTTTTTCCACAAAGATTTTATCTCATGCGAAAGGAAAAAATTCTCACTCAAATTTAAGGAAGTTCAGATCAATTCAGATAAATTTTAAATACTAATTTGATTTTTCCTCTTTGCTTATCGTTGTTGTTGTTATTGTTGCTACAATATCTAAAAAATGTTGAGCATAATAAAGTTTTCTCAAGCAAAGTTATGCAAACAATTTTGAGTCGAAAATTTGTTGTTGTCATTGATGTCATTGTTGTTGTTGTTGTTGTTGTTGGAAATTACTTGAATACACCACAAATCAGTAATTTGGAAAGTTTCCTATCAAATCTGAAATGACAAGAAAGCACGTACACACGACGACGACCAAGCAACTTGAAAGTGAAAGTTTTGTGTTAAAAAACACACAAAAAGTTCCTTTATTAAGGTGAATATCATACTTTTATTGGATGGTTGGTTGCTTTAACACTTGCCTCCTTTTTTTGAATATTTTCACAATTGTTTTTGGGTAACCCTTAAATGCAAATTGTTTCTTTAATCCTTGGCCAACAAAACGAAAACAGACGGTTCCTTCAAGGACACTATGATGGAATGCAAAGAATCTGGAATGCTGTTGCTGTTAATATTGTAGTTGTTATGGTATTTATTGCTCTTTTACTTAGTGGTTACTTGTTTTAAATCAAGTCAATTCTGCCATAAACCTCTTTATATTACAAGGAATGTGTAGCATAAATATTTCAGTATTCGAATCCTTACGCTTCGTTGTCATGCACATAACAGTATTTGTAAAGTTGTTAAAAGGTATTTAAACTTATCTTTAATGCATAAACTTTTATGATTTTCTTTTGCTATGTATGTCATGTCCTTGAACAGAAAATTAAAAGGAAATAAATATTAATTTTTTTTGTATTTTAAGTGAAAAAAAAAATTAATTTTATTTTAAATGTTAACATGATAATAAAATGCAGAAATTGTGAAAATTTTATATAAATAAAAAATGTGAATAAAAGTAATAAAAACACAGTAAAAACAAAAATCATGCTACCTTTAATTTTAGTCATAAAAGAAAAAAAAGAAATTAAATAAAAATTGAATAAATTTAATAAAATATACGAGAACATGGGTATTTAGGAAAATTTTGAGTTTAGTACAGAGATATGCCGCGAAGGTTTTGTTTTTATGAAGGTCTCACAAATTAATGAAACTTTCGCAATTTTTTTTTTTTTTAATTTTTCTGTTATTAAACAACTTAAATTAAACTTATAATAATTACAACACAACTTTCATACAATTAGTAAGTGGGATAGAACAATTATATTAATAGGATCTAATAGAAATGTCGACAGGATGAGATCTTCTCAACCGTCTCGCCACTCTGACTCTCCCATTCTGCGTCGCTTTAAGAGGTGGCTGGCTAGTCTATTTGGATGATTTTTTAGCCGCTCCATACATTTTTTGGCCTGACGATAATCCACATCGCCCATTTTCGGGATTTTTAAAAGTTCGCATTAACTACGTAGCTTCAGAATCATACGCATGTCTTGGCCTGCAGTACTCTGACTTTAGATATTTTTGATTTCGCTGCTATGCCCAATAGGAGCAATTATTGTTTTGTAGATGAGTACCTTATTTTTTAAAGATAATTTATTTCTACTGTTTAGGAGCCAACGTACGTAATTTCCCAATTCTCTGTCCAAATACACATCAACTGGTTGCCAATAAAGACTCCCGGACAAACATACGCCTTATGTCACATTGGCACATTTCTGTTTGTTAATGTCAATGTTTCATCGTCTTGCCCAGACTTCAAATTTATGCAGGTATCTGTTGCTTCATAAATGTACCAATTTCTGGAGAGGATGGCCGTATCATCTGCAAACGTGGCACTGATAAAGTCATGAGGATCCCCTTGTGGTAATTTTGAGCCATTGGGTATGTCATGCATAAATAGGGTACAGCTTCGCAAAATGAAGTGTGCTCACAAAAACAAAAAATTCTTTCCCTCTCACAAGCATGTTTCATAAAATAATTAACATGAAAGAAGTGACCAAAAATATTGCCGTGACTTCACACTCGCTCCGTTCATAGTCTGTAAGATATAAGCAGTTTCGGTGTAGAACGTGGATTCTTTCAAAACGTCCACGAAAGAGACTGAGTGAATGTACATATGTGCTTAACATTTTTGATTCTATCGCTATCATGCATAACGTTGCTGTTCTCACTTGTTTGTCAAGTCTATACAAATTCGTAGTTTTTGTTTTCGTTTTCAAGTAACGTACTAGAGCCTTGCACGAATGCATTTGAAAAGGCAACCAGGTTATTTGTTTCATTATAAGCGAAGCAAGTTTCAAGTACTTGGTCGACAAAATAGAAGGAATAGAGTGTCGTGCCGACATGAGGGTTTCTTTTGTTTTATGAAAGGTTCCGTAAATATTGTGACTGTAGCAATTCTTTCACTGTTCATATGCGTCGGTTACGTGTCTATTGCCGCTCTATTTCGAAACGTATCGTTCTTCGTGCTTGCTTTGAGAGAAGCATACATATTAGTTCTGCGTTCCTTCTCGACTTTCTTAGGCTAATTTTTTTTTAAAACATCAATAATATAAGCCTTCGTTGCACATTTCTGGTTTAGTAAACAAAGGTTTATTTCTATTGACAAAGTTTGGAAGCATTGACCATTTATAGGATGTTTACCACGCTGTGCAGGGTTGCCACAAGATTGAAAAATGCTGTATTAAATTATCAGTAATGAATGAATCATTCATATTATGGATCGAAATTACTATTTTGCCCAACTAAACAATTACTTTTGGAATATGCTAATAACTTTTCAATCTTCCCAAGTAAGAGCAAATAAGTAGTATATACAAAATACAAACTCAATTGTGTTAGCTTACATATACATGTAGCCATGTTACTGTGTGTGACATACTCTATTGTGACTAAGAGTTTAAATATGTGCTGAATTTATTTGCCACCATTTCCTCATTTGTGTTGCTTTATTGTTAGCACACACACACACACACACACATACACACATACACATTCTCAAATACACTCATACTAAACACTCTTTAAGTGTAAAGAGTCAATTAACTTATTTTGTATTGGAATTTGTTATGTACATACAAATTTATGTTTGTTTGCCTTAAAAAATTGAAATTGGAAAAAATTCATGTGTACTTTTAGGCGCGTCAAAGCGAACACTTATTTAAATTGGAAAAAAAAATAACCAACAGCATTAGAAGATGAAGAAATTATTTATAATAAAAATACAAATAAATAAGTAAATAAAATAAATGTCACAATGAACTCTTGCAAAGCTTAAATAAACATTTATGTAAGTAGAAAGAGTTTACAAAAATGTCTTTAATGCCTTGAGTGTCGCCTTTAGTTTTTATGACTTAAAAAGTAAACCACAATTTTATGTTCTACCTACTACACTCGGTAAGAGTTTAGTTTACATTTATTTGCTTGGTATTGTATTGTATTCTGATAGATATCCAACCACTAACCACTTGTTGACAATAGATTTAGTTATGTCTATTGAACCGCATGAACTTTGCATTGAACTCTTGCCTTTCGATGGTTTCGGTTTGCCTGCCTAACACAATACAATGAACCCAACTTAAATATTTGAAATGCTTGACTTCACAATGAAAACCATAACAGAAACAACATTAGCAACAACAACAAATGACCAGATGATATATACATACATGTATGTATGTATATACATACATATATGTAGAAAATATCATAGATAGAAAAATAAAAAAATCATTTTCTTTTATCCCAGTAAAATAAATGTGAAGTTGTCAAAAACTAGCTTAGCCAACATATTTATTGACGTGTATCTAAGACGCATATGTTATGTTACTCTCTGTTCTTTTATTGCCTTACAAAGTTGTATATAGTCGTAGTTAACTTATCGAAAATTGTTGCCTCCTTAATGTCAGTTGAAAGCAGAATCCATGACTTTATCTATCTATAGTTGATTCTGTTCTGTTCTGTTCTAATCTATTCTCTTATGTTTTGTTTTTAATTTAGAGTTCAATGCATTCATAATTTGTCTTCTAGAAGTTTTATTTTGTTTCGATTTTGTGCGTCACAAAGATTGGCAGAAGAGTGTAAAGCATCAATTGACTCATTTATCAACTTCAAGAATGGTAGAATGGATAGATATTTCATGCATGTAACAAGAATGTTCAGTTTTTGATTCAAACCTCCTCCTATATATCTTCCACTTTATCTACATGGTCTAATTTCTTCATCCTTTTCATCTTTGTTTTCATTCAGTTTTAGTTCAGTCAATGCATCATTATTCTTGTTAACTGCCTTAATACGAGTTGGATTTTACAATTTGTCAATATGTCATAGACACAGAGTTCAAGACAAAGAAGGACAATGATATCCCCTGCTAATACATTACTAGATTTGCTGCCCTAAAAATTAAACAAATATCAAGTTGAAAATACGCATGAAATTGCTTGTATTTATTTATTTTACTAAAGTTTTCGATGTTTATTAATGTATATATTTTTTAATAATTTTAGAAATTTTCCAAAAATTCTTTTTCAGAGATTTGACCTAGTTTTGTTTTTTTTTTTTGTGTGGTACTTTGCTAATAAAATATATTATGAAGAACACTAAAACCCATATTATGGTTTATAGATATTTGTATATGCTCCTTCGAGCTCATGAAATAATAAATTATAATTATAGTTTTATAAATATTTTAGCCTCGTCCTTTGCACACAATACTTTATAGAAATGACTTATACACACTTGACTTAAACCAATTTTGTTCTATAAAAAGATGTTGAATAAATTGCATTGCATATAATGGATGATATTCCTCAATTATCATTTTAAACATATTTACTTTTATCACAACTTCTGTTGACATGGCAACAAAGAATTCTTGTCTTGTCTGACTGTTTACATCTAAAAATATCTAGAAATTGAATGTAACTAATTAGATCTTATGAAAATATGGCAACACCGTGCATACAGTTTTTGCCACAAACAATTTTATGCTCTTAAAACAAGCAACAGGTTTACTAACAGTTGGATAAATAATGATTATTCTCTCTTACTGAATCTCTTTTGGTTACATTTACTAGTCTTCATTCATTTACTACTCACTCACTATAAACAATGAATGAATTTCAATACCAAACATAATCAGCAGCTACAACAACAACAACTATACTAACAATAACACAACACAACACAGCACAAACCTCTGAGACCAAATAAACTGAATCAGTCGCTCTTATCATTTGAGCATCGGTAAGCATCGGTTTGTGTGTTGTCGTGTGCCTATTTATCTAACTTTGCCTTTGGCTTGCATATGTAAGTGTGGTTAGATGCTCGTTTGCCTGCTGGTAAAGGAAGGTAACACTGCCTTTGAGTTGATTCGTGTCATAGTCGTAAGCCGAGCGACGATGACGATGCTTTCGCTTATGAATAGCAGCAGCAGCAGAAGCAGAAACAGCAGCTCCCTATGGCGTTTTGTACTCTGGGCGCCATCATTACGTCGTGAACCGGGCATCTGAACGTTCACATTGTGCGCATCAAGCATCGTTTTGCTTTACAGTTTCCATCAAAAGTAATCTTTATCGGTCTCGTTGTTCTTGTTTTCCTTTCTCTCATTGTTAATATTATCTGTCGTTGTCGTTTATCAAAAGCTACTACTATTTTCATAAATCGTCTACTACTCTTTAAGAGTGCATTTTATTTTGCGAGAAGCAAAAAAAAAAAATAAAGCTTCTTTTATTATTCAAAAACCCAAGTGACCGTTCAAAAAAAGTGTTAAAATTTGAATATTTCTGTAATAAAATAATACAAAAGAAAAGAGGAAAAATTGTGTTTCAGTCATACTGAAATTATGTTTGCATAAAATTACAGTTTCATGGAAAATTCTCGGAATACGTAATTATGATACAACAAATTATAATATAAAGTGCGTTTCTTACTAAGAAAAAAAATCTAAAAATCTAAAAATCTAAAAATCTTAAAAAAAAAAAGGAAAACTTTGGTTCATCGCAGCTTTCTTACCTTTAAATTTTAATTTTACCATCTCTTTTTGTATTAAATATCATTAGAATTGGGAAAGTTTTCAATGCAAAAACTCATAATACTTAAAAATTTATATATTTGCAGCATCAAATATTTGTCTCATCAGTTCAATATTTTTGAAAACTATCATGGTTTTGAAATCAAATGATTTCAGCTATCGTTAGAAGGGTATTTTCTGTTGGCAATACCTCTTTCAGTAATAGGGGGAATTCTGATTATGACATATTATGTGTACACGATAATAAAACTACTAATAATAGCAAACAAACTGACAAATATGGCTTATTTGCTTCTCCTTGTCAGGCTGATAATTCTCAAATATATTTTGTGGGATTTTTTTATTATAAATATCATATCAAACTTATCATTCTCACCTATTATCTCTATTGTGAAAGGTAAAATAATGATGAGTGTTAAATTTATCCATTGTGTATATTAATTGATACATATTTCTTTTGCCATCTGTTTCTGTCATCATGCATGCATATTGATTGACAATCTTCTATTCTTTTGAAATTTTTATCTACCCACAATGAATCTATTATTTTCTCTGCATCAAGGATCGAAGTTCAATATTACGTAGTTCAAGTGAAAAAACCACAAAAAGTAGTTAGTGAAAGTAAAGCGAATAGTACTGAAATCTGTGGAACTCATCCTTGGACTGAGAAAAACAAATTGAAAATGTGAAACAAAATTGGTTGGCAACCTTTGCTAACGAGTCTGTTATACCTAAAAAGACTTCGATATCGATAAATGCAAATGGCTTACTCAAATTGGGTCATTTGTAGTCGCATAGTGGTTATTGGATTCTTTTACTATTTTTTTCTTTTTTACTCTGTAAAGAAAGTTGTTTTTATTTTAGTTTACCATAACAAGAGAAAATCAGATTAAAATTAGTTTCACTGGAAAAGTTAAATTACTTTTAAATAAAATAAAATAAAATTGATCAAAGGTATTTTTTAAATAATAATGGTTGTTTACAGGTGAAATTTTAAAATGAATTTTACATATAAGACTCCTTTTTTTATTCATTATTTTATAAAGTTTCAATGGTTGTTTCTAGTAAGTTTTCCTTATAAATTCTATAAAATTCTATTTAACGCTTCAATTTGAAAAAATAGACATAACAATCAGTTTATATGATATTTCTAATATTTATATGTACTATATATATCTGATTTAATAGATCTCATTTTAAATTAGATATTTACTAACAATATATAGTATAGATTGCAGAGTTTCTGCTAACCTTAGTGTTCATAATCGATTGAGTATCAGTACTGAAAATATATCTCAATAACCAGTCACACCCAGGTGTCGTCATTTAAAAGATTTTACATATCAGAAACTGTCATTTCATGATTTTTTCTAGACAAGTAGTGATACTTAATTGTCAAATGCCGCTAATTATAAGACATAATGGAAAATATAAGAATCATTCTATTCAACAACATCTTAAAATGTTATGATTGTAAAGAAATGAAAGGGATAAAAGAAGCAAGATTTTTTCAACCCAAAAAATAATAGAAGGAAATAAGAAAACAACGTCTGATCTATTCGAGTTTCAGTGAGCATGGAAGAAAATAAAAAATCATCAGCGATGAAGCAATTAAATTTAGAAATGAAGTCCATTTAAGTAGGAACCCATCCTACATAAGGAAACAGGGCAGCACTACTTATTATAATACTAATTATACACAGAAGAATTTAACATTAAATAAATTCAAAAATTAATGAAATTAAAAAGCGCAACATATAATACACCTAACTGACTGAGAACATGTAACACAAAAGACAAATAACATTATGGTAGCTGTATCGGCGGGCTTTGTTTATATGCATAATTTAATCTATCAATTCTACAGATTCTGTCAGTCGATTTTGATAAAAGTAACACTATATGTTACTCATAACAAAGCTCATTATCTTTCAGTAATTCAATTTCGAATTTAATGAGTGACTTTTAAGAGATACGCGCACAAACACTTTTAGTATACAATTTTATTATTATATGTATAAATTAAATAATATAGTACAAGATACAAATTGTTTAGGTGCAAGATTAGAATCCACCATTCCTTTGACTTTTTACTATTTAAATAAAATTGCTCTAAGCAATTATAATTTTGTCAGTTGTGATTGTCCTTTTTACCATTATTTTGAATTTTTTGAAAAATAAAAAAAAAAAATGTATATCTCGAACTCATTAAATAAAAAGATTAATTATCGATGTGCTGTGGCTCAGTCAAAATAGATTAATGTCATTGATTGAATATCATCTCTTAATAATCATGAATTTGTTTACATTTGAATATACAAATATATTAAATTGCATAACATTTAAAAATTTCAGATATTAAATATTTTCATATTATATCTTAGTTAGTGTTAGTGGGAAGGTAGATCTACAATAATAATAATAATAGATATTTTAATAGACAAAATAAAATTCCAATATCATGTGAGATACAAATTTCATACCAAGTGCTGATATCAAGGACTATTTATTAATTAGAATTTCATATCGAAATACCTGTTTTTTGTTTTTTTTTTCTCTCGATGGGGAAGCATTCAAAGCCAATCGAATCTACTATCCGAACTATACCTGTACATGTGTGTACATGAGTGTGCGTATCTGTATTTGTAATAGTGTATATCAGTATGTATCTGTGTATATAAACATTTTAAGTGTAAATAAATATTACAATTTATATGGTAAAATAAATGAAGCCCATTAATGATATTGCGATTACGTGCTGCGTAAATGTTAATTGAAGTGTTGCCTTTAGCCAAGTGAATTTGATTAGATAAAATGTAATTATTATTGAATTTATGAATGTAAATTTTATATTATATTATTGATTGAGTATTACTTATATTGTTATAACATCATCAAGTGTCTGTTAATAATTTTGATTATTTAACAAAGCAAATCACTTAATCATCACACACAGAGAACAGAGAACAGAGAACAAAGACAGTATAGTATTCAATTGTATCTGAAGATTATTTAGTTGAAATGATGGAACTTCTTTCTTCTTTGTGGTTAAATCATTCAGTTAATTTCCCTAGTGTGTGTTTCTGGTTAAGTAAATATTACAATACTAAAAGAGAAGTAAAATTACTTAAAAGTTAAATTGTTTTGTTAAACTTTTTGTGGTTAACCAAAGTTTAGAAACGTAATAAACCAACAGAGCAAAACAAGACACAAACATTTCTATACAAAAGCGGAAATACTTGTATATGTTAGGAACACCCTTTCCTTCGACTTACATTTTTTGGACACACATATGTTTATAATTTTCCTAACTTGTTAAAGTATCATTAAAATGAACAACAATTTTATAATAGGAAAAATTGTTCAAAGTTTTTTACATTAAAATATAAAATGCTGTTAAATGAAAATGGGACACAGAAAACAGAAAAGAGAACACAAACAACGATAATAACAACAACAACAACAACAAAAAAAAGGAAAAAAATGCTTTTGGTTATTTAGCCATGTGTAAAAATTTAGTTGACATTTTTGTTGATTCTTTTTTTGTTGTTGTTTTCTTATTATTTCTTAGGAGTGAAAATTTTGTATTTGTTTATTTTGTTGAAAGAAACAAAAAAATATCTTAACATCGCCCCACATTGCGTATGAGTACTTGAAAATACACAATTATCATATACAAATACACATGAATGTAAATACTTATTTATATGCATATATACATATTATGGTTACACACAGATACTTACTTACTTACTTACGAACACCATCAAATGCCATTGCTTATGTTGTATCATTGTGCGTTCAAGTGTATTTAGCTAAAGGTTGCTATGATTTTTAGTTAAAATGTTTCTCAATAATATATACTTATATACTTAGAAAATAAGTTGAGGTTCTAACGAAGATTATATATGTATATCTTTCAATCAAGTTCAAACACATAATTCTTAGTGCAATTAATATGTCATAAAGGATATTTTTTTTATAAACAACTTAGAGTTGGCAAAATTGGCTTTATTTGAGAAACGATTTAACAGCTGTGAGTTGCTTCTTGTTTAGTTTGGTTTGGAATTTCATCCGATACCTTCCGTTTAGTTAAAATTTTTATCCGATCGTTTTGTATTTAACAAATTATGTGTAATTGATTTCTTAATATATTTGAAAGAAGTTTGGGATTCCTAGCTAAAATAATTCTGAAGTTGTCCATACAAAACTTGTAATAAGTACAATTTGTATAGAAGCCATACGACATAATGATCTGATCAAATTGTGTTAAGCAAATATTATATTCAGGCTTTTCAAATTAATTCCTTAGAAGCTTAAAATTCCTGGCTAAAAGCATAAAGAAGCTATACATATAGAAACTATAACATATAAATGCAAATTAATAGGGAAATTATATTGCTGGTCTTAAAATGAAAATACAAATATGTAGTTATGATTTTGTCTTTCAAAATATTTGCCCCAATTTTCGAACTATTTTTTCCATTCCGATTGAGGAAACACCAAAACATGAGTTTTGAATGCCTCAACTGCTTTTGAAGTGCGGGAATAAAAAAAATCATTAGGTGTCAAATCAGGGATGATCTATCAATTCGATATTTTGGTCGGTAAAAAATTCCTTTGTTTGATATGTGAGAGCTCGCATTGTAGTGATGAAGAATGATTCTGCACTTCTTCTACTTTTTTCAAATTACTCCAATAGCTTCTGGGAAACAAATATTCGTGTACCATTCAGAATTGAAAATCCTGCGTTGCCCAAAAACCACACGAAGAAAAAGGCAACAATTTGCTTCAATGTTGTTCTTCCGCAAACAAATTTTGGTGGATTTGGCTCTTTTATGAAGATCCATAAAGTTGATTGATCTTTTGTTTCGGGAAGAAGAAAAAGAATATCAAATTATCGTTTGGAAACGTCAGCGATCGCTTAGCAACACTTACAGTTGCCAAAGCCAGAAATATAAATAAAACCCTTGATCTTGCGGATGTCTTAAATAATTTTTTTACACTTTTGAAAACATTTTCGAAAAAGTTTGGTATTACTAGTTAAAAGAATGAAGAAATTTCCCATACAAAAATACAATTTCTTTTACAATTTATATGGCAGCTACATGGCTTCACTGACCGCAGCTTTGATTACATTGGGTACAGACTGGCTGATGCATTATATTATAATATACTTAGTATAAAAAAGATTCATTTGAATTAAATTCAAAATCCGTTTTGCTTAAAAAAAAAACAATCATATATATATTATTTATTTATTATTATTTATTTTGTTACTCATCAATTTTAATATTTTTATGTGTTTCGACCTAAACATTAGTGGTTTAATATACATATATGGATTCTATCTCTCCCAGTCATCAGAGACCTTCTTCGGCTGCATTATATAAGCAGCATATTTTATACAACTTTTCCCATGCAACTTTGGGGCATCACAAGAAACTCAAACATTGAAATTTTAGAACTCTGTCGAAGCAAACTATTGCGAAACATTGTCAACGCACCATGGTATGTCACAAACTTTGACATACATAAAGATATAAGCATTCTTTTTGTTTAGGAATAGGATAGTCAGGGAGACTTAGAAATATCTGGAAAGACTGAGTAGCCATGAAAATTAATTAGCTACAAACTTTCTCAATAGGAATGACGTCTTTAGACGATTTAAGAGATATAATTTCTTAGATCTACATACTAGATTTTAAAATATTTGTAAAACATTCGTAAAATTTTTGTGATATTTAAAAACATATACAGGATTAGGCGATTGAGGTGTTACCAACTTCACACCGCACCGCAATATTGCCAACTATGTCAAATTCATACCAATGACAGCTATTTATATTGTTTACAAGCTACCACAAGCAATTGCGTCTAAGTTTTATGGAATAAAAGTTATTCGAAATGGAATTCAAACATAATAGTGTGATTGCTTTATATTTGAGTGGAAAATTACAACCAGATATTGTTCGTGAGCTCAGGCATTTCAAAGTAAATAAAATGTTATTAATCATTATAATGATACAGGCAGCAGGCTATGGTGGAGGACGAAAAAAAAAACAGCAACATAACATTAAATGGTTCGGAAAGTGAAGGCTCGACTTGAACGAAATCTATGTCGTAGTGGTAATCAAATGGTCAAAGAACTGAAGATATCCCAGCGACGCATCCGATGCATATTGCAAAATAAGCTAAAGGTAAAGCCTTAAAAGTTCCAAAAGGCACATGATCTTACACCAAAGCAAAAAAAAATTAGTCTCGAAAGAGCAAAGGAGTTGTTACGTTTGCACGAACATGGCGAATTTCCAAACAATGTGTTCTCTGATGAGAAAAATTTCCCTATTGAGCAGTTCATAAACTCTCAAAATCATCGTGTTTACTTAACTGAACGCACTTACGAAAATTTGAGCCTACGAACGGCCACTCGAAGTAAATTTCCATCTCAAGTAATGGTAAGGGCAGCTGTGACCGCCGATGGACGTTTTCCAATCGTTTTCATCGAGCCTGGTGTCAAAGTCAATACACATATACTATATAAGTACTTATATACAATAATACATAAAATTCGCTTATGGTACAACATAGTAAACAGTAGCAAATAAAATAAAATATTAAAAAATTACACTAACTGTGAAATTATTTTAGTTTGTTGTTGTTTTATACTGCTATATTCGTTCCAATTTACACTTTATTACCATGTCAATGAAATGACATTTGCAAATATTGTATGTTTATCATTAATAATATTCAAATTTGTAATTTTCTGTTTCTGCGAAAAATTCGAGATATTTTTGTTGCTGATGTATAGAACAATAAATTTATGCCTTAATAAACTTATACAAAATTATTCATGATTCACATGATTCAAAGTTATTGCATTTCATATTGATTCCTGGAATTTACAAAATATTTATAACTAATTTTATTGGATGATTGGGTTTTTCTGTGACATTTTAATAAATTAATATTGTACTGCATTAAAATTTAAATTAATTTAATTTATTTTTCGATAAGATTTTCGAAGAATTATTAAAATTGTTGAATTGTTAGCATACAACAATCTATCAGGATGTTTCAAATTATTGCATTCGATTTATATTTACTGATGATAATTTAAAAAGAAAACAACTGAGTGCAATGAGTGAAATCAATTGAAACTCAATTAATAGACTTTCGGATAACCTTGTGGTTTAACCAAATCAATCACGTGATTCAATTAAATTCTGATTTCCCATGAAATGCTTCATCAAATTTTAATTGGGTCTATTCATCTTCAGCTTTAATTAAACAAGCCCCAATTATGGATGAGGGTAATGAAATTATGTATTAAGATAAATTCTCAGCTAATCCCCATAAATTATGTTTATTAAATAACAAAAATACTGCAAAAATAGTAAAAATTGTTGGATATTACTAATGAAAATCACAATATACACAAACAAACAGTTTAATTGAGATAGAATAATTTTCATAAGAAAAATTCAGAACAAGAGACCACCTAATTATTGACTTCAATGAAGAGTAAATATTTTCATTGATTTGTTTTAGTAAATATGTAACTTGAATTTACACGTATTTCATATTAAAATGTTTTCTGTTCTGTTCTGTTCAATTTCATACTCAACGCTTATGAGTAATTTTGGGTTATTTTATGACAAAGGAATAAAATCTCTTGTAAATATCGTCAATGAGTAAGTAACAAGTGAATGACAATAAACTTAATATTCTTATTTTTATATCTTTTCATTCTTCTTGTGACAGAAATGTATCTTTATTCATATAAAATAACATAAATGATTCTTTGTTCGTTTGTTCGTTTGTTTTTCCTTTCGTAGACAATTTTCCCTCCATTCTTCTTTCTGTATTGATATCTAGTATATTTCATTTTCTATGTGTATGTGTGTGTGTCTGTGGAAAAATTCAAGCTGTTCAAGGAACAAATATTCGAAAAACGTTAGTAGTTGCATTATTTGTCCTTTATGGCACCCGCTGCGTCATTCGTCGTCATTTTATTATCCTTTGTGTGTTCTTCCAAGTAAAACTAAACAAGTTTAAGCAACTCAACCAAAGCGACATTCATTATTTAGGATAATACTAACAAAAGTAATAACAGCAACAATAAACGAATAACATAATGCAATGAAATTTATACAATTTCACTTTCACATATTGTTATATATTCTATATACAATATTAAATGACAATTTTCCTGTTGCTGTACGGAAACTTAATAACATATTCTACCATATACTTTAATTAGATGATGTAGTTTAATAAAATTAAACCACAAAAAGGAAATGAAATGGTAAATTAACTTCATGACACAAACAAAGGCGACAATAGAAAATTGAATTCATTTGAAGCATATGATTTATTAGCTATAGCATGAGATACGTATAAGTATACGTATACGAGTACATAGAAACCATAACTCATGGATAGACTAATATTGTATATTCACCCATCATCAAGCAGTGGACAATAGTATTCTTATCTTATTGAGATCTGCCTGCATGAAAATGATTGATTATTGTGGAAGTTGTCTTTGTTAATGTTAACTTAGCAACAAAATGTGAAAATGTGAAAATGTGAAATTCCATAGAAAATTTTCTGAGGCTAAAGCATAAAAACAAGTATTTGAAATGAAGAGAAAAAAGAAAAGAAGAATATTGAAAGGAAAATGAATTGTAAAATGTTGACGAAAATTCAGCAATACAATAAGAAAATGTAGGAGGTGAACCTTTAGTTACTCAATTTGAAATTGGATGCGTTGAAAACAAACAAAGAAAAAACAAAATAAAGTTACTTGTGTCTCAATTTGAAATTAAATTAGCTTTAAACTTGATATGCTGCACCTTTGTTATCCTAAAGGACGAAGGATGACGACTAATACCACTAATGCGGGGTTGGATGGTTACTTGAATAAATGTGTGAGTGGATTTTCTATTGTGTTGTATTGAGTTTAGTTGTGTTACGTTGCGTTGCGTTGTTACCGGCAACTTCGACAGGTGTTGAAATATTGTTCAAGGATCATGTTATACAAACTCACATTCCCTCACATACACACGCAATTCAAACATATAGAGAGCAATGCTATTACAAGTTGGATTTGTTTTTAAATTGACTTGTTATATTTTTTCAATAAGAACCAAAATACCAACAAACAAATAAATACAGTTTTACTATTCTCTACTAAAATGTTACGACAGTTGGTCAAATGCCAGAAAAAAATAAAAAATAATAATAAAAAGAAATGGGAGTACAAAATTCAGGTGTGCTTAGTATGCAGCACAAGTTAAGTTACCTTAAAAGGACTCAAAAAATACAGAAAGAGTTATTCTATTTTTTTTTTTTTGTTGACCTGATTTATAGCGACATTAGATTCCTGTGAAAAATTTTATACCTCAAGCAGCAAAATAAAAAAAAAGAACATAGGACACCGAAACTTATATATCCTTCATCTACAATTTTTGCATCCTTCATTGTCTTAATAGTTATTTCAATACAATTTGGTTAATTATGTAAATCCTTTTTAAAAACTCAGAAATAATCAAAGAGATATAACAGCTACAATATATCAAATATTGGTCTAATTGGTCAAATATTTGGATATACAGTGAAAACTCCATATAGCGTAACTTAAGGGTCTGCGCATTGAGAGTTAAATAGAGAGAAGAAGGTTTTTTAATTTTGCCTTTTACCCTTTTTTCTGTGCCATTCATATTAACACCAACAAGCACTGTCTTTGGTGATTTTTCCTCCCATATAGTTTTCTTCTTTAAATTTCAAAATCTTATCGGGGGTTAACATAAAAAAAAATTCCGACTTCATGAGAATTAAATATGTCACTTGGAAAGTACTATACGCAGTTCTTATTTAGAGTGTGTGTGTGTGTCGCTACATAAGATATAACATTTTATGGATAACAAGTTAAACCAACCGAAGTCAAGTAATTTCGAAGTTTTAGGGAGTTTCTCGTTAAATCGTGTGACGTTACATGAAGTTTACACTGTATTGTGTGAATTGTCCATAAAAAATCTAACTTTGATCTTGATGAAACTAGTGGAAA
Organism: Amiota mariae; assembly: GCA_035041805.1. Lineage (NCBI taxonomy): Eukaryota > Metazoa > Arthropoda > Insecta > Diptera > Drosophilidae > Amiota > Amiota mariae. The sequence goes on from JAWNKV010000286.1 coordinate 5,407,440, forward strand.
AAGGTTATGGAACAAAAAAAAAAAACAAAAACATGTTTAAGAATAACGAATGCAATTTTTATTGCGACTAGTTTTCAGTCGTTGGAGAACTCTGGTTTTGTTATATTATCTGTGTGTGTTGAAAAGTAATACATTTATTCCAATGCTTTTCTTTGTTTCGGTGCACTTTTGTATAAAATAATATATTTTTTGGTTACTAGTCCTTCAGACATGTACTGAAATATCTTTTTCTGGAACAATTTCTTTCGCGTTGTGCGTACAAATAAGTGTAGTAGTCGCTGTAGGATATGAAGACATTTTCCATACTTGCCATTGATGTTTAATGCTTTGTAAGTAATGACATGGATATAAACGATATATACTTCATGAGAACCCCGATTCTATGTACCACTACGAACATCACATTAAAATAATTATGCCTACTCCCACAAGAGTGAAATGCATAAGTTCTTTAGACACACACTTTTCTTCATATTTTTACTGTATTTTAACTCATCTTTGTTTTCATATATTGATTTATTTCGCAAAAAAATCCCATATCTCTCTATCATTTGGTAAATTCACAAACACAAAAAAAAAAATAAAAAAAAGAACTAGTATAAGAAGAAAAGTACAATTCACTGATACCTGGCTACATACTATTTTTTTCCAATTTTTCCAATGCATCACTCGTTGTGGCAATAGAAAAAATGCTTAAATAAGCATTTTGTCCTTGAATATATCCGGTGTACTGTAAAAAAAGAAACCCACTTCATTCCTCAGTTGCAAGTTACATGTAACATAGCGATAAAGTCAAGAAAAATTTGCATCTCATGGAGTGTTTTTGCTCTTCCTTTATTGGTTTCAGTACTTAAGTGTCATTTATAGAATGGTTTACTTACCATAGACACAATGATTAGATATATATTGAGGCAAACTCATTTTATTATACAATATTTTAATATAAAAATAATTATTATTATTATTCTAAGCATTTTTTACGTAAGGATTGGTTTGATTTTCAATTTTTTCAAATTTAATTTGTTTGCCTTGGTTTAAAGAAAAAAATTATTATCTTCTTCTATATGAATATATCATATTTAAGTAAGGATTCGATCATATTTACATAAAATATATTTTTGTATATGAAAACATTTATTTATTATGTATTATTAATAGTACATAAAACATCGCAACTTCTTAAGTTATTAATATATGGAGCTGAATTTTATTTCTTCTTTGTCAAGCTGAATGAAAAATTTATAAAAAATGAGTCAAAATTATCTCATTAAAGGACTAAGAGTAGCCCACATAGTACTGGGTCTATGCATGGAAAATTGTCCTCTAGTCTTGAGTAAACATACGGCATGACTTTGACAATCGATTAATCAAAACTTGGTTGAATTTTATAAGTAAAATCATAATAATTTTCATGCTTAGACCTAATTATAGTATAGTTGTTTTTATAGAAAAGTTATAACTCAAAGAAACTCATTTACATATTGATAAATTTATTTGTTTGTTGAGTTGAAATTAATCATAATTCCTGAGTTATCAAATTCACTCGGGAAATGACTTTATAAAATTAAAATTAAATGGATCAAATATTAATAAATTCAAGCTGCTAATTTAAATATCATTTTGATATTGAAAATATTCAAAATTCTTGAATTGGAAACTGTGAATATTTTTATATAAAATATAATAAAATCTATTGAATTTTTAGTCCTTATAAAATTTATCTAAAATGTTCCCAAAAATGTTTAACTTGAAATAATATCGATATAAAAACTTACTTTACAATGTATGGTACAAAAAAAATTGTCACCACAACCGACAGAAAATATTTACAATAAATGGAAATACTATGTTAAAATGATTGATGAATGACTGCTGATGATGACATATTGAGATTTATCACAATATTCTATAAATAAATTTTTAGATTTTTTCGTTGCACTTAATTAAATGACATATGATGGCATTGTTGACAGATTCATAAAATGACATATCAAAATATAAAAAAAAGGTTAAACATTTCCAATATTATACATATAAGGAAACTACTATATAATATATCATAACAATGGTTTACATGGTTCATTCCTTATCATATGTAGATATATTAAAGATATTTTTCATCTATTTATTAAGGTTTTTCATGTCCAATTTTATTATGGTTAAAATATGCACAAAATCATACACAAAACATTCATGGAATATGAATGTAGTATCTTAGATCTTAAAATGTAATACAAGTAAGTTTTGTACGTGTTGATTGTGTGAGATACTCGTACACATGGATAATATTCATTGTTGTTATCGTCATTATTATTCTGATATGTTCATTTTTCCTTACCATACAATACTATTGTATTGTATTATACATAGTAGTAGTAAGTAGTATTAGTAGATGAATACAAAATATCTAGTAAATCTTTAAACGTATAATATTCACAAGTGAAATGACACACAAATGAATGTTTAAACGAGTCCTTTGGGCATAAACACACACTTAATCATTACGCATAGACGCATTCACACATTGAAATGATGTGATACTGTGGCTCTATGATAAGAGGAACTAGGGAATTTTCCTTTCCTTTCTTTCTTTTTTTTTTTTTTTTTTGTTTTGTTACAAATACAAAATACATTTATCGAGCAACAAGGATAATAAAAATAAAAATAAAACTGAAACACTTTAGTGCGAGATAATCATGTTGTATATGCTGCTGCTGCTTCCTTTGTGCCCACAAAAAAAGAAACACTTTAGCTGAAGGCATTTTCTTTTCTTTATACGAGAATACATATTTTTTTTTTGTGTGAAACATACTATTTCTATAACAATGGAAATTACTATATCTTTTTTATTCTCTTTTTATTTTGTTGCCTGAAGTAAATTATAAGTGGGCATACGTAAAATATTTTACTTTCACAGTTTTTTTGAAAGAATTTTCCTTTATATATCTATTTTTTTTTTATTATAATTTACCAAGAATCCTGACCTACTTTAAGGCATCTCGCTAATCTAGTAGTACATTAACACATTTCTCAAATTCATCATCATTCAGCTTTTGGCATTTTAAGTACAAAACTTAATTCTCAGTTTCAAGTCTATGTTTCTGTGTCATGGACATAATTCCTTATCATACTAAATATTGTTTATAGCACAACCGCCATAATCGGCCTAATTTAGTTTGTCGAAGACTTAACTCTTTGAAATTTATTCAAGTAATACTTGACATTTGCTTGCGACTTGGGTGATATGTGAGTGACTCGCTGAGTGGTTGAGTGTAAATTACTTTTTCTTGAATTGGCAAATAGTAGATGCAAGCTTTTTGCGCATTTTTATTCTTTTACGAAGTGGTCGCTCTACTAACTCAAATGCTAAAGTAATTTACGCTTAAAGCACGCGAGATTCTAGGTCAAGTGTGGTTTTCACTTCGAACATTGTTTAATTTTTGCATTAAAAGTTTCTTCACAATTATTTTTGTTTAAAAAAAAAAAAAATAGGAGAATTTTTTATTTTTCGCTCTTCTTTTGTGAACTGTAAACGCATTTGACAGCAGTTTAGAATTGTTGATTACTAAAAAAAGATTAATGATGAAATAGAATGTAGAACATTTATATTTGTAGGTAGTCATAGTAGAAGTATTCGACCTATCAAAAAAAAAAACATTCGAAATTGAATGAAATATAAAATTGCTTCTTCACATAAGTTGTTGTATGCAGCAGGACTCTGATCAATCTTAGTCAATACCAAATTTGGAACAATGACAGTGAGAATCAAATCAATATACTTTTATTGTATCTTATTGTGCATTTTGACATCAAGTTTCATTTAATATAACAGTTCTCGCGTATATTTTACATGTTACGTCACTGTTGCTAACGAGATCGGACACATGTCAACTTTAGCTTATCCAGACTTTCATTTTTTCCAATATAATCTGTCTTTCAATAATCAAAACGAAAATGTATGGCAAAAATAGGCACATTAATTCGCCTGTTTATGCTCATAAAGAAAAAATATTATTAAAATCCACTGACCACTTTCTGAAAACATATCTACTTATAAACATATCATTTGTCTTTTTATTCATATTCAAATATATTTACAGAGTAGAAGAAAAATTGTATAAAACAGTTGCAGCAATAGCAGCAACAGCAAGAAAAAACGATGACACAAAACAGTCTTCTATCAATTTGCTCTGATATTGGTCTATGGCTTCGATATTCTGTTTTTGTGAGCTTCTCAAATTAATTCATTAATCAAACAAAATTGAACTCTTCACAACCATCTTCGTTTGTTAACACCACATAAATATTCTAAGGTTGGAAGGGCAAAATAATCCGAAGCAGTGAAATCTGCTGAATAAAAATATTAAATTCGATTTTCAACTCAAGGGTTGTCCAACCTTTTTGGTTACTTGGGACACATAAGAAGACTCCGCTGTTAGGTGGGCCACAGATAAAATATTTTTTTGACGGAAAACCAAAAACCTTTGGCACCCTAAAAAAGGCGTTACTTTGAACGTGGCGAGCAACAAAAAAAAAAAAAAAAACATGGTCTAAATGATGAGGATACGAGTTTTCCTGGTATAAAGTTTGTCAATTCATTTTAACATTCCTAACAAGGCTACCGATACGGATTTTGCTACACTATGGTATCCAATATTTTATGGTAAACCATTTATAAAACAATATATGTATAGTAATATATAACGAAGACCCATCTTCTCTATATTTACAAATTAACATATGGCTGATTCTTCCCTGAAGTGATTCCGAATACCTCGGCATTCAGAAAGATTCTGTTGTAACTTGATCATCCATAGCGGTGATGATCTGTCATCATCTTCAGAAACTTCTAAGATTCGCCATGCATTCATTTTATTATAAAAAAAAGTAGAAATAAATTAAGAAAAAAAAAATTATACTAATCAAACCACATGAAGAATATGGTCCTTTATCTTTAAACTTAAATTAAAAAATACTTGAAATTTGTTTGAAGTCTATCCTAGATACTCGTGTAAGCATATTTGATGACAACTACAATAAAAAATTATTTTTGAATCCTATAAAGTTGCTTTTAAATTGTCTACTTTGCTGTTGACATCTTTACATTATTTAAACTGAAAATGCAAACTAAGATTTAATCCAAAGATTTACACATAAAGTAGCGAAGTTTCTACAATCTGTTTAAAACTACTTACGACATCTTAAGAGAGAACAAAGGCAAGAACAGAAAAAGTGAATCATGCAACATGATAATCTGGAGAAAAGTGTAAGACAAAGGAATTAAGTAGCTAAAACACGAGAACTTAACTCACTGAGGTCGGAATGTATTTAAAGGAACATTAAATAAGATAAAGTGATGTAAAGTAAAGGGAAGCAAAGCAAAGCAGCAGAAGACAAATCGAAGAAAGAACAAAATGATAAAGTAGAAATAAAAACGATATAAATTCAAGTCAACTGGATTTTGTAGAATTTATTATTGGCCAAAAGAACAAAGACATTGATTGCTATTCTACCCAAAGTTTGTATACCCTGCATAAATGATGACTGCATTAGAAATTTTAATAAAATATAATAATTTTTATTAAAAAAAAAGACAATGACAAAGCTCTTCCAGTGGGTCAAAGATCTGTCGGAGTAGTAAGTTAGTTGAACGTGCTTCTAGTAAATGAGAGATGTGGTGTGCATTCTATTAGTTCGCTTCCGCATTTTTGTTAGTCCGTGAATTACATGTGAAAAGAGATCTGTTAAGGATTAAACATGACTAATTCTTAATATGTGGCTTGGGTTCTTTTTTAACATTTGTACATGACAGAAGTAGTTAAGAACTGAAGAATATTAATGTTAATAGATGATTTGAAAGGTACTTGATATGTGACCTAAAAGACTATGAGTCTTATTTAATACTCATGTAATGTACATCTAAACATCATTGAAAAGTCTTAATACCCATTCTGATTTATAGTGAAGACTTAAATAAAATGTGTTGATAGAGACAAATGAATGTAAAATTCATTCTAGTGGAATTTACATAGAACAAAAAAAAAAAAAAATGAGCAAAAGTATTTCAATGTCAAAATATTTAAGCTTAAACAAATTGGAAATATAAAAAAAAGAAAAGAAAAATCAATGATCAAGTATTATGTAAAATAGATTTTAGAATAAGTTGAAAGAGTTTTAGGATCAATGCAATTTTCTAATTAAAAAGCGAATAAAATAAATAAAAATTAATTACGCAAGTAAAAGTATGAGCGCAAATGTGTGTGTGTGTGTGTGTGTGTGTGTGTGTGTGTGTGTGTGTGCTTATATCTATGAGTTTATGTTTGCCTTCCAAGATTGAAGTAAAGCTGCTTTGTATCATTTCATCTTGTTTTGTTATGTCTGTGACACTGAACTTAACTTAAATCATGACTCCATTAAATCGTTAAAATCAAAAACACCTACTATATATTTAAACACATCCATACAAAGGAAAATGGCATTATTATGCCCTTGTGTTATAGTACAAAACATTTACGTTTTAATTACTTAATTATGCCTGCATTACCTATTTGACTTGGTATGTCTTTTCTTTTCTTTTCTTTTTATTTTATTTTATTGTCACTTACAAAAATCTAGATAGGAAGAAGAAAGCTAGGAATCTTAGTATAACCTCGACTTTCAACATAATCGTACATTACTTCATGCCCATCCTCGGTAACAATAAAATGCCTTTAGTAAAACCACTGGCTTGCTTCTTTGCTTGTTTGTTCATTCATTCATTCATTCTTCAGCCAGAGTCAGAGACGCCAGCCGCCAGTCGCACTTTTACGATTCCGGGAATGAAATGAATGATGAAGATGGAGATGATGACGAGGACTAAGACTAAGATGACTATGATAAAGACTGCGACGAACGAATTACTTGAGTCTTAAGGCGTTTGTACTGCAATTATTGTCAAGTGAGAGCGCTTAAGAGTTTTACGCGTTTAAATGTAATAAGAAATTTTCATACCGACTTGCCTCCATAGAATGGTAGAATGGCATCGAGGATGAAGCATGTTGCACTAACAGCAGCACAACTGAGCAACTTAAGTTAAGCACTTTGCCCTTGGCAAAAAAAAAAAAACCCTTGAGAACCGTTTGTGCGTGCATTAAGTTTAAATTTATAATTCTCTTGCATACGATTTACGTTTGTTTTTGCCTTGATCCTTGCAACTAACAAGAAAATGAATTGTAATTCAGAGATAGAGAGAAGTAGAGATTCTTCCTCTATAAGTATATTTACTTATATGAAAATCAATTATTTGTTATTTTTTGTATAGTAAAAAGAGCATAAATTATTATTTTTGATTTTGATTTTGATTTGTTAGTAGTGGTTTTAGACATTTTACCCAGTAAAACAAAATATAACACCAACTAAATAACATTATCTTTGATCCAAAATCTTTTTGTTTTTGATTGACCTGTACGAATCTAAGGTGCAAGGGCTCTTGTCGGTCTTATGAATCATTCTAATTCTCGCTTTCTTCCACTGTTTTGGAACATATCCCAATCTCAGCACCGAGTTAAAAATGATGACCAGAAATCGCATAGCTTTAATCGGCATAACATTTAGTGTAAAGTTATCCACACTATCTTTAACTGGGGCCTTTTTTTTTGTGTTCGACGCTTTAATGTGAGTTGAGACTTCCTCTGCTGTTGGTCCAAAAGAAATGAAACAATTGCAAAAGCATCTACACTTGCAGGTCACCACGATCTGCGTAGGAAATGAAACAGCATAACTGAGATTTTTAGATGTATGATTTGTATATGAGGCATCTTGTCATAGAAGCCCTAATCATGTGACCAAGTTGCTCCAAGAAAATTCAAATATTATTATGAAATGCTGAAGCATTGTGTACGAAACTTTGTTAACTACCATGCAATATAATAATTAACACTTTCTCGGTGTAAATGAAGTAAATACACAAGTAATTGTACTTACTTATATACTTAACTCACACTTATACCTAGTCACATAGTTATACATACATATGCATAATTTCTTATATAAAATTATATGAGACACTTCAAAAGTTCATTGCTGCCAAGAACAGCATCTTTGTCATTGTCGTCGTCATCAACGAAGCGACAAAGTTGATAATATAATAACATTAACTATACTGTGGCTACAAATGAATACTTATACACATACCAACACACATAGTTTCTGTGAATCTTTCACATTATAACAATAATAATGAAGATACGTATGTTCATGACCACTTTTCCTTACGAAAGCCACAATGACAAACACATGAAATGGTTTTCTATCTAAACACCATATACATACATACTATGCACATGCTACAAAGACCCCATTAGGCGAATATCATCTTTGTCATACTAAGAAGAAGTGATTGTTATTCATTCATTTTAATATTTTCTTTTCTTTCTTCATTTTATTTTGGCTCTTCTTTTCACAAATTAAATGCATTTTTGCACGTTGTGATTTAGAATACTAAATTTAGTTATTGATTTTGTTAAAATGTCGAATGATTTCAATTTGATTTTTTTTCTCTTTATTTTTAGATGTCAATGAACTTAAAGGACTAAAAATATAAAGAATAAAAATCAATATCTTTCAATAGATTTCAATCATATCAAATTGAACAAATAAAAGAATAAAAAGTTTAATCGAAAATTTGAACTAAAGTCAATTCTAAGAAACGAAATCCAATTTGAAAAGAAAGTATTGCATACTTGTGTCCGTTTATAAGAGCAGCGCTTTAATGTCATGAGACGCCATGTGGACTTACATGGTGGCAGCAGCCCGCGGCGATCGGGTCAACTCGATGATGTCCACTAGGCGACGAGACAATCAAGTCGAGTCGCCTATATATGGTTATAAGTAAGTTAGAGTCCACAAGTATCTACTCTGAAGTAATGAAAAAAAAAAAAAATAATAAAAAACTTTATTTTCTTTTTAATATAGTCGCAACCGTCCCACGTATCGCAATACAAAGTTCAGTAATTCGAACCCATTGGCCACAAGTGACACCCATTATTCAGGTGCTAGTACTAGTAGAGCTGGCGCCTCACAAATGTTTCATACCGATGGTGCTGCATCTGGAGTTGCTAGTAGCATGAACAGAACACCACATACACGTCTACGCCTGCAACCATCCAGCAGTAGTGATGATGCTTTAGTCGGAGAGGAGGAGGGCGGCAGTTTATATGCTCCCTTTACACCAACCACATCACTTACCACTGACAAGGATTCGGGCATTTTCAACTGCAAAGATACAGCGGTGTGCATGGTTCGGAAGCACTTAATTGCAAACCAAAGTCTGATGACCACAGAAAATCCAACGACAGCAACAGGAACAGCAATGGTGCGAAAGCCAAAGCATGTTAGCAATGATGTGGAGCTGACTGAGCGTTCATCGCTGGGATGTGGCAACGGGAGCAGAAGCAAAAGTTGTAGAGCTCAAGAGTATTATCGTCACCATCAACAACAGCATCAGCAGCGACCACAGTCGCATCAACATCACCGCAATTGCAAGTGCTCAACCGGAGATTGTCAGAAAAAACCGACAATTAACGATGTAAGAGTAGAAGATAAAAATGACAACAACGACGACGATGATGTTGAGGATGATGAAGATGAAGAAGACGATGATGAGGATGATGATGGTGATGTCGATGCTGCTACAGCAAGTGTTGATGCATTGGAGAAAGGCAAAAAAGTGACACAGGTGAGTTGAGAAAATAAAAATTACAACATTTTTTTCATTCTTATTTTGTACTCATAGTAGCTAAATGGTAAAATAGGGATTTATTAGCTTTAGTGCACCCAAAGGGAAATCTATTTAGTACTCATGAAAATATGAAAATGATAAGGTAAAGAAAACAAATCTATTTGAAGCTTTAAGTAGATTACTTTAAGTTCTTTTCTCACTTTAGAAAACCAATCAGTATTCAGAAACTAGTAAGAAATATAGAAGAATCTTAAGAGGTGTATTTTTCAATTATCTACAATATTTATTTGTATTTTATGAAAATATATTTCTTTGTTGGTTCTAATTTCGGAATTACTCATAATGTTGGCTTTTCCATTTGTCAAGCTCATCATCTCATCATCATCACAAAGAATAGAAGTTTGAGTTACTTTATAGCTTTTGTTTAAAAAAGACAAAAAAAAAAAAACCATTAGAATTGAATGAAATATCATTACGAAAAGAATTTCAAATAAAAGGAAAAAAAAGTAAATGGATAAAGTTACTAAAGCGAATAAGAAAGTGAATGTATCAAAATAAAGAAAGAAAGAAAGAAAGACACATTAAAGAAAGCAGTGAGAGAGATTGACTCTATAAAATTATAGAGAAACATGCAATGCCAATTGTAATAAAAAAATTTAAATAAAAGAAAATGGAATTGATGAAATCATCATTTTTGTAATGCAAATTGACAATCATCATTTTGCCTCAATTACTAAATATATTTTAATGTTTATTTCTGTTTTTGTATTTGAATTTCTTTCCTTCTTGATTCGATAAAGAATGGAATAAAATCAATTGATTGTTTGAAAGTTTTGACAATTTGCTGTTTTATTTATTTAAATTAAATATTCCTGTTGCAGTAATAACAATGCGCAATTTAAAGAAGTCTTTGTTTTATGAACTTTGTATAAGGGAAAAACACTACTAAAAAGATCTACTGTGATACTTAGACCTTCTGTGTAGCCTATCTCATATATTGTACTCACAAATTTATTATTGTATATCAGAAGAATTCAGATGAGGTGTCTCGGTCCCATTTAGGATGTGTGTCTTAGATTCTCTAGTTCTCCTGTAAAAATCATCAAATTGTGCCTTAGGTATTGGCTTATCTTCATTATTAAATACTATAACAATCATTAAACTTCATAAAATTAATTGAAATTATTTAAAAGTTGAAAGTGTTAACAACATTAAGTATACGTCATGTTAAAAGATTATAATTTTTTAATATAATTTCCACAAATGTTTAACTAAATATATTGTTCACGTTGTATTTAATTGGATTATAAATTATAATCATTTTTCAACGCCTCCTCCGAATTTAATTAACTCATTTATAGCGAACGGCCCACAGACCAACATAATTCAAAACCAACCACAACTTGCACACACACACACACACACACACACAGGCTTAATTATATGTATACTTACTTATCCATAGACTGACACACCAACACAAGCATTTGGGAATTGTAATTCTTTGTATTTGTTGGCGGCATTGACGTTGTCATTGTTCGTTTTTGTTAGCTGGTTGTTGGTCCCTGCCAATGTAATTAAGTAATTACTTCAATTGATTGTACATATCATGTTTTCAGAGAAAACTACAATAACTTAATTGTAGTAATTGAAAACATTATATACATATATACTAAGTAAGTAATGATGATAAGTGAGTGACATATTAGAAAATTATGTGGGTTCTTTTAGTCTAATTAGAATATTACGAGTATTACTGCAGCTGCAACTTCTTTTTTCTGTAAAGGATTATCATGAATAATCGGATTACTAGTTAAAGATACAAATGAAACGATAGTATATCAAAAGTTAATTAGATTAACATTAAATAGCATAAATTCTGTGGAATTATGAACACATTTTTGTTCTACTGTATTCTCAGTTAAACTTTTGTAAGAGCATTTGACTCTTTGCCACTGTAACAACAAATTTTTAAAAAATTTAAAATTGATAAAAATCTAAGCCAATCTAGAGATATCATCATATTTAATTTGATGAATTAGGAATTTGTAGTTCATTTTTTAAATTAATTTTGTTCAATGTTTGTTTTAATATCTTAGTACAAGGTATTTGATGCAAATTTTATCATCAATCCTTTATTGCCAATTGACATCTCTACATTGGGTTTCCTCCGAAAAATCTACTGCTTTGTCGATTTCCAATTTAAAATTTGCACAAATGTATCGATATAGAATCCATGTGAACTATTAAATGATTGTATTTTCATTCAGTGTCTTTCTCAAATTTATTTTAATTGAATATTTGAAGACTCAATCGATTATCGATTATTTTGGAAACTTTTATCTCTCCTACTTCTTTGTTATAATTGAAGAGCGAAAATAATTGGTGATACTAAGAGTGTAAAGTCCACATAAAGCTACTTGTTGAATTTATTAATTATTAGCAAATAAACTATAGGAGATTATATTTCTTAGAAGAATTTTCACGAAGAAAATTATTAAATTTTAAAGCATTACAATGACAATCATTTATCAATATTTTAAATGAATATGAAACTTAAAATAAGAGAAAGTACATGAATAATCATTTAATTGAATTAAATTTTAAAGTACTTTAATTTCTAATTGAATTCATTTATTTATGTATGAGTATTAAGTCAAAAATTTTAGTTTTCCTTACCACTTAACAAGACCAACAAGAACAGAAATAACAAAAGTTTGAGGTGGCAAATGTAATTGCTCAACACTTTGAGTATTGAAAGAAGGAAAGCATTAAACGATTTCGATAGAACAAATTGTCACCAGACATAACTAAACACAAGAAGTGTAGAAGTATGAAAAAAAAACAATATTAAAAAGAAATAAGGGAAGAAAAAATATGCTGGCAACAGAGACGTGGTTGTTCGTAATATTTATTTCAACTTTCTATCTTTTGTGGGTTGATGGGTTGGTTGATAAGTTCCTTTCGTTTGTCTGTTTGTTAGTCATGCTTGTTTTATTGGTTTGTCTAAATGATTGTTGAACAATTGTACAAGTGTTTGCTTGTTTCATTCCTTCTTTGTTTGTTTGTTTGTTTGTATGCTTTCAATTCAAGAAGAAAGTTTACAATTAAAAGGGGAAGTCAACAGATGAATGAATGAGTAAATAGACGAAGGAAGAACTGAATGAATGAAAGACTAAATGAATGAACGAACGAATGACTGAAACAATGATGGAATGAAAGTAACAAAGGACATTGGTCTTTGTTTGTCAAAGACATTGAAATTGTTGAATACTTTTGCTGTTACTGTTGCTGTTGACATGGGTGTGTTACAAGTATTTAAAGGAGTGAGTGGGTTTTAACAGTAGCGCAGCTAAAAAGGTATTTCCAATGGCGGACTAAGATTGGGAAAGAGGGCGGAGAGCTTCCGGTTGGAAGGAACTTTCAATTTTCAAAACGAACGTCTTAAAGCGTGAACTAAATACAGAAAAATGGGAAAAATCTTTTCATCGCTTTAAGAACACCCAACAAAAAAATTACTTCAAATCCAAAGGTTTTGCCGCCCTGGGCCTTCATTGACTATAGTCCGCCAATGGGTCTTTCTTAGCTAACATTAGGCCCTTGAAAAATAAAATATCTACTTGTCACTATGCTACACTTTCCAATAAACTCGAAACTCATTCTATCGATTTACAAATTACTAAGTTCTAAGAGACAAAAACAATTAATAATTTTATTTACTTTATGACGTAGCCAACTGAGTCTTTCACTATATTTCTAATTGTTTTTCTTGCAATTTGGCAATAAAGCGACAAATATACAATAGTAGTTGAACATAAGAAAAAAGAAAAAAAACATAAAAATAAGAACATAAAAGCAGAAAACAGAGAGAAAACCAGGTAAAAATAAATATACAAAGTAACTAATACGCTAAAGTGACTTTTGGCCTTTGGCTAAAATGGATGGATATCCATTTTCCTTCTTTACATTTTTGCTTTCATATTCAGTTGCAAAAATACCCGCTACCAATGAAGAGTTTACAAAAATTCTTCTTCATAAACGAAAAGATAAAAATATTTAAATAAATAAAATATGAATTTATATGAATAACAAAATGAATATCTTATACTAAATAAACTAAGGATTTCGGTTTTCGTATACTAAACGCATTTTAGGGATTATAAGCGGATCACAAAGAATACTATACACAACACTTTGATGACGGTCAACTTGATGCGGTTTTCAGTTTACAAATGTGCAAAAATATATACAAAATGGAATAAATGAATTGAATAAATGTTGTCAAAATGTATATTTAGTTTTGTATGTGTGTGTGTGTGTGTGTGTGTGTGTGTGTGTCTTCCTTCTTTTATAAGCTGATACATAAACAGATAAATTGCTTTATTGGAAATAATTTTTCATATATATATTTTTTTTTTTTTTGTTTCTTGTGTCATAACAATTTTATTAAAAACAATTTTAAAGTGAAAAGTTTAAAATAATAAATTATATAATAAAATAAAATTAAAGACAATTTTCATATAACTTAAATAAATACCGCGTTAAAAAGAGAAAATTTACATATTTTAAACTGAAATCAGTAGATACAAAAATTTATAAATTTATGCGAAAATTATGAAAAACTCAGAAACACAAAAAACACCAACACCAGAAACCGCAATAGCAGCAGCCGTAGCCGCAGCCACAGCATTTGTGCAAATTCTCACGTTAGCTGAGTTCAGACAAAAAATTGAAAACACCTACATACAGTATTAACCTTAGTTCTTTTAAAAATTGGATACCCTTTACTAGAATAATTTTTCAGTGATATCTTTTACGTATGGGAAACTGCCATCGGTTATAGTCATCATAGATCCATTCGTTTTAAACCTTAATTAATAGAAGAAAATAAATCGGATAATTTTTTTTTGGCGTAAATTTTGGTTTCTGAATTTAAAAATGAACTAAAAAATTTAGAAATTTGGGGCTTTGACTGAAAAAAAAAAATCAGTACCAAATTCGGTTTAGTTTAATTTTATATTTAATATCTGAACAAGTTTAAGGCCTCTGTCACTTTTACTTTAGTATCAAGTTAGATGCAATTTGTAATTGGGTTCACCTTCTTCGGAATTCTTTTCTGAGGAAGTTGTGTATATGTGAAATTGTAATTTTTAGGATATTTTTTATAGAAACCATGCTATAGAAACATCTGATTGATACAATTTTTGCATAAGCATACTAAGTATTTAAAATCATAATTTGGTCTTTTAATAAAATTTTGTAAGTTTTACTCAAGAAATATAGAAGATTTCCATACAAAAACTTATTTTTGGTCCTTGGTTTATAAAGGGTTTATATGAATAAATGGAGATTTTTAATAAATTAAATTCATCAAATTTCATTCCATATAAATGCTGAACTAATTCCATTCGAAATTTAATGTCAAAATTTTGTAAAGGTGAAGGAGATTAGTTTAAGTAAATAAAATAAAATTTATCAGATTGGTGGAAATAACTTTATCAACACAATATTTTCTTTACTATACAATATAGTATATTGTAAGGTTTGATTGTTAATTTGCATTTGTTCAAACCTTTTGGTAGAGTTTTTAAATATTGTTCATTTGCTTTTATAAGAGAATTTGAATATCTTATTAGTTTTTCATATTCATATAACAAACATCATATCAAATTATAAATACCACTCACCATAAGATAACAAGGGTATATACGATACATTAATGGAATTCAGTATAAGAAACAAAAAAAAAAAACAAAAAATATAAATAAATGTTGACTCGTCATTCACAAATTGATCAGGATAATGCAAAATACACTGTCGAACATGGTACAATTTATTGATTTATAAAATGGAAAATAATCGAAGAAGTCAACAACAACACTCAACATTTTATAAAACAATCGATTTTTATGCGAATTATGTGTCACACAACTTTCATTTAAATGAGAATACATTTCAATCTGTAACAATTGTCCTGAGTTTTGGAAAATATTGTACAACGTAAATCACATTGATTTTGAATAAATGTCAATTACTTTTATGTTCATAATAATGTTGTTGTTGTTGTTGTTGATGTTGATGATGATGATGATGATGGTGATTGTGATGTAAAATAGGAAAAGGTCTATGGTAGACGTGAGAAATGAGCTTTATGCATCATGTGACATTTTTATTAAGATTGTCCCAAAGTCAATGCGCCAATGTGTCCTTTGCTTTATTTTGCAACAATGTCAAAAAAAAAAAAAAATAAATAAAAAAATAAACCCATACTACACTATATACCAAATTCTATGAACCACCTATATATAAATATGTATACAATGTGTATAATACGTATAATATTATGTACATATACACGTATATAGTATATTTATACAAATCGAAGAAGAAAGAGAAAAAATCAAACTTTTCGACGCTTCTTGCATATCAATTTTGTTCGATTTTAGCTTTTTTATAAATAAATGCGAAGGTAGTTTGATAAATACATATTTTATTATATGAAATTGGGAATATTATAATAATATATATATAAAATTTCTTTTCCTTTCAGAAGCTCTTAAAATATAATGTAGTATGAGGTTTCTGATAGTTGAGTGACTACCAAATTAAATCATTGTTACTTGTTACTATTTCAATAAGAAAAAAAAGAAAATGAAGCTGAAGTTTTTATAAACCAAACAAAATTTATATTTGAGGTAGCAGTAAGGTCCTCAGTCAAAGGTTTTGAAAGAAAAGGCTTCATACAACTTTTAGAAGTGTTGTTAGTCTTTGACTTAGTAAAATTGTGACTTACATCAGAACAATTACGGACGCACGTAGTTCAATACAAAGAAAACCCTTTTAACAAACGCACATAGAATTACTATCCAATACCGAGGCACCATGATACAACTTTGACATTTACCTTATATTCTCTAACTTCTCAACATTTTGAACTACATTAAAAAACATTTTTGTTGTGAAAAATAGGAACTATCTCCTTTCGTACTTATGTTTGTGACAATGCTAGCAAATACGTATTTATATATATTTATTTCTAAAGTACATAAACTCAGTTCATAATAGATCTTTGGATCAACATATGATAACCTTTAATGGTTAATGGCTTACTTAAAGTAAAAACTCAATACTCTAAGATCTATTAGTTCTTTTTTATTATTTTTTTTTCTTTAAATTAAAGTAGAAAATCTAATTTGAATTAATTTACAATTTCTCAACACACCCTCTGTACAAGAAGTACATACAAAACAGTCAAAATTAGCACAATGTCTTACATACTACTACTACTACTTTCATATACTATGTTACATACTACGACAGAAATCAGTATTTTTATCTGTGTATACATAAATTGTATTTTTTTTTTTGTTTTTTAGTGAAATTCTTGATCAAGATTTATGTAATTTTTTTTTCCAGTTTTTATGTGCTTTTGATGTTGTTGTCGTTGTTGATGTTGTTGTTGGCCTGATTCCAGAATCAGTTGCCTGTCAGAATACACGTAGGCCTTCTGTTTTTATGCACAAACAAATATGTACATACTTAGAAGTGAAGCCATCAAGCGTTTTTCAATTGCTTCAAAAGAGAAACAAATAAACAAATGAAAAAATATACAATTAAAAAGAAAAATTATTAAATTCGTCGTTATTAATTCGATTTGGCTACTCAATGACATAATTTCTCATTTGGCTCATTTTATTGGTTTACGGTTAGGTACTCTAACGGACGCCTGTCAACGTTCATTTATCAGCACAGACGTGTTTCAACTGTCAATTGAGTTTTAAATTCAAGTTCAAGCAGCCAAAAATGCACGCAAACATTTTCACATTTTATTGGCCTTCTGCCGCAAGTATTCATTGGTAAAAATTTCAATTCAATTGTTGGCATTAATACGTATTTGTCAAACAGAAATCATCTACAGAAAGTATTATAAGTATGGTTTTGTCAGTAGTAGACTAAGTTTTATTGACAAATGCATATTTATGTCAACGGCAGATGATTGTGTGTCATAATATTTTTTCTGGGTCTTTCATACAAAAAAATATTTAAATAAAAAGAAATGCTAAAATACCCGTATAACTTGTATTGATAAGCATTCACCACATGCCACTTACCACACAACAAAATCATCATGGATAGATCATCTCTTTTAACAATACGAGTACTTATAATATGTTTTTTGTTTTGTGCTGACTTCATGCTGATGACTGACTGAATATCTATGCGAGTGAGTATCTACAATATACTGAATGTCACACTTACATAGTACACTCATATATAAATGAAATTAATTAATTTATGCATTAAGTAATAAGCAATTCATTTTCATTTGTCAGTTGCCAGTTGACAAGTAGGTAACAAATAACAAACGCGTTTAGGGTTGCTCCTTTTTAATTGAATAAAATGTCAACATGAATGATTAAACACAATTGTGCAAAAGAAATATCTTACATAGAAAAAATGAGGTTTAAAACAAAATGAAAAGAGAAAAAAAAATGAAAAATTTAACCATTTTTTAGTGCCTTACGAGACTTTTTCTTTATGACGTAAATACTTCGGTACAATTCTAGCCAAGTGACGGCAAAATACATTAAGTGTCATCAATCTTATTCAATTGGTAACAAGAACAATTTTGATATGTTAACAACATTGAGAGTTTCAGAGAAAGTGGGTTGGACTAAAAGAAATGTAAATTAAGGTTAAGTAAAAACAAAAGACAAACAAACTCTCGAGACCCATTTATTGACAAAGGGCTTTATTTTTTCTCCTATTCTATACTGTTAAAAGTTCATTAATTAAGTAAAATATTGGTATGCACATTTCTAAAAACCAAGATGAAAATACAATAAAAATGCTTACTTGTTGGCAGCAAATGGTTAGCAACTGACTACTGTATAATAAACTAAGCAGAAATGAACTGAACTCAACGTCAATTCAATCGAACTTTGCTTATGCCAGCTGACACAACGCGTCAATATAATGCGGCATAACCAGCATTTGAGCATTTGAGTAGTTGAGTATTAATGGTGATGGTGCGGTTTTGTTAACGATCCGAAACTGTTGACTATCATCAGTTTAAATGGCGGCTTCATTGCGCATGCGCAAAGTCATTCGCAAAATCATTCGCAAAATATTTCATTGACAGAATAGAAATAAACAAGTGATAACAAGTTTTTCTTTATAATTATTTGTTTGTTTTCTGTTAATGAAACAAGTGTGTAAAATTGTAAACTATTATACTATCAATTAAGCATACGCCATATTAAACACTTCAATCAATTGACAAGTGATTGAACGTAAATTAATTGATTATAATCAATTAATCAAAGTTAAATTTTGCTAAAACAACATATTACAAAGTTAAACAGATGCTGTATATTAAGATAATAACTCATGTAACAAGGATGGAATTTCTTAATAATATAGTAAAATGAAAAATTTAAAATTGTGTATGCCAGTGTAAATGTGACTTCCAACCAAGAAACTACTTACAATACTTAAAAATTGAGTATGCAATACAAATCATATGTATAAAGCAATAATAAATTAAAGTGTTTTTGTATATACATTTTTCAATGGTATTTTTTTTTTTTAATTTTATTTTTTAAATACAATAATAGCAGAAATTCCTTGAATTATTTAAATATACAGTAAAATGTCAATGAATTTATTCATGGAAATTTATAAAATGGGAAACTTCTTATTATAAAATTTAAAATGATTTTGATGGAATATTATTAATTTAACAATAATTCAATAAATCAATATTTTAAAAGACATAAAATAAATGAGAATCGAAATTTTGATTATAAATTAAATTTATTTAATTATTAAATATAAAAAATTAATAAGTTATTTGCCCTTCATAGTTGTGTGTGTGTGTTTTTTTTTTTTTTTTTTATAGAATAATGTTTATTTAAACATGTTATAATATTGGGTCTCAAATAAATAAATAAATAAACAAACGAAAAAAAAAATTCTTTATAAACAAATAATAATAAAATAATAATGGTTCAAACAATTGATATATCAACTATAACCGGACAAAATGAATTGGTAAATAATTTATAAATAGAATATTAAGAAATTAAGTAATTATTGGTTTTCATGAAATGGAAACAAGTAAGCGTGCTTTAGTCAAAAGGATAATCAGATATCTGTAACAAAAACTAAATATAAATATAGATAGACTGGATAAATTGCTCACGAAATCATGGTTCCACAATTTTTGGTTAGTTGGGGAAATGGTTGTTTGTGAAATCAAAATACATGACATTGCAGTTGTTGTTTGTAGAGTTACTTGTTATGTAAGAGTATGCAAAATTCACCTGAATGAAAGAATTTCATTATTGCCAGCATAGAACTACTTTATTTCTCGTTAAGTCCCTTATCGTCATTGACATAGTTTTTTTTTTTTTTTTTTTGATTCATTGAGAGAATGTGATTTTCTTTACCTGGAATATATTTTTTAAATATTCAACACACTCGATTACTTAAATTAATAGTCAAAAAACTTTATATGCTTGAATTAATTTTTTCTATATAAAAAATGGTAAAACCAACTAAATTATAATTTTTAGAGAACAAAATCAATTTAAATGTACACATTTTAAGTTTCTCCTACGAGGGGTTGAAGGCGATTGGAGAGATTAATACTTAAAGAGATGAAAAAAGATATTTAACCTTTAAACAGACACCAGTTTTGGTACCCTCATTCCGTACAATATGGTCCGATCAGACCCCAGTCATTCATATGAGATATTGATGGTAATTATTTAGTGTTATGTATCTTTTATGTGTCAATGATACCTGAGTCTGAATGTATAGTGTATGCATTTATATCATTTTCACATTTTGTTCAGGTGGAAAAAAGTAGAAATCCGCAAGTAAAAAATTGAAAAAATTCCAAAAAAAAAATTTAAGAATTGCATAGTGGTCTGGCAACACCATGATAAGATAACAAATTCAAAATGCCCATAACCCAAACAGGTCTTCATTCCCAACTGGTTTACGGTTGATTTGAAAACTGGCATGCCAACAATTGTATTAGCTCAGGAAGAGACAGATTGCTTCGCGGCGTGGGTATCGATCGAGGCTGGTCTACCTAAATGTGTTGATCCTACAACAGAGATTACAATAAACTATGGTAAATTATTGCTGGAAGCTCTGCTAGAATATTAGACGCCACCAAATAGTTTGCCACCAAGTGAACTAAAACCTGACCTGCGCGGAAATAGTTATTTTCAAGTGCCCAAACACACACCAGTAATATTTAGTGATATCGTGGTCTGGCCGGACGATAGTGTCTGAAATCAGATATAGGTTCTCGAAATGGCCATATTCCCCCCCTTCTAATTACTATTTTTATTTTATTTTTCACAAACACACTCAAAATGAGTTGATTGAAGGTAACCCGGAATCTCATGGCTAATCAGCTTAAAGTAAAATAATAATAATAATATACGGTAAGAAGCAATACCTCTAAACCATTGGGAGTTGTCTTTTATTATAGACTCCTGTTTCCCAAATATGAACATATCTTTCTAAACTTACTTTCTTTACTTACTTTCTGCTCAATAATCTACAAAAATTGATTGTTTCCTTAGAAAGTATGTAGTTGATCCAAACATAGTCTGTCTGTCTGTCTTAGTTACAGCATGGTTAGAATGATTTGCCTTATAAGGGTAATCCCTAATATACAATATAGTACGTTGTGATTATAATATAGTTACATTTACTTAAATTTAATACATTCTTTAATCCATTCTTTCGTTAGAGGGAATAATGCAAAATGCTTTTGTTAAGAATACGACGCGTTATCCTTGACCGCAATAAAAGGGTGTATAACTTATATCTGATATTATTGTTGCTGATACTTCTGGCTGCCATGAAAATGAAAAATCGTTAAAACACATGAGAAATGTGGCATGCTACACGAGCGAGTGAGCGTAAGCAACATTAGACAGTTTAGTTGCAATACTCATTATGCTCATACTTTTCAGTTGCATTTTCTGCGAACCACTGCTACTACAAAAACTACTACTTTGTATTGTTTGAATATGAAGTCTTGGTTGGTAAACCGAATCAAATAAACGCTTAGGACAACAGCAAGAACAATAGCAACAGAATGTAGTGCCAATGATAGCAGAAGCTATTATCCTATCAAATCGCATATAAGCCGTCGCAAGTGGAGACATTATTTGCCCTCGAAGCAAGTCTGTGAATGAATGAGTGAATTAAAAAATAGTGAGTGGGTGAATGAGTAAACTCTGAAGGACAAATATTCAATACTTTGGTGGTTACTCACATGCTTAGAACATATTACATATATCGTATATTGTATACAATATACAATATATATGAAGTGACTGTCTAACTATCTGTCTGTTTGTCTATGTGTTTTTGTCATTGAATACAATGATGTGACTGTTGCTTACATTGTTTGTGTTTGTGCATTCTTGAGATGTGATGTGATGTGATGTGATGTAATGTAATTGATCTATGCACAACGGAAGTATAATATTAATGGATTAACTGCTGCCATCATCCGATAAGCGTGCATTACGCTGTGAAGCACATGCGCTTAATATATCCCAAGTTAACAAATACTTGGAGTCATACCATATTATTGAACATAATTAGAATGATGTAAACTTATTTTCTACAATTTTCAAACATCTCTTTACTACCGTGTCGCTGATAGAAACTTGAATCAATTCAAATGATATTTATTATTCTTATAATAATTTTTTTTTAGTAAAGAAATGTTAAAATTGTATTTAAATATTATAATAAATTAATTTTCGTCTCATTTTTTTTCCTTATCTAAGGTCTTGAGTCAGACACAAATTCCTTCTCGTCAATGCTTTGGCATCAGTTTGTGCTAATTTTCCTTTGCATACAGAAAAGATGCTAACCTTTGAAATTACTTTTGAACCGATTTTGGTCTACAATCGCATTAGAGTGTCCATGTTTTTTGACAGAACCAACCCACGCCTTCAATACAATTCCCAAGACTAAACTGTCAAATCAATTTTAATTCCAAGTTACAAATATAGGCGCGTATATTGCCCTTTATTGCTGATTGAATTGGGTTGATAAGTTTATCCGTGTAAATTTTGTTCCAGTTTTTTTCAGAATTGATAACATGAGTACTGAGAAAATCATTGTATGTATGAGTTTTTTTTTTTTTCAAAAGAAAAGAAAAAACTAAAAGAAAATAAAAGAAAATAAAACTCATAGCTTCTGTTTGCTTTTCACGCAAAACTCTAATGAACCAAAAAAATGTTGTGAAAACGATTTAATTAGCCAATTTCAAAAGAACAGAAGAACAGAGAAGTAAAACATAAAACAATCATATAGTAAAAACTAACTTACCAACTTATAGAAAGAAAAACAAAGAAAATAGTGAGAGAAAAAAAAACATGAAAAACTTGGTTAAAAAGTTCAACATTTGTTTAGTTGCGTCAAACCCTCATACTGTAATGAGAAGGAAGAGTTCTTTTGAATGTAAAAGTTTTTGTTCTTCACTGAAGTATGTGAATAGTATTTTGGCAGTAAACCAAAGTTTCAGGGCAACCAACATAAAGAATATCGTCAAGTTGATTTTTCGCATTGCAGTTAGATTTCAATGATTTCCAAGATAATAATACCACAATAGTTTTGACAAAACTTAATTTTAACAAAAAGATGCTACTAGTATGTCACTATCGTTCTTTTTATTCTATTTTTTCCTTTATATTATATTCGTACGTTCATCATCATAGGATCAAACGAAACGCACTAAACCATCAGCACTACGTCGGACACTCAATGCATTGCGTCAAAGGTTAACGAAACGCAATCGCGCCAAACCACCGGATTGGTTTCTTGAAAAGTTTTCCAATACGACGAACACAGATAAAATTGGCAAAACGGAAAATGATGCAACGCTATCGAGTGAAATACGTGGATCTAGTGCTCTATGCAATCGTCTCTCGGTGAATACCACATTACAATCACATTATAGAGTAAGTAGGATGGATTATTATGTGATACAATATTATTTGTTGAATAATACTTATATAAAAATAAATAAATATGTATATGTAATAACATTTCTAGTGGTTGTCTGTTGTATCGTTGGCTGTATTATATAATATCATTTTTGTGATGGGTCGCTCTGTCTTTTGGGAAGTGAATAAGATGGCGCCGACAATGTGGTACTTTTTTGACTACACATGTGATTTCATATATCTTCTAGATACATTAGTGCACATGCATGAAGGTAAGTTTAAATAAATATAAGTATGATATATGTATAAATAAAGTAGAAAACATTTGGCCTCTTCGTATTTACATAGAATTACAATTGTATGAAGCATTTGACATTGAAGTTTATATTAAGAATATTAAAACAGACTCAGACAAAATTCTAAGAATGTAAAATAAAAGTAATAAAATCAGTTACATTATTGATTAAATCCTCTTTACAAAATAGAATGTGACACTAATAAATTCAATAATCCAACATGAATTTTATTTAAATGATAGTTTAGATTTTAGCATTATTTACTTATTCTGAAGTTTTTCCATTAACCAAGATTGATATTTATCTGATTTTTAATACTATAAGCTTCATACTAAATGCCATACGCTTATCAAGAATAAGACTATAAATAGACTCTGTTCTACAATAAGTTTTATTATGATATCTAAGAATCTAAGTTTTTTTTTAGGCAATATACTTATGTATTTGTAGCCATTTTTGAAAAATGATAAGAGTTCACTCAACTAAAATTTATACAAACTGCGAAACATTACAACAAATATAAAAGATCATTTATTTAAAACAATGTAAAGGGTATAAACATAATACATACATATATTTCTTATATGTATGTTTAGATATTTTATATAAAACGCAAAAACAGAATTCCACTTTATTGTCGAGACATTTCCTTGCCATTTACTTGGCTTTTGCTTGCCAAATGCAGGAATTATCCTCCTAACCTTGACATTTTTGAATGACAACAAATGCTTTGAATACAAAAGTCTAATGACAAAAGCACGAACCGCGTACGAAGCTTACGAATATTACACAGAGAAAGCGAATTTAAAAAAAAAAAAAATAAAATAAAAATAAAAAAGAAATAAAGAAAGGAAGGAAAAGAATGTAAAATAGTATGTTGTAGTACGAGTATGTGCCTACACAGCATCATATACAGTCTATGTCAACTTAGCTCTCAATATCTAAATGCATAATAGGTAAATTTAACATAATAAGGGTCTAGATGATTAATATAAACATTTGAATATTTTAGTTAGATTAGTTATTATCCCATAGTAAGTATAATCATGATATCAAACATATACGTAGTATCTATATAGTATATACTCGTACTATGTATAAAATAACTAAACATTAACTTTTTTTCACGCATTCCATCAACATTACCGTCATCATCATCATCATCATCATCAACATCATCTTGTGTATAATCAGGCTATTTGGATCAGGGTCTGCTCGTGCGTGACGCTTATAAGTTGCGTCGCCATTATTTCTTTACGAATTGTTGGTATTTGGATATATTGTCGATGTTGCCAACCGACCTTGCCTATTTCTGGTGGCCAGCAGAATGTTCAAGTCAATTTTTACCCTGCCCGGTGATAGTGCGTCTAAATCGATTGTTACGTGTGCCGCGTTTACTGGAATGGTTCGATCGCACCGAAACGGCAACTGGTTATCCGAACGCGTTTCGTATCTGCAAAGTTGTGCTCGCCATATTAGTGCTAATACACTGGAATGCCTGTATGTACTTTGCGATAAGCTACGAGCTCGGCTTTAGTAGTGACAATTGGGTGTACAATCTCAACGGCACTCGCAATAATACACTGCAACGTCAATACATCTACAGTTTCTATTGGTCTACATTGACATTGACAACAATTGGTGAGACACCGACACCCGAGAATGACGCAGAATATCTATTTGTTGTCGCAGACTTTCTCGCCGGCGTACTTATCTTCGCCACCATTGTGGGTAAGTGTCAACAACACAAATATTGTATACAATATTTAGTTTTATCATTTTGTGTTTACTTGCCTTGCCTGCCTCCTGACCCTTTAATTGTCCTTGTCCTTGTTCGCTGATACTTGACAAAAGACCCCGAAAATGAAGCTATTTTATTATACGTGGCTTCTATGAAGATGAAGGAGGGCGTGTTCATATTAACTTTTGTTTAGAACTAATTATTTTCATGTGGTCATCCATTTTCGCTTGAGTAAACACATTTCGTTGATGAATTGCCCTGAAATTGTGCAGTGAAGCATTTTGTAATGTCGATAAGTACTTCAATATTTGAGCAAAAATTAACGCCGGAAATATCTACATTATTAGCATTGTTGCGCGAACTTAGACAATGAAAGAGAAAGAAAGCAAGAAAGAAAAAAAAAGTACCCTCCATCAAATTATGCTGATGTTCTTTGTTTTTACACCCACAGGCAACATTGGTTCAATGATATCGAATATGAATGTAGCACGTGTTGAATTTCAAAATCGCATGGATGGTGTTAAACAATATATGGCTTTCCGCAAGGTGGGCCATGAGTTGGAGGCGCGTGTGATACGTTGGTTTGCTTATACTTGGTCGCAGAGTGGAGCTTTGGATGAGGAACGAGTTCTGGCGGCGCTCCCCGATAAGCTGAAAGCGGAAATCGCAATACAAGTACACATGGATACGCTGAAACAGGTACGCATATTTCATGATACCGAACCGGGTCTGCTGGAGGCGCTGGTGCTGAAACTGAAGCTGCAAGTTTTTAGTCCCGGGGACTATATCTGTCGTAAGGGTGATGTCGGCAAGGAAATGTACATTGTTAAGCGTGGTAAATTGTCAGTGGTGGGTGATGATGGAATTACTGTGCTGGCTACACTTGGAGCTGGCTCAGTATTCGGTGAAGTCTCAGTGCTTGAGATAGCCGGCAACCGCACTGGTAATCGACGCACTGCCAATGTTCGTTCACTTGGCTATTCGGATCTGTTTTGTTTGGCAAAACGCGACCTTTGGGAAACGCTCGCTGATTATCCGGAAGCACGCTCAACGCTTACAGAGCGTGGCTGTCAATTGTTGCGCAAGGATGGCTTGCTCGATGAAGATGTATTTTCAGGTATGCTCCGTCATTCATAATTTGAGTCTCTTTGATGTGCTCATCACGTTTGTTATGCTCAATTTCCGTTTTCAGATTCGCAACGTGTACATGACAGCATCGAGAGTGGCATCGAAAAGTTAGAGGGTTCCGTGGAAAATCTAAATATGCGTTTAGCTCGTCTCCTTGCCGAGTACACAGCAAGTCAAGCGAAAATAAAACAGCGTCTGGCCAAATTGGAGTTCAAGTAAGTAAATTCAAATCCAAGTCCAAAAGAAAATCAACAAAAATAACTAAGAATTTCCGTATTTTAATTAAATCTTGGTTGTCATCATCCTATTTACTTTACACTTGTTATACTTTGTTTCGTTTAGTGCCCAAGCACCGCATGATGATGGTGCCGATGGTGGTGGTGGTGAAATACAAAAGCGCGGACGTAGTGGACGTTTGTATTCCTTGCAGCCAAAGAGGCGGCCACGGTCACGTGTCGCTTCGGCTGCCAAGACAGGCGACTATAAACAGAATACGCTTTAAATGCGCAACACTGTGCCAAAAATAATAAGATTATTAGAATGAAGGGCAACCACATCAATAACAACAAATATAAAAGCAACATTGACAAAATCATAATGTTGGCGATGGTGGTGATGGTGGTGATGGCAGCGATGGCGATGATGGTGATGATGGCGTCCAAAATGGCGTCGCAAAGCATCCTATTACATATGCCTCGACACATTGGCACGCACGCACGCACGTTAAAGTTTGCATTCCTTAGTGCGACAGTTTCGATGACATTTCCGAAGACAACTGGCGGCAATGATAGTCACTCCACTCATTCACTCATTGAGTCACTCAATTTATCTTGCGATATTTTATGCAATGTCTTCAATGTCATACTACCGTGTGGAACAAAGTGTTGTTGTGCTGTCAGCAGCTACGTCGCATAAGTGATAAATGATGTAAGTGAGTATCCGTGAACTTTCCTTTAGGCCCAAACAGCAGAAATAGCGATAAATAATTGATTAAGCACTTAATTAAATATTTAAGTTTTATAAATTTTACAATTTCTCTGAAATACAATTTAAAAGTAGCTTTAATTAAAACAAAAAAAAACCTTTTTTATTGTTTTTGTTATCTCACAAATTTGTGAGATGATAATTTATTATTTAATGTTCATAATAAATAAGTGAATAGTATAAAAAAACAAAAAACAAGAATTGTATAAATAAATAAAAATGTATTTTTAGTTATTTACTAAGTATATATACAATACATATGTATGCATGTACATATATACTTTGTATTTGTATGTAATAGAAAACTGAATGTGCCTCAAAATGTAAGTAAATTAAATTTATGAACAAAACAACAAACAAACACAAAAATATATTGTAACAATTAAATAAATAATTGTAATAAAAAAAAAAATTATTTGTCTAAAAATGTAATTAGTTAATTGCAATGAAGACAAAGTTTTGTTTTATTGTTTTTTATTAATTTTATTTACATAGAAATGATAAGAAAATCAATTCTGAATGAATTGAAACAGCAAATGTTAACATTGTCTGCAGTAGTCTATAGAAGAAATTGACCACCACATTAAATAATAAGAAATTTAATTTGCATTTTAAATCTTAGCTCGTTGAAATAAACTTACAATATAATTTCATTCCATTTATTTTTGTAAGTTTAAGTGAAGCAAGAACGAGTTATAGTATTAGACAAATAATAAAAAGGCGTGATGATGATGATAATAGTTGTACCTCAACGTTATGCAGATGGCTTTAGAAAAACAATTACAATACTAAATACACACATTAAAATGGTAAAATATAATTAAATAATAATAATAATATCTATATATGACTTGTTCATGCGTTTCATCTAATTGATATGTTAAGATAAAAGAAACATTAACTTCAGTTCTACTGAATATTTTATACATTTCACACAAGAATATATAATAGTTAAGAAAATCATCCAAAGTGAATAAATACTTAGAGAAATGCTAAAATTGTCTGTATAAATATTAGTTCTCTGTCGTAAGTTTCTATGGTGGCGCTCACATAATAATTCATATAAAATCTTCCTTGCTATCTTTGCTTTATATATACGTATCACATTGAGTACTCGGGGAAACTCTGAATAAGACAAATATTTGTACACTTGAAATTTTGAATAATCTTTGATCGATTCCTCTTCAAGTCTGCATATGAAAATGTCAACTACATATCTCCAAAGCTGACATACGGGACTTCTTAGAATATAATTAACATAATAGTGTTTTTTCTTAAAAATTATCATTGTCATTATCTTTAAAATCGACATATCTCTTCTTTAAAACAGATTAATCAATAGAAAGCGATACTCCTTCCAATCCAATTGTTGCCAATACCTTAAAGGAAGTTTTAAATTTTTCAGTTGATTACTAAATTTACATATATGAAAATCTTTATGTGTGAAATGTCTAAATAAATAATAATAAAAAGAAACTACTTACAGGCAAAGTCAGAAATGTATACAAAAACATTAACAAAAATATACATACTACTATTAACTACTTACTATTGGGAGCATATCTAACATAAAATTGCTGAATCACATTTCTTTATTCTTTTGAGATTGCGTACTGGTATAAAATGTTATATTATTTAAAATTTTCAAAAATTCTATCATTTATTTATTGCATATGCATTAGCAGATGATCCAAAATATGAATATCCTAAAATGAAAATATCTTTTAATCTATAACCGTCCAAAGCATAAGAATAACAATTTAAATAAGAAATACAGTACACAAATTATTCTAAAGTTTTATGGGTTCTTAGTCCCCTTTGATATACGAAATACATATTTTATGTTGTTCAAAAGTCATTAAATTTTTCAGTTGATTTTCAAGTGAAGCAGACATAACACCATAAAAGGACTGAAATAATTAGAAGAGTGATGATGCAAGGCTTGAGCTATGTAGTCTTAAGTGGTTTTCAAATTAGGTATCAACAAGAATTAAAGAGATTGTTTGAAAGTAATAACATAAACACAAGTATGTTAGCGCAAAGCCAGAGCTATTTGGAGGAATCAACACTTAGTCCAAGTACCAACAATGAAATGCATGGAAAGATTTAACATAAAATAATAAAGCTTAGATACAAATATAGTCAATTGGGAAAAAGAATTTAATAATTTTCTTAACATTCCAATAATAAAAATAATAATCAAAAATCTGTTTTTGGTTTTTACTTCTTAAATTATCAATTTCCCAATACCATTTGATAAATAATAGTAGAAATTTAAACTACGTTGCATTAACTAGTTTAGTTTCATAGACCAGTACGCAATTGTGTAATAGTATATTTTCTTGAAAATATT
The DNA here is from genome assembly GCA_035041805.1 of Amiota mariae. Taxonomy (NCBI): domain Eukaryota; kingdom Metazoa; phylum Arthropoda; class Insecta; order Diptera; family Drosophilidae; genus Amiota; species Amiota mariae. The sequence continues at coordinate 5,437,651 of JAWNKV010000286.1, forward strand.
CTAGAAATTTTCATTTATTTTAATAATTTTTATTTATTTTATAAAAATATATATTTTTTTACATAATAATATTTTTATATTTTATACTTCTAATAGAAAAAAAAAACCATTGATAGAAGTGTACAAGTATAAGGAGAAGAGAAACAAAATTTAGAAAATAAATTAATAATTAATTTTTTATACTAAGATTTTTAGATTTAAGTAACTAAAAAAAAACTAAATAATTAATATATGTAATTACAAAATGTTATCACTATTTTAATGATTTAAAACAAAAAAAAAAACAACTTTGTGTAAAAATAAAGTTAAAAAAAAAATGTAAATGATGAAAAAATAATCTATTCAATTGTTATTTTTATTGATTTGAATAGAAAATTTATGCAATTTTGAAATGATTTTGATTTTCCGGGACTTTGATTATTGGCAATCATTTAATTTTTGATGGAAAATACAAACCAAATTTTATATCTCGTTAATTTTTGTGATTCACAAAAGAATAAAATTCCTATATGTTTTGTAAATATGATACAAAATATCATTTCACCATATCTTAACAACAACAACAAATGATTATCAATTTTATAACTCAACAAAAAACATTTAAGTGGGTTTGAAAAATTCACATGTCAGAATTTTGTTTTGCCTTCCATTCACTTCAAATAAAATATAAAAAAATTCCTTGATGATAAAAATATTGCACAAGATGCTTCTTCATTTAAATAAGAAGGGAAATTGTATACAATTTCATCAATATTACGACATATCTAAGCACATGCACACACACATTTCTGCATATTTAGCGTCTCTGCACATACATACAGTGTATATACATAAATATATCGAATATATCAGACCAGACAGTTGTTATATACATTCTGCCTGAGGAGCTTAAATAATTTCTTAAAAAACAAAACAACAAAATTCCTACAATATCAACAGCTTTTCCTTAGTCATTTTCCTTTGTCGACGACCAAAATGTGCGGCATACGTTGCGTATGTGTGATGGAAACTCTCTTACACTTACGCACACACAATTGACACTTTTGACACACGTGTCCTGATGCTGGAACATCTCAAACACTCACACAACCAGTGATAAACTAGGAAAAAATTTGACGAAAGTTCAACTTGATGAAAAGGCAAAACAAGTTGACAGCAAAAAAAAAAAAAATAAATAAATAAATAACAGAAAGAAAGAAAGAAATAAATAAAGAAAAAATTGAAATCAATTTGGTCTCCACAGATAAATAAAAAAAATACTCAGTGATATGCTTACAAAGAGTGAGTGAGCGTGTGAGTTTAAAATTTATTTTATATAGATAGATATAGAGAAAATTATTCTTGACGTCAATGTTGTTGATTTACTTTCACTAATACAATGAACTTTCATTCACTTTGTCGTGTTGTTTGCAACAAAATGATAAAATATGTGTAATATATCAGTCTGAGCACCAGCTTCAATTGGCAAATAGACTCTTATTATTGATTCAATCGATATCAAAATTCATATGCTAAGAAGTCAAAATTTTCCAACTATTTCAAATGGTCCTCAATAAAAATTCTAAAGTAAGTTGAGAAAATATGTTGCGCGACTAGAAAAAGTAGCAACGAATACAATCCGAAATCTAATTTGTAAATCTTAAAGACCGAGACCAAAAAAGATTCATCATCCTTAAGTATACTCTAGTACCGTATAATCCAATAGCCAAAGTAAACCTGAATGCGCTGGAAGTGACAACAGAAATTTCTTTCTTCGGCATGCAACGTAACTTTTTTTTTCTGACAACATTTTTTTCTTTCCGCATACGGTCCAATGTGGCCAAGAAAACTAAAAAGGTTAAACAGCCCTGGCATTTAGGATCGCCAGTGGATCTTATAATTCACCGTGAGTTATGCTGATTTATAAATTCATCAGTAGTTTGAGGACATCATTTAGTTTTTGCAGGCTTGGACCTTAAAAAAGCTAAATATGTAGATGCTTACATTTACAAATTGTATATTTATTACTTGCAGGCCAAGTCACCCCCTAGATAAAAAACAAAAATATACTTTCAATATAAACGACAACATAAAATTTAAAATTTTGTTATGATAATTTCCCCATTGTTTCATTTAATATTTTCATTTATTTATGAAAGGTATATAATCTTCGGTGGAACTGAAATGAATATTCTTTCTTATTTTGAATTGTGTATTTCCTGTGCTGTTGATGTTAATAATGTTCGCTCGTGTGGTGATGTCGCTCATCAGTCACTCTCACATACAATTACCTCGTTTTTTTTTTTCAATCCTCAGGCTTTATTATCTGAGAAATAATAATAAATGACTTCAATGCTGACACATGTAAACTTTAATCGTTGTCGATTGTGCTGTCGATTTCAGTTGTCATGTGATTTTTTATGCATTAACAATGTTATTTCACTTTTAGTTTTCACAAGTGAAAATCGATTGATTGATATACTCTTTTGATTAAAAAAAATTTGTATAAATCAGAATAGGGAAAATCAAAATAAGCATTGATATATTTATCAGTCAACTATTATTATTTCTTCCTAGTTTAAAAATTTACAAACAAACAAAAAAAGAAACACATAAGTATCTTTGGGAGGGTAGAAATACGCTCAGTGTATATTTTTCTACTTTCAAATATTTCAAAAACAATAAAAAGCATCTCAAATCTGCACTGCGCTTAAGTGATATTCGTCATATTTTAGTTAGAGATAGTATTTTAAAGATAATTTAATTAAAACCATGAATTGCGATTGCGATGGCCACTTTATACGTTGCTGCACCTGTGGAAAAATTCTTAAATGTTCGCGTTATGATACTCAAGCACTAATGCATCATATTAAAACTGAACATACCAGCCAAACTGTTCGCGAAGATGTGAATGATAATGACAAAGTTGCAAGTTTGCGAAGTTTGGCTGCACAACATGGCATCAGTGAAGAACGGATTAGTCAAATTTCCAAAATGACGGGCATGTCAGAAGCACAACTCGCTGTTGAGGCAAATCGTTGTAAGTACATATAAAAGTGTACATATTTTGATGGTTTATGAATTATATAAATCTTGCGTCAATCATTTCCTTTTGGAACATTGAACTGTTTAATTTTTTGTGAAACTTCTAAATATAACCTGGCAGAGTCCAATAAAATATAAAGGTCGAGTTCATCAAGATATCAGAATTTTGAAGCCATGAAAGAGGTTCCTGTTGTCTAGTTACATATGGTGGGTTACTTGCATCCTGCAAAATAATAACACGATTGCACTTCTAACTAAGATAAGACTCCTGTCAACATCAGAATCCTGTCCTTGAAAAAGTTTAAGAGCTTTGAATGTCCGTCTAGATTGGCCGCTTGGTCATAGTGTCTGAAAGACATTATAGTCTGGTTATGTACCTGCCACATCTCCTTGGGCAAAGTAAAGTTTTTACAACAACAAGTTCCAGTGCATTCCATTCTAAAATCTTTTAAGACCTCATTGCGCAATTTCGTCCATATTTTAATTTCAACGTCCCGCAAGGAGTGTTCATTGGAAAGATAAAATGCAAGGAGGATTTTGTTTTGTTCATTTATAATTTAAGTAAATATTGTACTAATTTTATATGTACATATGAATGATTATTATTCTAGATTTGACAAGTCGGGAAAGCGTCAACGAAGAGCACACTTCATTGCAAGTCAAGCCAACTGATTCAAAAATAATCAACAAACGCAGACTTTATCGCTCATCAATTGAGAAATGGATACCAACAGATGGTCCGATCTATTGTCCAGAATGTGGATGCACGAGTCCACCAACAATAAAAACGCACAGCCAACTTGACTCATCGTCGACCTGTCGCGCTTCATGTATTCTATCATGTTGGCCATTTTGTTTCTTGCCATGCATTTTACCTAGCGACAATCGTGAGTATCTGCACTGCAGCAGGTGTAAAAATTTCCTGGGACTTTATGATCGTGAGAACAATTGCATTAAGCCCAATCGTGCCTATATCGAGTGTGATTGCCCAGACAAGGAAGGTGAGAAAAACCGCGAGTCTGACATCAAGTTTGACTAAGTGCCAGAAATGCGACATTTAACAGAAACAATTTATAAACTTATCTTTGTGTTATGCTTTTGAAACTGTAAATAATGCCCATATTTATATATTTATATGAATTTCTTGAATTCTTGCATCTACATTTTGTTATCTCATACACAAACCAAAAATGTTAAGCAATAATCGCCTAAAAGCGCACTAAAAATATATACACACGTAGAAGTATAGCAAAAGCTTTTTTTTTTCTTGTACATAAGTATTTTATTTTGAGCTTTTGTCCACAATTTCTACAGTAACAATAGATTTATCAGCATTTGGTGCCACTTCGATTTTCTGCTGAGCGCGTTTGCCTTTAAAACGCTCACAAAATTGCTGCATGCGTTCGGCGCAACATTTTGGCTTAGTTTTGAGAGTCATGTCATCATTTGCCGCCTTTTTTCGTGCTGAGTTCGAGATACAACGTTCCGAGCAACACACTTCTATGTAGCGACCAATGTAACAACCACACTGACCACAATAATGATTAATATCAGTGCGACCCTTCCATTTTTTGCTGAAAATTATTCGTAATTTTAATAGATTTTTCTAATTGTATAGATTAATGATTCTCAACCCTTCTCTTTATCACAATGAACTTTTTACAGAGCTAGATGAAGCCTAGATGGCTAGTGCTAGAAACACTAGAAATAGTTTCGTTTACACATATATTTCCCCTACTGCATTTCCCCAAACCTCAAACATATGTAAGTCAATAAGAAAATGATTCCTCTTAGGTTTGGAAAATATTGATTTTACGATTTGTATTAAATCGCAACGCCACTTACGCACATCGCTGTGAAAGTCTTGGGTCCTCACAATATTCTACTAAAAAAAATAAAAATAGTTTCTATTACATTTCTATAAACATTAACTCCAAGTGAACAAGGTGACTCATCTTAAATCCAAGAAAGATTTTTTTAAATTTATACTGAGGCGCGTGGCCTCATAGGCACATCGTGTTACTCATTTACAATTGCTTCACAAGAGTTGAGAATCACTGATGTAAATCTTAATACAGACCACAATTTTGTCCAGTTTAGTAAAAATTGAATACATGTCACCGGTTCCAAACGCACCACACTCAAAGTATCCTGTTCACATGCCGGACAATTGATTTCCATTGGTTCTTTTTGTAAAAATCCAATGTTCTTCAATTCGGTAGGCTTCAATATGTGACCATCTTTGATTATCACTTCAAATGATTGTTGATCATCATCAATTGCCTTTTTTTCAATCATTTTAATAAATCTCTATACAATTTTCCGCTTCGATTTTCACAAATTTTCACTTTTAATTCATCAAGAGTCTCATCAACACTACTGAAAGCATCAAATTCCAAACAGATCTAACAAGGGAACCAATGACGAATAATGTTCATTTAAAACTTGCTCTCAATTTTGTTGTTTGCTCTTAGAAAATTCTCTTTAGTTTACTGATTTTTTCATCAAAACGTATAAAAAAACCATCGCATAGTAATAATTACCCAGCCCAATGTTGAGTTCCTCAACGAAATTCAATTAATTTATCACTGAGTTACTTTGCTCTGATCTGATCTGAGTGACCTCACCCACTTTTGCATTAATGAAATTGTTCTGCTCAATTCCGCGATGCTCTCATTCTTGATGCTTGATGTGCGTAATTTCATTTAGATTGGTTATGATGATATTTTAGCATTTTAGCATCAGCAGCAGTAGCAGTAGCAGCAGCTGATATTTTAATAGATAATAGAACAATATATCTATAGAGTCTTTGCTTACAATAAATAAAAATCAATAAAGAATTGTTGTTATATTGTGTGGAGTGCGCATTTCTTCATGATCATTTAAATGACTTTGTCTTTTATTCTTCTCATGATAATGATCGGCCAAAAGGAATCCAATTAAGATCATGATAACCTAAGATAAAAAAGGGTGTGTTTATAATAATGTAAGGAAGTTGGATAAGGAAAGTAGTAAAGTATTAAAGTTACAACAACATACCTGACAAAATAATTCAAAGATTGCACGTACACTTGGCTTACAGATCAGCAGAAAATTATTTAGCACAAATAAACCAGAGACAATAATGGAATACTAAAAATTTTAAAAATTATCAGTCTTTTGTAACCATTTAAAATATTACATATTTTCAAAGAAATAATGAATAATAAATAATACTTAAATCATGTTACAAAACTTGGGAACTCTAGAATGATTTGCAATAATTTCAGAGTTCCAGTATGATATTTTAAAAGAAAACCCAATACAAATTCATAATTAAGAGACAATTTTCATGCAGAGAAACAATCACTTCATTTGTTAATTTTGAAATAATTAAAGTTAAAAAATTCTTAACCCCAAGAAAATGGTAAATTATTTAAATTAAGTTAAGATATAAACTAATATAGATAAAAAAAAAAATTTCAAATTTCTCTATCAGTTGGTTCGTAACCGGCTTCATCGACAGCGAAACAATTATTTTGTTATCGTCAGACAATGTAATGTCATCAATAACAGTTAAAAGACTCCTATTTGTAGATCAATGATCACTTTAACCCAGCAAAAGTTAGGTTAGGTCCTTATTCTCTAGTATAATAGAGAACATAGTGGTTTCACTGCTAACAAATGGTATTCACTTGACTTTCTAAACAGTCCGGTCAATTTGACTCTGTTGCCTCTGATTACTTGTGACTGCATGTTTTACTAGAGGTGGATCCATTTAATTTTATATAATTTTTTTTTTAAATTATTGTATGCCTACTTACGAGTAAACGATTACGGGTGTCTTATCTCTAATATTGTACGAGTATACATTTATAATCATATTTATTCACTTACAATTTTAATAAGTCGAAAACTTTTCCGTATCACAGCGTAAATGCCAAATAAATAAAAATGTACTGACCAAATCCCAAAAATGGTTCGACCAATTTCTTTGGTAACTTCAAAAGCACCATCTTCTATAGAAATCTTAGTACTCTTAAGACATGAAGTTATACTTAAAATGAGTTCAACCGTATAAATTGCATTTTGATATACCCAAACAATTGTAAATATCTATAAACATAATATTTTTCGAGAAGAATTTGATATTTTTATTTCAAATCTTGTAAAAAACATAGAAATAACTTACCAATAAAAGTAAATTTAGAACTTGTAGAACAATAATCATAACATGTGTTATGAGTTTCATTTTATAAAATTCGCTTTTTCTGCCATCAAAAATACACCAAAAATTTCTTACAAAAATAATTTTGTGCTTCAACTTTACAACACAACAAATTTTATCTTACTGAAATACATAAAATTTTAAAGTGACTGTCAGACTAAAAATGTCATATAACGCAATATACGTATAAAGTTTATATACAAAATCAAACCAGTAACAACCATAATCAAACGAGAAAACCTGAAATCAAAATCCGAAATGCATTAAATTCAATCAAAACAAATGATGTGAAGTTCACGACATCTGCATCATCTTTATTTGTTTTTTTTTTTTTCCTGTATAAAGATTGAAATTAGCATATCATCTAAACATTATTATAAATTCAATTATAACAAAAGATACTCGTATTAGCAAATGCGTGCAATATAAAAAAATAAATAAAATTGAATGAAATGATATAAGAAAAACATTGTTAAAGTTGAGGCCTCCGATAAGCGCCCAAGTATTCACCACATGACGAACAATACTGACGCTTGGCGCCACATCGAAAGAAGGAACGTACAATGCGCGTCTTGCCGGTCACTTTGCAATAGGGGCAAGTAACATCATGGGCCTGTGGTCCAACAGCAAAGTAAACGGGTGGTGGCGGTTCCAGAGACATTAATTCAATGTTTGTTGTGTTAAGACAGCAAATGAAGCGTCTAGAATGGTTATAAACAAAATAAACATTACCCAAAAATAAAAATAAAATAATATTCTTCATACCTCCTGCTTGGGAAATTATTTAATGTTTGATAAATTCGGACAAAAGAATTTGATCAGCAGAATTACTATGATGCGAGATGTTCTCGTCTAAACACACAGACAAATACTAAAAGCAGAGATCCCATAGATTGATGAGTGGAAAGCACAAGAGTATAGAGTGAGTAAAAAGTGCGCTCACTATTCAGTTTTAGTGAACTTGGAGTGGGCAGCGTATAATAAAAAAAAATATATACATATGTTTATCAATTTTCTTTCTTTTTTGGTTTGGGGTGTTGTTTATTTAATTTTCATCTTTATTTTTTAATTAATTCACAAATTCATAAATAATATAATAATATTATTGATTATAAAATTTATTTCTTAGCTTCAATGGTGATCGGTCTATGTTTCATGGATCGACCAAAGTAACAACCACAATTCTTACAATAATGACTTCGATCCGTTTGCTTACAGGGTACATAATATTTAAAACAACAGCAACAGCAAAAAGTTCTAAAAGACAAATACAATATAATTATAAAGAAATAACATTTAATTACCAAAGAATGGAAGAAGTCTTACACAAAGAGGCATCCAAAAATGCGATTAATTTCAGTTGCCCACCATTTTAAATCATTTTGTACTAAACTAAGATCCTTAATGCCACAAGCAGGACATTTTAAAACGACTGCATCTCTGGGTAAATTCAGAAATGTACCCGTCAATGGAGTTGTAAAATTATTGTAAATTTCCTGATTGCGACGCTTTTTCAAAGCCTTTTCAGCTGCTTTCTCAGCTTTTAGAGCTTCGCGTTTCTCTTTCTCGGTTAAATCGGTATTGGATGGCAATGGATTTCTTGTCAATGGCATTTTGATGCGTGCGTATTATTCTATTTTAGTATCTGCAACACTACTATTGAATAGAATTTACTTACTGAATTGGTGAGTATTGGACAATATCGCTAGAAGCTGTTTGTTCATCAAATGAGTTATTTCTAAGGAAAGAGAGCATAGATTCTCTGATATTTGCTCTTTACTAAAACTGGAGAAGAGCATCTATAATATTGTACTTATTATGTGAGTGATTACTCTTGATTTTAGCCCATGATATTTGTTTGTAGCCACTTCATTTGAATAATTCCCAATTAAAATTTTTAGGTATTTATACTTTCTTTCTTCTATCTTTATTGTATTGTAATACACATATATTTTTATTGGGTTTTTATTTTATTTAACACACAATTGAATACTTGAAATTTTAAGTGATCAGTTGACACCACTTTATTTTGCCTTTTGTTGTAGACCCACTTTGCCACCACAACGACTGCAATAAATGCCTTTTGTTATCCAATCACGATCGCAACCACACCAGGTGCATATACAACAAAGCCAAAATATTGGAAAGATACTACATATAATATAATAAATAAAGATAATTGAAAGTAAGTAGTTTAAATTTATTGTATTATATTCACATACCAAGATAGCATACTCAACCAACAATTGGCATCTTTTAGTTGTGACAACCTCATAACTGCCGCCTCACTTGATTGCTCACATAGTGGACACCGTAACTTATAAGTGGATGGTCCTACTGCATAATAACGTAAGCGTGGTTTTTCTTTATCCATGGGATTGATGGTATCCAATTGTGTTACCATCGTCACTGATATCTGTTCATCGATATAGGGTACAAGAGCTGCTTGTTTACCCTCAACTACAACATTAGCAATGATATTACGGGAACGTTCCTCAGCTGAACGAGCGGGTATTAATTTGACTTTTAAAGTTTGTCGTTCTTGTTCTAAATGAGATTTTGATTGTGGCTTAGATTGATCCATAACTGTAATCGTTCCGAATTTTTATGGTGTTGTGATGTTGCGCGTTGCTTAAAATATACTGGAAAAAAATTATTTACTGACTATGAACAGATCCAGCACAGAACAGAATACAGTAACGCATCACTGGCACTAAGAGAGTATTTATATATATGAAGAGCATAAAAAGAGAATACAATTATTTGAAAAAAAATTATTATATTGTATTTTCAAAATATTTTTGAGTTTTCATAAATTTTATTCATTTTCTCTATGATGTCATCAACAAAGTGCTTTCAAAAATTTAGTTTTTTGTTAGACACCAATGAATTGTTTATTGTGTTTTCCTTTGTTTTTTGTTTACATTACATCAATCATTAATAACAATAACAAATAACAAAAATGATTATTATATTTGGCTACGCTTTATTAATGGCAGCTCGTTGTCTCTTTAATTTCTTATCATCCAATGCCTCCTTTTCAACTTTACGGAAATTTTGCCATTTACTATTTTCCTCAACTCCAGATCGTTGAATCCTAAAGAGAGCACGTTTATACCAACTTAATGAGATATAGCGACCTATGAAGCAACCACATTTACTGCAATAATGATTGATATCAAAACGTCCATTCCAGCGTATGGGTTTACTATAAGATATTTTTAGAGAATATTATTTGTTTTTATAAATTAAAAAAAAAAACAAAACAACCAACAGCATCACATACCAACACAATATTATGTTAAGACCATAGACAACTTTTTGCAGTACTGTGACTGTTTCATATTCGATTTTGCTTAAATTCAATTGATTACAGGCAGGGCAGATTAACTCAACAGGTTCATCCAACAGGTGGGCCACATTTTTTGGAACCCTGGAAAAGTGGTCTATAACCTCATCGGCACTGCCAGCAATACTTTCCACACTGGCCATAATATTATTACAATAATATTATTAATGATGAATTTTTTTAGGGTAACTTCTATATAAGTAGATGATGGTCTGTCTTTCTCTGCTCCGTTGCCCAATATACTCGTATGTTAATGTCAGTCGTGAGAGCAACAAAACAAAACTAAATGATCGAACAAAAATGCTGAGCACTCCGGCATGGCATGGCACATCATTTTCAATGGATAAAATCATCATATCTGAGTATGTGTGATTCTGAACGACATTCTAAGTATATAATAACACAAAATTTATAAGCAAAAAATGTGTGCTATTGTAGAATATATAGAAAATATACTAGAATAAGAAAGTATCTATAAGTGGTTCTCATCTTTGTAGTATCTCTGCTTCTTAGCATTAGTTTATTTTTAGCTGCATTTGTTAAATTAACAAAATAAAATCACAATTCAATGTTTGAATAACATTTTGTTGTTTATTTGTTGATCAAATTGGAAAAGTAAATTCATTGCCATCTTAAGTTGGACGCCAAAAGAAGCCCAAGTGACCACCACAACTACTGCAAAAGATACGTTTACTTTTTAAACGACTCTGCAGGCACATATAGACAAAACTCAATGAAAATATTGGAAAACAACTGGAAAAAATTTTATAAATTTCAACTCTATTTACTGAAGATTCTTAAGGATTATCATACACACCACGAGAAAGCCGATAGCAAACAACTAAGTTGTCCCAAAGCTCCTGCCATTTGAACTGTTTCTGTCCAGGCACTTTGACGACAAAGTGGACAAATAACACGATAAGTACTTGGTCCAACAGCATAGAAACGCAAATAAGGTTTTGTATCTTCCAATTCGGTTATTGTACTTGCTTCATCATACTCCAAATCATCTAAACCACTATCCATGTAGGGCAATCTCTGGGCACCTTTCCCCAATGAAACATTACCAATGAAATTTGTCGAATTTAATTCATCTGGTGTTAGAGGAGCATTCAAATTGACTTCAATCATTTTTGAATCTTTTGACATTTTGTTGAAGAAAGTGATTACTTTTAAATTTAAAAATATTCTTCAGATACTTGTTAGCGTGCGTTTCTTAGTAAACTAAAATTGTCTCATAGATGCCAAAAACACCTTCGACACAATTCGCATCTCAAATTCATTTTGTATTAAAGAGAACAACAACAAAGTATCTAAAGATAAATAAATTGTACAATAATTAAGAGAATTCACAAAGAGAGACAGTGTGGGAGAGATGAGTGTTTTGCATTTGTATTTTGTATCCAATTGCAAAAATCTTTAAGTGAAGTGATTTTTTGCTGGAGGCTTTTCAAACAACTAAAATCAATGTCAAATTTTGTTTATTGTTTTCAAATTTATTTAAAGTATCTTGTGGCAACAACAAAACAAAACAGATTCAATGGCAATGACTACGCACATAAATCATAAACAACAATATCATATTTATATATTTAATAAAATAAATTTATTTTAAAATCACAACATAAATTATATAATAATAATAATAAATTTTTTTTTTTTTTTTTATTGTTGCTTCCATGAGCCCAAATAAAATCCACACTTGCCACATATAACTTTACAACTTTCAGAACGTTTGATGCAACATGGAAAAATGGGAAACATAGGAAAACAACTGTAATTATTTAATTATTAAAAATTTATACATCCATGAATTTCATTGTATTTTCCTGAATACTTACCAGAAGCGAATAAATCGTTCCAAATAGACACCGTCATCATGCAAACGCTGATGACACTCTGGACAATACATTTGACTGAGACAACTGATTGACACTGGTGTCCTTGTATCTGATTTCTTTTCTCTTTTAGCCAATTGTCCTGTCGAATGGGATTTACTATAAAAATAGACTTGTTGGGCATCATCATCATTAGATTTGTAACCATATGGAAATCCTGTATTTTCTAATTTATAATCATTACAAAAAATATTCTCCTTATGGCATTTATCCAAATTCACTTCGATCATATCTTTTTCACTATTCATATTTATCTATTTATTAAAGAATAATAATTAAATTGCAATAAATTTAATTTAAATTTGTATGCTGCTTTATTGCTGTTACCGGTTCGAGTTTAATTGGTTAACTGAACTTATGATCGATTTGAAACCAAGTTTATTTCAAACTACTAAACACTAATGATTTCTCAATTTGTATGAAGCAAGTATCTCTTTTTTGTTTGTCAATTGATTTGTTGTCACAATTGATGTTTAAATAAACGGCAACTTTATGTTTGTTTGAGAAAATAACAATTGTTTCAATTTTTTACAATAAAATTTAAAACTTTGTTCATTTCAGTAAAAAACTTAGTTAAAATTAATTTCCAACGAAAGTAAATTAATGAGAAATTATATAAAGTTCAGTTTACATGAAGATAAAAACCCCTTTCTCATATAAAAAAAAGGTGGTTAAGAAGGAAATAATTTATAAAACGATTATATAAATTGGTAAAATTAAGATGTTTTGTGAACTTTACATTGAACAGTTTTATCCAATTTAAGTACTATATTATATGTTAAATTATCTAAAAAATTTCAATGATATTCAATGTTCCACAAACCCACAAAAATAAAGAAATAATTTAAACTTTAAGTTCATTAATAAAAAATACTTTCAACGATTTCTCAACCTATATTTCGGAGTTATTTTCCGTCTGTTGATACCATCGAAGCCTGAAGATCCCAATTCATATTACACTGGAAAACAGATTTTTTTTTTCCATGAAATAATTAACATCATTTTAAGCTAATTTTTTGCGCTGATTCCGAATCTGTCCTCAACAACTTTAGTTTTTGAGATGCAGATACCTCATTTTTTCTTATGGAAATATGGAGTTGTTTACATTACACAGGCCAACAACATTAATTTCTTTTTTCCAAAAAATATTTGATGGTTGTTTACTAAGTAAAAGTCACTGATTCAGAATCTGTCCTTAGTTTTTTTGAAGTAGCTCTAGTTTTTGAGATATTTATACTAAATTAACTTAAAATGATGTAAATTATGCCATGCAAAGAGAAAACAGTTTGATTTTGTTGTGCTGTGTTATAAAACAACTTCCAATGTATTTTGTACATAAATAGATAGATGATTATTATAAAGTGTCTCGAAATATAAGAAACTGGGAAGTATTTCAAATAAAAATTCATTAAATTTCAATATTAATTCAACTGTCTTTACTACTTTTTTGTTTGTTTATCTTTCGTGGCCTTAATTCCAAACAAAATTCGTTTTGAGCTTTTTCTCTAAAAAGCTTTGGACCCATTTGCTGAGATCAAATAAACGTATATATATATATTGTTTTGTATCGCTGTGGGAAGAAAAGCTCTTCTATGTTCTCTGTAAAAATTCATGCTGTAAAAAATAATGCAATATTTAACAGTTTGTAGTTTGTTAACTTCGAAAGCATTTTTAACTTTTTTTTTATTTATTTTTTTTTCTGGTTGTGATGCCCAAAAAAATGCGTGGGGGCAAAGAAAACGCTGGAAGGGGCACTGCCCCTTAGCCATTCTGGTTGCTACGGGTCTGTATAGTCATATGGTCGAGTCAATTGCCTTGTTGTCGACGATCTTATCGTGATTTCTAGTTGACCTATTTTGTCTTTTTTTTATGTATTCAGAAAAGGATATTCCATTTAATTTATTTATTTTTATTAACAAATCAAAATAAAGAAAATAAAACTATAACTAATTATTAGCATCAGAGCAATTATTATTATTATAATTATTAGATTCAATCTATGGGGCTAAAATATTTTCAGAAGCAGATTATATTAAAAGATAGGGGAGACTTATGATACTTTGAGAAATACCTCCGCAAAAGCATGTAAGTACATTCACAAAGAGATATAAATGAAAAGGAAAGTGTAAAAATTTGCTACGCGAAAACTAAGAATCGACGATAGTTGTGACGTGTAAATGCCGTCAAAATGAAATTTTAATGCTGCATATAGCATCCAGACAACACAAGTTATTTATTATTTAGTTATTTTGTGAATAACTTGAGACTATTTATCTTCTAACATTCATTCATTTTAACATCATTATCGAAATCGAGATCATCATCGCCGATTAGTTCCTTTAAAAATTCACAATGATTACCATTAATTAGCGACAGAAGTGTTGGATTGGCGACACAAAATTCTTTAACGATAACTTCAAGTAATTGTGGATTGCGCTTTATATTTTGGCGTAACAATGAAAACCGTAGGCTATTACACATTTTTTCCAAAGGGCCATCCTCAACATCAGTCCATCCGTCGCTTTCAACAGTATTCTTGATACTTTCATTACCAACAATACTTCCACCATCATCAGCACCAACATCAGCAAAAAGAACATTAACCTGTTGTTCTTTTGGCATGCCTTCAATCAAATATTCAACTTCAATGTTATTGTTGTTAACAACGAATGCACGGTGTTTTTCATTCATTGAATAACCCGTAGAAACTTTTTTATCAACATCTGGTTCAATTCTGTCCATTTTATTATCGCGTGATCCGTGTACTAGTTGCTGTTGTTCCTTTTTGGGTGATTTTTTGCAATTGATCATGTCAGCTTCTGTTTTGTAAGTGAAGTAACGGACTTTTATTTGCCTATGAACCCGCTATTTGCACTCAAAAGCTGAATGTTAAGCGCAAGCGGAACAGCAACAGCGCAAGTCGAAATTGTTTTATTTTATATCGCTTTGATGTTGTTGTTGTTAGACTGCAAATACAACGAAGCGGACAAACATGCTTAGTGGTTTAATGTTCCCAATAAATAATAAAAAAAAAAAATTATGAAAAATATTATCTTTTCTCATTAATCAAAAACATTTTGTTCTCTTTGGTGTATTATCATCATTAAATTGACTAAACTTGTCTACAGTCCTGCTCCCTACAGGAAATTTAAAATAAATAATAATTTTTTGAATCTTTGACTTTTAAATAACTTTTAAATTAACTAGAATACTTGGGCTAATACGAAATACATGTACTACCAGCTATTGCAGTGGCCAATTTTTTTCTATATTAATTTCATTATTAACCTTTAAAATGTTAAATGTGTGACTGAAAAATTCACTTTAATCCATACAAAATTAATTATGTGTTACAACAGTTTCTCTCTTCTTCCAACTTTTCAACTGTCGATGCCTTAGTCATCATGTTGAAATTCTTACTCAAAAACTGATGTTGATAACAAGCGCATCATCTTATTGAAAATTTCTATAATGAGTCATTAAGATTTCTACTCCTAATGTATGCTGATATATGTATGTATATACATACATAAATAACCGTATATACATGAGTATTTATATACAACAGAATTCGCAAACGAATCATAAAAGAAAACAAGAGAAAAAAAATGAAATCCCCTAGAATATAATAATAATAACGTTGTGATATCTGTATACCTATATATGTATGTACCATATACCCTTTACAAAAGCGCTCTTGATAAGATATCATGCAAACGTCGGCGATAAGTTTGCTTTTAAGTAAACAAAAGTCGCTTAAAGAGAAATTCACCACACCAAGTGTACCTAATGAATAGAGTAGGGAATCTCGAGCAAAGTGTTTTGTTGTTTTCAAAGCGATCGTTACTTCAGTTAAACATTTACACTCGAGGCATACAGTCGAGCGTGAAATAACCGATAGCTTTTGAAGTCAATAATTAAGTTTGTGAGAATATGGATTACAATAAACAACAACCGCCACCATATGCCCAACAGGCACCACAACCTGGTTTTGTACCAGCACAAACCTATCAACCCCCACCCCAGAGTTATCATCCACCACCCCAACCACCACCACAATCTACAGTCATCATACAAACGACAACCACATCCAATTTGGTACCCATTGGAAGCGGTCCATCACGCATTACTTGCCCCTCTTGCCGGGCTGAGGTTCTAACAACTGTCAAACATCAGCCCTCTTCACGTACACATTGCTGGGCTATAGTACTTTGCCTTTTCATGTAAGTAAAACAAAAAATATAAGTAATTTGTAATTGAATTTTATGACTTTTCACACATTTTTATTTATTTATTTATTTTTTTTGTATATCTTTTTAATATATGTACTTATTTCAATGACATTGTTTTTGTCTTACTAACAATAATTTAAAAAAAAAAAAAAAAACAGATACAGTCAGAATATGTGTAAATGTGTTTGTATACATAAAAATGTATAACATATGTATATGGTATATGTACATATGTATAAACTTAGATGTATATAGTCAGTTATATCTGTTATGCGAGTTATAGATACTCTTATTCATACAAAAGTATAAATATTTTCTTATCAACACAAAAAAAGTAATTGAAATCCACTTCAACATTTGTTATCTCAATTTAACATTGAGCCAGATAAGTTTTAACCTACTACTAAATATTAGTAATGCCTCTTGGTTTTCTTAGAATTATATATCTAAAACCAATTCATTTTCACTTATTCCAGACAAATACATACACATAAATATGTCAAAAATTGAATTCAACAAATTTGTATAAACTTCTTAACTCTATCGGATAATAAAGATAATACTTATATAGTGGAATACCCGTCATTTTTTCAATATGATGATTCATCATTCTTTATGTGCTCTTATTTATACACATACGTATGTGGTTTCCTGTTATTATAAAACCGTATTTACTCAATAATATGCATTTATTTGGAATATGCATATGTACAAGACCCATTTCATGTATACGCTCACTTTATACGAATGTATGAATAATCATTTAATTGTTAATCACTATGTATGTACTCGTACAGGTAGTTTATACATATACTATGTACTTGTATATAGATTACCGTATTTGCTCACTTGAATTGCCCATTTACAGCAAATTTTATATTACATGATTTTGAACAATATTTACCGCAAAGTCTTTGACTTTATAACAATATTTTTATTACATAAAATAAAAATATGGTTTATGCATATATATACATATACATAGCTGCCAAGTGATTCTTACTACTTATCAAAGACCCTGTACTTAAAGACTAGTTTTACTAGCTTAGAACCCATAGGGAATAGAATATAACTTGCAAGACTTAATATTATTTACTTTTTCTTCATTGGGCTTTTTTTTTGCTCTTACAATGTATTTCATCAATTATTTATAACTGAAAGTCTATATGTCTTTCTTCTTGAGATTCCCTATGTCTCTCCTAATCCACTTCTTGTGTTCACTTGTGTGCTTAGACTTGTTGCCCTCTTACTATGTATTATGACAACATCTTAGCTTTCTAGCTCTTAAGCAATATTACATATTTGAAAAATAAACACCTTCTCAGATGAATTGACAGATTCTTTTCATTAAAGCTATTATGCACGTATGTATGTTGGTGGTCTGAAAAGTTTTCAGCCTTAACATAAAGTTAAAGTAAAATATTTAAAAAGATGACTTTATAAATCCCAATCATTTTGGATGCTTAGTATTTTTCTAAATATAATACAATTATTTAATAATACAATGTATTTTTATTTTATTATAATAAATACATTATAATTTAATTAACTTTATATTAATTTTTTTTTACCATTTTTCTTTGACAGTTGCTGGCCTTGTGTTTGTTTGCCATATTGCATGGATTCCTGCCAGAATGCCAATCATTATTGCCCTAATTGTAACTCATACATTGGCACCTATCAAAACTAAAGTGAAAATTTCGACTTCAAACTAAAACGACTTTATTGATAAAAATTATAAAAAATGTACTTACTATGATGTGTATTATTGTATTATATTGTATTGTATTTCTTATCATCAAGAATAATCAATCATGTGAATTCTTTGAAAAAAGAAACTGAAAACAAAAAAAAATTAAAATAAAACTTATAAAGAAAACCAAAGAAAAATTCATATATATGGACTTTTATTAATTAATCTATAGACATCATTTAATTTACTATTGCAGTTGGGTATTGAAGATAATAGACAATAATGTTTACCTACATTCTCATTTAAGTGATGGCGTTCTATAGAATGTCTGAATTATTACTTAAATCGTATATTTTAAAATTGATATTTTGAAGAATGGGTAATTCAAGTATAGTGGCCAGCATATACCATATACATATTTTGTCAAGAAGCAGTGTAAACTTTTTGTTGTTCTGCTACAGTCCAGTTTCATGAATGCAATAATAGATTTAATGTTACCTATTCATCATAGAATTATTACCCTATTAAGAAGCTTCACTTCCCAACAATAATAAGCATAAAAATGGTCAGATAGAGATTGACTTTAGCAGCTCCTGTCTCATTCGCGCAATAATTATAAAACTGACTTATAGCCATTTTACAGTGAGAAGAAGATCAGTTTATTACAGATGCAGCATAGACGGACGTCTAATTCTACAAAAACAGCAAAAGGAAAATTACCAAATTGTAAGGTTTTTGTTATGGAATTAGACAGTCGGATCACAAGACATTGAAGAGATGCCGTCAAATTCTCCTTCGTCACAAGACACTGAAAATGTAATCAAACTCTTCTTCAATTCTGCATCAGATATACTTATAATTTCAAGCATTGGGTTGCAACATCTCACTCAACATACATTTTTTTAGATTGACACCTGTTTTTTTCTGAGAATTTGATAGCTGTAAATCAAATGTATATATATATATATTTTTTTCTTTTTTTTCAAATAAAATACAACAAACCATTCTCAAGAATTTTTCTAGATTTTTATAAAATATGTTAAATAAAACGAAGTTTATTTGCATGTCAAAATATTTGTGCTGACCATTGTATGAATATATGTTACATACTATATTCTTAGAAAATTCAAGAACAAATGAAACATCCTTCTGAATTTCGAAAGATTTTGTCTAATGATCATCATCATCTCATCGTCTGTGAGATTTGCCAAGAGGAATTTTTATAGTGGTTCTTCTTGGAACAATCATATATTGAAACAGTTTTCAGCGTGGTGTATTATTTCCCAATAGCTAACGTTCTTCATTCTTTATTCTCTAATAACAACAAATAAAAAGAAATAAAAGAATACACCCACGCTTATTTTGTCATTCCATTCGTAGTACTTATATCTTATATACAAAACATTCATATATTCGAGGATAAAAAAATCAAGTAAAAAGTTCTTAAGTAAACATACATAATATGGTATGTAACCCGTTCAAGTAAGAAATAGCATTTATTTCTGCTGGACCCATTGTATTGTTATATGAATACTTACAATTTATGATTTTTCCTTATGAGCTCGGGTCCAAAAATCACTAAAAACAATTCTTTATGGAATGAAGAATTTTTATTTCAATGTTATTTTCTTTGATAAAACAAAGTTTCAAAAAACCCATGCAATCAAAACAATTGTCTTTTATTCAACAGACAGTTCTTTAGTCAATAATGACCAAATAATGGAAATATGTATCAACAATGTTATCAAATTTATAAACATTTTTTCTTAGAACAAAGAACCTATGTTTTCTACACAGTAAATACAAAACAACGAAATAAATTCTTATTTCTGCAATCCAAGTGACCAAAGCAAGAGATTTTATTTGTCAATTTTGCTGCAATGTATGAAATGTTTCAAACATTTAAGCTTTTATCAACATGTTTCAACTTGTTGGCAACATGTCAACAGAACTCAACATATGAAGATGACTTCTTACTGCCATTTCAAAACCTTTTTTAATCTCGAACACGCAGCACGCGACAAATTTTGAGTGTCATTTTTTGGAAAATAATTTAAAATCAATTTTTGGTAATTTTATTTTTAATTAATTATTATTGTAATATTCTTTGGTATGTATAAAGAAGTGTAAACTATTAAATGACAAGTATTAAATGTTTTTAAATTTAATTCTTTAAAAAAATTAAAATTAAGGTTAATTTTGAATGAAAGTTTTTCTCAACTGATATAATGACATCATTACACAGATCTTATCTTTGTTATACTAGTTGTTGCGTTAATTAATTAAGAATTTTTCCATTGATTAGACAACTTGCTGTTAAGAATAAACAAATTTGTTGAAACATTATTAAATTTAATTACAGAGTTTAATTTTTATCTTACTTCTGCTCCATATAACCAACCATATATGCCCTCATTGCATCATTCTCAAAATAAATGGTCACTTGTCATTTAAGTTTCTCACATACATACATATTTTAAGGTGCGTTAAAACTATTACTTGTTGTTAATGACTAAAAAACATGACTGAATACACTAAAGAATGATAGAAATAATAGAAAATGTATATTTAAATAGGAAAGTTAAATTTTTAAAAATAAAAGTAAAATATTTTTATATTATATATTTATAAACTCTTAAAAACAAACATCCCCTAGATATTTCTATTATCATTGTGAATATAAAATGATAGACATCTTCCTCCTGTTAACTTGTAAACAAATCTCATATCAAAGATTGATAAATTTGACATGCCTAACGAGACATTGGCACCATAGTTAAGTATCTATATACATATTTGATAGTCTCAAACTGTGTACATTGTCATTTTAATCAACCTTGAATCAATTCAATCAACTTTCACTCACATTCAGATTTACATATTTACTGTATGGAATTAGAACAAAAATTGTTTATAGATAAACATTATTGATGCTGTAAGAAAAAAAAAAAGGAATAATATGAGATGTATTCATTGACAAGACAACGACTTTTGGAGTGAGGAATGGAAAGTTTTTTATGGAAACGTTTGGGGATTAAACTGTCACAACTGATTCTGATTCTGATAGTAATGAATTTTTTGTTCATATCAAATTTCATTTTTATTCACGTTATTTCATTGATTTGATTTGATTATATAATTTTTGTATCCACTACGAAAAGTAGGGAAAAGTTTAGTTAAAAATGGGACAAAATATGTTCAAAATGTTATGATAAATTTTCAAGTCAACGATGATGTAGAAACCAAAACATTTTTTTAGGGTATATGGTTAACCCGCTAAAATCATGCCCACAAATTTGGACCTATCCCTTGAATATACATATCATCATATTACCGATGTTGCAGTACCCATTTGTCGAAATTCTAGATACTCATCTGTAAACCTGCATTCAAGTCACATTTCATAAAGCGTAGAATGTGTTGTTATAATTTGATATTTCTCTCTTTTAATCTTCCTTACCTGTCTGTCATCTTACTCATTTCATTTTTGGACCTGAAACTTTCAAGTCTACAATATATTTTAATGTCTTGAGTACTTCTTTCCACTTCTCGCATGGGAAAATTCATGGTTTATATTACTTATAGGCGCTTCGCCTTAGATATAATTGGGATAAACCATAATCAAGATAGTCAAAAGCTTAAGAATTTACTTTATGTTCTCTTAAATGAAACAAATCAATTAATTGTTGTGTCATTATTTAATTAACAAGTGACATCATCCATTGACCTAATCTTTGCAAATTTAAGAAAAATTTCAATTTTACATCTCAAAACAATTTTTAAAAAAATACAAATGTTAAAGAAAAGAAATAAATGAATGTTATAATTTCCTTTAAATTAGGAATTATAAATCGTATATATAAAAATGAGTAATTTAAATTGTTCGTATGTTATGCACTGCCATACCGTGGCATTGCAAGTTTGTGAATGCGTATGGTTGGTTCCAGGATTGAACATAGGATAGTTTTGGTCCCGATATATGTCCCCGTTCCCGTGATCTGGGATATTCAAACAACCCCAACCCCTAAAAGTATACTACCAAAAAGTACCAAAATATCAATTTAATTTTCTGATACTCAAACTGTGTTCTTTGTTGATACTCAAAGTGTAACAGATCGAATATAGTGATGCTAAGGAAGGAAACAACCGGTGCAAAGCAGAGTCGAGTACGCCAGTTAATTAATGAATTGAGTCAATTATTAATTATGGGTTGACATCATTTGAAATACTATCATAATATTTTATATATGTATAATCGTACATACTTTAAAAAAATAAATTAACTCAAATGAGAAATGTTATAATTATCAGAAGATGAAAGAAAACGAAATGATCCCTTTGCTCTTTGTAATTAAAAAAAAACCTACGATGAATATCCGAAGTAAATTTATTAAAATTGCCGGCGACATTGGATCAAACTTATAAATTCGAAGAAAAAAAATTTTAAAATTTTTTTTTGGCCATACAAGTTCCCAATTGAATGGTTTTTCAGTTGTCCTTTTACTAATACATACAATTGAAACGATTGTGTAAAGCTCCTTCTATCTTGGAGTTATTTGTTGATCTTAGGGTTATATCATAGAGAGAATGTAATTTGAGAAGTTTTATTTATAATTAAAATATAACCCATTATAATTTCATACAAAAAAAAAAAAAAATAGAAACAACCAAATTCATGTAGATTTTAATATCTTGATAACAAAATTTAAACACGCCATACACATTGTAGTAAATTTGAACTACACTACACATATCATTTCATTTTCAATTTCATGACAACAATGCATTTGTTATTTACCAAAATGAAAGTGAAATCATCGTTTATAGTTACACATTTTTTTTTTTTAGAAAATGTCACCACCAGTGGGTCCTGAACCATGCAATGTCATTTGTCCAAGTTGCAACAATCAAATTGTGACTAAAACCGAGCCAAGAGCAACAACAAAAACCCATTTAATCGCTCTGTTACTCTGTGTCCTTGGGTAAGTTATAATTAATTATATATTATACTAAAATACATATGAATCGTTCTGGACATACATACATATGTATCATATAAGTATGTATATTATTAACTTTATATTTTATTATGTTTTCAGTTGTTGCCTGTGTGCGCCATGTTTGTATTGTACAAATTGCGCTCGTAATGTGGAACATAGTTGTCCCTCATGTGGCTCTTTCATTGGCACCTATGAACGCTAATTGTCCAAAGACACTCTCTTTATATCTCAAATACTACGAATGTATGCATACTTAATTTTATACATTTTTATTAAAATTATATTCTAAATATTATATTCAATTTGCATTTTTTTAAAATAAAATATAATATAACATCATCATTAGTTTTATTTTATACTATGTACTTAACTAATAGCGGAGACTTTGTTATTTCTGCAATTCGGGACACAATTGATTCCAAAGATTGCATCTAAACTTTAGATGTAAGCTTTGTTCCACTATTTAACCTCATTCAGGAAGAGATTCACTTCACAATGCAGAATGAATGTACTATGAACAACTTAGTGAATTAAAGTGTTGTAATTGGAAAACAAGTGCTGCAGTACAGTGTAGATGATAAATTAGATAACCACAATGAGGAATGTCGTAAACAAATTGGGATATGAGCAGTTCAATAGGGATATCCATTGTTGGGATATAAGCGGATTTTTAGCTTCTTGTAATTAGCTGTGTGATTTTATTTTTGTTTTTTATTTTTGCACCGAATAACCGCGCCAATATTCAGTGTCAGCCTTCGTTGAAGCAGATATTCAAAACAATAAATGGGGTGTACTTTGTTTTTCGTATGCGTAACAAGTTCTTGAAAATTGCCTGTGGTATATTATTTTTACTAATTAAACTAAAAACAATCGACCAAAAAATCAAAACAACAAAAGCAATGTGTTTCTAATGTTTATCTTCGGTCTTGTACCTATTGCCGCTCTCAATCGAAATTTTCATAACGATCGTTGTGCTTGATTTGAGAGAAACACACATTTGTTCTCTTTTGCTCGAGTTTCTACCACGGTTGCCACTTGAAAAAATCAGAATGCGCAATGGAACAACGAAAAAACTTAATAAACGTTTTGTGCTTGGTCTTGCAGTGGTTTTCCAAACACTTAATACTAAAAATAGTACGAGTATACCAAACTTTAAAAAATGAAAAAAAATAAGTATGCAATTTACTGCATTAGGATTCATTTATACTTAAAAAAAAAAATTATTAAAATCAGTTCAGTATATTTTGCGCCAAATGAAAACATTTAAAAAAAAAACGATATAAAACTATCTATATTTGGAGAACAGCGCCAGCTACCAGGTCCAGATATAGATACAAACCTTCTAGGTGATCCCATCAGTCAAACAAAAAAAAAATTATTAAAAATGGTCCAGCTGTTCTCGAGTTAACACTATTAACTATTCATTTTTAGGGTTACGTACCCATAGGGAGCTAACGGGACCCTACTACTAAGCTTACGATGTCCGTCCGTCTCCTGCTCTATCTCATGAACCGTAATAGGTAGAGTGTTGAAATTTTCACAGAGTGTGTAATTCACTTGTGTGTAGAACGACAAATACTAAACATAAACAACATTAGTAGTAGTGTAATAATATAAACAAACTCTATGTCAAGGTAAAAAAGAAAGAAGTAGCTGTATCTCAAAAACTAGAGCTGATACAAAAAAAAAAAAAAAACTAAGGGCAGATTCGAAATCAGCGACCTCGAATTAGTAAATAATCAACAAAATATTTTATGCACCAAAATTGTTGGCCAGTGTTATTTATTGCTGCCAAACTTTACGGAGCCTGCATTTTTCGTTTATTAGAAGTCTGAAGATTTGAGTCTTGCACAATTTTTAAAGTTGAGTCGATTGGAATGCAGTTGCTTGATTCATGTCATTTAGGTAGATTATAGCTTTTTCAATGTCGTCAGTTGCGTTGAGTAGTACATCATTTCTTATATTGACTTCCAAATATTCACGGAAAGTTTCCCAGTCAGTGATAATAGAAAATAAGGGTAAATTAACAGGTTAGACATTCAATAAATGATCATTGCACAACGTAACATTTGGAATACTTAATCCTCTGATTAAGTATCAGCCAAAATATCATTACATATTATAAAACAGTCACCCACCGTGTCTGTCTGTCTGTCTGAACGCGATAAACTCAAAAACAACCGAACGGATTTTTACACGGTTTTCACCAATGGACGGACTGTTAATACATTCAGGTTTTGGTAAATTGGCTGAAATATGAAGATCATTTCCATCATTCTCGATAATTAAAGCACTGAAGTGAAGTAGTTCTAATATTGAAATGATTTGTTGAGATCCTACAAAAGAAAAATGAATTTTTACTCACTTTAAATTAAATTTGATTCTATCTTCTATCCTCATCTATAAAAGGAGTATCCCTAATTCAGAGATCCGATATAATTACGGGCAGGTAACTAGACATAAAACATTTAAATTTCACAGTTCTATACACTTATTTTTTTATTTTTTGACGTACTGAACGCTTTTATCGATGATCTATCGAATCAATGCCGGGACGTCGTAACGCGTTTTCTATAAAGTTGTTAAAATATCTAATTGCAATGGTATTTAGGTAAAAATTGTATAAAAATATTTATGTAATTTTTCATACATTGAATCACATTTATTTCACATTAAAATGTATGTATGTATGTATATAAGTTATAAATTGTATATTCTTTTAAATTGTAGACATTTATAAATCCATGAATCCATTATAGTTCATTAGTTGTTCATTTCGTTTTAAAAGGGTTTTCTTTTCCTTTGTATTAGTTTCCATCAATTGTGTTTGGTGCGCTTTCATCATCATTCTCAATTTACTCTATACTATGTATATTATTAGTTAACATTTAAATATTTTTTTTTTTGTTTTTTTTGTTTAACAACAATAAATACATATTCATCTATAATAATATAATATAATATATATGTATATATATAAATATATAGACAACAACAAAAAAACTATATTTGTATATATACTTGTATGTATGTTTGTATATTTATGTATGTATGTATGATGTATAGATGTGTATGAAGATGTAAATAATTTAATCATGCTTGAAGCATATACATATAATATAATAATATAAAAATTAAAAAAAAAAAAAAAAAACAAATAAAAAATATATGTAATCACAGATGTATATCAATCAAAATCTCTATAAAAAACTGCGACAAACAACAATATGACGACGAAGAAATGTTTGTTTGTGTTTTTTCAATTTTCTTTTTTTTTTCTTTTCTTTCAATTTTGTTTCGTTTCTTTGTAAGTTTCGAGTTTTGTTTCATTTGTTTCAGTAACTAACAATTACGTGCATATAAATAATATATTATGTATTCTTATTTTCTACTTGTATTTAAAATACACTACACAGTTATGTTTTGTGTCTTTGGGTTTCGATTTGTGTCGTGTGCGCTTGTGAGATTTGCTTGTTTATCTGTTTGTTTGTTTGTTTGTTTGTTTGTTTTTGTAAGTAAGTAGTTTAGTATTTGTTTCTTCTGTGGGATCGTGGGGTTTGTGACGACATCATAAGATCAATTACAACAACAATGTATGTATGTATGTATTTAAGCGAATATTGTATATAAGTAAATACTTGTTTAGTAGTAAGTAGCATCTCATCTTGTTTGATCATCCTTGATATTTAAGAAAGAGCCTCATCATTTTCATGTCATCATCATCATCATCATTTTCATTTCATCATCATCATCATTTTATGTTTCATAGTTCTTTAATCATCATTCTCTTTTTCTTCATCATATCTTCTTTAGCTTCTTGTTCATCATCATCTTCTCGCTCATCACCTTTTTGCTCATCATCTTCTTGTTCATCATCAAGTTTCTTCATTCATTTCTGGGATGGATCGATTATAATAATAGAACATTGAAAACAACTATGGAATAAATTGTAGTATAAGCAGTTGTAGTAGTAGTAGTAGTTGGAGGAGGGGGATGTGGAGAAGCAATAAGATCAGCAAGTAAAAAAGCAAAAAGCAATTTTACAATGGATCATTCTGGTTTATTGGATCGGCGGCGCCTTCATCGGGTTCAGGCTCTAGGAATAATGCTGTAAATCTTTCAGCGCGCCGATCCCGCCGACCCTATCGAAAATTGTACAATTGAAAATAGTACAAAATGAAGACAACAAAAATCGCGGCGAAGTATCAGTAGTCAAGACGTTTTTTTAACCTGAAAAACTCCGCATTATCAATACTTGCCATATTGTCCATATTGAGATTGCGTAAAGTTGACAAATCCGACAAACGATCCTCAATATCCATGTACATGCTGCGACAACGATAGACCGACAATGTTTGCAAGCATTTGCAATTAATCAAAATGGCATCAAGCGAATGATCTGTCAATTGGCTGCAGCCACTGAGATGTAGAGCCCTCAAGCGTTTCAATTTAAACGTCAACACTTGGATGGTTCTATCATTGATATTATAGCATTCGGAAAGATCGAGTTCCTCAATGGACGGACAATTGGTCACAAGTGCCTCCATACCGATATATGTGATTTGCTGACACTGCGACAGCAACAAATGACGTAACTCCAGGAAATGTAAACCATACTTAAGTGAAACATCAGAAATCTTATTGCAACCCTTGAGATTGAGGGCGCGCAGGCCCCGCAATTCTTTGATGTTATGACCAACAAAATCGACCTCTTCATACTGTTGCACTTCAATTGCAGCATATAAAGACTGCTTGCGTTTAGCATCACGAACGATTTCATCTTCTGCTTTGCTACGCAAAGAGATTTTTTGCGAATTTAACTGAGCTTCACGTTCAGCTAGGGAATATGCCAAAGGTGGATGGAAATTGTCCATTGATGCTTTTTGTGATGTAGATGGCTGTTGTTGTTCCTCGAATCTGGCCACATTTATGCCAGTTAAAGCGGCGTCTGTTAGCTGTAATAAAAAGTAAGGAGTAAGTAATCTTCATTCATCATTTGCAATTGATTTTTGTTAATGATTTTGTAACTTACCCGCAAACAGCTTTCCAATGAGAGTTCACGCAACCAACGTAGATGCTTAATAATGCATTGTATTGCCTCATCGGTGGCGCCATCGGTACAATGACTTACATTAAGTACACGCAATTCAGTGAGATTACGTGCCACACTTTTGATACATTCCTCGCATATGGGCAAATATGACATATTCAACTCACGTATGACCAAGTTCTCTTCTCGGGCAATACCTTGTGTTATGCCTTCGGTGGTTATGCCATCACAACTTGAAATATCCAAGTGACGCAAAACTTTAAGATTTGCCAAATGTACAGCGCCTTCATTGGTGATGCTCAGGCAACCACTCACTTTAAGCACTAATAATTGTGGGTTTGTTTCAACGATGCACTGAAGGGTATTATTATTAACCGAACTGGTTCCAGATAAATCAAGCTCCTGCAAGTGATTTTGACTTTCTAAAAATGTTGTCACACTGTGCGACACAAGTTGACGGCAACCCGCTAGATAAATACGCTTCAATTGCAAAGTGCAAAGATTTACAATTGCGCTGCCAATGAGTGTATGACTAAGGTCAATTTCTACAAAAGCATCCTGATATCTCTGTAGCACACGATATATTTGCTCAAAGGTGAGTACCGATTCACTTGGTGAACCAGCTCCTTCATTCGGATAGAAACGCCGGAAGATGGCACTATGAAAAGCAATTGGACAACCAGCCAAATTGAGTGACTCCAATCTGGGTATATGCTTGGTGAGGCGTATAAAAATTGCATCTGTTATATACTGACAATCACGCAATGCCAAACGTCTAATGCCCGATAAATTCGTAATCATCTCCTCACTATTGTTCGCTTCCATAAATGAGCCCGACATGAATAACGGCGCACAGCGAGCAACAGAGAGTTCACGAAGTTTTGGTAATTGCTCAACAAGTGAGTAAAACTGTTTATCCGTTAGATCGACATTATCCAAGAACATTGATTCTGCGGTGCGACCAATAAATTTCATCAATTGAGTTATTGAGTAACCCACTGTCACTTCATCAAGATAGAAATTCTTCATTTTCAGTTGACTTTTAACATATTCACTTGCAGGTGGAGTTCGATCCGAGAGACCAACTTTCGCAAATCGTACCTGCGTTTCGGCCTTGAACTCTTTATTATCGAGAGCTGCATGCCAACGACTACAGCAGAGTCCAGCAGCCCTACGATCTGCATAGCCAAGGAATCGATAAATGTGTAAAATAATCTGCAAATGAACAATAAAAAAAGGGAACATTAAAACGATATATAAACATATCTAGCCCACTCTATATACGCATATGGCATCAGGTGACCTGATTGATTATGATATATGTATGTACATATCCATATATGTACTTATCTATTATATTTATGATTGTATTTGTGTTTTTCCGTGTGGGTTTTTTGTGTGTGGGTTCATATCAATGCACAGTGTGCGGGCGAACATACATATATGTATATATGTAATTCTAATCAGTTATACAGAAATGCATACACAATAACAACAACAAAAACAACACAACACGAAACATGGAAACGAAAAAAATTCTGTAGGTTTGAGCAATATTGAATGTTGTTCTTTGTTAATAAATCAACATAAAATAAAATAATATGGACTAAAAACCAATTATATTGAATGATATCCATTTTGTTTTAAATACAAACCTCCATAGGCAGTTCGCCAAAATTGGGAGTCCAATCGCTGTATTCCAAACTTGTCGCCATCGTCGCTCCTCGAACTCACACAGTAATTTGCGCCAATTACAAGTTATTACGAGTTAAAGTGGCCCCGACACGATGTGACTTTATCAGTGACCAACTGTTTAATACATATAGTCACACTCGATGTATCTAAGTATTTACTAACTAATATTAATTTATAATATGTTTATTTAAAATGGACTTCTATTTCCATTATTTATATTTTGCATTACAATTACATTAATTGAAGGTAAAAATACAATATTATATTTATGTAGTTTAAAAAACAAAAAACAAAAAATACAAGATTTTAAAATGATAAATTGTAATAAATTTAATTTAATATTTAAGCAGTCGCAAAATGAAGAAAGATACAATTAAATGTCAACTGAAAGAAATAATGACAAAAGCCCCTCAGTTTTGATAAATAATATTAAATAAAGTGAACGTATGAAGTCATAAAGACAGACAAATAGAATATTTGACTTAATATTTATTCAGATAAAACAAATAAAATTTTATATTTATAAAAAAACAAAAATATTTTTAATGTATTTGCATTTCGAAGAAAAAGAAATAACGATGAGCCCCTCAGCTTTGATAAATTGTTAAGATTCTAATAAAAAAATAATAATATAATAAAGTTGACATAGAAAGTGATAAAGAGAGACAAAGACAACATGTCATAAATTTGACTAAATATTTAATATTAATGCACATAATATTGAGAACAATTCGCAGTGTATACTAATAATACTTGCCGCGTCCTTTTTCCTTCCTGCTACTTATTTTATAAATAATTAAAAATAAATATAATTACAATTTAAAATATTCTTCAAATTGTTTTGTCCAATGATCAGCTGTTTAATGTGGAGAATGACCAAAAACTTGGCAGAACTACTCAAAGTTTGCCAGCCCTGGCTGCTGAAATTTTTGCTTTCACTGTTGCAGCTGCAAAAATGTTGCTTTAAAGTACCCAACAAAACCCTGAAATTCGATCATTTGTCTGTTGTTGTTGTGAAAAATTAGCAACTTTTTGAGTTGATTACAAAGAAATGTTGTTTATGCTCAATCTGAATCGGGCATTAGCAAAAATAAATGTATTATCCAAATGTAATGCCCGATTCAAACCGAGCATAAAGCGACCAAGACATGATACATCCGCATGATCCTGCATTATCATAGTGTTTGTGAAATATGTATGTATGCGAGCCATGTACACAACATGACGAAATATCTAATCGATTTTGATGTTTCGTCATGCAAATTATTCTCTCAATTCTCTCTTTGACCATGCTGTTTAATGTACGCCTTCGCGAAGAAGAAGAGATAAATACAGGTAAGTGGTTGTTTTTTTATAAATGAACGGATGTGTGCACTAGTCTGAAAAATTTGTGAAGTGCCGACGGCTTTTAAATTTTCATGTTTGTGAAATGCATTGAATTTTCGACATTTTCGTCTACTCACTACAGAAGAGAACAAATAGTGAACTTTCAGTGCTCACCTTCAATCACTTCAATCCACACATACACAAATGCAGGATCATGCGAAGCAGGACCGTGTCTAGCCCGCTTAAGGAACCTCTGTGTAAACGTTCAATGAAAAATCAACAATTTTGAAGCAGTGTGAACCGGGTATAAGCAAACTACCTATTCAGTCAAGTTGGCAGTACACTTTTATTCAAATAAGTTGGCAGTAAACTTTTATTCAAACAAGTAGGCAGCACTTTACGAATAAATAAATAAATAAATGTTTTGATGTTGATAAAAGTCCCCCCCCACCTAATTGTTAAATGGTTGTGATATATTATCTATTTATATTATTTTTTATATGCTTATATGGATTACAATTCAATTAACTAAATTCATTAAACGAATGAGTTTCTTTGAAATATTGAATAATATAAACAAACTAATCTTAAAAGTTGGCAGCACTTTTTTATTCCAAGAAGTTTCGAACAAAAGTGAATATTTTATATTGGTAAAAGTTCTTAGTTCTATAGATTTTCGTTTTGTTAAATTCAAATACAAAATGGATTTCATGCAAAATTGTTTTGTTTGCAATATTGGATTAGTTGAAAAAGAGTCTTTCATAAATATTTTCGAAGAAAGAAACGATGAATCCGATAATGCTATAACAGCTTTGGCTCCTGAGCTAGAGAAAATATTAAATATAGAAATTAAATCAAACATAGATGATCTACATTCATCGGTAAGAGCATATTTTGTTTGATAATTTCATTTTGTTGCTACCAGTAGTTTTGAGAAATGATTTTTAAAAAGTTAATAATTGGTGAATTAATAAAATTAAAAGTAGAAGTGAAGGACCCTTGCTATGTCCACCTTAGAGCTAAATAGCATATTAGGAACTAGGAGAGCTTACTATTTGATCAACGTCCTATAACATCCTACTTAAAGATGATCAGTGAATCAGTAAATACGCCGCCTATGGTATCTGTAATCAATCAGTTGTCGACGTTTATTTAAATACTAAATCTCTACTAAGAAAGTCTGAATAAAGTAAAGTTGGCTTGCGTCCGATCTTGTCGGCATTTCAATTTGTAACAAGGGATTAATCAAGCACTTCCGATGTTCTGTTTGCAAGTCCTAAAGAAACGTCACATTAGATTACCCACATTATACACCAAAGCACAATTGGACACTAAATTGAAAATGTTCGGAATTAGGTTATTTGAAACCTTCGAAAGATTGATTTTGTATCAATTTTTAACTAAACATATTAAAATATGTATTTTGTTTTTAAATTGTAGACTGTATGCCTGAGTTGTGCACAAGATACAGAAACGTTTCTAGACTTAGAGGCGGCGGTAAATATGTTGCGTGTTGAAATGGTTTCCAAATATCGAAAAACATTAGCAAAATTGAACGAACAACGGAATATGTATGAAGAAATGGAAATTAGTAATGTCAATACGAATTTAATTGATGAAGAAGTAGTCAATTCCGATTGCTGCACAATATCTACAAAAGAAGAAGTTGATAATGACAGCAACGAGGATACAGACGTGGTTCAATTGTCACAAATAAAAGAAAAATTAGAAGATGTAATCAGTGAAAATGAAAATGAGACACAGCAACAACAACCTTATCATACTTACAGTGGTTTGTAAAATTTTATTGTTCTAAGTGTTCAACAATCAGCTTATTCTTTATTTTATAATTTCCATATGTATTCAGATGTAGATTCCTCCTGTGAAGATTTATTGGATTCCGAAAACTTAATCGAATTAGTTGATGAAAGCGATTATGATGATGATGGTGAACCATTTATTTGCCAAGAATGTGAGCCAGTAACATATCATCACGATATCTCTACATATAATCAGCACCTTGGTGACAAACACAATGTGGCTGTCTACAAATGTGAAGTTTGTGGCGATGTTTACATAAGCCCTTTGGAATTACATACTCATATGGATGCAGCTCATGCGGGTATTATAAAAACAAATTGCGATACCTGTCAAGCGACTTTTGAGAGTTTTGCTGAACTACGTAAGCA
This sequence comes from Amiota mariae, assembly GCA_035041805.1. Lineage (NCBI taxonomy): Eukaryota > Metazoa > Arthropoda > Insecta > Diptera > Drosophilidae > Amiota > Amiota mariae. The sequence continues at coordinate 5,471,314 of JAWNKV010000286.1, forward strand.
TTTGAAGGATCATGCAATGGACTTTGTGTGTCAAATATGTAATAAAGGTTGTACAACTATAAAGCATCTAGACTATCATATGGCGACTGCACACCACGACAACGACAATGACAGCACTGAACAATTGCAATTTAAATGTGAAAAATGTAACAAAATTTTGAGTTCAATTAATGCACTGAGGGCCCATCAAAGGTCACATAATTCACGGTGGAAAAGCAACTTTACATGTACAAAGTGTGATAAGCGTTTTCGTAAGGAGTCCACATTCCAACGTCATATGTCAATACACTCGGATCGAAGACAATTTGTTTGTAAGTTGTGTGAGAAAGCCTTTAATGCAAGAATTAGTCTGAAATTGCATATGGCTGAGCATAAGGAAATAAAACCATACGTTTGTTCCACTTGCGGCAAGACATTTTCCCGACGAAACGATCTTATCGATCATGAACGTGTCCACACCGGTGAGCGTCCATTTAAATGCGATATTTGTGATGCAGCCTTTGCCCAGCGTTCCAATCTGAGTTCACATAAAAAGGTAATCCATCTACAAAAAAAAAGCTTCGAGTGTACAATTTGCAAAAAGTTATTTAAACGTCGACGTCTACTTGACTTTCATATGAAATCCACACATACCGGTGAGCGACCGTTCTCATGCACATTGTGCTCGGCTACTTTTGTCTATCCGGATTATTACAAGCGACATCTGCTAATACATGAAGGTGTTAAACCCTTTTCCTGTGAGGTTTGTGGCAAACATTTTAGTTGCCGTGAAAATCGCAATGCTCATCTTTTTGTACACAGTAACAAGAAACCATATGAATGTGTAGATTGTGGTGAAGGTTTTATGCGTAAGCCACAGTTGATGGCACACAAAAAAAATGCAAACCATTTAAGCGAAACGATTATCATAAATGAGCCACAATTGAGTAACGAAACCCGGAGACGTTACGATGGACAGATAGAAGAACCATCTATAGCTGACAATGATAAGAGTTCAGCACATATTTGTGATACTGATGAACATAACTCAAGAGATCCTGATGAGACAATTAACCCAAGTGATAAGAAACTTAAGTTGACAACAATCAGCAGTGATACAATGTAATTAGGTTAATTTTAAATGTGAATAATAGTCTTTGTAATAATATTAAAATTAAACTTTTGATTTATTAAACTTCACAAGGGAGTTAACAAATTGATGAATCGTTAAAATATCAGAAGGAAGAACCAACAAATTTTTATAAAGATTTTTGTAAGATTTGTATATAGATAAATATCATATTACTTAAATTAATTTAAAATTGACTAGGAAAATCTTTAAGTAGTTTATTTATTATTTGTTTCTGTATTATGTATTAATTATGTTAAAAAATAAACGACGTTTTTTCGTTTATAGCAAAAAAATCGTTGCAAAAATATTGCTACATTTAATTGTAGCATACACAAAAAATTCATCAAATCGATAAAATCGAAGAGCAGTGGTCCACATGGTTTATTGTGGTCGTGTTTTAAAAAAAAAATGCAAGAATGGCAGGCACACACGCTAGCCACCACCACCACCGCCAGACAATTCATCTTCATACTGTTTACGGAAGCAATCACCAACTGGGAAGAAGTCCCAACTACGCTGTTGATACATATTCCAAACATAAGTCTCCTGACCGGTATATTCAGTGTCTGGCTTATTGATCAAATGCATGAGGAAGAACATGTAATTGGCCAGATTGTGTTCCTTTTGTACGTGTGTATCGAAACCATGCGGTACTATATCAAAGAAATCTTTACCCATGCCGCATATAAAGCAATTGGATTCCATGTTATCCTTAACGGATTCGAGTTGATCACGAAGTTCACCGAACGCATCGATAATCAAACCCTGAATGATGGCCAATAGAATAATAATGACGAAGAAGAAGAATGTAATATCGAAGATGATACGATAGACTTCGTATTCATCTCCAACTGGATCACCAATTTCATCTCCAATACCACCACCAGCACGTACGCCTTTGTATAAATGGAAGACAAAGCAGGTTAACATATCGTGGCATTTTTTATCGACTTCTTCGTCCTCTTCCTGTATGTAGAACTTGCGGAAGAAATTGAAAGCAATGACAGTGTAGATGTATACAATAATGGTCAATAGCATGACAGTGAGGACAAGTTGCTTTCCATTGTGTGTGACAGATTGCAAAATGGTACGTAGAGTTTTAAAACCAACAGCGACATCGAGTAAATGAGCGGCAAAGAAGAAATTGTTGAAATTGCCCATTACTGAGAAGGTGAAATACCAGAGAGAATAAAGGAAAGCATTGTCGGTGAATGTAACACCAGCTTTCCAAACCTGATAGCGCCAATCAATGTTCATAATGTACTTTAAGATGCCACCTTCCTCGCTTTCTTGTGCTGTGAAAGCGCTCTTTTCCATGCCCAACAGATTGGAAATCGAGTCAAAGTCATAAGTTTCACTGTACTTTTGACGAACCTTCTTCTTAACGAATTTGTCCCAATAATTGACAGGGAACGATTTTGCCGATATAACTAATTTATCCCAATGAGATTTAAAGTCATCATCCTCTGGTTGTTCTGCTATAAAGAGACCATCGAATTCTAAACGACGTGCAATTTCCTTTTCACGCTTGAAGATAGCCAAGGGCACTTTAAGATGATAGTACGCGATCAACATAGCCAGTGAGACTAAGGAGTGCATGAAAGCAGAAATACGTATAACATGTTCCATATAGAAGAAGTCCTCATCGACATGAACCAGTTCCGGTATATCGTCTTCTTCACCTTCACCATCACCAGAACCAGCACCCGATCCTAGTCCAGAGCCAGTTAAACCACCACCACCAGAGCCAGATCCAAGAATCAATACATCGTCGCCAGAGCTATCTTCTTCCTCGGCAAATGAGGAAACCTTGTAGAAGAGTAACATAAAGTTGATACTGAAGGCCAAGACCAAGGCAACATATTTCAAATTATAAAAGTTTCGTGCCAGGAAACTCACAGCACGATGTGTATACTGTGAGAAGTCAATTTGGTGTACAGCTGGTGTCTCTTGTGGAGCTGCTGATGATTTTTTAGCCTCGGCTTCGATGGAAGCCATAGCAGCTTCTTGTGCTTTTTGTGCCTCTTGACGTTCTTGTGCGGCCTTCTTTGCAGCTTCACCGCCCAGCAAATCAACAATCGAAATTGGCTCTTGGTGTACTTCACCCTCACCAAGTTCGCCAGTTGCAGTTCCATCCTCCGGACTAGATTCACCAGTTTCTTCCATAGACGAATTAGCACTACCACCAGGAGATTCATGCGGTGCCAGCCTAAATTGACCATTTTCTTCTTTACTGATGTCCAAACCAAATGCCTGAACAGTACCTGGCGGTTCTTCGAGTGGCAACGGCGGCAATGCTCTACCAAATGTTTCCTCTTCAATTGGTGGTTTCTCCTCTTCCTCAGGTGCAGGACCACGCATGAGATTCAACAATATGCCAAAGATATAACGTACCACACAGAAGTGTGCATACCCAGTGTAGTAGAACATGTAGAATATGATCTTGAAAAAGCCCACAATCAATTCTGGTATAGATTTCGTTTGCATAACCCCGATTTGATGTTTTATATTCGATGGACTGAGCATGTGTACGCCAAATTTAAGGCCATCCTTCACAGCATTAATTGTACGACGAATCGGATCACGAGCGGCGCGTTCTTCCTCCTCTTCACTAAGGTAAGAGCTATAGGCTGTATCACGTTTCACTTTGTTGCCGCTATCGTCTGTTGCCATCAACCCGGAAGCATGCGTCATTTCAAAGATGGCATCTTCGCAGAAATTAACGAAAGCCTCTAACTTCTCTTTGTCTCCACCTTCTGTCACAATTGAATAGAAGAAAGCACGTTTTGATTCACGAATTTGTGGTTTTTCCCATTGTTCGATATTGGAGTCCTTAATCTCAAAGTAGACGCGCTCAATGCGCTTCGAGCTGCCTAGAATCTCAATGCGACCTAGGAACGGCTCGAAGTAGTTAAGCACGGAACCGGCCGTTTCCAGGAAACGAGCCAAGCGCGGCTCGTTCGGCATGTGTTCGCTGAGATTTGTCAATAACACGGCCAAGTTGAAACCGATCTCCTTTGATGGCTCATGGAAACGCTCAACGAAGGCACAATAATCGATTTTACCCTCATGATTGCGTTCACAACATGCCAAAAGGAAATCCATTTCTTCTCTGTAAGAAGAAATGATTGTCAAATAAATATGAAGAAATAATATACTCATAACTTACGGCGTGTAGTTCTTGGACTGTTCCATCTTATCTCTAAAGTCTTTGGGTGTTACCCAACCTTCGTTCTTCATATCAATTTCATGGAAGCTTGGTGACTCAATTAGATCCGCCAATTTCAAGAACATATCGAAGTACTTAAGTATAAGCTCCACATTACCGGCTGATTCGACCAAGGTATCCACCATCTGTTTACCAATTGTACCTATTGATTAGAAGTTAGATATAAGTAAACATTGGTTTAGATTAGAGAATTGTGGTTCACTACCATTGACAACATTGCCTTCCAGCATGGATAACATCATGGTAATCATGTCCTTTTGTAGATTCAACAATTCCTTTAACAAGTCCACTTGACTTGTGTGTTTCGATAGTTTATCCTGCATGTGTGAGAACAAGAAAAGGAAACCACCAACTGCATCCCATAATCTGGAGTGAGCCAATGCCTGTTGATTCAGTGTACAAGGACCCTGAATAACTTCAGTTAGGGTGTTGAAGACTTGACTCGCAACTCCTATAGCCTTAAAGAAGTTCGCTTTGCCTGCAGGATCAATGATTTCCTTGCTAGAGTAATGCCAATAGAAGTCCATAATAGATTCTTGAAGGCGCAGTAAGTAATCCACAGTACAGATGACGACGTTAACAGTGGTGGTGTTTCCTGCCTGAGTACGTAAGTAGTTTTGCCATTCTAACGGGATGAAAAAAGAAAACCAGAAGTCATATGGTGTTTAGCATATGTGAGTTCAATTGCTTACCCAAATTGTGACCTTCACAAGTCAGTTGGATGAAACGGAAAAGTGCACACGTGAACTCTGCATCGTGCATGTTCTTCTCGCCAGCAGCGCCTTCGGAACCAACACCCAGACCTGCACCCGCACTTGGAATGTACTCTTTTTTGTTGTGGCAAAATTTACAACGATAGCGGGGAATTCGGGGATACAACATAGATGGTGGCATGCGTAGGAAGGACAACAACGACAGCAACAACAAAAGGCCAATAGGTTGTGGTAGGGAAACCAAGGTTGGTGGTTTGTGTTGGTGGTGTTTGGTAATTTTTTTTTTTGTGAAAGTACAAATGAAGATTACAAATAATCAAAACAAAAAAGGAAGCAGGACAAAAAATAAAGTCAAATAATAATTTATGCGGACTTACAATGCAGGATTGGCGACAGAAGCAAGCAGGGTTACAAATTGGATATCTGAATGAACTTACCTTCTGCTTTGGTGTTACGCTCAAAGGCATCCAAGTCGAGTACGCTGCATGAGTTCATTAAACCGGCAATGGATGTAAAGAAGCCCACATCCTTCTTTTCCTTCAGATGATTCAACATGCCCATCTGAATGTCTATGTTGCCGCCACGTAAGATAGCAATACCCAAATTGAGCGTAGTCATGACCATTTCCGAGGGTATACCCTTAGAAGCGGATATATGAAGTAGCACCATCTCAGCAACGCCACGATTTGAAAGACGGGCTTGATGGAAGAGTAGCTTTTGTTTTTCCATTTCTTGTTCCTATGCGAAAGAGATAAATTTGGTTTATTTAAAGAAACATTGAAGGGGAGTTAATGATGAAGTTACCATTAGTTGTATCATTCTATACTGTTTGTGTTAGCATTGTTTAAATTATGATTGGGTTAGTTGATAGTTTAGACTTCTCTGGTAATCATACTTACGTGTATACTTGTACCCTCGCCTTCTTCTCCGCCGCCACCTCCTTCGCCACCGCCTTCTTCATCACCACCACCTTCTTCTTCTTCCTCACCGCAAGATCTAGCAGCGATCTGTGCATATGACATATACAAGAGATCCTCCTGCAATGCTCCACTTCGCTCAGTCATTGCGCCACGGCAGAATGTTGTCACTAATTGTGTCAATGGATCTGGTTTGCCTTCGGTCTCCTCTTCATCTTTCTTAGACTTTTCAGACTCTTCGAATGTTTGCGTTAGATCCTCAATCATAATCTCCTGGCCAACGTTCTCTTCCTGTAGCCATTGTTCGTGGTAGGTGCGTGCAAATATGTTACATGCACGATGTCTGGTGATGATTTGTGAGGATGGATACTTGTATTAAAAACTAGTTCGCACAACATGCAGCCAAAACTAACAAGAACGTAAATGTGTAATACATTGGTACCTTTCACGTAATATAAGCCAACTTCGTCACTGCGATCTCAATTGGAATTACATAATGTAACAAGCCCCATAATTACAACTCCTCTAAGATTCTGGTCTTTATTAGGAATTTCACGTTTTTCTTGGCACATAAGCTTGCAATTTTTGTAGATAATATTATAGTTGCCTAGATATCAGAGTCTGTTACAAATTAGACCTTCTGAGACTATACCGATACTAAAAAGGAGATCTAAAAGACTCAAGACGAAGAGCCACTTCGTTCTCAATTTATTAGTTTACATATCTTTGCCTGGTTTTTTAGATTTCGGACTGAAAATTTGGGTAGACCCGATTGAATATTTATAATCGGAATGACCGGACTTCTATAAAAATATAACTCCCATAAAATCCATTCGAATTGATAATCTCAGGCTCTCTTATGAAACGTGAAAGGTATGAGAAATTCTGTGGGACAGTAATTATACTATTTTGATTAGTAGTCTGTTAGTTTTGATGCAACAATGAAGAACATCAGAGAAACTCAACAAAAAAAGGCTTTTAAGAGTTTTCATATTACGTTTGGGGGTTAATACTAATAGACTACCACCTGCTCATGCGATAAAGATGTATGGATCGTATGCTTGATATAACAGCCTGGCGACGTGCCACGGATATTTTAGAGCCCAAACGCTTTGTTCTTTGCTTGGGACCACTTGCCTAGATTTGGTTTTGGAAGCACAGTACAAAAATAAAAATATATACGGCTTTAGACATGAAGCAATCTACAAGAGTTAGTATTATTAAGTATTATTAAGTACTGATACTGATATAGCGAAATAGGACAAATCAAAAAATATATAAAATATACATATAATAGTAGGCAATGGAAATCAATATTAGTAGTCATGATGCGTCTGAATGGGAGCAAATTTGACATAATTTTTTTAGCCATTTTCATCATTATTGTTAGTTTTAACCAGGCAGTGCTGTCTATGATATATGTATAATATCTTGCTGTTTAGCTACTACATAGGTAGACTAGAAGTTTCACATATGTATTTTGCTTAAAAACCTTGGTAAAGAATGTAGAGATGTCTGGCGGAAACATGCGATAACGGCACGTTTCCTTTGTATGGACACGACACTCCGGTAGACATCTTTGCTCTGTTGTTGTGGATGATCGATCTGTAATTGGTTTCATTTTTAACCGGTCAGGAGCATTGGTCAACATTGGTCAGTTCAAATTTAATCATGATGATTGTGTGTGATGGTTGTTGTTGTTGTTGTTGTTGTTGTTGTAAGATATATGTAAAGTATAAATGTTCGAAAATAGGAAAAAGAAATTATAGACAAGTAAAAATAAATAATAAACCTAAGAGTAAATCATAATCATAAATTTAGCAGAGAGAAGATTAAGTATATCAGTACACGTTGAGATATATAAGTAGTAGAGTGATATGATAAGTTCCTCATTACTTACCATATGCAGGCCAAAAAGAACCTTAGCCATAGCTACAATACGATCGACAGTTTCTTGTGTTTTGTCCTTGCCCTTTTCGTTTTGATTATTGGCTTTTTCGAGTGCTTGGTCGTATACCGGTTCTTCTGTCTTACCCAGTTTCGAATAGAGATAGTGTTGCCAGGACATCTCATCGGATGGATCGAGTTTGTCGGGTAATGTCAATTGATTCCTTGCAAATTCTATGACATCAAATTCGGTCATCTTCTTTAAATAACGATCCTTGCAATGTTGTACCAATTCTTGTTCACGACCAGCAAAGAGGTTCAGACCGACGGGTAACAAACGCTTAAGACATGCTACCATAAGACTCGCTTGTACTTCTTTGTCTTTGTCACGTTTCTTATCACGGTTCTTCTTCTTCTTTTTAACTTTTCCACCCACGGCTGGAACACCATCTGATATTGCGGAGCGTCTTGTAGCTGTAGGCATAATCAGTGCCATATTATCGATTTCATTTGCAGAAATAAAGTTTTGTTCTTCCTTTAAGAAGTATTGACTCTTTGACCAAATATTGAAAATCTCAGCGACATGATTGTAAAGCTCCTCAGCCTCGGGTATATTATCCTTGAGCCAATGATTACGTTGCAAATCCACATATTTAATAAGCAACGGATAAAAGGAATAAATATCACGGACCAACAGATTCCAGTCCTCTTGTAATTGTGTCTCCACTTGTGACGTATCATCTGTGGAGGATTTGAGAAAACCACGCATACTTTCTTCCTTGTGCATCATATTTTCTGTGCGTCGTTTAACACGCTCCGCTAATGGTAGGAATGGATCCATTAGTAATTCTTCGGAAGTATTAATGATAATCTGTTGCGTGTAAGCTGCAATTCTTGTCATCCATGGAGCATTATCATTGCCGATATTCTTTTTAATCATTTTAAGTACATTTCGTAGTAAGGAATTCATATGGTCCGCTGTAACCATAGTCACATGATTACCGCTTGTCGGACTAACATTATCTGGACCTTGTGACCACCAGAATGGCAGATAAGAGCAAAGCAGTGGCAAAATTACATCAATGATGTGTGGTGCATCGTGATATGTTTTATCAGATTCAACAAATTGGTCAACTTCACTTAAGACGGCCTCCAAGTTGGGCATGCAACTCTCCATCTTAACCATTATGTCTTGTGCCTCCAGTGAATGATCTGCTATACGATTGAGTAGTGAAAACTGGTTGTGTTTATTAAGATGTGGCTCAAGGTAGGCAACTGGGAAACATGAGCTATATGCACCTAGGCAAGACCCTAAGGCTGGTCGATGACGTTCAATTTCTGTCTTTAAATACTTGCGTTCATGTGTAAGTGTTCCATCCGTACCAAGGTGATACAGTGCCGCAAGAATTTTGTATGATGCAACTTGTATCTCATCAAGTAAAAGATCGCTTCCATAATCACAGGCAGCCAAATGATCGAACATTGCCGTAAGAACGGGCAAAATAACTTGATTAACGTAGCCCAGGGAAGTGGAGGTTTTGAGATGCGTGCCACGTAAATGACTGTATTTGCCTTCCTGAAGATTGAGTATTGTATTGCCTAAATCATCAGCTGTTTGATTGAAGAATGTCAACATTGATGTGCGTATAAATTCTGGACAATTTTTAGTAAGCGTTTTGCCATCAATACCCTTCACAAGTACTTGCAAGCAGCGTACGGTAATACGTACATCTGGACCAAATGCACTTAGACGATTGCGTAGCAATGCAGCAAGCTTACAGAAGATCGAAGCAACCATTTCCTTCTCTTTAAGTGAAGCGGCACCTATGTTGTTTGTCGCTGTAGCGACTGCAATAAAATAATTTCGATGTGTAGAGAAGTATTTTTCCATCAATGGTAGTACGACTTTTGAGAAGAACTTGATGTCACGTGAAGCGGTCTTAAAGGAAGTACGGCGACTGAAAGTTGTTGAAGGCTTAAGTAGTTTCATATTGATTGTTGCACGATCCAAGTACTGAATAAGTTTCTCAAGCAATGAATACGAGAATCGTAATTCAACAGCTGCCTGGGTTATACCACCTTCTTCCAAGGCGCCACCTTTTGAAGGTCTGAGAAGAGTAATTTCAATTATAGATTTGATTAATGTTGAACAATATAAAATGTTTCATACTTGTGTAGCTTGTAACCTTGATATTGCATATATTTTAGGAATTCTTGTGACCTCTCGCGATCTTTCTTCTTCTCTTTGTCGGTAAGAAGATCATAGGGTACTAATTGAGGGTGTATAACTCCACCACAGGTACCAAGTTCTTCATTTTTCTTCTTAGCCCAGATATCGTGTGAGTTCTCTGCTAGGCGTTCGGCCATGTTTTGCATTTCTCTGCTCAATGTCAAGTTAGACATATCAACCGGATGCGGATTGTAGTTAAAGGGGCTGCCTTCATTCTGAAATTCGTGCTATGGTTTTAGCCAAAAGGATATATAGACAGGAAATGTGTTGTGGTTTAGGATAATAAAGCCAATTCGGAGGGTTCCAAGAATGTAAATACATAAGTACAATATAGATTAGAATAATTTTCATATATTCAGTTAGTTGTATGAACATTTTTAACTTGACACTCATGCCAAATACAATACATACAATTTGGGGTTTTGATTGACGACGCGTCGAGCCACGATTGTTCATTGGCACTTCGATTTCAGAGTGTTCAACTGTCCAGCCTATGGAGAGCAAAGCCTTTAGACATTCACGTACTGGATCACGATAACGTTCACGTTCCTAAAGTACCAAAAAATTACCGATTAACAAGAGAATATTGCCTTAAGGTTAAAAGAAGTTATGGAAGCTGAAATTTTTGTTTTTTAAAGATAAAGATGACCGTTTGATTAATGAATAATTTTCTGCATGAGAAATGTATGAAAATTTGTTTCATCTGTCAAATCGTTGACGTACATATTCGCTGAGCATATTGTATGGTTTCAGACGTGGATGTTTACGATCATTATCAGATCGAATTTCACCGTACGTCCAGCCTCCTTCCAATCGACGGCTAGCCCAAGCATCATGATAATGTTCACTGAACTTTTGTACTAACGAATTAAGATCGTTATCCAAATGTACTGTGGTAGTATCAATGGGATTTGGATCGTATTGTGGTTGATCAGGCGAACCGGACTGTCGCCCATAGTAATCCTCGTCAGTATTCTTCGATAAACTGTAGTCTGGAGGCAATGCGCAACCGATCGCAATCAAGCATGGCAACGCCTTACCGAACAATTCAGGGTCATAGTCCATGTGGCTGAGTGAGTCAAAAATGTTAGAGAACAAAAGCATCGTAAGACGTTTTTCTTCGTCTGACGATGCTCCGTAGGAGCCCTGGCCTTGCGTTGAGCCGTAGTATTTGGCGCAACGATCGAAGTGGAGTGTCAGTAGCTGCAAGTAAATTAGATTTCGTTACATTGAAATCGTATTAACCAATTGTAAGGTCACTTACCCTTAATGCGACCGTTGTATACTCAGATAGTTTGGAAACATCCACTGTCAACTTGCGCAATAGTTTTAATAACATGGCAGGTTGCATCTGGGATGTTAGTGCTACTAAGAAATCTGAGACCGCTTCACGTTGCCCCTTGGTCAGCATACGGTTCTTAGATAATCTATAGACCGTGTGCAGCGTTGCATCTAATAGACTGGCATAGTTTTCAGCTTCATTATAGAATTTTGAATGTTTAATGAGCAGAGGCAAAATGGAATTGCCAATATAGCGATTCATTGCAAGGGCCATATCACTCTCAGATCCATCACTTTTGTCTAATATGGTCGCGGTGCGTAGATCCGGTAGGAAAGCATCTTCCAGCAGCCTGTAGAAGAGATCTTGGACTTCAATACCGTAGACACGTTCTAAGAAGAGCACAATACTCTGTTTGTTATTCGGTAGTAGACCCGACGGCATATCCGATTTAGGTTTTTCTTCGCCTGGTGCAGTTTGCGTGAGCGTAAATTTCAGGCTGAGCACTCCTTGAAGATCTTCAAGTGGCACAAGAGATCTCAAAATAGCTCTAGCTCTCAGTGATTCGTTTTTGCCTTGTTCGATTACAGAAGCATCTGGCGCACATCTACCCAGCAGGTCAACCAGTGTACAATAGAAATTTAAAATTGCTGCGCCTGTATCAATGTAATCCTCGTCCTCTTCACCCTCTGGTAATGGATGTGAGAAATTCAAACCAGCAATTGTACCTTCGGCTTCATCTTGCATTTTGCAGCGATCCGATATGCGCTCTGACATGCGGTTGGCCTCGACAATTGCACGGAAGAGACCTTCTCCTTCTCCTCTTAGAGCCGGTCCCAAACATTCTGGACGACGGATAAGAAGACGAATGACAAGGTTAGCATTCTCCTCGACACTTTCGCCGTTGACCCAAACGCAATAGCGCAGGAAATCCAAATACCGTTCACCCTCCACTGGATCCCAACCCAAGTCGGGATATCCTTTTTCCACCAATTCTGAATTGCTTTGAAGACCACATCTGGATAGATAGACTGCAATTTTCTCCAAATAATGTTCCCTAAGTGCCAGAGCTAATTCTGTGTTCTCCATTAAACTCGAATATGCCACATCGAGTGGAGTAGAGCCACGCAAGCTCGGTCTGGCTAACAAAATATTAGCATTATCTAATAGGAAATCGAAATGATCAAACATAGCCTTCTGATTTTGACGACCAGTACGACAGAAGTAACATAGGAAACGACAACAGGCTACAACCATTTCATGTGATGTATCCTTCTCCTTAGAAGGTGCACCCTCACCACCTTCTGTCTGCGCTGGTGCGTCACTCTGAGCTTGCGCGCGTCGGCCTAAAGTGTTCATCATTACGGCCATAACATTTTCGTGAACACGTAATATACGTATCAGGTCGGGATGTTGGAAGAATGTAGCGTTGTTAACTAATTTCCATAATCGCTTCCTCATGAGCTCCTCCTCCTCTTGGCTCATCTGCACAGGAAGCAGAGCACGGATTTGGCTTAAGCCAACCCACATCTCAGCAACATCTTCACGCGCTTTGTTATTGATGACATACGTCTTCTCCAGGGCACGCACTAACTCGCCTACCGTATCATATTGACGCACCAATAAACTAAACATCTCCCGTACGAGTTTCGGATTTTCAATCTGTGATTCTTCGGCCCAACTAACTATGGTTTTTATCAAAACCTTTCGGAATACTTCTTCCGGTGTCTTTTTTTCGGGCTCTTCAATTTCCTTGGGACCTTCCTCAAGTTCTTTTACGGCATTAATAAAATTGTAGATCTTTGTAATGGGGCCCGTCTTAACATCTTCGATCGCATTGCTCTCGGTACCATCAGGCTCTTGCAAAGCATTTAATGAAACCTTATTCATAAGACAATCATGGAACTCAGACAGACGGCTTCGTAATTCGAGGCCACAAGTGCAGTTCTCTTGATCATCTGGCTCCAAATTCTTAAAGCATAAAATCTGGTTCATTTGTTCTCTAGGTGGACAACGAAATTCCTTTGTCTTTTTGGCTGCTACAGCACTTGGAAGGTCAGACTGCTTAATTTCGATGTAACGGCGTAGCTGATCGGTTTGCAGATCTCCAACGAAATCATGCGAAAAAGCTATAATGCTTTCGACTCGGTGCCGCAATTGTGTATCATAGAGATGATGAAGCAAATAACACATCTGCAACTTGGCACCCTCGGCCATCTTCATGGTAAGCAAACCCTTGCGGTGTTCATCCTTGCCATCTAGAAGCAATTAGTAAAATTTATTTACTATATGCGTTAAAAATTGTAAAGACTAACCTTTAACGAAGGTCTCATCCCATGTTTCAGGATCAACCATTACCAATAGTTTCTGTACGTCTTCATCTGATAATACACCAACCAGCAGCAAGCGATCTGTCAGCTTAATAAGTGGTCTGCGATGTATAATATAAGCTTATGGATCAACAGTAATTAGAGTTATACTATTTAACTCACAAAAAGAGATTCTCATTGGTCCAACCAATCGGGTCACGATTATGCACTTGGTTGATTTCGACCGCTTCCTTAAGCGCTTCCATAACGAATTCCCTTACTACTTCTAAGGGGAACTTCGGGGAGTACAACTGGTCGATGTTGGGTATTGGTTCACTGGAAACACTTGGCATACTAGATGTTGCAATCACAGGAATTCTGAACGGTTATGTACAAGTGTAGTGCGGTACAGTGCGGTACAAATTGGATCGGTGCCGTGCAGAGTAAGTGTTTCAGAGCGATTTGGTAGATTGATTGGTGTATTGTTGGAAGTGATATCGAACACAAATGAACAAATTGCGAATATAACACAAAGTGCATAGGGTGTATATAATGGGGAAAAAATAAAAAGAAATTAGGTTTTTCAAAATGAGTCAAACAATAAACTGTGCGATTGAGTGATAAACTTCATGAGTTGTTGGCAACAACTGATGATAATGTTTACTTTGCATCGATATCAAACGTGACAGTGATATAACTTTGATACAAATCGTTACTTACGTGATTTCTGTCATACGCAGTTGGGGACGTACAGATTCCGTTACCAGAGAACGTAGTGAATGGCGCATTTCTTCATCTCCATAGAGCTCCTTCAGTTCAGGACCTAAAGGTGTTATATATTCGTTTTTGCACACCTCCATAGTGGTGGCATGTGATTCGAGATGCAAAGCGATAAGCAGGTCGTAGAAACCCTGACGAAGTGGACCGCTCATATACTCAGATCGTATGGCATAGAGTAGCTGCTTCTGGTCCACATGCTGGCAGAGGGCATGAGCAGCACGATAGTTAGACTGATAGCAAAGTGCTGCGTATAATGTTAGGGTATGTGCATGGAAAGACAATAACTTGTCCATTTCAATTAACTCCAGGATGTCTATACAGCGATCCTCTTCTGGGATATGTAATGCCAACATGGAGACAGGGTCCTCACAAAGCATTGACCAACCACGTATATCGGAGAGCTTAAGCGCATGCACTTGCAATGCAGTATTTGGTACACGGGCCCATTGATGTGGGCGCAGGCACTGCACCTTTAGTCGTGGTGGAGATTGTGGATTGATGTGCTTATCGCTTGTTGGGAGAACAGCAGCAGATAGAGGTAACGTTGTAGGTGTACGACCCAATTCGATTTGTAAGATCTCTTTACTTGTTGCTTCAACAAAAATGGCCGGGAACAACTTGGTATCCGGTTCCATCATCCAACGGTGTGATGTGTCTTTTCCCTCACAAGTAAAACGAATAATACCTGTTGCGGTATCTACAAAGCATCCGACGAACATGCCTTGTGAAGCACCTTTACCGGACGCATCCTGAGTGACTTCATTAAACAGTTCATCCGCACGCACAACATAACAACTCTGACGGTCAATACGTTCGATAGGTACTTCATAGTAATCTTCGATATAGACAGAGCCACGGCGCACTTTAGCTTTATTAAATTCTTTGCTATGCAGATGATATTGTGTGGTTACCCAGCCTACATAGACATGTGTTGGATCTTGTCCAGGGAAAATGCGCACACCATAAAAGTATTCGTTAATAAGCTTCAAACATTCGGCATCGAATATCTCATCGCCCGAAGATTCCACATTTGGCTGACCCAAAGCTGTAGAGCTCAACTGTTTAGGACCCTGTTGCACAGGACTGGGCGGTACTTCAACCTATGAAAAAGATTTTATATTCAGAGTCTTCTACACAAATTTTATTCCTTACATTATTCACCCTTAAAGTTGGAGTTTTTGTAGTCATTTGTGCATTAACCACATTACGTCCATGTGCCACTGTATTTCTACGTTCCAATGGTGTATCCGCCACACGTGTTGCCGATTTATCGCGGCTCTGGTCTCGTGACTTCTTTGAAAAAAACTTAAAGGGACTACGTCCACGCTTCTTCTTATCATCTATACCCTCATCTAGGCCATTCATATCAAGCACCGAATTGGAGCGTTGCATCTCATCGAGTGCAGCATTCATATCTGTCTCGAATGTAATATTGCGTGTAAGTGAGCCCTTGCGTGGTGGTCTAGCTGGGCCACGCATCATACGGTCCGCATCAGCTTCGGTATTCTCCTCGAAGGTGCGGGTTAGACCCTTTATGTCATTCATATTGAAGCCACCCTTAAGCATATGATCCATGTGTGCCGCTGATTGTGTTTGTTGTTGTTGCGCTGCAAGTTCTTGAGCCTCACGCATCAAACGATATTGACGCATTTTGATCTCCTCCCACCGACGTGCTTTTTCAGCTTCGCTAATAAATTCACCCATACAAGTAACGGGTAGCGACAGTCTTAAAAACTCCCAATTGGCCTTCTCCATTGTCTCGAATGTGTTATGTGAGATCTTAAGATGTGGTGGTGTATCAGCTCCGCCTGGTATACGTGTCACATCTATAACACAGTCCGGATAGTCTTCAGTATTCTCAAATATAGGCTGATCTTTCGTATACCAGTGTGTTACCGGTCGACGCATGTTTCTATTTATAAAATTGTCCAATCAATTAGAATATCATTATCATATAATATTTCAGAAAAGATACTTACACACAGAAAGGTTCATAGCCTTCTTGTAGACCACAAGTCGTAAAGAACTTAAGTGAATCCACATCCTGACCATAAATTAAGCGAGCCTTCTGACCCACACCTAATGTACAGGCGGGCACAAAGCCAACGCCCTCCGCAGTGACATCGGCAAATGTCGTTTCACCACCCAAAGCATCCATAAGTAATTCGCCATTAAGGGAGAAGCCTATTTAATGTTCATTGAGTATTTTAAGTCAATTTCTTTTCTATGGATGGATGATTTTAGTAAGGTAAACTGTGCATTTGAATAAAGTGATAAGCATTTAATTATAAGTAGTAGAATTCTATCAAAAAAGCAAACGAAGGTTTCTGTTAGGTCTGAATTAGTATAACATGCCAGATGCAAAAATATCGTTTCATATTTCAAGCAAAAGCGTACGATGAATTCATGGGTTAATGGGTTTAACCATATTTGAGTTGAGAGTGCATATTTTGTTTCCAGTTGATGTTGTTGTTGTTGTTTTTAATGGTGCTGAGTATGATGTTTACTAATTTAGTAGATGTAAGCGTTATGAGCCTCACAGCACACCATAGGGTTTGGGAAAATAGTTCTTGTAGTGGATTCAAAGCTATTTACGGATGGGTTCTTGCGCTTGGGAAAAAACATCTCGGATACTGCTGATTTCTTGTTGTGTTCTTCAAATATTGTTTCGTAGCTAGGAGGACTGCATATTGTAGGAACATCGGTAGTTAATAATACATTTTACGCCATAAAAAAAAACAATTTAGGAGATTCGGTTTAGAGGATTCTATAATTATTTTGATTTTACTATTTCAGTTTAGTAGATATCAAAAGCACATTTTCTGTTTTTGGTCATATAAAAGCAGTGCTTACTAATTGTATGATCGGCAAGATCTAAAAATACACCAACAATATCCCCGGGTCCACATTGTTTACCAAAGGACTCACTGTTGCCACCAAAAACTTTTTCTTCCTAGAAATTCAAAGATATCATATTTGCTGTGATTGCATTGATCGCAGTGATAAAGACATAGTGCTGCTCGTACTTCGACGTAAACTAAATCTATTTTATTATTTATAAATTATTGTATTGATGAGTAATTAAGAAGGTATGCATTTTGATTGATTCTGTTGTTGTTGTTAAGTCATGAAATAGAACATGATTAGTTGACACTAAATGATCGATAGTAGTCAAAAAAAGAAAATTGTAAGTTTTGAAAAAAAAGTGTCGCGAAATAAGAAAACTATAAAATCAACGCTGTTGGTCTTCTAAGTCCTTACTGATGGTTTGCTCCTTGACATCGATGAAACAACCGATGACGTCGCCAGCCTCATAGCGAACACCGAAGTGTTCAATCGATCCAGCGTGCATTTTTGTAACCTAGTATATAATCAATTTGATGTCAATACGAATTGAATTGGATTGGATTGAAATGGAAGGCATTATTTATAAAATATTGTATGTAGGTACTTAGAAAAATTCTGTCTGCATACGAAGCCCGAGTTCCTAAAACCCGATTAATTGAAAGATGCCTACCACTTGTTTAGCAAGCAGACATCTTCAGTAAAACTTACATTGTGTCCATCAAAAGCCCAACTGGTGTCTTCGCTTCCTAACATGCTACCGGGTAGACAATCAGCACGGGCCCAGCCAACACGCATTGGTCCAGATGTGAGTACTTCGAACTCGAAATACCACTTGCCAGAAGTGACGGCATAGTTGCGTTCTACGCGATATGTTCTAAAAGCAGCGAATTTAAGACGGTGTGCCTCAGCGAGCAGAGCTTCATTGCCTTCGCCTGTGGGTGGATCCAGTATATAACCATATACAAGGAGTGTGCGTACTGTTTCAGAAGCCGTATCGCGATTAGCTTTTTTGATAGCTTCATCTACCTTGGTATAGGGTACCAAATGTGGGCTTCTATGGTTTTCAGAGTCTTCATTAAGACCATAGGTCCATCCCTGTTGTATGCGTTCACGCGCCCATAGATTATGCGTATTTTCTGCCAATTGATCGACAAGTTCTTCTAGTTTTGGTGTAAGAGTGACTGCACTAAGGTCAAGTGGTGCCGGTTTATAACCATTGCCCTGCATAAAGATCTCATTGGGTAAACGTACAGGACGTATACGCGCTGGTGGCTTATCCATGGTTATATAATATCCCAGAGAGATAATTGTTCTAGTTGTAAAATAAAAATTTTTTTTGGGTTGAACATTTTATACATTGGAGAATAACTTACTTGAGCGTTTGCACAGCCAATTGATTATCATAGCGTTTCTCTGCTGGTGGGAGCCTTTCGAAAAGAGTTAAGCATGGATGTATACGATGATAGTCATCACGTTGTTCACCCCAACTCCAGCCAGCTTCTATTTTATTAAGCGCCCACATTTCATGAATGTTTTCAGCTAGTTTTTCCTTGATTTGGTCTACGGAACTGGGTAACGAAACACCCGTTGTATCAACTGGATTTGGCACAAATGGTGTATCATCTTCAATTAGCCAGGGGCCGGTTAACACATTCTTATTTAAGTTACCAAAATAGAAACACGGATCGAGGCTAAGTATCTGTTGTGGCATCAAGCATTGTACCAGCGGTGAAAAGCCCATTGGCGGTGAAAACTTTAAGCGACCATGATCACCACCAAAAAGAAAGCGACAACTCAGTTTCGAAGAGCAACTCATAACCGGAAAGAACATGCCATCCAAGTTAAAGTCGCGAAAACAGCCTCGAACCTTGACGCCATTAAAGGTGAATGTTATCACCGGTATGGAAAGATCAATGGCCACGCCCACAACATCACCCTTTCGAATGAAAGGCTCTTCGGGCAGCGAATCCGCAACAAGTGTCTTTCTACCGCCAGTCCAAAGGTTGGCACCGTCAAACCCAAACGAATACAAATCATCACCTACGCCATTGCCACCCCATTTCTTACCACCACCTGGATAGGGTACATAGCCGGCTGTATTGGCCCATCCAATACGTAAATGCGGCATCATATGTGTTGTTTGTTCAATATGGTCCATGGTGACTTCAAAATACCATTTCTGATACATAGAAGAACCCTCAACACGACCAACAAATATGTTTGGTCGTATACTAGCCACATGGTCTACTAGCAAAGTCTGCAGCAACAGATTTTTACCCGGTAACAGGAAATCACAGATGTTATTTTGCGAAGAACGCACTGCCACACCATTACCAACACATAGTGAACACAGAACATCTAAAACTTTTGGGTCTCGACCATGTTTTTCAAGCAAAGAAATAATAACCTTAATGTGTTCATCACGCATCATATTTAAAGCTTCTGGAGAATCGATAAGCACACAGTGCAAGACATCCAACATTCCGGAACCTTCACTAGAGGCCTGCGACCCCAAACGTGAGAAGAGCCAGTTTAGACGATTGCTATTCGCAAATTGTGCGC
The DNA here is from genome assembly GCA_035041805.1 of Amiota mariae. Lineage (NCBI taxonomy): Eukaryota > Metazoa > Arthropoda > Insecta > Diptera > Drosophilidae > Amiota > Amiota mariae. The sequence goes on from JAWNKV010000286.1 coordinate 5,491,178, forward strand.
AATTCGTGTGGTTGCCTTTGATGATGGCAGCCAGTAATTGATAAAGATATGTGGAAATGAGATCCCAGCTTTGTCCAGTTTCGTCACCTGCCAGAAAACTTGCAAGGAAGCCCTGAGATGTAATTATATTGATTTTATCGATGGCTTCCAAAATTAAATTAAGGACCCCTTCCTCTTGGAAAAGATCCTGGCGATTACGCAAAGCACGGAATCGATTTTGTTTCTCCTCATGTTCTATAGCGTAGAAAGAATATAAATTTAAAAATTCTTATTAAATATTGTCATAAATACAAACCCATGTCATCTTCTGGTTGTGAAAAGTAGTTGATTAGATCCTCAAGGCACATAACCATCTCATTAAGATTTACTTTTTGGAAAAATATTGAGTGACGTCGATTAGATTGTAGTGTTTCCAAGGCACTAAAATAAAGAAGAGTTTTTTATAGCGGTTGGTAAAGAACTTTTTGAAAACATCATACTTAATGAATTGAGTGAAAAGACTACTACATTTGCGAATAACACGAGCGGTTTTTGATTCTTCTTCCTGAGAGCGTGAAAAATCCAGACAATCGTCCATTTTACCTTCTTCATGGAGTATGGCTTGTTTCTCCTCAACCTTACCAACACCTTTCTTCTTTGTCTCGTAACTCTTGTAACTGAGCCACAAACTGGACTCGCAATGTTGCACGATTACGGTCGTGTCACCATATTTAATAATCGGTGAACCGATTACTTCAAGATCTTTGTCCTCGAGCACCTTTTTCTCGTCGTCCTTTTCCTGCCGCAGGCAGAAAGTCGTTGTCGCAATTGAAGCTTCCTCCTTCTTAACCAAAATCAATTCGTTGTTCTCGTTGACGCCTAAATAACGTCCAGTTGTGATATGTCGAATACGCATTGGATGATACCAGTTAATAAAGCCACCGGTCCACTTAGTGCGCGCTAGCTCAAGACGCCAAAGAGAACGAGCCTGAGCCATAACCACACCACCTTCGTAGACAACAATGCTGAAAACAAAGGAAAACATTAGCAGTCATAAAGGAAAAGAGTTTTTAACGGTAACATACTTTTGGCCAGCTTCGCGTCCCCAGGTGCTCGGTATAGTTAGACACTCGTCACCGCCATGAAAAAAGCGCAACACATCTCCACCAAAAACATAACCAACGTACTTCATGCGCGAGATACCCGTTCCGTAGGGCTGAACCGACCAGTGCGTCACATGAAAGCTCGCATTCACAATCGACAGTTCATTCTCTTTTGTCGTATGCAGATAGCGCTCCGTCGCGACCGATACCAAAATTAAATCGTCACCGACACGTACCTTCTCACCCTCTGAACGCTGCTTGCTAGCCGGATGAACAGTCCACCAACATGCTTCGCCTTGACTGTGTTCTTGCAGACCCACATCGAAGGAAAGTTTATCATTCGAAGACGATGTAGAGAGACAGGCCAAATACTATAGATATTGAATAGATTATAAACGCGTACCGACCATCTTAACCATTTACTTACCATATCACTATTATGATGGCGCAGTAGAATCGCGTTGCCATATAGCAACGTTCTATGGCCGGAGCCAGTACCTTTGCCCTAGGGATTTATTAAGTTTTTGCGAAATTAAAAAAATTAATTAGCGTTGTGCAACTTTTTGCGTCTAAGTGAACTAAGTCAAGGGGTTGGGAAATCTCGCTTTGAAAGCTTTTGGCGAATTATATTTTGCTCTGAATTTATAGCCAACAACAAGTGAAATTAGTTGCAGATCATTTTTGGATTTCTCCAGTTAGCTTAGTAACTGCTTAAGACTAAAGCGTAGCAAATATACAGAAAGTTAAAGTTTGAATTGTGAATAACATCAGCGTTCAAAAGAGCCAAAGAGACCAAAATTGGTAAGCAATACAAAAAAAAAAAAATTATTATTAAGACAGATAAAGATATAGTAGAGTCAGAAAAATTGCGCACGCGTAAAAGAGAAAGAAAAATAGAAGCAGCGAGAACCACATTAACCTTTCTGTATACTTACAACTTGACTATCCTGTTTTTTTATTTTGGTTTTTTTTTTGTGTGGATTGAACGAAATCAATTTTGAAAGATAGATCGAAAATATCAGGTTAATCAGTGTTTAAAAGAAAACTCAGAGAGTGGAAAATATAGAGAGGTAGGGACAAGAAATGAGGTTAGGTAAAAAAGGGAATAAAGAATAAGGAGTTAATGTTAGGATATACAACAGTAGCAATAGATTAGATAAAAATAATAGGTGAGATTTTATGAAAATTTAAGAAATATTGTAAAAAAAGGAAAAGGTAGAATAGGAAATATAGACATAGATCAGATAAGTTCAGAATTTATGAAAATTTAAGAAATATTTTTGGAGAAGATATAGGGAAACGTATAAAAGGTTATAATTAATAGGAAAAGAATATATAGATCAGATAAAATCAATAGGTGAATAGTTACAAAAAATCAAGAAATAAGTATAGTTAAAGAAAGTTTTTTGAAAGAAGGAAGCAGAAACATTAGGAAAATTGGAAAAAAGAAATTAATTAATTTAAGATATGAAGATAGGAATATGGGAATTTATATAGGAATGTAGAAATAAAGAGATAACAAAGGAAGAAAAGAAATAGTAAAGGAGAAAGGATGTGTTTAATGTGTTAGGAAGGAGTAAGAAGGAATTGTAGTTGCAATGTTGAAAATTTTCACCATTTTGGAACCACCAAAAAGTTTGCCGAATATTTATTGTAATTTTGGAAAGATTGTATGATGACAGAGGATTAAAGATACGCAGGATATGCAACATAGAAAAAGAGAGAAGGAAGAGTATAGCGTTAGCTTGGAATAATGAGATAAATATTTTTGTTTTAAGGACAATAATTTTACGTATATTTTCTAACAATTTCAATAAGTTAAAGCAATTTACTGTTTGATTGGGTTGGATTTTTGGGAAGAACTTAAAGCTATTGAGTTTTGGCGTTTACTTACAGTCTCAGATCCTGCGGCAGTAACCAATTCCTGTAAAGCACGTACTGATAAAGCTTGTTCGATAACAAAAACACATTGCGACAAATCCGGTGGCACATTTTTATCCGCTATATTTTCCAGAAAACAATGACGATTACCAAATCCTTCGGCAGCCAGACAAACACGTTCACCCGTTGCGGTACACGAGAGTGTGACCATGTCTTCCTGTAATAGAGATGTTAAAATGGTATAAAACAAATTAGCTCATTTAACACATGAAATGAATGTGGTGTTTTGGATCAAAGGACCTGGATGTGCAGCATTGAGTGCTTTGTTCAGTTGTTCGATGCTTTCTGTACACGTTATTTATTTAAGCTTAATACATTGCGTGGAACACGGCAGTGGTGGTCGGTTGGTCGATTGATTGATTGATTGATAGATAGATAGATAAAAGCACAAACGTACTACAGATTGACAGATGAATAAGGACAGTTGTATGGATTGGATTGATAGCTGTCGGGCAATGCATTTATAGCCAACTGCTTTAACATGCTCATTTACATAATTGCGTGTTGGCATTGCGGGCGGCAATCACACGCTTTGGGCATGTCCTACCTGCTAGGTAGACTGGCTGCCAGTTTGTGGCAGGACATACTCGGTTGCTAGCCGTTTGTGGTTGCTGTGATTGCAGATGCAAAAATAAAAACAACAAATTTTCGATTCGATTGGTGTCATTAAATGCTATGAATCAATAAGGTTCTGTGACAGAACATGCAAGCATCGTTCCATCGTTTGCATTGTCTTCTTTATGAAACAAACAGGCAGATACTTTTATACTTTGGGTCGTTAATATCCTCGTTGAGTTGAGCTCATTTATATTCAAAATTTTCTTTTTTCTTTTAATTTCGTTTCCATGATGCATGCACATGCTTCATAAATACTCTCCGATTTCATTTGGAAGGCTCAATTAAAATTAATAACTAAAGAATTAATTCTGAGAATATTTTATTCCTACACCCTTCACTTTGTTTACTTTCCATACAATTTCTCAATCAAGCCACCATCACCTAATTGAATTAATATAGTACATATTTCAACAAGAACGATTGCAACAAATCCTTTGAAAATTAATTGTGGTCAAGGTAAAGAAAGTTTTCATGACTTAACATATACCGAAGTACTATATATTTTGGTTGTCAACTCAAGTAGACCCAAGTTGTCGTCGTCTTATCTTACTTTACTTGGGGTTCAGTTTTTACGTATTTCTTTTTGTATATTTCAATATCTCTTGGTCTTTTTACTATTTTCTCTCTCTCCCTCTTTCGAATTTTTCAAAATTTTCACATTAAGTGGTCCCTTTAATAATAATTTGCTTTACACTCATTGCAATAACTCATGCTCTCTCTCCTTTGCACAATTTCAATTTGCTTCACTCTTAAGCTATCGCATTTAGAGCCAGTTGAATGTCATTCGATACTTCCTGTTTTGATATTGAGGTTATGATGTCATAAAAAATGGCAACAAACTGCTGTTTCTACGCAACAGTCATCATCATCGCCATCATATTGCGGAAACTTTCAGCCAGGCCAGAGCCATTGACGATATCTTTTTGAATCTTCAATTTCTTCAACAAGCAATTCTTGTTTGCTCTTTGGCCCACCTTATGTTATGCTATAAATTTTGTATTACAAATTGGATTTATGGCATCATAATTCATAATGACGCCAACATCATCTCGTTATCGTCTACATCGTTTCGTCTTCGACACCGGCAAAGAGCACTCTCACCCTCACCATCGCCGTAACCATCATTGTCATCGTCATCGTCATCGTCAACTTCAACATCAATGACAAACTGGGCTAACTTCAATTGGTAAGTTGTTATCATTCTGTAAATAATTTGTTCTCTACAATATTTCTTTGGTTTTATTGCAAAAATTGCAGGATTCATGAGTTCCCCAACAACCATAAAGTCGAATATTTTAATATTTTACTATAAGCACAAAAATATTTCAATCTAAAAATAACTTCAATGTCAATTATATTACTGACTACTTCAATAAATATTAAGTCCAATGGTAAATTTTTCTTTCGAAAAAGAAAAAAAAAAAAAAAATTTGTAATAATAAATGTATATAGGTTAAGTTCACAACTGTCTCTTCTATTAAACAACAAATTTTTCACAGAATTTCATAAAAAATTCATCCCAATCAAGAGTTAGAGTCAAAATTGTTTTACGTGCCCCCGACAATAACATTCCAGACATCATATTGGGTCCTGTAATATGAAATTTGTAGTTGGAAACTCTAACAGCTGATTACTTTTGAACAGCTGAATACAATATTTTAAAGTCTCTTTTTTTTTGTTGGAAAGCTGCACATTTAATTTCTTTTGTAGACCTTGGTAGCTAGTATTCTTTATATTAGTATTTTAAGTTTAATATTTTATATTTTATCTAAGTATTATAAATAAATAAATGAATAGAAAAATAAATAAATTTTTTAAAAATTCGCTCTAATCTGTTTAAAAAGTTTAGAACATTTTAGAAAAAGTTATTTTGCAAAAAATGGATTTTTTGGAAATTCGCATTATTATGAAGTATGAGTTCTTACGTGCACAGGGAATTTTGACCTCACAAATATGCAACGAGGTCGCCCACAATCAAAGGTCGCTAGCGACGAACTGAAGGTCTATGTTGAGACTGTTCCATCTCAAAGTGCACAGAATTTGTCACTTAAGTTTGGTGTTTGTAAAAAAATTGCACTTACTCACCTGGCTCAAATCGGTAAGGTGAAAATATTGGATAAGCGAGTTCAACATGAGCTCAATGAAAAACAGAAAGAAAAAGGTTTAGAAGCTTGCTTATCGTTGTTCTCTCGTCATAAATTCATTTCAATTTACTCTTTACGCAGTGAATAGTATTATAAGTTTGTCATGAAGTTGGTGGTGAACACACCGACATCGGAGACCCTATAAAGTATATATATTTTTGATCAGCGCGACGAGACTAGCTGATCTAGCCATGACCGTCAGTCTGTCTAGTCTCTCAGTTTTTGAGCTAGAGGGAATTTTTCACGGAACTTTCTTTTTACCATACGCAGTACATTTGTCGGAATCAGCCGAATCGGACCACTAGGGGTGGCACCCCCCCATACAAACCAGGATCCAAATGAAGGTTCTTATTAGAAAAACGTTTTTTTTGTACTATCGACTTGAAATTGGGTCATATCCAACAACCTCATTAATTTCAAGACCCTCGGACTACTAGCAGGGGTGTGAAGAGTATTATAACTTCGGCATAGCTAAAGTTAGTTTTTTATATATTTTTTTAATCGAATTATTACTTGTGATGAAAAATTGATTCATTGTGACAATCGTAAGCGTTCATCACAGTGGTTGGATAAGAATGAGTTACCAAAACACACCCCAAAGCCTAATATTCAACAAAAGAAGCTTATCCTAACTGTTTGGTGATCTAGTGCAGGTGATCCATTATGACTTCATGAAACCTGGCTTAATGATCACAGATGAAGTATACTGCAATCAACTGGACCAGATGATGCAAAAAGTTAATCAAAAACAGCATAGATTGACCAACAGATTGACGCCTATTTTACTTTACGATAACGCCCGACCTCACACTACACAAATGATTGTGGTAAACCTACAGTAAATGAAGTTGGAGCTTCTTAAACATCCATCTTCATCTTCCATACTCACTAGACTTAACACCCATGGATTACAATATTTTTCCGCAATGTGGACAACTTTTTGGTAGGAAAACAACTTAATTTCGACAACGCTTTAAAAGTAGCCTTCGAGGAATTCATTGATTCCCGTCCGCCAGGTTTTATACAACCAGCTTAAACATTCTTACGCTTAAATATCAAAAGTATATAGGTAATATGGGTGCATACTTTAATTAATAAAATAACTCCTTGTATTAATATACTTTTAATCAACCCAATAGTTTAAGAACGACAAAACATAAATACAAAAGTTATTTAAAGTATGGATTAAGTAAAAGGTCTGCTAAAGTCTTTGAGTATTATGTCAGTAATAATATAGTTTAAGTTTCGAAACCAAATCCTTAAATGCTCTTACAATTTCTCTAAAATTTAAAGTTCTTTTTGATGGTTGTTTTGTTCATTTTTAAATTCTAACGATTATTACGACCAAAGTCATTAAACCAAGTATTGAAGAGTTTGTATGTGACACAAACCCCAAAATAGCCCAAAAACCCAAAATCTAATTGGAACTTTGCATGCAAAACTTGTTCGTTTCAAAGCTTTTGCGTTTGGTTTGTGAGGTGTAAGTGATTTAAAATTGTTTGGAGATTCATGAAATCTTGATGCGTGTGTGTGCTTACTATGTAAGTAGTATAACTTTCTTTCATCGCCTTTCTCCTATTCATTCACCATTGCTTTCTACAATAGACATGTTTGTATCTGCATCTATAGAAATCTGCGTGCGTGTATATACTCATATGATATGTCTGATATATCTATGTGTCTGTTTCATCTTACTTCCGCTTTACACTGTTGTACTATTTAGTACATACTATAAGTTCAGTGCAAGTTCAAGCAAAAGCAAAATCAAAACCCAAAGCAGAGAGACTTGGTACAATTGAGAATTGTTTTGGGTTAGTCTTATACTTACTATATCTCGTATGTCCTATTCAACTATGACTGAATGAATGAATGATGGCATGGCATGCCACACTGATTGCAGTTGCGTATTACAATCATAGATACAATTTTGCCTTTACTCTTCTGCTTGGGATTTTGTAATTGCACTTGTTTTTGTTATTGGTATTAAATGAGCGGTAATGGATTTGAAATCGAACAATTTGCATAATTAAAAGTTTCAATGCGCCACGCAGCACAAACAACCTGAAAATGTATCTACATATAATAGTATAGGACATACTTAAATGTCCTGTTGTCTACACATTTGAAAATTGAAATAACACACACACTCAGACACTCAGAAATGGACATACAAATACACACAGATGATGTATGATGTCCCTTATCTATTATATGCACTTGTTTCTCAGGCAGAGTGTAGAGTTTAATGCATCAATTTCCATTTTGACTTCAAATCGGTTTTTGACAAGTTGCAAAGTTGCAATTTCAAACTTATAAAAGTGCGAAGAATTACTAAAAGTTGGAAATCTTTAATGTCAATGCTATTATCTTAATGAAGTCATTGAGCAATGTCCTAATTCTACTTATTCTGCTTTTGTGGTCTTGTGATTTGAAATTGAAAGATAACAAAGTCGAACAATAAACTAAATGTTTAGCAAGTAGTTTGAAATTGATTTATATTTTTGCTATCATCAGTTAAAATTATACACAATTACATGACCCGTTTCTATAATGATTAAATGTCTTTCTTTATGATTTAATCACCTTATAAAAAAAAATTATCTGATTTTTCATGATGATATATTCAGATGAAACTGATAAATATTTCTGGCTTGTTTATAGGTTACTGTGGGATTTTGCGTGAATTCAAAGCATAGACCAAAATGCCAAGAAAACGTAAGTAACAATTACGAAATTGTTAAAGAGACAAAATTTAGAATCAATTAAGTAGTCTTTAGTAATTATTTGACAAACCCCCTTCGATTTCCTTATATGACAGATAAGAGATGTTAGAATTCAGATTTATTTGTGGTTGTTTTTAATAAAGTGTTTTCTACCAACCAGAAAATGTCATGCAATATACTAAAAGTACAATAGTGCAAGTGACACTTTAGTTCATCGATCGATATATTGGGAACAAAACTTGTCTACACAGGACAATATAGTTTGTATTGTAGATTACTGAAAAAATGGCCTGGGAGGCTCATATGTTTTATATTCATTACTTAAAGGTATATAAATAAACATATGTATATATAGACGTGCAATATTAAAAAATTAATTAATGAATCTCAAGAAATGTGTTGCGCGTGTTCTTTTTTTTACATTCACTACATTTATATGACAGCCAAATCGGAATGCACTGAGTTCGGATTGACTAAACCCGCATGTGTAAATGTTTTTTCAATACGCATTGAACACACGAATCGATTTCACTAATAGTGGATTTAGACAGGACTGAATCATGGTATATCAATCATAGATATATAGGTGATGCCAATTTTTTTCAGTTAAGTGTCGCTTTCACAAAAAAAATCTTGTTCTCTAGTTTGATTTCTTAATTTTTATGCTGCACAACACTATCATATGTTCATTGTTTATATGTGTGATAATGTGCATATTTAACTCCGTGAATATTATATGAAAAATAGAAAAGTTGCTGTTTTGTTTAATTTATTATTTTGTTGAATTTTTTTTATGTCCCACATTGGTTTTTCGCTTTTTTTATTTTAATAATAATATTATTATTTTAAACACGATTCCACCGTCACTAGCACAGCTGATTAAAGCGTAAACAATAGACTTCATAGCACAAATTTTTAAATTTTCAATGCATTTTCACGTTGTGGTCAACACTAAATGCGTATTTTTCAGCGTTTTAATACACTGATATCCTTAAGACATCCAAATAGAGAATGAGAAATTTTTGAGAGCGTAACAGGCTTACGAGTACCTTGTATGATAGCCTTTTCACACTGCACTGAATCACTATGATGTATTTTGTCGTTCAGATGTTGCATTTATGAACAGATGTTGTTTTGATTTGGTTTTATATACAAATGGAACGTTGTGGCTTATTGTGAGACCTTAAAATAGAAATTTTGTGAAAAATAAATGACTAAGAACAATTCGCAGTGAATGCAAATAATTCGTACAGCTTCCTTTATAAAAATTAAAAAGTAACAACTTATAATTTATTGTACTTTAAATGGATTTCTGCAATGATCAGCTGTTTTATGGTGGAGCGCAACAAAACCAAGAGAAAGACAGTCGAAAATGACCTAAAAAAATGCAGAAATTATTATACAAAACTAACGCGATTGGCCATCATCAATTCTGAATCACAGGCTAATGCATTCTTGATGCGACGATGATTCGAATCACAATCTACAGCAACAACCCCTGAACGACGACATTTTTCTTGTGGGTGTTGTCGATTGTGATTCGGATCAATGGTCGCATCATGAGTGATTCGAATCATCTCATTTTAAACCCGACTTTATTTTTGTAATGCGCATTGAAATGTAGTGTCAACGCTTAGCGTGACGGAATTCAAAACATTGTTTATTTTGATTTTTCCAAAGCTGGGAAAAAACATTGTAAAACGTTATTAAAAATAAAGATATACATTATGATATTTTATGCAATGTGATTTTTAAAAATAACTTATTTTCATGGATAAGCCACATTATATTTTATGCATATGGCAATAAGATAAATAAACATAAATTCGGTCTCAATAAGCATGCAATGACTTTGCAAGTGTAAACAATAAAAAAAATTGTCTGCGTCAAACTCAGTGAATTAAGATTTGGCTGTCTAATAAACTTAGTAATTGATTTCAGACTACTTATATGATTTCAGGGTTGTTGAAATATGTAAAGATGATTAATGAATTTTCATTTTAAAAAACTATAAATGGTGTCATTAAGATGTTGACACAAGGAAGAAAAAGCCCTTTTTGTTTTTAGATAATAGAATACATTCCACACATTCTATGCAAATTGAAAAAGCAAATTAAGTTCATTTTATAGAAAACAAAATATAGAAAGATTTTTGGTTGTTCTGAGCGTGTAAAATAAGACAGAAAATATGTCCTTTGGGTCATTATTATGTCAATGTTGAGTGATGAACATATCAAATGAAAAATGCGCACGACTGCCAGCAACGACCATTAAATAAATACTAAGCAACCTTTGGCAGGATTCATGTATCTTTTGAACAAAACACCTGGATGACCTTTTTTTCTCTCTTATGTTTCCCCTACTACAACGTTTTCTAAGATAGTAGCAAACTTAGCCACAATATATAAACATATTTATGCCATAAGCGTGTGTGTGTGTGTGTTTAGGGAATGGGTGGATATTCAAGAATAGTTCCTTATACTATTATATATCAACATACATTTGTCCTTAAGGATATCTGCTTAAATGTTTTGCAAGATATACACACTTTGTATCTGTAACAAAATCAGATTACTTGCCCGTAGGGCAGGGCAGTTGGACTTAGTGCAAGGTGTTGGTCACCTTAAAGGCCACCATCGACGCCACAACGCAACAAAATTCAATAAGGACCAAATAGATAAAATGGACAACAACGTGGCAGCAAGAAACCATTATTTGTATCTTTTTTAAAATATCTTGTGTGTGTGTGTGTGTGTGTGTGTGTGTGTGTGTGTGTGTGTGTGTGTGTGTGTGTGGGTTGTATATTTGTTTTTTTCGCTTGGGAGCAAAAACATCAAGGGAATCATCCTTGTTGTGCTGCTGCTGGTTTCTAGTAATTTAGTATTTGTACGAGTATGGCTTTAACAAATTCTCTTTACTTCGTGAGCATCAATTTAACGTTAACGATGCAAATAAAAAGTCGATTGTTTTAAATTTGCCTCTGTGTGTTCAATTTGAAGGACGAAAGACTGTACACACTGAGAGTTGGAGATATAAGCATGGAAGAGAGAGAGAGAGAGGGGTAAGCATTTCAACAACTTTTTATTTATCTCACTTTGGCGTTGACCTTCACCTAAAGTTCTACTTTGCATTAAATTTGATTTGGTGCTGTGTGTTGCTTGTTGCATGCCTGCAGCGCACACAAACTCATATATAAAACAGACACAAGGCTGTACTCTGTATGTGTGTGTATCCTGAACAAGCAAACAAATCAAAACCATTGGATTGAATATTGCTGTGGCCATGATCATTGAACGCAATCAGCCGTAAATCAATGTTTCCACACAAATAAACATTGACGCAGTCAGTCAGTCAGTCATTGAGTCAGTGAGTCAGTCACTACCATTCAGATTGGTTTGGTTCAATTTCTTTCATTTTAGTCTGGGGCTCAAGTTTGGTCTCTGGCGCAACAAATCTGACCACCAAAAACTGAACGAACACTCTTACACCGACACACCCAAACTAAGCAATGAGGTCTTCATATTATTCCAACCCTCCAACAAACTACAGTTGACTGCTTTGTTTGCTGTTGAAGCGTAAATCTATCAATTTCGTATTGCTTTCACTTGACGCAACGACGTAGGAAAAAATAAAATAAAATAATAGAAGAATGAAGAATGAGGTAAGATGAATGAAGCAAAAGGTGCAATGTACTTGGTAGGTAAAATATGTTACAAGGAAATAAAGTTTGAATTCAAACTGTTTGCGGTTTGTTGACGTTAACATTTATATCAAAAATATTCATGGAAGATAATTCTATAATAGTGATAGAGATAATAAAGTAAGTTCAACTAAAAATGTGGAATTTTTCTTAAGTAAATTTCATGGATCAAATTTTAATTATCTCAAAATAAAAGTCTTAATATAATAAAAGACTTGGTTAGAGTGTTTTGAACCAGAATACAATTAATTTGAACTCTAAATTTGAGATACATAATACTTTTTAGTAAAACCCTTTCAATTTCTCCCTGGGCACTCTTCTTGAATTTTCAAAACTCTAAATTATCAATTTCTTATATTGAATTTCCATAGTAAATCATCCATTTATTTTATTATTTATCTGTGGTGTTGTAATGTTATAAAAAATATTAAAACAATTAATTTTCAAAATCTTATGAATACTAGCGGAGCCCACGGCCAGCACAATCGATCGCATTCTAGAAAAAATATTTGTTTAAAAGTGCATGTAACTTCTCTATAAACAATATTCTTTGTAAAAACTCTACTATCAAGTGATAAATGCCCCTGATCTGATGTTCCAAACTGGTCTATATCGACCCCCAGAGGTCGATGACAACCTGCATGGGGTCCATGTGAGGGAAAAAAAGAATTTTGGGGGTGCGTGAGATGTAATCGAGGCTTATTTGAAACGGAATTCAAAATGAGTGATGATGCTTGAGAGACGTAGAGGGGATTAGCTTGTGCGCCCGAAGTACAGAGAATGAGTGTTTAAGCATGAGTAAGAGAGAGATGTTTGCCAAAGACTTTGACTTTGCTTTTGTCATAAGCCACTTATAACGTTTGTATCATAAAATAATGAAAAAGATGAATAATATTATAGAACACAACTCTGGTAATTATTTTAAAACTTAATCCTATTATTGTGTCGAAAAGTTTTACTTCAATAGTGTGCTTATTTAGATGAGGCACATTACTTTTTTTTATTGTTTCTTTACTCTCAAAAACACATTTGAAGTTGACGAATTTGCAAAATATAATACAATGTCAGTTAATCAATCAGGTGATCTTCCCAAAACCGAAAACATGCCAAGTGGCCTACGAGACAAATAAGTTTGGGAACCTCTGCATTAAATGATCGAACTCTACTGGCGGCAACATACAATTGTCCTTGATTTCTATTTTTTTTAAATGTTTGTCCTTGGAACTTATTTATAGTCATCGCAAAAACTGGACTGACTGGAAATAGACTTCTTTGAAGTTTGAACGGTAAAAGAGTTTTTCGATTAAGTCATTCTCTTTTCATACCTTAACACATCTAGTGTAAAATTTGTAAATTTCTATAAAAAATCGGTTCAGTACTTTAAGCAGGAAAGGGAACACAAAAAATAAAACAGACTAACTTTAATTATGCTAAAGTTATAATACTCTTCACGCCCTTGCTAGTAGTCTGAGGGTCTTGAAATTTAGAAGGTTGGTGCATATAGATCAGGCAATTATATTGTCCAAATTACAAATTCCATAGTACAGGAAACAAAACAGTTTTTCTAATGAGAACTTTCATTTGGATCCTGGTTTATATGGGGGTACCCCCCAGTGGTCCGAATCGGCTGATTCCGACAAATGTACTGCGTATGGTAAAAATAAAGCTTTCAACTCTCTAGCTCAAAAACTGAGGGACTAGTTTGCATACATACAGACAGACATACGGACAGACGGACATGGCTAGATCAACTCGTATCGTCGCGCTGATCAAGAATATATATACATTATGGGGTCTCCGATGTCTCCTTCTGTGTGTTACAAACTTCTTGACAAACTTATAATACTATTCACTGCGTGAAGAGTATAAAAATGTCTCTAGTACTGAATATAAAAAAATGTTGAATCAAAACATGCTTGTTAATGCAGTGTACCCTACTAACAAGAATAAGAAGAACTTGTTTGGTGCAAAGTAGGTACATGGAGGAGTATAATACTAGCTCAATGCCAACAGCAAATGTGCTTTGCAACAGCAAAATCATGTCCAATGCGTCATGTGCAGCATGTTATGTTAAGATGATTCGTTTCGTTGTTGATGTAAATAAATGTCCGCAGGATATGTGCGCGAATGAAGCGCATGTCAGCCGTCACTCCTGCAGCCAAGAGACAATAAGGCAACATTTGCGAGTAGATGTGTATGTGTATTGAAATGTACTAAGTTTGTTGGCTTCAACTACTTGAATTTGAGAATAAAGGACATGTCCTGCAGGTTCGAAAATACAAAATATCCTCTATTGTATTCTACTCTACTCTACTGTGGTAATGTCTGCGCATTTCGTAAATTCTTGTCAAGCACATATGCTGGCTAATTAGACAAACAAGCAACTGAAGTCAGTCAGTTAGTCAGTCAGTCTTTCTGTTCATTTTTTGAGTTGATTCAACTCAAAATTCTACGTAGCAGACTTCAAAGCGAGTCTGGAATTTGCTGAGGGCGGATGTCATTGCCACCGCTACCACGGCATAATGGTTTAGTTAGCAAAATGCATTACGTGTGGTAGTTTATTGCTGGCCTAGCATTCGCGTGCCATCATCACCAACTAACCTCAACATCAACATCAATGCAACTTTATGCAAATTAACAAACTTCAAAATCTTAACTCAACATGATTTGGCTTGAGCTCTGAGGCGCCGCTTTTGTTAAAGAAATATGAATTGATATATAGTAGTACCATAGTGAACAACAAGTACGCCTGCTGTTACCATTACTATTGATATCTTGCAATCAGTACAATTGTATTCCATGTCCTTACCAACAGTTGTCATGTGTAACTCACTAGTACCATTAGTCAAATCACACCAACAACTAACCAACCAACCAACTAGCATTTTAACATTTGAACTATTGTCACCCACTAACTCAGTCCTTTGATTTCACTTGTTCAATTTTCTATGAATTTATGAATCGCATGTCATTGTATATCCTATGTTATTTTCTCTCTTTACTCCTTTTACTAAGGCATTTCATTTCATTTCATTGAATTGCATGTCCTGTGACAATAATTCAAATAGTATATTGTTTGTGTATGTGCAATAGTGTGTGTATGTGTGTGTATGTATGGGCAATAGAGAAATGTAATAAGTTATGAATTGTATTTATGAAATTTAAACTATTCTATTTTGTCACATATCCTGCCTCTTGTGTTTCAATTGATGTAAAACGGACACAGAGTATTCTAAGTGCTGCTCTTGTTGCATTTTATTAAAATTCTTGAACAACTTAATTTTTTATTTATTATTTTTTATATGCATTTTGATTTTTATGATTTGTCATAACAATAGAAAATGGATGGATCCCAAAGGAAGCTAATAAATATCCTTGTTCAAAATACTTATTCATTTTTTATGTACTTTTTCACGCTTATAATGCCTACAACAAGAGAGTACAAAAAATAAGTGTACAAAAACAAAATCACCATATCTCTTTATTCATTTCCTATCCTATCTTTCACCTATTTCATTTTTACCTCCCACCTCCTACCTAATCCTCTGTGTTCTGCATCCACTTTCTCCTTTGGTCGTTTGCATGTATTTTATGGCGTCAATCGTAAGCAATCCCGTTATATTTTATCGAGTGGACGTAATTGATTTTAGATGTTTTCGTTTAATGTCGTCGTCCATGTTCATGTCCTTGTCCATAGCCTATGTCCATGTGCATGTGTATAAATGAATCTATGTGGTGTATACATTTTAGGTTCTGTATTAAATTGCCTGCAGCTTTGAAGAGGAGCAAACATATTTAGAAGTTTCTTTCCTACTTATGTCCTTCTTTCATTTATCCTTTTTCATACTTTATCACTTTGTTTAGCCTCGAAGGTCACAAAAATCCTTCACAACAAAACTGAACTTGACTTGCCATAAGCTTTCAGAAGTACTGCGAGTTTGTGCGTGTGTGTGTGTGTGTGTGGTATTTGGTTCACATATGTTTATGTTAGTGCCATATTAAATATAAATTCATATATTGTACATAAGAATAGAGAGTGAAGCTGGCAGAGTCTTAAGAAAAGCCTAAAGCGCCACTCAACACTTCACTTGAAAATGAAGGGCGTGTATTTGTGTGAGTGTGTGTGTCATTTAAGTCCTTTCCATTTGATGCACTCATAAGAATTCTTGCTTAAAATAATATATATATATTTTTTTTTTCGCAAAGACCAACTACTTTTTCCCAAACGCTTCCATTTTTTATATAATATTTTATTTATTTCTCTATATGTAATTTTAAACAATCACTTTTGGTATTAAGGTTTGTTGAAATTCTTCTTGTATTTATACCATTTATAATATTCCGGTTAGGTAATATACTCATCATTACTTAATAAAAAAGATCTAATATTTCATTGCAGGTCACGAAAACTATTATTCATTGAGATCTTCACAACCCAATGATGAAATACGAAATCAAAAGATTAAATCGTAAAAATGTTGTGCGTGCGAGGCAAACGAGTCTTAAGTACACTGATCCTTATGGACTTTGGGATTATAATCATACATCAAAACTGGTGGTGATTATGAAAAACTTCCAGTTCCAAGTGGAGCCAATAGTTTTGCTAAAACTGATTTATTTCCAGTAAATAACTCTAGTGAATAATATTGTAAAGGCGGGCTGTACTTTAGTCTACAACCGACTGAAAATAGAGTCACTGTTTAGACTTGCTATTCAGATTTGAGAAAACAACAGCAGATCCAGGTCTATGGGATTGCTTAAATTTATTGAAAATATATATAGAAAGAAATCCACTCTTTACTTTTTCGACGTCAATTAAAAAATTAATCTGAATCAATACCATTGAAAATCTGAACCACCTCTTGTTCTTCCAAAATCATCTGAAAAATTGGACATTTGTCAATAAAACTGTATAGAATATAATGGTAGGATGCTAATATCATATCTGTGAATTTATAACTTAAAGTGTATTGATTATATTTCTATTTAGAATGAACAGATTGCAAATTATAGGTAAACATGGGCAATTTTTGCATCTTTTTAGAAGAGAACTTCTGATAAAAATTGTAATAGCATCCTAAATACATCTATTATGTAAGTTTATTGGGATCTATCTTCAAGAATTTAAATGATTAAAAAAGTCCTACACAGAAAAACAAATTTATTTGCATTTGTTAAACTGTTCAAATCAGTTGTAATAACTGATTTTGTTATTATAAATTTTTATTTTCCATAAAAAAAAAGTAGTTAAGAAATCATATGCTTCATCTAATTCCTTTCATTCCCTTTATTCTCTCATCATAACAATATGTATTTTATTCAGATTTATTATACTCTTCACGTAGTGAATAGTATTATAAGTTTCTCATGAAGTTTGTAACATACATCAGGTGACAATGGATACCCCATAAAGTATATAAATATATCTTGATCAGCGCGACGAGGCGATTTGATTTAGCCATATCCATCTGTCTGTGGTTGTACCTCCCATAAAAACCAAGATCCAATTTAAAGTTCTTATTAGAAAAACTTTTTTTTTATTTTTGTACTATCGTTTTGAAATTTAGAAAGTATAAGTTTCCGACTTATATCCACCAACCTTATAAATTTCAAGAGCCTCGGTCCTCTAAGGGGGTACCTCCCATACAAACCTGGATTCAAATTCATGTCCTTATTAGAAAAACTTTTTCTTTTATACTATTGACTTGAAAAAATGCCTAACCCATATTCACCAACCACATAAATTTCAACACCCTCGGACCACATATGAGGGGTGTGAAGAGTATTACAACTTCGGCATATCCAAATTTATTCTTTTTTTTATATATTTTTTAATTAATCGGTAAGTGAATGACTTTTTTTCAATTTTATTGAAATTTATACAGAAATATTACACATATGTCGTGTTGATTTTGTTTTTTAATTTACATAAAATTGCCTCTTTTTTTTTTTAAGATTTCAATTGTATTTCATGAAATATTTTTTTATTTTTTATGCAATTGCCAGACAATTGATAAATATTTATCACCAATAGAAAAATATAAAAAAGAAAAGAGTTACATGAATAAACTCCATTTAAAATCATTAAAAATCAATTTACAAGAATTTGTCTTTCACTTTTATTTATTTATTGAAATGCTTGAATAGCATTTTTGAAAAGGATTTAAAATAATTGCTTGGTTTACAATTCGAACATCGATTTAAAATAAGTTTGTATAAAAAATATTGTAAATCGTAGATAAATGAATTTATTTATTTGGTTTTTTTCCTTTAAAATTGAGTATAGTATATTTTATAACAAAAAAGAATATTATTGCGCTTGAGGATACATGGGGCTTTTCATAATCATACTCATAAGATGTACAAGCACCGTTTAACATTATGGGCGTTTCATAAAAAATATATTTTTGGAAAGAAAAACTCTCCAGTAGAATTAGAAACCAACTGCCAAAAAATAGTGTACAACAAATGAATTTTGTGATCATTATTGGCATTCCCTTTTCTCCAATAATAGTGATGAGATGCTGAAGGGTACACCAAATTTAAGTTTTTGACACCTTAATATACACTTCGACAGTCAAGTCGAGGCACAAAATTAGAATTATTTTACCATTTATCTGAGAATAATAAGATGTCCTTGATCAGATAGCGTCCTTGTTCGAATCACACATCATTTTGTATTAACTTCTTTTTGAAGTTTTGCATATTAACAGTCCAGATTTGTTGTATATCAATATTTTTCTATGTCTTCATATTTAAAATCAATAAGAAATGTTTGACATTGACGTTATCCATTAAAATTAAAATTTGGGAATCACCCTTTTATCATTAAGAAATAACACAAAAGTGTAGCAAAAGAGAAGTCACCAAGTAAAAGATAACCGGGCTGAGGTTTGATTTAAGTTCTGAAGCCAATATCGGTTTCTTATAGACAGATAAATGTATTAGTTTATACGAATATAACATAATGAAAAAACAAACGTTTTTAACAAGTTTTTACTGAACATACATATTTTAAACTTAAAGACATGTTTTTTAAGCATCGTTTGATTATGAAAAGCACCATAGTCCAGAAAACTAATCTTATTAACTTATGCGGATGCAGGTTCTACTTTTAAACTGTAATTCACTATCACTAATCACACATTAAACTAAATAATATAAAAATATGAGATATATTTTTAAACTGTGAAATCTTATTAAAATCCATTAAATTAATTAGGAGACACGTGACAAATGCTGACAAAATTGATTTCTTCTAAAGTGTAATTATTATACTATTATACACATATAAAATACTCTATCCAATCCAATCGTTCTCACAAGTGGCAATAATGGCAAGGGAGTTTGCATAATTGAATTCCTATTCTTTTGTCTACAGGATTTGGGCGGTATGTCATGACTTCAAGAAGCATTTCTGTTGTAAGTTAAAAGTCTAGTTTAAACAATTCTGTAATACTATTTATTATTATTATAAATAGCAAGAACTTAGTTCAACCTAACGACCTAGCTTATGAGATATAGCAATGGCTTCTAGTTGCCTTCAGCTACATGATTCAGTATTTGAGATTTATATACAAATATTTTTAGATTACAAATGAATAATAATTAATTAAAAACTATTTACAAATTTATAGAGAATTTTAACATATACGAGTAGTGTGTAATTTTTTTAAATTTAAAACTGTGAATGATTAAGATTAACTCTGTAATATTTAATTGGAGTTTATAAAGACATAAGAGACAAATTAAGCTATTGGTGCTCATACTGAATTCATAATGAATGAAGGGACAAATACATTTTTAAAAAATCCTATCAGTCATATCCAGTTGAAGTCTACGGTCATGAAATTAAGTTAGTTCATATTATTAGTGCCTAAAAGAGATCTTTATAAATTCATTCAATGAATATACACAGATGCATACACACGTCTTTAAACAAAACCAAATCAATACAAAATCTGTTTTATCCTGGAAGATAAATAACATTTGTTACAGACTTCAATTTGATCCTTGCTACACACATACGAACTCATAGTTTTGTTTGAGTTGCGGAAAGTATCTATCTATCTACACCATAATAAGCACAACAACAAACAAGGTTCGAATATTATATATTTATGTCTGTATCTATTTATAGCTGTACAAACCACATATATGTAAGTATGTGTGGTATATATGTATTTTTGTATGTTCTTATGTTTGTATAAAATAAATCAATCAAAATCATTTCAAAGTTGTTTATTGAGCTGTGCAATGAATGAATTTCATTTCAAGCGTAAACGTTTAAATGTATTTCGCAGTTAAAGCAAATCGAGTTGTATCGAACAAATTGAATCGATTCAAATCGAATCGAATTCAATTGAAATGAAGTTAAACATTAAAAGCAGCTGCTAATAAACTGAGTACTTTTTAAGAGTTTGAATGTTGATGTTTATGTTATATAATGTTGAAGTGGTGGTTGTTAGTCAGAGAGAAAATTAGCAATTTACTTTTAGGCTTTGAATTTATAAGCAAAAATATGGGTTGGAATTGTTTAAATCCGCAATTACTAAACGGAAATACTCGTGAAATAACAGAAATTTCTTTATTGATTCATTTCAGAGCAAATCAAATTAGTTTTATAAATTTAATTAAAAATCGAAATTGAAGTGGACACTTGATTAAAGTTGATTTGAATTTGGTTTGACTTTTGCAATATTTAAATAAAACAAGAAAATTATGGAATTATTTTAAATTTTTACTCTTTAAATTTAAATCAATACATTTGTCTCTTGAGCAATGATAACTAAGGCATTTTAGAATCAAAAATATATCAAATCAAATTGATAATGTTGTTTGTATTTATATCAAATTGATATCTTTGTCTTCAAGTTAAGCATTTTGAAAGGGCAAAGAGATTTTCTACTAACAATCTTCAATTCAATTCAAATGTTTTCATAACGTACAAGATTTAAATAAAAATATTATATTCACTTAAATGGAACTGTATATTAGAAAAGAGATTGTCATTAAATATACATATTTATGACCAGGGAGCCTGTTATGTGAAAGACAATTTGTTTTCTCAGATAGAACCATCTTCTTTTTAATATAATCAAAATTGGGACAAAAGTATGAAATCTATTTAGGCCAGTCGATACAACCATTTATCTATATATGTACATAAAAATGGAATGAAAGGAAAGTGTGTGAGCGATGACCATGAAAATTGCCACATACCAAATGCATTATTTCATGGAGAATGTTTTTATGATTATATTAAGGTTGCCCTGCGGACAATATTTTAGTTTTTGGCTACCACTGGTCATCCGCGGACCACTGGTTGTAAACCAGTGTTTATCAAAGTTTTCAATTGAAATTGTTGTTTTAAGTTATCAATTGAAATTGTTAAAAAAAGGTTTTCCCAAACATCACCAAAAAACAGCAACGATCACGATTGGCTAAGCGAAAATGCTATCTAAGTTTCAAAGAATGATGATATCAATCGAATCAACAATAATATTTAATTAAAAGCTTCTTTTAAATTAACGGAGTACATATCCATTGATACATTTACAGAAGAGATTCAAGCTCTGTCTCACACAAACTGACGTTGAAAAGTGGGTCACCAATAATGCTGCTTTGGAATCTGAAAACGCCAAAGTTGTGCAACGGAACCAGACTTTCCATGAAAAAACTGATGCCAAATGTGATTGAAGCAACAATAATTAACGGCAAATATAAAGGAGAAGAAATGCTCATTCCACGCATTCCAATGATTTCCACTGATTTGCCCTTCACATGCAAGCGACTACAGTATCATGTGAGTTTTGCTTTCGCGATATTGAATAACAAAGCTCAAGGGCAGTCGCTCCGCGTCGCTGGATTAAATTTAGAAAATCCATATTTTTTCCATGGCCAATTATATGAAGCTTGCTGTAGAGTAGAAACTTCCAAAAACACTGTGCATCTTTAGACTAAATCATAAGGCAAAAGGTATGGTTTATCCACTTGAGTTACGCTAAAAAATCACGCATTAGGGAACGTACCACATACTACGTGACCCTTTTATGGGGGCGGGAGTCTTCATAATACTACGGTTGGTCACAGGGGGGGTCTTACGTTTTCATCACTTAGTCAATATCCTCTAGCGCTTTTTTAAGCTATATTCAAATATGGCACACAGGTTTTAGCACTTTTTAAACTCACAGGTGGTAACAAAGACAAAAAATGAGCCAAATTAATTTTTTTTTAACTTTCTGTTTGCAAAAAATTATTTAAAACCATACTTATGAATTACTACGTGAAAATTAGAGGAGGGGTCTTACCATATACTACGGGTGGTCACCGAATGTGGGAGGGGTTAAAAAATTTTAAAAAATGGGTCACGTAGTAAGGGTACGTTCCCTTAACATCACATCAGGGGTGTAGTAGCGCGCACTGCGAACGCTAGTACTATAATATATTATTTTATTACAAATAGTAGATCCTTATGTTTTAGATTCTATTCTTTTTCTTAAAAAAATTTCAGACTGTTTGTTTTTGTTACAATTCTATTTACCCCAGAGCTTATTAATTACCATGCATTCTCTTTCTTTTTTTAAATATTACTCACATTCAAAAACATAATCGTCAGGAATTGCTACTTAACTAAAATAAATTAAAGATATTTTTCCTATTTACACCTTTTGTTTATTAAAAATTGAATTTGTATCAAATATCTTTCTCAATATTAACGAAAACATTTTCAATTAATTAGACCGAACTACATAGGCATATGAGATAAGCAGACAATTTTTTTTATTGAATATTTTTTCTTCTCAAGGGATTTCATCCTTTTCTTATTTTCTTTATTTTTTCATTTTTTTTTTCGTATTTGGATGAAAATTATATTTGACTAGTAAAACGCCTGATGAGCATAGAATGAAGGGAGGCAAACAACTAGACATATAGGTTGGCAAGTCCTTGCTGCAATGCATTGTGATGGCATCAAATAAAATTTTATTTAAATTATGCTAAGCTCAACAATAAAAATTCATTTAGCCCAACAACAAAAATGTTGCTGACAACGCAACGAATTGAATAAATGAATAAAATCTCATATGACATAACGAGGACATTAGTTGATATTTGCTTAGTTGAATTCGAAATGTACAAATTGTATATATCTATGTATCTATCTATCTATCTGTGTATATGTTTATGTATTTTTATCCTGTCCAAAAATATTATTATAACATTTATTATTATTATTATTATTATTATTATTATTATTATTGTGATGATGAAGATAATGATTATTTTTGCTTGAAATAATTTTCTATTTTCGCAAATTAAAAATTGAAATTGCAATGAAAGCAAACAAACAAAAATATCGAAACAACTAACCAACCTTTTCTTTTTTTTTTTGTTTTTTTATATGACAATTCAATGATCTGTCAAGGTCTTTTGTTTACAAAGTTCGAAGGATATTTGATTCTCTATTGACTTTTTGACCATATAAAGCATGATGAGCATACAAAATGTGTTTTCATAATGAAAGTTCTTCAAAAAAAAATAAAAAAAAAAAATAAATAAAAAAGAAATAACTAAATCAAACCATGCGTGCATGTCCTTACGCAGCTCACTTTCTGTTCTGTTCTGTTCAGTTCAGTTCAGTTCAGTTCTACTGCTATCTATTACAGAAAAAACAGAGACATTTTTTTTATATCTCAACAATAACAATAAGCAACAACAGTAAAAGGCAAACATAATAAGAAATGGAAAAAAAAAAAATACTAAAATGAAAAGAAAAAATTAAGAATATGTATCTATGTTTGTATATCATACATCCTGATGCGAGAATGACTATGCCAGACAATTGTCAATATAGTAAACATTTGTCTATCAAGTTGAGTTCTGCAGGGGAGGTTTGTATGCCTTTGCATGCCAAATAAATAGGTACGGCTTATAAACGCACCATTTACTCCAAAATGCCTAATAGCCTTCATTCACCCCCCCTAGAAACAGAAAAGAATAAAAATGTGGTACTCAACTCATCTCATTGCCAGGATAACATTCCACATTAAGGTTGAGACATGCATAAGCAGCAGGAGCACGCAGGTGTAAAGAAAGAGAATTCAACAAGAATCGACTCAATTGAAGTCATTGTCGTGTGC
Source organism: Amiota mariae (assembly GCA_035041805.1). NCBI lineage: Eukaryota > Metazoa > Arthropoda > Insecta > Diptera > Drosophilidae > Amiota > Amiota mariae. Next base: position 5,515,526 of record JAWNKV010000286.1, read on the forward strand.
TTAGCACGTCTTCCTTGGTCCCATTGTCGATGTTCAACTTTCTTATTGTCTGTTTGTTTACCGATTTTTGTTGTTATCCTTCTTAGTGTCCTTGTTTGCCCGTATTGCTCATATAGTAGTATTGTGTAAGCGATTTTTGCTTTTTGCCATTGACTTTTGTATTTCGTTTTGCATTTGCAAAGATGAAGAAGGTAATAGAAACATCATTCTGTCAGTCATTCAGTCATATAGTCAGTGAGTCACGCAAAGGCCAGCATAATTGTCACAAAAGACCAAAGCCAGCATACATTCACATGTTGAAAATGGAGAGGAAGGTATAGTGAATAGAAGCATATGTCCTTCTCTGCTATTAACTACTAATTTGACATCATCAATTTTTATTTTTATTGCTAAACGCTGGGCTTTGCCATAAGGACAATATGAACATAGAGGAATGAACATACAGGAAAGACAGATACACAAATAAATGAACAGACAAACCGTTTTTATCCTTGTTCTAATTTTATGCCCATTTATTTGTCTCCTTTCATTTTGGAAATTGTACGCTTTTTGATTATTTTGATCCACATTGCTCCCCATGCATGGCAGCTGAGCCAACACAATCTTCCTATAGCTTAGCCACCTTTTCTAATATCCTTGCTGCTAACATAAGCCACATTTACGTTCTTATTGTAGTTGTTGCTCATATCAATATTGTGCATGTTTTGTGTTTCTATTTTCATGTCCTTTGCATAATTGCATGTATTTTAAGCATCATTGATTGGCTATATTATGTTTCATTTATAACCATTGATCCTTAAAGTGTCCATTTCGTATTAAGCTTATGTTCCTTATGATGTTTATTATGGAATTCATTTTGAATAAATTTTTTTTAAGTGTTGCCTAATTGAATTTGCACTTTTTGTGAACACACTCAGTATGTTAACATAATTATAAAAGGATTTTATTTTCTAATAAAGTGTTTAGCACAAGAAGAGTGGGGGTAATGATACTTACCGTACGCAAGAATGAGACATCATCCTGCTCGGAGCCGCCTTCCGCTTCAGCCATTTTTCAAATGTCAAATATCAAATGACTTCAGCCTTCTTCAGTTCACTTGAATCGCGTAACTTGCTCAATGTGATTGCTTTTCTTTGATTTTCAATTCTATGTTATTAATATTTTTTTTTATTTTATATTTTTTCTTTTATTATTAAAGAAGTAATATTTTTTTATGTTTTTTGTTTTGCAACAACAAATAATTAATTAATTTATATTTTTTATATAATTTAAAATTGTTGTTGCTGTGCCACAAACGCCACTTCGCAGGAAATGGCGTTTCTTTCTGGTTTAGAGTGTGTCGCTGCCGTTTTAGTTTTGTCGTTGATTTCTGTTTAATTAGAAAAAGGCTGAAAAAAAAATAATTTGAGAAAAAAAATATTTAAAAATTATTAAATAACTTTCAATAACTTTTTTTTTTATTAATATTTTTTTTTTTTTAATATTAAACTTCAATTAAGAGAAACCAATTTTTACAATACTCATATTTAAAGTTTTTTTTGGTTTTATTTAGAATTTTCATTTTGAGTTTAAATGTTTTTTGATATTTTTTTTATTATTATTTTTTATCGTATAGAGTATACATTTATTATTTCATAGTTTGAAGATTTTTGTTTATTTAGAAAAATGATAAACAAAATTTTGTAATAAAGTGAAAGTTTTTTAATTATTTTAAAGTATTTTTTATTATTATTATTTATGAAATTTAATATTTTTCTTATTTTATGTAAAACTAATTTGAATATTTTTTTTAATTAGATTTTGGATTTTATTTTTTAAAATTTTATTTTAACTTTTATTTTTTAATTAAACACTTTCCAATGTGTAATAATTTTAAGGAATTTTATATTTTTTTTATTATATAATAATAATAATAAACTTTTAGGTTTTAAAAAATTATTATATTTTCAATATTTCTTAATTTCATGTGCCTCACAAGTTTATTAATTTATTTTTCTGTTTTCACTTTATATTTATATAATTTTTTCTGAATGAAATAAAGTTTCTTCACTTTTACACAATTATGGATTTATTTAATTTTAACTTGATTGTAATCAATATTGTAATATTAAAATATTTTAGAATTTTTATAAATTTTTTTTTAATTTCGTATGTGTAACCGATTTATTATTTTTTATTATTTATTCATCACTTTTTTGTTCTTTAAACCGCTTACAGTTTGATAGTCACAGCCCTTAAGTATTTTGTTACTTTTCAATGCCACAAAAACTGTGAAAAAAGAAATGCGTATCTTGATTTTGAGTATGCGACATGCGCATTTCTTTTTTTTACTCTCATACATCAAGATATATTAAAATACTTTTCCGTTTTGGACTCTCTCTCTCTTTCACTCTCTTAAAAAAAAAACATTTCTTGTGTCTTTATGTTTTGCTTTCTGCTTCGCCATTCACAGCTGTTTTGAGTGTTTTCTATATCAATTGTAATTGCCTTTCTTCTGTTTCCCTTTTCTTCTTTTGTTTTGCTCTGCTCTGCTCTAATCGTTTCTGTTTTGCTATAAATTGTAGTCACGTGTTGTTTCCATCAACAACAATAACAAAAACAATGATGTCTAGTATTTCTTCGGCTCTTTGGCAGCCTTGTTCTATGAGATAAACGCTCTTACTCTTTGCTTTCCCCTTTAATCAAACATGATTGAATGAGTGCATTGCGCTCAACGATGAAATTTCGTAGTTTCATTTTTTAGGTTTCATAATTTTTTTGTGGTTTTCGAGTTTGTGAATGAATTGTTATTTATAATTCTTGATGGGCTCCTTGCCAAAATAATAAATTCAAATTTAAAATTAAAATTTTTTTGCTTAATTACCCGCGCAACATTATCATTTCCGGTCTCTTTAGATTTTTTGTGGGCGTAGAACTTATGTATATATTGAACATATTTACTTATATGAGTGAAATACGTAATAGGGATAGGATAATTTAAGGTGCTATAATTATTAATTTTTTTCAACTTTTTTAAATATTGAAAATGGAAAATCAGCCTGAATTTGAGAATCCGCTTGTCTGCCTATTTATATGCTAACTATAATAGGTTCTCAGTTTTTGAGATTTTGGACTGAAATTAGTTCATGTACATCTAATTTATTGTACAAAGACAAAATGTTGAAAACAAAGTTCTGCGATTATTGGAAGAGATAGAGATGATTAAATAAATGAAATTTACACAAAATATCTGAAAATTTGACTAATATAGCTTCCATATACACATTTTACTTTTTATGATTTTTCATATGGAAAACTTTTTCAATTTTTAAGATATTCAAATTTTCGATTATTTGGTTTCTGCGAATAGTATGTAACACATCGAAGTGTCCCGCACATTGGATCTTTAAGGTCGCAGAGTAAATAGTCTAAAATATCGAAAAAAGCGAGGTCAAGGTTACACTGCGACCTCCAAAGAAGTATATTATTTACTTGAGGTTTGAAGTACATTGGTGTATCAAAGATTATTGTAGCTATTGCAGCCTACAAAGAGTCTAAGACAAACCACATTCTTCACTAGATGTCATTGTCTTCACTAGGTAGGAAAACTACTAATCTTATTTGTATCGTGTCTATACAATGAATGGTACTTCCTTATTGTGTCTCCTAACGGTAGCATCCAGAGATTTCTGATGCTAATTAATCTGATCGGGATAGTAGGAGCATTATCTCAGCCAATCCATACCATCCTCTATATTCGTGGGACTAACTTATGGATAAAAGCAAGCGAGATTCTAGTGAAATAGGTGTATATTGTGTATTTATTATCAGCAAAATCTCTCGGAAGTCTATTTGATGGAATCTTTAAAATTTATAATGCTTAAACATATTTTATTTTTGAACGAAAAGCAAACTGTTTTTGTTTGTTTGGGTCTACGTCACGGAATCAACCGACATCAGTCGGCCAAGGACCACTCACCCTTGTCGTGAGATTTCAGTTGTACAGTGCAGCGACGCTTCTCACCCATGCAAATAATTCCATAAATACTTTTATTTTAAAGAAAGAACTGAATTATGATGAAATGTTTTATTTGTTTAGTCAATAGATTCTTTTACTTTGATTTTCAAATTATATTTATATTTTCACTAATTTTACAATATATTGCATTTATATGGTTAATTTTCTCCACTACAAACACTTTGAAGGTTTGAAAAACAAAAAATCATTAGAAAGCAAAGCAACAGACTGCAATAAACAAAGTTGAAGATGTGAAAATTCACTTTAACGAATTATGGTGTATTTAAGTAGTTTGTAAGGCTCCTCCTGGGTTGCTTAGTCGAATTTCTCATTATATTTAAACTGATAATGATGACACTCATCCATCCATTTATTCATTCTCTCAGTCCTCATTCTTCATTGCATTTGTTTTGAGAAATGCCCAATGGCTTAGTTTTGTGTTTTGTTTGTGGTAGTGGTAGTGGGTAGCCATGCAATATAACCCTAAGTTTTGTATTTTTCGATAATAGTGTGAGCTTTCATAATTACAGAGAATCAGCATGGAACTAATTGCTCAATGCTACTGCTTTTGTTACATTCCTCCATCTTCTGTATCTCTAGCATATGCTATGCAAATTTTAAAGACAATAAAGCAAATTATTGGGTTTTAACAATGGCAACCTAGGGAATGTGCCAATATGGTATAGTTTTTGTCCAGATTTCATGTATAGTAATGTGTGATATAATAACAATGATAATAATATGTAATTGTAATAATATTGTCAATAACCTCAATATTAATATGATGTAATGAAAATGTTAACAAAGCTGATGATTCTGTTGATGATAATAATGATGTTTGGTCTTAACTACTTCTATGTAAATTGCTTCTATTATCATTTTGAATTTGTATAATTAACGAAATACAGTAACAGACATCAACGATCAATTGTGTCCTTGTTGTCTTATTATCATATAGTCAATGTCTATATGGTTGTCGTAGTTGTTGCATTTATTGTTGTGTACCTGATTGTCTTATTACACACGTGTCTTGTTTGATAATGACACAAAATATAATACTAATTAACCATCTCGGGATTAGTGAACTTGTACTCGTATGTCTGTGTGTGCGTTTTGATTCCTTTGAAAATGTCTGTGTCCTTGACAAAGGAAATTATATTTGCATGTGTGTATTGTATTATGTTTGATACTTTGAGAGTGACTGTGTCCTTGTATGTATATACATACTCAGGATTTTATAGAAAAATCCTTTGAAAATTAAATGTCAGACTTAGTCTCTAAAATAAATATCTTAAATTGACATTGAAAAATTAATTAAAATTAATCAATAAAAGTTTAAAAAACAAAAAAATCTTTATATACGAATTTTGGAATTTATATTTGTTATGTATAACATGTCGTATGATTAATTATTTACAGATTAAAAAGAAACTTAGAAAACCATAGTGTTTTGTGTTTAATGTAACAACGATGTCTATTTGCATTTCATTTTCTACGACCTATATATTGACGACGAAAAAAATATGAATTTGAAGTAGTAAGCACATTCACTTATCTTGGCTACAAACTGACAGCAGACAACTCCATGAGCGTAACAATTGACGAAAAAATACAAGCAGCCAGTAGATCTTTCGCATCACTTATAAAACTCTTCAAATCAAAACTGCTTAGCAGATCCTGCAAACTAACACTGTATAGGACAGTGGTGCGACCAGTCTTGTACTATGGAGCTGAAACTTGGACTGTGAGTTAAAAAGACAAAACAAAATTGCTGATTTTCGAAAGAAAAATTCTCCGAAAAATCTTCGGCACAGTTAAAACTGGCCCGATGAATGGAGAATAAGATGGAACGACGAACTTGAACAGCTAATCCAAGGTGAAAACGTGATGCGATTTATCAAAGCGCAACGCATAAGGTGGCTAGGCCATGTAACAAGAATGGACGAATCAAGAGCGCAAAGAAAAATTCTAGATGCGAAGGCATTCACCGACAAGGCAAGGGGAAAACCAAGATCAAGATGGATGGACGAACTAAACGAAGACCTAAAGAAACTACAACTGGAAAACTGGAAAAGGGCGGCAAATGATCGAGTAACATGGAGGCATATTGTTTATCAGGCCAAAGCTCACAAAGAGCTGTAGCGCCAAATGATGATGATGATGATATATTGACGACTTCCCAGCATAACTGATTTAAATTTTTTTTTTAGTTTAATGTTGCGTAAAAGAAACTTGTATATTGCGCAGCACATGAAAATTAAATTGATTTAATATTGGCAAGATTATCTTCACACAAAGAATTATTTAATCTATTTTGACTATTGAAACTAAAAAGGAAATGAGATGTTTAACAAAGCCTTCTCTTAATGAAAGTGAAAGGTTATGTAGACATACATATATAGATATAGATAGATAAGGAATACATTTTTAAGATATAGGAATGGAAAGTTCCCATATAAATACAAAACTAAAAATGAAGTTTTTGTATCAAGTCACAATAATCAAAGTTAATTCCACTATAATAATACAACCGTACACGACCCTGCTTCGCATTGGTTGTTTACTTTCTTAGCATCACTATATTCTCTCTGTAACACTTTGAGGATCGATCAACAAAAATCCCAATTTGAGTATCAGAAAATTAAAGTGCTATTTAAGTTGGGGTTGTTTGAATGTCCCAGATCTAGGGAACGGGGACACATAGCGGGAACAATCCTATCCAATGTTCAACCATAAATATTCACCAAATTTCAATACAATCATATGAATGGCAGCACATAACATAAGTACGAACAATTTAAAACAATAATTTTTATACAATATATAACATTTATAATTCTTGGATTGATTAGACTACATAGTTTAGCATAGCACATAGTTAGAATAATTATATAGCCAATTTTAAAGTTAGAATACCCTTAAGGCCAAGATTATTGGAATATACAATATTTGTATTATTACAGTTATAACTTTCGACGACTCTTTAAATTAGAGTTATTGTAAAAGAAACTTTTGACTTTATAACTTTTTCAATATGTGTACCATATCTATGTAATTATTCTATCTTCAAAGAAACCAAAATAAATGTTTTTTTTTTTCATTTGCTTTTATTATTTAAACTAAAATTGCAATATAAAGTTTTGGTCTAATATTTATATAAACTAACATTGTTTGTCTACGTGTTTATGTTGCATATTGAGGGGATCTGCTAAACAAATGACAAAAAAACACCGAAAGGCTGCTCAAATTTTGTGCTGAGTGTTCCATGCAATTGGTTGTATGCAACACTACCACATATGCACTATGTATGTACATACATACATACATACATACATAGTATACTGAACTATTTGTTGAAACAATATTTGTTTTGTTAACTCGAGTGTCGAGTGGTTTTTCCGGTGCAAAAACAACAACACGAAAAGGACTATGACTAAACAATGTTGTGAAATAATTGCAACAAGAAAAGCAAAGAATCTAGTACTACAACAACTACCACGATCAAGAACAACGGGAGAGCTATGCCAACAAGGATAAATACTAGGACATAGCTAAATGTCCTGACAACTACTACTACTACTACTACTAGTACAATACTACAATGGTTGACTAAGCCAACGAATAAATGAATGAATGAGTGAATAAATTGAGAGAATGTGAGGAATACTAGTGACAGCGTTTTCGCACAAAACCTCAACGCAACGAAAAGATGAAACGAAGCATGCAAATCCTTTTGTAATATGAAAAGCAAACACTTGTGCTGACCATACTAAATACATAACCACACACAGACATCTATGCACTCAAAGATCCATACACATCTATGTACGAGGTGCGTCTTAAAAGTATTCAATTTGCGTACATAATTCGGTTCCAGATGCATTTCCGGAAGCCAGTCTACGAAATGATCTTTAGTGCACTCGCCTGATTTCTTTCAATCGTTTTTATGTCATCACAATTAACGATTATTTTCAATTTGTTCTCAGTAACTTTAAACAAAGTCTTGTCTGTAAGGATTTTACAATTAATTCTAAATATACCGAAGTCATATCTATATTCTTTTATCGCAATTCACACTTTTTCCAAATTTTCTGGTAATAGTAATAGTTAATAATTTTCAAATAACTTTATTCAAGATTAAAGCAGAACTTAAAGGAAATATACTGCATTGAGAGCGTCGAGGGTCACTGGTCACTCTTGTATCACACAGAGCTAGTTCCAACATTCTGGAGCGGATAATTTTGGGACACACCACATATGGTATCTCATACACAATGTAAAAACAAAAGGCATGAAACGTGCACGCAGGAAAGTAAATGCAGCTGGCTGCAAACCAAGAGTTTTACAAGGGCAATAGCAGGAGAGAAGATGAGAAGGTCGAGTAATTTTTTCCATACATTCTTAGTATTGCAGTAGTAGGTTGCCAGGATGCTTGTTGTATGAGGTTTTAGCGCATTTTTATATTGTTCTAAAGAGAATTTGAATAAAAACACATTCAGTGGGAAAGGGGAAGTATGAAGTGGGAAACAGGAATTTGAAAGGCTGAGAATTTCCTGCAGAAGTGCAAAGTAGTGTAAAATTTCATTTTTATGATGTTTGCAAAGCAAATGCATGAGTAATCATTCTTTTCTAACAATGTGGGATGCGGAGTATGAGGTGATTGTGCATGGGGTCAAGTATGAGTGTATCATGGATAACTGTAGTGGTTTACTATATAGTTTAAGTGAAGCATAAATTCAGCGAAACAGGGATGATGAGAGGGGTGATACAAAAGATATAGGGCTACAGAGTAGAAGATAAAATTTGCTTCTCTATATACAGTAAACAACATAAGTACAAAGTTGCAATTGTTTAGTAAAAGTTAAAAACATAGTTGAATGCATGGAAAAAACATAAACCACAAATACATATAACAAAATCCAACGTGAATATTAGTATATAGTAGAAAATATTCTTCCTATGTATGTTATAAAAATAAACAAATAAAGAAATACAAATATACCACAATATAATAAAAAATGCAGGCCATACAATTCAGAGAAATAAAAGAAAATTATGTAAAAAAGAATAAATTAAGATATTTAACATTACGAATTAAAAAGATCTACAGTTTTATCAAGTATATTATTTTTTTGAAATTTTCTTTTTGGACACAGAGAAAAACCACAATTTGAAAATAGAATTCTATTCTTTTTTGAGAAAACAAAGAATTTTTTATGATTTTGTGACATTTTATTTAATTCAAATTATTACTAGATAAATTTTGAGATTGTAAAAAGAATTCTAAATAAAAGTTTTACTAAATAAGTTAATTTTTTGTTATATAAAAATGTCACTTATAATTTTTGCAAATAAAATTATTTATCTAATTTTTTTTTGTTTGCCAAAATCCGTTTAGAGAAAAATACAATATACTTATAACAAAACAATAATTAATTGAATTGGTGAACCATTCATCAGTATGATATGTGTAAGGTTGGCAGCAAAGTTTTCGACGATATTTCATTCTATCGGAGACTATTACTAAGTCTAAACGACAGTTAAATCGGATTTCACTTAACTTAAAATGTTGTAGCTGGAAAATGAAAAATCTAAAAACAAAAAAAATCACAACCAAGCGTGAAAAACGCAAAAGTGGTTTGAATTATTAACTGTAAACCTTAAAATGTTCGACGAGGGTAATTAGGGGTTTGATGCGATGCTTTGAAGCTTAGTTGAATGTTTATTTTTCGTATAAAACGAGTTGCTATTATAAACGTGACTACCGACAAGTTGAAACAATTTTTGACATAGTCAAACAAAATTTTAGAAAAGGCCGTAGGACAACGCAAGTTCATATACACATATAGTATTACAGCCAAATACAAGTAGGCACGCAAAAATAAAAACCAAAACATTTTGGCAACATGCTTCGTTGTATTTTGTAGAGTATCATGAACTGCATTTATATGCTGTTGGCCTTTCTGAAAGTATCAGAGAGTAAAGCAAGGGAAGTTATGAAGAGGGTGTGCCTAGCATTTGTGGCAGACACGCACATGCGGTCATTGAATATATGTAGTAGCTTCAGCCACTATTGGGCACCACTGCATTTGTGGTTAATTCCAGAGACCTTTTATGGGTCATGTCCTTCACTATCGTATATCCTTTACTGCATAGTAAATGAGATTTCAAGGAATATATTGACTAGCACTATTTGGGTGCAGCTGCTACTTGGACTTTGCGTTTGGCTTCCGTTGGCATTGGTTAGTTAGTTGGTTGATGGACATGTTTTTTGATGCAACATCCGCATGTATAGCGTATTGAAAAATCAAACACAGTCATATGCGGCAAATGCTTAATACAAACATTCTCCATTAGGTCTTTAATTACTTCATTGAAATCTGAGGAATTGAAATGCATAAATTCCTTTTTGATTAATACAGAAATATGAATGGAACTATAATCTCCTCAAGGCATTGAAACAAGTTTCTATTAACAATTATTCCAATGAATCTTACTTTTAGTATTGAACATAAAGGAATCCTTATTAATTAAGGATTTGACTTGACCTGTATACGCATGAATCTGATATTCTAAATATACGCGTCATCTACATGTCATTTAATATGAATTGATAGTTTATAAAAGCAATGGTTAAATGGAGTTAAAAATTGCGGTAATAGATTCCAGTAAATTCTAGAAATAAATGCATGCGTTTAGTATAAATATGTAATATTGAATTAAGTGTCACGTTTTGGCGATGCTTCAATTGGAATGAAAATTGCAGAAACGAAAAAAAAATGTTTTTAAAAATATGTTTCTTAAAATATATTAAAGGTCTTCACGTAAACGCACAAACCTCAGAAAATTATAAACGCAAAAAGTTATAAGGTCGCTTTCATGAACGACCCGATTTTTTGCGCCTCATAAATCACACAAATCAGTAAGCGTTGCCAACACTGTTTATTGTGTATTTTTTGTCAGATTTGTGCGTATAGGCTTACAAATTTATATGATCACACACATTTTGTTTGTATAGAGCAACTCTTAGTTACTTTCTGAGCACAACAAGTAGTGAGGTTTGTGTTGTTTAAATGAAGACCCACTTTATAAAATTATAGCATTGTTTCAAGCATCTAAAAATAGTCGTCAAATATTACTAAATTCACCTCAAACCACATAAAAGTTTCCTAAATACTTCTTATAAAGCAACAAATTTGAGTCACTGAGAGCTAACATTTAAAGTTATTGCCTTTTCAGACAGAGTTTGCATCACGAATATTAAGCGGGATGCAAATAGTCGTTCACACAAGACTTTCTTCATCTTCAACTTTTTTTGGTTATTTGTACATACAAATGGAACGTTGTGGCTAATTGTGAGAAATTATTGAATTTTTGCAGCTTCCTTTTCAATACTTAAAATTGATGTGTGCCATCATCAGTTGTTTAATGATATCGTGCAAGAAAAAAGAAGAGTAAGACAGTAAAGTAATGAATGACCAAAATGACCAAATAAATGGCAACACCCATGCAGAGTGACCATTCTGACATTGTATTGGATATTACATCCGAGGCAGATATTTCCATCCAAATCCAAAAATGCAATTCGTTATTTTCCTTGTTTTTGTTGTTGAATTGGATTAGGATCCATGCTGCATCCGAGGTGGATGTAGCATCCGCTTTGTCTGAAAAGTCTATTAGTATTTTCAAAAGCTCATTATAAACTTAAGTTCTTAACGAAAAGGTAACCTGCTATGTCGCTTCTAGATATGCTATAATAAATTCAAGTGATCTTTATTCTTAATGTTTGGATTTCTTCCTAACTTCTGCCAGGAGTATCACCTATTAGCATTCCATATATCTCATTCACAATATATTTTACCAAGTTTTTTTTGACATGTTTTATTGTTTGATACTTTTCCGAAACGATGAATTCTCATTGTATCTATTTAAGTTAAGTTTACTACCCTTTATGTTTTATTATACTCCAATAAAACAAGTAGCACAACCAAAGTTTTCAAAAATAATTTAAAAATAATTTGCACAAAAATGAAATATGTTTGTTGTGCCTTCGCTGGTAGTTTTTACTTCTGTTTCTTTCGGAGGAAAAACCATTTCAACAATTTTTTTCCTTTATTTATGTACAATATTTGTTGGGTTATTTTTTGTTGTTGTCATTTGCTTTGTCAACCTTGCCAATGATTTATGATGCGAACGCACCCAGTAAAAAGAGGAAAAGCAAAAATAAAAACGAAAAAAATGAAAAGAAAATTTTTTGTCTAGGAAAAAGAGCCAAAAACCAATGTGAAAATAACTAGCAAACATTTTCCACATCCTTTCATCCATCCCACGCATTCCTCCACTCTTAGATTCGCAAGACACGAGCCAATGTTTGATTACTGCACACACAAAGGCAAATCGTAATGGCGATAGAAATGAAAGGGTAGAAGGCAAGAAGGGGAACTTGTAAAGAAAAATATTTTGGCAATTTGCCTTTTGCACTTTTACAAAATATCTACATTTGTTTGTTTTACTTTTTTTCATCATTTTTTGTTATATTTTTATGTTGTACATAGTTTATTTTGTACATTATTTTATAGATGACTGCGCTGAGTCGAAAATGAGTCGAGTAAAGTCGACTTGAATTGAGTTAACTCGTCTCATCTTGTCTAGATATGAGGCGATGGCATGTGGCCGCATTTTGGGTCGTGTTCATTTTGGTCTGGTTGATTTGGGTTGTGAATTGGATTGCTAAAGAAGTCAAGCATTGCAACCTCGTGTTTGTCGATTGTCATGTTAACATGTTTGTCGAAAATTAATGAATGCATTCTTAAATAAATAAACCAACAGAGAACTAAAAAGCAAGTGCAGAACGATCGACCGACCGACCGACCGACCGACCGACCGAGTCACTAAGAAACCAATAAATAAAATGAAGAAAAGAGATGAGGAGATTAAAAAGAGTACAAAAAAGTGTAATTACATGAAATTTTGTATGTTGAAAGTCACTTTGAAGTGTCATTTACAAGTATTTGGTACTAAGTATTTCCTAGTGTCTTTCTTAGTTAGAGAGAAGTAGGAACAAATTAATGTATTAGATATATTAAAAATTTATTTTTTTTATTATGTATTATAATTTACTTGGCTAAATATATGATTAAAATATTCAAGAGTCAAAGAAAATTTTATTAGAACGAGTTTATCACAGATTAAGAGATATTATACAACATAGTTAAGGTCTTCACAGATTCTATTTATCACTGCTTAATCCACCTCTATACTTATTGCTTAAACATAATCGACGATTGAGTAGGTTAAATACTGCTTATATTCAGAGCTGCCAACTTTGTGAATTTATTATGAATTGGCAGGTCTGCCCAATTTTGAATTTGAATTGTTTGTTTATATTGTGAATACGAAAACAGCTGATTCACACTGAATAGACGATTAACACAATAAAATTCAAATTAGGTCGTTCACCCAATTGTGTATAAAAATACGTTGATTATCTTTACAGATTTTTGTGAAGACCCTAAGTAAAATTCATTGAAGAAAACTAAATAAGTGAGGCAACATAAAAATTAAGATTCCATTTATTCTATACTGTTATCTGTGTTAAAATTTCATGGTTCTTTATGATTGCCTTAACGAACTTTTATAAAATATTGACTCAAATAAGATAAATTAGATTATTTAGGAAAATAATATCTTTATATAAAATTTGAGCTATGTATGTATTTCTATTGCCTATGGACACCGAAACTGGTGGTTCGATTTTGATGAAACTCTAGCATAGACTGTAGAGTGGTCCTGATAAGTTTGGTGCAGATCGGACGACCGGTAAAATCGGATTTAGTGGATCAAATTTTTAATATGAAACTTAGAGACATAGTATTACAAAAAAAAAAAAAAAAAAACAGTCAAACAGCTCTTTTTGAATTGTGAGGCATCAAGAAAATTAAATGATAATGATTGAATAAACTTATTTAAGACAACATTGAAGATGAGTACTTCAATATAATGAAATAGAAGTTTGTATGGTAAATGATAAAATTATGATTAAAAATTAAGATAGATCCAATTTTAATACTTTGAGTTTATAAAACTTTGTGTGGGGTCGATTTTTACAACTTTGTTCAGTTGTTGTAATAGCAGAGAAACTGCAGGTACACATGCAACAAATGAATGTACATTATTCAAATCGATATAAATGGAATAAAAATAAAAAAATAATTGGGAATAGAGTTTATTTAGACTCTATAAGATGTAGACAGCCACGAATTAATAGGCGGCTATTCACTTGCTATGGGCTTGCTGAACAATTGAACAGACTATGTTAGGTTTGCTGTATCACTGTATTCTGTACAGTGGTCGGAGCAGATTTTTGAAATTGAAAAATTCATTCGCTGATCACCACATCTTACTGGTATGTACTGTATGTATTGAGGACAGTACAGTTCTACAATACTTAGCAAACTCTGCGCTTTAGCATTGGAATATAAGAAAAGTTTTCTTTACTCTGCTTATGAAATATAAGAGACAATTTTATACATAGACGTATTTATAATGAAATTGTTTGTTGAATTTCTATAAATTTTACACTTTTTTTATGTGTAAATTTTTCAAATTTAAAATTTGCTTACATAAATTTTATTTTTCTGCACATTTTCAACAAATTTAAAATAATTTTTCTGGGATTTTTCTTACTTCTATGAGTTCTAGAATTCAATGGTATACAAGATAGTATGATGATGGTCTAGTGACTTAGTCTGAGTAATATATTTAATTCTATTTTAAATATTAAAATGTGTTTTCCTTAAATTTCTAATAAATACAAAAGTTTAACTCATAATCAGTCGAATGAAAACAGAAGAGATGAAATTGAGAGACGAAGACAAAGAAAAAAATCGGGCACGCATTTAAAAATAAAACGTCGCGACAAATGAAATTTTTATTTTTCAGGTTTTTTCGAAATTTTCTTAAGACATTCAAACGCAACAAAAATGATGCGGTTTTTTTTCCTAGAAAAACCATGAGCGTAGTCGGAACGGGCAGTTTAAATATGAAATTACAACGTTTTTGTTTCCAAATATTTTTTTTATATAAAATATAAGAAAGAATCCTTATAGGGTAATGACAGTGATGCTCAAACTGTAAGCCGGCATTTCTTATTTTTCTGCAGTGAAGACTTTTCGTGAATCCTGCACGTGGTTTTTGTGCTTGTGTGTGTTCCCTGTTTATTTTATTTCATTTTGAGCATATTTTCTTTTCACTTTCATTAGAAGTTGTTGCTTTTTCGTCACATCATCATTTTCTCATTTTTTCACATTTTGCTCATACACTTTTATCCTTGTACAAGGACTTTCTCTTTATACTACATATTTTTTTATATATTATTTTCTTTTGCTTTTCTATATCACACATGGTAGACACACGTCACTGCCATGGCCATTAGTAATCCTGGGGTCCAATGACCATAACAAAAGGCGTGCCGCCCCACACCACCATAACTGGTCCGAACCGCACCGTTACCAAGAAAGACACTTTTAATTGTTAGAGCCGCCACTGAATAACACTAACAGCACATGAAAGTAGCAACAACAGCAAATCTTTAAGTGAATCGCTAGAATTGCTTTTGTTTTTCGTAATTTTTTTCTTAAAGTTTTCTAAAAAATTTTGCTTTTCTATGAGACAGAGGTACTTCGTGTGTTTATTTTTGGCTCTTACTGTTGGCCGATTGCTGCCGATTGTTTGCCGAAGGCCAAAAATAACACGCGCTATGGCCTGGGCAGTATCCGAAACTAGCGCAGATTACGATATTTCATTAGAAAACTTTCAAAAAATTTCATAAAATAGAACATTTTCACTATATTTTTCAATTTTCACTTGTGGAATTTCATTAAATTTTCCAGTTTAACACTTGATTTTTAATTTAAAAATTAGCACACGCGATTCGCCTTAGTGCATCGCACATTTTTGGCTTACTCATCACATGGATTTTCCATGTTTTCCATGATTTTTCACTTTACATATAGATTCTATACTCGATGCGGCTGTGGGCCACGACGGGCGTGCAGACCAACTTACTTTTCGTGTCGATATTACTCTTTAGACTGAACAGAATGAAACCGAATGGATGCGTCGTGGTCGTGGTCGTCGTGTTAAGTTTAAAGCGGCCAGTAGATGTTCAATATGATTGTCCAATATAAATGGGTTTAGACCATTGGTCTCCAAACTATGGCCCACGGGCCAAATCCGTCCCGCCAGTGTCATCAATCCGGCCCGCGACAGCTAATGGCTTAATTGTTGTAGTGATAAGTTGGATAAAAAAACACAATGGCAGGAAAATTAAAATGGTGTTGGCCCTTGGGACTCACAGAAATAATTAGTATGGCTGAAAAGTTTGAAGACCAATGGTTTAGACAATACAATGATCATTTTGAGGTTTGACCGATTGAGATTGTACAATATAGTGAGAAAAAAAAAATTAAAATATTTATTGCACAATTTGGAAAATAAGTGTTGGAGTTATTCAAAATGGCAAATACGTACATATGTGCAGAGGTAAATTTTGGACTACATCGACGTGTAACAATCACTACCGGCTCTGTGGGTATTTAGGATTAGATATATTTAGGATCAGTATAGCATCTGTGAACAGTATGACTTGCAAATTAAAAAATAATGGGGAAAAAACAATAGTTCCTTGCAGACCCTTTTTAGGTAAAAATTATGAATCGACTGTCGACAATTTCCTCCCATCTTTTCGGTTCCTCCGTTTTTTTCTTCACGGCAGTGAACCCAGTAAAATTCTTTGTTACTTAATATGTCATAACATATCACAAATACCCAGCAATTGTTACACAACCATTCAAGTTTATCTAAATACGATCAACATACTTGATTGCACAAAGCCCAATAAGAATGTAAGACGTGTACAAACAGTCTCAATATTTTTATACAATGTACGAGGTGTGTGCCAAATAATACGTCTGAGTTATGAACTCCTCGCTAGAATGTTAAAGGTTATGTATTTATTTGAGCTGATTGTCATAGATGTTAGTGCCCAATATATTTTGTTAGTTTGTAATTTTAATTACAATATAAGGTAGCAACTAATAAAATAAATAAAAATAAATGTTGTATTTATTTACTAAATAATCTTTTACATCTATTTGCCTCTTAACTCATTCGCACGAACGAATATGTGTAGTGTCGTTCGCCTGTTGTTCGTCAACCGTATTGGCCTCCTCCTCCACATCCCTCCCACTTTGGCTTAACAATCTTTATCCACAAGCTGTTTCCCTTTGCAAATTGACTGAAAAGCGGCGCGCCATCTAATGCAGGATGTTGCCAACATGAAAATCATTTTTGTTTTGATATAAAATACTCTCTTCTCTCTATTTTTCTCACTCTCTTTCATATTATTTTGTTGTTTACTCCTTTTGATGCTCATTCTTCGTGCAGCTGATTGTTCTGTTGTTGTGATTGTTAAATCAGCTGCTGTGATTTCTACTATA
Organism: Amiota mariae; assembly: GCA_035041805.1. Taxonomy (NCBI): domain Eukaryota; kingdom Metazoa; phylum Arthropoda; class Insecta; order Diptera; family Drosophilidae; genus Amiota; species Amiota mariae. Next base: position 5,533,022 of record JAWNKV010000286.1, read on the forward strand.
GTATAAAAATGAGAGAATAAAATAAACATTTTAATTTCCTTTAAAAATTATTTTTAAATTAATGTTATTTTTTATTTTATTTGTTTTCAAATTATTTTTAGCGCTCAATCGTTTGCCGGCTTTCTATCGGTTTTTTGATTTAATGCCAAATTTTGTTTGTATTTTTTTTAGATTTCTTTCTTTTAAAAGCAATTTGTGTTTTTCATGTTAAATTAATTTTGTAGAAAATAAATATATGTTTTAAAAATGAACTTGAACTTGTCTTTTGAATTCATTGACGAAAAATATAAAATCTTATGTAAATGTTAAGAATTGCAATATTTGATATATGCATGAGTTATTTTTATGTACTTGGCTTGATTACCTCATTTTCTTATTCATCAAAATACTTTATTCATAAGTAGAAAATAAATTATGCAAGGAAATCTTTTTAAATAATTTTGGCCTTCAGACAGATGCCAATGAGTTTCAGTCCATTCAGTTGACTTTAGGGTGTGACTTAGATGATGGTTTCATTCATAAAAAGAAATAAGAATTCACTGGTGGATTAAACTATTCATGGGTTCAGGGCAACAAGGTTTAATGAGGCTTCTTCGTATGCTCAGAAATTTGTTAATGTTGTCACTCTGAACTGAAATAAAAACGGAAAAGATACAATTTTTTTAAAGATTTGTATTTCAGATGGTGACTCCACCAAGTACTAGAAAATGGGGGTTCCTTTCTTTATGATTTGGATGATTATTCTTGGTCCTTTCTTGAGATTTGAAGACCGGCAAATCGGAGACCTTAGCTTCAACCCCTCCTCGCCTATTCGTGTAACAACACTTGATACTTCATTTCCAATTTATTTAAATTGAAAGATCACAAATGGTAGATTTTATATGGGTACATATCTGCAAATATGAGTAATATCATTTGAATGACAAATTTTGAAAAATTATATCAAATTTAATGAATGAAGACCTAAGGTTTACAAGTATATGATTAAGATGTTTTGATGATAAACATTTGTAAAATCCTTATTAAACTTCCCGACGGCTTGAAATCTCGTTTAATGGAGAACCAATTATTATTTGCCATCTTAATCTTTAATCTTATTTTTTTTTTTTAAATTTGCTCCCAACAATAACAACAAAAACTTTACAAAATTTTAATACAAAAAAAAAATCAATTTTCCCTCTGAATATTATAATGGTATAAAATTTATCATATTTTTAAAAAGACTTGGTATGATTATAAATAGAGTTTTGTATAATTTCTTTAACCTTTAGTCCTACCAGATATGATTCATTATTAGTGAAGCTTTGCCATAAATAAACACTTATTTGACACATCCAAAGTTCACTCTTCTGCAGTCAAGTAGAAACACTTTAGATATTCACACTTAGTTTTGCAACAGACAAAGCGATGCCACTCCATAGACGCATTCAAATGCAAATGCTTAAATTTGACTTAATGTTTGAGATTCTCGAATATTTGTAATAGTATTCACTCTTTGGAAATTCCCAAATTTCAACTGTCATATGCGTAATGAATGAATGAGTGAATGATTTTGCTTTTGAAGATTATTATGCAATGAGAGGCGTACATCATTCCAGGCGGTTGATTTTGCTTGATGTGATGAAGGCTAAACAAACTAAACTACTTTGTATGTATGTTCTACTATACAATACAAAACAACATGAGGAGAGAAGACGAAGAGTTAGAAATAGCATAAAATAAATAATAACATTAAGAACTTTTCCTTGAACTACTACAACAGAAGAACAACAAATTGAAATTTTACTTGCGTCAAGGAATTAGAATATCCTGACTATGAAAAGTGCTGCTTCTGTTAAACAAAGATAAAAGGCAAATATTTTTCCAAATGGTAAATACTTTTTTCTTTGCTCAAATGAATTTTTAGTAAATAAACTAACAATAAACAATGAATGCACAATACAAAATGAAGATAAAATGGCAATGGAAATGGTGAAAAGCGCATGCAGAAGAACAATAAAAACAAATAAGCAAAATAAAACAAAACTCAAATAAACTATGCATGTGTGCGACAGATTGGAAATATGTACATACAATCAGACAAAGGGACTAGGACAAGCATAGATACATCGAATAAACTTGTTTTCAGACTGTCAAATACTTTAAGTTTAAGTTATTGCAATGAAAAATATTGTAGAATAAAATAAAAAGGTATGTAGATTAATAGGACTCTATAACCCAATAACATGTACCTTCAACTTCATTGGTTTCTTGTAAAAAAAAGAAAATTAATGAGTTTGAATGTAAAGAATTTCCACACGATTGAACGTGGTTTCTTTCTGGCATAACTGGAAGGACTAAGGATTAAAATGAAAAAAAAGTTTTGATAATCGTAAACAATTTTATTTCATAAGATGATCAGTTCTATAGTATATAGAAGGTCAAACTACTGGCCCGAAAATAAATAAAATTATTTAAAAGAAAAAAAAAAAATAATAATAATAAATAATCTCATAATCATTCGAATCAGCAAAGAAATAATAATATTTATAATAGGTCTGCGATACGAAAAGTTCTCTTACGAAATCGATAATTATTGATAATTTTCAGGACACTTAGGTATCACTTTAATGAATGCAGTTAGCCTTGTAGTCCTGATGATCGATAAGACAAAGATGTAAACAAAGGGGGAGACGAAGAAGAGATTTTGGAAAAAAATATAAAAAAAGAAAAACTTTGGTTATGCCGAAGTTGTAATACACTTTACGCCCCAGCTATTGGTCCAAGGGTCTTGAAATTTATAAGGTCGGTGGCACTTTTAGTGTCCAAGTTTTAAGTCGATAGTACAAAAAACAAAAAAGTTTTTCTAATAAGAACTTTCATTTGGATCCCGGTTTGTATGGGGGGTACCCCTCCTAGTAGTCTTGAGGGTCTTGAAATGTTTACGGTTTGTGGATATAGGTCAGAGACTTATATTGTCCAAATTTCAGTTCAATAAGTAAAAAAAAAAAAACTTTTTCTAATAAGAACTTTAGTTTAAAAGGGGGTTTGTATGGGAGGTACCTCTCCTGGTAACCCTATGATCATGAAATTTATATAGTTGGTGGATATGGACCAGAAACTTATAGTATCCAAATTTCAAAACAAAAAACTTTAACTAATAAGTTCACTCCAGTGAAGAGTATAAAAATTAAGTTTAGATGGAAAATAATGATATAGTGGTAAAGACCGTCATATTTTGACAAGGGATAAATATAAGATGCCGGCATATTTTTTCCATCGAGTGGGAAACAGATTTTATTCTATGTTGTGGTATGTGAAAGTGTGTTTTGAGTTGGTTTAGTAATCGTTTGTTGCCTGTCGCCGCTGGATCTTTTCATTGAGCTGCAAGCCGCCGTAAGAAACACCATGCTGCCACTTGCATCCGTCGGATCGCCGTACCCGCCGTACCCGCCGCACCAACAACACATTACATCGTCTCCATCAACACACCACTTACCATTGTTTACCGCATCATTAATCCATTACATCTTCCGAAGTATGCATTACATTTGTCACAACTACCACTACCTTTGTAAAAGTAAATTAACCACTCGCCAACCTAATATAATAAATTTTCTAAAGACAAATATAAAATTTGTAACAGTACATAAAAAATGGCATACTGGATTGAAATTTCTGGTAAACGTTAAATCAATCAATCAATACAGGTATTGCCAAGCGTTGTTGGAGAGGTTTCGTTGTAAGACACATTAACTGACCTATTCTCAAAATTATCACACAATTGGACAACACCTAACATTATGTTGTGGTCGCTGTTAAGACATTTTTCCATATGAAAAAAAGCTCTTATCATCAAATCTTTTGAAATCAATTAACATTCGTCAAGATAGTCAGTCGAGCATGTCTTTCGATAATTGGACAAAAATGTTAAATATTAGTGTGCACTGTTATTGCTCTGTAAAATAAATAATCTTGTGCTTTGTTTTATGCTCGCGGAAATTTTGGATGATGATGAAAATTAGGAAAACAGAAATGTGTTAAAATCATTGTGTGATCATTGTGATCCATTTTCAATTCGGGACAATATTTTTGTGAAAAATTATTGATTTTCAAAAACATTGTGCCATCAATTGCATACATTCGCAAACACATATAAGATAAAATCAGACTTGTCAACTTGGGGAAAAAAATTAAATACACAAACAAAAAATTTCTAAATAGTCAGAATTACTCGGAGAACCCCTAAAAAAAAATACCTGTTTTAACTTTTGTATAAAATATTTTATATTTTTAACATATTTTTCATTTTCTGGCAAACCTGCATAAACTAAAGTTTACTGACTGGTAACATACACTTTGCAGACTGATGTTTGTTTTAACAGCGAAGCTTTCAACGAGCTTTGTTTTTTGTCCAATTATGTGATAATTTTGAGAATATGTCGGTGATTTCGCTAAGCATGAAGTCTGGCAATGAGCGGTCTTGCGAGAGATTAACGTTAAAGTCTCCAATCATCATGATTGGTGTAGTGAGATCTGTCTGGCTCTATTCGTTTATAATCTTTACGATTTCTTTAAAATACTTTAACAGTGATCGTTATATAATTTATACTAAACGGAAATTATGTGTCGCAGCAAAACAAAGTCAAAATGGCAGACACGGCAATAGCAAATAATAATTTAAACACTCAATTAATAAACTAAACAAATATCTCACAAAGAGAGGGCACTTGAGTATATTGACAAGGAAAGACACTCACAGCAGTTCTACATACGGTCATCGCTTTTGTAGGAGTTGCCATATTGTTACAAGCTTAAGTTGGATCGCCCTGTTCTAGATGAAATGCATATCTACAGCTTCCAACAACAAATTGTGTGAAATTGTTGTTGGATTACCGAAGTAGTTAGAGAGCACGATTTCGTGAGAGAATGGTAATTGTAATTTAATAGTCTTTGCTCTCACACGTGAATTGTTATTTGTTAAAATTGTGTCTCTTTATTCGTAATTATTATTCAAATAAAGCGCGTTACAAATTATAAACTTATTTAAATACATCTAAAATTGAATACAATATTTTTCAAAATGGTTGATCAATATAATGGTAATATTCTTCGTGTTGCCATCGCGGAAATATGTAAAAGTGTTGGATACGACAAAATACAAGAGTCATCATTGGCAGTAGTGCAGAATGTTGTACACAATTTTTTGGGACAATTATGTCGGGACTTGCATGCAGCAACAGAGCATGGTTAATATTAATAGAAATACAGTATTTATACAATAATTAATATACAAATGTCAATTTTTATAGCAAATCGTACTGAAGCCAATTTTAAAGATCTTCTGTTTTGTTTTGGTAATCAAAATATTTCTTTTGGAGATCTACTTGACTTTTTAAAAAAATTCGACGCTGCTCCGTGTGCCATGAGTATTTCTGAATATCCATTAAGTAGTCTTACATTGATAGACATCACTGCATCACCACAATCAGAAACTGCATCGCCACAATCAGAAACTGCAGCATTAGAGCCAGAGGCTTAAATGAATTATGGTGATTAAAAATAATATTAATGAACAAAGACTGTTTCAAAATCATTACATTTATCAATCAAGAGTATTTATACATTGACATTTAAATTATATATGGATAAAAAATTGTGAAATAAAAATTTTAATAAATTTGTATTTTTCTTTTTTTTAATTTTATCTTTACACTGTAAGTTTACAAGATAAGTTAAGTTAGTTCGCATGTTCCTGCAATTGTGTATGTGTGGATTGGAGTGATTGAAGGTGAGCACTGAAAGTTCACTATTTGTTCTCTTCTGCAGAGAGTAGACGACAATGTCTCTTTCATACGTTGTGATGGCGTAAATGAGACAGCATGGTCAAAGAGAGAATTGAGAGAATAACTCGCAATACGAAATATCAAAATCGATAAGATATTTCGTTATGCTGTGTACATGACACGCATACATACATATTTCACAAACTCTATTATAATGGAGGATCATGTGCCCGCTAAAAGCCTGCGTGTGCAATTTTAATCGTTCATTCTTCTTTGTGTTTACGTGTTTGTTTTTACACTTACGTATGCTTCACGCAATGCAAACAATATATCTTCACTCTTTAAAATAAACAAACAACGAAAAAGACGAAAGAAGAACACAAAAAACGACGGCGTTCAGCGTTATTGACTTCAGTAAACAAAAAACAGTTGTGAATTTGAAAATTTAAGAAAGTAATTATTGAAGAAAAGCGTGTTTCAAGTTGACATTTCAACGTTTGTGTTTCGCTGCACGAACGAACCAAAAGTCTATTTGCAAGATAACGTCGTTTGTGTATTTCTAGCTTGACATGCAAGAGATAATTCTGCTACAGACACGCAAGTGTGAAAGCGGTCCTTGCCACATACAGTAGAAACAGAAACGTAAACAACTGTTCTGCTTTTATTTTTGTTCTGTTCTGTTTCTGTTTTTTAGGGTGCTTCATTCAACAGGAACAAAACAGAGGCAGAACTGTTGATTTATTAAATTTTTGGTTGAATTCACAATTTTGTTTGTTTCTAACTGTATTCTTTTTTATTTTTTTTTTAATTATTAATTATATGTTGTTATGCTAGTTCAAAGCTATATTATTATAGGAAGTTCTATGAGAGAAATATTTCACTTAAGATGGAGATACACAAACAACTTCAACGATAAGCTGCATTGTCGACAAACGCAGCATGCAGCGTCAAACTACACAAACGACGTCGAGGTATACAAACGACTTCAACCATATTGACTTCAGTAAACAAAAAACAGCTGTGAATTTGAAAATTTAAGAAAGTAATTATTGCAGAAAACTGTATTAAAAGTTGAATTATTAAAAAAAGGAAGTATGTATTTTTATTATCATGTAATAAATTGAATTGGAATAAGTTTTTAAATAGATAGGAAAGTCTGCCATCAAATTTAACATAAATACTGCAAAGAAATTGCAATTTACCAAAATGTTATTCACCATGCGATCAAGCAGTTCTTTTGGGTCACAACAGCTGTTTTCTGGTTCACAAACTAGTTCTTTTTCCATTCACCAATACTGTTTTCTGTTGAAGTTGTTCGACTTTTTGAGTTGCTGCGTTTGCGAGCAAGCTATGTAACTCGGTCCATATGATTACATACATTTCAACTTTTTTTTTGACGCACGAACGGACCAAAAGCTGGTTTGCAAGAAAACGTCGTTTGTGTATCTCCACCTTTAGTCATCCGGTGATCTGAACAGGAGATGTGACGCTTTAGGGGGAAACTACATAACACGCTTCATGGCTTTGTGGGCTTCTGACGCTTCGGCTTCAAAAGTTGAAATGTATGAAATCGTATGGAGCAAGTTACACAGATTTCGTCATGAAGCGTCAGAAGTCGAAAGCGGATTGACTTTCGACTTTGTGGCTTTGCAAATAACTGTTTTGAGAACCTAATAGCGTGGTTACACTGCTTCAAATTAGGTGTTTAAAAACTAGGTGTATAAACACCTGTTTTTTTTATGCAGTCAGATGTTTTTTGTTTTGGAAATACATACAAAAGGAACGTTTAATTGTGTGAAATTAAAATGGAAATTGTGTGCAAAATACATGGTTAAGAACAATTCGCAGTGTATGCAAATAATTCTTGCAACTTCCTACTTCATTCCTGCTACTTATTTTATTAAAAAGTAAAAATAAAATTACAATTTAAAATTTACTTCTAATTGTTTTGTGCAATGATCAGCTGTTTTATGTTTACCGCGCAACGAAAAAAAAAAAATGTAGAAATTTCCCAACACTGCTGCGGGGCGACCAGTCGACAGTTGTTGAAAATGTAGTTTTTTTTTTCTACAGTTTAAAAACTCCTTCGATTTCTACAACAAGAACCCTCAATTACGTCAGTTTTCCCTGTGGTTGTTTTAAAAAAAAAACAACAGTTTTTTAAACTGTTTCAGAAAAAAAACCTGTTTTTTCCTTAGTTTAACTACGCTATAAAACAACTGTTTTCGAAACAAAAAAGTACATTTTGGTGTTGTAGTGAATAGCAAATACCTGTTATTTGTGAGTGGCAAACAGCATTTAGATTTTAGTAAACGTTTATTTTAAATTATTTACAGGCACAAATGAATAATATGAGGGATTAATATTATTTTTGATTTTTTTCTTATTAAGCATTAGTCATTGTATTTAATGAATAAATATAAAGTTAATATTATTTTACGTTTCATTTTGATTTAATTTTAATTTTTTTTTTAATTAAAACCATCCAATACATCATATAAGTACATATTATTTAGAAACTAAATATTTTATGATTATTATTTTTGCAACTAAAAAAGGAGTGTACAATAAGCGCAATTAAATATTGGAAACATATACTGATATGAATATATATTTCAATTTTGTTATTTCACAACAGATGTTTTTTGTCAGTCACAGTTGACACGTGCAGATCTCTGTAAAAGAAAGAAAGAGAGAAGTCAAAAGTATTTGTTTCTACCTCTTTCGCTAATATACATTGAGCTCTGCTTTAAGGTAGGAATCCACACGTCCACGATTTGATCAAATAGTTGTTGTTGTAATTTGATAAGTTTCCCGTCAACTTCATCCAAATTTTTTCAAATTGAGAATTTTTGTTATTTCTGTTTGAAGCGCAATGAGTGCACACAGCGAATATGCGGACGGCAATAGAAAAAATTGGTGAAGAAAGAGGGTGAAAGGAAAATAAGAAGAAATGCACACAATGAATGTGCCGACGCCAAAACCATATAACATGCATATGTCAATATGTATGTACTTATATATGTATATTTATTTGTTCTTTATATTTTTTTTACATTGAGTGAAAGAAAAAGCAATTTTTTCTAGTACGAATATAACTAACAATGAGTTCAGATAGTGACATTGACGCTGCAATTTTCCTTGCCATTACAATGAAACGAAAAAAGAGGCAATATAAGCGAAAACATAAGATGTGGTGTAAATAATGGTACAAGAAAAGGGCTGTTTTGGGTTATTACAAATAATTAAACATTTTTTTTCTATTCTTTTCTTCAGTATCGTTTTCTTATTTCGCAATGTTGTTTGTTTTTTTCGTTGTATACACACGCACATGTGCCCGCAAAGAAGATTTCATGATTAATGAGAATATTTCGTCATCCACTCATCCACTTCTGTCAAATCAAATCAAGAGAGCAGAACAGATTTCAAAATCAAAACGTTTTGATTTTCGTCCAACATTTGATCCAACGTCAAATCAGCGCCATCCTCACATCAAATCACATCAAACTATTTCTGTCGTCGATGGCGCTGATTTTGCATTTGTATAAATGTTGGACAAAAAACAAAACGTTTTGATTTTCTTCAATCTCTTCTTCTTAATTTTTGCATTTGTGTGAGTATTTACATATGTGTGGATGACGAAATTATTTCATATTTGTGAAACAACTATTTGTGCAAATAATTGTATCGTCGATGACTACCTTAATGCAACCAGTCAGCACTGTTTTTTGGGTTTGATTCTGATTCTGTTCTCTTTTTGCGCAAATGTATTGGATTCCGCTTCTGTTTCTGCTGATGCTGAAAAGCAGGTGACGAAAGAAAACCACAGCAGCTGATGAAAGTGTGCATACATAAGCTGACTGCTGATTTATCATCATGATTATCAGTTCATCCCAGTTAGTTCGATGAAGCATGAAAAAAAAAAGAGAAAATAAAGCGCTAATATTTGAAATATTAAATAATTTGAAATAAAGAATATTACGAAACGTTAATTATTTTTTTAGGGGGTTTCTGAATCTGACTTTTGAATATACCATAAGCTTGCAATACTAATATAAGCAGCTCCGCTGTCTCTAATTCGGCTCATGCACTAGCGATCTGAATAGCAAAACTATCTGTTTATACTCTTCACGTTAGTGAATAGTATTATAAGTTTGTCATGAAGTTTGTAACACACAGAAGGAGACATCGCACACCACATAAACTATATATATTTGTGATCAGCTCGATGAGTCGAGTAAATTTAACCATGTCCGTCTGTCCGTCGGTCCATCTGTCCTTCAGTTCGCAATCTTAGTCCTTCAGTTTTTGAGCTAGAGAGCTGAAATTTTGTACATAGGTTTTTTTTTTACCAAACGCCGAGTTCGTGAATCAGCCGAATCGGTCCACTAGGGGGGGGGGGATTTGAAGGGGGGTGGTACCTCCCATACAAATATTTATATCAAATACTTTTTTCTTTTAATATTATTTATTATTTTTGGTATCTTAATTTTGAACATTTCAAACTTCTCATCGAAAGAAGACAATATAGGGATTTTCATTATTTTTTAATAATTTGTTAAATATTGTTTTTTTAAATTTGTAATTGAAAACATTTTTGTTAGTTTCCATTGTACGACAATATATCGATTTGTGGTCAAAATGTGAAATGCTCTTTTATTTAAAGTTTTCAAAACTAAATGGAATATCGCATTGTAATTTTTTTTTCTTTTCATTTATTTATAAATAAATATTTATTGTCCAAATTCACTGATGAAGACTATTTTTTCTTGACTAATCGAAGTGCCTGGCATGAAATGCATTTTTCTTTAAAGTTTTCATAATAAAATGGAATTTATTTTTATTGTCAATTCTTTCTTTTTGGTTCATTTTATTTATTATTTATAAATAAATACTTATTGTCTAAATTGGCTGATGAAGCCTTTTTTTTTGGTCTTGCGTAATTCTCAATACAGGTTCACAATTGTCTTAGGATATTCGCCTTAGTTGTCTTTTTTGACACCTTTACTCGTAAGAATATTTGTTATCTTTGCTTTTGCAACGTAAGTGGGCTGTTTATTTTTCTTGACCCACGTCTAATCTATTTTTATTTTTTTTTAATTTCGGGAATGTTTGCTTTATAAGCCATTTTGTATTATAAGTTTGTTTTTGACAAACGTGAAGGTTAGACGTGTTTTGTTGTGCTTGGCGATTTTTTGGTATCGAAAAAAAAAAAAAAAAATGGTTTGTATAAAATTTTGTGTGAAAAATAAAAATCAAGTGCCCTTAAGCAAAAAAGGAAAATATCATGTTATAAAAGTGGTACAAGCTCTTCACAGAAAACCGAGAATGTGTCGATGACGGAGGCCGCTCTGGACGCCCCAGAACGTGAACAACCGACGAAAACTTTGAAGCAGTGACGAATCGCCGAATTACTGTTGCTGAGGATGCCTGCATATCGGATGGATCAAGCCATACAACTTTTTTGAATGTTTTGGGCATGAAACGTGTGGCAGTAAAGTTTTGTTACGAAATTGTTAAATTTTGACCAAAAGAACAGTCGCATGAGCATCGCCCAAGAGCTGTTTAATGACGTGAACGACGAATCTGAATCTGTCGAGAAAAAAAAAAACGATTTTTTGTCCATTGACTGCAGATTGCAGTAAATAGCCAAGATAATAAAAAACACGTGTCAATTTTATGTCTTCCAGACCATCAGTTCGGATTCAGAAGATGTCACGGAACCCCAGAGCAGTGTCACCGAGTTTTATAACAAATTATCAATACCTTCGAACGTGGTGAGTATTGCTCTGACGCTTTCCTTGATGTCCGACGAGCTTTCGACAGAGTCTTGAGAAACGAGAAACTCTCAATAGTAACATTATGCGTATGAGACTGCTCTATTAGGGAGCGACAGCGACCCGGCTATAGCCTCAGCTCTCCTGCAAAATCAATTGGGCCTCATGGGGCTTTGAAAAGATGGAACATCTCCGTCAATGCAGAGAAATACAAGCATGTTACATTCACCCTGAACCGCTCAATGTGCCCTACCGTTTTCTTCAACGGTGACGCCATTGCGCCACTGTGAAGTACTTGGCTGACACTAGACAGACGTCTCACCTGGCTACCTCATATTTCTACTAAACGAAGGCAGTTGGACCTGAAACTTCGCACAATGAGCTGGCTCTTCAGGTCAAACTCGAATCTCAACCTGCGAAATAAGTTGTTACTGTACAAGGCCATTCTGAAACCGGTTTGGATTTACGGTATACAGCTTTGGGGCACTGTATCCAACTCAAACCTGGAAATACATTGAGGTTTCAGTCCAAGCTACTTCCTCCTCCTCCTAGGATTGTGGTAGAGATCTGCAGATACCAAGAATAAAAAAAGATAACGTGAAGCAGGTCCATAGACACTTAATTAGGTTGAAGGCCCATGCCAATCACCTGGTAATAAACTTGTTGAACAACAGCAGCCTAATGCGACGCGTGAAAAGCCAACACTTATTAGATCTCCCATCCCGCATGAGTGATTAACTTATTTGAAACCTGCTTAAAGTTACTAACATCTTACGATAAAATTCGCTGGTTGTCGTCGGACTACAAAAAAAAAAAAACAACTTTTATGTCTGTCAGAAACAAAGTACAAAAGCCAATTGTCTTATAATGCCAACATATGTAAGTTAGAGACATGTGTACCAACCAACATATCGAAAAGAAAAGAACAAACAAAATCAATAACACGTGGACAGGAAAAATAAAAATTTATTTTACTTTTTGAAAATGCCACGTATTTTAAATATGTAAAAACAATTTGAAACCAGTACAATAATTTTGTCTGCATTGTAAAATTCTCTTTATTTAATGTTTAAAATGTCCATAATATAATTAATTATATTCTTATTGCCAATTCTTTTTTTTTCATTTATTATTTATAAATTTACAATATATATAAATACTTACACTATAGAAAAATGTCTATGTATACTAGATATCTGGGCAGACGTTGTCCTGCTTCTCTCTCCCAAAAAATTTATGGATATTGCTTGGTTTGCTGTAAAATTTCTTTCATTGCAATGCAATATACTTACGTAGTACATTACATTTTTTGTTTTGTTGTCTGGTGTGTAAACGAACAAAGATGATGGTTTTCGGATAGACATATAAATATTTCCAGTGACTTACCAAATGAACAACAATGCACACCTCTTTTAATTTATTCGCAACAAACTGGAATATATTGCGCAGCACTTGAAATACTTTTGTCAATTATTAATATTGTCACAATTATCTGATATGATTATCCACATTATCCCTGTTTGTACTTTTAATTAACGAGATTACAGCTCTATTTCGAGAAAATGCCTGTAGATTGTAAAGCGAATATACGCAATTTGAAGCACGTATCTAATGTTATGGTAAAAAATAATTATTACGAGGCCTTCTATTTTTATTTCTGACCTAATAATGAAAAAATAATTATTTATGATTGAAATATTGGTTTTATTGTTTTTCTAAATATTCTTCATGAAAATCCATACACTTTTGCATACGTTTGATTAAATTTTCAAAGCACTTTTTCCACTCCGATTGAGGCAACTCCGAAAAATGATTTTTGAATGCATCAACCGCTTCTTCGGGTGTCGAAAACCGTTTAACACATAATTTATTTTTAATGTGTGAGAATAAAAAAAAATCATTAGGACTGTACGGCGGATGATCCATTAAATTGATGTTTTGATCGGTCTAAAGTTCCTTTGTTTGATTTGATGTGTGGGAGCTCGAATTGTCGTGATGAATAATAATTTCACTTTTTTTCTGCTATTTTCGAATTTCTCCGATGCCGTGTACCATTCAGATTTGACCGTCCTGCGTTGTTCTAACGCCACTGTCGTCACTTGACAGGCAATGACGAAGTGCTTTTTCCGCGAACAACTTTTGTTGAATTTCGCTCCGCTTTGAAGACCCACACAGTCGGTTGCTGTTTTGTTTTGGGTCATATGCACAGATCCATGATGATCGTGTAGAAGTTATACACAGTTATACTTTTGATGCACCTTGAACGTATTTTTTCAACATTACCTTGCACCGATCGATACGAGCCTTCTTTTGAGCGTTTGCCAGATAATGCGGGATCCAATGCTTAAAATTTTTTTTTTTAAGGTCAAATGATCATGTAATTGATTATTGATGCTTGTCATACTAAAGCCCAAAGATGCCTCAATCTCACGGTATGTCACATGACGATCTTCCAATTATTAATTTACGCACTGCATCGATATTTTCTGACAAATCAACCGTTTTTGAACTTAGTGTTACCAAGTCTAGAAATATAAATAGCAGCCCTCGTATAAAATTTTAGCTATTATTGTTAATGTCGTTCGCGATATGTAGTTCATCGTATGCGAATTTTTGGCAAAATTAAAATGTTATTTACCACATCACTCAATAAGTCACTAGTCTGGCACGTACTTACTATATTTATTTCCTGTAAATAACTACTTACATAGAAGAAAGGATTATAAAAAATAATCGTAAAAGAATAAAGGAAAAAACTAAATAAATATAAATAAATATTTTTCCTTTGTCTTAATTGTGTGAGCACATGCGGTAATACTATTGATAGACATGTGTCATTTCTAGACAGTATCAACTTTCAACCAAAGGACAAGACATTCTGACAATTAGTTTTCAGGTTACAGTGGTTTTAGTGTTTTTCAACACAATGCTGCTGAAACCAAATAGTGACTTTCCATTCGTTATTGTGACTATGCACCAGAGAAATTGAATAATATTGATTGGTTCACTGAATTTAAACGTGGTCGTACAAATACCGAATAAAGTGAACGCTATGGTTGCCCAAAGTAGTCAGTTGTTCCGGAAAATATTAAAAAATACATATGTATTACTTGTCGTCCATATATTTCTGGACAAACTAATCTTTTTGTTTTTGATCTTTCAAGTCTTATTGTCATAAACTGATATACGATGTTGGGTTACTGGCTCATTGGCTAGTGCGCCAAGCTGACATCCTAGAGTCGTGAGTTCGATGCTCATTCAATCCTTCCTTTCTAACTATCCCCCTAAGCTGAAGGCATTTGTCGCTATTGCTCATATTAATAACTAAATTATAATTTGTAATTATAATCTTAGTTCTATATACCTACTAGAGATCTGCGTGGCTTCGCTCACAATTGAAGTCCAATAGAATAAACTCGAATTGAATTGAAATGAGTGAGAGAGAGGCACACAATGAATGAGTGTGAATGCGGGTGTGATTTTTGAGTTTGACCGCAGTCGGCATTCTGAGAAATGAGTTAGAATGAATTAGCGTGCAAAATGAAATGAAAACTTCGTCATAGCTGAAGACATTTGAATTACTCAAATTATTGTATGCTCACTTTATGTATTCTTTCATTTCTTTTTTGTTGTTTTCTTTCTTCTTTTCCTTACGCACAGCAAAACAACAACAACTCTTTGTTCTTTTGCAAAAAAAAAAAAAAATGAAGTCATTCGAATTAACTCGAAAACAACCTCTTATTCTCAATCATTCAATTCATCCATCACTAATCTTTCGAAGTCTCAGGAATATTGACGATATTGTTTCATTTTTATTCTCAATTGAAGCAACAAACTTTTGTGTAATGGAAAAAAAATGAATTTTATGTGCTCATCAATAATTATTTTTTTTCGTAAAAAACCATCGCCGAAACTAAGGAAATGCTTGATATATTTTATGGGGCTTGCATTATCAATTTCAATGGCTAAGAAAGGTTAAGGAGGGTCAGACGTCCAAATGTCATGGCGACAGTTTTTTTTTGGATGCACATGGTGTCATTGACTTCGATCACCTTGAAAATGGTAAAGCAATCAGATTCCACATTCATTTGAGTAAAAACGACACACACATTTGGCGAAGAAAAAGTGATCTTCCACCATGATAATGCATGGGTGCAATGGTTTGTAGTTGCTATGGCAAATACCTTAATTGGATTACGAACTGCTACCCCATCCACTATATTATTCAGATTTAGCCATCTGTTACTATTTCCTGTTTTGAAGCCTGAAGGAATGGCTCGGCTGTGAGAGATTAGGGTCGAATGAAGAGGTTGTAACTTAGAAAAAATGTCTATTTTGAAAATCTTAAGGAAATCAGTTTTCTTCTAAGGACTTATTGATCGACCCACGTAGATTTGGAAACATTTTGGTGTCGTATAATTTTAATAAGTACTTCTGGATATATATGCACTTTGTACATATAAAACTTTTATCATTTCTAATCAATCAGTGACAATTTATTTACTAATTTTATCAAAAGGACAGAAAGCTGCTATAAATGTCATAAAACATTGTCTTAAAAATTACAATTTCTCGATGAGATTAGTTAGGATGTCAAAGATGAGTACTTAAGCTTCAGTGAATAGCAATTAATGTTCTGTTTTATTTCATATTTCAGTAAATCAAAAATTAGCTTTTCTCCTTGATGTTATCTTGCTTCATTATGAGATTTGCATAATTGAGTCAAGAAAGGATAAATAAATATTAATTTAAAGTGTCGTGCATTTGTCTTGTTTCCTTGGTATTCTATTCTTGTTTATTATTATTTTCTTTCTTACCTCATTTGCTATTGTTTTGTGAATTTATGCATTTGTTTTATGCATTATTCTCCTTGGCTGTTGTTATATTTAGTTCTTGCTTTTGGTGTTGAAGTTAGTAGTAGTAAATGTCTAAAGTTTTACTTCAACATTTAGAATTTTCTTTATTTGAGATGTTTTTTTAATTGCGTTTTTCTTTTGTGATTTTAATGAAATTTTTAATTGCATGGATTAAATTGCAAAACCCTAAGCTCTAAAGTCATTTTGGTTATCGCCCTTCTCAAACTATTGTAGTTCCTATTACAATTCTTGGGGTTACTCACTTTGAGTCATTTGGTTTTGTTTTCCTTTTTCCTTAGCAAAATCTACGAGTTAAAATAAGTTTCAATGGATTTTTTGTTGTAATTGTTTTAGTTGTTTTCTTGAACTGAACTTCTTAGCCAAGTCACATTTATCTTCTGGCAAGTTACCCCAAACGCACGTTCTCGCATATGTAGATACTCGCACATACTTACATACATATACTCGTACTAACTGGTTGAGTAACTTTGGTGGCCTCCTCATGCCACAAAACTATTTGCAAGACAAAACAGGAGAACAACAAAAAACAAGAAGAAGAAGTTGAAGAAGAAGAGAAATAAAGTAAGAAAAATAGAAACCTTGGCACTGCTTTGCACTTGGCTTTAAGTCATATTCACGTCACTCGTTGCCTTGTCCGTATCCGGTGTATGATGGCGGAAACCACGAAAGCATAAGAAGACAAACGTACAAATCTTCTTCATCTTAACATTTTCCCATTGTTGTTAGTTGCCACATTTTGTTGTATGTTGTCTATGAATGCCTTGTTGCACAGTCATATGCGAATAGAAATAATGGCTACGAAATGCATAAATAAAGGATGTTGCTTCTTTTGGATGCGTTCATGTTTCCTGCTATGAATGCAAACGTCAACATAAAAATAGATATACATATTTACATAGATATACTCGTAAGACATCGTAAATGTCCTTCAATGACAGAAAGTAAGTTTAAAAATGATATACAAATGTCTAAAAGAATTTTTCGTGATTATCTTTATGTTTTAGCTGCCATTGCCAAATGTCATTTTTAGTGTAAGCCAAAATCCTTGTCACATTTATAGCCCATTCAAGACACGCCTTTTAAATACTTATACGTATGTACATACAACATATTCGCACAATTTGCGGACGCTACCGTGCGACAATAATTACTTTGCGGTACCGTTTCTTGTCGCATCCTCAATTTGATATATTGAAATGACGATCGTCACTATCATCATCAACATCGTCGTCATCCTTAGTACCCTTGTGTGCATGGCATTCCTTTGCTTTTTTGATATGTGTATACTAATAGCCTACGCCAGTGGTTCCATAATTTTTTAAAGGGTTGAACAAAACAATCACATCACCAACTTTTGAAGATTTAAAAAAAAAAAAAAAAAAGAGAAATAATAAGAAGAATTTAAAATTAAGAAGAAAAAGAAAATTTACTCTGCTGGCCTGAAGTTCTTAAATTCTTTATAAGTAAAATTAAGTATAAAATTGTAAACAAAGATTTAATCGATAAAATCAGACGAAAGCAGGATATTTGAGGCTCACATCCAAGGTTCTTGCCATAAGGCTTATGCTAGACTCTAGTTAGTATACTCATCGAGACCTTTCTTGCTGGGATCCTGAGTCGTAGAAAGCTAACATAATGTACCAATTTCTCATTAATTTATACTTTTCAAAAAGTTACGGAAAGTTTTTTGAATTGATGGTAAGTAAACTTAAGTTATTATTTGTTAATCAATGAAAAGATCGCCATCCCCGACCTATGAGATTATTAAGGAAATGCTGAGTTTTTATTTATATTGCTCACGAAAAATTGGTATTCAAAAGGGTTCCAACTACATAAGTTTAAGAACTGCTGGACCTTGACTATCTCTTTCACTAGTCATTGTGTATTTGCCTTATATTCCGTTACATATTTTGCCTGTGCTTTGTTATTGTTATGACTGACGGTCTGTCCGTCCGTCCGTCTATCAAGTAAGTGAATGAATGACTGACTAGGTGAGCAAGTGAGTGAGTGAATTCTCGTTTTGTACTCATCTGTTGCGGTTACTCTTTTAGGCACCATAAAATGTCGTGAAACTGTCAACATGACAGTCAGTGAGATTTTTAAAAGGCAAAATCACTCAGACAATGAAGGCAAGGAGGCAGGCAAGTATGTTTCCTTCACAAGGACCAAATGTTATTTTCGAATATTATTTTAGAGGCGTCAAGTTAAAGATTAGACAGATTTTTTATGTTTTACGCACAACCACTTTGTTTCACTCTCATATCTGTGACGACGATGCGTAAAGGAAGAACAAAGCCGCAGAAATAAATTAACGTAACGTAACGTAAAAAGCTACGCCAACACCAAAATTATTGTAAGCAAGCGAACGTCCTTCATGTGACTTCTCTTCATCGCGTACTCTTCTTTCCTTCTCTCTTAAGTACCTACCGACTGACTACATTAACCAGAAAAGCTCGGTATCTTGAACAATTTTATAGCCCATTTTGTTGATGTAAGACGATGCCACTCCTTTACTTTCTCTTCTCTCTTCACCTTTCTTCCCTTCCCTTCCATCGTATGACAACTGCTACATCATTTGTGGTTTCGAAAGGTTTTTAAGTAAAATCCCCATTTTTCTTTTGCTTTTTGCGTGACGCGTTTAATTGCTTTGCGCATTCACCCACGCCGGGACATGCACATGATTGTACAAACAACCACATCATTAACATTATTATCATCATCATCATGATGTTCTCAATCATAGTCATCATTATCATTCTAATGAACTTCATTATTATCATTAATATCCTCGTCGCCATTTTCTAATTTGTTTACATTCATTGCTTCTTTGTTTGTTCGCCTTTGGTCGTCGTCGTCATTTTGTTTTCGGACGCGTTGTAACGCATAAATTATGAGTGAGTTCATGTATCCTGTTCTAACCTAGTATTTCTTTCCTTCCTGTATTTTGTTGTCTATCCATCCGTCCCTATTTTTAAAGAATAGACAATTTTCTGTTCTCTTCCTGTAAAAAAGTATTTCAATTATATTTGCTGCATATAACTTAATAAAAGTTGCCCCTTGAACCCCCAGTGCAATGCATTACTCCTCTCTCCTCTCCTGCTGTCTATCAATTATGATTCATGGCAACTTCCTATTGTTGAACTTCATCCATCCAACTTATCCAACCTTATCTCAGTTCTTTCTGTCATTTGGCATTTTATAGACTTGCAACTGAGTGGAACTGATAATTTGTAAATCTTTGCCTCAATGACTATGACTGGATGCCGCGAAGATGGGGAGTGAGTGATGCTTCTACAAAAGTTTGTTAACTTTAAATGCTCTTTTTGCTGAGTTTTTTTTTAGTATTATTTTTTGTTATCTTCAGAAACTTCTCTAACCTTGGAACTCCCCTTATTTGGCGCTGCCTTGGCAAAGACAAAAAAAATGTTCTTGGAGATTTGACAGCATGCGAATTTTATTCGAATTAAGTTTTAAAATGTGAAATGTTTTTATTAGGGAATGAGAGCAGGAAGATTTTCAAACGTTTGAAAGGAGTAGGAGAGTGTAGAAAGAAATACGGTTGCACATCGACTATTCTTATTTTTCGGGATTACTAGACTTTACAGCCTGAGGCAATGTGTCTTTTGTACTCTATTGTCCTGATGCCATACAGAAGTAAAATTTATGAAATCACAAATAAACAAGGGAAGTCATTGAGTAAAATCATCTACTCGGTAACCTTGGTAAACGATATAATCGGTTGATGGAGTTCTGTTGAATTGAACTTTAACTGTACTTTGAAAAGGTATCTGCATTCTTTCAAATTTGGCTTTTATTTCACTTAAATTTTGTCAAATTTTCACTTTAATGTTGTGATTTACCAGCAAACTTTATCGCCCTCCAAACAGATATTTTCTATCTTTCACTGGAGTCACATTTACTTGCATATTTTTAGGCATTTATTGCAGTTTTTAGTGTGCACCTGAGATTCTTCAATTGTGTTTCTCGCTGCTCTCTTGTGACTTTTTGAAGTCGCCGTTTGCCATTCATTCGCTTTAACACCTTTTGATGTGGCTCTGCCATCCGGTGAGTCAACTAGCATAGTGCAAAGTCAGCTGCCAATTTTCACCCAAAACAAAAACAGAAATAGAAACTGAAAAAGAAAAAGAAAATTGAGTAAAAAAGAACTTCAATTGCGCTTGGTCAGTTTTTTGCTAATGAAAAGCGTTAAAAGTTTTTATGCTACTGACGGTGTTAGCTTCTTCTTCTCACCTCTCCTCTCTACCATCCACCAACTTTCAACTTAAGTCTCTGCCATTGGTTTTCGTTGGGTTTACGATTGAAGGATTTCTGTCTCTCCCTCCGTCACTTACCTGGTTAACTGGTTCTGTGTCTATTTGCTCCAGTCAATGAAAGAAAGTGTGTGCGCTAAGTAGAAGTTTATTTTTATATTTTTGCTTCTTCTACTCATTGGCGGTCTTTAAGCCTTAGGTGACACGGGGCGGTAAAACTAATGGAGATCGCCAGTTGGCTCAGAAATGTATGATTATTAATTTAAATTGAAGGCAGAACAAACTATTTCGTGGAACTATTTTTTGTTAGTGCACCTTCGATGGAATGAATAGGTAATATCACTTAAATTTGACGTTTATAATGAATATAATCGCGCATCGGAGACCTCATAAAACGTGACAAGGAGAATTGGTTTAGATATGTCCATCTGTGCATATGCATGCGCTTTCAGAGTTCTTGAGCTAAAGTTTTGTACTGACATATCTTTGTTATTATCATAAGCAGTTGGGGTGATACAGTTCCGAGTTTTCCGATTACTGGAGAAGGTAGTTCCTTTAAAAAATTCTATTAAAAATCATGATTATTGTCTATTCTTCAGAATTTGGAGGGCTAATGAATACCTTTGATTTTATTTGGGACTTCTTCACATTTGGAAGCCCTCTGTACCGGAGTCGGGCCTGCAGACAGTCTATTTAGGTTTTTGTTGTTTCACCTTCCGTTTTTGTTGTTATTCGCGAGTTTTCGTTTCATTTTTGTTTTTTAATGGTAGTTTGCCTTGCCCGGGCACAAAAATACAAATTCACCAACCTGCAAAAGTTGTTAAAGTTTTTACGAATCTTGTTTTTTTCGTTTTTTCTTTAGTAAAAAAAAAAGGAAAACTTTTCACTTCCTGGTGGTTTAGTTGTTTTTGTTTTTGTTATTGTATTAGATGTTGTTGTTTTTGCAATAAAAAGAAGTATTGCACGGCATTCGGCCTTTTGTGGTCATTGTCATGAGTCTCGCCTTAAAAGTTTGTTCGAATCTTTCTAGGCAAGAACCCAACTTCCAACTTTTGCTTACTTAAACCACCTCCAACTTCCGTTGTTAACCTTTTATTTGTGCAAATTATTCGTTTTCGTTTTATTTCTCTTTTTGTTTTTTTTTTTTCTTTATATTTTCATTTTCATTTTACTTTTTTGTTTTGTTTTGTTTTATTTTATTTGTTTGTTTCTTCTTACATTAACATAGCGCATCGAACTAATTGAAAGCCCTTCACGTTCAGATTGTTGCTTTGGATCAGTGAATGGAAGAAACTCTACTCTATTCTACTCTACTTTCCTACCTTAGTTAGGTTGGTTGCTGCTGAAATTGAAGGAGTTTGGAATTTTAGATTCAGTAGCATTTTAACTTGTTCCAAGGCACAAAAGTTTCGTTGCGCTTATTTTCAACTTTTCTCGCTTTCCTCTTACTCAACTTTTCTCGTACTTTACTTTGCCTTGTTTTTATTTCTTTTATTTAATTCTCGCGTATTTGGTTAAATCAACTCAAAAAGTGCGACGAAACAGTTTTGCTATGGGAAAGAAGGAAGGAGTATAGACACCGTCCTCGTCGCCATCGTCGTCATGTGGCTTTTATTTGAGTATGAGAATTGTTGAGTCTATGCGCCTGTAAGTATGCAATACGCGTCTTAGTTTTGTCATCGTTAAAGAAGTCGCGTTGCGCATAAAGGCGTAAAAGACGCTTTGTTAACGGAAAAACTTGTGAAATGAAAATTTCTTTATTTTTTTTTTTTATTACTGTTGTTGTCGTTGTTGTTCTTAGTGCTGTTTCTGCTTCTTGGCTAAATCAGAATTTATATTGTGCTCGCTAATAATGTACAGTGGTGTAAAGTTAAGATAGAAGAGGATAGAATAAAAGGCTAGTTAGTTCGTGATAGATTTAACTGACAAGCCCACCATCTCTTGAAAGCAACAAAAAAAGGGAAGTTTTTCAGACTACAGGTCTTGAAATAAATTGGTAATAGAGGATAGGGAATAGAGACTAAAGACTAGAGACTAAAGACTAAGGGCTAAGGACTAAAGACTAGAGACTAGAGACTGGATTAAAATAGAATAGAATATAGGATAGATTAGGATAGAAAGAAATCCACATCATGTACGGTTTGATACTTTCCAATATCTCATATCTCTCTATTTTATCAAAATAAAATAAAAGTCATCACTTACATGTACTCTTAATAAGACGTGTTATTTAAACGGGAAAATGCTTAAAGGTTGCAAAAGATTTACTCCCTCATAATTTTTTTTTTTGCATCGCTGAATAAATCATATGATTTTTATTTTTTCCATACATGTCTTCTACTGACCGATTCGATAGGAGATTATATGCAAAATTTCTTATGCGCTGTAGTCGACTATTCTTTGCTATCAACATTGTTTTGAACCCTCCTCTCTCTCTCTCTCTCTATCTCTATCACCCTTTCTCCGACTCACTTAACTTGTGTCACACAACAACGAAATGAAATCTTTTGCTTATGAGTTTTGTTTCGTTTTCTTTTTCAATGATACTTTTTTGGTGACAGATCGATCAAAACGTTTTTTGCAAATATTCTTGCTCAGAGATAGTTTTTTTTCTCATTGAGAAACAAGAAGACGATGACTTTTAAACAAATAAAATTTAAAAGAAAAATATTTTGCTCTGTGGGGGAGAGTTTCTTTTTAAATTTTTTCACTCCTTCTCCGAGCAGACCACATTGAAAATAAAGGTTGATTATTATTTGCAAATTCTGCTTTTCATGTTTGAGCCACTGTGCCTCGTCTTAGCATTAAAATGCCGAATTCGGTTTTATTTAATCTTTCCCTTTCCCTTCGTTTTTTGATTTTCTTTTTCTTATATTTTAGATTATTTTTTCTTGCTGTATTTTTCCATTAAGACAACGATTCAAGAGACTTGATCATGTTTCTTCTTACTTTCGGAAATTAAAAAATAAAATTGAAATTGTCTTTGTTTTGGACTTAACTTTTTCATTGTGTATTAGTCCCTACTCCAGTTGTATGCACCTATATTTTTTTTCCTAAATCTAATTCAAAATTGCTTTTGTTGTTACCGCAAACCAAATGCCAAACACAAAACCAAAAGTAATAAAAAAACATGAAAAGTAATCAAGCTCGAAAAAGGACTCGACTAGCAGGTTTTTACCTGTTTCAACTGATTTTCAGTAAGTTCACTAGTTTGGAACTGGGACGACGAGTGGTGGAAAGTCAGAGGTGTGGAAAGCGAATCAACAAGAAATCTAATAAAAACATTGCTATTATAATTTTTGTTTTATGTTAATATAAAGTTAGGAAAATGCTAAAAAATAGAAAAAAATAATACAAATAAAGAGAAAGGAGAAGGAGAAATGGAAAGTATGAAAAGTTAAATGGGTTCAACAAAAGATGGTTGCCTTTTTATATTGCAATAAAATCGGGAATGCAATACAGTGAAGTGCTGGGTAAAAAGTGTTAAAAAAAAATCATTAGAAATGAGGAAATAAAAGCAAAAACAACAAAATTGAGTATAAAAAAATGTGAAAAAAGAAAATGCAAAAAAGCGCGTTAAAATCTCGGCATAGGCGAAGGATGAGATAGAAATAAGGATAAAGTTTGCCGCGTTACTAAATGAGCGACCAGGATCACGCCCTGGGGAGAAACAAACAACAATAGTAGCATGAGATGTAGGTACAGCAGAACATGGAACTAAAGCAGCAGCATCAGCATCAGCATCAGTATCATCAACATTATGAGCAATTCTAGTCAAGACCAGACAATTCCAACGTATGGCTGCTGTTCTGAATATTGCTTCGATCTTGTTGTAAATAAGTATGTACGAGTATATGCAAGGAGTATCTACTACACGAAGTAATTGTTGTTGCCATTGAGTTTCCGGCGCCTGAGGCAATTCAAATTTAAAGCGTATTATTTTTCTCATGCCACTGAAATGCTCCTTCCATTTTTAACTGCCTGATTTTAGATACATACTACATACATTCATTTGCTATGGATTCATGTACTTTAACTCAAAGTTTGAGCTCAAATAGATTCACGTGAGTTTCATCATTATGAAAATATGTAGAATCAAAGAAGGATGATGATGGGAAAAATATAACCAAAGACTTCAGAACCCATTTTGCATATGCATGAGTTCCTACAGTTCAAAATGATGTTTTGCAATTTTTGTTTGATTCTGAAAAGCTTTTGTGGCAACTAAACTGCAATCGCAGTAAAGAACAAAAGACAATAAGCGAAGGTCGGTTGGAGTTCGGTCGGGTCGAGTCGAGTCAGGCCATGCTAAGGAGTTTAGAAGCGCCTAGGGTGCGAAATATGCATATAATGGTGTCGACGAAATTTGCATAAAATGGCATGTAAACAAAAAAACCGAGCACAGCTTCTCCGGCGCTAGAAGAATGTGAGCCACTTCCTGCTTTTCCTACTTTTCCCATTTCCTATTGTTTAATACTTAAAACTTAAAATAGCTAAATATTAAAAAGGACAAAATAATATTATGCAAAGCTTAAGTTAATAATGTCAGTAGAGAATGACAATGGTTACTTGTGTCTTTCAACAAGGTCAAAGATAAAGTATTTAACCACTCTAGAAACTGAGTTTACTTAAATGAAATACAGTTGAACTTCCATTACTCGAATCACTGTAATGATGACATCAACCACAAATTTTAACACTAGGGAATGTGATGAAATACAATACAAATATTGATTTGGTCGAATGTTTACATCTTTAAATATATTTTGTATGAAAAGAGTATCTAAATTGTGAAAGGTTTTATTATGACCAGCGGAACCCGCGGCCGACACAATCGACCGCATTCTAGAAAAAACATATGGTTTTTTTTAAGTGCTAATAACTTCTCTGTTAACAATGTTCTTTGTAAAAACTCTACTAGCACGTGATAAATGGCCGTGATCTGATGTCTCAGAAATATAAAATCGCAATACAATTGTCCGTGATTGAATACCGGTAGTCTTTATAAAATTCCTACTTTTTGAAACGTTTGAGCTCGGGATTAATTTATAGTCATCGCAAAAAGTGTTCCCGAATAAGTGGTCGTTGAAGTATTACGTAAGCTGATTTAAGGGCGGGAAGATATTATAAAACTTACGTAAGATAAAGAAATTACAAAATAGTGAACATTTTTAAAATGAAAGTTTTGGAAAAATTCTTACGAGGAGGTCACGATTTTCTTATTTTTGCTTATACAGGGGAGTGGGTGGTGGTCTAAAATCATTGCAAGTTTGCTAACGTAATACTTGAACGACCCCTATGTCAAATGAATACGGGGAATTACGCTCTACACCTTCCGTTAACTAATGTTTTTCCTGTATTTAAATTTCGTATATATTAATAATTAATAATAAAATACAGTTTTCTTTTAAAAACAATTTATGAGGAGGCAGACCACTAACTGATAAATTCTTTAACAACCTTTTCATACTTAAACCTCTGGACCGATTTTGATAAACACATAGTGAAGAATATCTTTCAATTGGTATATTTCTTTAAAAAATCATTCAGTGGCTAAAGCAGGAAAAGGAACATAAAATATGTCTCCACCGTTTAATTATATAGATTATCAGGTGTCTGTTGAGTAAAGTTTTTATTCAAACCATCATTACCACTTTTAACATTACTTGAAATTATTTTTTTTAGTTCTGTGTCATATAAAAGAAAATCGGTAGTGCAAATCATATTGTTCGCTTCAATATAATCAAGATTGGAATGGGAAGTTATTAAGGGTTTCAATGTTATGTAGATTGACGATTGTCTTGTAACCCATGCTTTTGGTATTTGATTGATGCAATCAATAATGTTGTTCATATAGCGCGATACTTTTTATATGAATCTTCTATAAAATTTATTCTTCATGTCAAAATTTCAAATATTAAAAAATTTGAAACGGAAAATCATTACCAACTCTATCTTTAGGCTAAGTGATCTATATAGAACACTAATAGAAAACTAAGAGATAAACATTTGAAGATAAGAGAAATAAAAGTAACACAATATTATCGGTGTTCACTGCATTATCTGGGACGTCACACAAGGAAGGGGCGGTGGTTTTAAGGGTTGTAAAAATCATGAAATTTGTGTGACGTAATATGTGGATGACCTCTAATCTGGAATGAAACCAAAATATCGACTTATGAATGCAAGTGCATTCTTTTTAATTATATTTAATTTTTTTTTCTACTGTTTATACCAAGGTGCGTTGAGAATGTTTCGAAAAAGTTTGTTTTGTTAGCGTTGTATAATTTCAATGTTTAAATATTTGTAGAACCCCAAAGATGCATGGCATATGTCCAAACTGGTTTCAACATTACTTTATAGAGCAGTACCTCATTTTCAAAACTCAACTCTGAATAGGCAACAAGAAGCCAATACATCCTGAGTATTTTTAATGCAAGCTGGGTATTTTTCGCTTTAAGATATGCTTTCTACGTTAAGCTGGATCTTGTGACTCGACTCTCTTCAGAGCGTGAATGTGATTTGGATAGATTTTCGGGCGTTGACTTCTATTTTCCAAATTTGGAAGCCAAACCTCTAACAAGATAGGCTGTTACTTCACTGAAATCATCAGAGACTGACTTATTGGCAGTAAATATAGTTTATAGCACAGGGGCTTGTACACTTCCTTGTGATAGGCCTGCATTAATTTTCTCTCTAAATACTAATACAACTTGATTCAATTTGAGTTATAGAAAATTTGAGTTACAGTTAAAGTTCGAATTAAGGAATTTCACCTCTATTATGATAATATGTACTTACATATATTTAACTGTATAACTCAATACATCGATTGTGAATGCAATAAAAGCTAATAGGTCAACGATCAAAGTAAACAAAAGAAAAAATGTGAAAATTTTACTTTTACACGTTTAGCATGATGCAAGTTGTGCGCAGCTTTTTGTCTTGGTATTTATTTTGAAAGGTGAATTGTTGCTCGTTTTAATACTCCAAACGATTATTCAAGCTTTGAATGATGTTGAATGCTATCCTGAAGTACTATTTTAACAAAGCAACAACGACTTCGATGTCAGTCATGGGTTGCTCTATAAATAAATCTATGTCAAGAGAGGGAGATAGTAGTAGGTGAAAACTTGTAGAAGATTCTTAGCTGCGAAAGTTTATTTAATCTGGTAACATCAACAGCAAACTCAAAATAGACAACTGACTGACTGTAAGCCAACTTCAGTTTGTGTTAGCCTCGAAATTCATTAGGAAACAACGCTTCAAGTCAATGTGAAACTGATAACTCGATGTCTGCAGCTTAAGGTAGAAAAGAAGAAACCTTTATTGAAGATGGCTCATGAATTCAACTGTTGTCTAAAACGTATGCTAGAGAAGATAAATGTGCATACCCTCTTATGTATATCGTACATAGGAAGTCTAACATGGTGGAAATCTCTTCAGCATGAGCGCTCGAATCTTCCGGTAACCGTGTTGCCTTAAGTTGCCTTAATTTTGTTGTTGCTTCTATTCTAAACTTTAACTTCTTTACTTCTTTATTTTGTTGTTTTTTTTTTGAGTTCAAAGTCAAAGCTACTCATGGCAACATTTAATCATCAAAATGCATATCGAGTATATGCAATGAAATTCTTCTAATGGAAATTTTATGAACCATTTTCAGTTTCATAAATTCAAAATGGTTGCGAATGAATGTTTCTTGTATAAGTATAAAGTTCAACATGACTGTGTTAGTCAGTTGATGATTATGAAGTGAGTTGTATATTGAGATGCTTTCGATTATAAAGTATTCACAAAGAATGTAGTACTATAGTTTGAGTATTTGAACATTTTACTTATCAAGATCAAGAGAGAAGAAGTTCCCCAGTATTTGTTTGTTAAAAGTGAATTTTCGAATTCTTAAGGAAAGTTGTTTGAAAGTTTAAAAATTAATGATGTCTGGTTGCTCATTGCAATCAGCAAGCAAAAGAAGCTGAAACACAAATAAATTACGCATACGACATGAATGATGGCCAAAAGGGTGAGCAAACAAGGTGAAGCGAGATCATGGAAGTAAGTCAAGTGATTGGTCCAAGTTACTAACTCAAGGAAGTGAGGCAAAGGCAATGAGTATGTATTACTATATCAGAGTGTGTATGAGTCTGAGAAGTAAGTCAACTCAGTTGAGTACGCCAACTTAGTTAAAGAAGAAGTGAACAAAATGACTGAATGAAAGCGCCACGCGTTGCTGAGCTAATTAACTTCGATTTTAATGAAAAACGAGCAACAATTTGCGCAACTACAGGGACTCACAGAGCTTGGTTAAGGTCGTAAAGGCAGAATGGCAGTCAGACTGGCAGGCAGACTCTCCCGAGTCAATGGGCTGAATATAAATGTGTGCTTTTTCTTTTTTGTAGAACTTCATTCCACACACACACACTAGTACACTAGCACACAAACACTCAAACACACAGATTCACAAAGGACACACTGATGTTGCCTGAACTAAACTGACTTTCTGATTGTTCTCACACACTCTGATGGTTGGGGTACACTGAGTTTTGGCCATAATGTCCTTGTTGCTGTAGTCGTTGTCGTCGTCGTCGTCGTTGACGGCACTATGAGTGCGCCCAACGGAGTTGTTAAATTAATGTCTGCCCATAAGTTTTACACGAAATTCAATTTTTCGCCAAAAGCCAGCGAAAAAGGACATATGACAAAGGCGACTGCTACAATGGTGAAGATGAGGACGGCGAAGGTGACGAAGACGACTATAAATAGCACACAGGAGAGCGCTCAGCGCTACACTTGAGTAGTTGTCCGGCTTCATTCATTCATTCATTCGCCAAACATAAAAATAGTAAAAGGAAACAAAAGGTCGAAGAAAGGATATGAAATTTTAAAGTCAGAAAAATTTCTGAAAAATATCAAAAAAGCATAAAACTTCCTTCCTTGCCTGCCTACATAGTACAATATTTTTTCTGAAAGTCTTTTATATTCACTAGGATCCCTTTGTTTGTTTCTTCGTTGAAAAATTGATTCGAAAGTTTTGCCATTAAATTGTCTTTTGTAGTAATCTGCCAATTGATGCCACATGAAGAAGCCAACTTATTTCTTGTTGCTTGCTTTGTTTTTTTTTTTTTTAGAAACATATCCTTCTAAGTAAATATTGAAGCTTCCTTTTTTTGGATGCTTCATTTAAAGAAAACATTTAAGATTATGTTTGGTTCCTTCATTGATTGTTCATTCGTTTGATGAGAGGTTTTCGATTACACGCTGGGGAGTTGGGTGTTTTTCTTAGTTTTGATCTCAAAGACATGAGCACATTTTAAGTAAATTTGGACAATTTTCATTGTATGTGATAAATAAGCAACACCTGAAAGGCATTCAAACGCAAAAAGGTCCAGACAATTGCCTACCTGATACATCGCATTGGGAGTATCTTTCTATTATACACGTATGAAAGTAAATACAAATATCAGAGATGTAAGGGCGGCATCATTTTATTCAATTGACTGATCATTTTGTACCATAATGTTTCATTCTTTGTAAGCTTCCTTATAAATTGTTCCTAAGTTAAGTATTAAATTAATATAAGTATCATTCCATTACCAATAGAAAAAGGACTCGATTCGTATTTATTGTTCTTGCAATTACATTAAATGAAATGTAATTTGTCTGGTTTTTATTTCTGAGTTTCATTTCGTTTTATTTAATTTCATTTAATTTCATTGTTTCAATACAAAAAAGGATAATCGCATTTCCAATTGAACAAAGACTTAACGATTTGATTGGTTTAACTGAAGCATGATGGTTCGCTTTATCGCCTTTGAGTTCTTGAGTTCTTTGCCTTTCACATATGTCCTAATGAGAAATGTACTTCAATGAGTTTAATGATGCGTAAGATACAAACAAATGAATGACTGACTGAGTGAGTGAATGAACTACAATAAAAACATTGTATGTAGTATGTCCTTGACATGTGACATACACGCACAGAAACCTAAGTACTGCCTAAGTTATGTGTCCATGCTATGCTTCAGTTAACAATTGCCATATAAAAAGGAAGTAAATCCGATTTACTTATTATGATCCTACTTCTTTACTCACCTACCCACATACTCACCTAGTACAGTAAGTACTAAGTAGGCTTGGACCTAATATCGTGCCAATAGAGCATAAGTGTGAAGTGAAATGATGCACGTAGAATGCTGTTGATGATGACTTAAAGAGTCAAGATGTCTTCATTATACTTATTACATATTACATATATCTATGCATCATAATCATTATTATACTGATGATTTTGATGATGATGATGAAGATGTTGTAGATGCCTGCATTTGTGGTTACTTAAGTTTTCTTCAGTTTCTGCTTTATCTTTTCCTTATTTTCTATGTTTTTTTTTGGGTTGTATTTTCTTCAAAGTTACACGTTGACATGAACTCGTTATTTCGCTTGTACGTTGCACACGTGATTGACTGGGCTGCATCCGTTTGCATCCTTGTTCAAGGGAGTTTCTCTAGTTTGCTCATTTTTGAGGGCGTTTGGTTGCAAGTGTAGCTGACACTACGGAAGTTGTTGCAATGGGATGACTTTGAAAGTCATTTTTGTGCCTCGGTGTGCGGTATTTGTGGTAAACTCACTCAACTGATCACACAAAACTGGGTCAGTTTAATTCTGCTATTTGAATTAACATTTCAACATGATTTAAATATTCCAATTTTCATTTTATGATGAATTGCATTTGAAAAAAGTGTCTTAGTTAATAGTACTCAGGTTAGGCGAGTTTCAGTCTCTTGAGTTCAATTTCCTTTTTAAATATTGGTAAAAATTCGTTTTAGTTTACTGATGACTTTCGGTCTTCTGAAATCCATTTGGCTTTATATGGTAGAAATCTCAAATAAACAATGTAAAAAGCAACACCACAATTTCCTTAATCGTTCTGACATCTGTATGTTCTAAAAGTATTTTCGTAGATAAAGTTTCAATGCATACAGAACATGTTTAGTTCAACCGAAGGTTTATTTTACTTTTCAGATCTAAGTAATTCAATAACAAATTTGTTAACATACATTTGCAAAATTACATAAATATACGAATATGTACGTTTTATACTTATTGTTCTAAAGATGGACAAAGTCTGTATTTTGATCTAATCCTGCACAAATATCGTGAACATTTAAAATCCAACCAAAATCCAAATTAAGTTGTTTGCTATGCTCAACGATTAAACTTACCTTGCCAAATAAAAGACTCATTTATGGGCAAATAAAGTGCCCTGACTTGTCTCTACACAATAAAAATTCGGAACATCACTGCCGCGTACAAAATAAGGAATGTTCAGGCTTTCTAAAACAAGATTGTTAGACAAATCATGGGCGCCGCTTGGTTTGCCTGAAATACCGCCTTACATCTATAGATGCCTACAGTCCTTGAGGAAGTCACTTTGCACAGCAGCAGTAACAATCAGTGTCTGCATAGACATCTAATTATAATGGCGATAGCTCTTACCCAATTTTTTCTATGTAAATTAGGACTGTCCAACCCGCGGCTCAGATGCGCTTAAAGTGACAACAGCGGAGAAATAAAAATGTTTTTTCTGCTTGGGGAGAACAACAGGGTCGCAACGCTTCCTCACAACAGATGATCCTAGTTGTGGAGAAAATATAATAAACATGATCATCTGTTGACACAACAAGAGAAAAAAAGAAAAAAATCTTCGGTCGGCAGCTATGCCAATCCTACGATTGATAGAACAAGCACAAAAGTAAAAAAGATGTTACTAAAGTAAAGTGTCATTATTGTGATTTTTTTATAAATAAGATTCTGTGTAGTATGGACCGATACCATAACAATTTTAATAAAGTGATTGAAACCAAAAAGCTCAAGCTCAGTTAATTATCTTATTTACAACACGGAAACACTTTCCCTCAACGTGGGAGATTTACTGAGGAAGTCAGCAAACATTTTGGCCCGCAGTACAATGATTTTTTTTTATTATTTTTTGTTGCACATTTTTTTTACCTTTTCACCTGCGACCCAACTCACCGCGAATCCTTCCAATGTGGCCCAGTTCTTTTAAGTTTCACAGTTATTGTTGAAACGGTTTAAGTTTTCGATGAGTAACTGTTGACAAAAATAACTCTAGTTTTCCCTTATTATACAAAAAAATTGGAAGTGTAGGTAAAATAGTTTTTAATTGAATTGGGAATCGATTGGATTGAATTGGTTTGCGATAATGAATCCATTGTCAATGCATCACTCTCATATTTTTCGAATTTGAAACAATGCAATAGTTTAAGCACAAAATAAAAAGAAACAAATTTTCTTTATTTTTTCACATATCTTTTTATTAACAGATTTTTAAAAAATCGTAATGAATTACTATATTTATTTATGTATATGTTAATATTTTTTTTTGTATTTTTTTTTTATGTGTTTTCTTTATACAATTTATATTTAGCTTATTTTTTGATTATATTTAAATTATATTAAAAAACTAAATAATGTAATTTGTTTATATAATATATATACATATATATGTATATATTGATATAAAGTTATTTATTTATTTGTATAAAATAATTTTTAATTAATTTTATTTTTGTTTAAATTAATTCTTTATTTAAATATTTCAAAAACTTTATTGCGCATAATTCACAAATATCGATATAAGTTTTATATTTTTATGAATTGTTTATTTTTTATTGTTTTATTTTCTTTTTTGTTACTTAAATTATTTATATTTATTTTCTTAATACTATTATTTACTAAATCAATTTATTCTAAATTCACCTTTTAAGTCTTGTGTATGTTTGTTGTTTTTTGTTTGTATAATGTTTGTTGTTTATTAAATTTTAGTTTTAGTTTAGTAAAAAATTAATTAGAAAAAGGATTAAAAAATCAAAATGTTGCCTGTTCATTAAATTTGTATTTGTTTTGTTTATGCATTATTACATTTTGTTGTATTTAATGTTGTATTTTTTATATCGTTTTTATTGTAATTTGTTTGCTGTTTATATATAAATTTAATAATTACCTTGATTTGTGTGTAATCAAGTTTAAAAATGAAAATTGATTTTAAAATATTTTTTCGTTTATAGTAAAAATACTAAACAAAAAACTGTTATATATTTTTTTATTATGAAATTTAGCAGTCAATGAAGAGAACGAAATTAAAATGGAACACATTATAAAATTAAAATTCATCTCAATTAAACTATTAAAACTAAAAGTTATCAACTCTTCTTCTAATTGGAATTTCATTTTTAAAAGTTTAATTTAAATGAGTAAATTATCTTAAATATTTGAATGATTTATATCGATAGGAGTATGAGAAATAGACCAAAATGAAAGATTGATATTCTTATTGAAAAAGGTAAATAGTCTAACTTCATCTATTTTAATTTGATCATGAGAATTATATTGATTAGGTAAACTCAAAAAGCCATGTAAGGAATTCTTCCTTGTTTTTCAATGATACCTTGTCTTCCTTGAGTGTTTTAATCTGTGTCTCAATAAATGCAGGAAACTCAATAAAGGACCTCAATATTTGAAGGTTTTCTTTTTTAGCTTAATGACTGCGGAATTCACTTGGAAATTTATTTTTTTAATAAATGTACATATATATATTGTAAGTATATACTCTGAAATATCATATAAAAGAAAATATATTAACAAAAATAATACAAAAATAGAAATAAATATATAACTAAAGGAACTACTCAAAATGCACTTAAGATTGATATTTTGGTGTTATTTTAGCTCTACGAATTTATTTAAATACTCGTATATTTTAAGGATATTTAATAAATGAAAAAATTCTAAGACGAATTGTACATTAGTAGTAGTAAAAAAATGGACATAGCATTTGAATACTCATTATAGTACTATTATATTATAAAACTTACCCGACAAAGCTCATTGATATTTGAAACAACACGATAATCTAATACATATGAATGAATTTTATATAAGACTTTTTGAATTTCTTCACAAAATTCTTCTCTTTTAAATATTCATCAGAGAATAAATTCCTCATTGCACAACAATGGGCTCACATTTACATCTTAAGTGACACAATTTTGAAACACACTGTACAAATATTTAGAAACAGATTATAATAAAAAGGGTGAACAAATAAAAATGAAATCCTAAATTAAAGACAAATCGACATAAGTAACTGACCAATGAATCCAAAATAACTTAAATATTGTGAATAAATGAAAAGTCATGGATGTTTTGATAATTTTTATATTGTTATTAATTTTTTTTTTTATTTTTTTATAATATAAAATATTTTATAACTTAAAGTCAGTCTAAACAATTATTTTTCTTATTTTTTTTTAATGCATATTAATTATTAACAATATTTCGGACATAATATTATATAATTTTATATTTGCAATTTTATCTTCTTATTTTATTTTGTTTTAATACTTAATTAATTTTTGAATTATTTGAAATATTTTTATAATATCTTTATGTTCGCACTTCGTGTGAAAACATATTTTGCATAATTAATAAAAGAAATTAGTAATTATTTTACTTAAAAAACATTTTAAATTTAATTATAAAATATTTAAATCAACTTACACCAAACATTAATAGTCAATATTTATTTAAAAATATTTAGAATTATTTATACAAACATACTTCTTTTCTTGTTTTCTTTTTTAATGATAATTTTTTTTTAATAGATTAATTTTTTTGTATTTTTGTATTTTGTTTTTTTTTTTTTATTTATACTAAAAACTCTTTGGCAATATTTATATTTTTTTTTTTATAATTATAAAAATAATATTATTGTAATTAATGAATTAAAGTTAACATTTTTCATTTACATCATTTTTATTTTTTTGTATTCTCCATTTTGTCTTTGCTTTTTTGTATTATTATTTTTTGTTCTATTGTTTTTTATTGTTGTTGTTATTAAAGCTTTGTTTTTTTTATTAAAAAGAAAATAATAATAAATATAAATTTTACATTTGTTCTTTTTCTTGTTATTTTTGTTGTTGTTTGATAAATGAATCTTTTAATAATGAATTGATTTATAATAAAATTACATATATCATTTTTATAATTAATTATGCACTAACAATTAAAAGAAAAACATAGTTGGACAAACCTATTCAGAAAAACAAAAATAAATATAAAAACATATAATGAGAAATATATGTAATACATAAAGTAAAATAATAGAATAATTTCTTTTATACTCTTCTCACTGAAGAAGACAACTGAAGTGTAATTGATATAATTATTAATTAATAAATTTTTACATAGTTTTGACTGCAGAAAATCAAACATGTACAGTAAATTAAAAATAATCAAATCATGAAATTAAGAAAGTGATATTGCATCAATTTCAATAGTTTTTTTCTTTAAACCAAACTAAAGAGACCAAGCAAAATTAACTTTTTTTTTATATGGAGAGCATCGCATCCATATAATATGAATAATACAAGAATGCATATCAGTTGCCACACAATGACTTTCATCTCCATTGAAATGAATTATTATATTATTACATTATATAACTTATGATAATTAAGACTTTCGGTGTCTTGAATGGGCAATTTATTTATTTCGAACTAAAAACTGAAACGGGCATTTGAACTAGAAGTTCACTTCAACAAGAATATGAATCAGATGATGACTGATGACTTTAAGGCAATACAATATGTGGATAGGTGGCTTTCATGTTAACTCACCCTCTGAAACAAATTAATCATATAATTAAATTGGCCAAGAACTAACTTCGGTCTAAATTCGTCTACTTAAAACAATTTTATGATTGGAATTATGTTACATATGTATTCATAACTGACAGACTATAATCATTTTTTACATTAAACAAATTTTAAAATATATGCAATAGAAAATTCATTTTGCATGTGTGAAGAGTATTTGATATTCGATGGAACCGAATGATTTATATTTTGTCTTGTTAGTACAAACAAATAATAAGTAAATATGTAAAAAGGGAAGACATATTTTTATTTATATTAATGCTGTCAGATGAATTTTTGTTTTTATTTTTTTAATATTATTTTTGAGTACAATTATTATATATTTGTTCTTAAATTTTTAAAGCATTTTTATGTTGAATTTTTTTTTTTTTAATTTTATAAATTTCATTTTAAATTTCTTTTTTAAATCTCGAAAAAGCGAATTCAAAAGCTTAAATTTATTCTTATTGTTTTTTTTTTTGATATATTTTCATATATATACATTTTATTCTTTTTACACATTTGAGTTACTGTACACACAATTTAGAAACAGATAACAAGTTCAAAGTTACACATAAATAGGACATACAATGAATGATGAATGAAAACTGACAGATTTTGTTTCATATTTCATTACTATGTACTGTGGATAATACAGTGCTTTCAATGCGTAGATGTTTCTATTTTGAATTTGTTCTCCACTAGAACAGTCCATTTAAGTGTAATTATATTAGGTAGATCGTGATAGATATTTAAGTTATGATTAGTAATTTTAAATTTCCTCTAAATTATCTAATTAAATTATTTATACAATAGAAATTTTGATATATAAAGTGCATATTCCGGTAAATAAATAAACCAATTTGTAAATTAAGTCATCGAATATTTAAGGATGTTGTTTTGTTTGTTTAATATTAGAAAAATAAAATAAAATTTCATTTGTTTGATGGTGATAAATTTTGAGGGTTTTTCTTATAAATATTTTTGTTTTTTTTTTCAATATACAATATTATTAAATTTTCAAACGAAATTTTATATATAATATATGTTTTTTATATATGTATAATATATATTTTCTAGTTTATATTATATAATTTTTACCTTATATTTTTCTTTTATATATATATTTTTTTAAATTTAATAAGATATTTGCTTGATAAATATAATATATTATTATCATGTTTTCTTTTTTGTTATATTATTATTTCAAATATTTAACAAATTTCTAAGTTTTCTCAAATTTGTAAATTATTCTGTTTGTTTTTTTTCATATTTCTTTTCCAATTTGTTTCACTTAACTACACACTTACTTAAAATTTAAACTCAACTAAACTAATTTATTTTAAAGGTTTTCATTTAATTTAATTTCATTTCTTAACTTTTGATTAACATTAACTAATCTAATAATTATTGTTTTTAAATTTATTTATTTACATTAACATAATTAATTATTTTCCTATTATTATCTACTTTTTCTTTCGATTATTTTTTCTATTTACTAAAAATAAAACAAACATAAAGGATATTCAAGGATAATTATTTACAATAATAAATCAATAATTCAATTTTGCCTTGCCTTAGTTACTTTTTAGGTCGCTTGCAATTAAATGAAATTGTTAATATAAATTGTGATTTATAAAAA
This sequence comes from Amiota mariae, assembly GCA_035041805.1. Taxonomy (NCBI): domain Eukaryota; kingdom Metazoa; phylum Arthropoda; class Insecta; order Diptera; family Drosophilidae; genus Amiota; species Amiota mariae. Next base: position 5,571,067 of record JAWNKV010000286.1, read on the forward strand.
AAAAAAAAAAACAATGCAATAAATTGCATCAAGTGTATGTCGCCTGTTTCTCCTTCCATGTTTTAAGTACATTAATGCATGATGTCCTTACAATTTCAATAGTTTAAAGCTCTTGCCTTTTGTTATTATCATGCATTCATTCACTCACTCACTTATTGTTTCATTCCTTCATTCAGTTGTCCATTTGTATGATGTGTTTTTTTAAGTGCATTTATATTGGTCTTTTGTTTCTGTGTGTGTGTGTGATGTGTGTGTGTGTGTGTTAGTGTGTATGAATTGTAATTTTTTTCCATATTATTTCATTCCATTATTATTGTTATTATTATCATTTTCTTATTTTCCCGCTCATTTAACTTTTATCTCACAATCGCAATCATAATTATTCAATAGCGGAAATCCTGCCACTGAGAAGCGTCGAGCAGCGAACATTTAAAACTGTCACCGTAATGTTTGTCTGCAGCAGTGAACACCAACGCACACACACTTATGTTTGTAAACAGAATTGTGCTAGCAAACATATAATATTATACCCACTGCCATTAACTGTGTATGCTGTTCCCTATATATGGTATAGCTGAGTATTTACGCCCTCACACATGTTTTCCCCCATTATTCCACATTTTGTTGGCATGTCCTTGTTCCTACGTTACTAATTCCACTCACTTCTTCGCCTTCACTATAAAATTCTCCCTCTTCCATATTTACCCTTCATCCTTCATCATATGATACGCTGAATTCATTCATTCGTTTATCTTTCTTTGCTTTGTCGTCGGGTTTTTGTTTTTTTTTTAATTTGGAACTTAATTTCAATTTTAATTACTGCCTTGCGTTGTTCTACTCAACTTATGTATCTTTCTGTCTTTGAGTAAGTTCATACGTATGCATGTGATTTTATTTACTAATTTGTAGTTAATGATAGTCTTGGATTCTAATACCAGTTGAAAATCGTCCTTATTATTTGCTGAACCTGAATATTTTATTCCACTTTAGCTTGGATTTCATTTATAAATGAGTGCGCGCCTACATTTATACTACATAATATGTAATTTTCTGCATGGAATAAAAACAACAAACAAATTCATGTTGCCAACAGATAATCACTAATATTATTCAATTATACAATTGACATTAAATCTGTTTTCATATGAGAAATACTAATTTTCTTTTTTTCCGACTTCTTTTTGGTTTATTACCAGGTTTTTTGTTTAAAGTTGTTGACATTTTAATTTTTCAAAAGAAAACTTGCTGAATTCTAAAAATGAAAAAACTAAACTTGTCTTGTGTGGTAATTACAATTAAATAAATATCAAATATATTTTTTTCCCCTCTCCATTCCTTTGTTTTGTGTGATACGAGTAATTTTACTCCCTTGGGTAAATGAGATTTCAACATTTGCCATTTTATATATTTTACATCCATAAGTGTTGTTGATGTTTGTTTGATGTCATTGGGGACAATGGGCGTAGGGAAATTTATAAAATTTTATACAAATAAAAAATATATATAAATGAAAATGAAAATAAAATACAAAATGTTGTTACTCATACGCAATGTGAAGGAGAAGAAGTGAGTATAAATTGGAAAATGTTGATTTCTTGTTTTTCATAGTAACCCATTTATTTTAATTTTTTACTGTTTCTATGGCATTTGTGGTCATAAGGTCAATGTTACTTTATTTCTGGGGCAAATCAAACTACAACTGAGTAAACTGTTTGCAAGGAAAATGCCATTTAGAATAAAAGGACCAATTAAACTTTCGTTTTTGCAATTTAAAATATAAAACAATTCTAATTTAAATAAGTTAAAAAAATATTTCTAAACTTTTTAAATAAAATACATTTTAGTCAAATTCATATATTAAAAAGAAGAAGGGCAGCCATCGGAAGTGGCATACACGTACACATTACTCATTTATTCATATACCTACGATGTACGATGAGTAGCAAATGTTATAATTACCTTTTGAGGAGCATTGTTAGGAGACCATTACCAAGAAGAGTTTGCTGAGAAAGCCAGGCAGGCAGGCAGGAAGGCAGGAAAATCTTTGAAATAAGTGGCACCCCACAAGGACATCCAATGACTAAATACTAAATGTTCAAGTGATGCATAGAAGATGATGATGAGGAGAAATTAGTGAGTTGCTAAGTAACCAAGGTGTGAAGGATGGACGTACGGACGGACGGAAGGAAATAAAGACTTCTCTGCAATGTATGAAGAAAATGAAGAAAATTCATCATCTCTGAATTTTTCTAGTGAAAAGTGGTCGACATGAATATGTTTTGGTAGCATAATTTGTTGTTGTTATTATTGTTTGAAGTATGACAAAGTGGAAAAATTTTAGTTGTGTAGTATATCGTTTAAAAGCTGGTAATTTCAGGAGATATTTCCTATGTGTATTGTTTTTGTTTACTAGGCAAACTGTCTGCCTGCCTGCCCGCCTACCTATGTTTCTATGTTTAGTTCGCTTGTAAATGGGCTTTGTGTCCTTGTTGCACTTAAATAGCTTTTTTGTAAAAACACAAACTCATGTACACATATTGAGATTTTATTAGTTTTTTGTCATTGTAACATGTTGCTCACTATTCTATTGTAAGTACATACTGTTAAGTTACCCCTTTTCCAGTAAAAATGATCCTTTCAAATTAATTTCTATTTATATAATTTTTACTTCTCTCATTCTAGGATTCTACATTTTTGAATTACAATTTTGGATTGAAATTTTTGTTCATTTTTTTGTTTGAAATTTTAATATTTTGTGAGACACAATAATTAGTTTTTGTTTATTTTTTCAATGCATTGCATAGTCTTAGTAATTTTAGTAAATCTTAGTAATTAATCAATAAGACATTTGACAACACTTGCACATGAAACTTCTTCGAATTCTTCACAGAAAATGTACACAAAGTTATTTAAGACTTTCTCCCTTTCTTAAATTTTCTTGGGGAAAATAGAAAATTGTAATGAAAATGTCAACTCCATTAAATGGAAGAAATTATTGTCACCTCTAAGAAGTAAATACACAAATATTTAATTTCAGGAATTTTACGATTTTGGTTGGCAACGAAGACATCTTGGTGTTGTCTGTCACGATACGAAACGACACGACATGAAGTGAAGACAAGTGCAACTCTATGAGAGGAATAAGAGGAATTCAACAGAATATAATATAGAGAAGGGAATATTTTAAAGAGAGGGTTGAGAGGGATGAATGTGGCATGATGGGGGCATAGCCACATAAGACTTTTCAGTTTGGATTTTCAAAGTGAGTGTCTTCATAGCTGGGAGTTGGTAAAAGGATAGGGCTTGGATAATTGGGTTGACTGAGAAAGGTTATTGTTCAGAATCAGAAGGAGCAGCAGTTGTAGAACTTACAGAAGCAATGACAACATTGAAGTGATAATGTCAACAGCAACGCGAGCAACACATTGCCATCAACAATACCAACAGCAAGAGCACCAACATCAGGAGTAATAACAATAGTAAGAAATATCTCCAGTTAGTGGTTATATAGCTAAGAAATTATAGTACTAAAGCCCCAGTGAAGCGTGGGAGAGTTGGAAGTTTGTATTTTGTATTTTAAGACACATTAGAAGCAAAAAGGGACTTGAGCGAAGACAGTAGCATTGTTAATTGCTCTAGAATTTACATTGAGTGCTGCTATGTGGATGAGTGCATGTGGGTGCGTGTATTATGTGTATTAAGTATATAGTAAAGCCAACATAGGATTGGCATGTCACGCTCGCTAAGCGCCTGAGTTTATGCAGCAAATACTTTATCCAAGAATGAGTAAGTAAGCAAGCAAGCAAGCGACAGAGGGAGCGCAGGATGCCAACGCAATTGAGTCTATCTACAAGTATTTGACTCAAAACCTTTACCACATGCTTACTTACTACTTAATATATTTATGTGTTCATGAATATTTCTGTGTGTGTGTGTGTGTGTGTGTGTATCTGTATATGTATATGTATATGTGTGAATGTGTGTGGGTGTATATAAATACTATGAGCATTTCCGTTCTATGGTTTTGAATATGAAATTTAACTTGGTTTGCTTGCATTTCATGAAGATGAAAATGATAAGAATATGTAGATGAGTATGAAGCGCGTTTAGCAAAGGAAGCAGCTCATCAACATCATCATGTTGATACAGTTGAAGATGATTATGATAATGATTATAATGATAATGATTGTGCTATTGCTGTTGGAGATAATGATGAGCATGTTTATATTATTATCAAGTTTTCGCATGAGGAAACCAGAAAATTTATATGCTAAGAATGCCTAGGAGTAGAATCAGAAATGTACAGGATGAGTAAGTGGAAGGAGGAAGGGGTTATAAAGTTAAAGTTTAATGCACAGATGAGTATATATTTGCTTAAGAGTTAAATTATGCCTGCCTTACGCGTTTACTTATGCTAAATGTACTACATAAATTACCAAAAGGTGCCTCAACTAACAGAGTAACAGAAGAAAACTCAAATATTAAATACTACAATAAAAAATGGGGCAAAACACAATGAAATCAGTCAAGTAACCAAATCAAAATGAATAATAAACAGAAAATATTTAATGGAAATTTTCTTATTTGAATTTGTAAAGTGAAATTGGAAAATGAAAGCAGAAAACAGAAAACAGAAAAGAAACAAATGAAAGAACTTTCTTTCGGTATAAATCAAAATTCTCCCAAATAAGTGAAAGAGAATCAGATACAAAATGGGATGATTCAAGATACTGAGTGAGAGTTAAAAAGTGCTGGCAGTTGTCTTTTGTTAATGAAAATTACTTTTCATTTTTAAGAAAAATGAATAAGCAAAGAAAAATGATTTCAATTGTCAAATGTTCTTTGCCGCAATCACAGACAAGACAAGACAAGACAAGACAAGAATATTCTCCTAGTTTTTTTTTCATTACTTCTTTGACGCTTTGATGAATTGTTCATAGACAGGACTAACCCTCACTTAATCTATTTGAAAAAATTGCGCTTAATGCCATTGAAGGTGATGATGGTGATGCTGATGATGATGGCAATAATAAAGTTGTTTGTGTTGATTGAAATTGCAAAATTTTGTCATATTTCTTTTTTGATTATTTTCCCCTTTCACTTTTCATTTTCATAAAACATTTTCGGATGAAACTTTAATTACAACGCTTTGGTTAGAACATCAATGTCTTACTGTACTCGTAGGTGACTGACTGACTTGTTTGGTCTTCAACAGAACTTAAACAAGTTCCATGTGATATACGAGTAAACACTCTAAGAAATGTACATTATTTTGCTTTTAACATGTATACTATCGAATGTACATACAGGTAGGGATAGACACCCAACATCCTTGACAAAATCTAATTTGAAGTTTGTGGAATTGTTCCCAAACTTTCGTGCTCATTTTCATTAACCACTGCTCACAAATGATATAATATTTAACAAGTTCGAGGCAAATTCAATCAAATGTGTCATTTATTTTGGCCATCTATGCCTATCTTTACTCACTCATATGGGAATTGACATCATCCAAAGTGAATAGTTAGAGCTGTGAGACGACGATAAAAGATTTAAGATTTCAATAGAAATGAAGTGAGAAAAAGTGGGGCTTGCAAGTCTTAATAAATGAGTAGATGAATGAATAAATAAATGAGTGTATGAAGATGACATTCAAATACTAAGAAGAGAGTTGGTAGCAAGGAAGGAAAGAGAATTCAATTAAATAAAACCACATGTGGTGGTGGCTTACCAAAATTAACTTTTTTTTTTTTTTTGTATACAAAACTATTTACTACAATTTAAGTTGAGTGAGTTTTCTTTCCTTTTAATTCAGTGTTTTAATTATTTATTTGCATGACGGAGTTTTTTTCATTTATCGAAGGCATTTCCACTTCTGTAAAAAGAATCTGAAGCACAGTTTAAGTGAGCAAGTGGCATGAGCAGTGAAAACCAGTATAAAGAAACTAATTATGCATGATGGAGCTGAGTTTCTCTCATTCCCTTTAAATTTCTTTTGCAATATCAACCAATCCAAAATACATATTACAATATCTTGAGTATTTCAATGTGAAATGATGCCTTAGTTTAAAATGTTTTACCTCCTTCAATAACATTTTGTGGTACATGTGGCAGAATAAAGTAACCTCAAAGCAGTGTGTGTGTGTGTGTGTGTGTGTGTGTGTGAGTGTGTGTGTGTGTGAGTGTGTGTTGCATTAGTTAATGTGCGTAAAAGTTTCATTTTACATTTGAGAAAAAAAAAGAAGAAAGTTAAATTTCACACAAACTAGAAGTTGAAGCAATGAAACTGTGTTTGGAAAACTGAACATGTATCGTATAAGGCAGCTACATTTGTTGTGTGTAGCTTTACTTTGTCGTTCCTTACTTAACCGATTTTTCCTTCTTTTTTTTTTTTGTTTTTGAATTTTTCCGTCTAAACTCATGGCAACTTAAGTGCGCAGTCAAGCGCTGAATGCAACTTGAGGCAGCTCCCAGAGTTCTGGACTAGTTTTGTGGCGTCTAAAGAGGTGATTACAAATACACACACACACACACGCACATAAGCACACACACACACACACACACGCATATAAGCACACACAGACACAATTTGTTGAGTTGAGATTTTTTAAAATATCCTTTTTTTAAAATATTTTTTCTCTAATTTTATTGTTGCCTCTTTTAACAAACTCAACTAAAATAAACTAGTTTTTCCAACTCTTTTTTTGTTTATAATTTTCATTTTATTTTGTTAATTCCCAAACTAATTGTGCTAATTATTGTTGTTGTACTTTGTTATTATTGAGTGCATCCCGACAAGAAAAATACAAATAAAAATAAAAGTATTATAAAAATAAAAAAGTAACATAAATTAAATGCTTCGTTGAAGCTTTAATTTTATTTTCTTATTTCTTTCTTTCTACTACTTCAACAATATATGTATTTAATTCTTCTTGTATTTTCAGTTCCTTGCCTTAGTACTTATAATTGAGATATTTTAACTTCTTCATACTATTTCTGAATCCCCATTTTCTTATACAAAATTAAATTTGTGTAACTCCACAATTCACAATCATTTCAAAAGTGATGCAAGACTCTTGGGAACAGTCGAATTTAGTAGAAGATTCTTCTATTTGATTGCCAACTACCAAAACAATCTGAGAGTATCTTTTAGTTGAGGAAAAAAAAATAAAAAAAATAAAAATAGGAAACAAGCTTCATGATACCCAATAAAGTAATTTAAAATTTTCAAGCGTTTCGCTTAGTTTAATGTTGTTCCTGTTCCATTGGTGTTTTCATCTTTGGTTTTCTGTTGAAAGTGAGGAGTGAAATGATATAGTTAGCTGAACTGAATTGACGCTAGACACAGTTCAGGTCGTTTAATTTCGCTTGGTCGACTTAAGTTTAAGTTGCAAATTTAACAAGAGAATATGGGAAAAGACACTACCTTCTTTTATTTCATGAATGGAGATTTGTTTTCCTTTTCCTTCTGCTCCTTTAATAGTCAACAATGCTACCGTCATTCGTTGTTGTTGTTGTTGTTGTTGCAAATATTATTCTTGTTGTTGTTACTGTAATCTAATTAGCAAAACTTTCAAGTGGTTCTTTGTCATGCCTTGCGTAACGACAACATTTCCCTGCCTTTCCTTTTCTTTGCCTTTTAAAATTCACCACCAATTTTTCCGAATTTTTCTTTATACATTTTCTGCGTTCTATAATATTTTCTTATGCGTTTCATGCTTCGTTCGCTTAGGCTCCCTTCTATTGTCCCTGCCCTTAGTCATCCTTGACTTAAAAATGCGTTACGCAAGCGTTTCTTTTTTTGTTTTTGCTTTTAACGTGGTTCCTAGTAGTTACGCTTACGTTAGCGTTACGTAATAATACACAACATAATAAACAACAATGGATGATGGTTTTGTCGTATTATTCTTAAGCTGTGATGTTGTTGTTTTTGTTATTGGTGATGTTGTTGTTGTTAAATTCACTTGACGCCACTCTATCATTTTTAATCCCTTGGGAAAGAAGAATGAATATTTTCTGACCAACATTTGTTTGTTTCAGAAGGTTTTTACTTTGAATTGAGACACACACACACACACACACACACACACACACACACACAATTAAGTACACAAACAAACAGATAGATAAATAGATGGATAGATAGATATGTATGTTGACATTAGATCCACATATACATAGATACAATTTAATGTATCTATCCGCTCTTAAGAAGTTAAGGCCTACGGTGTGAATGTCTTCACTATTTATTATCTTGTGGTTGGCTGCCCTAAACAAATTTCTTAAACTTATTTGAATAAAATAATTGCAAAAATTTAAGGAATAATTTGGTGTACTCTATACAACATACACAATAAAAATTTAAAATAAATTTAATTTTAAAAAATATTTCATTTAATTTAAAAAAAATCAAAATTGTATGGTTACCCACTCTGCTTTATTTCTTTATAAATTGTTTTTGCTGCCAAAGATGCAATTTTAAGTGCTTTCCATAAGAGAGCAAGCTCTCTTTATAATAACTGAGTGGCAACAACAAAACAATGTGAACACTTTCTTGTTCTTTTCTTGTCGTTGTGGGAAATATTGTTTACCAAGCTAACTTTTCCTTTGCCTTTTAGAATTGACAATGATCATGAGACTGAAAATTTAAATGACCAATAACATATCTATATACATAAGCATATGGCCATAATCTCTAGAAAATTTGTACTCATTTATACTTGGCCTCTATTGCTGAGGGTGCACGCATTTATTTTAGCTTACGCACTCACAATTTTAATTTGTTTCTTTCTCTCTTTATTTGAACACATGGTTTGGAGCTTCTTTCACTAAACGAATTCATATTAAAGGGCATCTGATTTATTAAATACTAGATATCTGGGTAGACTTTACCCTGCCTATCCATTTTTTTCGATTTTGTTTATATTTTTTGGATGTTCCATTAGGTTTTTTTTTTTGAATTTCTTTTTTCGTAAACCATCTTCATGAATCACTCCATCCATTGGTGAAAACTGTATGAAAATCCGTTTGTTAGTTTTTGAGTTCATCGTGATCAGACAGACAGACAAATAGACAGACGAACTGAAGCGGAGGTGCACTTTGTTTCATAATATGTATGTATAGATAGATATAGCTGACTTAGCAGCAAAATATAGTCAAAAATCATAAAGCTCACTTGTGTTCCATTGTCTTTGATTCATGATAGTTACTCGTAACAGTTTGAAACATAAGTATGTTTAGTGATTGGTTACGATGGCGATTTAATGCGATTGCTGTGGGTTAGTGTTAAAAATATGTATTATTTGTTAATTTGATATGGTGTATTAAGTGAACACAGTTTGAGTGCCAATATATAGTTTTTTATGCGCTCCTTTCCAGGATCTTGGGAACGACGAAAAATGCCATATATCACATCCTTTCTTAGCATCATTTTATTCTATCTGTTACAGTTTAATTATCAACAAAGAATACAGTTTGAGTCACCCAGACAAGGTACTTTTGTATTTGATCGGCGTAATAAATTGTAACATAAAAAAAAAAAATGTATCAGAAAATTAAATTGATATTTTAGTTAATTTTTTGTAGAAAACTTTTAGGGGTTGTTTGAATATCCCACATCTCGAGAATGGGAACACATATCGGGACTAAAACATTCCTATGGTCAAGACGGGAATCAACTATAGACATTCACACAATTTCAATGCAATCAGATGAACGGTTTATCGGTGCATAACGTACGAACAAACAAAAAACTATTTTTTTGTATAAGAAGACATTAGTTTTTTTGTAGAACGATTTAATTGCTTAATACATATTCTGGCTTTATTTATTTATTTGCAATGCTCTTAAAACAGTCGCAATAAAAACAGTTGCTGTGATCCTTTAACATGTGATAGGCATCTGAATTATATTATCATTCTCCTTTTTGTACTTTTGTTTGTTTAAAGTTTTTGAAATTTTTGTAAGCAGAATTAGAAGAGCAATTAACTGTTCTTGTTCAAAATTTAAGAACATTAGAAAATGTTTAAGTGTCATACTTAATAGGCCATTTGCAGTGAGCTGATGCGGCATTTCATCTGCATTTGGCCTCATCTGCATGAGAGTTGCCATTTATTTGGTCATGTTTGCCATTTTTGTCATTCTTGACTGTCTTAATCTTCTGTTTTCGTTGGTGGCATAAAATCATTTTATGTAAATTTTAAATTGTTCTTAATCATGTATTTTTCAGAAATTCTGAATTTTAATTTCTCACAGTTTACCAAAACGTTCCATTTGTATGTATAACCGAAATAAAAAAAAAAAATTTCAAAATGCAATTTCGCCACTGTAAACGCCAAGCTGCATTTTCATTGTCTTTTGTGATGCGGCTTCCATGATTTTTGGAATATAGATGCTGACAACCAAACGGCGTCATTTGTTCTTTAAAGAATATTCTGGAAGTTGTAATAAGCATAATGACCTCGACCTCGTGAATTTTAAATCCCTAGATAAAATTTGAATGGCATGGATAACACTGACATTTAAAGTTAAGAAATCGATTATTTGTACGAGTCTATCTCAAGAAATTGATTTAAATTGGTGCGATTTTTTGAGAAACTTAGGCAATGGCATGACGTAATGAAATGAAAAAACTTTATAATTTAGATGCTGACACTAAAGTAACTTCAACTGGCAGCTTCTACTATTTCAGCTGTAAATTTTTCGTTTTTTTTGTTTTATATTATTAATTTCGGTCTTCGCTTTCTCTGTTTCTAACAACTTAAGGCCTTTCTGGCTTTTGTTTTTTTTTTCGCACTAATTCCAATTTCTCCATTACTTTTCTTATCATCGTTTACTCCTAACTATTCTCTTTCGTTGTTGTACTAAGCTAATTTAGTTAAGACTATTTGCCACATGAATGCGTTGCGATGTTGCATTGCTAAATGCATGATTAAGGATTCAACCTGACACTTAATGCAGGAAGACACTTATTTAAAGATACTAATTAAAGACCTTAAGAATTATACTCGTAATTTTAATGATTTATAACACTAAATTTGTTGTTAATTTTTAGGGTTTTTTTGTTTAGTTTAGTTAATATTACTTTACTTTGTATTTGCCATTTTGTCCTTTCCATCCTTGTATGTATGTAACTATTTGTGTATATTAAGTAATAAGTAGACCTGTGCTGTCCTAATTGTCATCATACTTTCATAAGTATCTCTCCTCATCTAGTACCGGGGCTCAGCGAGAGCGTCTGATGGCATAGTTGTGCTATTGCTGCTGCTTTGTGGTGTTTCAATTGTGCTCATGCAGTTTGTTGTTAATGCTATCTGAACCCCAGTGGCCTCCTATAGCTATACAAGATGACCGTCTGCATCTGTGAAAGCAATGGCGGCTGCTGTAGCACCTGCACTTGAACCACTCGCATTGAAACTGCTTAGACTATGTGGATTCGCTGGATCGTATTGGGCACTTGTTGTCATCAGTAAATTGTTGCCCATGGTGGTGGCTGTCGATGGTAGATTCAATATCTGAAGGCTACCCATGGGCGCAGGCATACCAATTAAGCTGGCGTTAAGCAACTGTTGTTGGTGCTTATTGCGATTGGGATCTTTGAGTATGCTTTGTGGTTGTCGTGGCAGTGTCGACGTTGATGTCGCCATTACCGTTGAAGTGGGTAAAGCTGTGGTCATGCTGCCACCATTTAGCAAAGTGCTTGTGGTTAATGTTGATGCGCCCACTACTGGATGCAAATCATGCATGATTTGCATGGGATTCATATTCGTTGTGGTATGATGTGTGACATCTGGTGGAGGTCCATGGCCTACAATGCCACGTAATATGCCGCGGCGTAGGGTACCCGATGTGCCACCATTGCCGACAAGAGTGGCGCCGCCATTACCACTAATGATGGCAGCTGCTGCTTGAGAAGTGACTGCAATGGGCTGTAGATGTGCCATTTGCATTGGAGGTGGTGTACCAAAGTCCAGCGTAGTTGGATAGTCCTTGAAAGATTAGAAAGAGTAATATACATATAAGAAAATCTTGAGAAAATTTATACATATTTTATATTAAAGAAAGAAAGTAAATCTTTTTAAGGTTCGTTGGAATTGAATACGTCAAGTAATTCAAGAATTTTCTTCCTTATCGTTTTTGTTTGTTTACGTTTTCTTTGGCGAAGTCACTTCCGTTTCCTGTTTCGCCCGGCATCTGCGCTTACTACTATATTCACTCTGCTTATGCAATGACAAAATCATTAAAATTTTTATATACATTGAAAATGCTTTTCCATTCCCTCTTCTCCCAATCTGCAAATCGATGGTGCTTATGCATAAAGTAAATTTCTCTCCTTATCTCATTCTACTTTATTCATCACAAATATCAACTCAGAATTGAAACGAACTGTTGTAATCTTGTTGCAATAGCCAAAACCAACCAAATGCAGCGTCAGGCACTCCTTCCTCACTATATCTCTCTCTCTCTCTCTCTCTCTCTCATATTCCTTCGATTCATAGAAAGAAAACGCCCACTGACAAAAATTTCTATTTCAAAAGTAAGAATGGAAAACTAAAACTTAGTAGTAGTAAGACATCTTGAAAAATCAACCAAATAACATAGCAGCAAGCTAGACATAGGACTACGATAACTAGGATGTTCGGTTTTTGCAACTGAAGTCCTTCAGGCAACTGCTTACGTTTCATTTCGTTATATTTTTCCGTCCGAATTTTCCTTTTGAAAATTTTCTTCAATTTCTTTTTTTTGTTCGTATACTTTGTTCGTGCGGATGGCAAATCAAGTATGTATACAAAATGATGTATGAATCGTTTTTCAAGAGTAGTATTTTTCTTTGGTCATTGTGTGTGCCTCTAGAATGTCAATATCAATTTGCTGTGGATTTCAATTTTACAAAAAAAAAAAAAAAAAAACACAAAAAAAAACAAGGCATAAACCCACTCCTTGGTAAGTTTGTATCTCTTCTCCTTGAATAACGTTTAACAGCTTCTGCTTTAAGTTAAATTGAAGCGAAAAGTTGACTTTTCAATTGTGTGTCTTAACATTGTTATGCATGGCTAAGAAGATGTGGGAAGTTATGAAAAAAGTACTGATGAAAATTTATATAAATTTGACTAATAAAATTTATTTTTTTTCATAAATTTATAATATTGTAAAAATCATACAAATTTAGTGATAAGTGATTTCTACTGATGTTTCCAGAAGTAGTCATGTATTCATATCTCTTTTGATGAGGAAAAATGTAATACTTTTAATCTACGCTGCATAAACGAGTTATGATTTCAGTTTCGAGTTAAAAGTTTCAGTGAATTTGATTTAAATTTTGACTTATTTGGTTTTTCATAGTAAGATTCATCTGATTATAGGCTACTACTTGATTTCAATGTATAATTTACTACTATTATTGATCAAAATCCTCCCAATTACTCCATAGTCAAAGAAGTTTAAAGAAGTAAAAGATATATCTTTTGATACAAAAGAGAATCTTTCGTCTTTAACATTTTCAAGTAACTTAAAACTCCTTTGGTATCTAACATCTTTTATTTCTTCCTATAATAAATGAGATGATATAAAAATTTACTAAACATTATAATTTTTACATTATAATTTTAGTAAAACATAATGGAGAAGTTATCTCTAAGGGGCCCATTGCATTACAACAGTTACAGTTTTGGTCAAGTCTTCGTGCAAATTATATAATTGTATTTGTTTTCTGATTTTAAGGATTTTTTTTTTATCTTATGATGTTAAAACAACATTTTTCCTTGAGTTACTTTTAAACTTTTTGTAGTATTGTATTTTTCTTGAACTTCTTATTGTTGTTGTTTATCTACTTTTGTGTGCTGCTAACTGATTTTCCATTTTACTCCTTGCAAATATTTGCCAGCTTTGCAATTTTGTGTTGTTTTTTGTGTTAAAGATTTTTTTTTGAGATTTATTTTTATTTTTTGATTTCATGTTGGCTTAGATAAGCGATAAACATTGGAATGCAACCGAAGAATGGACCCACAGTCCACTTCAATTCAGTTCAGTTCAGTTCAGTTCAATGCAGAGAAGAAATCCAAAGAGTTTTAGAGACTTTGGAGTAAAGAAAGAACTCCGCCCAAATGTGATTATGTCAGTTCAAAAAGGAACTTTTGGCATTTCAGTCAGCTTGTATCCATTGTACTAGTACTTATTTTCTTAGCTCAGTCAGTCTGTCCATTGTCTATTTATGTATATCTTTTCTGCTTATTTACGCATGAATCTGTTTCTTTTCGTTCAACATTCATAAATACTACACTACACTGTATCTTTTCTCGCACTTTATGTCCAGTTCTAGTAACAGAATCGTAGTATTTTAGTATTGCAATGTTTTTATTTATTTTTGATACTCATTCTCTCATTCTATTCATTTTTGTTGGTTTGTATGAGGCAGCAAGCAGCTCATCAAATGCAAAAGTTTTCCCATTAAACTGTCGCACGAGATACGAGAGAATTTTTCACAAAATAGAAACATACTCCTCCTCACTGCGATTTTGTTCATTTCATTCATTCACTCAAGCAAAGTTAAAAGAAACCGGTGGGGCCAGTCAAATGTATATAGTAAGATGAAAGTCTTGAAGGGGGGTTAGCAGCTGCATTGGTGTGTAACAGAAAAATTGAAAACTTTTTCGACAATTTCTTGCTTTCATTTGTGTTTTTGTTGTTCTTGTTGCTGTACACTTTGCTCTTTCATTGTTGAAACAACAATAAACAATAACCTGCGCTTTGAAGTTGCTTCACTTGTTCTGTTCTGTTCTGTTCCTCATCTTCAACACCATGATCATCATCATCATCATCATCACGAGATACTTTTGAAGCTTAAGCACATTGTATATTTTCTTACTTGAAATATACTAAAAATCTCAAGTACTGAAACGGAAATGCTTTATAATGTTGCAGGCAGTTACAATTGACAATTGGAACGAAAAAGGTTTTTCTTATTGTTTTTATTGTTGTTACTTATGTTATTTTTATTGTTGTTGATATGACTTCCACTTCCGCTTTATGCTTCAATAGTTTTACTACTATATAAGTTACTTTTTGAACAAAAATTCTCAAATTGAAAAATGATTGTTAATTTTTAACAAAAAATTCTAGTATTGCATTTAAATAAGAATTTTATATTTTGAAATAAATATTTCTTTTTTGTTATTTTTAAATAAATTTAATATTTGTTGTTATTTATTTTTCAGTAATACAATTTCTATTTTTAAATAATTCATCACTTTTTATATTTTATTAAAAAATTTAAACTAATTTTCTTCTTTTTTTTTTACTCAAACAAAATTACCAAATTTATTTATTTATCAATAATTTAATAATTTAAAATATTTTAAAATTAAAATTATTTGGAACTTTTTATTTCGAAATCTTTTAGATTTTTTAAATTTTCTTCCAAGTTTTTTTTGTTCTTAGAAATGTTATAAAAAAAAAAAAAATGAAAATAATACAATGGTAAACAATTGTGAATTCCCCCCCCCCCTTTTTATTTTTTTTTTGCTTAGTGCATAAAATGGAATGTAAAATGGCGATGACATTGTCCTAACATTGGACTTGGAAGCAAATAAGTAAAGTAACAAAAAATAAACAACAACTAAAACAAATACAATATAAAGATAGTATAACATTGTAAAATGTCATAAGAGAAGAGTTGGTGAAGATGATGCTGAAATGAACTTAAGAGGTTGATTTTGTGCATTTAGTCTGTTAGGAAAATTACGAAAAGAGATCAAGAGAGTTTATGCAAATTTATAAGCAAACAGAAGTCCAATCCATTCAGTGAGTCAGTCATTCTGTCAGTCATTTACCCATTCAAAGTAGTGCAAACTTCGATTAGACTCTCATTTAACTACGCTTTCAAAATTGTTGGGATGAAGTTATAAAAAACTTTCTATTGGGTATGTACAAAAATCATGTCGGTTTTTTTCCTTCAGATGGCTTTAGTCTCAATTTTAAATGAGAGATTACCGTACATAAAGGTGATAAGCTAACTGTATGAGTTGAACGAAATTCACATCACTAAGCGATTCAATTTGTGATTCATTATTGAAACGTAACGAAAATTACCTGTTTTTGATGCGAATTACAATGCGTGATGGAAAATGGGTTGTGTACAAAAACATGAACCGAAAATGATCATGGAGCATGAGTAATGAACCACATCTAACCACATCAAAAGCCGAATTTCACCAGAGGAAAGTTATGCTGTCCGTTTGTTGGAATTGGGCACGGATCGTTCACTTTGAGTTGCTGCCACGGAATTAAATCATCAATTCGGATGTGTACTGCAGTCAGCGAAGTGGACAAATAAAAAAATAAATAAATAAAAAGAAGCACTCCGGACCAATCGGAAACGAGTCATCTCCCACCATGACAACGCTTAAGCGCAAATATCTTATTTATATATATTATATTATGTTATAAATTGTTCACATTTTAATATTTCTTCTACCCATAAGATGGAAGTAACAGCCTTTTCAGTATTTTGGCTTAACGGCTCAATCTAAATTCTCAAATAAACTATACCAGCAACACCAAAGTTTAGCATCATCTCAGTATTCTTATTTGGTTGAGGAAAAAGTAGGCGGCCTTTTTTTAGGGTTCCGTACCCATAGGGAGCTAACGGGACCATATTACTAAGCTTACACTGACCGTTCGTCCGTCAGTCTGTTTTTCCATCCGTCCATCTATCTGTCCGTCCGTCCGCCCGTCTCCTGCTCTATCTCATGAACCGCAATAGGTAGAGAGTTGAGATTTTCACAAAGTGTGTATTTCACTTGTGTGTAGAACGACAAATACTAAAAATGTACATGTTCTTTAATTTAACCTTTTGTTTAAATTTTTTTTGTTTTTTGTAGTATACTTTGAGCTGTTAATTGTAGCATACTTTTAGGCTATTAAATATAAACATAATTTTATATTTTAAGCAAAAAATCTTGTACGATGGTACGGAACCCTCCATGTGCGAGTCCGACTCACACTTGGCTGATTTTTTTGTCTTCTATAGAACGAACCAAACTCAATACAACTTTTCCCAATGATTAACTAATTCGTCAGCTAAAAAAGAAAAAAAAAAAGATGCCAGATGGAACGAACCGTTGAAAAGTTTTGACACTTCTAAGTCAAGTGAACAGAAAAAAGCCACGTACGTGTATTCTTTCCTTAACCTTTTAAATAAATATAAAAATATGCTATGCAGCTTAAATTTAAGTTCTTCATATGGAATTCACTTTAGTTTCCCAAAATTAGTTAAATTTATTTCTCACTAAACTAATACTAAGATGTGTTTGGGCGAACTTAAACTATATATTCAAAATTTAAATTCAGTTAGTTACTCAATTGTGTGAGCTTCTATCTATTCTATTCTATCTTACATTTAACTAAACTTATTAAATTGTATGGTTAAAGTCCTTTGAAGTATTTAACCTTGGAAGCTTCTAAATCAAACAATTTTTGATTGGTGACTTATTTGTGGTTTGTTTTTATTAAAAATTTAAATATTTTTTAAAACCATTTTAAAAGAAAATACTAAAAATAATATCAAAGCAACTATCAATAAACCACATTTTACATACTACTATTTTATAAATACAAATTCTTGGCTTTGAACAGCTGCAATGAATAGAAAAGAAAATAAAATCAATTTGAAGAAACGATAAATCCGCTGTTGTGTAAATATAGAAACGAAACAAAAATAAATACTAGCAACAAGAGAAATACAATAACAAATCAAAGATAAACCAGAGAAATTTCATGCATAAGAAAATAAACATAAAGAAGATGCTAAAAATATTTTATCCATGTTTTTTCCTTATTTTTTTGTGCTGGTATTCTTCAACTAAGAGATTTGGTATGCCACAAAACAATTTGTTGCATATCAATACATTTTGTACATGATGACGAAGTGTAAGTGTAACAATATGCAGAGAAAGAAGATGAGTGGAGAGGAGTGTGGAAATCCGAAAAAAAATTAAAAAATCAAATTCTAACTAAAATGAAATGAAGAATAGAATTGAGTTGATCGGGGATGTGAAGAGAAGTGAAAAGTGTTAAAAATGTGAGAAGTAATTCAAATAGAAAATAGCTAAAAATGGGCAGCAATCAAATAACAATACTTCTACTATAAAGAGAAAAGCAAAGAGTAATAAACATGAATAGACAAATCAAATTGAAGTTTGTAATTGAAGGATCAATGGAAAATTCTTCTTATAATGTTGAAATAATTTGGCAAGCAAAATAAAGCAACAAAAATCATAAATCGGAATTTATTTGTATGAACATAAATCGTATTTCTGTAAGAAGGATGTGGTGCATGCATGCTAAAAACGATAGAAATTATTTGGAATAAATTTGTTTTTCGTAAAAATGAAATGAAAAACAATAATTGAAATTATAGTGAGAATTACTTAGTAGTTGAAGAACATTGAAGAAATACTGTAAAAGGATAACCAAGCAATATATCCATGGCTTATATAAGAAATTATTATTGTAACTGTCATCATCTGTATCTAATCGTAGAATAAAATATTTCCCTTAATTGTAAATATAAAGAAGCAAAAAAGATTATATAAAAGGGATAAGGAATAAGGATCATACATGCAAAAAACTAAATTGAATGTCAAACTTGGGATATGTTACCCAAGAATTTTTGTTGTTTTCTTTTTTTGATTCCAATGTTAAGCTGTTGCTGCTATCACATTTAACTTTTCTCATTCATAAATAGTTTCTTCAATTTAACTTCAAAAACCATTAAAAACCCATTTTTCGAAGATACATTTTGGTTGAGTCCCAGAAAAACAAGAAAGTATCATGCAACGTCGCCTTTAATAATAATATAAAGAAAATTAGAGAAATACAAGTGCATAATTAATAGGCTTGATTGTCATGGACACCACCAAGCATCTGAAAAGAAGCAAAGCTAAGCAAGAATAAGTTAAGAAAAAGGAAAATTGCCAAGGGAGTTAAAGGAGAAGGTGAGGGTAAAAACTGAACTAGCATACACGCATTAAGTAGATACATTAAGGATAGAATAGGATGAAGATATTGTGGAGGGTCAATGAGAACGATGAGGTTGTTTGAAGACTAACGAAGTATGTCAGCGTTAAAGAAGATAAAGAAATAGAAAAAAGGAAGGCAAAAGCTTTAGCAGTTTACAAAGTTAAATTGTCTTTGACAAAAAGTTGTTTTTTAGTTTTACTTCACTTCGTTTTGCTTTGGTAGACTTTGTATTGTTTTTTCTCTGTTTTGTGTTTCGTCCTTTTGTGAAACTGGGATCTATAAAGACTGACTGCGCCTTGAGCTCGAACAAAAGTTAAGCCTTTAAAGCTGCCATAGACAGATACCAATAGCCTCTTTATCTGTCGGTCTGCCTGTCTATGTGTATGACTGACTGTGTGATTGCCTTTTTGTTCGTTCTTTTGGTACCACAAAAAGCTGCTTGGCATTTTTAGCATTGAAATAGAGAGGCTTACAAATTGTTACAACATGAGGTGGTGGTACTAACCTCTTTTTAAGGCTGTCGAAGCGTGTAAATGGGTGGGGGGGGGGGTGGCAGGGTTCATGGCACTCTCTCTCTCTCCTTGTCTGTCTGTTTGTCGATCTGTCTTATGCTCAAAACTTATTGACTGTCACTTAAAGTGACGCTGCTTGTTCACTACTAACTTTGAGTCATCCACTTACTCGCCCACTCACTCACTCACTCACTCACTCAATTCTTCGTTGCAAGTCAAAAAAAGTTACTTTAGTAGAAGCCATCAGTGTTGGCCATGGCTAAATAAAGACAAAGATTTCATTTTTACGTAAATAGAATTTTAAGCGCCTTCATGTACTCTAAAAAATACACACAACAAGTAAACGCGTTTATCGACTGCTTCATGAAAACTTTGTACATTAAGTTGTGCGAAAATGACGGGTGTATAGGTTTATTAAAGAAAAGGACTTAAATGATAAAACAAAGAATAAAAAGAAAAACAAAGAATAAAAAGAAAAACAGAAAAAGAAAAACTTGTACTGTTCATCAAAGTTTTGACTTCACTGTTATTCTAAATCAATACTACAAATTGCTTGGAATAAGGTGTCCCCAAAATAGTACATATTTCCTCAATATTCTAGACAAATAAGTTTAATGAGCAAATTATATCAAATGTCATTCGAAGTAAATCAATTTTTCAATATAAAGTTCATAAAACTTTTAAACTTTTCAAATTGAAACACAATTACATATCAATAATATCTATTTGATCATTGTTGTATTTTCATTTCTTTAATGTATATTTCAATATTTCAGTGATGTTGAATCAGATTCCATTGAAATTTCTAAGTATGATATTTCGTTAAATAATATTACAAATTAATCGATGAATTAATTATAATATTTTTAATAATATTAATAAAATGATCGAGTATTTGTTATTTAAATTAACGTTCAATAAAAAATCCAATTCAATTTTTTTTTTCTTTAACCCTGGAAGGTTGTTTGTTCTTTGTTTCTTTTCATATTTGTACTCTTTGTTTTGTGCTAGTTGTTGCTGAGGTAAACGTTCATCTGCAAACATTTTGTGTAAGTAGGATTTATTGGAATCCTTAGTGTTACTTTTTGAAATTATATTACTTTTTTTTAGTATTTACATTTTGATTTTATTTAATCTAAACGCTTATTATTAAGTATTCAACAAATTTTAACAACCAATTTCTTGCATTAAGCGATGTAAATGATGATTGTAGTAAAACTGAGTAGGATATCCTAAGCGATAAGGACCCAACTGAAGAGTTTGCATTACAAAGCAAAGTTTCTGGACAAGAATTCTTTTTTTTGTTTTAAGACAAAATTTGTCCTATGTATCTTTTTCGAAAACTGTGCTAAGCGGAAAAACTGGACACAAGTGGTCGACAAAAAAGGGTAAATCTCGTCGTTATAGGCAAAATATTGTTCATCAAACCCGTGGACCAAATCGCACGTGGAAAAACATTATTGAACCGCTTGATATGTTTAAGCAATTTTAACAGATGAAATAATTACAGAACTTGTTTAGTGAAGTAATATGGAAATTGACTGCCGAAATAAAACTGGAGAGAACGCAATCAACAAAGATGTGAAATGGAAAACTTAAACTTAGCTTTTGTTAAAAATCATTTGAATAATAGGCTTAAAACAGTAACAAACAACGTCAGCTTGTCAAATTATCAGATGTTGAGAATACCCAAGAAAACAATACGCAATGCTCTTCTTAGCGTAAGAGAAAAATATGTGCATTCTGTCCACCAGTGGGTGTAGCGTAGAATGACAAAGTCAGCGTGTGCAAAGTAACGAAGTTGCTTCATTAGTTTTAATTTTAATATATATATATATTATACTAGCAACCCGCTCCGGCTTTGCACGGGTAGATAGATAGAAAGATAAATTAGTACTTCATTTGGACAAATAAAAAACAACAATTCCATACACTAATTTTTTTTTATTGGAACCACCTCACCGGGTTGCTATTACAAATAAAAATACCAACATTTCCTCTTTATAATATTAGTATAGATGAGACTCGATGTTTAATGCGATGAGGCGACGATCGTTATTGTGAAAGTTAGTTTTTGAAGGGATAAAAAAAAAAAAAATAAAAATCAAACAGCGAGAAATAAAAAAACAGAGCCAATGATACTCGCTTAAAATATAGCTTTCTATAGGTGAAAGAATTTTTAAAATAGGTTAAGTAGTTTTTGAGACTATTCATTACAAATAAAAATACAAACATTTTCTCTTTATAATATTAGTATAGATATAAAATCGTAAGCCTTTTTCTGTCTGTGCACGATAATTTCAGAAACGGCTTAACCAATTTGAATGCGATTTTCACTGGTGTATTGTAACAAGCTTCGTGTCGTATAGTCGTTTTTTTCATTCACACATATTTTCAAATCAATCAATTACGTAAATCTTTCTTATGTTATTAATTATGGTGGGGCGTAGCAAACCACTCCGGTACAGCAAGTTAAGTTAAGTTAAGTTTAATTGGAAAAAACTATTTTGATAAGTAGCCCATAAATATAAAGTTATAATTTTTTTTTTTTTAATTTATGTTTAAAAACCCAAATGGTTTGAAACATTGTTTATTTTCATTAAAAATGACATAACTAATATAACGAATTACAAAAATAAATATTTTTATATCAAGAGACAAAGTGGTAATTACTTAAAGTTGGCCGTCGTAGATTTGACGAACAACAACCTTAGTGTACATAAAATAAGAAAAACCTTCTATGATTAAATTACAAGAATTTAAATTCTTTGAAGTTAAAAATTTATTATAAAACATTTGACTAACTATTATGTTCAGTAAGAGCAATTCGGCACTTTTGTAAATATCAACATTGTTATTTATATAGACATGAACTATTTTTCAATTGTATTATGTCCAGCATAATAGAAACTAATCAAAAAGTAAAGGGTCTTTGATGGAGCTTAAATAAAACTCAATTGAAGCAATGATTTTCAATCATCACATCTTTCATTTGTAGAACAACTGATAGATCATAATTCTCTGCTAAATCACTTGTAGTACAAGTTTTATTGAATTTAGTAAGAAATTATCTGCGATCCCATTAACTAATGTCGACTTTGTTAAAATTGTTTTTAATAAAAATATTTAAATATTCATTTTCCTTTCATAATATTGCAGAACTTTCAATGTATTGGAACATCTTTATCATAAAAGACTCATTGTGTGATGATGACGACGATTTACACAACTTTTTTTCTCAATTTGACATGAATCAATTCAACTTTTCTTATTCTCAATCTATACTATATGCCAATAGTATAGATTTTCTTTCTATTTATTGTTTTGTTGTTTCTATTTTCTTTCTTTATTTATTGTCCTTTTTCTAGCATACTTAATAGTATTTATTTTGTCTCGACACAACATACGCATTTTAATGGTTTAATTTCCTTTTGTTCAACATCGGGCACATCTTTTCAATGTCATCAAAGAAACTTTAACTTTTGTTTTTATTTTTGAGTCAAGTTGATGTTTGTCTGACTGTTTTTTTTGTTGTTTATTGCTGATCATGATAAAAACAGTAGTAAATAGAATAAAAAATCGATTTCCAAATCAATAGGCGACAACTTCGATGAATCCACCAGCACCACAGTGCGTTGATAGTAGATAGATAAGTAATTGAAAAATGGCAACATTGAGAAAGACATTTCATTTCAATTTCTATCCACTCTCCTCGAGGGCATTAAATTTATTTCGCATTTGATTAAAAATAAGTCAAAGTTGAGTCGCGGGTATTCAATTGATTTACTAACTTTGGTTGTTTGATTTTCACATAAAAACAAAGAAGGTCGTGAACTTAAGTGAGCGAATAATGTGAGTTTCTGAAACATTTAGCAACCTAGTTTTGTATGAACTTTTGGTTTTTTTTCTAGGTTTAATTGTGTATTAGTTAAGCTTTTGCAATATTGAGTTTGCCTTGAGTGATGAGTTATAGTAAAACATGCCAATGGAAGTTTAATTCAAATCATCAAATCAAGTCAAGGTTGTAAATGAAAAGAAGGGTAGTAGTTGGTTTGGTTGGTTAGTTAGTATCATCAACAGCATCATCATCAACAATTATACTAATTGAATTTAAAATTCATACATATATGTGTGTATACACAGACTACATATATTAATGCATCCTAGAACGCAAAAGCACTTAAATTCCACATAACTTTTTCATCAGTAAAACATAAAGAGAGGAAAATACAAATGAGAAAAGTTGAGATTTTTTTCCATTGTTTTTCTACAATATTTGTTATTCCCCATTTTTCAATGAGTTATAAAATACAAATTGCTGCTTAAATAGTTCCTTTTTATCATTTATTTTCTTTTTCATATGTAACTTCCACAAACTAGGTTCATTTGTTGTACTACATGTACGAGGTAAAGTTCATTTGGTGGCTCATCTGTTTGTGCAGTGAATCATGTTAGTGATGAACAATAATTTGTTATACTTATTTTTATAAATTTAATTGTAACATAAATATTTATCTTTTACTGAGTTTACAGTTGAATAAAAAGAAGTATCTACTACAAGGAATCATGTCCCAACATAATATTGGGTGTGTGTTTTTGCGCCCTTTAACAACGGATGGTAATTTATATAATTTTTTTCGATTGAAATTTCCAATTTTGAGCCAAATAATGGTCATTTGCAGGAACTTTTAATATATTTTTTTAGCTTGAAGAAATCTGTCGCTGATGGACTTCAATAAAAATAGCAATTTTGATGCCAGCGAAAAAAAACGCGAAGGAAGGCCAGTAGCAAATTTAAGAGGAACTCGCTGAAATCTTGGGTGCGTCTCATAGCGCACAAACAAGAAAATTGAATTCCGTATGAAGTGAAGCTAAGAGATGTTGTGCGCCGTTTTTTCACTTGCAAACTACTACTGCAAATTCAAAATAGGAGGAGTTTTTTATGCATCTGATGGATCAGATCGGACTGATCTACTATGAGCTAATCAAGTCTAACGAAACCAGACTTGACTATTGAGTTTGACCAACAATATTTATTGCAATTGAGCCGAGCCTTGAAGCTCAAATGCCTACAATATGTCAAAGACATGACAAAATGAACTTTCAAGGTTAGCTCGACCACATGTTGTAAACAGGAAAGGAAATTTTGATTGCGCTTCAATGAAATGTCCCACCCCACCCGTTCTATTCACCAAACATTTCTCCTTCCGACTTCCACTTATTTGGGTTGATGACTGATTGCCTGACCGAGCAGCACTTCACTTCTCACGAAGAAGCCAGAAATTTGGTTGATTGTTGTGTCGTCTCAAAACGTAAGACATTTTTGCAATGCAGAATCCGTATGATCGATTGATGGACAAAACATTAAAAAAATAAAAAGTAATGTACCATTCATTCACAATAAATTCTCAATATTGGCTTAAAACCAGCGGAAAACCAATAGTATGAAACGATCTATAAAAGAACTTTACTCTATGTGTAAACAAACTAAAGATCTGCATGACTCCACTCAAACTAACTTGAACTTAAAGTATTTAGTATTGAGTGATACTCAAGTCATACAACAAATACTGAATTGCTTTGGTTTGAGTGAAAATTTTTTCAGTTGTGTAAGTATTCAATTCGTTTGGTTTTGGTTACTACAGGTATGAGTACTCTCATAACCGGTTACAAAACTCACTTTGAGTGTACTCATGCAGCTCTCAACAACAAATTAAGTTAATAAATCATCTGGACAAATCTCCATTCAAACATTGATCCAATCACTTTACTATCAAGATGTTAACTTAAAAGGCGCCAATCTCTACAACTTTATTTTGATTCATTTAATTTATTTCAAATGTATTTCTAAGCTTTTCAAAATATAAATCATAATCGTCAATAATATTAATGTTTCACTTTAATCCTTATATTGTAATTGTGTTTTATGTAATAAAAATATTAAAATCAAGAAATTTCTAAATGATGATAGAAGGTTCAAGACATGTTGGATTGTTTATTTGTTTGTTAGTTTGTATAAACAACTTTTTCTTCGTTTCGTCATGATTTTGCTTTCCAGACTCATTGTATCGTGTATACAATATCACGTTTGTCCTCCGTATAATTGCTTTTTATTGAAATTGATTGTTCAACTGTAAAGTTTGCAAACTCATGTTTCAACTATGAAAGTAGTAGCGTAGCAGTTGTAGTGCAACGAAGCTTAAGTATAAAATTGCAATGAAGTTTGTTCGTTCATTTGTAGAATGGTTTGGTTAGTTGTTTGCTTAAGTGAAGTTGCAAGTTGCCAGTTGCAAGTTGTTGCAATTGTGACTCAACCAATCTTTAACCGCTCACTAACAATCAATTTACGCGTATCTCGCTCGCGTCTTTCATATACTTATAAGTTTGCTTGCACATTTTATAACCACGAGAGTCCTTTGAACTTGCAATTATCATCATCATCTGACTTGCAACGAAGTTAAGATTCGGTTTTGTATTTGGTTCGTTAAATCGTTGATTCGCTGCTCACTCATCACAACACTTGACCACATAGATACATACATATAAACATTCCTATATGCACCCATAGATTCCCACACAAATTGAATCAAATACAAATGTGTTCAGTAGAAGCACAAACGAGCAATAAAAACAGAGTCCGGGGAAATGACAATGACATACATGGGTATGGGCATGAGATGTAGTATATATGGTACTATGTGTATGAAATGCCAACAACGCAGTTTTCTCGCTATGGTCAGCGATTTACTTTGCTATCCTTTTTCCATTTGTTCATATGAAATACTATGTACGATATACTTTCGTTCCATATGCTGCTACTGTGATAAAGCGCCCATAACCCCCATAATAATCCTTTTTGTCTATGTATGTATCACAGTCAGACTTTAGTATTGTCGGTCATTAAATATCTCTGCAAATAACATTCATTAAGTGCAGCAGGCAGCCAGTCCATGGATGATTACAATGGTGATGATGATGATGATGGTGATAATGATGATGGTGGTGGTGGTGGCAACAGCTGTTGGCTGCTGTTACTATTTTCTGCAAAATGCATTTGCAAAGTGCAAAAATCGGTATGCATTTAGTTCAAGCTCATATTCTTTGATTTTCCCTATACTATTCTATAACAAAGCACTGGACAGGACATGGCAGAAGAGTAGTTCATTGCTGCACAGTGGTTTGCTTGCATAAATTAACAATTCAAAATAGTGTTTCTTTTTTTCTGTATTTTCTTCTCATTTCCATCTATTATCTTTCAACTGTATATCATCTACATACTGATTGATGTTGCAGTAGCATTTAGAAATTGCAGCAGAAATTGATTTTTCCTCATGTTCGATGGACTCCAGGCGACTGGTTTTGAGGGCAATGGCATGGAGCAGGAATAAGAAGCAGTCGTTTCATTAACAGTAAATCAGAATGCAAAACGTCAAGTGAACATTGACAATCGACAAGTCAAGTCACGCAGCAATTTACGCGACACAGAAACTCACAGACATAGAAACACAGACAAAGATACAAAGATACACATAGCTGTCTGACAAATAAAATGAAAAAAAACTGTAAGGCGGGCGGGCAGGCAGGCAAGCAGAAACAATGTGATGAACAGCATCAGCATCAGCATAACCAGAAACACCAGAACCATCAGAAGGAGGCATTAGCAACTGTCGTGGCTGTTGTGTTGGTTGTAGTGGCAGGAAGTACGCGCCAGATGCTGTTCATGCTATTGCCTGCCTTTGGTTGTATACGCGAATGAGCCGCAGCATCCGTTTCCGTTGAGAAATTGAAATGAGCGCGGTTCCATTTTACTTGGAAATATTGTCGCAATGAGACTTGGTGCAAACAACAACAACAACAACAACAAGCATGAACAATGCCTCAAATAGCTAGAAAATATTTGGTTCACAGGAAGTTACTATTCCTGTTCCTGCCTACCAGCCCTGTATGCTTTGTATCTATTTATATCTGAATCATGTAACTTGTTATAGTACTATATCAGTGTAAATGTACTATTATATCTACATCGTTTTAATAACTCACAAAAAGCTACAAAGCGCGACATAAGACGACATTGAAGATGAGAAACAAAAAATGACACGTTTGGCGTTAAATTGTAACAGCTTCAAGGAACAGCAACAGAAGAACAACAAGAAAATATATGTATATTATAGTAAGCAACAAGATGGTGGTAGGTTGGTTTATTGTTAGTTACAAACAAACCAAAACTAAGTAAGTCAAAAAGTGTTGCAGCCTTTAGGGGTTATACGATGATTAAATTCTTAATGGTATCGTCTGCCTCAGTTAAATCGGGACCCATATGAACGAATGAAATAAATTTGTAAAATATATAAAAAAAAAAAATATCTATCACATTTTCACAATTTGGCAGATGTTCTCTCTTGTACTTTTTTGGTGGGAAAATATTTTGCAAAAATAAAAATAATAAAAATGTAATCCATTAAAATTGACTCAAAAGAAGAAAGAGAAACAAAAATATTGACTACAATAAATGAGAATTGTAAAGAAGTCACTATATTCACTTGGCGTATTAAGCTGATCTTTTTTTTCCTGGTTTATTTAAATATTGTTGGTGTTATGAAAAAGTGGGCATGGTTATGGGTGTGTGTGTGTGTATGTGTGTGTATTACAAGACCCTGACTTTGTGGTAACAATGGATGAAAGAAAAAAAAAATGGGGGACAATCAAAAAATTCCAGCATCTCTTTTTTTTATATAATAAAAAATGCAGTCAACATGGCAGAGGAGTTTATTTCAATTTATTATATTCATGAAAAATTTGTATACATTGCAAATTTCTCTTTGGTTGATAGGTGTGTATGTGTGTGTGTGTGTCGGTTTTATCTGTTAATAAAGCAAAGGAATTGAAATAAGTTTGATGAATGGAAAATTAATGGTTCATGCGAATGAATTTTTTAGTATAAGAATTTTACTAGCAATTTCCTCTTTAAAGGAAGGCAAATGTCTGTCTCTGCTCAATGAATTAGGACGCTGTTAAGACACTCAAGTGAATCCTTGGTCATGAGGGTAATGAAAAAGCTAAGTCTGTAGTAAAAATGTGTTAGTTAAGCAGTCATTCATTGATTACGAATCTTTTTGTGGATTAACCAGTAGACATTAAATGAAAACCGGAAAATGATTACTTTGGCCTCATCTCTATTAGAATAAACAGAAAATTACATATTTATTTATTCGGAAATACCATATAATCGGAGGGAAAGTGCTCTCAATATGCTTTCATCTCGGATATGTAACAATGAGTATCACCGAGTTCTTAAGTATTGTATTCATGTATTAATTAAAAATCTTACATTGACCACTTAGATTAAGGATAATTGATTTTTATGGTACACAAGGCAATAACAGTCCCTTCCAAGATTTTACCAACATTTGTAATGATTTTTGCATTTTCAAACAACAGTATTTACATTTGGTTGAAACTTTTCAAACATTATTCCCTTATACTTGTAGTTTTATTTATTCATTTATCAAATATGAACAGAAAAATTTAATTCATAACAACAAAAGCTTTATTCATTTTATTATTAGCTTTTTCTTTGATATACAGCTTACAATATCTTAAGGCGACCACACATAATTATGCGATCGCTCGTACAAACAACCATAAAAATATTTTGATTTTTCATAAAATCACAACAATAACTGGAATGCTACTTTTCCCGCACTCGTTGTCGCTACCAATAAGCAGTGTTCCACTCCATGAATCACTATCAGTTTCTTCTTTAAAGCATAGTTTTCAATATTTGAGTCATCATCAGCTTCTCATTACAACTGTTCAAATGCTTACGAGCGACGGACTGCTCATCTAAACCGATAAATAGTGACAACTGACTCAACTCTCAGAGTACACATTATCCATACTCATTCGTCACAGCCTTACCACATAGGAATGACCACTACGGGACTCTTTGCCAGCCTGTTCTATTCCTTAATATAGGATAAAAGAAATATATGTCTGATATTAATCCTTGGATGCAGATCCAGAAAGAGAGATCTCAACTTTTAATGATAAAACTTGTTACTTTATTGACATGTCCCCACCTACCACCTTTCTATACGATACCAAATCAATCTAAGAAATTATCTTATCCTTGTCTACGAAGTACAAACATTGCAGCATTTCATGTCAGATATTTTGGTTTGTTTTTAATTCTATTTATTATAATCATTTATTTTTTTTTCTTTTTTACTCAGTGAATTTAATTGTCGATCTTTTGTGAATTGACATTTTTCCCAATTAAAATTATTTATTGAATATTTTTGCTGCAATTTTTGTTTCTCTATAATTTTTTTTAGTTTGTCATTGGAGACTACTGAAAAACCAATGTTGGATCAATAAGAAAATAAAATAACAATTAACCCAACTAGCAACTGATGTTGTTACACCAACAATGAAAATTCGAAGCCTCCACATTGATTTTATTGGAAAATACTAAAAACTGAAATACAAAATTCCTCCTCTACCATTTTTTCCATTCTCCATGTTTTCTTCTGTTTTGCTTTCCTCTTGTTTTGTTTTGTTTTGTTTTGTTTCATTTCGTTTCGTTTCGTTTCCTTTCGTTTTGCTTGTTCAGTGGCACATGCAATGCGACACTTTTAATATTTTAACAAATTCACAAATAAAAATATTGAACAAATATGCTTATACTATAGAATAAATTGTAGTAGAACTGACAGGAGGAGATACACAAAGCAACCAAAGGTGGTGGTAATACGGCCAGGACACTAACTATGAATATCATTTGATTTTAGGGTTTCCATCTACATATTCTCTTTTAGATACTCATACTCTCAGTGAGTGAGTATGAATGTGATTTTGTATTTGTTATTGTTGTCTATTTGGAGTTACTACTGCATATGTTTGCTTTTGAGTGCATTAGAGTGTGAATTCTCATACGTGTGTTATATATATTTTTTTTTTGGTGATTTTGCACAATTTTTTATATGTTATTTTTTTTTTTGCAATTTCTTTTTTGATCAGTTGCAAAAATTTTAGCATAGAAATATGGCTGGGGACAAGTGAGGGACAGTTGTATTTGTTTCACATCTAGATTTTTTAGTTTGAAGGTACCCTACTTTGTAAGTATGTAAAGTTATTAGAGAAAAAAGATTAGATAAATAATTTTATCATTGATTATTATCGTGTGTACAAATATTGAGTCTTAAAATCAAAAGATGACAGTCTAATTTTTTCATAAGGGTGATATATATTGCGGTTGTTCTGTTTTTGAAATAAAGTAATTTTCACCCAAAGGATTTTTGTGTAATCTTCAATACTACACGTAAAAATTCATAGTCTCCTGAATCAGACTTGGGATTTCTCACTTTTCCTGCTAAATTTGCAACTGTAGCCTGAAACTTTGCTTAGCTTATTCTAGTGGTAACAAGGTCTACATCTGATCTCAGATTAATTCTTGGTATGCTTATTAATTTAATCTACTAGAATTCTTTTTAGTTTATATTAATCAGCAGATCATCATCATTATCATCTTAGGGCAATAATTAATCTTTTGTACTTAAAACTCTCAAACTTGTGATGGATACAAGATATTTAATAGATATTGTATCAAGTTTTCTAAATAAATTGTTAAACAAAAAACGATGAATACAATGAATAAGATGATAAGATGATTTTGGCAAAGCAATTAATAGAAACAAAATAAGATTTTTTAGAAATCTTAAAACAAAGTTTTAAAAGTAGAGTATGACAATTTATTAAAATTCTTTTATATTTTTCTAAGATGCACATCTACTATTGGTTCCCATATTACTGAAATATTTTTTTACATTTATTCTTTATTTTCTTTTATTTTATTTAAATTTTTTTTTGTTATGTTCGTTTATTTTGCCTGAACACGTGTTCTATTGCATACAAATTTAAATTAGTGCAAGGGGGTCAAGGGATCAAAGAGGAAAACTTTTGTGTAAATATTTGGTTAACATTTTTTTACAAGAATCTATAAAAAAGTGAATATTATTTTATTTTCACTGTGTTATGAAAGTCGAAAGTAGAATGTTATATAGGGATTAGCTGATTTTATATACAATATACGAGTATAACTAAGTTTGTAATCAATTATAATCAATGAAATATTTTTTTTTACTCAATCAAGCAAAAACTAAATGGAAAATAAGATACGATTTATTTGGGAAAGAATGAAGTGGAGTCACTCAGTCAGTTATTCAATTATTTATTTCATCTTATGCCATTTATTGTGTAAGTGTGACTGTGTGTGTTTGTTCTTTCTTTATATAATTTCTCTTTTAATTTCATTATAATTGAATCGAATTGAATAACATCACTTAGTGCTGAGTTGTGTCTCTTAAGTTGTTATTTCACAATGATGTTTCTGGTGTTCTGTTCATGTTCATGTTCTTCTTATTCTTATTACTGTTTTTTATTGTTGTCTCTCATTGTCTCTTAGATTAAATTAAATATAATTTTTTATATGTTTTTTTATTTCATTTCATTTTCTTATTTCTCTTACTTATGTACTTAAATACTTGTAGTAGTAGTAGTACATACATTGATATACTCAATTGAATTTTAATTTATTTTCACATCAACTGACATTATATTTTTTTTATGTTTTTTTTTTTTTTATATCTTTTAACATGTTATTCCCTTCTATTTGAACTTTCGGGGTGCAGTTCGGCACAGTTTGTAGTACTCGTATATTTTGTATTGTGTTGTGTTGTGCTGTGCTGTTCCTTGAAGTCTCTAAAGCCAAAATGATTTACAATACATAAGAGAAATATACAATACAATATAAAAAGAAACCGCAAACATATAGAAAAACACACAGTTAGACAGATAGAGAAATGGAGTCAACAACACACACACATGTGTAATCAGTATATTGTTGCCACACATTGTAGATTTTCTAATTTTTCTAATGATGTTTATCAAATAATTCAATTTTTGCTACACATTCTTCTATATAGTAGTATTAAAAATATACTCGTCGACGTGGTTCAAAATGCTTACACACACATATATTGTATTGTATTTAAACATATATTTATAGATGGATAGATAGATAGATGTGTATATACGTATGTGGAGAGAGAACTTGATGCTATTGTTGACCAACTAAACCGAAATTGAATTTTTCTCCCTCGTTGACTAAAAACCGCAAACAAAAGATTAGTCCTATCATGTTGAGTGAAGTAGTGACTTCCAAGGCGATGTTAGCCAACGGCCAAATGTAATATTACCACAAGATACTCGTAAAGAAGGGAGCTGAGGATTTTGTTGAGTAGTACATACATACATATATTATTAAACTGTTAGGGACAAACTTTGACACACACAACATACAATAGTTGAAACATATTCTGGTAACACTGTTGTGGAATATACGAGAATGTGTAGTAAGAAGAACTATAGAATTACATTATCGCATGATGACATGAAAATTGTACAGTAGTAATATTGTATAAAAAGGACGAAGTAACATTCTATTACGTCTACTAGTAGTATGGTGCAATTGTGTCACTCTGTCTCTATCTATCCCTTTTTACTTGCCTATCTATATACAAAATAATAATAACTTAACAAATCGTATAAATCCCATAAACATGAGGCAGCTGGGAGCATAAATATTATTATATTAGCTTCATTTTCTGTGGCTGTCTCATGTTGCATCGATGCTATAGATACTTACTAGTATTCGTACATACGTATTTGCGGCAATCTCAGCAATTGTGGTATGGTGTGGTCTGTTTGGTTCTCTGATTGCATTCATTTGCTACTGCACCATATATCTATAAAATAGTTACATAGTCATAGACTGACAGGCAAGCAGAGAGACAGACATACAGATAGATGGACAGACAAACAGACCAATGGAGAGGAGAAAGTTAGTTGGTTTGAAATAAAAATGTTCAATGAGCAATATTACTTTGAAGGCAAATGAAGTTTTGTATGGAAAAGTAACTGCGTAAGGGGCATACAAACCACGAACATTAAGTTGGATTTATAATATGAAACAAATGCACACATACATAGATTTATATGTATGTATTAATGTGTATATATATGTCTAACTACTGCTCTAATATATATGATGTTTATATAGTCTTTGTTGTCGTCTCATTTTTCCTTTTTGTATAAATTATCAAAGGAATGTCTATATTGTGTAAACTATAATATATTATGGTGTCTAATAAACCAATTATTTGAGGATATTATGTATAATTACTGGATTTGAATTATGGAAACAATTCTTTGAACATAATTAAAAATATAGAAAACTCTAACATTTTGACATACTTATGTTTTAAAAGAGGATTAAAGTTTGCATATATTGTTGAGGGACAAATTTTGAAATCAATTGAATCGTCTATTCCTCTAATATAGATGGGAAACATATGTGAAAATTTAGACAGATATATTAAAAATTTACTGATCAACAGGAAATTACATTCTTCAACTAAAGTCACGGATACAAATTATTTAAAAATTTAATATGAAGTGTCGAGAATCACAAGGAAATTGTTTTTTTTTGTCCAAATACTAAACAAGTTAGATGTGAATGTATTTTCAATAACAAAAAAAAAAAAAAAAAAAAAAAATAAATAAATAAACTAGCGAATGTTAGAATAATATTTATTACGATTTATATTTTGTTGAATAATCACAATTCAAAAAGAGATCTTTGGCGAAGAATACTTGATGGATTTTAAAATATCTCTCTATGCTTTATATGCAAAATTTAATCTATCGATTCCATCTTTTCCGGTGGTCCGAACTTCACAGGAACAGTTTTTAGACTATGCTAGAGCTGCGCTGAAAATTTCATCAAAATCGGTTCTGAGGTTCCAGAGTCCGTAGGGATCAAACATACAGTCTAACTCTTCTATAACGAACTCCCCACTAGGAAAAACTTCTCGAAAACGAAGTAATATTGAAGACACATGATTTTTTTTTAAATTAAGTTTTTCTCTCTCCATAATAACGATTTTCAAGCAAACTAATATTTATTTTTCATATAAAATAACCTCCCCTATAATGAATTTATTTGAACGCAACGTATACATGTTATGACTTAAGACAATTTCATTGGAATAGATTCCTTGTTATTGGCAAAGTTAAAAATCCGGACTGAATTCCTTAAAAGTTAATTTTGAAAATATGTAATGTAAAGAAATTTCATTGGAACGAATAGTAATATTCAGGTTTTATTGTGGAAACAACAACTTCAGTGGAACAGATAGTAAAATTCTGCTTTTATGTTGGAAACAATTTCATTGAAACAGACAAATTGATATTCCTTGTTATTGAGAAAGTTAAAAATCAGAGATGCATCAAAGAACTGAATTTCTTGGAAATCCTTTATGAATATATGTAATGTAAACGAATAGAAGCCTAGTAACATTCATGATTCTATTTCATTACTTGATGCCGTGAAAGTTGGGAAGATGAGAAAGCTGAAACAAAATTTTTTTTATAAAGTAGATTGAGGAATGAAGCTGGCAATATGCCCCTAACATCATTGTGAAACTTTCCAAAAGATGTGATGATTTCATTGAAGGTTCTCTAGTAGATTTAAGGTTGCAATGAACCTTTGATATAATCGAAGTAACATTGAGTGATTTGATAAATGTAATCACAATGGTATAACATACAGTTGATATTTGAAATAAATATAATTTCGAAGGCAAAAACGCCTTTCCAATAACGAAAACCTTTATATAACAAAATGATTAACATGGCCCCAAGGATTGTTTTATAGAGGAGTTCGACTGTATATACGAACAGACATACACAAATAGTTCCATTTTAATATAGTATTCGTATATAGATAAAATCTTTTGACTTTTATGGAATGAAATAATCAACGCCGTGATTAATTTAAAGCAAAATGCATTCATTCCCATTTAATTTTTGTTTGTTAGCACGTAACTGCTTGCACATCAGTAGATAGAAATAAGCAACGCCACATAATTCCAGCTGACAATGGCACATTGTAACGAGCAGTTACACCTAAATGGTGTATAGAGCAGCAAAACTACTAGGAATGCATGTAAGCAGAGCAAAAGCAAAATGCTATATGCCAAGCAAGAACCAAACCAATATTGGTTAAGAAGTAACAAGTATGTAATGTGAAGTGAAGTGGCATCCAGCTTGGACAGTCATAGTCACAGACACAGCCATAGTCTACCTAACTCATTCACCACCAATTTAATGTCAGATAATCACGACATAGAATGTGTGCCATCATAACTCGACAAATTTTCCACGTGCAAAGCTGTTCTTCTCCTTTTTTAACCTTTTTGTTAGTTATAGAAGAAAAACAGAAATGTGATAAAAGAAGCTAATAAATAACGAAAAAAACGGATTTTTCACATTTTATATTGAATATGTGGAATTTCAATTGGTTAATACCAGTGGGTGGCATACTATTGTACATACATAGCACAGGAATCATGTGTGGCATGTGAATAATTTAAGGTTGAAAAATCACAGTTGATAGAAATATTATAAAATATTTAGATCTAAGATAAAGAATTGTTGGT
The DNA here is from genome assembly GCA_035041805.1 of Amiota mariae. Lineage (NCBI taxonomy): Eukaryota > Metazoa > Arthropoda > Insecta > Diptera > Drosophilidae > Amiota > Amiota mariae. Next base: position 5,607,155 of record JAWNKV010000286.1, read on the forward strand.
GATTTAGAAGATATTCCAGAAGATTCTTATGCTTCAACTAGCGAATGATATAATGTTTAAAGGAGTTTTAGTTGGCATTTTATGCTTTAAAGTAATTTGCATGAGTTTCATTTATGGTTTTGGTGCTGAAAGCGAATGTGGGTAGTGAGTGTAATAACCATCTGAAATGCATATAACTCATGCGATGTGCTGTCCAATCTGTCAACAACAGCTGATGTTGGTGAAAGTGAATCGACTTTAATATATGAGGGACTGATGTATGTATTGTGAGTATCCAGTAATTTCATGCAAGTTGCACTCATGCATATTATTATAAGCTTTAGAAAATGCTTACTTTTTTCACAAATATTTTTTTATTTTGCTTGCTAAGCTCGCTTAGTTTAGTTTTACATATTTTGTTTGCTTTATCTCTCATGAGCGGATATGATGCTACTGCCAGCCATCCAGTCATTGCCATAATAAATGGTAAATTAAATTTTCCCAGTTTTGGTTGACACCTTCTTCTTCTTCTTCTTCTTCTCTTCATTAGATGAATTTGTTTGTGCTGTTGATGTTTTACGAGCTCATTTAAAATGAAAATCTCAGAATATTTTATAGCTAGAGCGCTTTGCATACACGAAAACTTTGTAAATGTGTAATGAAGTAAAATTCATATACAACATAAACAACAGATGGAAAGACAATGCAGAAAAAGTCAAGGAAGAACTAAATAAAATGGAATGGGATAGAAAGATTTAATAGTGGAAGGTGGATATAACGTTGCGTATGCGTAATATGAAAAAGTGTCTTAAGAAAATTGTGTTTATTTTGTGCATAGTAAGAGTAGTAAAAGAGCAAGAAACGCAAAATAGTACAGAAAGAATGAGGAATAATAATAACAACAACAACAACAACAACAACAACAAGGAGAAATAAGTTAGTTGACTTAAGTTTCTGCTTGCTTTTATCAGCAACATTTTCTCATTCCTTTCCATGCTGTCAATGCAACATCAAACTTTGTACGCGTATACATAAGTATAAAGCTCAAATGGATAAGCTTTTGCAACATTATATCCTGCAGCATTTACAAGCGCATCATTTGTCTACATTGTTGCTATTGTTGCTGATGCTGGTGATGCTGCTTAAGGATTATAAAAGTCCTTTCGCCATGCATTCATTGTGCTTCATGCCAGCTCAGTGTCATGTCAGTTAGCCAAACACTAAGACAACATGGCGCATTGAAAGTTCCTTTCTACCAGTTTCTGTTAAAGGATGAGCAACTTTATATTCTTCAAGTCTTTCATATCAAGTCATTTAAGATATTAGAAAGCAAGCCTAACACTGTTTTTGGATGAAGTTAATATTTAATCTGGAACTTGAAGTCCATTTCGAATATTTTTTGGGTTCATTGTATTCTCTTTAAGCTTTTACTTGTAACCTTACTATTTATACTTAACATTCTTCTACTATATCCTGCAATAATGAAAGTTCATTGCTTCCATTACAAACTGAATCATTCTAACTTTCATTTTACTCTTTCATTTGCTTCTCATCTTTTGCACATAAACTTAGTCCTTTCAGCAATCCTTGTACTTCTCTAATCTCATTCTTCAACTTCTGCGTACAGTAGTAGGAATTTAATTTATTTTCAAAGTTTGCTTTAGAGCGCGTTGCGCATAAAATTTTATCTAATTGCGCGAAATAATCCCAACCATGATTAACAATAAATGAAAAATTGCATTGCCCCAACCAACCTCATCATCATCATCGTTCGTCTCTATATACTATTTACATAAATATCCAGCATATTTCTCCCTCTTTGCTTAATTTATTTATTTAGTCTAAGTAGACTACCAAAGACGATGATGGTTTTCCCACATTACCCATCATCAGTAGAACTACAATGGTGGGGAAAATTCTGCTGCATTTTGGTAGAATTAGAAATGCATGTACTACATTGAAGCACGTTTCTCTTCCAGAAAGGGAAAGAGATCTTAAGACACTTTTTTTGCATATTAATTGATTTGTCTTGTCTTGGTTGATTGGTTGGTTGTTGATGATCTGTCGTTAGTCAGTTGTCGGTCAGTTGGGGTCACTTTAAGTTTAATGTGAAATAAATTTTTTATTAAACTGAACTAAACTGTAAAACAGAAGCTTTCTGAAACTACTTACCATTGGCGGATATGACAAGTATCTGTCGCTGTTCATATTATAATAAGAGCCATCTGGTGGTGGCGCTGGTGATGGGGACGGTATATAGACACCTTTGGTAATGAGCATTTGATCATCACGTGCACGTTGTTGTTGTTGATGCTCGAGTGAATTGACGGCGTTGGCGCCATTGTTATTATGATGCCGAGGATGTGGCAAGGTGCGTGAATTAACTGTAAAAAAAAGAGGATTGAAAGAGAAATAGTAGTTAAGTGAAAGATAACAAATAGTAAAAGATTCAACAAGCAGCAGCAGCAGCAGTAGCAACATCTTTTAATGAAGTTAAGAGAAAATTAAAAAAAAAAAAAAAAAAAACATAATGAGTTGCTGTTAATGTTATTAGCATAAAATTGTTTGTTCTTTATGCTAAACATGGATCGGAGAGTTAATTTTGTAGTACAAGTCTTAAATGGACTCAAGCTTTAAAATATTGGGTTTGCACTTAAGTTAAATCATATCTTTATATTTATATTATTATTAAGAAGAAGTGGGACAAAAATTATATTCTTATATTTCTTGGTATTATAGCTGACATGGCTTTCAGAAATGTAATTATGAATTAATCAATGATATTTTAATCATTTTGTTAGATGAAGTTCTTTCATTTCTTTGTCACAAGGTCCTCAAAGCAAATATAATAAAAAAAAGTAATTCAATACACTTAACATTATAAACTGAAAGTAAACTATGCAAACATGTGCCAGACGGTTGACGGATTTGAAATCTCCCAATTGTTTTGAGACCATTTGGTTAAATTCAGTTTTATCTGAAGTAAGTAAGTAAAAAACCAGTAAAAAGAAGATTTCCTTTGACTATGACGAAGTTGTAATACTCTTCACGCGCCTCCTAGTAGTCTGAGCGTCTTTTAATTTACATGATTGGCGGATATGGGTTTGTATTGGGGGTACTACCCTAGTGGGCCAATTCGGTTGATTCCGCCAAATGTAGTGAATATGGTGAAAAGGAAGCAAAATTTCAGCTATTTAGCTCAAAAACTAAGGGACTAGTTTGCATACTTACAGACAGAAAGAAAGACGGACAGATGGGCGGATGTATAAAAAATATACTTTATAGGGTCTCCGATGTCTCCTTCTGTGTGTTACAAACAACATGACAAACTTATAATACCATTCACTGCGTGAAGAGTATAAAAAATATGTACCAACAACTGTAATATTCTCCTCAGTAATCTACATATAAAGAATTCAAAATTTCAGTTGTTTTTAAATATAAACTTGCATTTCACCCAAATCTCGTTTGCATTAAAGCAAAATCAACCATGCAGACAAAAACAACCAATGCTGGATTCGCCAACCTATTCGCATTTTAATTTTAACATTTTCGGAGTGTCGAATTAATGTTCAATTAATTGATATATTAAAAAAACTATAAATGTTAATAATAAACTGTGATATTTTTAGTTTGTTTTAAAAAGGCGCGGTAAGTGATTAGTTTAATGAAAAATTTTATTAGTCTCATTGGTGAAAGTTGGCATATCTCCATGTTTTGTGATCGTAGGGGTTTTACACGAATTTTGTTTGTTAAGCAGGGTAGTGATTTCTTTTTATTTAGTTTTTGTTGAGTGAGGGATGTGTGAGGGAGTAAGAACTGCCAAAATTATTTGTTTGGCATCTGTCGCTGAGTGTAAACATAAGCAAGAGACACCAAAGAAAAATCATCAATAAGTGTCGCTAAGGAAACGATATGTTTAAGACGGATCTAAAACAAACAGTCTTCAATCAATTGTGCATTTGTGGCATCAAAGTTTGAAAAATGAAATATCCCGAACTGCTGGTACACCTTTTGCATTTTTTGGACGAAATTGAAAGCAACCATTAGAGATTTTTGGTACATATCCGATATAAAGAGTTTGCTATAATATTGCACAATTAGTTGATGTAATTGATATTGTTACGGCAAATCAAATCGTAGTGATTGGCAAGTGCTGGGATATTCTGACAAGAAGAAATAGGAATTTTAACGTATTTACGTGGACTGATTTTTTTAATATATTTTTTTTTTATATACACGTATGAGTTCCAGTTTCTTTGTCAATCAACCCAAACAATAAATAAAAACCAGTAAAAAACAATAAAAAGAAGATTAACTTTGGCTATGCCGAGGTTGTAATACGCTTCACACACCTTCTATAATATATTGTATATTATATTCTGATTATTGTTCACGCTTTATATGGGAGGTGCCCCTCTTAGAATACCGCGGATCTTGAAAACTACGTGGTTGTTGGATATGGGTCTGATACTTTTAGTGTACAAATTTCATTTCTATAGTACAAAAAACAAAACAGTTTTTCTAATAAGAAGTTGAATTTGTATATGGGTTTGTATGGGTAATTCATACAGTTTTCTTCATAAGCTCATAATTGGGCAAATTGATTCTCATGAGCTATTGAATCAGTTAAACTTTTGTGTCCCTAGTCGTCCTACCAGAAATTTTGTCCCTTTAGCATTGAATAGATGCACTACTAACTATACCCTACACGATCCTTTCCGAGTTTATATCATATAATAAATTCTATCAAAATCTCTCACCCGAGATATCGCCATCATCGATTAATACCATCGTCATTCGCTGCCAACAGGACTTCTGATCACACTGCATCCTGGATTAACTGGATGTCGCTGATTTGGGTCACCTTTACCATCTGCATTATTGTAGTTTATTAGTTTATATATCTCTGACCACACATGGCTGTGAGTAGGTTCATAGCTCGCTACTATTTGCAAATCAATTTCCCCCATCGGGTTAGAGGCTGATATTTCATATTATCCTTATTTATTTATTTTCATATTTTTTTCCTATTCATTGTTTGTTTGTCTTTTTTTTTGTAATTAATCTATTTTAGTTTAAGTTCACTTCAAATTATATTTTTGTCTTACTTTTAAGTGTTAATTGTTGCATTTATTTTGTTTTAAGCTGACAGTTTCTTTGTCAATGCTATTTCAACAATAAATAAATAAATAAATGTATTGCGTATGTTGAAAAGAAAGCTTCGTGCCAAATTTCAGTTCTCTAGCTTAAAGCCTGAGGAACTAGTTTCCATACATACAGACGGACAGACAGATCAACTTGTATCGTCGCGCAATATTGTATATACTTTATGGGCTCTTCGATATCTACATAGTTCCTAGGTGAAGTGTATAATTAACGCCACAATAGAAATTCGCAACAATATTATAAAATTTCAATAGATATTTTATAATAGCATGGATAATTGGATACGAAAGAGAACTTGATATTTAGAAATAATAATTATTTCGCATAATTTATTTTGCTTCTTTGCTTAAATTTGAAGCTGATGAAATGTTGTATGAAATTATTATTAAATTTCCAAATGCACACAAATACTAAAATTTCTTATATTAGACAAATTGAATGGAAAAAACATTTTAAACCACATTGAAATAGTGAAAGAAATGTGAAGCGAATATTACACCATTTGATACGAGAGAGAAACATTTTAAATTGTTATCAGTTTGTTGTGCACACTACAGCGAAAGTATATTGTTTTCTCTCTTTTTTTTGTGTCTCGCCGCCAACTGTTGTTTGGTGTTGAGTTGAGTTGAAACAACCTTCTGTTTTTCTGAATTTTCTATATTTTTTGTATACTCTCTGTGTGCCACACATGTCGGCTACTTGATTTCATTTCATTTCGATATTCAAATCGCACCGCAAAAACCAAATGTTCAAATGAAAAGAAAAAAACAAAAACATAGTGAACAACAAACACTTTTATTGCATTTGCCAACTAAATTGGTTTGTTTTATAGAAATAGTTTTGTAGTTGAAGTTCTACAATATTTTATTTTTGTTGTTGTTGTTATTTGACATTTATTTTATAGTATATGGACTTTTTTATATTATCCAACAGCAATCACCATAAGGTCTGACTGGCCTGGCCTGGCCTTGTCCTTAGAGTATCATTCGGTGCCTCCTGCAATGCAACTTTGGTTAGCATCCGCAACAGTACATGTTGCTGACAGTGCTCGTATTTTTATGTTATGGCTTGGTCATGCCTTATCAGCAATAGTGCACTAGTTCTACTGGGAACGACTGGTACTGGTGGTGGTACTAACAACCAACCATTGCATTCAATCTCCATTGTTTTTATCATACCACAAACATAGACACTTTTCTACTGGACTGGTGAACTCCTGCAATAGTCATTTTCTGAAGCCCATCATGTATTTCTTGGAGTTATGGTGCCTTCACCTCTAAAGGCTCTAAGCCTTCAGCTCACTACCTCAGTTATGTACTTGCTGTTTTACTATATTTGCTATAACATATCCCTCTTCGTTGGCTCGTTTACATTCTTTTTATCGTCATCATCATCATCAATGCTGTTGCATCCAATATGTTGTCTGTCTACCACCTTCATATTTAACCCAACAATGGGCGAGTTCTAACAGTTGTTACCATTTTCAGCTACATTTTTATACTCTCAGTTTTTTACTCTCCTTCACATTTCTCCAACACAACGTATTTCTGTTCTTGTCCTTTTCTATGTTACCCGCAATTAATGACTTTCATTTTATTCCTTTCCAAGCGTTTGCACATGAAATGAAGCAGAATGAAAAAAGTGTTGCATACACACAGGCGTCACCAGATTGCTTGCATACCAACAGCACATGCAATGCATAAACATACAATAACAATGTACATATGTATATAAGTATATATATGACACCTTAGCTTCGTGTAATTTTATCTACTTTTTACCATTTGCATGTGTGGTAAAGCAGCTCAGCTTAAACTTGACTCTAAGGATAAGGTGGAGCTTTGAATGTGTGCTTAACATGAATGTGCCATTTGAAACCTGTTCCTGTTTTTTGTGGTTTCTTAGCATCAGTAAGAAAAGAAGTAAGAAAAGTGAAAATAATATAGAAACCAGAAATCAATAAATGCCCACAATATGTGTAACTACTGTGGTTAAAGAAACATAAGATTTGATGTAACCAAAAATAATGAAGTCTCCTTCAGGGTTTCGAATTATGTCACGTTGATAACAACAATAATGATGATGACATTAAGATGTAGATGACTTTACCATTATGTAAATAATAATACTACACAGTCTTGACTAAGGATGAATGAATAACCTGTCTATTTAGCATCAATCTACTATTGTTGTTTACATAATCTGTTGCTCAACTCAAACAGCGAATATTTAATTATACACATTCATCATCACGATGGCAACGTAATGATAGTTGAATGCCAAAGCAAAATGTAATTCCTTGAAGGATGGTTGTACTACAACCATGGTAGCAAAAGATGACCGACAACTTCTTATACTATTACTACCTGTTGTTATGTTAGTGTTGTTTCTGTTGTTTGTCGCTTCCTTAGTTAGTACAAAAGCTTGTATCCTCATTAAAGGCAAAACGTGTGCATAATCAATGCTAGCAAAGTCCATTATCATAATAATTATCTATCTGTATGTTGCTAAGAATAGTAAAGGTAAATGCAATAAGGGAAGTGTAACAAGGATAAAACACTGGGCAAGTGGTTTCTCTCATCATCATCTATACTCCATTGACTTTGACTTATCAGCAGTGACATCGTTGCCATTAACAACGCATAATTCGAATAGACACCAACATATATGTAAGTAGTTTCTATAGAAGGTAGCTGGTGTAGTTCAGTTTATCCATAGTCATTTACCTTCTAATTGCAACTAGTGATAACATGGTACTAGTACATAGTCTTATTTTTATTCTCTATGTTATGTCATTAAAAGTGCCATCGTTAGCAAACATTAAGCTTGGAAAATTACACGTCCATTGTGTGTATTTACAAATACATTTAGAAAGAAGACATAATTGTTACAACACTCAACATAATTATGGGTTATTGAATTGGTTTAAAGTAGTGTAGAAATACTTTGGAACTAAAAATATGTAAGGTAATTAGCAGCATACAATGATTTTTAATACATGTAACTATTTGTAGGTGGTAATAGTTTCCATATTCATCGATACAATTATGATGAGTTTTAATTTATTTTATACTCTTCACCCAGTGAATAGTATTATAAGTTTGTCATGAAGTTTGTAACACACAGAATGAGATATCAGAGACCCCATAAAGTGTATACATATATTCTTCATCAGCACAACGAGACGAGTTGATTTAGCCATGTCCGGCTGTCTATATGTATGCAATCTAGTTCCTCAGTTTTTGAGCTGAACAGCTGAAGAGAGCTTTCTTTTACCATTCACTGTACATTTGTCGGAATCAGCCGAATCGGTTAAATGTTCAATACACATATGTATTTATATGAGAGATATGTATGTAAATAAATAATGTGTTTATCAATCTTAAACATTGATTGGGTGTAGTGCACAATGATTGGAATAAATTGCTATAGATTACGCTCTCCTTTAAGGGAGGCTATTAAGATGTAGTCTTTTGAGACGCCGGCGTGATGAAGATAAATAAAGTGGAGGAACCAGAGGGTTAGGGTGATAATGGAGTCTGTTATTATATATGCTGCTGTGGAAGTTTATTTCATCCAAAACAGTTCAGATCCTCAGATCTCGATGAAGTTCTGTGTTTCTCACATACCACGTAGCTCCAGATATACGCCGTAGCGCTTTGTTTTAACAGGCTTGGATCCTCCGGATGTTATAAGCAACAGTGGAACCCCATATCAGAATGCCATAGCGCCAGACAGTGGCCATAGATACGTTTCTATGGGCAACTTGGGGAATTATCCGAAAGAGTTGATATCAGGAATAGCTCCGTGTCAGGGAAAAGGGTCATTATCGAATAGTTTAAGAGCCTTAGATAGGCTAATTATTTAATTTATCTAACGTGGAATATATTTTCTTGAGGTTAGAGACTACAAAACTTTACTTTGCCTAATGCACACATGAGTCATAATGCGCCACAGGTGATAACAAGTAAAGATAAGCCGCTGATTATCATTTATGATTCCCTTAATTACAAAATACATGGGCAGTGATGGGGACTGCTGACCGAAGTGAAAACAAAATTATAAAATAATTAAAACATAAAATCACAGGGAAGTACAAATATACCATTGATTGAATTTCTTAACGAAGCATAATGTTTGACTACGTCTAATGAACAAAGTATAAGACGACGATTGATGCGGTTTTTTATCACGATAATTACATAACTTCCAATCAAATATTTTTATTTCTTATGCTACGTTCAAACAATATGGTTTCTTCATACAAGTATATTAAATATTTGTTTGAATGAGTGTTTGTGAAACTAATGAAATATAAAAGAAAATCCATAAAATGATGACTATCCAACTAAAAAATACAAAATGTTTGGCTACTAACAGTGATAACAGATAACTTCATGGGTTTTTGATGACGATACCGAAAATCGCTCAACTCTTCAAAAATATTATTCTAACAAAAAGAAATTTAATTGACATACAAGAGACATTTTAATGTGAAAACCTTTTTAAAAAGGATGTCATACCAAAGTTTCAAAAGGCAGAGTGACCTTTTTTATATATCTCGTGACTCAAAAGTTGTAACACCAATTAGTGTATATATTCTGGCGTTAATGTATTACGCGCTTATGTCATTAAGGGGGGAGGGGCAGTCGAATATGGTAAAATAATGTTCGATTTTATATATTGTATATGTGTTAAGAAATGTTTTGTAATTGAAAGCAGGTTGTTATTTTCGAATCAATAAATAAAAAATAAAGCATACATTTAGAAGTAATTTTTGTGTCAATTACTTAGTAGAATGACCAAGACCCAAACCTATTCTGCTATGGTTGATTTTAGCGCTGTTTTATATACAAAATATAGTCATCGCGTAATTTGATTTGTCGATGGTGAGACAGCTTAAATGATTCATTGATTGCAACAGAGCAACCATGTGCATGAATGCACTCTTATATCATTTTGAATACATTTGTGTATTTAGGAAATAACTCATATTGTGAGTGCATGAATGTAATTAAAACGGAATATAAATTCATTTATGCTCATGCTTAGTATGTCTTCTTATTCAATCACAATTACTCATTGGTTTCCTCTGATAAAATGTTTTAATTCCTATATTATTTGAGAAATATAAATACATAGTATTACATAGTTTCTATGTTTAACTAAACATTTCATTTAAGCAATGTGTTCAATATTTCTGTCTTTATTTAAAAAATATACCAAATATTTTATTACATTTCATTAAATTTCAAAAAAATTATTTTTACTTCTCCCATTAACTTTATTCACTTCCTTTTTCCTAATAAAAATTTAAAATTTTTGTAAAATTTAATTGTTGAATTTTTTTCTAAGAAACTGTTTTAATAATTGCTTTGATTAAACTAAAATACTTATTTAACACCAAGAAATTTTGATTTACGTAACCTTTTTATGTAAGTTGAAAATTTCTTTAACCACAAGACTTAATTTCTCTCATTCTTATTTTCTTTACTCATTTGTTTTGTCATTTCCCGCCCACTTTGAGTTTGCCTTTGCTTTTGTACTACTAATTTATGTTTTATATTTATTGCCATTGTTTCGCACATAAATTAATTATCTACCAAGATTGAGTGCCGACGACGCGCCTTCAGATGAATCATTCTGATTCCATTTCATTCCGATTCATTCTGGGTAAAATTTCATTTACTGAATTCTGTTTAATTCTGTTCAGTTCAGTTCAGTTCAGTTCAGTTTGGTGTATCCAGTTAAGTTTTGTATTCACTTGATGTTTGCTTTGGTAGCATTAGTAGTTTTTGTCAGTTTGTTTGGCCCGACCTGGGTCAGGTCTTCGCATACTTGATGTTGCTATTAATTTAGAATGAATTAAGCGCCCACAAAGCGAACATCGAGCATTGAGCAACCAGGTGCATGGTGAGGTGTATGGTGGTGATAAAAGGCAAAATGAAAGTAGTGAGTGTGTCGATATGTCTTTAAATAGTAGTGATGGTCGTTTGGTTTGGTTGGTTTTGCCTGAGGCAGATGGTTATTGGCCCATAAAGCAACAGTATCTGCTAATGTTGATGCCATGACTACATCATGGTTTTGTTTGAATTGAGTTGATAGGTTGGTGGTTACATAGGATTGTAGTTGAGTTGAGGTGCAGACAAAAGAAAGTGAGCAATGTACGTCATTTGTGTTTTGTAAGCTTATGCTACGTGGAAATTCCTCCTCCTCATCCTTCTAATGTTTTAGTCCTTTTCATAGTTCCAAGTATAAATAAATCACAAGAGTATCGAGTTACTTGCAAATGGTGTCAATGCGATGAAGAGAAATATGCCGATAAGAAGGAAGCAAGGAAACCGGTAATGTTGAGAATTGAAGAAAACCATTTTGATGAGCATATTTTATCAGGGTTAGTAGAGACAAGAGACAACATTGTTGTTGTTGCCCTAGAGAATTTGAGGCGTTTTCTATGCTTTTGTTGATATAATACATAAGGCACGCAATAATGATAACGTCGTGTATAAATTATTTTGCTTTGTCTTTGTTGTTAATGTATTTTTTTCTATTCCCAAAAAAAAAAAAAAAAATGTTTTTTGTTTTATTGTCGTAATTGAGCATTGTTTGTTTATCACGTTGTCTCTTTATCTTATGACCTTGGCGGCATATTCACGTCTAACATCATCTTATTTTGACATTTGATTCTATGAGTTATTTTGATTTTCTTTTGTTTGATTCAAAGACTTTATTAAAAGAAAAAATTCATTAAATCAAAGAATTTGTGCATGGTATGTCCAACAACTTCTATATACTTTTGTATTCATTCTCGGTTATCTTTCACCTCTTCTAGATAAAAAATATAACTCTGATACATTTCTGCCACGTCCATCCTACTTAGGCAAGCATCATGTAAAAGAAGACAAAGATGACCTCACCAGTTTTATGAAATATGGAATAATCTAGTTTATTTGTATAGTAAATAGTTATAATATACTTCTATATCAAATGATCTGTTTGCAGATGAAAAAAAATCATGTACTAAGTTTAATCATAAAAATGTAAACACTGTAAGATTAGATGCCAGTTGAATCAGACAGACAAGCGAACATGACCAATGTGACTCCCCTCTTTCGATGATGATCTCTAATATTTTGTGGAGTCTCCCAATGGATATAACTATGCTTTTAAAAAATTATAATAAAGTGATGATAAGTTCCTATTCTTGTGAAGTGTAAAAAAAATTATCACTATCATGCGATCTTTTTATTTAAAGGAGATTACAAATTTTTCATGAGTTTGAAATATCTTTATTTAGTGTCAATATTTGCTAGATTTCTTTGTCAACAAAAGCTAACACAATCTATCAGCATTAGTTCCACTTGATTAATCTATTTTCATTTCTTTTCCTATTCCCATTCCCATTCCCATTTACATTTACATGACTTGAGGCTTCCAATTAGTTGAGCTCAGAGAACTTCCTAATGTGATATGTTACAATTGTTCTCAACTCATTTGAAGTTTCAGTTTATCATTGTGTAAATTAGTTGACATTGATTATTTGGATAACAGGGCATATGGCAATACCAACCCACCCAAGCACCTCATCTCACCTCACCTCATTTCATTGTCATTCATTGTCACTTCACAAAAACGTCACCAAACTTATTGTTCTATTCTCATTCCTTTCTTCTTCAATCATTCAAATCTTTAATACGATACTCGATACTGGTGATGGTAATGGTGGTTTGATGCGGAAATCTATAATTCATGAATTGTAGTCCCATTTCCCATACATTTTTCTCTTTCTCTATTTACTTGTTTGTCTGTGTTTCTCCTCGTATACATGTTAAATAAACAAAGCACGAAATGAACACTCAAACTAACAGATACTAAATCTCCCATCACCAATGCAACCAATTTTCCTAGGCCAACACAACGAAATACAAGGCAAAAGTGTAAGACTTCTAATGTCTACGTTCTGTTTTGGTGCTTCTGACGCATGTGACAATTTGTCGTTGTTGGTGTCACCACCAGTTCCAACAGATCCCTCCGATAGTGACAACGACAAGAACTGAACCCGAAGTGAAGGAAGGCGCGTCATGGCTCAAAACAGCCAGCGACAGCTCAAGTTCTTAACTATATTATTGTTATTTTTGTTCTCAATTCATATGAGTGAGTTTGTGTGTGTGTGTGTTGAAGTCCTTGGTGTATCTATGTAAGCATATTTTGCAAAATTACAAAATTGTTACGTTTGTGGTTTTCGCGCCTTTACGCGCTGAACTTTCTCTTTCATTCTTCCATACTTCACCATACTTTTCACCGCGATGTAAACAAACATAGGCATAAATTTATGTCTAAATGTGGTTTGTGTATTTTGAGTTTCAAAATTCCTCCATATGATGCAAGAGGTGAAGGTGGAGAACAAGTATCTGTCGTTAAAGTGCGGAAGTTGTTATGCTATAGAAATTTTTGACAATATTTGTTGCAAATTGGCACTCATTGCCTATTAGAATAAATGTGTTTCAAGATGTTGTAAAACAGTGACAACACTCACACACTCACTCACTCACACACTCACTTACTGCGTACATGTACACATATGTATACACGTGTATCTAAATTTATAAAGATGAAGAAGATAATGATGATGATTATTTTGAATGTTTTTGTAAGAACAAAGCAAATATTTTCAATTAATAAGGTTCATTCTTTATGCAAAACAATAAAGAGAGATAAACATATTTAGGTACGAGTATATAAATGGAAGTTGTAACACTTCAAAGACATTTTTGTGGTATTTTTCATAGTCTTGTTAATAAAAAAATTCCAAAAAATATAAATAGGGAAATTAAAAGAAAATATTTACAGAAACCTTAAAACAATATCACACATAGTTGTGACTTTAAAAAGAAAATTAAAATCAAAATTTAAATAGACACCTTCGAAGGCATCAAATTATCAAAAGAAACATACGACAGTAAACTGAAGCCTAAAAGCAGACAACAGTTTCGTTTTTGTATTCTATTCAAATATTATTTTTTTCAATTTTTGTAAGCGAAAAAATTAATAGAAAATGTTGGTGATACTTGAAATTAAGTGACGAGATCATCATCATCATCATCATCAACAAAACAAAATGTTAATAAAAAGAAAACACAGGCAAAAGTTAAAGCTAAAGCAAAAGATAAAGAAGTAGGTAATAAGTAGAAGAGAGTAGAAGGGACGACAAATGCGACAAAGTGGTAATGCGAAACCAGGAATGTTTCTTGTCTATTGCAAGCTTTTAATCTAAACACAACTCGAGCAGTAGCAGTAGTAGCAGCAGCAGTAAGGCAGCAAGGAGACACAAAGGAGGATTAAAAAATAAATAGATACAAGCTGAAAATTAACAGAGTACTAAATGTAGCCGAAAAAGGTAGCAAGCAAATGAAAATTGAACTCATCTCAACTGAACTGGATTCGCTTACTCATTTACTTGATAACCTTGCTTTACTATGAGAAATTTCTATAGTACGAGTAGCATTGAGGTTGTGCGAATAATATTTAATGAGATACTTTGCAGCACATCTCCGCATTAATGAGTTTGTGTTTGTGAATGTGCGTGTGTGTTTGTGTTTGTGTGCGTGTGTAGAAGTAGAGAAAGATTAAGAGAAAATGGTGAAGGTGATGTAATTAGAATGAAGGTGAAGATGTTGGTACTAAATATAAAGCAAAATTAAGGTGATGAAGATGATGATCCTGATGATTTTACCAACATGTGTTGTCACCTTTATACTGTTTGTTGTACAGAGAGATTTAATTTCATTAATCTTTTTGTTGAAGTTAAAGTAAAAAAAGTAATATATACTATGCGCCATTTAATTGAAACAAATTTGACAAATTTGGGAAAATGCGATTATTATAAGTATAATTAATTAATGGGTAAGGCAAATTATCAGAGAAGAGATAAACAAATTATTATATAATAAATAAATTATATAATTAAATCAAATTTGATAATATTTAAAAGAAAGTTTGTTTCAAATTTAAATTAAGTGTGAATGTTTAATGGCTTGAAGGACATCAACCCTCAACCCTCCGCCAGGTTGCGTTCCTAACATACCATGGGCATCCTGTCATTAGGCGTAATGTCTTATTTAGCAGGACTTATACTATTTTCTGTTGGGATTTTTCAGCAGTTCCACAAATCTGGATGCTATGTCTCCATACAGGGACAATGATTTGAGCATAGGTTAGGTTAGACAGGCCGCTCGCAAATACACGCGAGTTCACACAAAAGCCTTACGGCCCATTTTGATGCCTGATTATGGAAGGATGAGATGAATAGACGTCTCCCTCAGCTTCTAAGCCAACCTGAAAATTTCACGAACAGAGCTAGGTAGTGGCACCTTTGCCATATTGCCCAATTCATCAAAGAACGGCACGTCTTCTAAGAAGAGCAGAGCAGTCCCAGAGGAGATGTTGAATACTCTCTGATTCTTCTAAATCTTCACAGCTACGACAGAAGTCTCGGTATGGAATACGCATCCTATGGGCCATCAACCCAATTGCTCAGTGTTAAGACTTCACTGGCACACCCATCCGCCATCTCGTTACCTGTAAGGCCACAATGACCAGGCACCCAGATTACCGTAATTGAGCGCTGCCGAGCTTGGCTAAGAGTCACCACCGTTCTACGAATAGTTTGCTTTGCGTATAAACTGTGCACTTATTCCCGTGAGAAAGTGAGCTTCTCCCCAACCAGTTAATAATATTTTTTTTTGTTTCTGTAGGTAAGTAACACCGATGTAATGTAGTTTCCTCGCAGAGATGTACAACCATTGGAACATTCCTCCTTAGAGTAAAGCACACGTTGGTGCATTTGTTGCTATTAATTCTTACATTCCACCGGTTCACCTATGTCTCTAACAGATGGTATTCTTGAATCCCATCTGCAGCTTTTTATTACTCTCACTGATTTTTGTTTTATTGTATCAGCTTTAGTTCTTGAAGTACAGTTGCTTCCTCCGTTCTTACATTCAACAGTTTATATTATTTATTCTCTCGATCACTTCTTAATGATTTTGCAAGTCTTACGCATTCAAATAATATACAGAAAAAAACAAATAAATTCATAACAATTTAGCTTTATATTTATAGTATTTTATTCCAACAAATGAAGTTAAAATTAAATTGCAAATAAAAAAAGTACAGGAAGATTTGCAAGAGCATAAACAGCATGAAACTAGTCATGTGCTCATTCAAGTGAGTAACAGTGCTTATATGTATATTTGTATATATCAGAATCTGAGTTCAGAAAATCTTAAACCAGGCATATTTGAAGGCTCACAAGTTCGCAAATTGTGAACAACACTAATTTCCGTGGTTCATTGTCACAAATTTAAAAGAATGCATGGGATTCATTTGTTTGCGGTACCCAAAAAATACTTTGAGCGCATTGAGGAGATGTTATCTGACTTCCAACAACTTTGGTGCAACAAGTGCATCAAAGTACACTGTCTTTACGAGTACATCCATTTACATTATTTTTTGGATATTCTCGGTGACATGAGTGAAGATTAAAGTGAATGATTACATCAATATATTCGAACTCTGGAGGAAGGATTTCGTGATATGACTTTTGCTGAGCACCTTTGGCGAACTTTATGTGTTTCGATGCTAAGTTATCACAAAACAATAATGTAAGTTTGATAAATTTTTTCAAGAGATTTACTTATAATAATAGTATGTTTATCTTAGAAGGCATCTCAAATTAAACAGGTAATAGGATTCCTATTTCTTTCACCCAAAAATTACTTATCTTTACTTTCTAAGAATAATTCAAACTAACAATAAAAATAAATAAATGCTCTTAATAGTTTTGTAGTTTTCAAAATTTAAAAGTATGCAACAGTTAAACAATGCAACATGTTGCGTGTTCAGTTTTTTCAAATTTACTATATAATTTAATATGGACGAAAGTAATGAATTTATTGTATCTAAATACAATTTCACAAGGCAACAACAAAACACATGAAATGCGCACAAATGCCATGAGGGCGCTTCAACATTTGCTGGTGTCAAGGAAGTGCACAATACACAGAAAGGGAAGAGAACTGACTGCGATGACATTTGATAGTGTTAAGGATACCAAGTTAGACTAGAAAAATGGTTATGTTGGCTAAAAATTCGCTGACACCACGGAGACAAGAGAAGGCGTGAAATAGTAAAACAGCAACAACACACTTTTGTATTTCATGTAAAACAAAAACTCTAGGGGAAAAAGGAGAACAGTTTTTGGTTAGAGGAGAAGATACTGAAAAAAGGAAGAATTTAAGGAAAAAGGCGTGACCAGAGTAGGAGTAGTAGTAGAACTGGGCGTTTGAGTTTAAGAAGGAAGTGAAGTTCATGTGATGTTAATACAATACATACTATGAACATGCATATGTGCTTTGACTGCAATTTGTAAATGTTGAAGATGGTGGTAGAGATGGAGAGATGAGTAGGCAAATAGGAATACTCTTGGGTGTAGATATCGTACATACGAGATACATATGGTATATGAATTATATGGAGAATATGAAGAGACAAAAATGAAGCAACAACAATGAATGAATGTAGGAATGCAGGAAGCGTGAACATGTTGGTAACAATGTGAGCCAACAGCTGCTACTGCAACTTCTAGTACTGCTATTGTTGATGTAACTGTTGGTTCCGTGTTCTTTCCTGCTTTTCTTGTTGTTCATAGAACAATGTCTACATACAAGAATGAAGAAATCCGCATACTGAGAAGAGATGTGTCATAACTTGTGTTAGATTGACGAAAAACGCGAATTATGTGTGCATAACAAAGTGCAACCCCCACAGAAGAATGTGGCATATTAAACAGAAGCAAGTGAACTGAAATGAACTAAAAGTATACAAAAAAATATAGTAGTAGATGTAAAGGAGCAAAAACTGCAAGTGTAGTAACAAAAGTAACTGAAATTGGATTCCTAAGGACAGAAAAGAGAAGAGCAAGCACATTGACTGGGTAAATATTTGTTTAACAACTAGTCGTCGATCTTGAAGAAGGAACAAAAGCAAAAGCAAAACTTGTTGAAACCCCAAAAACAATCTCAAAATTTCATGTTGCAGTTGTGTGTATTTTATATATTAAAACAAACAGAACGAAACATTTTCGAAGAAAAAGATGCTATGAAAGAATTTCCTTTAGTGTTCACCCTTCATTCATGCACCCTTTTGATATACTAGAAAATGTATTTGTTATGTAATTTTATTTAATTATTTTTCACTTTTATATTTTTGTTGTATACATATAGTAGCATTCTATTGTCTGCGTGTGTATGAAAGTTTATTTATACAATATTTACTGAGTTGAAACGAGTCAACAAATTTGTACGTTAGTTGCGCACATCCTGCCTTTATTGCTTTGCAATTTTGTCGTCGTTTCATTTTATTTATTTCAAAAGAAAAATCACATTTTGAACTCGTAAATATTTGGAAATGCAACATGGCGTATGCTTTCTTTTTGTGAGACTGTGTGAAAATAATAAAAATTTCTTTTAAAGATTTTTGATTAAAATTTAAAAAAAAAAAAATACTACTACTTAGTAAGAATGTGATGAGAAAAATGTTGCAGAAATTATGTTGATTTCCTTTAAGATTTTTGATTAAATTTTAAAGGAATAAATAACAGCAAAAGGCTGATGGAAGAATCAAGAAACGAATATGTTTTTTTCTATAAAAGAGATTATCATTATTTTATGATATTCGTACGATTTGTTATCGTACTTGTTTTACTTGTGCTTTGCTTGTGATGGCTGATGATGTCTAAAGATTTCCTTCATTCCACATTGACACTTATCAACTTTACTCAACTTAATGTCACTCGTTAAATAAGCAAACATGCTTTACTCTTATTAATTTTGTGTACTTGTGAAAATGTTTTTTCAAACTCACACATTCATTTACACCTGTTACAAATACTACTACATACATTGGTTTGGTTTTCCCCAATGGTTTCACTTTAATACATTTTCCATTTTACCTGCTGTTGCTTGTTGCCTTATAGCCTTCGGATTCTTTCTACACTCAGACTCTCATCACCAAGACAGACGAGTGAGCATTTTCAACAATTTATTTTTTCTTATTTTTACCACATTTGACGACAGCAGCAGAAACAGAAGCAGAAGCAGGAGCAGCAGCTTGTCAAGCATATGAGCCTTGAGGCTGTACATAGTAGAACAAGAATGAAACAAAAAACAACTAGAATCAGTCAGTAGACATACATACATACATACGTGTATGTACGTAAATATGTATGTTGTTATGTACATAAGTATGTATGTATATGCCAACTAAGTGATGATGCCCTAGAAAGTCTACCTTATTTGCTTGTTGGCATGTTTTTGAATGCTTGTGAAATCAGATTCTTTACTGAAAAACGTTTTTCCATTTCTTCAATACAGAGAGTACAGTAAGTATTGTAGTAACCCAAACTCTTCTAATTCTGACAACCATCATTTCGTTTGCTTGCTTTTAAATATTTGTTTCATTTTGCCCTTTACTTGCATTCATCAACAACATCAACAACAACAACAACAACAACAACAACAACAACAACAACAACAAGAAAATATGTCACAGTTGTAAATATTTTGTTTCTATTTTTCTATGGCTCATAGAGAGGAAGAGATAGAGAAAGAGAGAGAGAGAGAGAGAGAGAGATTTGTAGAACAAATATTATGTATACATCATGTATGGACTTTGGAATTTTCTTAGTTTGTAAAATGTCTTGAGTTGCGTTACTTGTTGTTGTTATAGTTGTTTTTGATGTTGTTGAAAATTGCTGGAAGCGATACAAAGAAACATATAACAATAATAATAACAACAACAATAAAAATATCTAGAACTATTTGAACAACAACAATAACAACAACAAATACAAAACATGATTGTATTTTAAGCTTACAAGGAGCTCAGTTCCTTGTCTTTTTTTTTTTTTTTTTTTTTTGCTAAGTTGACTGACTTTTTGAGTATGTGTTTTTTTTTTGTAATTTTTTTTTTTTTTTGGGTTTTCCTTCCTTTCTGTTTTAATTCTTAACATTTTTTACAATATGTTTACTGTTTTTCTTTTCCTTCATATTTTTTATTTGGTTTTCTTAGACAATTTAGTTTAAACATGTTTGTGTCGTGCAAAATGAATTTAGAGAAAACAAGTAAAATCCATTTTCTTATTGTAGTAAATAGATTGTGGCCTAAATAAAGAGAAATAAGGAAGTGAATGAAATGTTGCCAAATGCAATTAAGTGAAATGTAAAAAAGATCCCAAACAATTGAAATTTTGTTTTATCTTTATTTCAATTTTATTTTTGTCTATTTAATGACGACAAATGTTGGGAAAGGCGTCAGTAAATGTTATATTGTTATATATATTCAAAAGTTATGCTTACTTAACTAAATATACGTCAAAAAAGTCTTCTTCAATTCACTCAGCCACTCACTTACTGCAATTGCCTTGAGTGCGTGCAACTAATGTGTTTTTATTATGACAATATTGCATCAACATATGGCGAATGATGGCAACTTATCAAAACAAAAAATGCTTTACCTTTTCTATCACCAAACTTTTTCCCCTACCTTGTCTTGTCGTTTTTTGTTTTCTTCCCTTCACTTCACTTCACTTCACTTGGCTTATTTTCTCCCTTAACTTGACTTGGTTTATTTTCTAGTAATAAAAAGCAAAAAAATATTTGTATTTCTATTTTTTAGTTTCTATTGAACGTGGCACATTCTACTTAGTACTCTATGGCACCATTTGCTTGTAGTAATTCAAAATGCATCATACTCATATACTTATAAGCAAACACAAAAGACTTCTATACGAGAAGTGTTCCAAAAGTATTCCGACTCATAACTCCGTGTCAGAATGAAGGAGGGAACTCTGTTGGGTAACCAGTGATTCCTCCCGAATTCAATGCCTGACACAAACAGTCTTTAGAGACAAACTTTTATCAAAAATATAGATAAAATAATGATGAAAAGGGTTGAAAAATGTACTCACATCTGTTGTTAGAGATTTGCGCGAGCATCTTCAATACAGGTAGAGTAGGGCAGAGAC
The DNA here is from genome assembly GCA_035041805.1 of Amiota mariae. Classification (NCBI taxonomy): domain Eukaryota; kingdom Metazoa; phylum Arthropoda; class Insecta; order Diptera; family Drosophilidae; genus Amiota; species Amiota mariae. The sequence continues at coordinate 5,628,387 of JAWNKV010000286.1, forward strand.
ACGGAGGATATATTATACCAACTCATCCCAGACATTACAGATTGGATTTAGCGTCTTTTCGGGGACGAAGGGTTCGAGTTTACTGAATTCACAACTGGCCATGGTTGCTACAGGCTTTATCTGCATAGGTTTGGGCATGCTGTGGACCCATACTGTGGGAATCCGGAGCACCTTGCACATGAGTGTCTCCGCTTTGAAGCGGACTTACTTACGGAGCCGGCTTCTACGCAGAAATTGTCAGCATTATGCAAGGAGCTCGTATATATGAGCGAATAATGTTTTCTGCTTCATTAAGCTTACTATCCCTTCCTATGAAGTAATGCTTTGGCGATGCCGTAGCGATTAAATGGAAGTTGAGGCGATGGGGGGTTATTTAGTCGATAGGCTAATGAATCCGACATAACTTGTGGCATGGGCCATAAGTATCTTTTGAAGATTTTTACCTCCTTGTTCGCATAACAAAAAAAAAAAAAAAAGGAAAAAAAAAAACAGACACACGTTCTAGCCGAAAGTGGGACACAGTAACAACGTTTAATTGTGCGTTTGTGTAAAATTCATTCCGAGTTTAGTTCTGGTGAAGCAGAAAAACAAATGAAAAATGATCGCTAATGATAATAATTTGCTTCATGTCACTTTTGGGTGTTCCTGAATTTTAAAATACCAAACGAATTTTACCGATTGGATGCTATAAATGCGGTTTAAAAGAATGCTACGAGTACATTAAAGGTCATTCCTCTGACTTTCAGATCTGTTTTAGAATAGTGAAGCATCGAAAGGAACTTGTTTTTCAGACAATTTAGGATCACTTCAAAGGATATCATAAGTCGGATAAAGAATAATAATTCCACCTATATTCCTATAATGAAACTCTGATACTTTTATGACACACCTCTTACATATGAGCCAAGATTATACGAGTATTATATATCAAACAAAAAATAGGAGGAGAGGGTGTGACGCCTTATGTCATTTGAAAGTTGCTTAAAAGCAGTGAATGAAGTAAGAATTCTTCCATCCCCAGTACTCTACCTGGTTTCCTATTTTATTGTAGTTACCCTCCTGATTCTTTCTACTTTTTGCCATCACCTGTCAACTCTATTGCTCTATTGCAGTTAATAATGTTATTTTAAGTGTAATTCGCTTTGAGTGCTGAGCGCATATTCGTATTTTTCTGTTTTCTTATGTGTTTTTGTGTGTGTTGATATTTTCTTTCAATTCACAGTTTTATTTTTTCCTTAATGCCAACTTAAACTATTATTTGCTCAGCATTTTATTATTGTATTTCTTTCTTTTGCTTTCTCTTCTGTTGGCAGACAAATGAAGAAAATTCAACGCAGAGAATAATTCAAAAAAAAAAAAAAAAAAAAAAGAATAAATAAAATAATATAAAGGAAATAACTACAAAAGAAAATAACTTGTGGTAAATTGTGTTTTTATGATGTGAATGCATGATGGCCCACAATATTTGATGAGGCTTTTATGTCATAAACTTCAGGACAGAAAAAAATTGCAAAGAAAATCTTTGAAATTTAGTACAACTACAGAATGACGACAACTTTGGTTGGTAGAACTGGTGGTGATGAGGGCAATGATGCTATTTTACTATAACAAATAAAAAAATCTCAGATAAAATTCCTCATATACTAGAAGACGAGAGTTGACATCTTTACATTTATTATACCTGCAAGAGTATGCAACGTGTTGTCATAGAGAGTATGCAGTGAGGTTCGAGGAGTCTACAGGAAAAACTAACTTGCTTAATTACAATTAAGCGTGCAAAGAAATTGAATTTGAACAGCGTCGTCCATCTTCATTTTTGATATTTTTTTTCTTTTAGATCAACTTTGTTTTTTTTATAATTTGGTTTTCTTTCTTTACGATTGCATACTCGTTTGTTGTTGTTGTTGCTGTTTGATTACAGGCAACAAATGATGATTGGTGAATGGTGAATGGGCAGATAGAGCAAAATGATGCAATCATGAAATGAAATCAGGCATTCAATGAAAAAAGACTAAAGGCGAAATGGAATAACGAAATAATGTTTGGGAAAAGGTCAAAGAGGAAGGAGAATTCAATAAATGAACGCGAATTTGGCTTTGCCTTTGCTCTACAGTTAATTAACTTAAATAGTTTTTATGTACTTCAAATTCTATTATTTCTATTTCTATTTTTCTGATTCTGATTCTGATTTTTTTTTTTTGTTCATGTTTTACTATTTGAATGAACGCCATAATAAACAGCAAATAAATGAATAAGTGAAGTGAAGTGAAGTGAAGTGAATGAATGAATGTTAAATGTAAAGTTTTGTTCGTTTGTTTGTTTGTTTGCTTGAAGCTTTTAGCCTCGAACTAGTTTTTTGATTTATTGCAAAATGCTTTCTTTCCTTCACTCGAATGTTGAATGAATTAAGTAGTGAGAGAAAATGTGTGCAAATATAAAATTAATGCCAGTTTTTATTGACTTTACGACGCCAGAAAGCATGAACTAACTCTCATGTCGTTGATGGTGATGATGATGAGGAGTGTTTTAGTCTAGATTAGTGTTGTTAGAGGAAAGAGGAAGTGAGGTAGAGAGAACAAATTTAGGAACGCATTTGTTGTTTTGGTTCTAGTGGACATAGAAATTAAGCTCAACAAACGTGACAACGATAAACAAAATGCATAACACCAAACTATTGAACTATCATCGTATGCACTCAGAACTCATACCACCATACTCACTTAATTCAGGATTACAGAGAGAGAGAGAGAGAGAGAGAGAGAGAGAGAGAGAGAGGGAAAGAGCGAAAGAGAGCGATAGTAAGCAACGAAGAAGGAAGGGCCTGAGTCTATGGACTCTCTTAAACTGTATTTGGGCCAATAATCTAATGTCATAATTCAACTGCAGTTAGCAATTGGCATGTGGAATTGGTACTAAACCAAACACTGAAATGCATTTTCTTTCTCTACGTCAATCCTTTCCTTCTGCCGAATATCCTTCATTCGTTTGTTCGATTGTTTGTTTGTTTGTTTGACTTTGGCTGTTTTGCTAGGACTGTCGACTGTTATCCTGTAACTAATGTCCTCGCAGGCAAATGCAAAATCACAAAAGCAAAAAAGGACACAAACTAAGCGATGCTGCTTGCTTTTTAGTATGAAAAAGTCTCAGGTTTTTTTTCCTCCACAATTTATCCTTCTTTCAATTTTTTTTTTATCGAGTTCAATGTGCTTCTTGTGCCTGCTTGGCTTGGTCGTCGTTTGGCTTGAGCTTCGGTTTGGAATTTTATGCTTAGTTCTAAGGTTTTTTTTTTTAAGTTGGAAGTTACACTTACCCATATTATTGGGATACAATGCTGGCAAGGTGCCATCTTTTTGGTAACGCGGCGGTGGCATATCACTGTTTTCAACGAGATAAGTCGATGCGGCCTTTTTGCGCGTTTCATCCTGTAAAGTAGAAAAAAGAGATATAAAGAGAAAAATCAGAGAGAGAATGAGAGATGATATATAGAAAAAGTAGAATTAATGATTTTGTATACAATATATACATATTGAATGTATATCTGAAGAGTTATTATTACTTATAAATTACTATTGTATTTTGCTGCATTTTTCTATTTAGTTTTAGTATTATTGTAACCTATGCTCTTATGAGTGTAGTGTTTCAGTAAGAAGAGTAATTGAGCATCCATACAACAACATAAATTGTCTACCTTTTCATTTACTTATTTGTTTCATAGTTTTTGAGTTATGGATCTAATATTTAATACAATAGTAGGGCAGAAGTTCTTAAGTTTCCAATATAACAGTAACTAAAAAGGAAATAACTTTCATTTTATTTCATCTATACAGATAACATATTGTTGATATTCAGTCAGTAGGAAATAATGTTGTAGTTGCAATATATGCAGATGACTCAGCGATAATTACATTGAATGAAGGCCTTGTGATTGCATCACAGCATCTGCAGAATCAACTTTTCTTGGTTGAAAAATGGCTTAAGCAGTGGAAAATAATGGTCAACACACAAAACAACAACCCTACAGCGGGGTGCTATTCCCCAGTAATATTGAACGTTTTCACTATTCCAAAAAGCGGCACTGTCAAATACTTTGGAGTGCATTTGGACCGGAGGCTAACCTGGATGAACCGAAACAAATACAGCTAAAAATAAAAATCAGAAAGATATGCTGGCTCCTTGGATTACCGCCTCAACTGAGCTAAGAAAATAAATTTCGACTCTATAAGGCAGTTCTGAAAGCGGTATGGACATATGCAATGCTGATATGGGGAACGGTAAGTAACCCCAACATTAAGGTACTGCAAAGATATCAGTCCAAAATGCTGCGTACAATTACAAGTGATCCTTGGTATGCGACCAATTTTCGCATACATAAAGAACATAAAGTACCATTTCTTAAGGATAAAATAAGAAAAAATTCAGTAAGGTACAGCAATAAATTGCTCATCCATACTAACAATTTAGCAATATATCTACTAGAAAATGACATGGATGTTAGGCGCATGAAAAGGTTTCATATGTTAGATCTTCCACATAGATTTTAGCTTATTATTTATTTGTCTGGTGCTATAATTATTGAGCTCGCTGGAGCCACACCAATTCTTTGATGTAATATTTTTGTATTACAAAATTTGTTAACTGTTTACCGACTGATTGCAAATAAAAATTAAAAAAAAAAAATAAAAAAATTAGTTCATAGATACCCAAAAACTAGAGAAACCCAGCGCGAGTTTCTACGTCCCGCCATTTATTGGATCATCGATGAAAACGTTCAATCTACTTATTATATCCGAAATAAAAAAAATATGTATACATGTTTTTGGAGATGTGATATTGCAATATTTTGTCTCTAATTAAATAAATTGATATTTTAAAAATACAGATTCAATTGTTCTTTAAAATTTCTAAACCGTTGTAATATACCAGCCAATGTCTTGAAAACCTTAATAAATTATACACGTAAAACCTTTCTGATAAATCACTCTGTCCACAACAAATGAATGCTCATGAAAGGAGTTGGATATTTATTTTTTTTTTAAATTTTTTAAAGTTGAATATACTTTTTTTTAGGTTTAAGTTGTTTAAATTTTTTCCAAAGCCAACCACTAAAACGTTCGTAAATTTTCATGCTGTGTTTCTTCTTGAATTTTGTGTTGTTTTTGATATTGTTATATTTTTTCCTTTCTGAGTACATACATCTTTCTCTATATGATATTCTTTATAGCACCAGCAAAAAATGATCACTAACGAAAATCGCAGAAGCAACGAAAAAAATGCTCTGCTACCCGCGTTAAGCCGGGGCGGGTTATTAGTATATTTATATAAAAAATGTGAAATGCAGTAAATAAATTTATCATTTAAATTTGAGGTTATAGTATGACATATTTTAAATATTCAAGTTTTTCTCTTGGGGAATTAACATACAGAAATAAATCGTTTATCATAGTTTCAATAGTTTTAAATTTGATTTGCTTTTTAAAAATCTTTTTTCTATAATATTTTCCCATTAGTACTGAATACATTGATTTTGATAAATATTGTACATACATTTTTTGCTTATTTTGAAAAACTCCAGCATGTGAGGACATTTTGAAAATAAATAAATTTTCATATTTTAATTTGTATAAATTTATATCAGAAATATTTTCCTTCTTTCTTTTCTAACCATATTTCACTATTAAGCATCAGCAGGACTGATGTTAATAAAAATTTGCGTAGCATTCGAGACAATTTTCACTTACTAGAGGCTTTGCATGCCTCGTAAAAGTAAAACAACTTAAATTTTGAAACTTTAAAAAATTTTGCTTAGAATTTATTTCTATAATCCTTTAAATTCTTTACATTCTTTATTTTCAAATATATAGTTTTTTATTTCTATTTTTTGTGTAAATAGTTTCAGTTGCATACTTGTGTGAACAAATGAAAAAAAAAAGAAAACTCATCGCATTACTCATATGCAGCGTTAGTTTTTTATTTAACTAGAAATTCTTCTGTATCCCATTTTCTTTCTACAATTCTATTTAATTTTATGCTTTTCTTAGCCCAGATCAACATAAATATAAAATACTGAATATTTTGCCAAAAGATAATTAATTTTACATAATTTGTCGGTTTTTTTGTTGTTATTTTCCGTCATTTCTTTTTTTTATTTTTTTTTTTTCATTAACTTTTTTTGCTTTATACGAGTACTTAGTCATTTTCACTTGGCTGTCAGTAAGTTATTTTTTTTTTTTAATGCTTATTTCCTTTAAATGTTTGTCTAAATAACTCTTCTGTCATGCGATTTTCTACTTTTTCTTTGAGTTAGTATGACAGTGTGTGTCATTTTATAATTGCCTCGGATTCTGACTCTATGTGTGTTTGTGTATCTGTGATTTCAAAAGTGTTTGTGTGTGTGTACTTCTATTATATAATTGGCAAAGGCTTTCAATGTCAACATTGCGTATACGCAACACTGATTTATACAATAAACAACTCACAAGAAAGCCAAGGAACACTAAGGAGCACAACAGAACAGAAGTTGCTCCATGAAGTTGTGTGAGCCTGTGATGTGTGTGTGTGTGTGTGTGTGTGTGTGTGTGTGTGTGTGTATTTGCGTGTATCTATGTTTCAGTGTATTTAAGCATTTACTCTAACAAAGATTAGGCTGATAATAAATGATTTTAATAATTTGAAACGATTTGTTTAGTGCCGCAAGACGCATCACATCAAGATGACAGACAAACGTACGGTAAGTTGTCGACGAAAATGGCAATGGCAATGGCAATGACGATGACGATAGCAATGGCGATGACTATGACGACAGCAACATGCTGAAGATGTCGACATCGACTCAACTTTAATCTAAGACTTTTTGTGATTAATTACGCGGCAATGGCGTTGGTTTCTGGTTTCATCTTCATTTTCATCGTCGTCGTAGACGTCATCGTCATCATTTCCGTTCTGATACTATTTTCTTGTATTTCATGGAAACTCATCCAATAGAAGAAAACCGAAACTGAAACCAAGACCAAAACCAAAACCGAAACCAAATCAACGAACCAAGTAAGCTAACTATGCCGTCGTACATCCGTTTTCCGGTACAAACGCCAAGTAATGTCTTTTTGTTCTTCTATACGTATTTTTTATAAATGTTTTTTCCACGTTGTTTGTTGTTGTTGTTGTTGTTATTGTTCCTTTAATGTAATTCCATTAAAAATGTAGTGAATGAACCTTGCCTAGTAGGCGCACGCGAAAAGGCCTTGAAGGCCTTCAGCAACCACTACCCAACGAGACTGTTGGTCTTTAACTCAAGTCTTAACTTGAGGCCTGCCTGCGTTACTATTTTAATACTTCAGCAATGTCTCCACTGCGCTCTTTTTCTTCTCATATTCTCTGTGTTCCTTCTTTTATTTGCTCGCTTGCTGCACTAGTTTTTTATTAATTTTTTCTTTAGTTTTTTCTTTTCTTTTTATTTTTTTGTTTCCTTTTTCACATTTTTCCTTTGCTTCGAGCTGAAATTTTAATCAAGTTGCGCACATTGAAATTAGTTTAGTTCGAGGCGTTTTTCCGCGTGCAATTAATCGCCATCATCAGCACACTAACGCCTTCGTCACCATTGTCCTTGTCGTCATTGTTGTCGTCCTTATGGAGATTGTCCTTCTATTTATGTGGAATTGGAGGCATGTAGAATGCCTTGGGCATATATGCTCCACACACATACAGACGCATAGGGAAGCATTTTAATTTGCATAATTCTTTATTCTTTCGATTTCCAGCTTATTTTCTTTTTTCTAATTTCAACTTGTGATTAAGGTTTCCATTGATAGGAAATCATGTTCTCAGTTACCCTGCCTGATGTACCTATGATCTAAATACATAAAGCATATAAAGTATTTCTAAAAATTTGAAACAAATTCCTATTTTAAAGCCCCCAAAAGTAGGCAGTGTATTTTTTAATTTGGAAAATTTAAACAAAAATGTGATTTGAATGCAAAAATGAAAAATGAAAATTGGAAAGGTACTCACAATATATTCCGGTTGACTGCCCTCATTCGAGTAGGATTCACTCTTCTCCGAAACACTGGACAATGTCTCGCCGGTAACGGTGTCATTGTACGAGCTTGGCGCATACATTTCGATGGTCGCCGTTTTACCAGGCTGATTTGTAGTCTCCGCTATTGAAATGCAATCCAGAGCAATGCAATGCCATGTAACAAAGTATGGAATTGGAAAGTATAGATGAATGAAAGGAAGAAAGGATATAAGGGTTTTCAGAAAGTAACGAGTGCCGTTCGTGCAAATATTGAAAAGGTGTAATTGGTAGTGACATCACGAAAATTGATTGGGCGGCATGAATGTGGGCGTTAAGAATGTCAGTGAGTCATTGTGGGATTGTGAGTAGAGGTAGTTATACCAAATATAAATAAAGATAGGAAGGAGGTCAAATTTGTGAGCATGACATAGTGTGTTTGTTTGTTTGTGATTTATTTAAAGTTGCATTTATATATTTTTGGTTTTTTTGTTATGAACCATTGAATGAGTTGGCATCAAAGTAAAAAATAATAATTGAGAGTAGAAGAGAAATTATTCAAATGAAAACAGAAACACACAAAAAATGTCGGCGCCATAAATGATGACCAAAGGCCAAAGGGTTATGACGGTAGTTGAGCCAGAGAGTGCATCATGACGACACAACGATGATGACGACGACGCAACAGCATCACATTCAATTATTAATTTTATTTTTGCCGCAGTGTAAAAGGCATTTTGTTGTTGTTGTTTTTATTATCATCAAAGTTGAAATCAATGACCAAGTAGATCAAATGGTGAATGTTGATAATGGTTACGCGTTTATAGGACGAGTAAATATTTAAATCATAATCAAAATACAATAATTTAAGTAAAAACAAAATATATAAAAAAAAAAAAATGAAATAAATTTTAGAAATAAAAGTTGTAAGGAAAGAAAGAATAAATGAAAGATTTAAAAAATCATTAATTAAATATAAAAAGAACAAAATAAAATATAAAAATATATTAATCAAATAAATTAAATATTGAAAGAAAATAATTTAATAAATAAAAAAGATTTAAAAATATAAAAAAATAAAAAGAAATAAATAAAACAAATTTATACAAAAAATTTAAAAAAAAGTTTTTAATTGAATATAAAAATAATTTGGGATTGATGAATATTTTAAATAAATGAAAAAAGTTTATAAATATTTTGTGGCGATGATATGAAAGAATTGTCAACATCATTATGATCATCATTGTTCGTAGTTCATTAAGCATTTAACAAGTTCATAATGAAGTTCAACAATGTAGAGATGAAACATGTGACAAAGAGTAGTAATAGTTTTGTGTTTTTATGGAGTCGCAATCATAAAAGATATTTGCATTGATTGATGTCAAAAATGTCCAAAGCAGAAGTTGACAGTTTCACCAGGAGCAGCAGTAGCAGCATTAGCAGAAGATGCAGGATCAATAAAAGAAAGAAAGAAAATAAATTAAAATTAGTTTCTTGTAGTTTACTAAATATTTAAATTTTATTAATATATGTATATATTCTGTTATTTTTATTCAAAAATATTGGTGTCATGGTTATTGTTATTGTTGTTATTGTTATTGTTTTTGATGTTCAGTTATTAATTATGGAAACATGAATGTTTTCTAAATTACAATTGATTTGTATATAATAAAACTTTCTTAATTACTTGTATACAAAATATTAAATAAAATCATTTTATGTGATAGAAAAATTTCTATTTAATATTTTCAATAAATTGAAATTAAATTGATTTTATTCATTAAAATTCTAAACACAGACTCACTCAAATTGTTATAGAATACTTTGATTGAAAGTTAAAGTTTGCTTTCTAGAAAATGAAAATATTCGCAAACTTTCACTGAATATATATAAATATAGTCTTTACTCGACAACTTTGTATCTATTGATAAATTATTCTGGCGAAAAATAATTAAAAAGTAAAAAGAATCTACAATATTATCAATCGAAATGTTATAATGAATTACAATGAAATTTCCTATAATTGGCTTATAGAGAAGGGTGATAGTTCATATGATGCAAAAAAAAAAAAACGTTTTCTTAAAAAGCTTACTGATCAAATTTTAGGCGCCTTATGACTATGAAAATCAACTTAAAAAATTTAATGGAAAATTATTTATGGTTTGTCGAAACAAAACTTCATTTACATTAAGTTTGGTTTATTTACAAAGGATGGGATATGGGAAAATATGATACAATGGAGAATCTTGTTAGATGGAATCAAACTAAGAGAGAAGAGGTTCTCCTCATATACATTCTGTTATATTTATTTTGGAATAAAACGAAAATTTAAAATTGTTGTTTACAGTTTATTGTTTATAACTTTAAAATTAAAATTTAATAGATTACTTATTTCCATTTGAAATATCATAGGCAATTCAAGTAAAATATTAAATATTTATTATTTGCAACCAATTGTGCATAAAAAAATGTGGTTATCATGTGAGTGTTTTATTAGTTGATCTAAAAACTAAAAAAATAATTGAAAAAGTGAAAATTGTTCTATTATTAATTTTGAATGAATGAAAAAATAAATGAAAATCACAAACACAAATTCTCAAATTGCGAAAAATCATTTTAAAGCTAAAATTGCATCAACAATTTAAGTAAAAAACATTGTTTTCATCAATTTACTATGAAATAATAATAATGATAATCATTATGACAATAAAAATCATGATGATAATCATGATAAAGATAACTATGATTTAGATGAAGATAGGGCGAACTGATGATGAATATAGTATTATTTAAAATATAAAAAATATGATAGTAATATATAATAGCAAACTTACAAATGCAAAAATCCAATTTAATCATGTTATTCTCTCAATTTTTAGTTTATTTTTCTGATTTATGATTTTTAATATGAAAATGTAATATAAAAACTTTTAATATGTTTTTTATTTCTTTTTTTTGTTTTAAATATTTTTTTTTTTCATTTGATTGGCTGTCAATGGCAAACAAATTAAATAAAATAAAATACAACGTTCTGATTTATATTCTTCTCAATTTATTTTTTTGTTTTATTATTATAAATTTTATCATAAACTAATAGAACAAAAATCATTAAAAATATTATGTTATCTCTATTATGTTTCTGTGCTATGCCAATTCATATCAAAATATTGCATAAATATGTTAATAATAATAATTATGATATAATTATGATAATTTATATTAATTTATGAAAAGAAGCAAGAATATTATTGCATACCCAATGGCCACATTTTCAAAAGAAGGAAGTGTAGCAAGAGTTCGGAGTGAAATGAAATGAGCTGAGCTGAGCTGAGCAAAGTAGACACGTTCGACATGAGATACTAGATAGAATTAAGTAAATATGCCAATTTTTATACAACAACAAAAAAAAACCAAAAAGACATGAAAAGAGTCAAAGAAAAGTAAATGTAACTAAACAAGGACACGTACACAAACACAAGGGACCACTCTAATATATACATGTGTATGCATCTATATGTTTGTAGTGTGTATGTGAAGAAGTCTAAATGTATTATTAAGAAACAATTTGTAGCCATTTTCTTGTAATCTTTTCTACATATGATGATGCTGATGATGACGCTGATGTATGCTTACAAAAATAAACAGGCAAAGTATGTAAACGTGTCTGATGAGTTTGAGTTTTTCTAGTTTGTTGTCACTACTGACCACCTTTTTTTTGATAGAAGCAGAACTCAACAGCAAAATAAGAATAAAAAACCAGAACCTTTTCCTTAAATTGGACACAATTTTTATATTCATGTGCATGTGTTTATACTATTGTATGTGTCCCTGTGTGTGGTGCAAATATGTGTGGGTTCAATTTTCTTTATGTTTTTTTTTTTCTTCAATATTCCTTTTTCTTGGCTTGGTAACTTGCTCCTAGACTTACTTAACTTGTCTCGTTGTGGTTGGTGCTGCTGCCACTTCTCGGAAAAATTGTTATAAATATTTGAGTAGCAAAAGGCAAACCAAAAAAGAATATTAACAACAACAGCAACAATATAACATATAATAAATAGAAAAGAAGAGAAATGTTTATACAATATAAGAGACCGAAATATTGTGTATTGCAAAAATAAAATCAACAACAACTGACGACTGACGAAGAATATGACAACAACGACAATGTTAGACATTAGACTGAATATCTAAAAAGCAAAATAACAAAAAAAAAAGAAATATATAAATACAATATGTAGGTACTTTTATAAAATAAAAACGAAAATGAAACTTAGTTGGATATATAAATAGGAAAATTGTGGTAAGGAATGATGGAATTTCAAGAGATACATATGAATGCATAACTCTCTGTGGTCAGTGATGGCATTAAATTAAAGCCAGTGACATCCCCCCTAAAAAGGATACGAAGAAATGAAAAGAACAAAAGAAAAAGTATACGAAAAATAAAGAAATAAAGGAAGAAAGGTTTGCTGCACACAAAACCATAATCAGTAATAATAATAATAAGCAACAGTTTCATTTAAGAAAAGTTTTGGAGTGTAGGAGGACATACAAAGACTGTTATAAGTATGATGATAATAGTGGGAGAGCATTGAACGAAAACTAAAGTATACTTTTTGGGGTCATGTAAAGCTCAAAAACTCATGACAGACAAATAGACAGATAGACAGACATGCAGATGGATAGATAGATGAGTTAAGTATCATGTCATTCAGGCTGAAATAAGACTTGACTTTTGTCCATGTTCATAATCTTCACCATCCTCATCATCATCACTAATGTTGATATTATCATTTCAAGTGAATATTTTCATGAATAAAATATGTATAAAAAAGAATAATAATAAAACATATTTTCTTTTCTTCATTTCTTTCACAAAAAAAAATAAAAAAATATAAAATAAAAATTAAATTCGGACTTCATTTGTTGAGTGAAGGCAGAAATTTAAGTTGAAACAAGAAACGCACAAGAATTGTTGATTTATACTACAAGCAACATGAACGAAACACAAACCAAAACAGAAGAAAAGAGAAAATGAAAAAAAATCAAGACATCAGAAAAAAACAAAAAAATTAAATGGAAAGAATAACAAACAAACAAAAAAAAAAAAAGGAACAACATAAATAAGAAACTATAAAAGGACAGAGAACAGAAACTTAAATCAGAATTATTAAAAAGGTAGAAAGAAGTAGGAGACGCATAAAGACACACAAAGGAAGAGAAGAGAGAAATTATAGGCAGTTTGTATTGGCATTCAGTACTCAAAAAAAAAAAAAAAAGCCGATTTGAATCGAATTAAGTCATGTACAAGAACAAAAAAATCGACTGAATTCTTACTCAAAAGCGAAGGCCTTTAGCTTTGTGGCTTTCCTATCTGATTAAATATTTGCCTGACCAAATATCCTCCCTGTCAACATCAATCGATACATGTGACTGAAACTGACTGACTACTCAAACATACAAAGTTGTTGCTGATGAATAAGGGATAAAAATAAAATCACCCATACGCCACTTGAATCGATCTTTTATGGGTTTTATTTTTAAGAAGGATAAATGCGGGAACTTTCATTCTTCGAACTTTGATGCTTATTAAAAGTTTCAAAAGCAAAAGGATAATAAATTGTGGTCAATGTTTGCATGCACCAAGTCCTTTGTGGATATTCTGTTTTGCAATAAATGCGTTCGAACTCAAATGTTTGCCAAAGGAAATGTGTTGAGTGAGTGGAAAGATATCTTTACTTAGAATTGTGAAGCCAAATGAATTATGCTTTTATTTTATGTGTACTAAATTTTTCTTAACAACTGACAATGTACACGGATTGACTAAAAGGCAATAACAAACTGAAGTTGAACTAACAAATGAATGGAAAAAACAAAAAAATTATTCAACGAATGTAAAGTACCATAAACGTTTTGACGTTCGTTATTAGCTTAAAGCGCATTTACGCAACTCTGAACAGTGGCAAAGTATACTAAAAGAAGAGTGAAAAAAAAGAAAAAAAGAAAAAAAAAAGGAGAGAATAAATGAATGGTCGAATGGGCAAAACAAAGGAGAGTAAATGAATGAGTAAAATGGAGTGGGGTGAAGTCAAAGATAGAAGAATATTTCTGATCTACTGCTGCAGGACATAAATACAAAATTTTCATTTCCAGTATTTTACGAAGCATTCAAAAGAAATTATGAGAGACAAATAAAGAGGGTGAGAGTGATGTAGAATTGGAAAAATAGAGCAAATAGAAGAAAGAGATAAGAATAGATGCAATGTGATGAAAGTTAAGAATTATGATAAATAGAAGATGGACAGACTTTGTGCTTTCACTCTTAGTACAACCAAAACATGATGAAGTCGAAATTATTACATAGTGAAAATGCACATATACATTGACTGATAACACATACAAAGACACAATAATATTTGTGCGAGTGTCAATCAAGTCAAAAGGACAGTTTTTCTTAATGCACTTTAAGAATTACTCATTATGTTATATGAGACACTTTGGATTAGCTGAAGTAGTGTCTAGGCAAGTCTATACCATTTGATTTGTAATTAGGATAATCTTATTTTGGCATATATTTCGTTTGGTAAACATATCGGTGCAATCACCTCTTTAAACTTGCCTGTTTTAACAGAAAAAAGTAGGCAATACCACTTTTTCATATTCCAAATAATAAATATTTTCAAACTGAATATTTTTCATTTGGTAAGCATGTCGTTGAAAAATTGCACAAACAATTGGATCAAACTTTCTTAAATTAACGATAGCCATGAACATATTTCAATAGGCAAGCCATGCGGGATGTATTCGTCTGTATATTTGACTTCATACAAAATATGTTTCATCAGGTAAACGGATGGGTGATGTGGATGTGTGGCGGACTCTTAGACTGTTAGTAGACACCGTTCCCCTATATAGTCACAAATCATTCCAGATATCCGAAAAGAGAGTCAAGTCAACATTTTAACATTTGCCGCTAAAGTTTGCTATTTGAAATTATTTAACTCGTCAGTCACTATGGTACATACTTTTTTTTATACTTAAAAAAATGTCCGCGACTTATACGACTGTCTTTATATTCTAACTTATTATTCTGGAAATAATTCAACAGGCTTCTGACCTTATGAAAACATGAATAGAATCACTGAATGTTGTTGTCAAACTAATAAGGCATTCGAAAAATTTTCCAGAGATCTCAATTATGTTAACCTAAAGTTATATTAGAAAAACCTTCTACATACAGTTTCTTGACAAATATAACATTGAATGACCCTCGTAGTTTATAGTACTAGATGTCACTACAAAAAAAGTCATCTAACCTACTTCTAAGTAAACTCACACTCTTGTATTTAAATGATTTTACACAATCTTTACTTTTTAATAATTTATACTTTTACTTTAGATTTCATATTTTTTCTGCTCCCCTTTTTTTTATTAGTATATATTTTTTTTTTTTTTTCTTAATTTTCTCCTTATATTGTTCCATTTTTTTGGGTTTCAACTTTGTGACATTTGTTCGTTTGTTGCAACCAACGATGTAGAAATAAAAGCCCAAGACTTGTCAGTGCCAAAAGTAATTTTTTTATGCATTTTTGAAAGAATAAAAGAAAATCAAATTCGAAGGGACGTAACAAAGTTCTACATATTGTAGTAGTGTTGTTGGGGCTAAGAATAGAATGGAATTGAAATTGAGCATAGATACATGAATATACAATATTATTATATATATTATTATATACATATAAAGTTCCATCACTTCAACTGAACTTTATTCAACCATTGTTATTGTTGGCAAATGTGCTTTTATGATTATTTGTTGAGAATGAAATATTCATGTTGAGTTATCTGTTTTTTTCATTTCTTTTACTTTACCTTTTTCTTTTGCCTTGTTTTTTTTAGTATTTCATTTTACTTAAGTATGGTTCTTTTTTTTTTTTTTGTTGTTTTTACTTTTAATATGGCAAACAAATGAAAAAAAAAGGACACTTTGCTTGTGAAAGTGTAGAGAATACACTCTCGAGTGATCGTTATAAATTTACCAAATGCTCACAATGTCCGGACATTGCTAAGCAGCTTTCCTTGTTGACTGTCATCATTATTATCATTGGTAAATGTGGTTGGACTTTCACTTTTTTTATTTGTTAATTTTTTGTTGTTATTTTGTATGTGTGTGAATGTGTTTTAACATCTTTAGTGCAATTTTCAATGTATCTCTGACGATACAAAAACCATCCAAAACATTTTCGATCATTTTCTAAGCAAGAAATAAGCTGAGAATTCTCACAGGCATATTTCATTCGAATAAGCAATTGCTCTACATTCTAATTTCAGATTCATAATGAAAAACAGACTCCTCATCAAAAACCTACAATTATATACAGTCAAACGTTCCATTACTCGAACTTCTATAATTCAAATTTTCTATAACTCAAACTAAACCGAATTATAGCAGCATTTAGAGCGAAAATCCTATATAGTTTTCTTCCATAACTCGAACTTTTATAACTCGATTATCTACACTCATCTTCACTCATTACTTTCTGTATGCTTGTTGCAGAACGAAAGAACTTATTATTCATAGATCTGGCACATCCAAAAGACTTACAATCAAAATCATGAGATATTCATCTAGAAAAGCAAACTGGATTTGGTCAATATTTCACATGGGACAAGGAACATGAAATACTACTTTTAATTTTCTTGATTAATACATAAGTGTATTGATAAAGACCAATACTTGATGGAAGCTGATTATGAAATATGGATAAAATTGAACCCTTATGTAATTTCTACTTCTACTCTTGAAAATTATGGTATATTGATGATATGTGGACAATGAGATAAGCATAGCAGGTTTTTTTTTCCAAATGACTACATTATTTTTCAGAGCTACTAAATCAAACTTCAAGTGTCATGGAAGATGATTATGACGGTTCGGAGGAAGAATCTATTGAGCATATTTCTTAAATGGATGTAGCGGATTTCTTGGTATTCAATAATTGTATCTCATTTCGTCAAATCCTTAGTTTTATGAAATTGGTCTGACATATAACTCGAAGTCTCTCTAAGACGAACAACAAACCGGTGTTTTCGGTTCACAGAATAGAAATTCAAGACATTGCTATATTTTTCATACGAATCAGTACAGGTCAACTTTTACCGTGAATGCCTCAAAAGCATCCAATACGATCAACGACGTTTATGTAATTTGGTCTCAATCCCTCAGTTTCTAATTGACTTATGGAATTTTGTTAATGTCATATTTTGAGTACCTTTTCAAGTACATTTGTAATTGGTCTTGGTTACGTTTCTATAAAAATTCAATATATTATTATTTTATTTCAATTATTCTTAGAAGTAAAGTAAACCATTCAAAATATACTTTTTAATATATCAAGTTGGTGTAGCAATTTTAGTTTTTCTCGTAGAATGCTAGTACAAGATTCTACTTTCTTCATAGACACACACAGAACTACAGACACACTGACCACACCACACCACACCACAAGTAGGGAGAAGAAATACATTTCCAAATACTCAGAAGCATCTGAAATTGCTACCATAGGCACATGATGATGTTACTTTTGTTCTACTTCTACGCACATATTTCACTTTGAACAGTCCTTGGCTATATATCCTTTTACAAAAATTTCATTGCGTCGTTCACTTTATTTTTTTTTTCTTTTCTTTTGGTTTACCCCCTTTTACGTTCTCGTCTTTATTATGTACTTCAAGAGTCTTCATCGTTGTCGTCGACGTCGTTGTTTTCTAATTTTTATTGCTATTCGTCGCAATTTTCGGTCTGTAAAATTCATCGTTGTCCATTTCGAGCAACGAACGCAACAAGGCAAAAAAGGACTTTTACGAGAAAATGAAAAAGAAAAAAATTGAAAAGAAAAAAAGTTGTAGAAAAGTAGAAATGAAATGAATTATGAATTTATGCTCGTATTTTATATTTTGCGGCATTTCTCGGTAAAAAGGACGAACGACTTTTTCGTTTAGCTCGTATACTCGCATTAGATGATGCTAGACCCATTTTTGGTGCTAATCAAAAAAATAAAAAAAATAAAAAGGAAAAAATAATATTGTATGTTCATAAATGCCAAAATGGTCCAAACAATTTTTATTTTATATATTGCCATATCAAAGTGTGCCATGTGTGCGTGTATCTGTGTGTGTGTTAGTGAGTGTTAGAATAGCCTTCAAGGACGTCTTTGTGCATTTTCTTTATGAATTATGACCCACCGAGATTAGCCACAAATAAAAGCGATGGCAGCGGTGGCATATGAGTATAATGAAGTATGTCAACTGTCGGTAATGTTCATTCGAGCTTCTCTTCTCTTCTCCTATCCAAGTAATCTTAAATTCACTTATTCTCACTCCAATTGTCTCGAACATTAGTTTATTGTGGAGTTCAGTTCAGTTGAGTTGAGTTGTGTTGAGTTATGGATGGCTCTAGTAGATTTTCATTTGTGATGGGATTTTTTTTGTTTTTTTTTTTGTTTACTAATCTTTAAGGATTTAAGCCAACAACAATAATATTGATGGAGATATTATAACCACATATGTTTAAAAAAAATCTTAACCCACCACTCAGAGATTTTAAAGTATATATTCTTTTCTTATTCCAACATCCAACTGATTTCCGTTGCTTTTGACCACTTCCTCTTAACTCTGAAGTGTGTGCGGTTTTGATGAGCATAAAAAAAAAAAAAAAGACAGGAAAACTAAGAGGAAACCTCATCGAGTGAGATTTAGTAGCATACATATTTTTCTTTATCTCTAACTCTCGCACAGAAATGCAGCTACTAGCTCACTAAACAATTTCCTGTATACTCTTGTTGTGATTTCCTGTCCTGACGTTGTTGATATTAGAGTGTATAAGGACTAAGATGATAATATTAAAAAGGGAATAGCAAAAAAAAAATCCCAAAGGACGAACGAATATCATCGGCAACGCAACATAATGATGTCAGCAAATAATGATGCTTCATGCACAGGAACACAATAGCCACTGCAATAAGAACGAACATATGATGATGGCATTGTCTGAGCAACATCATCCTTATGGTTTTAACTTGTAAGTGTAGTTGTAGTAAGAGAAAAAAGAAATGACAAACGAGACAAATACCACTCTTTAGTGAGATACGTTCGTTAATTTGCCTATATATTTTGCTATGAACCGATTGTTCAGATATATAGAGTAACTCAAGTGCGGTTAAGTGTTTTCAGTTCTTTGTACTCTGGTTGATTCTTTGGTAAGTTGGTTGGACTTGGATTTTGAGTGTGGCACTCGTGTGTATTTAGCAATTATGTTTATTATATTTTTGAGATTTTTTTTTTTTCAATTTTGAAAATGGAAATTCTTTAAAATAAACATAAATCTACAGAATAAAATTATTTTCTAAAATAAGAAAATTCACAAAGAAAACTCAATATCAATAAGTAAATTTATCATCAGTACGTTTAACTTATTGAATGAATGATCAGATGAGAACAAGAAGTGGAAGTGGAATTGGAAGTAAAAGACAAATTTCAATATGATGCAAAAATCGAGTTAGATTTTTGATACACACGTTCTTCTTGTTATCCATTCTTCATCCAAACTTAATTCAACACGTTTTTCAATTTTAATGTAAAAATACTCACTTCTCCATCAATATCTCTTTCTCCGAAGCAGACATACACAATTTTTCATGGGCATCTTTATTGAAATGAAATTAAAGTTTAGCAAGGCAAAGAGAAATGGTAGAAATTGAAGAAAAATTTAAAATATTGTAGAATTTCTGGAACTACTTCCTATGTTCTAACTAAGAAATGCTTGTGTAATTTTGTTAAATCAGATTTTTGAGGCATTCAATTGGGAATGAGAATTCCATAAGAAGGAAAGACCATTTTGAGGATTGAAACAGACGAAAGAATGAAAGAAAGAAAGATAGAAATATTTCAGAAAGATATAGCAAAACAGAAAATTGTGGTCGTTTTATGTGTGTATTAGTGTGTAAGAGAGTCTGTGTTTTTATGCATTTTGGCACGAAGCAGACAATTTCTGAATTTTAAAATGACGACAACAACTTTGATCATGATGATGCCCATGTTGCTGGTGCTGTTGCTGGTGCTGTTGCTGCTGATTTTGATGATGATTATGTTGTTACTGAACAAGAAACATCCTATAGCATACATGACGTTTTCGTTTCTCATGATGATGATGATGCTGCTCATGCTGCTTTTAACAACGTCATCATTTGAGTGCATAGTGCATACTGCCACCACTGCCGCCGTTGCGATTGCTCGGGACGCAGCTCAACTCACTGCCAAAGCGGAAATGTCTAGCAACAACAGTAGAAATGGCATCCATTGTTATTTTGAGCGAAATTCGACAACTTTCTTCTATTTATTTTTTATAAATTTCTATCTTTTTCAATTCGTTTCTCTATTCTATTTTCACAAAAATGAAGCGAACATATTTATATGTATTCATAGAAAAGTAAAGATGGAAATATTGTTACTTTTACTTATGACTATATGTATTTATCCATGAGTGTGTGTGCGTATGTGTCTTGTATAAAATTCACGTACTCATAAGCAATGCAAGACTTGAGCTTGAGTCCATAAGGATGTGCGAATAAAATTTGCTAACATCGCACATGCATACACAAGCATACGTGTCTCCGTATCTGTATGATTTTAGAAATACATTTGTATGTATTTGTGTATGTAATAATCAAATTACTTTCAATAGATAGAATAGAATAGTTACTTCGACTTATATTTTAACTCTTTTCAGTTATTTTTTCTTTCTTGTCTGATTGGCAGTTCGCAGTTCATGAAGTTAGTCTGCCAATTGTTAAGACAGCGTCATCGTCTGAGATACAAACACACACACTCTCTCTCTCTCTCTCTATCTCTCTTCATTTATAATAGATAGATAGTTTTAGTTAGAAATCCACGACCATTTTTGTTAAATCTTAATTGCCTTGCTCTGCAACAGTATAAAATCTCAATTTTATTGCCATCAGCATGGAGTCAATCAGTCGAAGATAGTCATCGACAGCAAACTAGATAGCAATAGCTTGGCAATATAACTGGATGAAGGAGTCAAATGGTAGGTAACATCAGCAATACCAGCACTATGAGCAACAGTACAAAAGCCAACTTCAGTCAGTTCTGCAGTACTTCAATTTCCTGCAGACCAAGACAATGTCAATGGCAATGAATGTTGAAACTAAAGCTTAAGTAACATTGAAAGTAGTGATGCGGTGGATGAGTGTAACTGGGATTGTCTTCTGTATGAATGTAACCAAGCCTTAAAGTCAGTCATTTGATCTGCAACATTTGCTTTCGCTCCATGCAGAATGTGTGTGTCTGTGAATGCCTGCTATATAAAAATGTAAATTGCTCCCAAAAGTGTAAAGTTACCAAACGTTACTCATGTGCAACTTCATCAAGATTTTTGTCATGGCTGATGGTGGTAGTGATGAGTAGTGAAGATAGGAGTACTATAGACTATATTTCTAGAGTCACTATTTCAAGTTTCTGTGTCTATTTACATAAAAGATATTTTCCGTGTGTCCTACACAAGTGTGCAAGTATAAGTAAGTGTACATTGAGTTCCTGACATCGCTATTTTGCCTTAGTACATGACAACGACACCATCATTTTGTTCATTTTGTTTGGTATTTTCGTAAAGTCATAGTGATAGTAGTAATACAGGCAGAAAGATGTAGTACTATTGAGATGAAGGGAGCAGATACAAGGTAAAAGATACAATTTTTAGAGTTTAACTTTGTATTAGTTTGTTTTCAATTTTTTGGCTTTTATTTTTCATTTTGAAGTAAAAATTTGTTTTATAAGTTTACTAACTTCTGTCTTAATATTCTTAAAAATTGTTTCATAATTTTTGAATTGTTATTAATACGGAAGAAGTTTTTTTTATTATTTTGCATAACTCGCTTTCTATTATCCCGTTTATGCAACAGCTTAGTTCGGTTGCACTTAATTCGAACTAAGTAAGATTACATGTATAAACGCTTTCACAATGCGATTTTAACACACGAAGCGATTTCACAAAGCTTGTAATTTTAATGCGATGTTATTTTTAAAGTCGAACTAGTAAAATGTCGCATAAGCATTTATCAGTGCGCGTTGAAATCAGCTGTTCCCAAAATATTGTGTCCTGCAGAGTTGCCATGTGAATTAATTGTTCAGGAGAGTACAATAAGAATGCTCCTCGTTTTGAAGTGAGCGTTCGCCGCTAGCGTTGACTTGAGGTCATTGCGAGCGAAAATGATTTTAGCAAACAAGTCAGTTGGGGATCACCAGGCACAGCGTCAAGACATGCAAACAAATCATTCCTTGAACATATATAAATACTTTCAATGTTCCATATTATTACAAACTTATTTATATATTCTATTTTAGGCAATGTGAATTTAAACAAAAAATATTTTCATATTATATGGCGACGACTCTGCCTTAATGTAAACAAACACAAATTCACATTGAATAAGACCGCGGTACAGTCGCAGTCGAACGAAATAATTTCGAACTAAGCTGTCGCATAAATAAAAAAATAAATAGCTCTAACTTAGTTCGAATTAAGTACAAGCGAACTAAGTCTTGCTTGACCGAACTAATTTTAAATTGTTTATGGAAATGTTTAATGAAACTTTTCTTATGATTTATATTTTTACAACAATAAATCTCTTCAGCACCTTTATAAAAGTTTTAAATTCTAAAATTTTAATCTAAGAAAATTTACTGCTTTTAAAAGCTGCAATGATAATTCTAAATGACTGCGGAGAGGTTGCTTGTAACTTAACTTTTTCAATATAATTTTGATCGATTTTGTATTCAAATGTATGTATACAATTTTTTTTCACAGCTGAAGGTAATAAAAATTGAGATACTCCTTGTTTGGTTATGTAAAACAAATAAATAAAAATATAGAAGTGGGTCTTGTTTGAACAAACAGGACTCTACTGTTATGTTGGCTCACTTACTGCACTTTCAGATGCTTTTCTTGCTATAATAAGCGATGCCTTAGTTTAGTAGTTGTTAGTATTTCATTTCGCATTCAAAATTCTCGTGACTATACACTCCTTTTTTAGAAAGCTCAATTTATTCCCTCTGAAACCCATATGTTTTTGAGGTAAAAACTGAAACAAACTAAACATGTTTCTTACATACACTAATACTCTTTATACTATAATAGCAGTTTTCTATAGTTTTTTCACCTTTAAATTTTATGCTAGATAATTAAAATAAATAAAAACAACATGAAGTTTCAATTTCCGTGAATGGTTGCATTATCCACCATGGAATATCCTCATAAGTATTAACTAAGAACAATTTAAGTAACAAAGAAGACCTTGTTCAGATAATAGAATGAGAACAACAAGAACTTTTAATGATTTTAATGAATCAAGGTAAACCAAACAACTCACCAACCAAGCAACCAAGCAACCAACCAACCAACCAAGCAACAAATAATTCTAGTCCTTTGTTGTTTGTTCATTAGTTCATTAGCTATGTAGTTTGTAGTTATTTCATTACATCTAAGTATAAGAATACCTGATCAATTATAAATAATCAATCGATCCAAATCCATTGAAATAACTCTTTAATGTGTAGAAAATACAAAAACACAAAACTTATTAAGTACTTTTTAAACTGATTTGTTTTTGTTTTATGAAATCTAAATGATTGAACTGGTAATACACAAACACTAAACATGTACTTGCTTACCACAACTAACAAAGATAAACATAAACTCTATATGAGTTTATAAGGGAGAATAAGAGATTTTAATTGTTTTCCCAAAAGTTTAGTTCTGCTTGCTTCACTTGTCAAGCGCAAAGTCAATGACGTCGTGTAGAGTGATGGCGTCAACGATGTTGGCAACTTCCGTTTCCGTTTACGTTATTGCTCCTGTTACTTGCTTACCATGGCTGTGTATCTTATGTACATTTATCTATGATTGTGTGTGTGTGTGTGTGTGTGCTATTGTTGTTTTTGAGATTTTAACTAATACTAATGATTTTACCTGATGAAGTCAAGTTAAGTTTTCATAGATTTGTGCCACATACACCACCCCCTTTGTCATTCTTTTAGTCTCTCTGTGGCATTAGAAAACAATCTGTGTAAATTGTACGACACAAATGAGTTTTCAATGTTGGTATTAACTTTGTTTGAACTTACGTAAGCGGAAGAAGAAAATGAAGAAAAAAAAAAACGACAACAACAACAACAAAAGTATAGAGAAACTAAAGCAAAGAGTTGAAGTGTCCTTTTTGTGTACTATTTAAACTAAATCTGTGCGATATTGTATAGAATATTGCAAAGGACACCAAGACACAGACATGGACACCCACACTGTATCACTATACGAATAGTATTGTATAAGGTTGTTAGTTGATTTCTATTTATTTTTTCTCTCTCCCTTCTTTTTTGTTTTTTTCTATTGTATTTGTTTTTCTCTTCAGCATACTTACTACTACTATATTTTCTTTCATATCTTTGCCTGTGTAGTTTACATCAAAAGCGTGCACAATTTCAAGTGACAACAAATGACAGCGCAGCAAACAAGAAAAAAGAACAACAAAATAAAAAACAAAAGAATATTGAAAAAACAGCAGGCGACCAAAATTAAAAACACTTTGCTATAGACATAACAACAAATATAATATTGTTTGTTGAATGTAGTAGTAGTAGTAGTAGAAGTTCAAGCAAGGATATTATTTTCAAAGTAAAACATAAAATATTTACTCAACAGCAACAACAACAACAAGTCAACTCAACAAAATTTTTCCTCTTCTTTGAACATATTTTTTTAATAAATCTCATCTCTTTCCCCTTTCCCACAACTTTAGTTTGGATACTTCAAAATCAGAGATCTCATTGCCATTTAGTAAATTTAAGATATTAAAACAAAAGCATCAAATCATAGATTCATATTCCTTTTTTTTTTTTTTTTTTTGCTTTATTAATGAAATATGAACAATCTTAACTAGAAAAATCTCTCCACTCCCTCTATCTCTCTCTCGTAAAATACCTTGATTTGTGGATTATTTATTTTGAAAATATTCAATATGTTGTACATAAATTATTATTTTCTTATTTGTTTTTTTTTTCAGATATTCTCATTAATTGCGGATTATGGAAATATATAACACAGGAAACCAGGTTAGGAATTTTATATTTCATATTTATGAAAACCATACTTTTTATAGTCTTCACGCAGTGAATAGTTTTGTAAATTTGTCATGAAGTTTGTAACACACAGAAGGAGACCCGTTATATTTTTGATCATCGCGACGAGACGAGTTGATTTAGTTTGTTTTTTTGTCTGCATGTTAATACTATGAAACTATGAAATTTGGACACTACAAGCATCTAATTCATATTCACCACCCTTGTAAATTTCAAGACCCTCGGAGGGATATCTCCAATACAAACCCAGATTCAAATTTATAACATAGAAAACTGTTATGTGTTTCGTTAATAAAAATTAATAAATAAAAAATTGTATTTATTCTGCAACTACAACAAGAAATAACAATAGACTTCTTCAAGTTTCTCAGAAATATCACAATTCAATGCCAAAAGAAATTCCAATACCTTAAGTAACACATCGTGTATTGTACGATTATATTCAATAGGAATATTGTTAGTATAAATATGGGGAATTGTGCAATCATATGTTCATTTGTTTTTAAGTCTCCACCCACTCTTTTACTGAATCCTAAAGATTAACGTCACACAAAGTGGTTGTCGTCGTAGACGTCGTTGTTGTTGGTGTTGGTGTTGGTGTTGGTGTCTTGTCCGAGTGTCAAAGACAGTTTATAAAATATAAAACAGATACCATAACAATAATTCACAACAACAAATATAACTACCTACATTTGTGTACACTCAAGTATATTTTAGTCCTCTACTCTACTTTCTGCTCATGCTCCGACGCACACACACACACACAAAGATACAAAGTCATTGATGAGTTGAAACTCTGCAGCTGTGCTGATTGTAAAGTTTTCGTTTCTTTGCTGGCCAAGCGTATAACTTTTTGACTTCATCATTTTCATCAAGAGTTCTTTTTTCATCTTATTATTATTTCTTGCTTTTCATGTTGTTTCCGTTGTTAAGTACAATATTTTTATGTATGCGTACATAAGTAAGTATCTGTGTGCTTTGCTCAGATATGGCGCTAAATTATTGGTAGCAAAAATGCCTTTTCTTTTTTCCTGCACCCTCCTTTGCCATTTCATAACGAATTCTTTGACAGCTTATCTTTCTTCTCTTGTGTACAAGTATAACAATAGCCAAGTTTAAGCTGATTACGTCGTCGTTGATGAAGCAACAACATTCCTTTGGATTGGATTGAGTTTGCCATAAGAAAATACACAAAAAGGCAAGTGGTAAGTTCAAGTGGCAAGTAACAGGATACAGACAAGTTTAAAGAGCCTTTACTTTTGCCCCTAAAAGTGCGTCTAAGTGTTTGGTCAATTTAAGAAAAGAAAATAAATAAAGTATCTGTGAAAGTGTCAATTATGTTTGTGGTTTAAATTAAATAAATAAATTGAATATATCAATATGTTTCTATTTTACTATTTTAATGTAATGAAATTTCTTTTCATATTATGGATCTTTTGCTTCGATTTAACAATAAAAAATAAAAGCAACGATTCATTCATGTTCCACATATCATTGTCTAGAGGCATTTTTTGTTGACTCAAGAAAATACATGCACCACAATTCTCTCTCTCTATCTCTCTCTCTCTCGCTTTCTTTATATTTTGCTTTGTGATATAAAATAAGAAATGCGAAATTCAGCGTAAAACTTTTATGCTGAACTTGAGAATGAGCATAGGAACATCGAAGAAAACCAAAAATAAGGAAGTATTGAAACAAATGTTGTAACTTGTCTAAGGAAAACATGAGCCATACATCTACATACATCTGTACATTTCCATACAAGTATGGGTGAGTAGGGTGTGCCAAGAAAATACAATTCCACATTTAATCATCAAATAAAGGGAAAACTTGTTCAGCAACTTCTTTTAAACTATCTATCAATCAATCGTCTATGTAAAAATGTGACTTATATAAATGTTGAATTATTTTTCATATCTTTGTATTTTAGTTGAAAAGCATAACTGTACATTTTAGATGAAGTTTGCTTATGAACGAATCTGTAAAATTTTATTTTAACACTTTGAGTAGCTTTTTTATTGCATATGGATAACCTTCTTTACAGATTTTTTAACAATCATATTAAGTTATTCTAAGATTTCTACTTTAGATTCTACTGCTTCTACTTTAGATTTAATGTCCTTATAATTTTATTTCTATTCAATCTCAGTAACAGTTCAGTCAATTCCATTTAGTTCCATTCTGATGTTATGTTAGTTTATTAGATGAATTAGAAATTTCTCATTTGACTTAATCAATTTTTAAGAGCCACCCTAAATCTGATATAAGTAAGTAATTTATCCTCAAACATATGAAGTTCATTCATACTAAAAATACACAAGACAAAGAAACAAACAAACTACTAACAAACAAGAACATGAAATGTGGCAAACATTTAACAATGGTTGAAGAAAAATAATATGAAAGAATCAAAATGCAACATTATGGAGAACAGTAAGTAACCAGAAGAGAAAGCAAAAGCAAAAGCAAAAGCAAAAGAAAGAAACAATTGGAGTAAAAATGTTGTTTTCTTTACGAAAATTATAAAGTTTTTTCAACTTTTGGACAGATTTTTGCGTTGTATTCCACTCCAGGAGATGGCGCCTACGCGTATGCAATGAAAACTTATATGAGAAGCGCACAACATAACAATCTTAGTAATTGTATTGAAGAGAGAAAGTTGATAAGGGAATGTTGGAAAGAAAGATAAAGATGAATACAGAGTTACAGTAAAATCAAAGAGTGAGGGAAAAGATGCATGCAAAGTATAACAGCAACAGTTCAAGTGAACTGAATTCAACTTCAAAGTTTCACAAAAGTTAAAGTGAACGTGAAGTTTCATGTAAAACTTTTCGTTATGAGATACTCATAGATGAGGGGTAACTGCAGTGCTGGCTGTCATTGTCATTTTGCCGCCATTTTCTCTAACAACTTCTTTTCTCAGGGACGCGCAATGTAACGCTTACCCTTGTAAGTAAGGACTCAGTACATCACTCATAAACCACACGCACTCTTGACACCCTTCATATTCTTTTCAATCTTCCAGAGAGAACAACTGAGCCAATATTGTAAGTATGTAATATTCATTCTTCCCCCCTCCTTTAATACAATATTTTTTCCATTTTCTTTTTCTCCATAGTACATACAAGATGCACAGATTTTCAGCAGCTTAAGTTCAAACAAAAGGCTTAAAAAAGCAAAGACCAAAACCAAACAACAACAGCGTCAACAAAATTTAAGTGAGTACTCACAAAAAAATAAGAAGGCGATATTAAACTAAATGACTCTTTATTTTATGCATAAACTAAGGATTATGATTTTTTTTAATGCCTAAAGAAGATAAAGGATCAGAAGGAGAATCAAAAAATACATATAATACAATAAAATAACAAACTTTAGTCTTGATTGTTCAAACTAATTGAATGAAATAAGTTGCAAATATAGTAAAGAACATTTGATTTGGTAGAAGATGATAATATGTTTTATTTAAAAATCCTTATCATTTAATCTAAACTTATATGTATATAATACATATTTATATTTTGTCTATGGCCTATCATATACGGATGGTTATAAAATTGACAAATGACTGGCAAGGAGCTGGGAGCTACAGACTCTCAACGCCTTTTAGTTCAAATCAAAGATTGTTTGGGATTGGCTAGTATTACTTAATAGATTAGCTTCAAATAACTATCTCAATCTTATTTGGATACTTTGGCATGGTGGGTATCTTGGGAACGAAGAGGCAGATGAACTCGCCAGAAAAGGAGCTGCTAACGCATTGTTTGGACCTGCACCATTCTTTCTGCCAACCCGATTTCACAAAAGAACACAAGAACTACTGGGACTAACACGGAAAGGTATACGGATAGTCTCAGGTTTTAACTTGTGTGTAGAGTTTTAAAACATCTACGCAATATACGAGTCAGTCATAACGATCAATGTAGATGTAATGAAGAGGAGGAGAGAGTAGTGCCACTGTTAGAGTCTAAACTGAACCAGACTACATTATTTGGGTTTCCATTAATTAGAACCAAATGAAATTTGTAGGTTTGTCTCCGAAAAAAAAATTCTATTATTCTTGTTTAATACGAGAATATCTGAGGAACTATAATTACTAGGGTTATCATAATAGGTGACAAGGTGTATTTAGTTTTTGCTCTGATGTTTAATCTAATCTAATCTAATCTAATCCAATCTAATAGCCAATCAATCTTTGTAAGTTCTTCAAATCCGTACACATCATCATGATTATAATTTACACTTAAAATCACTCACAGGGCAATCATAAGTCTTATTAATAGCGAAAGCAGCACAAAATGATTAAAAAATGCTACCATGGATATGAGAAGAACAGAAAAAATGAAGAATACTTTTTAGCAGTGTACGATGGTGTAAGGTAAAAGAGTTGTTAAGTTGTTATGAATAGTGAGCACACATGAGAAGATTAGCACATCTGAGTACATCTTATGTTTTTCACTTTGATGCGGTTAATTAAACTTAAGTCGCACGCTGCACTTACCTTACTTATTATGTTACTTATGGATGGATATGATGTACTGTCAGTCACTCAGGTGGCCTAAGCTGCTGCTGGACATTTACAATACTTTTATATACTTATATTTTTTATGGTATTTTGTTGTCCACCATTAAACTTTGCACTGTCACATATTTTTCACTGTGATTTTTGCTTCCACGTTCTTTTTATCCTATATTTTTTTTTCGTATTTTATTTGCTTTTCGCTCAACGATTTTCATTTTGTTTGGCTTTTTATTTGAAAAGAAAGAGTGTGTGTGTGTGTGTGAGAGAGAGAGAGAGAGAGAGAAAGAGGGAGATGGAAAGGGAGAGTCTGTGGTTTACGGTTGTTGTTTGTTTGTGTGTCTACATGTCCACAAACATGTTTGTGTAATTGTGTGTGATCAAAGCATAGATGTCAAAGTGCACTTTGTTGGCATAAAGAGATTAAAAGTGTTTTAAAATAGAAAGAGGTTTTCAAAATTGTATTGATGGCAGAAAAAAAAATAACAAGGAAATCGGCTTATATTGTTAACAATCTCGTTCCACATAATCGAATAAAGGAAATACTATAATATTTGTTTTTTTTTTTTTTTTTTTAAATTACTACTTACCGATGTCATACTATTGCTTGCTTGCTATGTTACAAAGATTCTTACAGACTAAATATTGTTATTATTAGTATTCTATTTAATTGCTTTAATACTTATTCTTGTTATATGTTCTTAGTAGTCAAAGGGTATCTCTTAAGAATTACCATTAACCACCACTAATTAATACATGAGTTGTATACGAAGGACACTCGCCTCGCTATGCACTCAATCGTATGCTTTTGTTAGTAAAATGAAATCACAATCATAATAAAACAGAATTATGGAAAATTATTTAATGATAAAATGATAATAATTTAAATATGAAAAATGTACACAACAAAAAAAAAAAATAAAAATAAAAGAGAAAACACAAAACTTACAGAAAAATATAAGAAAATTAATATAAGGAAAAATTAAAAAGAAATTCATGTCAACGAACCTTTTTTACGTCGCTGATGCACAAAGAACCAAGCGACAAGCGCCGCATTGACTAAGAGAAAGCCAAAAGCGGCCAAAGAAATGCCAATTATGACCAAATTCGGCATATTCGTGGAATCCTCATCTGTAAGCTCTGCTGGCAACATTTCAAGTCCTTTTTTTTTTTTTTTTGGTATTTTTGCATACCATCATATCGACGTCGTTTCACATTTTCAAGAGCCATCATCAGGAGGATGAATTCAGAATTTAATTTTCATTCGTTTTCGATTGTTGGTTGTCAGGATACACGATTAAGATGTGTAATAACAAAGTAAAGAAATGTAAAACAAGTTAAAAATAATAATAAGAAAAAATATCCACAAAAAAGGATAAAAATCATTAAAACACAAAAAAAAAAAACAAAAAAAAAGGAACAGAAATAAAATAAAAACGAAATGAAATGAAAAATTGTGAATAAAAATGGAATTGTAATAAAAGCAACAACGATGATGATAGCGACTGCTATATTTCCTTCGATTTGATTCTGATTCTGAAAAAAGAAAGTATTGGTCAGCAATAGCAGCAGTTAATAATGCAAGGACGACCAGGACGACAAATCGGCAATAAGGATATTAAATCAAATAAAGAAAAAAATGAAAGGGAAAATGTAAATGGAAAAATACGTAACGGCGTCAGAATTGAAGACAGAGACAGAGAGAGAGGGAGAGAGAGGGAGAGAGAGAGAGTTGTTGCAGAGCAAATAGAGTTGCCAGAGATACAAATCACGTAGCGGCATTTGGCATTCGTGCGCATCTTCCACGTCAATGTTGTCCTCGTTGTTATGGTTGTTGCATAAAAGTGCTCTGGATAAACCAGTAGAGACAACGAGACAAACAGACAGACTGAATGAGAGATGAACAGAAAGACAGTGCGACAGTCGTGGTAGAATGCGCAAATAATAAAATTACCACGCAGTTCACGAAGGCAGAAAGAAAAAATATAAAAAAAAAAAAAATTGTTCAACAAAATCCAAAGTTATCAATGTTGAGATGATGCGAAGGAAAAGGATATCGTGGGAAGATAAGAACGAACAAAACCTTAAAGAGAAATATATAGAAAGGTATGAGGTTTGTGGTTACTATGATGGATAGAAAGATTTTCAGTCGGGTAACAAAAAAAAAAAAAAAAAAAAAAGTAGGATAAAAATTCAAGAAGAATGGAAAGATAGAAATGAATTTGAGGAGGTGAAAAAATAAAAGTACATATACTAAGGGAGTAAAAAGAACAGAAAACATTAATGAAAAGAAAATTAGGTCAACATTATTTGAAGGATAATAAATTAAATAAGAGTGATCAGGTAGAGTACTCACTGTAAGGATGGAAATAAGATAATCTATCTGATAATTAAGTCCTATAGACTAAAATGACAAATTCCTTATTAATGAAATTAACAATGACAATAACAATAACAACAACAACTTCATCATATCATGATTATTAGATCATCAAATTGTCAAAATATGGTATTCTTGTATTTAATTTTTTTTTCTTTGTCTTTTCAAATGACTACAGTACCTCGTTTCAGACGCTTCTGATTGCGTTTGTGTAGACAACAACCGATGACGAGCACATTGATTACAACAACTGAGATTCCAGCAGCGACACCAACTGCCAGCATACCTGAGGTGCCACCCAGCGGTGTTGAACTCGTTGTCGGTGGACCACCACCTAGTGAGGAAGCCGGTTGTGAAGGTGGTGGTGCTTCTATGGCATCAAAGATCAACGGTTGAAGAATTTCATTTGGAGTCCAGTTATCATTGTTGTTGATGACCATAATGCAATTCCAATTAAGTGCAGCAGGGGGAAGTAAAAGAACAAGTAAAAGTAAAGGGAAAGGGAAAGAGAACAAGAAAAAAAGGAAAATGGAAAAGAGAAGGAACGATAAACCAGAGAAAATGTTATTAAAAGGGCAATGAGAAGTTTATGCAAAGTCAATGAGTTTCAGAGTCCTGGTTTTTCTTGTTCCTTTTTGGGTTCTCCATTAACGACATTAAATGCAAAATGGTGCTTCTCGTATAAATCAATGTCAACACAACAGAATATGGCCATGCTAGGTAGGCGGGCTCCTTTATAGGACATTGTTGCGTTGCTAATTTGAATATCGTTCATCGTTGATGAGGGCTTACTAGGGTAGTTTATTCTTCCAGTTCAGCCTTTCGTTGCGCCTTCTTTGCTTTTCATTACAACTCCTTTTCACTATTTAATTTCGTTTTATTTCATTATCTTTAGTTACATTGCTGCTTACCTTTGGTTTGTGCACGTTGCAAATCTGGCAGATATTTACTCTGTCCTAGATCATTGTAGGCCATTACAGAGAATAGATATAATGTATTCATGCGCAGACCATTGATAGTTAACTTATGACTATTGGGTAGACCATCGATATATTTGTACTGTTCACGGTTTGCTTCGCTGTAATTTTGTTGTTACAAAATTAAGTAGTTATCCTTTAAAATCTTTTACTGTGGCCAACAACTTACCGATAGCGTACACGATATGAAGCCTTTAGGCCACCATCGAAACCAGGTGTCCAGGCTAATGTCACAGCATCATGTGTCACATTCAATATATTCAAACTGAGTGGCGTGTCGGGCTGTGATGTTATGTCCAGACGCACTGTCTCCACACTCTGACCCAAGTCATTGCGTGCAACACATTCATAGGCACCATAATCCGCAGGCGCTACCTTCTCTACGATCAACGTTGACTCATAGGTCAAGGAATCGATCTTTTTCTCTTCCACTTCATATTTATAGGTACGGTTAATAGGTAAATCTTTGTTCTCTTGACGCCAAATAAAATTGGGTTTGGGTGAAGCTTGGGCACGACATGGTAAGCGACCACGTTCTCCTGTACCACTGGCAGCACGCAGTAATGTTGGTGTTTTGTCAATTTCTGGTGCAACTGTCACAATGAAGAGATGAAAGGAAATTTAAATCAAAATGCAAAACCAAGAACAACTGACTTCTTTAGTTACTCCTCTTCTCTTACATTTTACAATAAGCAAGACATCACGATTGGTGGGATTTGCTACACGATTATCTGCCACACAACGATAGTTGCCCACATCCTCGCGTTGCGCATCTTTGATATGCAAGTAGGATGTGCCATTGGCGAACGTTGTTGATGTCTTCACTGTCATGTCGTAGCCAACACGTTCCCATTTTACATGCTCCTCTGTCA
Source organism: Amiota mariae (assembly GCA_035041805.1). Taxonomy (NCBI): domain Eukaryota; kingdom Metazoa; phylum Arthropoda; class Insecta; order Diptera; family Drosophilidae; genus Amiota; species Amiota mariae. The sequence goes on from JAWNKV010000286.1 coordinate 5,662,351, forward strand.
ATGGTTTGCCCTCAACGCTACACGAGAGCATTGCATCTTCGCCGGGATTGACAATGACATTCTCCGAGACTGTTTTGATGGTTGTACCATCTGTGCATATACAAGAGAACAAATATAGAAATGTTTTTGTTGCTGTTGGATGCTACAAAACAATAAAAATAATGTTTACTTACATTCAACTACGACGGATATATTGAGCAGAGCCTTGCCCTGTGAATTGGTTGCACTACAACTATAGACACCAGCATCGACGCGATGTAGTTTAGTAAAGTTCAAATTACCGCCGTCTGCATAGATGCGATGTTCGCCAGTTGGATCACTGGGTATCGTGTGTCCATCCTTTGACCAACTATACGTAATCGTCATTGGATTTGCGTTTGCCTGCAGTGAAACCTGCAATGATTCACCTTCGACACCCACAGCAGTTGAGGAAGGTGGTGGCACGAATTTCGGACGATCTAAAGGGAATTAAAAGTATTGAGATTGGATTTTAAAGGATGACATCATTATTACTAAGTAGAATAAATTGGATGTGTTGACATTGGACTAATTGGGCAATTATATTCCCTTATCTAATCTAGAATATTTCTATTTCTAGATACCTGTGTAGTATATATTATACTTACAGAGGACATCAAGGCTGACCGCTTCATGTACACTACGTTGCAATGCCTCATTGGCACTTTGGCATGTATAGACTACGCCATTCATTTCCTGTGTGATGTTTACTTTAAATTCCAATGTAGAAACGATGCCGCCCCAAAGTCCTGGCTTTGAAGTGTTGTTAATGCCTGCAAAAAGAGGAAAAGGAGAGAGAGAGAGGGAGTGAGAGAGTAGTGCATAAGGTAACAGGAAATGCATATAAAAAGGCGAGACCAGGCAAGTTCAATTCAGTGAGAGTTAGGTTAGCTTAGAGATGTCGGTCGACACGTATGGCAGACAACCAAACAGGATGTTGGCGCAAACAGCAAATTTTTGGTACGATAATTTGCTATGTCTGCAAGTAGTTGCTGTCGCTATGTATTTCTGTGTGTCCAAATGTATCTGTTAGTTTGTTTGTTAGGTTATCTATCTGGATTGCATGTTTTTCGGAATGTGCGGCATTTGCGCCAGGTTACGCCTCTTAGACAGTAACTGGCGCCATCTAATGCTAAAAACAAACCGTCGTCGGACCTTTGGACGAAGTTACTTGTTTCCCACTAAAGCCTTGCAAAGAAGAACAACGCATTCTCCTTAAGATACAAACACAAACACAAATACCAACACATCCTGTTGATCAAAGTTTAGTTTAGCGTTGGGCAAGACGCCAGTCAAGAAGCTTTTGTAGCCGCCTTTAGGGCATTATGTCTTAGCCTGCCTGGCTGCCAACTTCGTTTTTTCTCTACTTCTTCTTATGCTGAACTTCTTCTTACCTTCAATGGGTATACCATCTTTCCACCAAGACAATTTAGCCGGTGGATTACTTGAGCTTGAATCACAAATTATAGTCGCCTCCATGCCAGGTTTCAGTTCTTCCGGTTCAATGCGTATTTTAACAGTTTCCGGCGCAACTAAAAAGCAAAAATTATGGCAAGCAGAAAATTGCACGCAAAATTAGATGATTTACTTTTATAGTAGAACACTGAATCCCTTTGGTTTCTCAAAAATAAAATACTTACAGTGCACGCTAAGTGTTGTTGACTCAAAGAGTGGTATTTCGGTGGCACTATTCGATGCTTCACAACGATATTGGGCTTGATTATCGGTTACGTTTGCCAATATTGTGATTTCAGCGGACACCGATTTGTCAGCAGTTCGTATAACAGAGTTGATCTATGGAGAATGACAGGAGACCAAGATAACCAATAAAACTAGTTTCAAAGCAATTCGGTATGTGTAAAACATCAAAGGCAAAGGCAAAGGCGGCACACATGTCTGCAGAATTGCAACATGGTTCATGTAATAAACAATGCCACAAAAACCCCAAGACTAACACCAATGACAAAGCCACCATCAGCACCACCACCAACCAACTTGTGGGGGACTTGTGAAAAAAAGAACATGCAACAATCCGCAGCTGACAGTGTGTAAACAAGGATAATGTTTTGCATTTTGCATAAATGTCCTGGCAAATGTTCGTTGACATAACCATGCGAACAGAGCAGAGCAGACCGGACAAATATTGTATGTAGTAGACAGAAAAACGGAGAGACAGACGGTTGACAGTGGGACAGTCAGTTTAGGGAACGCCCGCATAACTACCCAATCCCCAATCCCCTCCACGCCTTGACTGAATTTTAATTTTGTTGATAAAATATCATTTAATCTTCGCTCACACAGCTGAGACAACAAAGCGCATTTCTTCTGTTTACTCCTGACGCAGAACATATACAAACGGCAAAAAGAAAAGGGACACAAAGAAAGAAAAAGCAAGAAAAAAATGAGATGTGTACCCATTTTAAATGATTATGTGATGTGTGTTAACATTTAACAGTTAAGATAAGAATTCCACATGACATATGCTTTGGTAAGCACACTTTTTTTGTTTAAACATTTATTGGACACACAGTCATTACAACATTGTCATGACCAAATTAGAATAAATGATTCGAGATTATTGTATTGTGTAAAGTTATTGTGTAAAACATGACCAAAATAAGCCAACAATCCAATCCAAAAATCTTCCTAATAAATATCAGAACTATAGAACAGTATTAGACAAATGTAGTAACACGTCACTATTTGATCTGATCACACGCATTTCGGATCAAACTGGAAACAAGCTGATGATCAGCAGTTTAATAAAAAGGGGAAGACAGTCGAAACTGAAAAAAACAAATTGGTCATGTAGTTTACATTGGTCTTATGGTTAACATGTGGTCATGAGGTCAATAAAGTTAACTGCTTTGATATTGGAAAATAATTGAAATTATTGGAAAGTTTTGTTCTGTTCAGCACCAAACCTTATACAAATACTCTCCAGACTGTGACCAGAGTTTCTCTGAAAATTTCATAAAAATCGGTGCATCGGATTGGAAGTCTTTGAGAAACAAACATACAGATACACTGATATAGTTCCAGTTTTATATATATATACATATATAGATAACAGAACTGAAATAAAATGTAATTTTAACATTGTTGGTGAATGTGTTCTCTTGCTTCGCAAAGGATCTTATGTCTAGAAGGTAGTTTCTTTATTTCCCTTACATTCTTACATAAAGATGTTAAAACATATCAACAAAAAGAGAAAAACAAGTCAATTTCACAAAAAAGCGACGAACTACGGGGTCTGTTGGCACACATGAGTCGATCCATGGTACGAACGTTAAGGGCAGCTGTGCTCCCTAGTGGCAATGTGTAGACTGACAACACCGACCGACACCATGATGACGACATTACGGCGACACATCACCTGAATTAGCATAAGAACAAATGCGCGCGGAATTAGTGCGCGATTGTGTGTGTGTATGTGTGGGTGAACATCAGCATCAGAATGGTTAAATGCTATGGTTTTTCATACAATTCTATTCTTTTTCTCTTGTATTTTAAGAGTTTTTTTTTTTCTTTATATTCGTTGAGTTTTTAGCAATTCTAAATGTCCTGCTTGGACAAGTGAGAAATTGCTAGTGTTGTAGACATTTTGAACTAGTACTATGTAAGTTGAAGTGAAGTTAAATTTGCATTTTAGTACTGCTACTGGTGATGAGGTCTGAGGGGGATTTGAAATGAGTTGAAATGTCCTGTCACTATTACTGTGTGTATGAGGTTGATGTAAAAATAAAGCGAAGCGAAAATTCGCTCTATTTTCAGCTTCAATTTCCATTTCCAGCGGCTCATTAGCACTTGAAGCACATAAAACGGAAACGGAAATGGTCAACAAACGCCATTATTGTTTTAGAACGCAGCATGGCTTGGGACAATGTGCAGATTTCTCGTTTGTTTATGTTCCTTTTTTTTCATGTCCTCCATTTATTTGTTTTTTCTGTTTTTCTTTTTTAATGTTTTGGACTTACCCGTTTGTCGTTTTTATACCAAGTAAGAGTCGCTAGAGGATTGCCACCCGATGAAACGCAAAGGAGTTTTTGCACTGAACCAGCTGGTATAATTTGTCCTTCCATATAGCCCGAAATTAATGGCGGCATAGGAGGATCTGCAAGAAAAAAGAAAGACATTTTGTGAGAAAAAAAAATGAAAATGAGTTCGGCAAACAAAAGGCATCATCACAATGATGATGATTATTCAGATGCTGATGTTGATGTTGATGCTGATGAAGAAAAAGTCTAAAAAAAAATAATAATGTGAAAGCAGGAACAATAACAAAAATAAAGAGAATAATGTGAATAGTGAGGAGAGGTGAGGTGAGGTGAGGTGAGGAGAGGAGAGTGAAGCAAAGATGAAAAGCTGAACTGAAAAAGTTATGAGAGCCAAATTAAGCAAAAAACAACAAATATTGCTAAGGAGTAGAAGGAGAGTACATCCATTTATGAGGGTCTAGAGGATATGATGTACTAAATAGAGAAAGTAAAACAAACCGAACCGAATTTTCTCAATAATAAAAAGGACACTAGGTAGTGGGCGTGCAACAATGATGAGGACCCATAAACCAACAACAAGAACAATAAGAGGACAATAGAATACGATTGAGATAAAGTAAAAATGGTTGAAGTGGAAGTGGAAGTGGAAGTAGAAGTAGTGGAATAAGAATAAGGACAACCGCAGTTTTTCATCGTCACCGTCATTAAATATATACCAACCCACGCACGGTAAAATATGAGAGAAGAAAAAAAAAAAAAAAAGGGCAAGAACAAAAAGTGCCAGGACAATAAAAATTAAAATTATTTAATTTGCGCGTATAAAGTAGCAAAACCGACTTAAAGATACTTAAGAAAGAGAGAGCGAGAAGAAAATTACGACGGAAAGAATTCTGATGTCCTTAAAAAAAAGTGTATAAAAATTGGAACACCACAGGGCGTATGCGTGATAAAAATATTGTCTATTCAGAGCAGACGACAGATAGACAGACAACTGGACAGACACCAAAAAAAAAAAAAAAAAAAAAACGCGAGCAGATGGAATGCTTCAATGAACATTGAATTGCTTCTTCTTCTGTTGCCGCTGCAAGTACAGTTAGTCATTTTGTTTGAAGTCAATTTTGTTGTAGTTGTTGTTATTGTTGTTGTTGTCATTGTCCTCATCATCTCCTTCTTAATAAATGTAAATCCTGCTGCGGTAGAAACAGCAACGAAATCTAAAGCACGGCGACTTTAACGTCAACGATGTTGGTCAGCGAAATTAATTAGCGCTGCAGGAAATAAACAACGCCACCGCCGAACATCGTAACTTAAGTAGAACAGCCACGAAGTCAGGAAGTGGCAAGAAGCTATAGACGTCGTTGTCGTCACAAGTATATAAATTGAGGCAAGTACTATAAGTCACCGACATTATTTGAGTGTGGCGACTTCGGGCAGGTGAAGAGTTATGCCAACTGGGTAAAAAGTAAAAAAAAAAAACAAAATCAAAGCTAAAGATAACAAACAGAATTCTATAGCAGAACTTAAAGTGGTAAGAGAAGATATATTCAAGTTTAAAATAGGATGAAAATGACGGAAGGGAAGGAAGGGAAGGAAGTAGTCGAAGATTGGATTGGGTAAGTGAGTGAGGGAGGACTAAATAAATGAGCATAAAAATGTTATTGTTGTTTTGCCTTTTGATGTCAATCATGCGCTCGGAAAGTATGCAAAGCCAAAAAATAAAGAAAACAAATTGAAAAAGTATAGAGAAGGAAAGCTCAGCAGCTCCAATGGTGTTGGTTGGTGGTTGAGGCTATAAAGACAAAATGAAAAGTGGTGGTGGGCGAATGGTGGCCATCAGACCGTTTAATTACTTTATGTAATTTTAATTTTTTTATTTTCCATTTCATTCCTTTCCATTTCATTCATTTTATTTTTTATTTCATTTTATGCTCATTGAAAGCGAACACTGAAAAGATAGGCTTGCCCCATCAAATATAAAGGATCGTAAAGGATTAAATACAAAGAAATACGATTATAATGAAGAGAAATGACTCTTGGAGTATTTTTTTTTTGTATTTTTGTTTTCTGAAAGGAAATTTGAATGAATGAATGAATGAATGTGTGTTTTAATTTAAGGCATATATTTAACTTGATTAAAACGTAATCTAATAGAAATTATAAAAATAAAAAAAAATCAAATATTTTATTTTATAATTCAAAAGAGTAGTTAAAGTCAATATTAAAGATTTCTTTCCTTTACTTTGACATTACTAGTGAAATTCTATATTATTTTACGACTAATGTTGTGTAAATAATTCAAGAATGTTAAATGCAATTTAAAAAAGTGTTTATTATGTTCAAGTGTTAGGGAAAGTCCTCTTATTGGACGCATATCTCATATCAGTAAAGATCGTAAAACGCACCAAATACCTTAACATTAACTGCGCAGACTGTTTATCACTATGATAGACCAAATGATCTTTCGTTACGATAAATTATCCTGGCCAGGGTTGCCAATTTAGGGGGTAAATAGACGTGATGGGATTTTTTTTAGGGATTTTATGTATTTATTTGTTGGCCTAGTGACATACAGCCTAATCACAATTCAGTCAAAATGCACATTTTTGAACATCGTTAATAGTTCTTTTCTTAGGAGGATGTCCAATTAATCGTGTAGATTTTAAAGGCTTTGACTTTACCTTTAGGGGTAAATAATTTTGGAAGTTAGTGACACTGGTTTAGGTCATAGAATTTATCATAACGTTCATTCCCATTTTTTGCCATAGCTTTCTTTTTTTGGTTTAAAGTATGCCACACACTTTCCTTTAGACTTATCATACAGTTTTATGTACAGTTTAACTGTGCAGTTAAAGTGAGAGTGTATGAGGCGTTTCACTTTGTTAAGCTTCAAATAATTTTTTAACACGTTTGCTACCACGAGTCACGTCGCCAATTAGGAGCACTTAATTTCAGTTTGCGAAAAACTTATTGATGATAAAAAAAAACACTGAATCAAAGTCAATGTAATAAAAAACACTTCCCAATAATAATACTAAAAGACTCAGGTGTTGCGTCTGCTCTCCAAATAAGATAAGACCTGCCATATTTTATATTTGCGATATATGTGTAATCCATAATAAGCCAATAGGACTTTGTATTGGAGATTGCTTATGTTAAATAGATTTTGTAAGGTTTTGTAATATCGCTATAATAAAAATAAAATTTGATCCAATCTAAAATGCATACTTCGAGTAATTCTTAACGCGGACTGGTATATAACCAACTAGGATATCCATAAAGACCTCGGTGTAACAATGATTCATGAGGAAATTGTTAAAATTAGTAGGAGATATCACATTTAGACAATCGATTTGAATCATTCATGATGCGACCATTGATTCCAATGACAATCGACAACAGTCACAAGGAAAATGACGTCATTCAGGGTTTGTTGTTGATATAGAATGTATTATAATTTGTATCATCGTCGAATCAAGAATTGGATTAACTGTGATTCAGAATTGACGATGGCGTTAGTGTTGGATAATTTTGGCCATTTTTTAGGTCATTTTTCTCATTCCTCTTTTTTTTGCTGCGCGCCAACATTAAACATTTGATCGTTGCACAAAACAATTTGAAGTAAATTTTTGTTTTTAATTTTTTTATTTATATTTTAATAAAATAAGTAGCAGGAATGAAAAAGGAGGCATACACTGCGAATTGTTCTTAATCATAAATAAATGTTAAACTTTATCATCGTGACTTAGTCTTGTCTATAAGTAAAGTAATGAATTTAGCCAAGTGGTAATTAAAAAACAAAAATTCTATTAATTTTTCTCAATCCAAAGAAAATATTGTTACCAGCGAGTTGCAAATTTCGTGTCACAAATATGTGACACTTGGCTTAAGAGACTGATTATCTATAGACAAGCGTCACATTGATGTGACATAGGCTGAAATAGAAGCTACCAGACATTTTTTACCTAGGAATATATTCCCAGTTAAAAGAATGAATGATTTCACGACATATCTATCAAAATAAGGTGTGGTCCTGAGGGAAAAAACAGAATGTACTTTTTGAATCTTATTTAACAAATTTTGATAATGTGAAAGAAAACTGTACTTTATGTAGTAGAAATATATTCACATTCTAATGTGATAAATTTGTTAAATTGTTTTACCTTTAACTTCTACATAATAAATGGTCATTGGTCACATAACTTTCTAGTTGCAATGTTAGTATTTTCACACAAAAAAAGAAAAACAAAAAAAAAAATGTAAGTCCAACATCAATAATCAACATCTCACATTTAATGGTATTTGGCTGGTAGTCATTTTCCTGTTTTTTTTACTTATAATGTTTTATACTTGTGTTTGTACTTTTGCTCAGAGTGTTTGTGGCTCGGATAATTGAAGCAAATTAAGAGTGACGTCGAACATTGTAATGGAGTTAAAGATACTCAGACATGAATACAAAAAAAAAAAAAGAAAAAAAGAAAAAAATCACACAAACACACACAACTTTTCTGTATATTTGTATATGTATCTTTTGTTTATGTCTAGAGTGTGATACGTTGACAGTTGTATATGACGTGTGTAGGTAAAGATAGTGAATGAGAAAAGTTGACAGCAAAAAGAAGGAGGGTAACTAATTGAGTTTACATTTTTAAGTGATTTCAAGTTGTGGAGTTAATCATTTTTCTCGTTTGTGAATGTGTGTGTTTGTGTGTCAATGTCAATGTATCCACTGAAATTCAACCAACTTTTTGAGAAGGGTTTATACTTACTTATGTGTCAACAAGGCAAAAGATGAAATGTTTCTGAATGAATGAAATACGAGTCGTTTTGTAGATTTATTTTTATCGAAATTCGTAAATGAAATAAATTTAAATTGAAAACAAATAATGAGTTATTTATAATTTTGTTCATTCTTTGCCAATCACCACTCATTGACATATCCTTAAAACATGCCACACTGAATCACTTGAATTGCTTTGCTCATCTTGCCATTCTTTGTGCCAAATCGTTGCATTGCATCTACGATTTTTGTACCCTTAATTACACGACCAAATCCCACACGATGTCCATTCGACACATTAATTGGCTTAAAACTTATCGAAAAGGTTGCAACGCCCTTCGGATAGAATCCATTAATATAATTTTTAGAGAAAGATAATATATGTCCAGAATCGCCATGATTCACAATATGTGCGTCATACTCCAGTGGCCTCTCAAGTCGTGAAGTTTGTATTAAAGAATGACTTGGCATTGCAATATCGAATTCAATGTCCAACCATAAATGTGGAAATACTCGCATTATTTTGAAACGATCTTTTCGACAACAGACACAGGCACGTACAAACTCAAGGACTACAAGTGGACACGCCTCTGTATAGAGTTCTAGAACAATTTGGCCCAATGGTCGAACATTCTTAACATAGAAATCAAGAAATACCGTTGGCCGCAGAAGACGTTTCTGTTCCGGTACACTTTGCGGGACTTCAAGATTAAAATCTTCATACTTTTGTAACGCCTTCGTAGGCAGTTCAAATTCCATCTCACGTTTACGCCTTTCTTCCTTCTCCTTTGCTTTAGATTGTTTTTGCCTATCAAGACCCGAATCGACTTCGCTTGTCACTTCAAGGATACGTTTGCCTAAATCTCGATTATCGCGCTCAAGTTTTTCCAGTCGACTAATAAGGGCTGGTACACCCGATTGTGTGACAATAGCTTCTTCCCGAAATGGATTCACTGCGCCATGAGTGCGCATTGTACGTGAAAGTTCAATAAGCAGTTGAATGTTTTCCTTTGTTCGATTCATATAAGTATGAGCATCTTCGCGTAAGCTATGGACTCCTGTAAGACGCGTTGGCTGAAATTTTGGTGGATAATGATCGACCTTGCATTTGGCATTGGCAATACGTTCTCGATGTAATTGATACATGGTATCGTCATCACGATTAACATTTGCATTCTTCTTATTTTTCCCTGATTTTGATGGCATTGTTAAAATTACGTAGAATTTTGGCTATTGAAAAAAATAAACCTTATTGGTGTTTTTTGTGACTATTGAATTTGTCCACCTATTGTTTTTGGAAAAATTATTGCCGTTGGAATTTCGAAAGTCTATGCGACGTCATTCATATAGAAAATTTCCGAATTTAATAAAAATAAAAGTTATTTTTGGTTTTTCAACTGAAAATGAAGAGCCAACTGAGTATTTCAATTAAAGCATTCAGTATTTTTAATCAATTGAAATTGCTATTGATACCTTTTAAAGTCCTTCAATATAATAAAATGAAGTTTGGAGTCTTCTTAGTAATATTGATTATTATTATGATGATGGTGATGATGATGATGGGAAAAAGAGTTCATGGAAACACAAATTTTTGTATTGTAATTTCTAGGAAGCCACACTAAGGTGAATGAGTTAATTGCTTTTAAAACAAAATAATAGTAATACATACTAAGAATGATTAATGAATCAAATTCTTTGGCAAGGGTAGGAAGGAAGTAAGTATTTATAAATAAAGATGTGATGAGTATCAAAGAGATACCTTAAATGACAATCTTACCAAGTAGTAAAGATTTTCTAGAAAAAATGGAATCTAAAATAGAACAAGATTCACAAAAGAAGTGACCAAGATAGACAAGGAGTCAGTGTGAAAAAGACTAGAAAAAAACTAACATTGCCAACGCCTTACAAAATGCTTCAATTCGTTATGTTCGTTTGTTTGTTTGTGGTTCGTAGTATCTGTTGTTGCATGCCACAATATATGCACACAGATATAAGAATATGCATACATATATGCAAAGATATAAGTTTCTTTGCATGTGTATGTAGATTCGTTACAGTTTGTTTATTTTTGGTTGCAACATGCATTGAAAGGACATTCGCTTGTAACCTCAAAACAAAAAAATGCCAATGGAAAATTTCTTTAAACATGCAAAACATGGATTCACAATATGTGTGTGGGTGTTCTGATGTGATGTATGTGATGTAGGTAGAGGAAAAAAAAAGGGTTAGTAAAATAGAAACAAGCGAGAAAAGAACTTAATTGTAGAGTACATAAATGAAACTCATGATGTTGATGATGCTGATGATGATGGATACACATGTTGATGAAAAAATTCTAGAGATTTCTCTTTGGAGTTCTAAGAAATAGTTTTTATTTTCTGGTTTCTATCTAAAAAAGTCAAGCAAAAATTTCATCGGAATTTAATTTTCGATGACGAATAGTGATTCACTCTTATCTCCGTCATACTAGTATATACCGAAGGCTTGTATCTTGTTTTTTTACATGCAAAAAACTGTACATTTCTCCCAACATTTTTAGAAAAGCATTGAATCGATTTGTGGAAAACAATATTTTCGCTTTTAAAATTTTATTCAATGCAAATTAAAGGTCAAGAATGTTCTTTCTATCATACGAAACCGTCTTCGAAAAACATGTCCAATATCTTCATCTGTTATTGTTCCTTTGTATTTGTTTATACATATATCGAGAAGAAGAAAAACAACAATAATAATGACAAAGACAACTACAACTACACTAAGCAAACGCTAAATGTGAAGAATGAAAGTTGCGCAAAAAGGATTGACAACACAACAACAAAAACAAATAAAATAACTGAAAATTATATAAGAAAACCATGAAATGAAGCAAGAAGAAGGGAAAATGAAAAATGAAAGAAGAAAGTAAAATATGGCTAAAATGAAGTGAACATTTATCACTCAAATATGACAAATGCTGCCGGAAGTTTAGTTTTGGGGTATTTAAAAAGATCAACACATAGATACAGTTGACGATCATTATCGCCTTCAATTCTTTCACTTCTTATCGAGTTTTGTTTGACGTCCAAATTTTATTTATTGCCGATATACTGGATTTCTTGGCAAAAGGCAAAAAGAGAAAAAACCTTAGTAAAAACGCAGTATTTTAGAAAGAGTAGCAGTTTACAAATTTGAGTCTAAAAAACTGTATACTAATGCTGCGAACAAAGTACAGATACGAGCATTATTCATACCCGATGATTTGGTTGGTGATTATGATATAAGGAATCCACCTGCATAGAAGACAATTAATTTTTTATTTCTCCTTCTCAGATAACCTAGGAGTTCTTTGCTAGTACAAATATATCTAATCATCAAAATGTACATTTATTAAGCTTTGTTTTGAACTAATATGCAACACCTCCTTGTGGAGTTTTCTTCCACAATAGAAAACTTTGAACTTAATGCGAAAAATACCAATGAATTAATATTGTAATACTTGGAGCTAATTGAAAGACTTTTCATGCTAAGTAAAATCTCTTACATTCTATCTGATTTTCTAAGCAAACAAAAGGACAATGATCTCTTTTTATTGAGAACGAACTTTTTCTTATTTAAATTTATTATATTTTTTTTTTTTTCATCATGAGCTGAGAGTGTTTGCAAGAAAACTTTGTTAACAATTTTATAAGACATCTTCAGCCAATGTCTAGCCAAGGCAGATGCATACTAACTTACTCATACTAATACTAAGTTAGTTGTCCAAGACCCGCTGTCACCACAGCCAATCAACGTATCAAAGTAACAAGATTTAAGTTAATAAATAAGTAAGTAACTAAGTTGTGTTATATCTATTGTAGTCTGTATGTTTGTATATATGTATGTTTGTAAGAGGGTGTATAAGAGAGTATAAAACTTTTTAATAAGTTTATGGAACTGTCTCTAGACTCTTTAACCCACCCATTCCACCATATAATCAAAGATGTTAAGTTTTTAACATGGCAGTAAATTGGCATAAAACGATTCAAGCTGCCAACTAAATATGGAAAAGAAAAGAAAATGGAAGGATGAAAAAATAAAATGTATAAATAAATAAAAAAGAAATGAATAAAATGAGAAAGAAATAAAAGAAATCTTAAAGAACAGAAAATCGCAGGCCGAAGTGTTGGCGTAGGCAAGAAAAATTGCACAAATTGTGACAATAATAGCAACAGCAAAAACAACATGCAAAAGTGTTTTCAAATCGCAAGAAAATGAGAAAAAGACAAGAAACAAAAAAAAAAAAAAAAAAAACACACACAAAGAAGAATGAAAGAAGCTGCAAAAGAACATTGATGTTGAAAGCATAACAAAGTTTAAGCAGCTGAAAGTGAAGATGAGAAGAAGAAGAAAGCCTGAAAAAGTTGAAACCGTCAAGCAAATTCAATTATGGACGCTTTTGGTCTCACTTTCTTGACTTTCTCTCTAATGTTGTCATCTTGTTGCTTGCTGGTGTCATTTGTTGTTGTTGTTGTTGTTGTTGCATTTCTTATTTTTCTCTTTATACTTGACGAACATGATTAAGCGGCAATTTGTAGCCAATAAAAGTTGAATTAGGCACAGGCAGCCGCCTTTAGTATGGCAAATGTTTCTGCAGCAAGGAGTTTTCCTTAAGAAATATAAAAAGCCAAGGGTAAACACCTTTTGATATTCCAAGCTCAAAGTATATTTTCTGTAATCCAACCATCTTTGCTTACTTTGTACAAGTACCAAGATGAAAGTTTTTATTAGGTTTCTGGTTAAAAAACCAAACTTAGTTTGGTGTTTTCTATTTGGAGCCAAGTGATAAAGCATATTTTTAGGCTCAATTAAATGAATAAATTATTTAATTAATTTAATAAGATTTTAACAAGGTAACGATAACACTTTCGAAGATATTTTAAGCATTGACAATAACAAAATAAGAAAATAATGAAGAGAATTTAAAGGTCATAAAAGAATATAATTGTATTAAATTTGTCTTAAGGTAAAAAAAAATTAAATATTTTCAATGAGAAAGACGACTATTGAATGAGGAAGTTTCGACGAATAAAGGATTGGAATCAATTTTTATGAAAAGCAAACATTCAAAAAGTTGACGTTTTCTAACGGACTTATAAAAGAAGCCTAAAGCGAAGTGTGCGGTCAATGATTGGTCTTTCTTTTATACAATAATTTGTAATAATAATAAACTTCACTTCAAGTCAACACAATCTGGCGTAATGTTATACTCGTACATGACCATAGACAGCAAAAAGAGAATATATAATACTACGCCTGCTTAAGATCCATCTGAGACCCACGCAGAAACTACCACTATCACAACGCAACAACTCATTGCCACCATCGAGATGAATACACTGCGCATTATATCCGGCTTTTTAAGTTTTTACATTCAGACGATCCAATGAAGATATTGGAGAAATGTGCAAGACCGAGAATGCAACAAAATGACCAAGAAAACAACGGAAAAAATTGAGAGATCAGGTTTACAGTCCGCCAGACAACAACATAGCAAAGAAGTCACTAGTCGACGCCACAAGCAACGCAAGACGTCTAGGAAGACCATACGAAAGCTGCAACGCTCCCTAGAACAAGGCACATTCCTTACACAAATATTGTCGGGACTATAATCAAAATTAGCCAGTAATATGTTTGAAACTGTGAAGGTGAGTAAGCTGTTGATATATGAAATTATTGATTTATCTATATATAATATAAATGAATGTCGAAATTCCTGTCTCTTCCGATACGCATAAGATCTACATCACTAAACGGATTTTGATATGGTTTTCACTGTCATTAAGAGAATTTTATGCAGAAGGCTGATTACTTTTTAGAATCAATAATTATTTGTGCATAGATAATATTGACAATTTTATTTTCAAGTCTCTTAGGTTGCATACATTTTATATAACTGTCTGTTAGATATCTTTTGTTTTGCATATTCAGCATGTACCCTTCTTAAGTCCGTTAGTCTTGTATTATATTACTGTGCTGACTGATTCCTATTTAGCTCATAAGAATCTTTAAAATATTTTGTAAATTTACTTCGAATGGAATGATGACAAAATGGTCGATGATCGATAATCGAAAGCAAGTCAACATGACTTTATTCACTTGCAAAATAACTTCCGACAAGGTCGAATGGAAGTCACTTTACTCCCTCTACTTGTTATGATTTACAATTTTCTATCTCTCTAAAGGCTAGATAAAGTGCCCGATGCATTCTTCTCATAGTAATCCAAGATAATTCTTTTCTGGCTCATCCGAAAATATCCCTCACATATTGCCCATATACAAATGTAAGTTATGTTCTTTTGTTCCGACAGTGGCATACCAAACAAATTAGTGTCAAAATAGTGTCTTCCACAAAACACCTTCACATAATCAATCTTTGAGCTAAGATAAGATAAGATTAGATCAAGAGAAGTAATTGATTGTTTTATACATAGCGTCCATATCTTTCCATAGTGTAATAACAAGAAGAAACTAGTAATTTTAATACAAATTGAAATTTGTATTCAATTTTGTACAAATCACAAGGCAGAACTATTTTAATTATGCAAATCTAAGATGTGTGCAAAAGTTAAATACAATAATATGGACATAAATCATTGTTTCTTTAATGTTGATCGCTTTCGCATTGTCGATCTTTTAGTCTATTTGTTTTAATCGGAAACAAGCAAAGTGAATATTCTATATAAAAAGACTTTATGAAAACTTGGAAATAAGATTATGATTATTTATTGTATAATACACTTCCATTTTCTTCATTTAAAAACTTCAAGAAGAACACTTAATCGAAAACTGTTCTGATTAATTTACTGGCTGAGGCAACAGTTTAAGTTAATAAAATGTTCAAAAATGCGTTGCGTTGATTTCAGTCGCAAAAATGTTAAGAAGGATTAAGAGGGGAGACATAACTAGAAATAATACCATGATTGCTATTTCATTCTTTATCCATATAAAATGAGTATATGTACTATATAAAACGTTAAAAGGCATTACAAATCACCCAGCTCAGTGGGTAGCATATTGAAATCACTTTGATGATGGTGAATAAAATTCAGACAAGCGTAACAGCGGGTGGCAAAGAACAACAAATTTGCCTTTAGGCTTTTAATAACTCGACTAATTATTATTTGTTGCAATGCTATTTGCTTCTGCAAAATGCCTCAATTAAGAAAGTTTGTATAAAAGGGAGTGAAATGAGGAGGAGGATGAAGTCAACATTAAGCATGAAATAAAGCATTAAATGCCACACGCAGTGTTGACTGACTATGCCTTCGCTATGTGCATGTTTACGCATTAAAACAACTTGACTACTTGCTCCCCACACTCCTCTTTATACTGACGAACGATGAAGGGTTTAATCCGTAACGCGTATCTGTGTATATCTAATATGCTAATGGAGCGCATACGCATTAATTGAATATATTCTCATGTCAATTCAAAAGCTTCACGGACGAATGCGACTGACTAACTTTATTAGCAGCTTGAGTTGCAGGTAGTGGCATGTCGCATGTGGCAAGTGCAATAATCTAAGCTCGCTCAACTGTCAAACTGAGTTCTGTAGTTACTGTTGTTGTTGTTGTTGCTGTTGTTGCTGTTGTTGCTGTTGTTGCTGTTGTTGCTGTTGTTACTGTTGTACTGTTGCTGATGTTGTGATATTTTATCTAACACTTTTGCCATGTTGCAAGCGCAACATACATAAGTCAACTGTCAAAAGGACACAACTGGACCAACAATTGGATCAAGGGTGCCAGTGCCAGTGCCAGGCTACAGATGGATGACATGGCAGATAGTAGTAACGTGCCGGATGATTGGTTAGCTCAACAACTGAGTGAGTTAACTAAATCGAGTTGCATGCTTTCATGGTTGCATAGTTGTATGGTTGTTTCTGACAATATGGTGTTTTTATGAATATTTTTTCTTAGTCAACACTAAATTAAGCTACAATGGCGACAAGGACACAATGCTCATCTGAGACATGATTGACTACATTCATTCCATGCACATTTTCATGGGGATCTAAAAGTAAGAGAAGTAAATAAAATCTAATTTGTGCATTCACTGAATGAAATCACATAAAATGTGATGAGCCATTTTGTATCTTTCCCTTTCCCACAGATTAGTTTAGTGCAAATATTTACTTTTCCACGTAACCAAGACCAAAGTTAAATATGCTTTGTTCTTCGCATAGTATGCCCTCTAAACCTTTTATATGGAAAACAAAGAATACGAGTATTCATGCAAAAGGACAGAAAAGTGTTTGACTGAGTTGAAATGGAGTGAGTTAGACAGTGGAATAGAATCCCTAGAAGTTGATGATACAATGTCTAATTAATTAAACGCAGCTGCTACTGCAACATATCATGAAATTCTTCCACTACCTCTCTCCCTGTCTCCCTGTCTCCCTCTCTCTCTCTTTCTCACTCTGTATCTATTTTTGCCTCAGGCATTGAGGGGTTTTTCCATTTTTCCTATAGAGATCATTTCCGCATACAAAATGGCATCCTGTCTGACTCCCATTCCCTTCGAGTGTGAGTGTGTGTTTTTGGCTGTCTCTTCCAATATAAATCACTTTATTATGAAGTTGTCTGTTACGTGTATCTTTGTAGTATCCAAGAGCAACATGCTGTAAAAACTAGTATATCCAACAAAACTCTACATTATTAATCGATCAAAGTAGCATAGTTTTCGGTGTCTGTAATGGTCATTATTAAGCTGAGAGATTTTCTGTTTTTATTAACATTTTTGTGAGGGCGAACATTAAGGAAACATTTTAATGCAACAGAATTTTGCAAAAGCATAGAATAGTAACAAGAAGAGTTAAACAGAAGGCTCAATTTAGACTGCTTCAACAGTCATTAACATAATAAGTCAGCATAAGGCTAACTGGATTGGCTTGGAATGGAATAATGTGCCACATAATGATGATGGAGTTTGTTTTTTATGATTTTAGACAATTAACTTGAATATTCTTATAAAAAAATATGCAATACTTTTTCTTTGTGAAAAACTACACTTTTGTCTTGAGATTATAAATTGTTTTGATTGAAAGCTGAATAGAAAGGAATTTCTTTTCAATTACAATTGAAGTCTGTTGGTTTGGTCTAAATAAGTTTCCTAAACTGGCCTTCGATGATCTTTTCTTATTGTGCTTTCAAAAGAGTTAGGACATGTTTCATATTATAAAAATAAAAATATAATTAAAAAATAGTGGAATTTAATTTAAGTGCTCCGCGATGAAATTTACAATTTACAAAGTTCTCTGTGAGTACAAACTTTTAATAGACTGGGGTAGGATCCAGTCCATTAAAATATGTGAATACTTCTGTGCAAACTAGAATACTTTGATGGCTGAGACAACTTAACAAGTTTCACTAGTCTTTATTTAACTTGAAACACATTTAAGTTGTTTTTGAATAAAAATGAATTATATTTCAGTATTAATGATACTCACATAAAACATTCACCGTATGAGTTGATACAACATTTTCTGTTAATTGCATATTAAGGCCATGACAGATGACCACCAAAGAACGTTTATTTGGTTCTACGATGGTACTTATATTCGAACTAGTAATCCAACCGCCTACAAATTAAAGAAATACATACAAAATTAATAAATAATATATTCATACGCATTTGCGAAATGTTTATTTACCTTCCGGACTTATAGTTGTTTTTGAAGTTGTATTGCGTAATTGACGACCACCAACCATCCATTTGATTTCAGCTGGTGGATTGGAAGGTGCGGTTGTGCAGGTAAGTGGTACAGTATCACCAACACGTGCCTCCGTAGGACCAACAACTGTGACATGTGTAGGAGCAACTACAAATGAATAAAAGAAAAAAAGAGTGAATTAAAATGGGATTAGTTTGGTTTTTTTTTAGAAAGCTAATGAATATGAGCTTCCACTTAGGGCTCACGTTTCTCATGGTGGCTTATTGTATGTGACATTATCCTTGAATGATGATGATGATGATAATGATGATGATGACGTTGAATCCTGATTAAGATGAAGTGCGTGAGCGAGTGAGTGGGTGAGTACGTGTGTTGCGTAATGTGGCAAGGCTTGTCACATACGAAAAACATGACTAAAAGCAGCCACATCCGATGCCATTTTACTTATCATTAATATTTAATAGTAAAATATGTCGTAGAACGCAAAATGAATGAGCTGCGATGTTGGAGTGGCAGCTAGCAAGTAATATGCCACACACTCTCTCACTCAATCAGTCAGTTAGTCAGACAGTCAGTCAGTCAGTCAGTTTGGCTGGCAGTCAGTCACTCACTCACTCACTTACTCACATGAGGAAAACTTTGGAATTTAATTTTTCTAATAACCTTAATAAATATGGTATATGAATGCATGGAAATATGTGTGCAAATGATGACTGACGGTACTCAACGCAACATTGCAGAAATGCCATCAACGTGTTGGTTGATAGCTTCTTTCTTAGCTTGTTTGCTTATTTGTTTGTTCATTTTTTACTTGCAACAGCCTTGACTAAATTGGATTGATGGATATAGTGCAACAAACAAGGATTCCCCATTCCATTCCCCATTTTCACTTAACATCTTCCGAAGCAAACACCAAGAGCCTTCAGCAATCAACTTGAGTTCGTTTCTGCATTTGGGAATACAACATAAGAAAGGCAAAGGATAAGGAAGCGAATGTTTTAAGGAAAAGGAAGTAAAACGAACTAAACCAAACCAAACCAAACCAAACCAAACCAAACCAAACCAAACCAAAGAAAGGAAGCTAAAGACGTTAAAGGAAACTCTAATAACAACAATAAGAAAATTTCTTGAATATGTTTGTTGCGCATATAAAAATAAACATTATGAATTCTTAAATTCTCCCTTGCTATGAACACCTCCCAAGAGGAGTCACCGTTTACTTTTGGATTGCCACATACATCTTCATCTTATTCCAAGCATCATCAGCATTTTCCATGTACCAGAAATAGTACCAGAATTATAATCATCATCATCTCAAACAGAGTTCGTTCGGTCCCACTATGTACAATTCTTTGATGTTGCCTTTTACTTCTCTTTATGCTTTCTACTCTCTTATTCATTTCATTTTTTTAACGCTTGTTTATGAGTCTTTCTTTTTTGCTTCCTTACTAGTTCTTTCTTATACTCATAAATATACAATTTATGTATGTATGTATGTATGTACGTATGTGTGTTTGTGTAGTGTTCTTTGGTTAGAAAGCACCTCCTCATTCGTTACGCATAATATATGTAAAGTGTGTTGTTTTTGCTGTATCTCTTAGTTATGCCACTGACAGAAAGTGATGTTGATGTATGCGTATAGCTTATCGGATACAAAAGAGAAATGGGCAGGCAGGTATTTCGATGTATTGTACATACATACATACATACATACATATGTATGTGTAAGTAAGTAGTTTGTGTTTATGTTGTGATATCCAGGAAAAATAAAGATATCCAGAAGTAAACCAAAAGCCCATAACCGCAGAGTCAGCAGCACTTAGCGGCAATAGCAATTCTAAACACAAGGAACAAAAATACTCATAGCTGCAACAACAATACAAATGAATCAATATATTTACATATACATATTTATGTATACAATATATATTTACATGTGTATATGTTCAAAAGTCTTGTCAAGGATATTTTTATAAATTTTTCATAGAACAAAATCTGACAGAAATGTATAAAAAAAATTCAAAGAAAATATGTACTTAAGGAGTATTGAATGCCCTTTTAACTTTTTTTGATAAGTGGGTACTTTAGATTCTTTAAGTTAGTTGTTCCCAAAATGTTAGCAAACAATGTATAAATAGGTGAGTGGCAACAATCTAGTCTCCTCTTGAACCAATCAAGAATAAAAAATAAATTTCATTTTTGTGGACATACAATAAGAATTTTCAAGAAACTTGTTCCTGATCGACAGAATTATGGACAAATGAACATGGCTAGAATGATTCATCTCTTTACTTTCTTATTTGCATTGTTTTGTTATCATTATAGTGATAAATAGAAAGCACATACCCACAATGTGTCAAAGGTTTCTGCAAGATGATATCTCCTAATATGTGAGAGATAGATGTAACTTGTAAAACTGTATAAAGATATTTCTATGTTCCAAATCAAAGCTTCCTTAGCTTGCTGCTTTCCACGAAATAAACGATTTTTTTAACCCAAAAATGAATGATTTTTTTTTTTTTGTAATTTTCTTCGTAAGTTTCGCGATCTTATGTTATTCAATATTCAAGCCTCCATTTACCATTTTTACCATTTACCCAATGGATATGGCTTTCGTTGAGAATATACATAATTATACTACTGTATTTCTGGGAAGTCTTTTTGTATGTAACATTCATTGTCAAAAACTTAATATACCTTTGCATTCATGTTGTAAAAAAACATTAAAAAAAAAAAACAAAGAAATTAAAGTGAAAAAATGTAAAAAAAGTAAACAAAAAAAAAAAAGAAAGCAAAATTTAATTTGTGTGTTTGAGTGAAGCAAACAGAAGCAAAACAAAAAAAAAAAGATCTGACAAACAAAAAACAACATCAACAACTTTGATTGCTGTCTAATAGTAATGTAAAATTTAACAAAATACATACATATAAGGTTATGGAGATGTATAGGAATGTATCTATGTGTATATGCGTGTGCGTGTATATAATTTGTCCTTCAGACTTTCTTTGTAAAGTAGCAAATTATACCAAAAGCTTTGAATTTTTTTGATGTGTATAAATTTTTACACCACAACAACAAAATAACAAAAATAAAATCATTTAATTTCTAAAAATAAAATAAATGAAAAATTTTATTTTGATTTTATTCAATTTTTCTTTTTCCATTTTTTTTTATCTGTGCTTTCTTTTGAATTTTATTTTGTTGCTTTGCATATGCGCGCACCAACATAATTACATAATATATTCCATTAAAGCTTAGAAGAGCCACTAGAGAAATTGTGAAAATGAATTAATCACAAGAATAAAAACAAACAAACAAACAAACAAACAAACCAACCAACCAACCAACCAACATACAAATACACACATGCTTTTTCAGAAGTAGCGTCGTGACACTTGTCAACGACAACTTAACAAAGAAGAACAATTATCACAATCATCATCATCATCGTCATCATCAACATCAACATCAACATTTTTAACATCGCTAGCATCGTCACTGTCATCGTCATCATTATCATTATCATCATAATCATCACCAGCATCAGCATCAGATACTTTCATAAACTCCTTTGTTTGTACTCAACATAATCAACAGCGACAAAAAAGTTTTATTACAACGACATTTCCTTCGTCCTTACACATACGAATGTGCTTATTGCTTAAGGTTGATTTAAGGTGTTGGTTTGAAAATACAAGTATACTTACAAACGAATGAAAAGAGTGCATTGTACTAAGGTACACATGAGTGTATCTATGTGTGAGTGCCTGTGTGTGTGTCTGGTTGAAATCATGAAATTCATGACATCAATTGCGTATGAATTACAAATTAAATCGAGAGTTAAATGAAAGGTATGTCTTTCTAATCTGGTAAGTTAATTTAAAGGCATCTCATGGACTTCATAAAATCATGGATTAAATGACTAACTGAATGACAGAAAAAATGTTATAAAAAGTGTTTTAATAAATGAGATAACAAAGAATTTAATATAAAACATAAAAAAATAATAATAATGAAAGCTCAGTCACTCACTGAAGATGTTAAGGATAACTTATGTTTTTGAAATTTTTGGCTTCTTATGGTGTATGACATTGTTTAGATGGCTACAATAATAAGCTAAAGAAGTTAAAGAGTTCTTCTAAACAATCAATGGAACTGAGAACCTAAAATTTGATTGTCATTAGTTAATAACTTGATTGACTAGAAGCCATCATTAGTTGACTTGTTATTTAAATTATTTTATTTAAACTAATCTTTTGAACAATGAATAAAGGAAACGAATAAATTGTTGGAAATATGCTTAATTTTTTTAATATGTTTACATCCCAAGAAATTTTTATACTCCATCCCAGTTGTTTTTAAACTAATGGAGTCCGCAGACTAATTAATTGTTGCATACCTCATCTCAGCCAAAGACATTTTATAAAATTCTCAATAAAATTTGCATTTTGGCTGAAAATCCTTCATAGTATTTTTTCTAATAAAATGATGATGGTAAGAAAATTTTTCTTAATGTTAAAATGTTTAGCTGATATTTTTTCATTGCAATCCAAAATTTTACTTTATTTTTCACAAAAACTATAACTCATTTATTCTCATTATTTGTGTCTAAATATATCACAAGTAATCGTACAACCCTCGTTAATAAAATTACATACGAGCTATCAACCATTTGCTATAGGCTGCCGCTTGGTGTTAAAAGTAAAAAAAAATATTTTTTGTCATATTGTGGAGTCAGGCGACACTTATAAATGAAATCTGAATAAAACTCATACGCAGTGTATTACAATGCGTCGCTCAAGTGTCGCTTTTTAACATATTTACATACTTATGTGATTTCGTTTGTCAAAGTTTGATTGTGTGTGTGTGTGTGTGTGTGTGTGTGTGTGAGTGTGTGTTGTATATATGTAAAAATTGTATATGTAAGTGATTGCACGTTGATTTTGTGTTTGAGTTTTAGCGCTAATGACTTTTTCATTTTCTTTCTGAACAGTAAGAAAAGATTGGAATGGAAAGTTGTAAGAGAAAACAAGAAAGACTATGTATTGTTGATGCTGGCCATGCTTTCTCTCTCTCTCTCACACACAAAGAATCTTACATATTAATTTATACAAACACACAAGCATATACACGCCTCGTTAACGAGTTGACATTAGTAAGCAAAGCAGCGCAATGCAGTTCCCGCTCAGCTTAGATCGCTTTGAGCGTACTTTACACGCTAATGCTCCTATGCTCTACTACTCTCCTTGTAGCAAGGAAGCAAACATAGCCCAGCCCAGCTCAGTTCAGTTCAGTTCAGTTCAGTTCAGCTCAGCTTAGCTTAAGGAGTTGCGCTGAGCTGTGCCGGGCACTTAAGCATAATTTGCAATTCTTGATTTGACAAAGCCATGTCAAGTGTCGAGTGGCTGACGCTGGCTGACTGGCAACCCAAGAAGGAATCATTCCAAAGTAAAGAATAAAAAATGCAAAAAAAGGACTACGACGACATTGTCGAAAGCAAAGTGTAAACTTAAACTAATTGCAAAAGAAAAACTTGACAGCTTATTTGAACAAGTCGCAAAGAGACTTCACAGTAGCGTTAGCAAGCAAGCAAGTTAGTAGGAAAGACATGGTTACAAGGAAGGAGGAGAAATACTATAGAAGAGACAAGGGAGACAAAGGGAGACTTGGTGTGAAAAACTATACTTTGTTTGCTAAAGTATCGTTGACTAGTGCATAGCCGGTTGAAGGGCGACCGACGACAACGTCTTCTAACTACTCAAGTCATGAAAATGTTTATGTATCTGCAACAGAAGAGTGTGAGTATCTGCATCAAGTCTGTATGTGCGCGTGTGTGTGTGTGTGTGTGTGTGTGTGTGGGTGGGTGGGTGTAAACAAACAAATGCAAACAGTGCGCTTAAGCATAATCATTTTACATATCCTCACACATAGACACACTCAAAGATACAAATGTGTATGAATGCAAATGAAATACAATTAACATAGATGACAAAAGTCTGCCTTGTTTGTTTGCTTTAAAAAAATATAAAGATCTTTTTTCCACACTTTATTTCACTTAATAGTTAATCGCCTTGAGATATGGCAACACTTATGCAAACAGTTGATTGCTGACTTATTTATGAGAGAGTATCGTACCTACAGTATGAACAGATGTATCTATTGTGAATAATTGTTCTGACTTTCTTAAATACTTACATAACACAGCTAAATCAACTTCGGCTTTAAGCGGAGTCTGTGACATGACATTGCTTGCCTCACAACGGAAGCGTGCCTTGTTATCACTTGCTTCCGCTGTAAACGTATAAATATTCTCTGATAGACGTCCAGATGTTCTGCAAAAAAATAATTAATAAAATTAAATTACATTACATTAAAATATATGTAAATATAAATTGAAAAATTGTTCATTTAAATGATTATAAATAACATAAAATTTTTGTTCATTTATATTTACCTATAAGCCATGCGTATTTGTGAACCATTTTTATACCAAATTAGTTGCGCTGGTGGATTGCCACCACGACTGCGACAAATCAGTTCAACTGATTGCCCACGACGTAATGTTTCAGTTTGTGTATAACCTTCGATATAAGGTGGACCAGGTGGATCTGTAAAGAAGTAAAGCAAAAAAAAAAATGTAATTTATAAGTAAAAATACTGAATTTATTTAGGACCAAACAATGACAATAAGAGGTTGAACATAGTAGTAGAAAAGATGCACTGGAAATTATAGTCGTTTGAATGTGAAGGGTAAATCAGTGGGAATCATTGAATTGCGAGGAATCAGCACGTCTTCTCTCTTTTATATTTCTCTTTAATTATTGTTGCTTCACCTATCAGGTTTATACTCAGTGTAAATTAGTGGTTATCCACCAGTGGTCCGCGGACTACCAGTCGTCCGCAAGAGCTAAAATATGGTCCGCAGGGCAACCTTCGAGAGTTGGATATTTTTTGCTTTTCAAAAAATCCTTCTTCAAAGTTCATTTCTCACCTACTATTTTTCGTTCCATTTTTATGTATATTCTCAGTGTATGAACCAGAAGATATGCAAAAACTGATGAGTTACAACAAAAATACTGTAGAAACTTTCTCCATGCAAAAATGCATATATGTGCCAATTTTCATGATCATCGGTCAAACGGTGTCGGAGTTCATCTCGCACATACTTCTTTTTTTCGTTTCAATTTATATGTATATAGAAAATAGTTGTAGAAGATAAAAGAAGATGTCACTGTCTATCGCCAGTACAACTATTATTAATAAATTGAAAATCATTGTATTTAATATAATCTTCCTCAAACAATAAAAATGTATCACACTTCTAATTTGCTAATACCAATTGTTTAGGCGATTTTTGCTTAATATTAACCCTATATCAAGTTTTTGCAAATAGAACTTTACTTTCTAAATATCAGTAATCAAATCTGAGTAATTCCAAAAACTTAATTCCTCCCAGATAAACTTATTTTGTTTATATGCAAGTAGTTGTGTTTCAAAAATTCTTTCTCTAGCTTTATGTTGTTTTCTATTTAAATGGCACATGTTTAGGCAATTTTTTGAGGGATGGGTTGCATGCATCCGAATTTAGTGAAAATACTCTTAACCTAAATGTCAGATATGTTAATTTTCTTAGCATCACTATATTTCTCTCTATTACAGATTGAGTATCAACAAAGAACACAATTTGAGTATCAGAAAATTAAATTGCTATTTTACGTAATTTTTGGTAGTATACTTTTAGGGGTTGTTTGAATATCCCTGGTAGCGGAAACGAGGACACATACCGCGACCAAAACCATTCTATGTTCAAGCCAGGAACCAACCATACATATTCACAAAATTTCAATGCAATCAGATGTACAATATGGCAGCGCATAATATACGAATAAACATAACACTAATTTTTATATATTATTTTTATATATTACTCGGTTCATATTTTACAGTTCTGTTAGCGGCTAGCAGCATCCGACATAGGACAAAGAAATATTGAAGTCAGCTTCTGATTTCACTTGCGAAAGAAACTTAGACACAAGTCAATATGACTTTCTGACTCAATGATAATCGATATGATCAGACACTGCTTTCATTTTCTTTGACTACTTTTCATGACTGAAACTGACAAGTAGGACGTTGTAGAACATTGCTATCATAGCAATCGGCCCTTTTCTTCTTCTTATTTTCAAATATCGTCAATCAGTGACTATAAAAGAATCTTGGTTGGGTTATCCCTTACAAATCCTTACAAAGCATACATTTTATTTAAACAGTATTTTCTTTATGGTATTTTTTTTTTTTATCATATTTTTGTCCAAAATGTTATTTTTAAATTAAAAGATTTAATTTTTAATTTAATTTAAATTATTTTCGTTTTCATTTTATTTATTTTTTAATTTTTATTTAGCTTATTTCATTTTAAATGTTGTTACGCTTCGTTTACTTTGGAGCCTTTAATTGCGGGCATTTGCAACGCCTCAGAGCACATAACGGAAGTATGTCACACACACACACACACACACGCACACATGCACAGATATAGATACATACTCGCAAATAACCACAGATACATTAATGTATATAGCTATATGTTATATGTTTATATAACACATTTATTTGTATATGAATAGAAAGCAAGGGAGGAAATATTAAACCAAGGGATAAACAAACGTTTAACATGCACAAATAATTTTTGCAATAAAATTCATTTTTAATTGAAGTTACACACCAAATATAAATTCAATTTTCACATGCTAATTCCAACAACATTTTTACATTAAGTTTATACAACAGTAACAATAATAATAATAACAAAAACTATGTGTAAAAGTGTTTGTATCTTTAGAGGAAATTTGTACAAAATTTTTAATTGCTTCATTTTTGAATGCGCGAAACATTTTTGTGGTCAAACGGATTTAAATGAAATTCTATATTCCCCCTGTTATCATATTCCTGTTATCTGCCCTTTTAATTTTTATTTTTGTCTCAATTAATATTGGTTGTTGTTATTAAACGTAGTTGTATAACCATCACTTGGATTATTCATTTGACTCAGTATTAAGTATTACAATTCCATTAAATGTCTGAGCGTTAATAATGGTTTAAATAGTACGATCAACAAAGAATACCAATGATGTTGATAGTGATGGCCATGTTGTTGATATATGTAATATTATCGAGGGCAGTTGGTGTTAAGGGAAATCAAATAATAGTAAAAAAAAATAATTACATTTAATTAAAAATAGTCAATATTAATTAAATTATAAAATGAAAGTCATTCAATAAATAATAACTCAGCAGCAACATTTATTAGTCATCATTGGGATTAGATCTGATTAGCTAATGAATAAATATTTCTGGTTTGTTTATAACCTCAAAAATGCATTTAACCCTTAAATATACACAAGTTTTGGTACCCTTATTCCGGACACTATGGTCCGAGAAGACCACAAACATTTATATGGGATATTGTCTATGCGTGTGTCTGAATGTATAGTGTATGTACTTATGTCAATTTCATTGTGTGCTCAGGTAAATTGGTGTGGAAAAAAGGAAGGAATCCGCAGGTAATAAATTGAAAATATTCCATAAAAAATATAAAGAATTGCATAGGGATCTGGCAATACCATGATGTAAAAGATTGAGATAACAAATTCAAAATTCCATATCCCATGCTTTTACTTAATTTTTAGGGTTCCGTACCCATAGGGAACTAACGGGACCCTATTACTAAGCTTACAATGTCCGTCCGTCCGTCCGTTACCTGCTCTCATGAACCGTAATAAGTAGAGAGTTGAAATTTTCACAAAGTGTGTAATTCACTTGTGTGTAGAACGACAGATACTAAAAATATTCATTTTTAGAAGCATTCTTCTTTAATTTAACCTTTTGTAGTATACTTTGAGCTATTACTTGTAGTATACTTTTAGGCTATTAAATATAAACATAATTTTATATTTTAAGCAAAAAATCTTGTCCGATGGTACGGAACCCTTCGTGTGCGAGTCCCACTTACACTTGGCTGAGACTTTTTTTATTTTTTAATTCTTCTCCTCACCAGCACACTCAAAAATAGTCCATTGAGGATAACCTGGAATGTCACGGTTATAGTTTAATTATGTGTACTTTTAAGGTTTTCAACATGGCCATATCCCCCCTTCTACGTACTTTTTTTTTTACTAACTCAATAAAAATTAGTTGATTGAAGGTAACCTGTAATCTTAAAGCTGTAGTTTAATTCTTTTTACTTTTAAAATCAGTTCAAAGTTAAAAAAAAGTGTTAAAGAAGGCATATTTGCTGAAGATTTCTTTATTAGATTGTATATCATTAAATGAACCATCTTTACTTTTTAAAAGTCAAAAATCTACTAACGCATGGTGACGTCTTCTGTATATTTTTTTTTTTTTTGTTTTTTTGAAAATCAGCATACAAAGAAGACGTGCTGATGAATAAAGTAAAACCAGCAGTAAGGAATCATCGCAGGTCTCAGGAAAAAGAGTAATGATTGTGCCCACATCAGCTGATTCAAGAAATCATTAAAAATACTATAGCCACTACTTCATCCTCCTTCCTCATAACCTAGATTTTATTCGCCCTGATTATCATTTGCTTAGTTCATTCATTATGTTACAGAAAAATTGTGGAAAACTATATAAACACAATTGTAAACACTTTTTGCTTTTTTTTCAGTAAAAACTATATCATTTTATGAAATGACCCTCGTGTTAAGGGCAAAGAAAAGAAAAACAAAAAACTACAGAAATTTAATGATTTTATTGGTAATTATAACACCACGAAACAATAACAAAAACATAAATAGGCTACATTACAATAAATGTAATGTAATGTAATTTGCAAAAAATGAAATTAAAAATATAATAAAAAAAAAAGAAAAAACAAAAAAAATTAACTCGAATGTGATTAAAAAATAATAAATTAATAGCATCAAGCGTCGTTCGAAACCAAAAGTATGTAATAATGCAATGTGTAAGTATGTGGATTTATTCATTTATTATTTGCTATGCTTGCTGGTTTCTCTCAATTCAATTTTGAATTTTTATTAATGTGGTTAAAAATCTGCTGACATGGTGATGATTGGAAAAAAAAAATAAATATTAACAAGATTGAACTACAGATATGTAACTTCGGTTGACCAAAGCGTCCATACAAATTACTTTGAATTTTGTTCACATATTTTGTGTTAATAGACAAATCAAACTGAGCTTTTAACAACTTAAGATATGTAAAGATTTATAAGGAAATTTATTATTTATTTTATTTTAATACAATAAACCTAATATTAATACTGGTGGATTTTGTTACATATTTAGGTCAAACTAGAAACACCGTGGTACCCCGGAGCAACATCAGTTCGTGCATTACATATTATCTGCACTCGAGGGCAAGAAATACTACGTTGGCGCTTTTCTGGACATCGAACAAGCTTTCGATCGTGTCTGGTTTCAAGAACTACTCCACAAATTAAAGGGCAACCAACCATATGTTCTTTTTAAAGTTGTAGAATCTTTTTGTCTAACAAAACTTTCTACATCAAATGTAGAGATGCAAAGTCGTCATCAATCCGACCTGTTTAGGCTGTCGTATCAGCTTCTATGCTATTCTCCTTTTTTATGGCAGATGTTCACCCTCAGGCATAGTGATATACCTCCGGTAACGAATGGTGGCATGGCACTACCACAGTCCATAGTTGTGAAATACTTGAGCTTTCACCTTGATAAACATGGAAATATCATATTACTATCGCTCAATTTATGCTCGATCCTGTTCTCATAAAATGAAAAAACTGAACTGGCTTCTTTGAAAAAGTAGCAAACTTTGCTTGGAAAATAAGCTTAGTAAATTGTTGCTTCTTCCTGGAAATATGTTATTCAGCTATGTGGTACATCACGCCAATCAAATCGTTGGTAAATACAGGTGCTTCAAAATAGGAACTCAATGCTCCACAACGACCTCAGCATGCCTATTCCCCAGGAAATAAAATTCCACAGCAGCCGATGAGAAAAAAGACTTCTTTCGCGCTCAAATCCTCTCGCAGAGTCACTAACCAGGACGTTGATTTGAAAGCGCCTAAGAAACGTTCACGAAAACGGTAACACTCAACTAATAAAATTTCCCATTTCTTTCTCTAAACTGATTTTAAATTAATCTCTGTAATTTCGCATAGTTCTCATAATATCATCATTTTATAGTTAAATGGTTTAATCTTTATAATAAAAAAAAAAAAATTATAAATGCTTTTTTATGTTTATCATAAACTTCTCTTTACATAATTTTCTGTTTGGTCTTTTATATTTATTTAACAAAATAAAATTCATAGAATTTTGCATGAATATCACAAAAATGAATGAAAATTAGCCAAATTAGAACTTTACCTTTTTTGATTTAGTTACAACATTTTTTAAAATACAAAAAAAGGATAATGGATTCTAGAAACCCATTGAACAAAAAATATTATAATTTTGTGTAAGTGAAACCAAATCTAATGAACAAAAGTAATTTATATAATTTTGCAAATGTAAACTTAATTTTCTGGAACAACAACAAAAATTCACAAAACACAAAATACAAACTAAATTGGAAACATTTCATAAATCTCAAAAACATAATATAAATTTACATTGAATTGAATATCAATAGAAACATTTGTACACACATAAATATCATGTGATATACGAGTACTGTTACAAAATAAAACACTTGGTAATGATGCATACATATTTGAATATATAAATTGAATTAATACATTTTGTTTTTGTTAAATTTCATATTAGAATCACACGATAAAAGTGACTATGGGTTTATATATTTGTGTTATATAGAACATATGAATTGGCAATGAAAATTACATACATCGTCATAGTAGTGAAGTATACACGGTGTATTCGAAATCAAATTGAAGCATGTTTAATATTACTGAAAAGACAAGCATTAGACATCAGTACAGGGCTCAGTGATTATCTCGATGAATTCACGAAAAATTGAGCTCAAACAATGGCATGTTGGTAAATCACACCAATACTGGTTGTACACAAACAATATTTGATTAGTGAAAACCTTCTTGCTTCTTCTAGCTCTTGCAAAAGAACACAAGAAGTACTAGGACTAACTCAGAAAAGTATCAGTGTAATATCAGGCTTCTTAACAGAACATTGTAGAGTTATGAATCATATACATAATATGCAAATTAGTAGAAGAAATCAATGTAGATTATAAAATAAATAATAGGAGACAGTAGAGCGCTTAACTTGGACCAGATTCAGAGAGAGGGTTCCGTACCCATAGGGAGCAAACGGGACCCTATTACTAAGCTTACAATGTCCGTCCGTCCGTCTCCTGCACTATCTCGTGAACCTTAATAGGTAGAGAGTTAAAATTTTCACAGAGTATGTAATTCACTTGTGTGTAGAACGACAAATACTAAAAATATACATTTTTTAGAAGCATTGCTCTTTAATTTAAGCTATTAATTGTAGTAACTTTTAGGCTATTAAATATAAACATAATTTTATATTTTAAGCAAAAAATCTTGTACGATGGTACGGAAGCCTCCGTGTGCGAGTCCGACTCACACTTGGCTGATTATTTAAATATATTAATCAAAGTATCAATACTAATTCGAATTTGAAATATCCACCTTTGAAGTAAACGTCGAATATCTTTGGATGTTCTCAATGTCTTCAATTGGCTTCCAAACTACATGTTTGTGCTTAGTTTCTGGATCATCTTGAAAGCAATACATTTCATTCCCTTTAACAATTATTTGCATCAAGTTTTGATCATTTCTGAAATGAAGTGATTACTGGTCATTGAGTTAAATTGTGTGACACAAACTTTGCCCAGACCATTGTTGTACCCAAACCCGAAGAATAATTAAAAAATTGTTCTTTGCTTATACAAAATTTTACAGCTCTTCTTTAATTATTAGTGAAACATTGCTGTGATTTTTCGGGCTTTTTTAGCGACGCTATGTCATCTAAAAAAAGGTTTCTGCTACAAGAAGATATTTGGTTTTACCAAGTCTTATCTTAAATTTAAGAACAGTTAGTTATTTCTTTGTTCTTATTCTTAATTGTGGATTAAATTCTTTTGGCTTATAAAGAACATGTCATCATATCAACAAATATTCATTCATTCATAAAGGGTTTTGAAATTAAAATGTAATCGATTTGGCAATTGAAGCATTGCCGTTCGTGGTAATA
The DNA here is from genome assembly GCA_035041805.1 of Amiota mariae. Taxonomy (NCBI): domain Eukaryota; kingdom Metazoa; phylum Arthropoda; class Insecta; order Diptera; family Drosophilidae; genus Amiota; species Amiota mariae. The sequence continues at coordinate 5,695,050 of JAWNKV010000286.1, forward strand.
TTTGAAGTTTTTTTTTTGTCATGGTTCATGTTAAAACTTTGAAATGACAACGTCCGTCTATAGATGGCGTGATTGGTTGGTGTGATTTCACATCAGTTCTGATATTTAATTGACACATCTAGCATCTAGCATATGATGCTAAAAAGATGCAGTTGACCTTCGTAAGGCTATGCTAGATTAAAGGATACTTTAGTTATAATATAAAGTAACATGTCGAATCAAAGGCTTTAATGCTCTCAGTTATAAGTGATCTATAGATTCTGAAGGTTATGTTTCATGAATATAGTATAATTAAATATGATACATTGTAGGACTAGAGATAACTACAATGTAATCAAATAACCTTATGAATGAAGCTTAATTACTTTTACTTTTCAACAATTTAAATTGAAAAAAATTTCATGTTGATTGAGTAATTTTAAATTGACTAACTAGCACAGATAGATACAAACACACACTTGTCTAGAAAATCATAAAAGTGTGAAATAGAACAAAACTTAATGAAACACAAAATAAGTGTGAATGAAAATGCAAAAAAAATAAAATAAATATGTGTATATAAATTGTGTTAGCTGCATTTTGGCGTGAAAAATTGAAATTTAATTTCATTGAACTTAGACACACAACAAACAAACAATACAAAAACAATATTCAATTTAAAATAATAACAAAAGAATGAGTAAATAAGTGAAAGAGTGAAAGAGTGAGTGAGTGAGTGAGTGAGTGATGATGTATGAAACTAGAATTTATAATTCTCTATAAATGTGAGTGTTTTCATAAGTAGTATCTACTCGTATGTATTTAAATGAATATTTGAGTGAGTGAGATTTTTATAATAAAATTTCTTTATCGGGGTTTGACAAGCGGTCAACCGCAATGGATCAACAACAACAACAACAACAACAACAAGAACAGCAGCAATAACAAAATAATAATATTCTGATTTTGTATATAAAATTTAAAATAGGAAATCAATTGTAAACTTATAGGTTTATTTTTTTTTTTGTTGTTTATATTGTTGTTGTTGTTGTTGTCGCTGTCATTGAGTTTGTTGTTGTTGTTGTTGCTGTTGCCATCACCACCGACATAGCTTAAAAATGCCATAGGCGTGAAATGTTCACTATGAAAAACAAACGCCAAACGTAATCTATGATCCACTATTACCAAACAATATCATATATCATCTATGTACATATGTATACAGATACATCTATAGTCACATCTATATGTCTATCTGTATGTGTGTTTGGGTCTGTGTGAGTATCTACATATGTTTTAGTGTACACAGATTTATCTGTGTATGTTTGCACCTGAATCCGATTACTTTGCGGCGTAATAATGGTGCATAATTAAACGCGATTGTTTGTTACCATTGCCGTTGCTATTACCAAAAATGAATGCATGATGTCGATGTCGATGGCGTCATCACAGGACATAGTTATAATTGCAATGTCATACTGTACACTTTCATAGTACCAAGGGAGTAACGATGCAAAATTTATCATCAAAATGTGATGCTTTTGGATCGTTTTGCATTTTCAAAACTACTGAAAAATTTGTAGTTTTGGCATAGAGTCATCTACAATAGTTTGTAGTAAGTATTTAAGTACTACAATGCAATGTAGTGGAATCCTAGTAAATATAGAAAAAGCTCTATGGAAATGCAAAAACAAAACCAATAACGATAACGATACAAGCATCCGTTTGCATTTCCGGTTAAAAGCGGAAGTTCAATAGAAATATTGGCATGTGTGTATGTGTTCAAGTGTAATGAAAAAGAGACCACGTTATTGTATAGTTGGAGAAGAGAAACAACGAATCGATAATATCGCTGGAGAATCATAATTAATTTGAATATGACCAGCACCATGTCCGTGTCGGAGATAGAAAATTTGATAGCGTCACACATGCTCATATTGACAGGCAGTCAGGCAGACAGACAGACAGATGGATGGATAGAAAGAAATGCAGACGCCTGCATCGGTAGACAGATAAGCTAGACAAATACGAATATGTATACAAATATAAATGTATGTATCTGTGTTTGTATGCATGTGTGTGTGTGCGTTTAAGTGCCATGTGCTTATGCAAATAAAACATTTCTGTTTTTTTTTTTTTTTTTTTTTTGTAATTTTAATTCACCATTAATACATTTGAGGATATTGCCGGAAAATGACTTTGATTGCTTGAGTGTTTTCTCCTCCAATGCATAGTGTAACAAATTTATGAAATAATTTGGTGAAATTCAATTTGATAATTAAAAATTCAACAGAAATCATCAAATGAATGAAATCAATTTATCATGATATGTATAACTGAGCAAGAGTTTGTTCACTTCACTTTTAAAAGACCGATGTTAGTCATGCGTCTATTTCAAAATTAGCAACATGGGCAATTAATCGGGTCCAGAGCAAAAGGATCTCAAAAAAAAAAAAAAAAAAAAACTGCCTTATCAAAAGCGGATATCAATGAAGGTGGGTCTACCATTCCTGCTCTAGTTCCGCGTATGTTTCAGGGCAAACGGTCCATGCGAGTATAGTCTCCCACACTTAGATATGCTACTTCATAATTATTGTATGTTCTATATAAGAAGATCAGAAGATTTCTGATAAACAAATATTTATACAGAAGGAATTTAAATAGAATAGATTTCTAAAATACTAGCTCGGGTTTAGCGCAGGGAATTGATATGAGAATGTGTGGTAGTTTAAAGTATAAAAAATAACAAAAAATGTGCACTGTCTCAATCTTGATGAAATTAACTCTATATATTACAGGGCGCTTGCTACAAGATACCAGTGAAAACCGCATTCAAATCGGTGAATCCTTTTCTGAGATTAGCGTGCACAGACTAAAAGACGTTTACGATTTTTTAATATGCATAGATATATAATCGTTTATCATGATTTCAAAGACTATAAAATGAATAAATATCTAATCTCGGTATTGCCAACAACAAATTGTTGAAATTTAGAAGAGGCACTAAACAAATTCCAGTCTATTCATTTTATAGTCTTTGACGATTGGGTTTTCTTAGCACTCATTACTGATAAATAATATGAATTGTATAAATGCGCTTTTTAATAAAAGAATGTGCAAAACAAAGTCCAAATGGGAGTCAATTGTCATGAAATTATTTAATTTAATTGAAAATTCAATTGAAATTGTGTGCATGATGTTGATGATCCATCATCCTTAACTTAACTCATAAATTAAAGACACATTTTGCCATCTTAAAGATGGTTTTTTTCCCTAAAGGGAAGTTCCTTTTTACTTTTAGGACAAACAAATATGGTATCAAAGCGAATGATTTAATTGTATCTAAGGACACTGTACAAAGTCTTGTTGCTTCTGTGTCAAACACACGCCGTGGACAAATGCATTAAATAACACAAATTAATACACGGCATGTTGCACAACGAGAATTGTGCAATTAGCGGTACATTTTATGTGTTGTGCTATTTGTGATTTGCGTTTTGATTTTTGCTTTTTATTGTAAATTCCATTTCCATTTTTCTTTCTTTCTAATTTTTTCTTTTTTTTTTTTTGTATTGAGGTCAACAAAAGTCTAAAAATGGAAGGACATTGATAGGCAGATGGTCAAATGGTAGAAAATAAACCATAGATTTTTATTGCATATCAAAAGGCGAACGAGCGAACTGGTAAACTGAAATATTCACATTCCATTAAATGGTGGCATGGTAAACAGCAGAAAAAGACGAACGTCGTTTGATGGATAGAAAATTGGCATGTGGTGGTGGTGGTGCTGGTCATCATCATCAAAGTTGTAATGAAACGAACATTTGCTCATTTCGTTGCCAATTTTCTTTCGAGTTTTTCTTCTCTTAAACCACTTCAGGATTTTATGATTCTGTTTTTTTTTTTCTTTTATTGCATACTTGCTTTGGCGTTCATTATAAAATCAAGTCAAATGGTCAGTTCAGTTCAGTCAGTCAGTCTGTCAGTGAGTAAGTCTGCAGACAGAAATGCAGTAAACTCGCGGACAGTAAAACGTTCAACGTCTGCCAAAGGCATTGGTGGCGGTTCCATTTCTCTGCGGTTACAAAACAACTGCAAATGCATCGACCTGGACATTACTATGTCACTAAATAACTGACTGATTGCCTGCCTGCCTGCCTGTCTGTTTGTAGTAGAATATCTATGGAGTAACTCCGAGCTAAGTATGCATGCATGATAAAAGAGGTCAACGTTATTTCTTCCTGCCTTCCATCCTTCATGTGCTCCTTCTTTCGTTATTTTTTGTGATGCCAGTCAAATAATCTGTCTATCTGACAGTCAGTCAGTCAGTTAGTCAGTCAGTTTGTTAGTGAGGCATTGAGTTATTCTGCCTTTGATTCCTATATGAGCTTCATTCGTTGTTGGTTGCATAAATAAATGTTGCATGTTGTGAGGTATAAACCAACCAAAGCCACAAAAACCAATGGCAAGTAGCTGTCGACTTGTTGTTGCTGGTCATGTTTGCTCATCACAGCGATAGCGTGGAACACACGCGACATACATATTCATTCATTCTGCCTCCTGCATTTTAACCACATTTTACTCTTATCATTCCGTGCATCCATATATCCTTTCCCTCTCTTTTTATAAGCTTAAACAAAAATTCCCTTTACATATCTGATATATATGTATTGTACTTATTCACATATACATACATTAATGTATATGTGTATTTGCCAAACGTCATCAGTAGTGTGTGAATTGTTTTAATGTCACCATTTCCAGGTCCGGCGGCGGCAGTATTATTATGATGATTATGTTTTTAATTCCTTTTGCCAACTCTGAAATCTTTCATTTTTATTTTTATTTTTTATATTCAAAATTTTTTTTTTCCTTTTCATTTTGGTGGAAATTTTGAAGTTTTCAGTTTTTCCGTTTTGTTGCTTTTTGAATTTTAATTTTATTATAATATTTTTTGCTCAATAATGATAAGTTTATTCACTTGGTTTAAAGCATCAAGTTGCAAGCCTTCAGGAAGCCCAGTTAAGCTGTTTGTGCTTTTTAAAATAAATGATGACCAATTAAAGGGGATTAAGGGCAACAGCAACAGCAGAAGTGGCAGTGCTAGTGGCAGTTGGTGACTATCAATTGCTAGGCTTGGCTACTATAATATAATAAGTATGTAGGACAGATGATGCTGTATACTATAGATATGTAAAGGTTTAAAGTTCATTCGCTCAATGACATTGATGTTGATGGCAATTGTTTTTGTCCTGGACATATTTAAACAAAATGTGAATACAGTCATCATCATCATCGTCATCAACGGAATATGGTCAACAACAAACAAACAAACAAACAATATGAGCTGCGAGCAACAAATGAAAAACAACAATTAAATTTGATTATACTAAAATATGGGGGAAAAAATGGAAAATAATTTAAAACAAAAAAAATAAATGAGTTTCCGTAATGAATATGTTTATTTATATAGGCGGACACACATGCCACACTTTCTGTTTTTTTCCTTTCTTTTTTTGTTAACTGTTTTTTCTTGCTAAATCAATTTTAATTAGCAGCAATAAAAAGTCAAAACTTTTGCATATAAATTTCCATGTGGTAGCTTATGACACCAGCTGTGTGTTTGGCGACAATTTCTCTTTCTCTATTCCTTTCCATATTTTGTACGACCACATTTTAATAGTAAGTTCTAGAAAAAGAAAATTTGTTTGTTTGTAGTACTTACAAAGCACAGAAAGTTGTACGGTGGCACGCATTGGTATATCTGGTGACAGAGCTTTGTGTTTTGCCTGACACGTATATTCTGTATAATCATCATCGGCACCCGGTTTCAATTTTAGACTGGAGGTAGTTGTAAAACGTTTTGGTGTCGATTCTTCGACTTTGTCATCGGGTTTATCTGCAAAAGAGTTAATAATATTTTGTTCAATTTTAATTTGTATAGGGAAACAATTTCTTTGAAAATCAAATAAAAGCATAGGTTAGGAATTTTACTTTTTATGTAATTCCTTACATTTTCCTTACGGAATGCTAATTTTACTTAATAAATAAAAATATAATAGAATAATACAAAATCAAACAAAATAAAAAAAAAAATAAATAATAATAATAATAATAAAATAATAAAATGAAATAAAATAAAATAAAAAAAAAATAAAATAATAAAATAAAATAAAACAATAAAATAAAACAATAAAATAAATAAAATAAATAAAATAAATAAAATAAATAAAATAAATAAAATAAATAAAATAAATAAAATAAATAAAATAAATAAAATAAATAAAATAAATAAAATAAATAAAATAAATAAAATAAATAAAATAAATAAAATAAATAAAATAAATAAAATAAATAAAATAAATAAAATAAATAAAATAAATAAAATAAATAAAATAAATAAAATAAATAAAATAAATAAAATAAATAAAATAAATAAAATAAATAAAATAAATAAAATAAATAAAATAAATAAAATAAATAAAATAAATAAAATAAATAAAATAAATAAAATAAATAAAATAAATAAAATAAATAAAATAAATAAAATAAATAAAATAAATAAAATAAATAAAATAAATAAAATAAATAAAATAAATAAAATAAATAAAATAAATAAAATAAATAAAATAAATAAAATAAATAAAATAAATAAAATAAATAAAATAAATAAAATAAATAAATAAAATAAATAAAATAAATAAAATAAATAAAATAAATAAAATAAATAAAATAAATAAAATAAATAAAATAAATAAAATAAATAAAATAAAAAAAATAAATAAAATAAATAAAATAAATAAAATAAATAAAATAAATAAAATAAATAAAATAAATAAAATAAATAAAATAAATAAAATAAATAAAATAAATAAAATAAATAAAATAAATAAAATAAATAAAATAAATAAAATAAATAAAATAAATAAAATAAATAAAATAAATAAAATAAATAAAATAAATAAAATAAATAAAATAAATAAAATAAATAAAATAAATAAAATAAATAAAATAAATAAAATAAATAAAATAAATAAAATAAATAAAATAAATAAAATAAATAAAATAAATAAAATAAATAAAATAAATAAAATAAATAAAATAAATAAAATAAATAAAATAAATAAAATAAATAAAATAAATAAAATAAATAAAATAAATAAAATAAATAAAATAAATAAAATAAATAAAATAAATAAAATAAATAAAATAAATAAAATAATAAAATCCTATAATATCGACACACTTGTGAAATGGATTTTATTGTTTTGAAAAAAATAGAAAATCATCATTAAAAAACGATTGCACAGACAACAACAATCACGAGCTCCACGAAAAGATCCAAAATAAACAAAAATTTGGTCGGACTTAATTACATAAAATTGAATGACACCAACAATTGGAACCCATTTTGTTTTTACTAAATTAAATTTTGGCAATTCAAATAAAGAATAATCAAATGCAACTTATTAGCTAAAATTACAATAACAACAACATTTCTTATAAATAAGCAAGAAAAGCGAAGTGACCTTAAGCAGCAACAAGAGCAACATCTTCAAAAAGAAGCAAAAGAGGCTCTGAAAAGGAAGTCCCCAGACCCAATCATTGGCTCATCCTTGACATCCTCCAGCAAGGAATTGTCACAACAAATATCTTTATTACATACGATCAACGTTTTTTATTTTGGAAACTTTAGTACGATTTTCATGAGTCAAATAGTATATCCATTTGTATGAAATTGAAAACGAAATATTCATTGCATTTTGAAGTCTATGTTAAGATTATAAAGTATTCATTTCTCCTCGATAATTTTGAGTAATTATATATTGTAAGTAGTTTGTTAAACGAATCAAATCTCCTGGTATAGTTTAAGCACCTCATCTTTAAGTTTAGACTTATGTTATAATAAAATTTTCATGGGATTTTTGTTGTAAATTTTTCCACCTTTCCTTGTGCTAGTATCAACTATTTACTGTTATATATTTATTTATGTACACATAAGTAGAAAGGCATGGATCCTGAACTCTTTAATAAGAAATTTTAGACTCGCAAATATGTATTGTAAATATATATTAAGTAGAAAAACTGTGAATAAATTAAATTGAATTAAATCTCTTGGTTGTTTTTTCGTTTTTAGAAAGTCATGTCAAAATGTAACGCAGCGTTACACTAAATCGTTTTTGGTGTAGCCAATACTCTTAATATATCTCATGACTCAAAAGTCGTACCGCCAAATAATTTATATATGCTGAAAAAAGAGCAATGTACGTTGCTTGTAAGAGCATTTTTGTCATTGCGCGCTTACGTCGTCAATTGGGAGGGGCTTTTAAATTGATGAAAGAATGATAATTTTATAATTATGAAAATGCTGATATCTTGAGAATGACTTGACCAATTTTTGTTATGGACCAAATTATAAGAATATGAAAGAAAATTTTTGGATATTTCACCGGAAATTTGGAAATTTAGATGTATTTGGAGTTTTGCTTCACAATCTCAATAAGTAAAAAAGTAAAGTCTGCTTTTAGGGATAACATTCTTATAGATTCTTTTCTGCATTCCTTTTGTTGCTGTTGCTATTGCTGTCGTAGGTTTATTCGATGAAGTACATAGGTCAGACCAAATTGTGTGGATACCGTTATGTTGCTTGGCTTGCTACGATAGTAAAATGCTTTCGAAAACGACAAGCTATTTTATCTTTTGTCTCATTTGCGTTTATCTAACATTGCACGTTGTTGTGCTTTGGTTTTGCTCATCGCGTCTATTTTAATTCAATATTTAAATGAACAGTAAATGGAAATTCTGAGTCATTTGAAAGCATTGTAATAAAGATTAAAATGTATGATCAAAACAATTCAAATATCATTCAATTTCTTTAGTTTCGAATGTAGAATTGAGTGTTCTTGCGACCGGATTCTATTTTGTGCTTTTTAGGTGCCGAAAATCGAACTGTTCCCACACTTATTTTTCGTCGTGCAGTTGGAATTGCCGACAGTGGGACAGCAAATATGATTCATTGATTACAGCAGTGGAGTTATGTGCATGAATACATTCATTTGCCGTTTAAAATGCATTCGTAAGTAGAAAATTATCCATATTGTTTGTGCATAAATATATTCAAAACGGAATATGAATTCATTTATGCACATGACTGCTATGAATGAGAACTTGTTGTTCATTGTTGGGTAGTTTTACATTGTGTGTATTTCCGATGGTTCATGAGAAAAGCTTTCACGCAAAAAAATTACGGTAGTACCCTGTTTTTTTCCATTTATTTAAAATGCTTACATTAACCAGCATCTCATATAAAATAGATTTAAATTTTTTTTCTTTTCATTTAAATCTTTAATATAATATAGTAATAAATTATTTGTTGCTTATTCTGAGCAATGTGTCCAAGTCATCAAATTAAAATAACATTGAATCCTTTCACAGTCTGCTAACTTTTTCGACTGATTTACATAATGTCAATCAATATTAATTTGAAAATTTCTTATAACTTCTTCTTTTATTATTTTTACAAAATTCTACTTAATTTGGTTGAATGACTTTTCATCTTGTTAAAGGTATATTTTTATATTTTACCATCATTTAATAAAATATCTGTTACTACCAGCTCTTTATAGAAATACAACCTTGCAGATACATATGTATATTTACATATATAGAACACACGTACATCAATACATAAACCAAAAATCAAAAAACCATAGTCGTCAGTAGAGACTCAACACATGAATTATGGCACAACTGTTGCAGACACGCATTCAAAATGTGAGCAGCATCTTTTTTTATTCATACGCATTCTTTAATATTTTCCAACACTCTTTTCTTATCTTCCCACCCATCTTTTTTCCCAATAATGTTGGCCTTTCAGTAAAGTTGATTGTTCGTTACGCTGTACACGCATATTTTTTAACGTGATCGTGATTCAAACACCTTTCTCAACATACTACACGCACATTGGTACCTGCCAACTTCTAGATATAATAAATGTTGTATAGCGCGTGTTTGCCACCATTTTATCAAATAACATTAAAAAATATGGCGTAACGTTCATTCCTTCTTTTTATATTCAATATTATTGCATGATAAATTTGTTTTGCTGTGTTGAATATTTGTGATTTATCATAATAAAATGTAGAGAAAAAAGTGTGTGCAAAGTGAATAAATAAAATTTCTATATACAATAGTTCAAATATACTAACAATACATGGTGTTTATACATATGATTGTGTAGTTATACTTATAACTACGAGTATACTCATGATTGCTGCCTAACTATGTAAATTTCCTACACTTTAATGTTTCTTTTTCTACTTATTTCCACATTTCGTGTACTTAGTCATTTTTAGTAATTTTCTTTTATTGTAGATTTATAATTTCATATAATGATATTTGGTTTAATTTTGCTAACGTTCACAATATTGTATTTCCCACATGTCCAAGTTCTTATTACTTTGTGTTTTACATGGCGTATGCACAACATTAAAGTTGTATACCCGATTTTAATCTAATTGATATGGACAGTTATGTAGGCCTTATTTTCCATTCATAATATGAATGTATTTTGTCTGTATTCATTGGTCTTGAAAATAGGAAACAAAATAGTTAAATTATATACATTTATGTATATAATGTTGTCAGACTGCCTGCCTGTCTGTCTGTCTCTATTGGCCTAGAGACTCAGTCAGTCGACTCATTGCTTATGTCTGCTGTCAGCATTTTAATGAAAACTCATCAGAATATGTTTTCTATATTTATTCTCTACTCTTCTCATCTCATCTCATCTCATCTCATCTCATCTCGTCATAGTTATTTCATTTGAGTATAGAATGAGGAATGCCATGAAGTAATGCTCCCAGTGTGGCTTCATGTATTTTTGAATTCGTTTGGAAATAAAATTTAACTTATAGGAAATAAAAAAATCTACAATAATAACTTTCGTTAACTATTTGAGAATCTTCATTATATTAGAAGTTTTCCATTAAAATTGCGTTTACGTTTATAACATAAAGGACAATACAAACAAAACCATATAATTTAATGACCACTCTTAGAAGCAGACATCATCGCAGTCAGTCACCTTAACCACAAGCTGAACTATCCTTTTTTCTACTTAAATTCAAGTCCATTTTCAATGCCTTACACATTAGTGTGAATAGGTATTATCACTTTTCCTCAATGTTTGTAATGCATTGAATCGTGTTTAGGCAACTTTTGGCTAAAACAAAAAAAAAAATATTTCAATCTTCATATTGTAAAAAAAAGGGGATAATTGTCCGAATGAGGTTATTTCAGTGTTTTGTTTACTTTTTAAAAAAATAAAAATTTACATTTTCTTTTATAAAACTGAATCAAAAATATTTGCCAAACAGATATTGTTTTTCTAAATTTAATGACTTTACTCTGAAAGTGCAAAACACCCAAAAAATTTTGCATCTCATTAGGGATAAAGCCAAACAAGTAAATACAATTGCTAACTCGATACTTTGCTTTCTATATCAAGTACTTTTGGCGTCGATAGTTTGGAACAGAGTATCAAATAGGTATCGGTTAAAAGTACTCGTATCGGTATTCATAATTGTTATGTTTATTGTTTTGTGCCCTCATCAGCTGTGCGAGGCGCTACACAAAAGAAGAGGAAGACAGTCGACATAATCCAAAATTCTCCAACACATCTTTGAAAGATGTAGCCAAGATGTTCACATTGTTCTGTCTAAACAGCTATGAATTTATACGAAGTTATATATTAATACGTTCACGTGGAAGAAAAGAAAAATAGTGCAGTGCTTAATTTTGGTTTAAACTTAACATAATTTTGTAAATAAATAAAGAAATAAAAATAGTGCAGTACTTTATGTTAAGGTTTAAAATAAACTAAATTTTATAAATAAGTAAATAAAGAAAAATAGTACATATAGTGTTTTATACAGATGTCCCGAATAACCGTCAACCTTTTCATTTGGTCTTCAAAAGACTAGTTGGGATGAAAAAGGGATGAAACAGACCTTTTGATTTTTTCTATCTATAAATATAATATAATTGTAATGAGTCGAAGGAAAGTAAAAGACACAGCATAATAAGAAGTTGAGCACAATAAGTAGGAATTGGGAGTCGTGAAAACAAAAGTCGAGAGCAATCAAACAAACATTCATTTTACTTATAAAAAACTTTATATTCTTTCTTATTCACATTACACATTTTTCAATAAACTATAAGCTTATCTTACATAAATACTTTCTGCTGTTTCCATTTGTTTTTAAGTTTATGACAAATCGAACGATACGAGTAAGTATCGATACTTTTCATTCGATGTTGATATCGATACGGCAATGAGTAAAAGTGGTATCGTTATATCCCTACATCTCATTGTAGGTTCTCAGTAACACATCATTTATAGGTTAAGTATTTTTCTTCACACATATGAATGTTAAAATTCTCTAGTAAGTGAAGTTGTGTATTTGTATAAATATGGGATGCGTGATTCTGCTAGTATTAGGCTCCATTTTTTCTTTGCTTATGTGAAACTATAATATAACCTCGTTTGATCACTTTACTTTCTTTTTTTTTTGTCGTTTTTAAATAATCTTGCTTGAGCTACCAAGTCATTACCAAGTCTTTATACATCTGGAACTGATCAGTCTAACGAAGAGAATTGCTTGGATCTGTTTGTAATTATGAGCTATTGATCTTAAATTTGATATAAACATATTTTATTGTCATAGGCTGATAGTATGATATAAATCAAGACAATAGCCCTCTGATTACTAGAAGAGCATCATCAATTAAGTTTATTTTTATTTAAATTGCGGATTTTCTATATAAGCTTCGGTAAATTTAAGATGATTAGAAATGCACCTACAATATGCTTCATATTGTCTATAGTTTAGTTTAGGGAAAGTGTATCCTTATTATTTCATCTACCACTTGATAGTTTTACTTTTTGTTTTTCAATATGAACATTTAAATGAACTTAAACTTCTTTAAAGCGAAGTCAGTCATGACCAACAAACCAACCGACCAACAAAAACCAAATTATTCAACATGAACTGAATTTAGCTGAGACATGTGAGCAGGAATCGAAGGCAACGATGATGTCGTTTTTCTTGATGACGGTGCTTAAATAATAATTTTATACTCCTTCAGCTTTCAAAGACACACGACAGACAGTCAGACAGACAGACAGACAGATAGATAGACAGACAATCAGACAGATTCTGGAGCAGTGTCCATTTTTATTTGTTAGTTGTTGTTTTTCCAAATTCATTTATTTGTTCGTTTTCTCTTTCATTTTATTATTTGTTTTTCCGTGTGTGTGCTGCGCGCGTCTCTGTCTTTTTATTTAGACTTGTCATTTTGGCCTCAGCAAAACAACGAAATATCAAAAAAGGAAAAATGTAGAGATAGAAAAAGGACTCGCTTAAATATGGAAAAATGTAAATGTCAATGTTGTGTACCATTCACTTCCGTTCTGTCGTTCGTTCGTTCGTTCATTCGTTTGTTGGCCCAAATCATGTTGACTGGCAGCGGTCTTTCATGGCTATTTGTGTCAAACGGAAATGGCGTTTAGTTATTCAATGGCTACTGCTATTGCTCCTGCTGCTGGTGATGTCAGTGGTCAATGGTCTGCTCATGTTGAACCTTTTTTCCATTATCTAAATTTTTTCTCCTTTCATTTTTGTCTCGTTTATCATTACGTTTTCCTTTCTTTTCTTTGCCCATCTACGAATTTAATTTTAATAATGATCATAATATGCATTACATATACATTTTTATATGCATAAGTAGTTGTATACATGCATGTATCTTTGAAAGTGAGTTTTGCGTATGAGAGTGAAAGAGTCTTCAGATGGATGGTGAAACGGATGTCTGTTGTGGTACTTGTTAGTCTCCTTTCCTCCTTTTTTTTTTTTGAAATGGCGTCGGTATTTTAATCACAATCAGGAAAAATGAGAAGAAAAATGAAAAAAATTATACATTTTTCTGTCATTTAACGGCTAACAAAATCATTTTGACACAACTGGCGCGTTAAAAATACTTAAAATGTGGAACAACATTTGCCTGAGTTTCTTCACTCCATCAACAACAACAACAACAACAACAACAACAACTTCTGTACAGTATGTACTCTGTATATCCTTAAACCTCAAACACATCAACATCTTGACTATCACTGATGATGATGCTGCTGATGTTGGTGCTTGTGATGTTGATGTTTGTGATGATGATGATGATGATGATGATGATGATGATGATGATGAAGATGATGATTGCAAAAAAAACTGTTTTCAAGCCAACGGATATTTGTACAACGGGGTTTCGTCTTCATCATTCCACTATATGGCTAAGAGGCGTAAGCAGAAATTGTTCTTGTTCTTGTTGTTGTTGTTGTTGTTGTTGTGTTAGTCCTACTATGATAAATTAGGTTTACGACGCAATATGCTACCATATCCCATTCAGCCACAGTCACATTATGGATTGGGTTGGGTAGTTTTTCCTATTTTTCTTATATTTTGTGTTTGTTGTTTTCTTGTTTTGCGTATAATATTAAAAAATGACAGTTAATGCGTAATTTTTGATGGTGATGTTTGGTGGCAGTGCCAAAAATAGTAGTAGTAGCCTCAGTAGACACCAAAAACAGTGTTGATGTTGTTGTTGATGACTTTGGTAATGACGTCAACAAAACAACAATAACAACAACAACAACAAAACTAAACAAAAAATTTTAAACCTAACTCATAATTTTTATTTAATAAGTCTCTTTAAAAAGAAAGGAGAGCACGAATCGTTTACGACATGTTATTTCTTAAGAAATATTTTAAATGATTTAAAGGAAATTATGATATAGAAAACAGCTTTTTCTTACTAATTTGATATATTTAACAATAAATTATTTTTCTCTTTAAATTTGCAAAACAAAATTATCAATGTTTTCTTAAAATGCTTTTCTTTTCCATTAAACTTGCGTCTGCAGTTTCCATTTCCGTTGTTGTTAGTCTAGTATCTTTGGCACGTTTTTCGCGCATTGTAAAATGTCAAAGGACATAATTGTAATTGTTGTTGTTTTTGTTCTTATTACGTATATTGTTAGCCATTGGTACAACTCATCCATCCATCCATCTATCCATCGTTCCTTGTGTCCTTTTACACTTTCTCTCATTTATTGTTGTTGCATCTTTCGTATTTACAAAACTATTTGCCAAGTGTGCTCATGCCTGGTCACCTTTTTGTACAGCGTGTCGCGTAATTTTATCAGCAACACAATGCAAAAGGACACAACAAATGAAAAACTTTCTCTTGAAGTAATTTTATATAAATTTTTCTTACTTTGCTCTTTGAAACATTTCTTTTCTTTCAATTTGTTCACCATGAAGAACGTGTGAAAAAGCAGAATAAGAACTTCAAGAAATCTTAAGGATTTCAGAAAGATGAAAAATGTCTCTTGGTGCTTGGTGTTCATACGCATTCCTGATTTCGCTTGCTAAGCTAAGCTGACTGACTGACTAACTGTGACTTTTTCGCACAGAAGTTTTTCAAATTGAATCAAAGTTAAAACTAATGGAATTTTCACGCAATGTTCTTTATATTTTCTTTCTTTTTCAATATAATTTTTTCCTTTCACCAAACTCTTTTCATCCTTTTGCCTTTTTCTTTCTCTTTGGTAAGTAGAGAGTGTTTGTGTGTGAAATGATTTTAGATGTGCAACAAATAACCAAACCAAGAGATTATTTGAGAAGGAGGTGGGGAGAGAGCAAAAGTGTCTGTGAAAAAAAAAATACTCAAAAGGTAACTGAAGCGGAAATGGCTTTGTATTTATTAGTTTCAGATCTTAAAAGAAAGTTAAGAAAAGTAAAATTGAAACAAAAATAGCAACAAAGTATTGTATGTATGTTGATGTACAAAGGACGATGGAGTGAGTGAGTCAAACTGACAACAAAATGAATGGAAAAATGGATACTTTAGCAGGAGCATCAGTATCATCAACAGCAACACCATGTGGTTATTGAGCGAAAGTACAGAATTCTTCATAATGTTTTTCATGATGGTGATGTTGATGATGATGCTTGAGTTCAGCCGCGTGAATAGTTTTGAATTATTTATTTGCTTTTTACACTCGAAGCAGCACTCAACAGTAAAGTGAAGGATAACTTTCTGTGTGATAGTAAAACAAGACAAGACAAAACAAAACAAAACAAGACAAGATAAGACAAGACACGAAAGAAAGAATGAAAAGAAGAACATGAGAAAGGACATGAACTGAAAAGCAAAAGTACAAGCTTAAACCAACATAAAGGCACTCGCGCTCAGTCTTTGATGTCCTTGATGTGTCGCCATCATCGCTTATCGTGATCAAGACTTGGCCTCGTTTTGCTGTGTGCACATTTTCTCAACTTTTTGTTCTTTGTTTCCAATTTTTATTTTATTTTTTTTTCCATTTCTTGGTTTTTATTCTCCTTTTTGTGTTTTCTACTTTGCCACGCACTTATTTTTCTTTTTCATATTTAATGCGTGTCAACTTTTACGCTCTTTTTCGTCATTTTCTATTTTTCTGTATATCATTTTTGCTTGTCGCAGCATTCGAAATAAACACATTTAAATGCATTGCGTTAACTGAAATCAAACACAACATTCACGGCTACATATACTATATATGATAGATAAAGTATCTGTGTGAGTATGTGATAGGAAAATGTGCTTTGGAGGTAAAGTAGAAAAAAGAAAAACCTGCCATCATCATCGTCATCGTTGTCGTGAAAGCGACAGCAAACAAAAACGGATATCCGTCAAGGTAAGCGCATTAAATACTCTTTGTATATGCATAGTACATACATATGCAAGTATGTATGTATTTGTTACCAGTTTATCTGAGTATCTGTTGGAATATGAGAATGTTAGAATTCGTATGTGCAAATGTGCTTACTTAGTTTGTTTGTAGTGTGCCGCATTTAAAAGTAAAACTCATGAAATTTAGTTGTCACAGAGCTTACTGACGCATTCACGTTTACATATTCACTGATTGATGGTCGAGTAAGTTGGGGCATTTACTAAATATATAGATTATTTTATCATATGAAGTAGATACAATATTTTGTATCTGCTATTCAATTGACTGACTTTTTCAATGAGTAAAGTGTTAATTCATTAATGAATGAAAATGCAATAATGTCAGTCGATGGTTAAAATCTTTAATCTTGAGCACAAACAATATAAAATACAATAATAAAACTTAAGCTGTTGCACTTGAGATCTTCAATTGAAAACTTTTAAATTGAGATTTGTCAAGAATTAAGTGAACTATACCAGTCTCCTTGTTTCTAAGTGAAATATTATATTTTCTTTTAGTCAAATATTAGATAAATACTATATAACGCAGTTGCTCTCCGGACACGGGTATTTCTGTAAATTCCTCTGTAATATTTGAAAGGCTGAAAGCGAACAATGCATCTATGGAGACTCCCCCATCGATGACGCAAATCACACTTTCTTCGTGTGTAAATGGTGGAAAACTGACCGCGAAGTTCTTGAAGACAGACTTGGATGGACGTCGTTGAAAAAATGTTGGAGAGTGCTGAAAGCTGGAGAATGATTGCCTTCTTTGCAGAGCATATTCTGCGCGCCAAAAAACTAGACCTAGACGCAGACACCTAGCTGGTCCGCATGCCGAACAGACAAGAAGAAGAGCCTATAACATGATGCTGTCTTCAAAATTGGTGACCCTGGACGCAGGGTCATAACAGAGAAAGAGTCCGTTTAGGACGGTTTGGATCTTCTCTACCCGAAGTAATACGAGAGTAGTTCCGGAGTAGAGAAAAATATCCAAGAGAAGAGGTGGGATTGTCCTAGTGGCTACACCACACACGTAGGGACGACGGTACCTATATGGTGCGAAGGCATTTTGAACCCAACCTCGCAAAAAAAAAAAAATATATATATATATATAATTACACTACATTGTTGATGCCAATACAATCATGCTCAGGGGAGCCCTTGAACCCTAAACACCAAGCTAACTGAACTTGCGATCATTTCTCTCATCTTTAAGATAAGTATAAATATAACAAGTTGCAAAACAATAAGGAATTCACCTTGATAATTTTTATTGTTGCCAACTTTACTTAGTGCAAAGTTTAAATTATTTTAAATTTTTTATAAACTGTTACTTGGAAGAAAAAACTTCCAGTTCCATGGAAATCTAACCATACTTATTATTGTATTATCTTACTGAGATATATAAATAGTTTGTATAAACAACATTGAAAAATCAAAATACAATATATGATTTTTAATTAATTGAATTTTTGCACATAATATAAATTGAACATAACAAGTGCATTAACAAAAAAAAAAACTATATTTCATTTCTATAATCACAAAAAAAAACAATAACAGTTTAACACCTCTTCCTTTAATTTTAAAAACGCTATTTTTATTCTCTAGTAAATTATTTAATAGACATATTACTGCCACCTTTCGATTATTTTGAAAAACAATCGGTATTTATATCGTCGATGGGGAATCGCCCGCATTTTATAAAATGCTAAGTCGTTCGTTATTGTTTATTATCTATTAACGAACCCAACCCTGCTTCGCATGGATTACATCCAATCGAATCTTTTTTGATGGCTTTTTCATTCAAGTGCTTTTTGTTATACAATATTTCTTGTTTTTCCGCTTTAGCAAAAACGAATAAATGTTTTTTGGTGGCCCCACTCATGTAAAAAACATGGATTTCCAAGACTAAATTCGAAAACTTGCACTGCATTGTACCTTTGTCATTGAGAATGCTACTCGTATAGGGAATTGAAGTCATTTAGGTGCTATTTTAGTTTACTTTTTGTAGTTGTTCGAATATCCCAGATCCGTTCCCGAGATCCGGACACATAATGGGACCAAAACTATGCTATGAGCTAGTCAGGTACCAACCATACACATTCACAAAATTTCAATGCAATCAGATAAATGTTATGGCAGCGCATAACATGCGAACAAACAAAACACTTATTTTTATATATTGTATTAGATATTAAGTAGATTACTTCTCGTCTTCCGGTTCCTGCAGTCCCAAAACTCTTCATAATTGTTCTGCATTAGATCTATCTTGGTGTCAAGTCGAACATGGGCTATCACTGAAGCTGACACATGAATACACATTTGTACATGAAGGTAGTGTGTAGCTTTGCTTACCTGGGTTTTGCAGAGCACGATAAAGTAGCTTAGTTAGCATTTTAAAACTTGCATATATTTTTCATTTTTTAACTTGATGATTTTTAGGGTTCCGTACCCTTAGGGAACTAACGGGACCCTATTACTAAGCTTACAATGTCCGTCCGTCCGTCCGTCCGTTACCTGCTCTATCTCATGAACCGTAATAGGTAGAGAGTTGAAATTTTCACAAAGTGTGTAATTCACTTGTGTGTAGAACGACAAATACTAAAAATATATAATATTTTGTTTAACAATTTTTTGAGTTTTGTAGTATACTTTGAGCTATTAATTGTAGTATACTTTTAGGCTATTAAATATAAACATAATTTTATATTTTAAGCAAAAAATCTTGTACGATGGTACGGAAGCCTCCGTGTGCGAGTCCGACTCACACTTGGCTGATTTTTTATTATTATTTAATTTTTTATTTTGACTTTAAAGTTAATTATTTTGTAATAATAAATGGTAATTCAAAACCAAAGAAATTTGAAAGAAAGTTCTTTGTTATTTGAGTTTTAAATTTTAAATTGTATCATGCTTTGTTGTATTTAAACTTTTATTATAGAATAGTTTCAATGCTGAAAATACTAGTTTGCAATCTTAAATTGCCTTTACTTTAGTCAATACAATAAAGGAAGGCATCAAGGACTTTAATGACTGACATTAAACCTACCACTCAAAGGACCTCTATGTCAAAGTAAAGCGATTGACATAAAGCTTATTGTTATACTATATGATTTGTCCTAAAGGTAAATTTAACTTTGACCTTCACATGTAGATGAATAATATTAAAATACTAAAGACAGATTGACAAATCAAGAAACCGAAGTATGTAGACATGTCAGAAAAGACAAGCTATACTGAGACAGTATTACTAAGTATCATTTTTTGGATCACTTAAACCAAACCACATACCCTGAAGACATTTTAGCACTTGATGGGGTTGATTTTAGAAGTGGAAATGGAAGAATGTGTTTTGTGGTTAAACTTACCTGGATTGTATTCCACATTACCGCGATACCAGACAATTTGCGCTGCTGGTTTTGCATTTGTTACAATGCACTTCAGTGTCAAGTCCTGATTCTCTCTGACTTCGACCTTTGAGTTATGCGTATAGCCTTTAATCTCAATTGAGGAAGGTGGTGCTGTAAAGAGAAAAAAGAAAAACGGTTAGTAAATGCATTAAAGTTGTCGCTTGTTGATCGAAATAAGTGTGAAGTCCCCCTGGACGTCTGCCAAGTGAACTTACCAAAAAAAAAAAGGAAAGATGTGAAATAGAGACGAAATACATTTCTTGTTATTATTATTATGCAGTTTTAGTTTCATAGACTCCTTCTTCTTCTTCTTCTTTTTCTACTTTTACTGCTGCTAAAAATCACTTTTGAACTTATGTTTCTATGCATTCCATACTGTATTCTACTCCTTGAAAACAAGTAGTTTTTGTCCAAAACAACAAAAGAAGAGTATGACGTCTACATACCCAAAGCAAGTTGTTGGGTAAGCAAAGCTATTATCCACAAGAAATGTGCTACAAATTTTGAGTCGTGAGGTGGCGTAGCGGCAGCTTGAGGGCATTAGAATCGGGCATATTGCCATGCAACATTAAGCATGCACATTTTATATATTGCAACATGTGTTGCATATAAACGAGTGAATGTGCAATTCTACTTGAATTTCATGTTGAGTAATGTTTCGCGTTTCTTAACGCCTTAAGCCATTAACTCAAACCACCACCACCACCATCACCACCACAGAAAAAGGAAACCCCAATAAGTGAGAAGAAGTTTGGTTAGGGAATTGAGAGAAAAGTAGCAAAAGTAGTAGGTTGAGGTGAACAGATAAAAAGGTATTTATTGTTGTTCTTGTTGTTTGCTTTCACTTGAAATTGAGCTGCATATCATTTTAGGTAGCCCCAAACTCAATTCGCCTTCATTTTTCATGCATTCAGTTTCAAGTATTTCTTACTTTGTTTCTTTTTTTTTTACCTTTTTGAGAGCGATTTTTTCTTTTAACTTTTTCATATATTTATTTTAAGCATACAACCACACACACACACACACACACACACACACACGTATATGAGTATATGAAACTCCTTAATGTTTTTTGTTGTTATTCTTTG
This sequence comes from Amiota mariae, assembly GCA_035041805.1. Lineage (NCBI taxonomy): Eukaryota > Metazoa > Arthropoda > Insecta > Diptera > Drosophilidae > Amiota > Amiota mariae. Next base: position 5,716,360 of record JAWNKV010000286.1, read on the forward strand.
TTTGTTTTTTTGCTTCTTGTTGGGTACATGAAAAACTCCTTCAGGTGGCATTAAAATAATACACGCGCACTTAACTTTATCCGCGTTTCTTTGTTTCATATGTCACTCATTCGTCTGTTCCCTTCACATTCCTTACCCTCCTCCTCTTACAATGATTTCCAAATACCCCACTCTCTTTAGAAATGAATGAATTATGTCTGGATCTAGTGTCTGGATCTGTTTTTTGTGTACCTAAATATACTCGTATATGTTTGTGCCCGTATGACTCTTTTTGTTTTATTTTTTTTTATTTCTACTACTACATCTGCTATACTTTTCTACCTCATCTAGGGATATCTAACTACCCTTTCTTTATTCAAAATCCTTCTTCTTCTTCTTCTTGTTCATCTCATTACTTTTGTTTATACTTATGCAGCAGTGGCAACAGCAACAACAACTTGTTTGCAATTCTCTCTCTTTCTTGCTTTCATTGCTTTTTTCCTTCATTTATTCACTGCTTACATTTTTATTTTTTTTATTTTTATGAAGTTTCTTCTGTTGTTTAAACATCATATGAATGTACATATATATTGGATTATTGCTGTACCCAACAACTACAATATAATACAACAAATTCAAATGCTACTGTTGCTGCTGCTGCTGCTTCTGTTGATGTTGCTTATTCTTGTTGTGTATATTTTGTTGTTCCTTGTTAATTGGGCAAATGTTGGCACGTGATGAAGGCAACGGGTTCGTAATATACTCGTATATGTGCGCGCTTGCGCTCAAATATTGAAACTCATATTTAAGGACATAAATATCAACAACGGCAACAACAACAAGACATACAAACAAATAAATAAATACAAAATACTTATACAATATTAAAACAAGGTAGAACAATTTAGTTCGGTTTTATCGAAAGATATATGCCTTTTAAGAATGTTTATGTTAAATATGTAAATATATGTATGTAATCGATTCCGATACACATCCAAACTGTTTCATATTGTATGATTTCTTTTCAACGTCAAAATGTTTGTCACAATATTAAGCAGCGTTACACCCAAACGCCTTTCGTGTAGCCAATAGTTTTAATAAATCTCGTGACTCAAAAGTTTTCGCGCCAAGTAATTTTTATATTCTGAAAACAGAGGAATGTACGTTGCCTGTAAAAGAATTTTTGTCATTGCGCGCTTACGTCAAGGGGCGTTAAAAATGATAAAAAAATTATGATTTCATAAGTATTAAAATTCTGTTATCTTGTCCGACTTGGCAGATTTTTTTATTGTAGTGTTCGTTATAGGCGAAATTATATGAATATGAAGAACATTTTAATAGTTTGGTGTTTTTTACATAAGAACTATAACTTTTATAGTTACAAACCCTCGTAGGGAACTTGGTTTATTATTTCTATCTTCCTGTTAAGTTATTCAAATACTTTTACTAGTCAAATATTTTGTGATTTGAAGTTGGAATATGTACTATTAAATATTAAATTAAAGTAAAATCATCAGAGAAAAACCTTTAACAGGGGCAGAAAAAAGAATACTAAAAAAAAAAAAAAAAATACTGTCCACGCGTTTCTTGTATGGGGACGGACGGCGGAAGCTTAGTAATAGGGTCCCATTAGTACCCTTTGGGAATGGAATCCTAAAATGTCGGAAAGTTATACCCGATTTTAAAGTGATGCGTCTAAATATGGAAAAAACATGAAAACCTTTAGACACAGTTTTTTAGAGAAAAGCTTCAAATACGCACGACTTAGTAGTTGTCAAGATGAAGAAAAAAAAGTGGTGTTAACACACTTCTAATCAATATTAAACTTCTTATTCTGAAAGCTTAACATTTAATGCTATAAAAAACAGTGAAATATCTTCCATTTTATACCAATCCTTGAAAACAACCCCATAGTTTCAGCCACAATCATTTTACCAGAACTTCATGGGTATCAGGTTAGTCCCCGAATTGAAAAAGTTTAATATGGAGGATTTATGGGAGGGTAACCATTACTTGGACTTTCTATAAATCTGGAACGGTGGTAGCACGATATGCGAACCGATCTGAGAAGATAATGTGGTACTCGAGTTGTTTTGGTAGCATTTAACATTTCTTTATCGGAAAATATGAGGTTATCTAGGGGATGCTATTCTCGTGAGCGGGAGTGTTTGTTACAAACGTATCCACAAAATGCTTATGCAATACTTATTAAATATGAGTATGCACTACAATAAATGCAAGGTATAATAATAAGAATAATAATAATAACAATAATGATGACGTCTCGTTGTCCTTTACTGTCCTGCATAATGTCAACGCCAGATGGACGAACGGACAGACAAATACATTGTTCTGTCATTCCACAACATGTTCACCAAGGATAAATCAAAAGTATAAGCAAAACAAATGCCGCAGGACATTCACCTTTATGTATATAATGCATGTGCAACAAGGTGTTGTTAGAAAGGCAGTCCGGTGGGCATAACCAAGAGAGGTAGACGGCAGGTAGATAAATAGAGAAGAGAAACATTTCTAAATATGCAAAATGAACACATTTTGTATACGCGTTGATTGTGTGACTGTAAATAGTGAAGGGTATTTTGATAGTACAAGAATTTTGCCATTTATTTTGTGTATTTTAGGTGCTGAGAAAGCTTGTGCAGTTCGAAAGAAGAGTGTTACAACTTCGGTGTAACCAAAGTTAATCTTCTTTTTACCTGTTATTTATTGATATTTTAATATAAAAATGCAAATATATAAATTAACATAACATTTGGAAATCCAGTAGGGCATTAACACCTCCCATTAGTTAACGGGTGTAGCGGCATATTTATGTCGTTCATCGAACATCAAACGTATTTACTTAAAGTAATTGATGTTATGAAATGAGGATTATAATTTTGTCTTGATTAGAGACTCATTAAATCAAATAGTGCTGTTACAGGTCCTTTAAAAACTATTGTAATTTCCAACAATTATTTTAATTTAGTTAATTTGTACATCTAATTTTTCAACGCTTCCAGTGAATTATCCAAACATTTTCTTTTATATTCTTCTAATTTGGCATATAAGGAACACAATAAATTAAGCCATTCTCAAGGTTACAGCATTTTCATAAATACAAAATTATAATTTTTTCATCATTTTCAAAGCCCCTCAGCTTTTGATGACGTAAGCGCGCAATACAAAAACGCTCTTACAGGCAACGTACATTCCTCTATTTTCAGATTATATAAATTAGATGGCGCTACGACTTTTGAGTCACGAGATATATTGAAAGTATTGGCTACACCAAAGGCGTTTGGGTGTAACGCTGATATTGATAAGTATAACTGCTAGCCAACCTAATTATTATTCCCTTCAAAACATTTAAGCTTCAGAAACAAAGAAGTAAAAATGGCCTCGGGATATATGCATGTTTATTTTGATTTTATTTAAAGAAATGGCAACAAATCAAATATTTCTATGATAGAAATAAGAACTCTGATCTTTAGTAATATAATAGTAAATTCTGTTTAAGATTTCTTGTGGTTACTTTTTCAAGTTTTATAAAAGGCAAACATTAATTATTTCATCATATCTTTTCAATATATCAATATATAGAAATGGAAAAGTATTTGATTTATAGACAAAAAGATTAATAAGATAAAATAAAATAAAAAATGGCTTCATTTTCAATTGACCTCTTAAGAGATTTATGTGTTTTTTGTTTATTTTTCTTTTCTTTTTCTATTTTTTTTTTTCTCAAAAATATCAAGAAGCACAGATCTTGTTTACACATGCAAATATACATCTACTTTACATACTTATAGATATAATCACACACACACAGCAACAGTAAGGATATGCAGATTTATGATTATTTTTTCCCTTTTTTGCATTTTGAACGAGTTCAGACAAAAAAGTAATTCACATGCAATGCAATGGAGGCGAGCAAGCAACAGCTTGCAATAAAAGGAACAGCAACATCAACACATCAGCAACAACTGCAAGTACAGCAACAACAAAATAAAGTAGAGCAGAGATTCTCAAACTAAGCTGCGAGGGATACGAAGTAATATAAATCTTAGTGTCCACCAGAAATTTATGAAAAGTATGGCAAAGTAAATTTCTGCAAATTAACATTACATGGAAGCTCCATGACCACATAAGTTTAAGAATCACTGGTGTAGATAGTGAAAAGCATCATATGACGCCTCCGTTGACTGCAAAGTTTGAGGCTGATGACATCGTGTAGATGCCGTTTCGTCGTCGTCGCCGCCATCTTTATTGCAGCATAATGAGTCTCGCCGTCATCGCTTTTGTTATCATAATAAACTCTCATACACGCACATGAATACATTCTCACATGCTTTTCAACTTGTTCTCATTCATTTGATTGTTGTTGTTGTTGTTGTTGGTTTTTTGTTTTTTGTGTGCGGACTTATAAGCTTTGTCCTTGCTCTGCTCTGCTCAGCTCAGCTCAGCTCAGCTCAGCTCGATTCTGCTTGCTTATACTTTGCATTGCTTTGCTTTGCTATGCTGCGCTTTTGGTTTGGTAGTTTTATTTATAAATAGTACATATTTATTTTTATTTATTTCGTTTTCTTTTCTCTCAGTTTTTATTGTTATTTTTTCTTTTTGTTTTCTATATTGCTTACTTTTTCATTCATTTTCTTTTATTCTTTTGTATTTTATATTATTTCTTGCATTCCTACTACATACTTTCTTTCTTTATTTTAGGTTTCTTTGTACTAATACACAGACAGACAGGCAAGCAGGCAGGCACACACATGTTTATGGTTTTATTCTATTCTATTTTATTTTATTTAATTTTTTTTTTTTACTTTTTTTTTCTTTATTTTATTCTTGTGGGCTTTATGATTTTATTGTTGTGTGTTTTGCTGTTGTTGCTTGTTTATTTGTTTGTTGCTTTTCATTACTGTGATGTTATGATTGTTTTTGTTGTTTTTAATGATGCCTTGAATGCATTCTTCCTTTACACGCCTACAGGCGATTGTTCAGTATTTTTTTTTTTTTTTTGTTCTATTTGTTATTGTTTATGAACACCACCCAATCAGCACCCTTAGTTCTCTTGCATTTTTTACTTCTTTCAATAAAAAGAGACTTTGGTTTTTAACCAATTATTATGTGTGTACCAAGATTTCTCCTTGTTCCATCACCTCTATTCTATAGTATTTGTCTCATGTCTGCCTGCGTACATTCTTCCTTGCTGCCTGCTTATGTTTTCATGTTATTATTTCGATTTATTATCCTTGCTGCAGGCACATTAAATAATTGTATGCATATTTTAAGCATATAAGTATATTTTTATGTTTCTCTGTTTATTTTATTTTCACACACACAGACACACACACACACACACACACACATACGCGCATATGCCTAAAGATATGTCACTATGACATAGTCGTATACACATGGCATATGTCAGCTTCATACATAAAACAACCGGCGGTCATAATGAGTAAGCATCCGAGTGAATTTGTGAGTGAGTGAATGAGTATATTCTTACTTAATGTGATTGTTGATATTTCACACGCCTACCCAACAAGAGTTCTCTAGCATCCTCCCTGCTCCCCGCTTTTATTCAACCCCTAGAAGCTTAAGCTTAGCTCGTCTGTCAGTTATCGTCATCATCAACATCATCATCATCAGCAGCAGCAGCAGGAGCAGCCGCATCAGCAGCAAAACACATAACTTTAGTGCCTTATATTTTTCTTATTTTGACTTCTCTTATGAAGTGTCATAAATATTATGCCTATAAGCATCATATCCTCTTCTCATTCTCCTCATCCTCCTCGCTTTCACTTCTTCTGTAGGTCTTCCATGATGCTTTCACTCTTGTTTAGGTCCTTATTTCTAGACAATTTTGATTCTATTTAGTTCAATTCTTATTCCTGTTTTAGTCCTGGTTTTCTGTTTCTGTCTGCTTATGACGTCCTTGACTGTTTTTCATCATGTTTGTGCATAATATCAACACACTTCACACATACACATTTCATACACGCTTACTTGCTTATTTGTGATACTTGAATTTCAAGTCCTTGTTAGCATCTGGTGACAGGATTTTCACTTCTAAAACTTTGGTTTTGGTTGAGCCTCATCCAACAGAAATACTACATATATACAGATAAACAAAATCTGACACCTTCACCTTAGCTGCTCGATTGTGAATTCTTCTTTTTATTCTTGTTTTCTCTTATTATCCTTGTTGCTGTTGTCTTTGCATACTATAATAATCACGAGACAGCAAATTGCTAAAATCAACATGCGACATAATCATCAACCAACATTGTATTTTGTTTGTCCCCTTCCCCTTCCTCTTCCTTTATCATTTTTATATTCAAAAGCTGCCTTCGCATTATCCTCTTTCAATGTCCCGACATCATATAGAAAATACAAAATTCAAAAAAGATGACACACGTTTGCCATGTGTGAGAAGAAACGAGACCATCATCAATGCTCAACATGCGCTCACAACGATAAAATAAAATATAAGAAATAAACAGAAAAAATATTACTTCGTTATGTCCCTATTAAGCTTCAGCTTCAACATCATCATCATCATCATCATCATCATCTTCTTTGCCATTACCATTGTCATTGCCATTGCGAATCTCTCAACCCTTAGGAAAATATTTAAAAATATACAACATACCGTAAGAACGATGGAATGCTAAATAAAGTCAAAGGAAGAGTATAACCAGAGGCGTTTACAAAGGGTTAAAAGAAAAGAGGATTGTAAGATTCTTAAAATTGAACTCAAAGTCCCCTTCATTTTATAAATATTGTACACAGAAAATAAAATCAAATCAAATCTAAAAAAAAAGTGTCGGTGTCTTTTTATTCGAAGCGCATCTTTTTAACTTGTGTGTGACATTTTCTTTTTATTATTATTGTGTCGCAATTTGCACATGGCGTCACACATATTCTTAAACTAAACAGGAGAAGGGTTACACATGAAAATTATGTTGCATTCAATACAAAAAAAAAAAAAACAGAAGGCTGGAAATACCAAAATAATAATAATAATAATTTATAAACGCATGAGAATTCGAATTGTACAATAAAAAGAATTCATCCATTATCCTTATAAACGAACATCGAAAAGAATCGATCGAAAAGTGAAGTGAAGTGAAGTAAAGTGAAGTGAAGTGAAGTGAAGTGAAGTTGTGCTGCAATTGTAAATGAAAAAAAATGAAGCATACTTTTTATGGCAACCATTTTTTGATTTGTGGCATTCGATTCTTTAAATTAAACGCAGCTGGTGTGACGACTTAACTCACTGACTGCCTGACTAACCAATAATTCAAGAACGGAGGACTATGGGTATGGAATACTTAACATGGAATACAAGCGAAAAAACGAAAAAGGTTAAAGAAAATACAAAATGGTGAAATGGTGAAATGGCAGAGCAACCAAAAGCAACAGCAGCAGATGACATAAAGGGAACGTGTCATAAATAATAGTAGATGTTGATGTTGTTGGTGAAGAAGATGTATAGATATGCCTTAGGATGTGGACGACCTTGAGTACTTGAGGGACAAAGAACATGAATGAATGAAAATAAAACTCGCGCAAGAAAATCCAAACTTAAACCAAAAATGAAAAAAGTAAAGTAAAAATGATTTCATCTTCTATAAAAAAGAAAAGCCAAAGGACATTCGACGTGCATTGAATGCTGACAATGACTATCGGTACATTGAGTAATTCATAAAATTGCTGCATATATTGAATCCTTGATGCATGCAAACATTTTGAGCATAGTTCAAAAAAATAGTCAACTAAAAAATGGAAATAGAAATGCAAAAGAAAAATTCTCAAGAGTTGTTGCAACAAAGCAAAAGGAAAGCGAAATTCGAATAAAATATTATGAAATTTCATACAAAGAAAGAATGGCTGAGTGAATGACTGATTGAATGTTTATGATATGCCAAGGTCTCTCACAGAAGCACTCATCATCCTTAAAGCAAACACAAAGATGAGAGAGTGTTACAGAAGAAAGAGGAAGAGATATGGATATGATTGTCAATGATGTATTGAAATTTGATTACTATTGACGACTGACATACATCGAAGTACATATTCATCCTTCAATAGTCACAGTCTCTTGTGTATGTATGTGTTTAAATGAGTTTTGAATTCCAAGAATGAAGGTTAAAGTTGATGCATTTAATAGACGTCATCATTACCATATTCAGTATGAGAATGTGACTGAGTTTAAAGTTGCTTTGTGCTCTTATGCTCAATTCAATATGCAACGAGCGTAGTGAAAATTCTTTGAATTACACACAAAGATGTACAAAATATGTATATAAATTTAATAATATATGCACATACACACACACACACACACACACATTAGAGGACAAAGAAAGAAAGAAATAGAAGTTGTAGTAACAAACAGCATCAAAATCAACGTGTCCTTTTAAGATATGCAACACTTTTTCCCATCATGGTGATGTTCTTTATACTTTTGCTCTCTTCATTTTTCATATATGCAAACTAAACGACAGCACATGTTTGAAAGAGTATACAAGAGTGTATATGTTTTGATGTTTGTGTGTGTATGTGTGTGCGTGTGTGTGTGTGTGTGTGTGTGTGTGTGTGTGCGTGGATGTTTGAGTTTTGTAACAAAATGGCTACACACATTGCTATTGTCATGTAAGTGCATAAATTCAATTGAATATTGTGTGTTGGAAGTTAGTAAAGTGTGAGTAAAGTGTGAGTAAAGTGTGAGTAAAGTGTGAGTAAAGTTAAAAAGTACATAAGAAGAGAAAGTGAAGAAAGAGTGGAAGAAATAAATGAGTAAAAAAATTAACAGCAAAATGCAGAAAGTGGAAGTAGTAAAAGGAAGAATGAACTAAAGAACAAACGAACGATGAGGTGAGATGCGATGCGATGCGATGCGATGAGAACAGCAAGGAGGAAACTGGGTACAATTTTGCAACAACTGTTTTCCACCAATGTTGCATATACATAAGTTATTAATGTGGTGTGGATAAGCATTATACATATGTATGTATGAGTGAATGTGTATCTGTATGTGTGGAAGCTGTGTAATAAGGTTATATGTTCTTATTATTGTTGTTGTTACCAAGGTTTGTGGTAACGAAACGTAAAACGAAATTGCAAAACGCTTCATTAGAGCGGAACCATCTTAATAGCAAGAGATTGGGTAAGTGGATGTGTAGTTCCAAAAAATACTATGAGTAGGAGAAATCATAGCAAGAAGAAAGTTATCAAAGAGTTTTATTCAAGCAGGTAGTGAGTGAGAAGCATAAGGATCAGCATCAGCATCAGCACTGAACCACATTTGCAAATGTTGCATGGAAGTAAACACTTCCATACTAAAGCAAAGCAAAGCAAAGCAAGGAAATACTAAAGCGCAAGTTTGCTGCCGCACATTGATTAAATTTTATAGCCAAATATACTGACAGTACACCCTTTCATCTCTCTCTTTCTGTGTGTGTGTGTGTGTTTGCACTTAATGTTGCTACATTGAAGTAGAAAATAATTTATGCAACACCAACGCGAACAAAATGAACAGCAATGCATGAATTCAAAGCCAAAAACAGCAGAACAAAGTGCAATTTGCAACAAAATGTGGCTGACAAGAAGTGAATAAATGAGTGAAGGCAGCAGCAGCTATGCAAATTTTCAAATATATCAACACAATTCTTCTCTCACTCTGTTCACCTACTACTATGAATGAGGATGCCCCTATTGAAGTTTAATACAAAAGAAAAAATGGAGAATAAAAATAAGAAAATTCATTAAACAAAAAAAAAAAAAATAAAACAAAAAAAATTAAGCGGAAATTTTTCAAACAAAAAATTGGTAAATTTTCCATTTGACAGAGAATTCTCATTCTCACTACTATACGGTAGTATTCTTCTTTTCATCTCTCTTTTCCTCTTGGTTCATGCATTTGTTCTTATCTTCTCAATATTTTTTTTTATTCACTTCTTTTCGCTTACTTTTTCTCAACTTAAAGCGAACTTAGGCTATTATTTTGTATTGTTGTTGGTTGCTTCGTTGCTTGCTCCTATTCTTTTTTTAGCCTCGAATGGTATAGTCATCATTATCATCATTATTGTCATCATCATCATAGATATATATAGATATATATATATATATATACTTAAGTATATACCCACCATTATACACATAACAATGGCATTAAAATTTTATTAGCGTTCATTGTAAGCTTAAGAGCGCGATTTGGTTCTGATAAAGGCACAAGCGATATCATGGAGTCTTCCTTTGTTGTAGTAGTACAAACACACACACACACACAAAGATGGCAAATGAGTAAGGAAAAGATAAGAGTATGAATGATTGTATGTATATATGCTTAAAACTTTAAGTGCCTTGTTGCATAACGCATAATCATTTCAATTTATTTTTTAAGCTTCCCTTGATTTTTATTTTGTTGCTCTTCCCATTGCTGCTATATACGTACTTTGATTTCATTGATGCCTTTCTTTATTCATTCATTCATTCACTTATTTATTATTTCATTCAACTTCATGTTCAGTATCATGTTCTTTATTGATAAATTCCCAATAAAACTTCTAACAATTCATCACACTTCCTTAGATTCACTGAAAACAACACATTAAACAAACAAAAACCAACATCCCATCATCTCCTTAACAATTTTATATCAAGAGATTGAATGATTTTAAATTTTTAATTTCCCCCAAAAATTGTCCATGGGGGCGAATTAAATTATTGTTTCATTTTTTCACTTTAATATAAACCCCCCGAAGGAAATAACTGAACGCAATGAAACAACATCACAATATTATTTTATTATTGTTGTTATTCGTAGTAAAGATGATGATTATTTTGAAGCTGCGATAAAATAAAATTTTCGCTTTTTCATTATTTCAAAATATTTCTAAATTGAACAACCATGCATGGGAAATAATTTTTTTTTTTTTTCATAGCAAATCATTAAATAAATTCAAGTGATTTTAAAAGCTACCAAATCATGTGAAATCATAATTTCTTATATAGAAAAAGTTAACAGTTTCTAGAATTCTTAAAATATTTCACTTTTGCATAATCAGTCTTATGTGTCAAAATAGTTTCGTTTTGTGACTTTAAGCACAAAATTTCTTAAATTATTTTTCAATTTTTCATTTGCTAATAATTATTATGAATTATTGATGAGCCAAAACTGTAAATGGATTAAGCGGATGAGCGAGAAATCATAGGACTAAATTTGAAAGATCTAACAGAATTTTTTTTTTAATTTTTGAATACAATAAATGATCTATTGAAAAGATGCCTACACTTTCTAGTTGTCCTATCATAACAGCTACAAAATTTATTTGATGCTAGAAACAGGAAAACCAAAACGAATTAGAAAGCAGTTCCCTTCTCTTAAATCTATCAGGCACCGACTAAACCAATCGTCGAACATAACAACATAAGGTCTGTTTTAGGGATACTCATATCAAACTAAAATCGATATTTATTCCAAGATGATATATCGAAGCTCTGTATCAATATTGTCCCATATATCGTTAGTAAATAGCATATCATCACATTGCCAACTCATTTGAAAGATTTTTATCAAAATTCAAAACTAAAGGCCAAACTATATGCGACGTGTTTCGACAGAAAGGTATTGTATTTACATCATAAGATGCAGGATTTTTATTAAATTTACTTCATCGAATACTCAATCTTGTCTGATAAACCTTACGATACGATATATCGCATAAGCTATCGATTATAACAATTTGATACCTGATTCTGGCATTATTTCGGATTGATTTAATATATCGACGGTTAAATATCTATATACACTGTTCGACATTAGGTTAGCACACCCCTCATCTGCTTTTGTTATTGTTTTTGTTAACATACAGCTATCTGTATATTTGTATAATATTTTATTCATTTTCGTATGTAAAGTTATATCCGTATTTCTGCGCAATAAGTCAGGATACTCGTATGGTATAAAATTATAAAGGCGCAAATAATAGGAAGATTTCCAATACTGAAAAGAGAGCCTATTTTGAGAGAAGCATCCAATTCTCATGACACGGCCGCAAAGATCAAGGCAAATGTTGGCCGTACGCACTATTCCAAAAATTAATCAGGAATGCTCCACATTTGCAAAGACTAAAATTGAAGCAAAAAGCAGCACTTAACGTGGCTCCCCATTTGTTTGATGATTTGCCATGTCATCATATAATTTAATTAATTTGTAAATTATGGAATTATTTATTTTAAAAATGTTTTACGATTTCTATATAATCTTTCCATAAGACACCTGATAATAGATGACCTCTTAAATAATTCATCCATCAAAATTGCGAATTTCTGTTAATTGTATGTTTGTGCGATTGATTTGAAATCTACCCTTCAATGTCCGTTAGTTTGCATGTCCGCCTATCTATTTTGTATGTCTATCTTACTTTCTTAAGAAATATCAATCTGCACATATAAAATGATTTTTTTCCATTTTTTTGTCTACTTCTCCAAAATGATTTTCTTCTGTGTTCTTCATTTTATGCATTTTCTTGCCTTTGTGCTATTACACTATTCAACTTCAAACAAATTTTACTATCGTTTTACCATCATTTTAGTCTATTTCCATCACTTTTTTTTTATATATTTTTGGTTAAGTTTAGTGCTCACTTATATTCCTTTTACGCAATGTTGTTGTCGTCATTGTCCACGCACATAAATCGTTGCATACTTTTTTGGATTCTGCAGCAAAAAAAAAATAATAAAATAAAAAAATAAAAGAGAAAAAGTAAGAGCCATTCGCATTTTATTCACTATTGCTTTTCTTTCTTTCATAAGTACATTTTTCTTTTTTTTTTCTTGCATTGCATTTGATTTTTACTCATTCTTTATTACTCTTTCCTTACTATTTTATACTCAGTTTAATTTTTTGTTTTATTTGCTTATGAAATTCTTACAATTTTTCATTTGCGCCTGACTTTGTATTCAAAATTTATATTCAATTTTATTTTTTACGCCACACACACACACGCTCTCTCTCTCTCTCTCTCTCTATTTCTCAACTGCCCAAACACTGTCAGCATGTGTAGAATAATATTTTTCCTTCCAAAAGTTTACAAGTGGCATGCATAGCTTTTGCTGTATTTGTAATTCTCATAGTAAGTAGTTTAGGTTCGAAAAAAAAGCGAAATCATCGTCATCATCGCTTTGAAAGTATTGTACTACTTCATCCTTTTTAATGTTCTTAACTCCTGGTTACTTTTATATACTAAACATTTTGAATTGGTTTCCTTTTTCTCGACTACAATGTACTTATATATTTACATACATCACATACATATATACTAATATATGTGGAAATCCATCGAGGCTTTAACAATAAACTAAGTGCCTGTTTTTTCTTCATTCCTTTTCCTTAACTTTCTCGTTTTCGTCCTTTTTTTTTTGTATTTGGTTCTTTGGTTCCCGTTGTTCAGGTACAATTTTTTTTTTTTTAAATTAATGGCATGCACAATTTTCCTAAATTTCCATAAATTTGCACGTGGACTTTTGTGCTCTTTTTTTTTTGTATTTTATAAAAAAGTTTTCTATTCAAAGTTTTTCCACCCTGAAGCATGCCACAATATCCTTTGCAGCCTAACATATCAAGGTATGCCACAATAACAATAACAACAATAACAAGAACAAAAACAACAGAAACTAGCAATTTATGTTATTCGCCTGATAATGTCTGACTTCATCTCTTCATCTGCACTTTCTTCTTTCTCGTCTGCTCCCTATCTCGTAGTGATCTAGTGTTTGCCAACTAATTCTGGCACATATTGCATTCTATGCTTATTGCCTTTACGTATACCTTTAGTGCTTTAGTAGTTTTTACATTTTTGTTTTTGTTTCTGTTTCTGTTTTTTTCTTTTTCCTATTTTAGTATTTCTACTACTTTTTCAGTATTTCATTTTACACTGAGCTGCTTCTGCAACTTTGCATGTGCATTTCAATTAGTTGCCACACGCATTTTATTTAAACTTCTCTCTTACTTTATTATTTCACCAGGCAACTTCGTCTCCCATCTCTTCTCTGTCGTTCATGGCTTTTCATTTTTTGTTTGTTCAATTTTTAACACGTTGTAAAAGTGCAAAAAAGTTTTGATTATGGAATAATTAAGACAAAAGGTGCGGCTTTATTCTAATTGCCCTTCAAGCGAAGTTCCCCAATTTTTAGTCCTTTATTTCATTCATTGTTCAAAGCAAACTACTTACTACAGAGAGACAGAGAGATAGAGTAACAGAGTTAGTTAGTGTATGCACGTCAGTCAGTGTGGAGAATTGTGTGTGAGTGCAAACTTCAAAGGGAAAAGTTTTGTCATCGGTTGTATAAAGTTTTGGCAAGTCCTTTGTAATGCTATGTCTTCATATTCTTACTACAAATACGAGTATAAGGATCACACTCGCCCATACGTTTAAATATGCTAGAATAAGTTAGAAACCCCATATAAGTTTGACATGTCGAATGATTGGGCCAACATCCGCCTACCATAATCACTTTGTTTATGTGTCATTCTTAGTCAATTGGAGTATAAGTCGTTTTTCTTCCTTTTGGTCTTTTATGAAGGGAGTGCATGTGTGTTTGTGTGTCTGCCTATATCTCTTTGTTGGTTTGATAAGAAATTCCTGCATGAAAGCAAAAATATTAATGTTTTTTTTTGTTAAGCACGCATAAATATGGACAATGTCATATCTAATCTCAACTATTTTTATATATGAAGAAGCCCTTTGGAAGAAACTTTATCTAATTCTTATTCTTTCATTCTTTCGACTTACTTCGAACGTCTTGCTCCACACTCACCACGAAACATTTACTGAACAATGGGCAAAAGAAAAGAAGGATTCACTTGATTCCTAAGTGCTAAGAACTTTGGCTTTATTTTTTTTTTCTTCCCAAAAACAAACAATAATTGTAGAAAATGTCATTATAATAAATTTCAGAATTAATGTTTTAATTTGAAAATGCGGTTGCTTTTATTGTACAGATCCTTTATGTTCTTACATCTTAATGTTTTTTCCCATTTTGTCTTTAGATACTTTTTCGAAGAGTTTTTCTTACTTATTCTTGTGCCTTTGTCTACTAGGCAACAATATTGTTATTTTTTGTTTCAAAATCAAATTTTCAAAAACCATCAACATGAAAAATTTGCATAAGTAGCTTAAAATTGTTCACTCACTCACTCTTTCGTTCGTTCGTTTGTTTAATAAATGTGTCGCCTTTCATAAGACTAAAGTGAAGGAAAATAAAAAAATATTATGGAAATGGAAATTTTTGGAAAAAAATTAGTATAAACCTTTTACTCGTTTTTTTTTTTTTTTTTGTCGTCTTTCGGTAACAATTTTAACCCTAAAAGCAGAGAGGAAGAGCCTCACTTATATACAATAGTACTCACTCACTACTCTTCCAAAAAAAAAAAGAAAAGAAAAAATATTTGTTGAAAAATTAAACGAAAATATTTTCAAAGCCCTGGGCACTTAGTATGACGATACATCCTAGTGCTTTTAGCATACTTTATTTGAAGCATTTTATATGGTTATCTATGTATTTTTTGCTTGCCGAAAGAATATGGCCCATTTCCGCTATATCGTTGAATTTTATCCAATTTTTTTTTTTTTTGTATTCCGTTCATCCATTTTCTGTGTGTGTTAATAGTTACCAAAGGCTATTTATGCTAGAATATTGCATTGTTTCTGTCGTTGTTATCCTTTTATTATGCTTCGCCTTAACCGTCGCGAAAACAGACAATTTCACTAAAAACTGTAACTAAAAAATTTCAATGAAATTGGTCTATGCACATAGTACAATAGTTGCAAGGGTTGCAAGGGATGTTTGTTAAATTGGGTAAGTAAAGTGTGGAAATATAAAGTAATTCGGAATGAATAATACAAATTTACCATCGTCCAGATGCATTGTTGCCGCCAGTGAATCCTGATCAAACATGTTTCTTCAGATTTATTTCCTTGGAAATTGCGATGATGATAAAAATCATTCAGTTTTGCGAGCAACTGTAACAACTCCTTCATGAGCACAATTAATTGATTAAATTGTTCAAGTCTGCACTTCGTATGATCACAATATAGTCATGAGAGCAGACAAGAGACCAGCAGACTAACAAGAAAGATGTTTTAGTGAACCGACTTTGAATAAAGTTGCCATTGTGGTTGTTGGAGAGAATTTGGTGTGTCGTTACATTGTAGTTCGATGGCGTGATGGTGATCAGCTTCTTCAATTACTTGACATCAAAATAAGAGCAGACAATTTTCCAGCTAACGATCATGATCGTTGTTTGAATGCACCAAACGTAAACGAAGTGGCCATTATTATGGTTGGAAATAAATTTAAAAATCACAATATTCAATTTGTACATCGGTCATTTGATCCTTTGCATTATCCACTAATCTTCTGGGAACTAGAAACAAAACAACGTTTGCCTGGATATTTCAACATATTTCTTGCAACTTCTACCAAGACTGTTGACATATGAAGGTCTCTGTGTAAATCATCGTTGCTAATACTATACCATGACAAAGAATTTATAAAAACTTAAAACAAAACCCTCGAAGATGCATTTTTCGCCATTATTGTTAATATGCACTAGGCCGAAGTACCAAATGGCAACAAATTGCCTTTTTCCGTTTACATAAACCAACCATCCAACCATCCAACCAACCAATATAAACAAAAGTAAAAAAAAAGAAATGTTTTGAAGGAAAAAATCTCTTTTTTTAAAAACTATCAACCAAAAACATGACACAAGACATAAAAAAGCAGCAACAAAGCCAAGTGTTAGAGTGAGTCCTTAATTGATGTTACTGCAATATACTTGTATAGTACATACGATTAGTAAACCGATGTGTTACCATATCACACTAAACCCATATGTCGCATATGACAGTCAAAAACTAAACTGAACAAAACTAATAGTAAAGGAAGCGAGACCATTTATCGCTTATGGTGGATTAGAATTTATGACATCATCATTCTTTTAACAACATTTGTTCCGGAAAATTGGCAAATTCTAGTAGAATATTGAAAATGGTTTCTACGAAAAAATAAAACATAAAATCAAAGCAAATAGCAATTTTCAAATAAAAGATGTAAAAAAAAAATATTTTGTGAAAATGTTGAAAACAAAAATTAATTACTTAGTAATTATACATAGTATCAGTTCAGTAAATAATTTCAATCGATTAAATTCGTTTTCTATACATTGAAAGAGAAAAATAATTAAAATCTTAAAACTCAAATACCATAAGCATAAATCGTTCAAATTTTAATTTTATATTTAAGACAAAAAAAATATAAAATTAAAATAGTAGCATTAAAAAGAATCTTCAGAGATTTAAATATGATTTTCATAAATATTTCAATATTGTTGAGCTTAAGATATTCTTGACTAATTGGGATTAATACAATACTAAATTATGTAACCTGAATCTGAGTATTTTTTCAACTTATAGTAAGTACAATAAAGTTGCCACAAGCAAATTTCTGAAATGAAAATAACTATTACGACGAGTAATAATAAATGAAACATTATATGGACCTCCTTTCATGGATTCATCTCATTCATTCACTACTTACTTTGTATGAACTTCCTACACAAAACGAGGACATTAAAAAAAGAAAAAGAAAATAAAACAAACTAAGAATAAAAGAACGATGGAAGAAATAGTGTTGTGTAGTGTAGTGTAGTTTAGTGTAGATGGAGATGGAGAAATGTATATAGAAATGAAACAAACATTTGACAAAGACACTAAAAAGAAAGTAAGCATAAAATGAAAGAATAAAAGAAAATAGAAATAAAAACAAATGCCAGATGGAAAAAGATATAGTAAAAATAAACAAAACAAAAGAGGAGAGGAGAGCAGAATAGAATAGAACAGAACAGAACAGAAAAGTGAAGTAAAGAATTTCAGTTGACAATAAACGAGCATGACAACGAGACAATGGCAAAACAATAAAGAAACGAAGACGTGTGCATATGTTGTTCTAATGCTACGCAGACAACTCACAGGATATATGTATGTACTATGTATGTATGTACATACATAACAAACATTTTTTAAGTCTCTTTTAACTCATCTTTGGTATATACATATTCCTACTCCACATTCTACTTATTTACTTGTCTGTCTAGTATACTACTCCACAAGTACAGAATGTAAGAAGTCTGTGTCAAAGACCCGCATGCCCAAAGCTATCATTATTTCATTTTGTGATACGTATATATGATTTCAAATAAAACAACATTCACGCACGTCTATTTGTGTGCTGCTCTGATGTAGGGATACATCAAGGATTTTCAAAGTATATTCATTGTCTTTATACACTATATACTAGTTTGTCATTCTTCATCTTTACAAAGTGTGCAACCATAGTGTGAGACTTGTGACATTATGGGGCCTATTTTATAAAGCTTTTTTCAGGCTGAAGATGTTCTTGATTGGCTGTTCCCTGTAAAGAAAGTTCTAAGGAACTTGCTCACAATTGTTCATGATAATTTTCTTTAACGTTGCTTCAGCAATCGTGGACGCTTTTTATTGCATATAAATTTCCATTGCTGATTTATGATTTCCATAAACTTGCATGTTTGTATTTATATTAGTTCACCAAACATGATTTGGAAATTTCTTAGACTTTTACTGATACTGACAACTTCTATTCACACTTGATCAACTTTGTAATGAGATTTAAATAATAAATAATAAGCTGAATAAGTGATTTCTGTTTTTAAAATATAAAATATTTTAGAAAATTCATAATATAATATAAATTTTGTGGAATAGATCCCCGAATTTATATAACTTTTACACAAGGAAATCAAAGAATATTTTATAGTAAATTTACTATCTTTCTTTATCGAATTGATTTGTTAAGATTTTACTTTGATAAAAAAAAAAAACATTTTTGAATTCGTTGTAACCGAAGCTTTATTGCAGTAACTTTCTCTTCTTCTCCAAGTAATCATCATTATCATCATCCTTATTATCTTTCTTCTCTTTTGCACAGTTTCATTTCATTCTTTACACATTGTTTTATCTTGTTCTTCTTCATTTTCTTTGTCATATTGTTCATTGTCACAGCTCATGTCGCGTAATTAACTAAACAAATGTCATTAGGCGTGCGTGGTTGTATTTGAAGTGTCGTCACTGATGAAATCTGAAATGTGTGTTTGTATACGTGTAAGCATAGCTTAAGGATATATGGCAAACTCACAGACACACACAAACCCACACATATGCACCTTCCACTTATGACACTCATTAGCGATTGAAGCATTACCAAGTTGTCTGTTCAAGGCTTCTTTTTATCATTCTTGGAACTGCTCTATTCTTATTGCAGTTCTTTAAGATCCATGTAATTATCATTATGAACACAATATTTTCCTATCATCATCGCTATTATCATCATCATCATTATGGTTATTTTAGATAAATGATTGTCAGCAACATTTTCAATAATTGCAATGCGAGCAATACTTTGAGTGATTCCACACATGCATACAAGATACACAAAGAAAAATCCATGAAATCACAAACAAACAATATTTAAATGTATCACTGTATACATTAATTCTCCACTTGCATCTCTCCTATTTTCCCAAATTTGCTATCTACACCTGACATTCGTAAGCACTTAGACTGACTTAGATTTTTTGTTGTATGTTGATGTGTCTGTTCTATTTTTAGCTCCTTGCAAGCAGCAAATGGAATATTCTCATTTCAATTCATTTAAAGTGTTGTTGTGTCGTTGTTACTGTTGTTTGTATCCTCTACCTGCGAGCAATAAATTGTGCTAAATTTCTCAACTCAACTCAACACGTTGCAAATACTCATACAAAGACTCGAGTTATCTTTTATTTTTTATTTTTTTTTTTTTTTTTTTTGTGATGTTTGCAAATTGCTGACAATAAATGTTGACAACAATAATAACAATATGAATATACATATATACAACTACACAATAGAAGAGATTGAGATGCAATGAAGCATTTGAATGAGCACACACAAGCACTCAAACCCTTGTAAGAATTTGCAACTATTAAGGTGCAATGAAGCAACATCGTCGTCGTTGAAAAGTAATTGCGCGTTGCATGAAACAACAGCAGAAGCAGAAGCAACTGCAACAGTAACAACATGACAAATGAAATTGTATTTATTACTTAAATTAATTGCTATTACTATTGTTACTTATGGATGTGTGTGTTTGTGTGTGTGTGTGTGTGGGTGGGTGGGTGGTTGATTGTTTGCTTGTATCTGGAGGGGGTTTTGAGTGAAATGAGACCACATTCAAACCAAACCAAACCAAAACCAAACCAAACCATACCACCCATGTACAAAAGCATGTCAAGTATCTAAACTAACAACAACAAAAACAACAGCAATGGCAACAGCAGTAACAACAAATAAACACATAAACTACTTTCGTCCTTTGTCTCTCAAATGTTGAAGTGTCACTAGAAAAGCCGCTTAACAATTGCTTCTTGTTGTTGCACTTAAAGGAGCTTACGTCGCGTATGCGTAATATTCAAATACATACACATCAAATGAAATTGGCACATGGCTAAAAAACTTGGAGAAAAATAAATTACTATTGTACATTATGTTCACTTTTCTAAAGACAATGGAATATTTACAAAGATAGAACAAATCACAATTTAATATTTGAATTTGACTTATACAAATTTTGACTCTCTCAAAAACAATTGAAGAATGTAAATAAAAATGGACAATTACAAGGAAATTAATATCTTCAACGGTTAATTTACAAAAATTAACTATTAACAAGTTACTCTTACATTTAAATAAATACATTATTCCTACAAAGTATTGTCTTAAATTTAGTAGGTTGTATTATTCTGTACGAAACTACTGTGACTCGTCAAGAAATATAAAATGTTATCCTTCACAATAGTAAATCTAAGCAGTACTTTTAAGAATACAGTTTGAGGAGTTTATTTTTTATTATAAGGTATAGATTTTTATCATATTTCACTGATATAAAGATACAAATGTGAAGGCCAAAGTTAAAATTTAAGTCGAGAGAATCAAAACGTCATAGTTCATGCATCTTGATTACAGAAATTCAAGCTGAGTGCACTGAATTCACTACATACAGTAAACAACGCTCCGCATTGTGAAATAAACATCCTGATTTTGGAAGGGTTATGAAAAGATATTGAAGGGGTTGGTTTGGGAGATGGACTTGGAGTGAAACCAACTTGTAGATTCCGCGAACAGAGCCAGTGTCATACGTATTTACCAATCTGCCCAATTCCTCAAAGAACGGTTTCCCGAGAATACGGGTACGTCTTCTAAGAAGAGCAGGGCAGTCACACAGGAGATGCCGAATACTCTCTGATACTTCTTCATCTTCACAGCTTCGACAAAAAATTCAGGCATAGAATATGCATCCTTTGGGACATCAACCCAATTGCGTAGTTTCCTGTTAAGACTCCAGCTATCATCTGAATCATTTCCTTGTAAAAATATAAGAGCTCGGAGGTCCCTTTTCGTTGATAGCAAGACCAAAGTGTCCTTGCAACGGTACAGCTAGGCTCATTCGTCCACCTACTGTCTGCCAGCTCCTTGGTTCTTGCTTCCAGTCATGAAAGGATGTTTTGTCTTTGGGTCTGTGAATATCAGCAACTGCAAAGAGCTTGGCATTGTCAATCCCCTCCTCGCACACTCAACCACCATCTAACTACCTCTAAGGCCAGACACCCAGATTAGCGAGATTGAGGGCTATCGAGCATAGCATCTCAAGCCGCCACCGGCTCTTAGTGCTATGAGCCGACAGAGTTTTGATGGTAGCCTGATTATCAATATAGATCGAAATGCATCTCGGAGTCTCTCCCATAGTGTTTATCAACCATGCTGTTTGCCAACCTGCATATGTCTCTGCATGGAACATGCTCGATAAACGGTACGATAGATGAACTGTTAACTCTTCTTAGACTACCTTATAAGTTGAGGTTTACTCAACTTAAAACGATTATAAAAACTTCACAAATTATTATCTAGTACAATTACAGATTCTGCGATATAAAATTTATTAGTCAATTTCATGTAATTTTGATCTGCTGAATACGAAAATAATAAGAGTATTATTGTTTAATAGACTCCACAATATGCGCATGACTTGGGTGAAGAAATCATACTTTTTGAAATAATAAAGTCGAATAAATTATATAATGTAATCAACTGGAATTTTAGTATTTTCCGCGTTATACTTCAAAAAAGACACGTGGAAAATGAAGATGCTTCAAAATTGTATGTATCTAAATTGACTCCATAAACTTATGCTGCAGAAAATACAATTTCTTTTTGTTTCCCTGTGTAATTAGCTCCAGAAAAAAAGTGACAAACTATAAATTCTGATAATCACATTTAATGCGTGTATTTTGTTCACACAAGCAACCATTTCCGCAAATACCCAAAACTTGAGATGCCCCCAACTTTGTAAGTGATTTGTATTTCTTCTTATTTCCATAGTCTTTGATTTTACAATACTCGTATAATACGCATATCATTTTATTGTAATTTATTAGACCTAGAAACTGATCACAAGTAAGAATTGTTGTCTTTGCAATTCTCTTTGAATCTATTAAATTGTTTTTGTGTATTTTTTCTTATTCTCTTTTATTTTAAATAAATAAAATAATAAATGCTACTTACATATAACAGTGAGTCTTGCATTCGCACGAATCGCTGAATTTAGTCGTGCCGGACCCACTTGACATTGATATTCTGCATCATCATTGATCGAAGCATTCGAAATGCGTAAATTATAAATGCCTTGTTTACGATCACCCAAAACTGAATAACGTGGATATCCCGGAATAACTGCTGAGAAGCCCAAGGCAAAACCATCTTTAGTCCATTGAACGGCACCAGCTTGATTAGCGACTTCACACCGCATCATTGCCTCAGCACCTTCGAGGACTTGAAGATCATGTGGAGTTGTACGAAATTTCTGTTGTTGTGCAAGGCAAGGCGCAGGTAAAATTAATGCAAGTAACACTAAAAGAGAAGAGAAGATATATATTATTTTCGTATAGTAAATTATTTGTACTGTAAAGTTAATTAATTTGTTGGAAACATAATGTGAATGGAAAAGGGGAAAGGGTCGCAGTAAGGGTGAGGGATATAAATTAAGGATGATGCCCACTAAGTTAAGCGCTGTAGATGACAGCAATTGTCCCATAAAAATTTTGGGTACTACCAACTACCATGAATGAAGTATGGAGGCATGATGTGGTTGTTGGATGAACGAACAATGCCTCTTTGTGGTGCTGGTGGAAAGCGTTTTTCATTTAAGCTTTTTCTATTAAAAACGTGACTTTGGTGATGCTCCTGCTGCTGCTGCTGCTGCTGCTGCTTTACCAGATGCAACCCAACAAAAATGGTGGAGAACAAAAAAAAAAAAAAAAAACATAGAAAAAAGAACTGCACATGCATACGAAGTACTGCGTTATTTATGATGAAGTCCTGTGGCAGGTTTTTAGAAATGAAAACGCGCGAAAACAATAAGCTATGAAAACCAACGAAGCAGATAAACACAACCACAACAATTCTCCTCTGTGCCATCCCATAAAAGAGAGGATTTTGGTGGGTGTATGAGAGTATTATAGGTGGAAAACGTTTACAGACAACAATAGAAAGAAGACAGATTGGTTTGGAATGGATGGAAAATGAAAAACTAACCGAAAAGGACACTGACCACTGCAAAGGCAATGAAGTCAGTAGTCTTTTTGTCTAAAAAATGGTTGGACACTATTCACATTATTTGCATGTCGGCATGTCGGTATATAATAGTAAATAAGGAGAAGTGAAAAAGTCCAAGGGACAGAGGAAGCAAGTAATCTGTATGGGCACGGGTAAGATGATGTTACCATAAACCGGAACTTTGACCGTTCGCTTTTAAAACCAAAAACTTTTTAATGAAAAACAAACAAATGCAAAAGACAAAGAAATGAAGGGAAAAATCAAAAAAGAAAAGAAAAATAGAATTAACTACAAAAGAAAAATATAAAAAATATATTTTTAGTGGGTGTGGCATGACGCTCTTATGTATTTATAAGCCAGACATGGCTAAGGTCTATGTCTCCTAGAAACCAGACCAGATCAGATCAGACCAGAAACCAGTCCAGACCAAATCCAACTAAGCTGAGACAACTTGAATGGCGATGAATAAAGTCGTGTTTAAAAAGGATTTAAAGAAGAAAGACATATTGAAAAAAAATTTAGTTGTTGGTAAGAAGGCTGTCTAGTGTTGGAAAACAATAGTATGTTTATGTACAAGAAAGAACAAATAAAACAAAACAAAACAAAACAAAACAAAACAAAACAAAACAAAACAAAACAAAACAAAAGAAGAGAAGAGAAATACAAAAAAAAAATGTGATATGAAAATATTTAAAAAACGCTTTGTCTTTCAACGCACAGAAGATGATACAGATAAAAAAAAAACTAAAAGAAAACGTAGCTGAACACAAAGGATTTCAAACAAGGATAACAATAATGATCATTTAACAGAAAACTGCATGCAAGTTTCATAAATTTATAGCAGGAAACACACAGATTTATTGCATATGTTGACTTTTCTTTTAAAAAGACAATAAGTAGTAAAAAGGATCTGCTCATGCAGAAGTGTAGAGAAAGCAAATAATGCAAAATTATTAAAATTAAAAAGATTAAAGCAAAGTTTTAATTGCAACAATTTTAAAATTTCACATTAAAATATTTAAGATAATTTCAATATTTTCATTGCAACAAACATTGAACCAAATTTTCAAGAAATTTTTTTGTTCAATACATTATCATTCAATTAATTGATTACACAGTCTTTTCTTTATATATCAAATTGTAGATATGGCTGAATGTGATACGTTAAGAATCTCTCCACATTGTTTTTTTTTCAGGGTAACTGTCCCTGTTTCCCGACAACAGTTACATACACGTATGTACTATACTAAAAATCTAAAATTATTTTGAGTAAAGAATAGGCTTTGTTCCCACAAGCACCTTTACCACAGGATCAAACAGTGTAAACAACATAATACTTCCCAAAGTTACCAAAATATTAATTTGAAATCAATAAGTAATAATTATATTATAATTTCTGAACCAAAACTACTTAAAATCTATTGCCTCCAATAAATTAAAAATTTATAAAATGAGACGGATTCAAATTAAATGTTTGGGAATTTATTGTTTTCTAATTTATTTAATTTATATTTCTCTTCTAAAGCTACTCATATTCTAATCTTACACATTGTTCTAATAAATTTAGTTATTGGAATGTTGGATAAATATTAATTCTTTTTTATTGTGGATTTATCTATGGAAATATTGTTATATGTTTGGTTTCTTTTAGTTTATTTCGATATTTTTTTTTTTTTTTTGTGTCCCTAATCTAAATAATTTTTCCTTTTATCTCATATCTGGTAAAACAAAAGATTACATCTTAAATATTAATATCTATATTTAACAATCAATATATGAACACTCAATATCAATAAGTCTTTCATTATTTACAGCCATCTCGAAATTCTGAAACACACTTACCCGAGGCTTTTGCTTTTAGTCACTACTTTCTTTTATTTGATTTATATATTTTTTTTGTGACCTTTTGAATTACATATTTGCTATAGTTTACCTATGATTTTGTTTTTTCTTATCATCTCATTGAGTCTTATTTATATTATACAAAAATGTTCGTTATAAAAATCATTTCAAATATTTGAGACACTTGGGTATGATTTATATTTATAACTGTAAAGTATCGACTTTCATTTTTTAAAAATGTCACATTTTCCCCATTTAAAAAGTGTTTTCTAAGATTTTCAGACTTTGTGTGATTCCACTTAATTTTCTACAAATTATAATTTTCGAATAGATATAATTTTACAATTTTTTTTTTTTTTTTACTAATCTTTAATGACAATATTTTCTGAAACAAATAGCAAGGCTTTCCCAACTCTTCGTGAGTTATCTATGACTTTATCAAATGTCTCGTTTTTGTTATTTTTTTCTTTTTATTTCTCTTTTTTTCATTCACCAACAATAAAAATTCTTTAACATTTCCTTTATTTTTCGAATAAATACATCTCTGAATTTAAATTTGAACATCTTTTTTATATATAATTATTTATAATTATCATTTATTATTTGTTTATTGCTTAAATTTTACATATTTCACCTATGGCTATACTTCCTCATAATACGGTACCTGATGACGAAAGTCTAATCTTCATTATTTTTTTAAATTTAATTTATAAATTTTTTTTTTTTTAACTAATCTTTAATGACAATATTTTCTGCACACAAATAGCAAGGTTTTTCCAACTCTTCGTGAGATATCCATAACTTTATCAAATGTCTCGTTTTTGTTATTTTTTCTTTTTATTTCTCTTTTTTTTTTCATTCACCAACCAATAAAAAATCTTTAATATTTCCTTTATTTTTCGAATAAATACATCTCTGAATTTAAGTATAAACATCTTTTTTTTTGGTCATTTGCACTCTTGGATTAATAACAAGTAAAGTAAAACTGTGTTGAATATATATGATTCGCTATGTATTGATTAGGCATAAGAAAACTGCAATTTATTTGTAATAATTTTGATAGAAGAGTGGGGCAATTGATTGCAAATTTTGATATTATTTAATTAAACTTTATATATTTATTGTTTATTTAATATTATTTTGTTTCTTCTAAATTATCATTTAAACAGTTTAAAAATTTTTATTTATCAAGAAAATCTTAATGTATTATAAATATAAAAACTTTAATTTCTTAAAGTATCCCAATCGCATTTTAGTTCACCTTCGCTTATCGGTTTGTACCTTGTTAAACTACGTTCTGTAGTCGGAAAATCTTTGAAAAGCCTGTATTGTTTTGAGCAAGTAAAATATACTTGTTAAAGGAATAATAATATCTAATTTTATTCGAATGAACCCATTTTCCCCCATTTTAATTTTCATATTTTGTTTTATTTAAAATATTTCCTTGTATGTTTCCACTTGTTGATTAAAATTGGAACACATTACATTGTTTTTATATTTATAATTATCATTTATTATTTGTTATTGCCTAAATTATACATATTTCACCTATGGCTATACTTCCTCATAATACGGTACCTGATGACGAAAGTCTAATCTTCATTATTTTTTTAAATTTAATTTATAAATTTTTTTTTTTTTAACTAATCTTTAATGACAATATTTTCTGAAACAAATAGCAAGGCTTTCCCAACTCTTCGTGAGTTATCCATGACTTTATCAAATGTCTCGTTTTTATTTTTTCTTTTTATTTCTCTTTTTTTCATTCACCAACCAATAAAAATTCTTTAACATTTCCTTTATTTTTTGAATAAATACATCTCTGAATTTAAATTTGAACATCTTTTTTATATATAATTATTTATAATTATCATTTATTATTTGTTTATTGCCTAAATTTTACATATTTCACCTATGGCTATACTTCCTCATAATACGGTACCTGATGACGAAAGTCTAATCTTCATTATTTTTTGTTTTTTTTCCCAGTAATTTAATCTCTTTTTTTTTGTTTATTTACACTATTTCAACCATTATTGGCTTTTAGAGTATATGTATTTTTTTTAATTCGTAATTTGGAATATGTCATTTTATGTATGTTGTTGCAATTTTGCACGACGTGATTGTTCTTTTAGTTTACGCAATACTGTCGTGATTGTCCGACAATCGCCATAGCTAATATCCTCTGAGAGTGATGATCAGTCATATTAATTTTGTATTTTAAATGTTTGTCTTTGCGTGCAATTACATTCTCGAGGCATCAGGTAGTTAACGGCAACTGAAACATTCGACGCAGTCACTGGTCATCATCCCCAAAAACTGATTTGTTTAGTGAAAACTCTTCGTCATTGATTGCTTTAAATCTATTACCTATGGAATTCATCAGAATCGCCACCACTATTAATGGAATTGTCATCCCAATTTGACTTTTTATCATCATGAAACTGTCTTTCTTTCGATTTTTTTGTTATCTGTTTGCATTCTGTTTTTTATTTTTACTTGATAAGGGAATAGTGATATCTAATTCTGTTCGTTTGAACTTTCCGCCATTATAATTGTCATATTTTGTGGTATACGAGATATTTGCTTGTATGTTTCAATTTGTCGATTGGATTTTTAGTATATACGTGTTTATTTTGTATTGTGTTTTTTTTTTTTTTTTTTTGTTTTCCTATATCTCAAATTTTTTTTCAAGATGTGATATGAAGTACTATAGTTAAATTTTGTTATTTGTTGTATGTAAATTATGTACACCCATTCTATTTTTTGCGGGTGGTTCTTTTCTCTTTCATTAATTCCAAACGTTATTTTAAAAAAAAAATATATTTTTATTTAAATAAATTATGTTTGATTTGGAGTTTTATATAAGTTTATTATTTATTTTATTTGTAGAATTTTATTAGTTTTTTAATTAAGAAAGAATCGTAGTCCGGTTACCTTGGATGTATTCATTTAATACTTTCTTTGATCTTCTTGTATTTTAATGAATTTTTTCTTTAAGAAAATAATTATAAGTATTTTCGTTTATTGCTAAATAATTTTGATATTTTATTTTTTTCATTGTTAAAGAGTTTTTGTCAAATAAATTCAAATCTTCTAGTAATTTGAAAGCAAATTTAACATTTGTATTGATTAATCAAAGGATACAAATAATATTTACTTAACATATGACTAATACTACTTAAAATCGGAAACAAGTTTTTTTTTTTTGTTTTTGGTCGTTTGTAATCTAATTTTATTAGTAATTTTTATTTTAGTGTCTAGTTTTGAATACATCTTATGATTTCTTTTGGTCGATTATAAAGTGAATTTACGTAGATGTGTACATATATTTGTTTCCAATATTGCATTTAATAGATTTCTTATTTAAATTTATTTTTGTCTCCTTTTCAAAAACAAATTTATTTTGTATGTATTTTATTTGCAATCCAATTCAATAAAAGAATTTTCATTGTAAAAAAAACAATTTGGTTCGTTTGAAATAACATCGATTACAAAGATTGAAATAATTTTGATCCTGAAATTATTTCAAATATTCCAGTCATTTGGGTACCATTTATATTTATAAATGAAAAGTATAGATTTTAATTATTAAAAAATTTCATTTTTCCCCATTTAAAAAGTGTTTTTTAAGTATTTCAGACTTTGTGATTCCACTTAATTTTCTACAAATTATAATTTTCGAATAGATATAATTTTACAATTTTTTTTTTTTTTTTTAACTAATCTTTAATGACAATATTTTCTGAGACAAATAGCAAGGCTTTCCCAACTCTTCGTGAGTTATCCATGACTTTATCAAATGTCTCGTTTTTGTTATTTTTTCTTTTTATTTCTCTTTTTTTTCATTCACCAATCAATAAAAAATCTTTAACATTTCCTTTATTTTTCGAATAAATACATCTCTGTATTTAAATTTGAACATCTTTTTTTTTGGACATTTGAACTCTTGGATTAATAACAAGTAAAGTAAAACTGTGTTGAATATATATGATTCGCTATGTATTGATTGAGCATAAGAAAACTGCAATTTATTTGTAATAATTTTGATAGATGAGTGGAGCAATTTGATTGCAAATTTTGATATTATTTAATAAAACTTTATATATTTATTGTTTATTTAATATTATTTTATTTCTTCTAAATAATCATTTAAATCATTTAAAAATTTTCATTTAATTTCTTAAAGTATCCCAATCGCATTTTAGTTCTCCTTCGTACTGTAGTGGGAAAATCTTTGAGATATTGATATAAAAATTATATTTATGTTGATTTTGTTAATAAAGGTTATATATTATTTGTGTGATATTAGTAATCATTAAATTCAGTTTTTTGGAAATTTAAGATAAGTATCGAGTGTTTCCCGATATTTGTTCCTATCAAAGGAACCAAGCTTCTTCGAATTGTTGTTCACTGAAGTTATCGACGCTACAACATTTTGCCAATTGTTGTTTTTGTACAAATTTAATGATCTTTTGGTTTGTTAACATCTTTTCTTTATTAATGATGTTTTGTGTCGCAGACCACTTGCTAAAATAATAATTTTTTTTTTTTGCAATAGCGTATTGCCTATTAGAAACTGTCTGTTAGTTTCTGTCTAACCGTTTTTTCCTTCTTATTTTTTGTCTTTTTTTTTCTATGAAAATCTCATTTTATTTCGAAATAGAAATCTTTCATTTCTCGCAATGCTGATTTTTAATTATAAATTTGTTAAAAATCGAAAAATGGTGTCTACTGATTCACTGATGTAATTTATTGATTAAGAAAATAAAGAGCTATTAAAATATGCTTGTTAAAGGAATAATAATATCTAATTTTATTCGAATGAACTTTCCCCCATTTTAATTTTCATATTTTGTTTTATTTGAAATATTTCCTTGTGTTAGCAGAACACCAAGAATGTAAAGAATCAAGACCCTCTTGGAGTTCATTAAATGAAAGGCACAATTTTACATCATCAGCGTACATGAGCACTGTATTATTTATTTATTATATAATGAATTCTTGACATTTTTTTTATCCGTTTGTATTTTAGCAAAATGGGCTTTGCACAGAAATTATGTTAAGAATGATATTTATTACTGTGACTCACAATTCAAAAAAATAGGTGGTTGGCAAAGACTACTTGAATGATTTTAAAATAAGTATGTACTCTCTTAAGCTTTCTGAACAAAATTTGAAGTAATTTCTACCGATTCTGTAAGTCGATTTTGATGAAATAAACGCTATATGTTACTCACAATCTTTTAGTAATACGATTTTAAAACAAATAAGTGGTTGTGTGATAGGCAGACACAGTCTAGGATATCATTATATGTATAGATGAATAGATAATCATTGCACTACATGGAATATCGAAACAAACACACACTCTCTCTCTCTCTGTCTCGGTCTCCTCGCCCTGCTCTCTCCGTTTGGTATATTAACTGCATCGTTTGTTTTTATTGGGGGGGGGGGGAGTTGGGTGTTGGTTGGGCTTATGATTTATTCTTTTTTAGTGTTCCTGTGGCCGTCAATTTCCTAGACAGAGGGAGAGACGTGAAAAAATCTTGTACGATGGTACGGAAGCCTCCGTGTGCGAGTCCGACTCACAATTGGCTGATTTTTTGATATTTTGTTTTGTTTGTGAACTGAGTCTTAAAAATATTATAAAATATTGAACATTTGAATCTAACATGTGAATAATTATATACTTGTTGTGTATGTGCATACATACTTACACACAAACATATGTTAAACTCATGTCCTTGGGCGTTTTATTTGCTTTTATTGTTTTATGACACCAACGCGACACCAATGCCATTCAATGTTAAATACTTCATGAACTGCAAAGGGATATGGAAAAGGATGCAATGTGTGTGTGTGTGTGTAGGGGTGACTGAATGTTTGTTGAAAAGACAAACTGTGCGTAATTTTTTTTTTTTTTTGTCAAATTACAAAAGTGTAAACATTTTCAAATATTTGTTTTTGGTTTTTTTTGTTTTTGTTTTTGTTTTCTAAGATATTCCTCATAGTATAGGTAGGATGAGGTAGTATGTTTAAAAATTGAATCGAAATACAATATTATAAACAAAATACAAAAATTCTAAAAATGTAGATTTATGAGAGAGAAAAAGTAATGCAGAACATTGACTTCAGTTCCACGATATTTAATACTTTAAATCGACATGTGCAGTTTTCTTTGAATGCCACATGGAATGGACACGTTTTTAATAAAATAAAATCATAAAAATTCAAAGGATTACATGTGAAATCTTTTTAAAATCAGTCAATTACTTTGATTTTCAAAACAATTAGTTTTAATCCCCAATGCTAAATACAACTTGATCTTATGACAATCGATAACTTTTTAACACTTTCTCTTATCGATCTATCTGAAGCGATAAATATGATAATCAACCAATTATTATTTGTCAATATTATATCTTATTTTTAAAAAGGCTTTATGATTCTATTAATTTTTTTAAACTTTGATTAATTTATACTGTTTTTTTTTTTTAAATTTTCTTAAAACGTCCTTTAATATATTTAGTTACCTTTTAAATTTAAGTCATGGTTCAAATAAATCATTAAATTCTCATTTTTTCTTCTCTTAAAATAATCCTTAAATATCACACCAGGACAAATACAAATTTTAAGGATAATCTTTAATTCTAATTTTTTTTTTGAATATCTTTAGAAATGCAATGTATAAATTACTAAATTACTTATTCACCAATTTCTTACTGTATTAATTACATTGTTTTTTAATTTACATTAATTATATATTCAATTATTCACAAAACTTAAGTTTAACTCTTGTGTTTCTCCTTAAAGTTCCCAAATTCAACTGCGAGGACGACAATACTTAAATGCCAGTTGGAAGAATCTTTTCGAATCTCTTTCTAAAAGCGTACGTAATATTACCAATAAGTGTGAGAGAGATAACTATAGAGTTCTCTATTGATTGCAGTCGAACTCTGCTTGTGATAACTACCCCCTTTCTTAAAGAGGGACGTCGTCTTTAGAAGTTGGTTACGATCAAAATATAAATATTTATCTAATAGATAAAAGCACCTAATTTTTTTCTATTTACAGAAAGCCACAATGTTTATGCCCTTAAGATGTTGAGACACAGATTCTAGGACAGACATTTAATATTTATTCTAAAATAAACTTTCCAGATGACAGATAATGTAGAGTTCTACATGATCTAGTTTTCATTTAATGATCAATTTTTGCATCTAAAGTGAATTGGAGATAGATAAGAGCACAATTCTGTTGCTGTCATATCGCCATAAGGCAAATGTAACCGCCAATATTTACATATAACTTCCGTTTCAAAATGTATCTATCTATCCGCTTTTACTTCAAAGGGAAGTAAAGTTTGGTTTCTATTTTTCGGATTCCGTTTAGCTATTTGTACAATCAACATTTTGCCGCAATGATTGGCGTTATATAATATTTCTCAGGGATTTGTTGCCAATTTCTGTGTCCCCCTTTTTCTATTTTCTTTTTCGGTTATGTCATTTTGCTGTGTCCAACACGTGAATGACAACAAGAGCAACAAAAACAACAAAAACAACAATAACAACAAGAGGTGGAGGTAGTGTTTGTTTGTTGTTGTCACAGGACAAACAATTCAACATTTGGTAAAACGTTGCACATTTGCCAGCAATAATATTTTTACATGCATTTTCACCATGTGATTTTTTAGGGAAGTTTATTACGCATAACCTCAACTAAACCAAATCTAAAACTAAACCCATACACTAAACCTCACAGTCTCTCACTCATTTAGTCATTTAGTCACTCTGTCAGTCAGTCACTTAGTGAGCGGCCGCATTGATGCAGTGACATGCCAAAAAAAGGCTGATGATGCCAACCAACAAACTAACTAAACCAAACCGACCGACCGACCAAATGAAACCAAACCAAACCAAACCTAAAACCAACTTGAACTGTATTGAGAATTTGAATTTTCTTATTTTTCAGTTTATTTTCAATGTGATTTTTTTTTTTTTTTCTCTCAGTAAAGTGCAGTCGTGATCCAATTTCAAAAACCAACAACCAACATAGTAGTACTGGGTATAAACCGAGACGTTGCTGACGTTTGCTACAATGGTGTGCAATTGACTAAGAACGAAGACTGGTGGAATTGGTGCTGAATTTGGGTACAACGTTGATGTGGCATGTGGCACGTGTGTCATTGCTGCTGCACATTTGAATTGGCTTAGCTTAGCTAAAGTGAAACGATTTAGAGGGCGGTGGCGCCATATTCATGATTATCATGATGGTAGTGGATAGTGATGATGATGATGATTTTGATGTTGGTCTCTTAAGGGGAAATGTCGCGTCAATTGTTATACTCGTATTTGAATAGCACTAAACAGAAAAGAAACAGGAGTAGTAGAACTGCAATGCAGGATCGATAAAAAGAATTTTTTTTTTTTTTTTTTTTTTTGCCAAAGAAACAATCATTTGAATATGAGATATGCAAAACACGTTGCTGACAGATGAATGAATGAATGAACAAAAGAATAAAGCATAACAGAAGCATTGCGCAGAGATAGAAACAGTAGAATGGGGTAAACTATGTATTCTAAAGACAAGCCAAATAGTTGTCACCTTTTTGTGATCAGAAATTTAGTGTCTTAAAATCTAAGAAATGCTAAACTTATTTCGTACCAAATTAAATGCAATACTAAGAATATACTGAAAAATGTACTCAAATTAATAACATTCATTGAGCAATTTCAAGATAAATAATAGATAGATAAATATACATATAGTATAGTAAATACGTTCGTTACACAAAATAAAGAATGAAAACCTATGGAAAATCATAGAATAATAAATCAGATTAGAAAAGCTCTGAGAAGCACAAAGGATGATTCCATGTGTGTGTCACAAAAATAAAACTTAAATAAATCTCAAAGATATGTATTGTATATCCTGATCCCTTTGGGGTGTATAACATGTGAGCGCAAATCAAGTGCGTTTATTTGTTTAGCTGTCACTTAGGCCTTGTTTGTCCTTACTTTGGTGGATAATCATTACAAACTCAGACAACTGATACAAAACCCTCTGAGGCCTATTCACAAACGCGTTTATTCGCTCAGGTGTCCACATGCTTAATCAGCGAAATGACATCAAATCACGCATAAGTTCAACACGACACACGCACTCATTCACTCACTGACGATATGTTTGTCCTTTAACCCTTCAGCTACTCTGATGTTGTTGATGTTGCTACTACTGTTTCCGTTACTGTTGTGACTTCCGTTTCCGTTGAGCTTCATTCATTCAGTGATTTCCTTGGCGTTCGCCCATCAAACAACATTCCATCATAACAATAATACTGATGATACTCACTCGTAAAACAACAATCAAATAAAACCCTTTTCTTCTTTCTTCCCCTTTTGATTTTGGTTTTGGGCGCTAACCATCAAAGTAAAGTTTGATGGTTTTTTTTTATTTTTTTTATTTTTTGAGGTCCAAAGTCTGTTTTATTGCGGGGGTCGGTTTTATTTTGAGTTGAGAAGGCAATGAAGCGCAGCAATCAAAATCGCGTCAGTTTTTATGTCATGCGTGCATGTGTGTGAGAATATGGTATTGTACAATATCTGTGTGTCTGTGGATATGTGGCCAAAAAGGATACGCACTTAGACGCGCAGATGTCCTTTTTTTGGGTATGTGTTATGTTGTGTTGTGTTGTGTTCAAAATGAAAGGATAACATAACAACGCCGTTGACAGTTGACAATTGACCTCGTGGAGGATTCGCGCCTGAATACTCAAATCAGATGACCCCCCCTCACTTTTAATCTAATGCCAACAACATCAAATTCTCTTCTACCATATTTTGTTGTTTGTCTCTTCTAACTTTGCACAGAATGCTTCATGATGATGATAATGATGATGATGATGATGATGATAATGATGATGATAATGATAATGATAATGATGATGCTGCTGTTGATAACCTACACGCCTTCTCTCATCCTCCCTCTTCTTTTCTTTGTTGCTTTCCCCTGCAAATTTTTGATGGCGACCACCTACAACAACCATGGATGGGATCTACTTTATGTCTATTTTGTTGTTGGTCCTTATAGCTATTTCTCCCTGTTCATTGTTGTTATTCTTGTTGTTGTTGTTGCTGTTGTCGCATTACGGGGTTTTATATCAACCTTTTAAATTTCAGTTTTTGGCTATAATTTGCCAACAGACCTAAGCATAAATACGTCACTTTAGATTTAACCCCTCAGCCTCAAAATACCCAAATTCTTATTCACATACTAAATACACACATGTACACATATCCAATGGATTTGGTAGTCTGCGCTTGTGAATGTCCCCACGCCACGACTTCCATATTCTTTTCCCTAACTGACTATTTTAAACCAGTAAAGCCAAAAGGTTCAACAACAAAACAACATGTGAATTGTTCGTTGAACTCGTAAAATAGGAATTTACTTTATTAAAATTTTCTGCTCTAAAAACACATAAACACGCATACATACAATACAATACATATACAACATACTCAGATAAACAAACACATAAGGAAAATACAAAGAAAAACAACAAATTTTGAAGCAACAAAAACCAAAAAAATATTCAAAAAAGAAAATATTCGAAAAATGGCGACGTTGAGTATGAAATTTGCTAACTTTACCCCATCATACTATATGATGATGATATTGACTGAACTACAATAAAAACAGCAGCAGCAACAGCAACAGCAACAGCAACAGTGAACTCATCACCCATCAATTTTCACACTCACCCTTTACTCATTTATCCTTACTTAAGCCTACCTATAAACCAAGCAGTAGCCCATAGCATCATTCAATGGAAATTCTACGACCAGGAACGTCACTAATGTTGTGCTGTAGTCGTTGTTGTTGTTGTTGTTGTTGTTGTTGTTGTTTTTGTTGTTTTTGTTGTTGTGCTCATGAACGAGGTACAAAATTTACTCTTCCAATTTCACAAGTACGAACAAGTATGAACTGCAGAACAGAATACTAAAGGCTGAGTAGGTTGTCTGGTAGTTATGGTGTTGATGGTAAAGGCCTAGGAAGGATGATAATGATGATGATGATAATGTTTTCGACTTTCTGATATGCCTAAACTCGGTTTAGTTGCCTTAAATCAGTTGCAGCTTGAAGGCGTTACTTTAACTGTCAGTTAGTGGAGAGACAGTCAAAAAAGATAGAAACCAAGTGAAGATGAAATCTGTGCACTTGATAGTTTTATCTCTAAGGATATTTGTTGCTTAACTTGGTTCAATTCAATTGAATTTAATTCAATTAAATCTGATTGAATTGAATTGAAATCTTTAGAAAATTTGTATAAATTGTTACATAATTGTTTTCATATTAATTGATATAAATACAAGAATATTTTAAATTAGTTAGTAATAATTAATTTATTATTTATTGAAAATTGGTCTGCTAAATAACTAATTTTAAATAAAATGATGAATATTGATTTTAATTATATTCTAAATACAATTTTATTTAGAAACATACGTATTTTAGATTTTAGTTTTGCCCACGGTGTCTTAATCAAAAAAGGTATGGATAGTAAATACTTAGTATGTGACAAAGTTATTATTCCACTCACACATCTCATTTCTGGCATTTTATTCATTCGTGAGAAGTAAAATTTTGGCTGAACTATTTGTTGGACAATTTTTTTCCAAAATAGTGGAATGTGAAAATGAAGGGCTAGAATTGCATAATTCCATCCATTTACAATTTTCATGTCTTCTTGTTTTTTTTGTGTAATGCAACATTAAATACTATAAGGTTTCTCGGTTCTGAAATAACAGGATTGTTAGCGCAAGGTAGAGTCAAGACCTTCACAAACAATGGATTTGAAAATCTTTTTGGTTCCTTGGGTTACATAAGAAGAATCTGCGAAATTAAAAAAAATAAAACCAACCGTGGCGAGCACAACAAAGAAGATCGCCACTTTGAACGTATCCAGGCCGCATTGTGCCGCATTCATGACCCACTTGGGTCTAGCATATCTTTCATTGCCTCGAGAAATGGACTTCATTTCATTATCATTTTTTCAATTGTCAGAAAAGTAATAAAGAATTTTTTTTTAAATTTATATTTAAAAATAAAATTATCGAAACATATTTATTGATTGAAAATTGAAGAGCCTCCACTTTCTTCATTGCCCCGGGCCCCGACACCCTTGTAGCTGGCCCTGGGTAGTAGGACTCACTGTATATATGAACGTGTAAGAATATTTTCACTTATGAATATTATGATCAGTACATAGTACTACATAATTGATCAGCAGCGAATATAAATGCTAAACTATTTACTTATTTTACTGAACATTGACAAGTGACTTTTTACATTTTCTGAATTTTAATATGATTCACTTCCATTTTTATTACTGATTACCTTTTAGTAGGACGTAGTAGGACATTGCTCTCATAGCTACATCGTCAATCTCTAAAGAATATAGTTCTTGATAAATAACATTCTTTGATTTCATTATAGTTTTATAATTTTCTTATTCATTATTTTTACATGTTAACAATTATTTAATTAATTTTTTGATTAATTAAATCATGATTAAAACAGATTACTGTTTCAATCATTAATCATTAATTGATTAATTTGATTAAATTCAGAAACAATTTGCCCATAACAGGATAACTTTGAAGAAGCTCTCTTGGCTTCCCTCGGCAAATAAATGTGCAATTATCAATTCCTCTGGGATTTCTGATAATTTTTTCATTAAAACTGATTTAAAAAATTTTATAAATTTCTTTTGATTAGCGGCATTTAGCCATCTTAGACAGAATCTTGAATAACTCAAAAATATTTACCGCTAAAGATCAAGTGAAATACTCCTAAAATTGCAGCAATGACGTAGTCATAGTTAATAGTTAATCATTAATCACTTTAATCATTTATTTTGAATCATTTTAAATTTGATTATGATTAATCAATCAATAATCAAACTTTTTGATTATGATTTTTTTTTTTTTGATCATATTCATTAATCGTTAATCAGAGTAACTTTGGGCCAACAATGCTGAGCACCATTCCTAGAAATACTCTACAATTTATTAGTAAAATCTACTTTGTCCTTTGTATATTCAAAATTACGCCTCAACCCATAGTTATGTTTCTTCCACATCCCGTTGTCCCAGATAACCAATAGGAAGCTGACACCTAAAGTCTTAGTTAGTGGTTGTCGGTATAAATATTGGCTTACTAAGTTAAGTTTAGTCTATTTAATTTAGTTACACATGCTAAATAATTCAAATAAATAATAAAAAACTTATAAAAAAAAGTTTATTTCAAACTCTATTCAGAGGTAACAAATAGCAATTGAATTTTATTTATTCAAATGTTGTTGAGGTTAATAAAGTGTAAAATTGAAAAACATATTGCATTACATACTATTGGGAATTTAATAGTTTTTTAAAACAAATAGAAAATTTTATTATTTTTATTAGTAATATGTTTAAAAACTAAAATATTTTAACGTTATACATTTTTATTTGTTTTTCGATTGGTGC
The DNA here is from genome assembly GCA_035041805.1 of Amiota mariae. NCBI lineage: Eukaryota > Metazoa > Arthropoda > Insecta > Diptera > Drosophilidae > Amiota > Amiota mariae. The sequence continues at coordinate 5,755,478 of JAWNKV010000286.1, forward strand.
ACAATTATAAACCCACATGGTTATAACAAAACAAAATGTAGCAAAATATAAAAACAATATTTTTTTTTTTTTTTTTTTTTTTGTAGATTTTGTAAAGTGCAAATTCTCCTCTCATTTCAATAAGTTCAAATATGCGATTCGCCATAGTTTTTAATAAGTTTCCTAGGGTCTTATGTGGAAGCGACTCCCATGCTTGAATAATAGCAATTTTTAGGTCTGCTACGCTATCAAATGGGGTATTTTCTGCGTAAACGTGGCGCTCTAGAAGACCTCAAAGGTTTTCTATTGGATTCATGTCGGGAGAACACGTTGCCATGACTGCGTCTCCCGACTACTGTGAAAAGGAGAATTATCTTCTTGTCACCCGTAATATGTCTATATATTCTTTAGAGTTCATGTTCGTGTACTTGGAAATGTTACATCCAAACAACAATTATGATAGAATGCACCCCATACCATTAAAAAGCTTCCTCGAAAATTTCTCTTTGTAAAATATCGAGGTTCTTTTCTTTAATCTCTCCATTGGTGCTTGAAACTATCAGAACCATCTAAATTAAATTTTTTCTCATTCGCAAAAATTATCTGAAAAAATAGAAAATGTATATTTGGACTTCGCTTAAGAATATGTCTACCTTAATCCAATCCCTTGGCATGTTTTCCTTTGCGAACTTCATACGAACATTTTTTTGCCGTCATAACAATCTTAGTTATGCACCAAAGCTTATTTATAATACAATATGTAGTGTATATGAAGTATCTTTTGAATGTACTCGTATATTTTATTTAAATGTTGCATACATTTGGAAGTACTTTTTTCTATATTCCTTACATACTTTCTTCTGTTTTGATTCCCAAAAAATCACACAAATAGTGAAAATTAAATTTTACTTAGTTTTTATTATTTATTTCTACAATTTTTAACTTAAAAGTTTCATTTAGTTTTATGCTACACAACACCACGTCCTATTTTCCATAATCAAACAATCTGGCAAACATTCAACAGCTGCTCCTGTTACTACTAGAAACTCGTACTTATTGTAGATACAACTATACAACATTAAGAATAAATTTTTCATGCAACAATTCGCTTAATGTTTGTCAATTCAATTCATGATGCCATGGTATGTGTTACAACTTGAAACAGTTGCAACTTCTAAAATTCCTTCTTACCATCTTTTGTTTTTTGACTGCGCTTTTTTCCTTCTATTTGTTGTTGTTGTTGTTGTTACTTCTGGTACTTCAAAATTATTCTTGTTGTCGCATAAATTTTAGGAAACTAATTTTCAACTGTTAACAGGTGAAATTTTTTTGCCACATTTTCATTCCTTCGCTACGATTTTTCCTCTTTTTTCGCACTCTCTCTTTTCACTTTTAGCTTAGTCTTTAATTTACTCAGTAAATTATTCATTCATCAGCTTTAACTTCATTGAAATGAATTTATTTTTTCCTGAATCTATCTTCAAATACAATATGATTGTAAGATAATAATAAAAATGATGATGTTAAACTTAAAAGAAATTTTTATTTTTGTTATTACCTCCTTCTTTATATTTGTAATCTGGCTGTCAATGACAACTGTGCCTGATGATCGCCACTCTGATTGCTGGAATCTCCCAATAGAGACTTTAAAACAAAAATCGAAATATATCCAAATGAATTATCCAAAAATTTTCTTCATATTCTTATAATTTGGCCTTCAACGAACACTACAACAAAAAACTCAACCAAATCGGTCCAACCGTTCTCAAGATTGACAGCATTTTCATAATTATGAAATTATAATTTTTCACAATTTACAACACCCCTCCCCCTTCATGACATAAGCGCACAATGGCAAAAACACTCTTGCAGGCAACGAACATTCTTCTATTTTCAGAATATATAAATCAAAATCGACTTTTGAGACACGAGATATATGAAAAGTATTGGATACACCAATGTCGTTTGGGTGTAACGCAGCGTTACGTTTTGACATGACTATCGAACCCTTTTTAAAAAAGTTTTCACGTTGAAACTAAAAAGTCAGATATATTTTATGTAAGAGTATTGCAGGGCTTTAACTTCTTTCTTTGCTTCCTCCGCTGATAATTCACGTTGTGCTGCAATCTCTTACTCCGCCTTTACATATTACAGTCCAGGGCTATCACCCAGTGGCGGGGCATTGCAGTCAAACAAACACCATATCCAAAACACGCATCCAATGGACAAGATATAAAAAATTTAAAGGAAATAAAAGACTTGTTACCTAATTGAATTGAACTAAACTTAATTAAAGCGCCTATTTTGTAATAAATAAAAACAAAACAAGAGATTTATTCAAGAACAATCACGTGCTCATGTACGCTGATGATGTAAAATTGTGCCTTTCATTTAATGAAGGTGCCTCCCATCTCAGACTCCAAGAGGATCTTGATTCTTTACATTCTTGGTGTTCTGCTTACACAAGGAAATATTTCAAATAAAACAAAATATGAAAATTAAAATGGGGGAAAGTTCATTCGAATAAAATTAGATGTTATTATTCCTTTAACAAGCATATTTTAATTGCTCTTTATTTTCTTAATCAATAAATTACATCAGTGAATCAGTAGACACCATTTTTCGATTTTTAACAAATTTATAATTAAAAATCAGCATTGCGAGAAATGAAAGATTTCTATTTCGAAATAAAATGAGATTTTCATAGAAAAAAAAAGACAAAAAATAAGGAGGAGACAGAAACTAACAGACAGTTTCTAATAGGCAATACGCTATTGCAAAAAAAAAAAAAAAATATTATTTTAGCAAGTGGTCTGCGACACAAAACATCATTAATAAAGAAAAGATGTTAACAAACCAAAAGATCATTAAATTTGTACAAAAACAACAATTGGCAAAATGTTGTAGCGTCAATAACTTCAGTGAAGAAAATGAAAACAACAATTCGAAGAAGCTTGGTTCCTTTGATAGGAACAAATATCGGGAAACACTCGATACTTATCTTAAATTTCCAAAAAACTGAATTTAATGATTACTAATATCACAAAAATAATATATAACCTTTATTAACAAAATCAACATAAATATAATTTTTATATCAATATCTCAAAGATTTTCCCACTACAGTACGAAGGAGAACTAAAATGCGATTGGGATACTTTAAGAAATTAAATGAAAATTTTTAAATGATTTAAATGATAATTTAGAAAAAACAAAATAATATTAAATAAACAATAAATATATAAAGTTTAATTAAATAATATCAAAATTTGCAATCAAATTGCTCCACTCTTCTATCAAAATTATTACAAATAAATTGCAGTTTTCTTATGCTCAATCAATACATAGCGAATCATATATATTCAACACAGTTTTACTTTACTTGTTATTAATCCAAGAGTTCAAATGTCCAAAAAAAAGATGTTCAAATTTAAATACAGAGATGTATTTATTCGAAAAATAAGGGAAATGTTAAAGATTTTTTATTGATTGGTGAATGAAAAAAAAGAGAAATAAAAAGAAAAAATAACAAAAACGAGACATTTGATAAAGTCATGGATAACTCACGAAGAGTTGGGAAAGCCTTAATTCTTCTTTTATTGAATTGGATTGCAAATAAAATACATACAAAATAAATTTGTTTTTGAAAAGGAGACAAAAATAAATTTAAATAAGAAATCTATTAAATGCAATATTGGAAACAAATATATGTACACATCTACGTAAATTCACTTTATAATCGACCAAAAGAAATCATAAGATGTATTCAAAACTAGACACTAAAATAAAAATTACTAATAAAATTAGTTTACAAACGACCAAAAACAAAAAAAAAAAACTTGTTTCCGATTTTAAGTAGTATTAGTCATATGTTAAGTAAATATTATTTGTATCCTTTGATTAATCAATACAAATGTTAAATTTGCTTTCAAATTACTAGAAGATTTGAATTTATTTGACAAAAACTCTTTAACAATGAAAAAAATAAAATATCAAAATTATTTAGCAATAAACGAAAATACTTATAATTATTTTCTTAAAGAAAAAATTCATTAAAATACAAGAAGGTCAAAGAAAGTATTAAATGAATACATCCAAGGTAACCGGACTACGATTCTTTCTTAATTAAAAAACTAATAAAATTCTACAAATAAAATAAATAATAAACTTATATAAAACTCCAAATCAAACATAATTTATTTAAATAAAAATATATTTTTTTTTTAAAATAACGTTTGGAATTAATGAAAGAGAAAAGAACCACCCGCAAAAAATAGAATGGGTGTACATAATTTACATACAACAAATAACAAAATTTAACTATAGTACTTCATATCACATCTTGAAAAAAAACTTGAGATATACGAAAACAAAAAAAAAAACAAAAAAAAAGACAATACAAAATAAACACGTATTTACTAAAAATCCAATCGACAAATTGAAACATACAAGCAAATATTTCGTATACCACAAAATATGACAATTATAATGGCGGAAAGTTCAAACGAACAGAATTAGATATCACTATTCCCTTATCAAGTAAAAATAAAAAACAGAATGCAAACAGATAACAAAAAAATCGAAAGAAAGACAGTTTCATGATGATAAAAAGTCAAATAGGGATGACAATTCCATTAATAGTGGTGGCGATTCTGATGAATTCCATAGGTAATAGATTTAAAGCAATCAATGACGAAGAGTTTTCACTATACAAATCAGTTTTTGGGGATGATGACCAGTGACTGCGTCGAATGTTTCAGTTGCCGTTAACTACCTGATGCCTCGAGAATGTAATTGCACGCAAAGACAAACATTTAAAATACAAAATTAATATGACTGATCATCACTCTCAGAGGATATTAGCTATGGCGATTGTCGGACAATCACGACAGTATTGCGTAAACTAAAAGAACAATCACGTCGTGCAAAATTGCAACAACATACATAAAATGACATATTCCAAATTACGAATTAAAAAAAATACATATACTCTAAAAGCCAATAATGGTTGAAATAGTGTAAATAAACAAAAAAAAAGAGATTAAATTACTGGAAAAAAAAACAAAAAATAATGAAGATTAGACTTTCGTCATCAGGTACCGTATTATGAGGAAGTATAGCCATAGGTGAAATATGTAAAATTTAGGCAATAAACTAATAATAAATGATAATTATAAATAATTATATATAAAAAAGATGTTCAAATTTAAATTCAGAGATGTATTTATTCAAAAAATAAAGGAAATGTTAAAGAATTTTTATTGGTTGGTGAATGAAAAAAAGAGAAATAAAAAGAAAAAATAAAAACGAGACATTTGATAAAGTCATGGATAACTCACGAAGAGTTGGGAAAGCCTTGCTATTTGTTTCAGAAAATATTGTCATTAAAGATTAGTTAAAAAAAAAAAAATTTATAAATTAAATTTAAAAAAATAATGAAGATTAGACTTTCGTCATCAGGTACCGTATTATGAGGAAGTATAGCCATAGGTGAAATATGTATAATTTAGGCAATAACAAATAATAAATGATAATTATAAATATAAAAACAATGTAATGTGTTCCAATTTTAATCAACAAGTGGAAACATACAAGGAAATATTTTAAATAAAACAAAATATGAAAATTAAAATGGGGGAAAATGGGTTCATTCGAATAAAATTAGATATTATTATTCCTTTAACAAGTATATTTTACTTGCTCAAAACAAGACAGGCTTTTCAAAGTTTTTCCGACTACAGTACGTAGTTTAACAAGGTACAAACCGATAAGCGAAGGTGAACTAAAATGCGATTGGGATACTTTAAGAAATTAAATGAAAATTTTTAAATGATTTAAGTGATATTTTAGAAGAAACAAAATAATATTAAATAAACAATAAATATATAAAGTTTAATTAAATAATATCAAAATTTGCAATCAAATTGCTCCACTCTTCCATCAAAATTATTACAGATAAATTGCAGTTTTCTTATGCCTAATCAATACATAGCGAATCATATATATTCAACACAGTTTTACTTTACTTGTTATTAATCCAAGAGTTCAAATGTCCAAAAAAAAAGATGTTCAAATTTAAATACAGAGATGTATTTATTCGAAAAATAAAGGAAATGTTAAAGATTTTTTATTGGTTGGTTAATGAAAAAAAGAGAAATAAAAAGAAAAAATAACAAAAACGAGACATTTGATAAAGTCATGGATAACTCACGAAGAGTTGGGAAAGCCTTGCTATTTGTTTCAGAAAATATTGTCATTAAAGATTAGTTAAAAAAAAAAAAAAATTTGTAAAACTATATCTATTCGAAAATTATAATTTGAAGAAAATTAAGTGGAATCACACAAAGTCTGAAAATCTTAGAAGACACTTTTTAAATGGGGAAAAAGTGAAATTTTTAAAAAATGAAAGTCGATACTTTACAGTTATAAATATAAATCATACCCAAGTGTCTCAAATATTTGAAATGATTTTTTATAACTAACATTTTTGTATAATATAAATAAGACTCAGTGAGATGATAAGAAAAAACAAATTCATAGGTAAACTATAGCAAATATGTAATTCAAAAGGTCACAAAAAAAAAATATAAATCAAATAAATGAAAGTAGTGACTAAAAACAAAAGCCTCGGGGAAGTGTGTTTCAGAATTTAAATAACAGAGAAAAAAAAAATTTTTCAAATAAACAAAAAATTACGAAAAAATTTCAATACTTCCATAGATAAATCCACAATAAAATAAGAAGTAATATTTTGTCCAACTATCCAATAATTACTAGTAGAACAATGTGTGAGATTCTACTATGAATAGCTTTAGAAGGGGAAAATAAATAAGGTAAATTGAAAAAATAATAAATTCCAAATTTATAATTTATAATTTGGTTCCATCAAAAATGAGGAGAATTTAGATTTCCCAAAATAGGCGAAAATAAAATCAAATTTTGATTCCATTTTGTAAATTAAATTTAAGGTTTATTTATACTTAGTTTTTGGAAAACAATAAAAATTTTATCACATTTTATAAATTCTTAAATTATCGGGGGCAATAAGCACCTTTCTAAATATGTGCTTTGGTTGAGAGATTTAAAAAACTACTTGGTTACGACATTAATTTTTATATCATACCAGCTGTCCCGGCATATATTGCTACTCCCCGGCAAAATTTCATCAGAATGAGCTTTCCACGGGAATGATAGAAATAGTGATACATATTTTGTTATGATACAAAAATTGATGTTTTACAAAGACTTTTTGCTTAATTTTAAATAATTGTATATACGAATTTGCCTCAAATGTTTATATGGAAAATCTAATGCACTAATTTGAACCGATTTTATAGGTCAATTTTACTGAAATAATCGATTTGATTTTGAATCGAATGTGTCGCTTTTATGTGATGCGCGCACAAAAACTTTTAGTCTAGGATATCATTATATGTATAGATGTGGAGATAACGATGAACGATCATTGTTAACGACGATTTTACCTACTAAATTTTCACTTTCAGTTCTGTCATTCTATAACAAAATGTTTAGTAAGTACAGTATTTTAAGAGAGTAGTATTATATCAACATCAAAATCAGTACCAAAAAGGAAATGTTTTACAATAGAAGAAAAACGAATACTGGTTGCCATCTACAAAATGGCGTATTGGCTATAATACTAAGTAATTTCAGAAAATTTTATTTATTTTTTTATTTTTATTTAGAAGAACTAACTTTAGCTCTATGGTGTCTCGAGATAGCGGAAGTCTTAACCAAGCTGGACACAACATCAAATCCCGGAAAAAGAGGTACATCTCTGCAAAGTTGAATACTAGTAATGGCTAAATCAGCCAAAGGAGCGGTGCAACAAATAACAAACCAATTGGTCCGGCAAGATCAATCTGGTCATTGGCCTGTATAAACCGATAAAAGATTGCGATTCAAATTTCCGCAAACAGAATACGATAAATGTGGGGTTGCGCTATGTTTTAACAAGCGTAATAATTGCTTTAAAATTTTCACTTGAAATAAAAAAAATTTGCTTTCCCCTCTTCCGCTAATATGATGCAGATAAGCAACACACATTAATTTATTAATAAACAAAAAAAAAAAAACAAAAAACAAGAAAATATGTATTTTTTATATTTACATTTTCGTCGAATGCAAAAAACCGCATCAAAATCGAAGGGTTAAATAAGGTAATGAAAATCAAAATGGTATTAACAATGGATATAATTCAACAATTAAAAATGCAAATAATAAAGTGATATTTATGTACATATAAATTAAACAAGAACATTTTTTTAAAATCAATTAAACAATCTTTATCACATGTTTCACTTTTGAGTTCTGCCACTAAACTAATCTAAAAATTAACAACTAATCAGAAGCGCAACTTCTCACTGATGCCGGTATGCCTTGCGTCCCGCTTGGTCCAAATAATAAAAATAATTAAGTCGGGATATTAACTTTAATGTTTTGGTAAATTTATGACTTAAAAATAATTATTGGATGTTGATAATTGATATGTTGTTTGGTGTCGGATTGCTAAGGATAGTTTGTTGTATAATTTTTTTTTTTTTTTTTTTTGCTGTTTGTTTCTAGAGCTGAACAATATTTTATTATCTGTTCGATCGAAGTTGGGTTTGTGTTACCATATAGCGAGCAGGTGCTTGGTAGGTTTTTGTCTATTTAGTGGATGTGAGATGTACGTGTATCCTAGTCATAGACGGATGAATTTGATTTGTTGTAAGTGAGGTAGTCGATGATCCAGGTATTTGAGAAAGATAGGGAAGGAATTGGTACCAATTTGTTGTATGCTGGGATGTTTAATTGATTATTTGGGTGACCATATTTTGTGTGTTTATCAAAATATTACACATTCGCTTTTTATGAAAGTATCGTAAATTTCACTTCACTGATGATTTTTTTAAATAAAAATAAATAAATACAACAATATTTTTTTTTTAGCATTGCATCTTTAGTCTTTTCGAAACCTAAATTCGTGATTTTTTAACTTTATCTTATTATTTTATTTTAAATTAAGATGAATATAAATATTAATAATTCTCATTATTTTTTCGTATACGTATGAGTGAATTTATGTTCTTGAAATATACCTTGTACCTATACTAAATAATATTTGAATATGCATCATGTTGCAACATGTAGAGAGTTGAAATTTTCACGGAGTATGTAATTCAATTGTGTGTAGAGCGACAAATAATAAAAATAAAGTAAAGTTAAAAAATAGAGGGGTCCCCATACAAGAAATGTGTGGATAGTTTTTTTTTTTTGTAGTATACTTTTAGGCTGTTGAATATTTCACATTTGCGACAAAAACAAATTTGCATACGTTGTGTTAAAGCTTGTGTGATGGTACGAAACACTCCGTGTGCGAGTCCGACTCACACTTGGCTGAATTTTAATATCCTTATTTTTTTTTTTTTTTTATTCAAGATGAAACAATCATGAACTCATTTTTTTGTCCTTGTAGATGGGTGTGTTCATTCTTGTGATGCCAGTTGAAGTATGTATGTGGTGTGTGGTGGCATGTAGAGCAATTATTGCTGTTTCTGTTACCAATTTCTCTTGATCTATAATTGAGCATATTGGTTTATTAGTATGAGTATTACCTTCAACAACTTTTTATCATGTTTTCTAGTATATTTCACAATCATTGAATATAACAATTAGGTTGCCTTTTGGCCATTTGTTGCAATAGATTTCTATTGTTTGTTATACTTTTTATATTAATTAGCAATTATTTTTTTTACAGTTTGCAAAACTATTCATTGTTGCGTTGCTTTGCTTCACTTTGCTGTGATTTGCTTTGATTTGCTTTGTTTTCCTTTTGTATAACTCGTTACTATGGTGAGGAGAAGGTGATGTAAAGGAAAACATGCGAATGCTTGATGAAGCAGACCTTAAACAGCCAACATGCATAACAAATTTATTTGAAATTTGTTTCAAATATATTGGATTTATTGGTAAGTTTAATACTCATATCGACTCAACGATTCAACATGATTTTGCACAAACTTGTTAGTTGTATATCAAATTAATTTGTCATACATTTTGGCAGTTTATGGGTAGCTTTACCTCAACAACATGTAAGTGTGAAAGTGTGTATGTGCTTGTGTGTATATGTTTCAATTAAATACGCGGTCGCTAATTCTCCACACATGCCACATATGTATGTATGTATGTATGTGATGGTTACTTCAAACTCTTTCCTCCTTCTCCTCTCATGAGCTCCGTTACTATACTACTCTTCTATAAACTCTTGTTATTCTTATACGAGATACTACACTCCATGCTCCCGTGTTCCCTTGATTTGACTTTAATTCTGAAGGCAAGCAAAACTTTTTCCATGTGAAGTTGTCGTTCTTGTTGGTTTTATTTATTGTGTTGTTTGTTGCGGGAAAAACTTTCTATTGTTTTACTTATTACAAATTTTCCTATGATAAATAAAAAAAATAAAAAAAGAATATCACCACCAACGCAGGGAAAGCAAACCCCCTCTCTTCTTATCTCGTCAGTATTATTTCCAACAATTAATGATAATCTTATTTTAACTTCATCATCATTTTCATGGTTTTACTTATTTTGAAAAACTTTAGACTTTTTAAATACAATAATTTATTAATGACGCCTTTGACTTTAAGCTCTGCGAAATTTTACCCATCTATTTACCTCGTAACTCTTTCTTTATACTCATACAACACACTCACACACTTTCATTGTAGTTACCTTTTTATATCACCATCATCATCATCACCATCACCATCACCATCCCCATCCCCATCCCCATCATCATTTGTGTCTTTTAAGCTGTTTTAATTGCACTTAATTATATTTCAATTAAAATTTGTTGTACTTTCTCAGTACTTTGAGTTTTCATTGTATTTTCTTTTTTTTTTTCCCGATACCAAAGCGATTAAGAAAGTTTTTTTATTTCTTTATTCAACAAGTTTTAATCGTAAATGAAAATGATGTTTTTCGCAAGCACATGTATATGAGTATAAGGAAAAATATTTACAAAATATATTTATGATTTTCATATTTACAATATAAAAAATATAGACAAAATTCACAGTCACAAATTCAATTGAATTCAACTTTGACAGCAAACCTTGTTGCCTCTTCTAGTATTTCTTTCTTATATTCAAATGCAAGAAAGCAAAAAAGTTCATGTGAGAAGAGTGAAAATGTACAGAGAAAGGATTCTTTGGAATTAGCTGGATGGGATTGGAATGATGATTGCTTCAAAAGTGGCATGTGGCTTCTGTTTGGGGTTGGGGTTTGATAAAAATGAGTTCCAATATAAACAAACAAAACTGTAGTCCAAAGTCAAGCAGTCAAAGAAGGGAACATGAGTCTGAGAAGGGGGAAATAACTTTTGTCAAGGACAAGAAAAGATAAAATTTTTGGTTCGGGTGTGGCCCCACCACTCATATTTCATATCATGTTCAATAATAACCAATGAGGATATTGGCGTGTGGCATCGAAATTGTAAATCTGTGGCAGGACAACAACACCAACCAAACAACAACAACAACGCCAACTACAAATTCCCTTGTCAAAAGACTAAAAAAAAGGCAAAGTATTTTAGAAGCAAAAGAGATGAAATAACAACAGTTTTTTTCTAGTTATTTGCTATGAATTTCACAAATATTAAACCAAAGTGACTTGAATAAATTTCAGATTTCAAAACAGAGACGACAACTAAACCCAACCGAACCGAACTGAACTGAAGCAACTCAACCAAATGAACGCAACAAAATTAATCTATGGTTGAATGTGATGATGTAGGATGGCAGACAACCAGAAAAGGCAGAAAAGGCGGAAAAGGCGGAAAAAGGAAAAAACACAGAAAAGAACAAACTCAAAGATCTGAAAAAAGGACATACTACCTTATACATATAAAAATTACAAGGACAACAGCAACAACTTAACTAAACTAAAGTCGTCCTACTACTACATAAAATAGTATACAGTAGAAGCAGAAGTCAGCTGGGATACACATAGAATAGTATAGAATAGAATGGAATGGAATGTAATATGATGGTCCAAGTAGTCACCAGAAGTTAAACAGGACAACCACCCATACACGCACATACACACTCACACATACACACTTGTAATAAGCAATAGAAGGTGAATAAGAAAAAAAAGCAAAAAAAAAAAAAAATAGAATTAAAATGAAGTAAAGAACAAAAATGTTTGTTCGCAAAAACCCAAAAAAGGACGCACACATAACAAAAGCAGACGCATATAGAGAAAAATGGGTCAGGACACATACGAACACAGATACACATTTACACTTATCACACACCATCAGACTATCAGGGATAACATGTATGACAGCAGCCCAAGTCAAGTCAAGCCAAGCCAGGCCATGCCAGTTGAGTTGAGTTGAGTTGAGTTGAGAATTGGGTAATTCAACTAAAAATAGAACATTTTCTCATACTACGAGTATATGAGAAACCGAAAAATTCTTTTTGCGCTGATGCAGCAGTTTCCTGATAGCCACACACACACACACACACACACACACACACACACACACACACAAAACTCTAAAAAGGAATATAAACCATCTTAGTGTTGTGTGTATAGTATGTATATTGGAAGTCCACCACACACATACTGAAGTCATTGGTTACAGGACAACGCAACAGTAACTAAGAAAAATGTCAGTGCCACGTTATTGTTCCAATTCCTCCTTTTCAAAATACATGTGTATTCTTGTTGTTGTTGTTGCCCTGCTTCTACTATAATATGGTACGAGGAGTTTGGTTTTATCGCATGGCAGCCAGTCAAACTTTCAAGTGTTTCCCAACCAACTAAAATCACATGACTAAGCCCAACTTCTGTCCACAGACATAGACTAAAACTGAGTTGAACAATCGAGCAACTTCCTCTCCTCATGGAGACACAAATTTGTGACATTTTTTTTTTTTTTTTTTTTTATTTTCAACTACAATATTTTTCTATTCTGTTCTGTTCGAGCAAAAAGCAAAATTCCAGTTTCAAATATTCATTTCAAAGAATTTTTCCCCATTTCTTTTTTTTTCGATTATTTTATACAAAAAATACTAAAAACTATGAAGCTTTATACTTTCTGGACGTGTATGTTTTTCAGAATCATAAAATCAAAACAGCGAAAGTAAAAGTGTTTATACATGAATTACTTCAGAGATTCAACCTAAACACTGTTCCCTAGCAGTATGATTATGTTGTATAATGTTGCCTTGGGTTGGCACTTACTTCTTAGAATAAGATTGCTTTTCTTGTTTTGTGTTGCATATTTTTGAAAAAAAAAGTATTATAATTCATAATAGATAAAACCATAAAATGTTTGAATATCTAAAGCTAAAATGTCATAATATACAAGTAGTAGTAGTACATGTGATTTTTAAAAAGGGAGTAAATAAAAACAATAACAACAACAAGCACAACAAAGACAAGATTACTGTATTAATGTAGTAGTGGTAGTAAGTCACCTTCTCTATCTACTCGACCAAGAAGCTCTTATGGCACATGTACATATTCTCGTAGATACATAGTTATGTATATAATGCTATGCTAAGTAAAGTAGTAGAACAGGTTGTTGTTGGTTTTGGTGCATATTATGATATTAACTATGATTCTTGTTAGGGTTGCGTGTGCTCTACTTTCATTCTAAGTGTTTTGTCTATCATGCGAAAGGGAAACTCTATCAAATATAGAATCATGAATATACGATTTGTACACTAAAATAGTTAAGAATTTTCTTTAAAAAGAACAGAAATGGAAGCCAACAATAGATTAAATTAAATTAAAGAAGAGCAGGAACTGGGCACCTTGTTACTGTAGCATCCGTTGAACATAATACAATAAATTCTATATTTATGTGAACTCAATCTCTTTTGACTATCTTACATGCTAAATTGTGACAAGTTGAACATTGTGAGATATTTCTATTGTAAATAGCAAGCGCTCTTCTTCTCCTGCTATTTGTTACAATAACTTTGCCAGACTCTGGCATTTAAAAGAACCTTGTTCAGAGTTATCTATAGCGAATCTTTAAACACTATAAAAACTAATATTTTGAGAGTTTGGTAAGAATTCCACACAATTTGGTTGGATTCAGTGTAAACTAAACTGATCCATAGAAATCGTCACCTCTTTTTTATTACAATATAATCGACGATAGAAAAGAAATAAAATATAGTTTGCATATTTTATAGATATTAATATTTCTAAACTTGAAATTATACAAATATCTCTTCAATATATTGAGAGTGTTACCCTAATTTATTTTGTTTCCTTCCAAGGATGGTGTAATTTTCTTTCCAATAAATTATTTATTCCGGTCCAATAGAACCTGTTTCTCTCAAGCTCATCTGGATATTGATTCCCAAAATGCGTACTATGCCTGTCAAACCAAAGCAAATTAACTCTATTGAACTCTGTTGATTATCCCAAATTAGTAAAACTAAAACACGAAGCAAATAGCATCCTTGCTCTCAATGTAAATATAGATGTGACAATATTTATGTTCTTCTAACTCTATTTTATTGAATTCAAGTATCTTTTCTCCAAGTGCAGGGAAACATATTTTCTAAATTCTTCATTTAGTTATTCGAATGGAGTAGAAAAATGTTCTTCAAAGTCTTTTATTTCTTTTCTAATTGTTCAGCTCATTTATTATTTTAAAATAAAAATTCACGCTTCATTAAGTTTATAAACTAAAAAAGTGTCAGCAAAATTGTATTAAAAACAAAAAAATCAACTCATCGATGGCCCATTTAGTTTACTTAACATGAAATCTACACATCTAAATTGATTTTTTTTACATACACAATTCACCCACCTACCAAAGAAGCAACAAGCTTCAATAGAATAGAAAACTTCATAAAAAAAAAACCCAAAAATATACAAAAACCTTATTTAAATCAAAATTGTTAATTGGAGAACGACACGTGTTTCCATACTTCCTTCCTTCCTTCCTTTTGTGTTTGTGTTCGTGTATTTATTTTTTGTACATGAAATTTAAATAAACTTTGTCTACTTTTAGGCAGCAAAACATGTTTATAACCAAGAAAAGGAAAGAGACAAAAAAAAGTTTCTAAAACCAAAAACAAACGTTAACAAATTTCGAACTTTTTTCTTTTCCTGAAAAGAAAAACTAAAGTGAAAAAAGAAAACAGTGAAAAGAAAAGTACAATAAAATAAATAAATCTAACAAATTTATTATTGTTTTGTAAAATCGTTTTAAACAACAACAACAACAACAAAAATGAAAAAAACGAAAACAAATTCAAGATGGAAAAAATTCTTTTAAAAGTCAAAAAAAAAAAAAGGAAAAATTCTAAAAAAAAAGAAACTGTGCCTAAATAGAAGAAACCTTAAATATTTTAATGCTTTTTTCGTGTTTAGAAACAAAAAGTGAAAATGAAGAAACCTTTTTTGGTGTGAAATGCTTTAATTTATGGCGTTATTATGTGCTTTTCCAAAGTAGTCAAGCGATACACCCAACGCCCCAACACACAAACTAAACCAAACCAAAAGTGCTTCCAAGCGCTTCATTTCCATCTCCATGTGCATCTTCATCTTCATTCTGATACTTTTTCCATTCTTACTCCTTGTTAATTTTCTGTGCTCTTTGTTTAAATGTGGCTTTGATGGCAGCAAGTAAAGCTTATTTTCAGATGTGCTTCCAAACTAAAGATGCACACGCTTCACTGAATACTCTGCTTCCTTTGGTTTGTATCAGTTTGGTTTGGTTTGGTTTGCTTTGAATGGTGCTTGTTTCATAATCTTCCCAGTGTTTCATTGCTTCTGCTGCCTATGATAAAGTGTTCTCAAGTCTCAAAAGCCTAAAATTTATCACAGGTGGCACGGTACAGGCAGCAGAGTCAGAATCAAGAAAAAGCTAAAGAAGAAAATAGATAACATTTTCAAACTTCCACAGCAGGCACACTTTCGTCTATTGCTTTTTGCTATTGCACACGATGAGGCTGTTGGTGGTGATGATAAACCATGCGTATGACGAATATTATCGAAAAATGATTTAAATTCATTTGCTTGTGTTATTAACAACAAAAAATATAATAAAATTTTATGGCAAAAAAAACAGCAGCAGCGTCTTCTTTAAAGCTTAGATACATAAATAAATAAATAAATAAAATAAAGACCATTTTAAATAAAGAAAAACATGGTTAACTTGTTTACTTAAAGTTGATGAACAGAAAATAAAAATGTTCTAATTTATTATACTTTTATATTAATATACATAGAATAAATACTTAATATTTTTACTTATGAGGGAAGATGAAATCATTCAATATAATGTGGAAAAGTAAAGATATTTTTATAAGAGAAGAGTGTGAGTTTGAGTGATCAGACAATTAATTAATATATTAATATTGCTTGTCGTATACCAAGATTTGTAATGTTAAAGCTACTAAAATAAATAAAAATAAATACATATGTATTTTCTGCTATTTTACCCAAAAATATCTTTGAAAATAAATATGAAATATGCAATGAAATTCTACATACAATACTATTGAAAGTTCTACAGTTTTAATTAAATTTGGTTAAATACAATATTATAACAGAAAAATTGATACTTCTATAAAACTACAAATTCTACTTCTAGTTTACAAAATGTATTTATTTTGAGTTTTATTGGGATTTTGCATCTGAACGCTTTGAAATGAGATCAAGAAGTGAACAAATATAATTAAATGATATGATAAATTACATTAGATTAGATTAGATTAGATTAAAGTCAGGACTAGAACTAAATATACCTCGTCACTGCGGCCACCAGTGGGCTTAATATGACAACTCTTGTAAATACAGTTCCTCCGATATTCTGGTATTCATCAAGAATTCCAAAATCTTTTCCAGAGACAAACTTGCAATTTCACTTGGTTCCAAGTACTGGAAACACAGATAGCGGAGTCTGGTATAGCACATGGTCTGATGTCTCCTCCTCTTCATTTCGTAGACTTCATTGATTATTTCGACTGAGAGGTTTAACACTCTGCAATTATCAGTTAAGGAACCTTAGATTATCCGCATACCTTTCCGCTTTAATTTCAATAATTCTTCTGTTCTTTTGCGAAATCTGGATGTCTTGAAGGTTTTTGCTACCCAATATTGATGCGATTTATCAATAAAATACTTTTCGAGTTTAACCCTTGTAGAACGCCATGGCAGCCCACAGAATGGTTGTGGTCCAATGAGGACGTAGCATCCCCTTTTCTGGCGAGCTCATCTGCCTCTTCATTCCCAAGATACTCACTATGTCCAGGTATTCAAATAAGATAGAAACAGTTATGTTTGAGTGAATGAGTATGTGATACTGAATATACGTTTTCTATGGTTTTCCCAAAGGCTCCAGCTCCCACGCCAGTGTCAGTTGGGCAAAAGTAACTGATGGATAAGTAGGTTCAACTCAGATTGAGCTCTTCCCTGAGTCGGGATTGATTGAGACTTACCGAGTCTCCTTCATTTAAAAGAATAACCTTTGCAATTGCTTCCTTCTTAATAAACAAGTGGATTGGCGGTAAGTTTGGTAGCTTCTCGAGGGCAGCTGTTGGAGCAAAAGAAATAGCACTATATAGCACAGATGGACGCAGTATATGACATGATCAGTCTAGTGATAGCCGTGTGCGTCAAAAAGCTCACTTTCCATTGATAATAAAAAACAGGATCCAGGAATTTCGTGACTTAACTCTGATAAAACCTCTGATTGAAATCATTACAAGACGCTTTCAAAATAAAAACATTGTCTTGTAATACTGAAGGATGAAATTGAAATGAAATTAACATGTCTATTGAATACTTTGGACCTTTAGACTTTATATAAAAAAGACTCACTCTTTTATATACAGTAGCATAATATACTAAATTAGTTCAAAGATTATTGACATCTCAAGGTTGTAATTATGTGATTTGGGGATTATGGAGATCGAATCCATTAGATATAAACTAAATATCAGTGTGTCATTCAAATAATAGTCTATTGTTAATATTAATACCAAATTTGTAAAAATTCAAGTGAAAGTTGTCGAGTTACTACAAAAGCACAAATGACAAATTTGTAATAAAAGAAACACTTTTTCTTTTTTTTCCACTCACTTTATTGTCGCTTCGCAAAATCTTACAGCAGTTTTTTTTTTTCTTAAATGTTTCATTGATTGATTGATTGACAGTGCGGCAATTATAGTGTCAACGCACCACCAATAATAACAACAACGTCGTCGCAAGACATTTGCAAATGCAATCAATCAATCAAAGGAACAAAGACCAATTTTAAATGAAGTGAAAGACTGAACCAACGAACAATGAAGAAATATAAATTTATTTTTTCGTGAATAAATTTTATTGCATCCTAATTGCGACTCTTTTTAAGGGAGTACAAGATTTTATTTACTGTAGTATGTTGTATATAAATATTTGCATATTTTAAGCTCAATTTTTAATTTCTATGAGTATGATGATGGTAATGGTGATGATGAAATGGTAACCTAAGTCACCCTTGACGACATTTTCTATGTATAAGATAAATTCATCCCACTACATATGATATGAATATGAATGTGTTATGATAATAAAGATTGAAAGCAAATCAACAGACGTTGTAATCATCATCATCATCATCATCATCATCATCATCATAAAGCAAAACAACAGGGTTAAGTGACTCAAAACAATAAATAAAACTCAGATTACTCAGATTACACAAGCTAGAGAAACAAACAATTGAAGAACAACAATAAACATCATCATCATCTTCATAATTACATCTACCATCAGCATCAGAAGAATACATTTACGCAAATGCAACATGAGATGTTGTGATGCTGTGACCCTCGTAACAAAAAATGAATAAAAAAAGAAGGAAAATAAATAAAAATAAATTTGTTGAGCATCATAAAAGATTATTAAAATTATTATTTTCTTTTATTTTTCATATGCAAAATCATCAAGAAACAAAACAAACATTAAAACAATTTTCAATTACTATAAAGAAAGACAAGTAGCTGAGATCCCGATGATGATGATGAACATAATGAGATGAGAATGGGGTGATGAAGCCCTCAACAAACCCAAAGCCAATGAAGCATAACTTTACTTACTTTGGTTATGGAGGGTGCCAGCTACACTAAACACTAAAATATAGACAGAAAGATTTGAAACCAAAGTAAATTTTTCCCACAGAAAATGGTAAAGATAAGTAAATGAAATTATAAGGAGGGAAAACCATTTAAGTTTGCAACACAACAAATTTCATGAAGACAATTAAAAACGCAACATGTCAAACGCAAACATAGTGAAACAATAAAAAAAAATAAAGCAAAGTTGCAACAATGGAAAATGGAGAGCAAAATTAAAACAAAAGACAACGGAAAACGAAAGAGTTTCCCAAGCGCCTTTCCTCGAATAAAACTCAAAGTTAGACAGATTTTTACACATGTTGGCAAAGTTGAAGTATGTAGTATGTACGAGTACTTTTCTTTTGATGAAATACACGTAATATGCCCCAAAGCAAGCAAAGTGAGCAAAGAAGTGAGTACATTGTCGGCGTCGGGTCAACAAAAGTTAAAGGCGGCGATGCAACCAAGTGGAACGATTTCTTGCATGCGTTAAGCGTGGCAAGTGTGATGGCAAGTAGTAGTAGGAGAGTGAAGTGCATGATTCAGACTTCATGTAAGATGTGAAGAACGAATGAAGATGAGATGACAGAAATTGGTTGTCTAAGATTTAAAACAAGTGAAATTACTGAAGCGTGCTGAAGGCAATGCGACTGACTCACAGACTAACTGATAGACAGACGAACGGACGGACGGACTGAGTGAGTGAGTGACTGACTGACTGATTGCATGATGACTGAGTGATTAAAGGAAACAGAAGAAGAGGGAGGGAGTATATAGTTATATAAAGCAAAAGTAACACGATCAATGAATGAAACACATAAAACAAAAATTCACACGACTAAGAGGAACCACAAACTTCTACATCATATTACTTTTCCTTCTTCTATTTTTAGTTCTTCTGAGTCATTCTTATTTACTATTTTATTTTCTTCAAGAAAGAAACAAACAAACTTTGTGAAAACTCTCTCTCTCTCTCTCTCTTTCTCTCTATCTGTCTCTCTCTCTCTCTCTCTCTCGATCATAAACATGAGAAATAAATAAATGTTAATAGCAAATGGAGGAACACAAACTTAACATCTGCCACGAAAAGGATTCTTCAAACTAAGAACTCGAAACTCAGGTCTCAGCAATGTGTTTTCTACATAAAAAGTTGATTTAAAATGACGTCAATAAAGACAACCAACCAACCAACAAGAAGTCAATCAATTTTCTTTTTATGTATCTACAATAATGTGAAATTGAGTTTGCAATAAATTTTGGCATATAAAACACCAACGTTGTTGTTGTTGTTGTTGCTGCTGCAACCATTGACTTGGTCAATCAACAAAGTCATATACATAAGTGCTTTACAAGTGGTGCAATATTCAAGGTACAGACACTTTGTTTTGGGGAACAGTACAGCTGGCTGGATGGCTAACTTACTTACTATACTAGTGCAACTAGGTTAATTGTATTGAAGTGTGTAGCAAATAAAATTTAAATTGATTAAGTTCACTGGATAAATTTTAAAAAGATAAAAAATCTTCCAGAAAATAGAGTAGTATAAATGATATGACTTAAGAAATTGAAGAAAAATTTTTAGTATTTATTAGTGTTGTTTTACTTTATTGGATTCCATTTAAAAGTTTTTATTGCCAAGACAACCGAAGAGCTAATTTACACAAAATAAAAATATAATTAGATAGTTCAGCGGCAGTCAATGCTATTACATAATATTAATATCTTAACAAGAAATGCCTTGAAGAGTTGGTTAGTAATTAATAGCTTAGAAGCAACTGGCTAATTGCATTGGTATCAATCACTAAGGACCTAATCGATCTGTAAGGAATCAAAAAGATACACCCACCGAACCAAACATTTAAAAGCTATCAAAACTAACTTTATTTCTGGCTTCCTGTTCCAGTCCTTATGGAATCTTCCAGTGAGTTATACACTCGTAAAATGAAAGTCTAAAGCTTCATATTTACATTTATTTAGCAACAATACCACAAGCCTTCATTAAGCAAGTGATTCAAAATATCATTCAGTTGTAGTTAAGAGAAAATAAAAAATGTACTATTTTAAAAGAAAATAAATAAATAAACAACTCTTACATCTTGACACATTTTTTAGTCTACATCCTTTCAACTATTGTATAATTTTACTACAATATACAATACACTCGTCACACTAATTCATGTGTTTGGTCCTCTCATCTTTATGTGCCATTCTCTTTGTGAAAGGTAAAAAGTTGGTATTTTAATAAAGTATATTATATACATCTTCTACACACATCAGACACCTGCCAACAATTCTTATAAATAGTATTAGTAGTAGTAGTAGTATGATGATGATGCCACTGATGCCACAAAAGAGAAACCAGTTTCGCACGCGCGCCTTTCGGCAATAGATATAAAATGATACTAAAACTTGAAGTTCGCTCAGACAGCAATTATTATCATCATTTGTGGCTTTCTACTTGTAATAGCAGTATCTTTTTTGTGTTTGTACCGAGCGATTATTCCCTCATGTTGTAACAATGCAACAACAATGCATACTGTATGTTGTTGCATGATGCATGAGGTAAAAGTTTGTAGGCATTTTTTGATGATAATCGTTCGGTTAGATTGATAGAGAAAATCGTTTGGCATTTTCAATTAGTAAAATGCAAAACAAGAAACAAAAACCTTACGCAATTGTAGAACAAATGTAACCTACTTTGGATTAATGAGAATTTTAAGTGAACAATTGATTGAATGAATGATTGATTGTATGATTAATTGAATGAATGCATGCTGAAGTACATAAGTTTAATAGAAGTTTGTGTAGTTCGTCAGTTTACTCGAAATATTTGAAATTAATTTCATGTTAAGCACATTTTCAAACAAAATCCAAAAAGGATACTACAAGCATAAATATCTAGTTGTACAATTGTTAAACAAAATTGAATTTACACAATCCAAATGAAAACTTCCAATAAAATCTTTTAATTACTACAACTCAGGAACAACAAAATTAGTGTATGTACAAAATAAAACAAATAGTGTATCTAGATGTTTCTATAGAACAATTTTAATCAAATATTAATTTACAATATAAGACTCAAGTAATTTTATTGCCAAGTGACAATAAATATAATAAACAGAAATACTAAATAAATTTATAGATATATTTATTAAATGGGGACAAAGAGACTCACTCACTCTATCCAGAAATTCATTTGTGTAATATTTTTAACAATAAAGTAATAATAAAGTTATAAAAAGTACGAGTAGGCGGTTGCTCCATAAATGTGAGTGTGAATAGAAATATATCTTTTACAACTTTGAACATGAACATGATGAGACATAAATAATGAAATTTAAATTTTAAAATTCGCTGCTTTCTGCATGCTTTTGCAAAAGGTTTTGCCATTTTTTTTTTTTTTTTTTTTTGAGTACACACTATGATAGATGGATCTAGTAGATAGAAACATTGATGGGCATATAAAGAGGAAATTTCTATCTTGGTTTACTGCTTCTGAGTATAATGATAATAATTTCTGAACACAATGATGCAATTATTTCCACTTGATTAAATACTCAAGAAACTGAGAGTTACTGCTAAAAAAAAAAAAAAAAAAAAACCAAGAGAGGAAGGCTTGACTCAGAGCGTAGAGGGTGAAGACCTAAGGGGACATTGATATGCAGTAGAAAAGATATGTTAAAAGAAATTCATAAATTTAAATTAGCAAAAAGCTATGAAGATATTTTATTTATTTTCTTATGCACATGAATAGAAGTGAAGTGAAAATTAAGCAAAGGATGATGTGGATGTAGTGTGGAAAAAAGCAATAAATACTTTCTACAATGTTAAACAAAAGATAAAATATCTAAAACAAATATAACAGAAAATTTTTCAAAATTTCATTGGCAAATTTAGAATTTTATGATGGTTTGTGTTCCTGTTGTTATTGAAGTCCACTCAATCGGTGCTAATGAAATGAATTCAATTATCAGTAAACAGTAGTATAAAACAGGATATTGCTAAAGAAGTAAGTAGAAGAAGATGTTGACGATGATAATGTTGATGATGATGGTAATGATGATGATTCCAGAGAAGTTAAAGGAATGAAATGAAAAGAAACAAATCGCGCAAACTTCCTGTTAAAGATATACTAGGACTGAAACTTCCTTCCTTTAAGGCCTATACAGTAATGCAAAGCGGTGAAGTAAAGTTTGTAATTTCTTATTTGATAGACAATTCGATGAATAAATAAAAAGGAAAGCAAAGCAAATCAAATCTTTCGAACTGTCAGAAATGAAGGTGACGTTAAAAAAATGATGATGAGGATTTCTGATGCCACCAAATTATGAAGGAGATGAGACTCTAATAATAATAATGATGTTCTTGATGATGATGATGATGATGATAATAATGGCGTCACAAACTCAAACAGGAAGTGAAAACATGAAAAAGCTTTAGAAAGATGGCGACGCATAGCAATGACAGCAATAAAAAATGCTGGTTTGGA
The DNA here is from genome assembly GCA_035041805.1 of Amiota mariae. Lineage (NCBI taxonomy): Eukaryota > Metazoa > Arthropoda > Insecta > Diptera > Drosophilidae > Amiota > Amiota mariae. Next base: position 5,779,091 of record JAWNKV010000286.1, read on the forward strand.
CTGTCATGGGGGTTGTTAACAGCAATAAATATTGAATTTTTATGATTGAGTTTGAAATTGACCACAAACAAACCAATAGCAATATATGTATATTGAGTAGAAAGAGTCTCTTTCTCCATAGACACTTAGATACACATAAAATAGGACGACAAGGAACCGCAACAAGGTGTGCCAAAGCCATTAGAAGTGAAATGATGTGTAGTCAGCAAGTAGCTGCAAATTGATATTGATCAATGATATTGAGGTGGTGTAGATGGATGATGATGATGATGATGATGATGATGATAGTAGATGGTGCATGATGTAAAAGGTCAAAACGAGCGAATAAACGAGAAAACCAATTAAATTTTCAATACACACAGACATACAAACACATTTGCATAAGAAGTTTTTAAGTTAATTTGTATGCTTGATGTAAAAAATATGAAAGTGAGAATTATGGAAGAAGTGAAAAATATTGTCAATAGTCAGTAAAAAAGAATGGAAAAGTAAAAGTAAAAGTAAAAGACATTTCAAATTTTATAGAATTGAAAATGCAAATGAAATGATGAAATTAAAGTTGAAGATTTTATAATTTTGATGGAAGGATATTTATGTATAATATATACGATAAAAGAGAAAATATCTATGTATGTATACTAGTCTGATAGTCAAATTATGATGGCAAAAGGTAAAATACTAAAGATGAGATAAGATAAATAATCAAATGAAATGAAAAATAGAATAGAACAATAAATTTTAAATTTGAATTGATTCAACGAGATTATTTCAAATTAGATTTAGAGCGTGAAATTATTTTAAATTGTTTTCATTATTATATTGAAATAGTCTTGCAGTAGTGATGAGGAAGAGTATTTTATACAATTTCACTTTCATAATTTAAACAAAAACATTATCACGTATAACATTAAGTCGATTTATTTAGGGAAACCTCAGATTATGAAGAACATTTTGTTTTAAAAGTAATAAAATTAATAATTTCAAATAATCTGCATTTGATCAATATTCTACATGAGACAATGAAGATAACTTCATTTTTAATTTTCTTGACTAACATTACTGAAGATCAATATTTAATAAAAAATTGTATAGGCTTTTTACATAAACCTTTCGGCATCCTGAAAAGTTGTTTATTGTTTTGGTTATACAAAGAAATGATACTTTGTGGCTAATAATGTGAAATTAAAATGGAATTTTTGTGAAAAAATACATGATTGCAGCTCCCATTTGCATTCCTGTTACCGATTTTATTAAAATTTTAACAACAATTTTATAATTTGAAATTTAGTTAAAATTGTTTTGTGTAATGTTGGCGCAACAAAACAAAAGGAAGACAGTGGAAAATTACCTAAAAATAAAAAACAATTTACCAACACTACGCTGACTGACCATTCTAACACTACCTTGGATACTGCTTCGGAGGTAGATGTCAGCATCCACAATTTCGTCATTTTCCATGTTTTGTTGTTGAATTAGATCCATGCAGCATTTGAGGTAAATGCAGCATCAGCTCTTTGTAAATAAACTATTAATAAAACATGGATAACTTCCATTGCTGCTCTTGACTACAGCAAACATTCTTTCAGATGACAACATCGAGAATGTTCAATGCAAAAAAATCCAACTCCAAGTGATAAGGAAAAGTTATGACGACGGTTCAGAGAAAGAATATATTCAACTCCTTTCCAAATAAGATTTATTTTTTCATTAAAACTAACAATAAAAATGTGAATGTTTTAAGAAACTGTAACAAGAAAACTTGATGTTAAAATAAATTAAAAAAAGTTTGAGCAGTTGAAATCAGCAACACAAACTCCTCTTCTACTTCATCACACGAATCAACAGAACTGAAAATGAATCATCAATGGAATAAACATTTTTATAAGCAAGTAAACCCTATAAATAGAAATCATAGCGTTACGTACACCAGATTCAGACTGGGACACACCAGATGTTCGCATGAACATCTTTTTAACAAAACACCAGCATCAACACGCATTATTTGCAACGCAGCTACACTGACAATAAGCTTTTACATTCCTTCACTGCACCAACTACTTACAGAAACCAGTCAAAATAATATATAAAAAATCTTTATATAACTAATAAATAACCTTAATCTAATACAGAAAATAACAGTGTTGGGACACTAAAATTGTAAATACATTCAAAAAAAACTATGATCTACCACATTCCTCAAGGTCCTAGTTGATTCCGATTTTTTTAATGTAATTAGAATTAAGTTCTACTCAACAGTAAGAAACTTACACTTAATTCCATAGATTTATTGAATGTTTTACTTGACTTACAAATAATTCATTGGACAAAATATTGTTTCATATTTTCAATAATCTTAAATTCAATAACACAGAACAATTCGCTTTAATAAGGATAAAATATTGAATCATCCACACTCGTATTTGTTATTTCAATTTGTAATATTTTGTGATAAAAAATGATTGAAACTATAGTTCACTATTGAACTAAGAATAGGAACACAATCCTTCTTTAAGTGAAATTTTGCAGGAGATTACCTTAAATTTTTTTTGTAATTGTGGTATACAAACGGCGTTTTTAATAATATAACATTTCTGTGCCGGAATTCAGCTTGATCGCTTCGAATGTGATATCAGCACAGAACGTTGATCTGATAGACATGGCTTCATCGAATTTCATTGCCATGCTGATTATACTTCTATATACTTATGAAAATACATTTATGTGGTTCCACAGTTCATACATCATGTTAAAAAGTATTTATATATAATGTATATGCACTGACAGATTACCCTTCAGGAAAACTAGGTCCATACCTAATAGTGCGAAATAACAAAGGAACGGAATTATGAGAAGTGTCAAAGAGTTTTGCGGAGTGGCATTAAATGAGATATTAAATAAATCCAATCAAAAGCAGTTAATTAGAATGTTGCAAGAGTAAGGCTCCGACACTTTCACTATAGTACCTAATAGCCCCTGACTCATGCCTAAATCTGGCTCTCAATTTATACTTCCTTATATAAATATATTGTAAATTATTTGTTTGCCTTATCAGCAGTCACCCATTTTTTAAATTTCTTCTTCTCACATCTCACATATCTTGACTCTGCATATCTTATTCTTATTATTTTTATTTATAAATATTACACCAACTTTGTTCCTTTTTTTCCTTATTCTCACACATGTCACATGGACATCCAATTTTTAAACAACTTTCAATTTCTTTACTTAAAAATTCCATCATTGCATTGTATGAGTTCAATTTACATATCAGGTTTCACTGCTACTACTACTACTACTTATATTAAGAAAACCTACTACTATTCCTTATATTAAGAAAACTCAATCGAAAGATATAAGAATATATTTTTACAACAAAGCAAGAGAAAAAACATGTGAAAAGGTTTAGTTTGGTTCTCAATTGAAAATGAATGGAAAATTCTCGATGAAACCATAAATCTTCAAACAAGTCAAGCACTTATGCATGTATTACAACGAAGTAGTAGTAGCGGTATTTGGCATAAATACACACCTAAGTAAACACACACACACATGTGTGTGTGTGAGTGAGTGAGGAAATGTATCTCAGATAAAGTGAAGATGTATCTGAAAATGATTTGTGTTTGAATATACAAATGTATATTTTCGCTGTTAACTTTGTATTGCGTGCATCAACATCAGTTTAGCAATTACCACATGCTTCGCTGCATGCATTGACAACGCAGTAGGAGGTCACTTGACTGCAGTGAAAACTATGATGATGATGATCATCATCATGTTCATAATGAAAATACCGATGACTTTTGGATGCCACATGCTGTAGCAAATATATTTTTGTATATTTTTTATAGATATCTTTCCGTTTTTTTTTTTATATATATTCGTCATAAACAATTTGCGTTGATAGGTTGATCAAAATACTAACAGCAAAATGAAAAGGAAAAATAAAAATAAAAATAAAATCAGGAAAATACCAACGCAGTTCACTTGAAATCAAAACAAGAAAACATATAAAAAATATGAAGAAAATAATAATAAAAAATACACAACAAAGTGCGGGAGGTTAAAGTTGCCGCAAAAATGTATAAAATACTTAATATGTTTTGTGTATATTTTGTGTATTTCAAAACACAAGTTTTCCTTCTTTTATTGAGAATATTGTGTCATAGTAACTTCTTTTGTATATAGTAAGTCGAAGTTACTATTGTAAAAAAACAAGAAGCCTTGGAAGCAAAACTAATCAAAAAAATTGTTATACTGAGATACAAAAACATAACAATAATGTATTGTGGTGACCATAAAAAAAATCAGTGAATTTATGATGAACAAAACGCAATGAAATAGAATTCATACAAGGATATAGATATGGAACTGCTATGAAGAAAGACTTATGACCCATGATATATTTGTGCACGATTTGGTTAAACAAAATGACAATTTCAAGTACTTGGTTCTTCTGTGTCTCTATGTTATTGTCCCTAACTGACTAGCTTACTAAGCCATGAGGCATGCCACATGCTGCACAGATATAAAGATACTCACAAGAAAGGAATATAAAAGGACACACTCTCACACACATACAATGGTATGTGCACGCCTTTGACTTTGACAGTTGTGATCAAGTGCAGTTTGGCGTGTAGTGGTCGCAAAAGAAGAAGAAGATACACATATCTGAAGCACAGACAGATACAGAGACAAGAGAAGATACATAGATATTTCTAACTTCACTTGACCAACCAAGTTGACCAACTTCACATTGAAAACAGCTGCAAGTTAAGTCTTTTGTCTTGAATTGAATATCATGCAACCGAAGAGAAACGAGCACAAGGATACTTGAATCAAAATAAACTTACGTACGTCCGTTTGTGAGTATCTAGATTCACATAAGTGCTTTAGATATCTCTCTGGTGTTTCTGGTGGGAGAGTAGAGTATAGTATAATATAATATAGTATGTATTTTAGTTCAATTGTTTGCAAACTTTTACTTAAAGCAACTCAATACTTCAAACTGCTTCAAATAATGACCAAAATCAAAAAGATAAAATGACTATTGAGATCGTTCTTTAGTTTCTTCATTCATGCATGAGTATTCTAAAGTATCTTATCTATACTATGGTGAATATACATATGTGTGTATGTATATATGTACTTTACTTTTGTCTGTCAATAAGCAAGTGTTAAGCACACAGACACATCAAATGCAGCCATATAAGAGACAATTAAAGATTGTAATTTTTGGCTTGAATGTCTTTTCATTTTGTTTTGATTCATTTAATTATAGTCACACAAAGCTACAAAGGCGTTAAAATATTTGACAAACAAACACGCACAACAAAAACGAAACTCAAACACTTTCTCAAATCAGCAAATCTGTTGTTTTTTTTTTTTAATTAATTTTCCTAACTTAAATTGGCACATCAACAACACGAGCCAAACACGAGTCTAAATATTGCAAAAAACAATAAAAAACACAAGCTTTAGATACTTTTTTATTTATTATTGATACAGTGAGTAGGTGTGCTGCTCATTATTTCAGATGTAAATAAGGAAAAAGATACTTTACTAACAAAGCTTTGTCAACAGACTATTAAATGCAGTTTAAAATACTCATTTGTTTATAAATACACTTGCTTTAAAATGTTAATAAAATAAAAATAAAAAACAAGAGGAAAAACAACAATTTAACAACTTGTAACTGATTTTGTCTTGTGGTTTATCTGCTTCTTAAGAAACTGCACTTTGTATCTGAACTTTTGCTTGTTTCTTGCACCTACATGAATCACACAGATTGGCTTAAGTTAAATGTGTGTGGGCGGCAAATGTATCTGCAACTTTGTTTGGTCAATATGCTAGGCATGCATTAAGCAAAATAAAGTTTCATCTTTAATGATAATAAAATTAATAAAAAAATTTAAGAAGAAAACAAAATAAGCAAACATACAATTGCGTGTATAAAGTATGAGTATCTGAAATGATAAAGAAATGAATCTATTCAAATTATTATTATTCAATTTTTTGGACAATCTTAACCAGTTGAATGATGCAATAAATCAATATTAGAACATAAGAGGCGTATTTCAAACACAAAAGTATCTCATATATACAATACATCTAAAAATGTATGTAGTTGGTGTAGTGACTGCCCTCAAAATCAAGTTAAATGCTTCATTTAGCTTATGAATGAATCAAGTTTGATTGTAGTACAATAATATAAAGCAAAAATAATACAAAATTATGAAACAAATTTATGCATGTTTCGAAGTGAATAAAAAAAAAATTAAAAAAAAAAAAAAATCATCTTATGAAATTTTTACTCTTTTTTAGACGCCCACAATCAAACGCACAGACAAAACTTGAACAAACAACAAAAAAGTAAAGATTCAAAGGCGTTGAAATTGTGGGCGTTGAAAACACTTGATTACAACTATAAAATACACATATATAAACTTGTATCTACAATATGCAGCAAACACAATATAATTGGTTACGATAACCACCACAACCACCATAACCACCACTACACACAACAATATCACTTCTTAATAAACAACAAATTAACAAATAATAAACAAGATTCGATTAGCGTGTAATTCGAATTTTGTATTTCCAGTATTTGACAAAGCTTTTGAGTTTTGAGATACATTTTAAATGCTCATTCATTCAATCACTCACTCACTCACTCATTGACTTACTCAATTATTCATTCATTCATTTTGATAGTTTACTACTTCATTCATTCATTCATTCATTCATATATTTGGCTATAAGTATATTTATTTATTCATTTTACAATTCATTCATTCTTTGAGTGAAGTAGCCGTAAGCAAGAAAGAAAGTATCTAAGCCAAATGTTTCTTTTTATTTTATAATTATTGTAAAATGTTTAAAGATATCAACTACTATAAAACTGGTTTTACTAACGAAACAAACGCTTCGCTTTGCTTCAACAGTCAATTACAGCTACTCACAATAACAAAGTAAAGAAACAACTACAACAGATACAAACAACATCGAGCAACAATCATGACAATGATGATATTGTGCAAGTTGCTGTTGATCGACCGGAAGTGCACCGTTTTGATTCAATGTCCGGTTATTGTATTTCATTCGATTCATTTGCAATTGATTCTTGTTGCTTGACACTTTGATTATGCTTTGTTGCTTTGCTGCTTTGCTGCTTTGTAACTTGTTCATTCATCACAATTTACACAATTTACATAAATAATAATACTTAAACAAGAAGTTAGTTATTACACAACATTAAATAAATGTATTGTAAGTATTTATATATTTTATAAATAGTAAAACCAACCTCCATCACCTTTACCAATTAAATCGATTCATTGAATTCATCATCCATCAGACAACAAATGACTTTTGGAGAACTTTGAGTATAGAATAAATGTTAAAGAAAAAGGAAAAGGTTTGATGATGATGATGATGAATAACTATTAACTTAATGATTATACGTAAATTTAAATCTACCTACTACATAATAATTAGAAATCTTTACCACATTATGTAAATGGTTAATTGGTTATACACAGAAAGATAGGCAGATGGACAGATACATGAATGAATTTAAATAAAGTTGGTCAAGTCAAAGTCTTAAGATGATGATTAAATTTTAAGTTTAAACTTTATAATTAACAAATTTTAATTGTTCAGTACTATGTGGTCGAGAAGATATGGTGTGGTTAAATATAGTTTACGAAGACTGTGGATGTGAGTGATGAGTTTATTTGTTTCATTCCAAAAACCACAATATTTAGAATTTGGTATTTAAATGTTTAAGTGAGTTGTTAAATTGATGTCAAGTGGAACAAATGAGTTGCTTTAACTATAAATATTAAAATTAATTTAATTAAATTGTAAAACTAAAGCAAAAGAAACAATTGAAGATAAATGATTTTCTAATTAAAGAAAACTCATTAAGTGTTAAATGATGAAAGTCTTCACAATTTTTTTTTATTAATATTATAATAAATATGTGTGTAAGTGGATTATTGACCTAAAATTGTGTTTTTCAATGATTTACCATATTATAATTTATTTCTATTGAAAGTAAGTTCTTTTATTTATTTTTCCTTAGAATTTTCAAAAACTAAAACCTTCCATGTCAATTCACAATTTAGGTTTTGAGATTATCAATCTCCAATTTTGCATTGAATTAAATACTTGGTAATTTTCCTTTCAAATTGACTAACTCATTTAGTCTTATTTAGGAATATGTGTGGGAACGACTAAGTTTTTTGTTGTTATAGTAATAAACAAGATAATGTTCCATTCTTCACGCAGTGAATAGTATTATAAGATTGCCATGAAGTTTGTAATACACAGAAGCAGACATCGGAGAACCCATAAAGTATATATATTCTTGATCAGCGCAACGAGACGAGTTGATCTAGCCATGTCCGTCTGTCCGCCTGTCTTTATGTCTGTCTGCATGTATGCAAACTAGTCCCACAGTTTTTGAGCTAGCGAGCTGAAATTACTCGGAGCTTTCTTTTCTTAAACAATATATGTGATGCTGTATTCGAAAATAGTCCGGTGACCAAAACTTCAGTACCAGATTCAACAATTGTCTTTGCCATGTAGCGGACTATAAGACTTCCCATGCCTCTTCGTCCATGACTTGCTATAGTCCCAATGAACAATCTGGAATCCTAAGCAACCGGCTATATAAAACTATCAGCAGCATCAAAGATTCCTACAAAGATATCGAAAGTTATCAGAAGTTTAAAATACTCTATCGAATCCTCATTACAATGTTGCCAATTATCGTTAATGTGCTGTGCATGATTCACATACAACTTGCCAATTTTTAGACCTGCTGGCGGATCTATCTCGAACTGAGTGACTTTTGCACAATGCAAATTATACCAAGAGATGCAATGTTGTTGTAAATCCAATAACTTTCGACAGCACTGCATTATTTCAATCATGGACCACAGCGGGCTTTAGTTTCATTGAATAACTGCATAAAAAATTTCAAGATATTGAATACTATGTTCTAAAAATATTCAAGTAATCTATTCTGTTCATTATAAAATCACTTTACAATCAAAAAAAAAAAAAATACTGATAGCAAACTATGGTAAATTTATTAGTTTAAGCTACCATAACTTTTAGAATTAAGCTATCAACTCATTGTATAAAAATCAAACTGAAAAGCAGCTTTCTGTTATGTTAGTCTCTTTATTTATATCATATAAATGGAAAAAAAAATTATTCCATTGCTTCAATCTCACTAAAAACTAAAAGAAAAACGATATATTTTTCTGTATACGATTAATCCTCTTCTCTGCAAAAGCCTCTTAATATCCATTTTAGGAGAGAACCACAATAGTTTTAAGCTTTGTTAGGGGCTGCTTTAGTTTTCTCTATTGCTTGTTTGTGATTTTAAATTTTTGTCAATCAAATATTGACTCAACGGTAACTGAACAGCGAGATATTATTACAGGATGTACATATATTTATTGGACAATATTTTATTTGAAAACTTATATATACAATAGTATATACAATCTCAAACCAAAACCAAATGCTATGAAGTGGATTAACTGGACAAAACGCTTAGGAAAGCGTTTTACTCTTCCAGTCTGTTGTTTCCAACAACAATTGCACACAATTAGTTTTTCTTCATAGTGTTTGCGAAATGGTGTAAATGAATTTGAAAGAATTTGGTTTTATAATAAACACTTCATAACAGAATTTTCGGAATTAGTAGAAATAATTGAAACTCGAAAATCGATTTTAAATTATTCATTAAAAACAGTGAAATTGGAATAATAAACTGAAGTCAAACAATGATTGAACTACACACACTTTTTTAATTCACTTAACGTAACCATTTTCTAGTTGCAGTTTCTTATAATATTCAATGATTTGTATTTGAATATTTTTATTATTTATTTACTTTAAATTGGTTTATATTTACTACATGTTTATACTCGTATATATGTATAACAGCATAAAAATTAATTAAGAGATCACTCTACATTTCCTGTGCTATTTAGATATATGAGTATATAAAGGATTTAAAACTATGAGATTGAACAATAAGTTTCTAATGGAAAATAAAGCGATAAAAATGTACAAAAACCCATTATTTTTTCTTAGTCTCACTGAAAAGAGACTCTAATTTGTTTAATGTTTTATAATGATCGTCAGTTGTATTAAATTTCTAAATATGATTTGTTTATATAATTTTTGGAAGTCTTTTTAATATATTCATCCAATGAGTTGTGATCATCACCTGTCATCGTACTTGAATCCGGATTTACTTGTGACGACATATTTTAAAGGATTGTCTTTTATTGTCCACCTCACTATAATCCTAATAAGAAACATGGAAGATAAATTGGGATTTAATATTATACGAGTATATGATTCATAATCATCTTTAACATAAAAGATTCAATTTTTGTCAATATTAGTCAAGAAATTTATATGTGAATACATTTTTTTTCTTGTCCGATTTAAAAAATAAATCAAATCAATCATTTGACACGTGACTTCTAAAGTATATGCCAAAAATATTTTCTACATCGTCAGAGATTTAACCAATATATTCGACTTAAGGTTGTAAGGGCCATTTTTTTCGATTTGTTTTTTAATTTCCACTCTAAATGCTACTGCAACTTCATTTGTTTGAATCGACTTAAATAAAATTCGAGTTACAGAAGTTCTTGATATGGAAGATTTACTGTATTTTTATTTTAAAACCTGATCGCGACAATTCAAGTTGCACCATACAAAAAAAAAAAAAAAAAAAAAACACACAGAACTTAAAATTGCCATGCCACTTGTTACTTATTAAAGAGGAGAAATCAATACCAAAACATAATAATAAAGTTTTGCTTTGAAGGAACAGAAGAAGGAAAAATTGATTGAGATTTTAAAGATAAATAAGATAAAATTTTAAAAAATTATCATCATTCATCACACTTACCAAAGCAGACAAGTTGAATATGTTTAAGCCAACTTCGATGTTGTTGGCCATAGTTTTGTTGTTGTTGTTGTTGTTGCTTATGTTTCTGTTGCTGTTGCTGTTGATAATATTGCCGATAATTATTTATGTTATTATTTCTGTTGCATATGTATGCTGTTGTTGTTGTTGTTGTTGTTGATCTTGTTTCCTTTAATTCGTGCAGCCCCCTCACTTTTGTTGGTGTTCTCAGTTCTCTTTTTGTTGCTGTTGTTGTTGTTGTTGTTGTTGTTGCATAATGATAAAGTGATTTTAATGCCATTTTGGCAGTTGCTATGATGACGTCAATTCGTTGTTATCCTTGTTGCAGAGATATATGTATATTTGATTTTCTTATTACTATTATTATTATTATTATTGTTGATGTTTGTGTATTTAACTAAAAGCGACATTCGTTGTTTTTGTCTTTTTTATTATTTTTATATTTTAAAAATATTATTCTTATTGCGCATTTATTATTCTTGTTGCATGGAAACATTTAATATTTTTAAATTTTTTTTTTTTAAATATTTTCTTTGATTTTTCTTTTATTTATTTTTTTATTTTTTATTTTATGTTTTATACACGTGTGTTTCATTAAATTGTATTATCTCTCAGGCAGTGACCCGTATGACAATAATAATTTATTTTTGGCAAATCCTAGTGGGATATAATTGTTGTTGATGTTATTGTTATCTAAGGATCATTGAAATCCATTCATATGAAGGCATTTATTTCGAAAAATAAGAAAAATATTCAATTGAGCAGAAAAGTCGAAAAAAAACCTACGCTAAAAATCCGAATTAAGTCAATGTGGTAGTAGTAGTAGTAGCAGTTACCACCACCTCTTCTTTGTAATCCTAGTGTAGATTGCTGCAGGACATGTCCTATTAGAGATTCGTAAGTTTCCTTGTTGTTTCTCTTATTTCTTTTGTTTTTTGTTTTTTTTTTTTCTTTTATTATTGTTAGTATTGTTAAACTCAGAAGTCTAACGTCACTGTGGTTACAATATAGTCATAGTAGTCAAAGTTATTCTGACAACTGTTATTGTTACCGTAGTCCGTTGTCTTTGTTGCTGCTGTTGCTTTTAGCCATTTAAAAGACACAACTGATAAACATTTGTACATAAATATATGTATGTATGTATATGAGCAAAGACCATAAATCTCCTAAGGCTTTTACCATATAAGCATTTGTGAGTGTGTGTGTGAATGAGTGTGAGTGTGTGTTTGGGTGCGATGTTTATGTCTTAGGAAGTTTCAGTGTCAAGTGCGTTGGTAATGTGAGTGAGAATGAATTTCCTTTAACTTTCTTTTACTACTTTAAATTCACTTGGCAAAAAAGTCTTCAACTTTCACTTAAGAAGACTTATGATGATGAAGGTCAAAGCAGGATGTTTCTTTAACATCCATTCAACTTAAGAGGTCTGTACTATATGTTTCTTCTTGACCATTATGTGTGTAAAAAAAAATACTTCACGTGTTGTGACTAAGATTACTTTACACTCACTTGTGTTTCACTTCCAATATTTTCCTTTTAAATTTCTTCTATTATTTTTAATTTCACTTTTGGTCACAGCTTTCAAAAGGACATCACATCAAACCCGGCATATATATAGACATATGTAAGATTAAAACTACGCGAGACCGACTGTAGGGTAGACGACGACAACGACGACGGGCGTGACTTTAACCGACACTACTAATTCGAAAGTATGCGAAAAATACGCAATTTTGCACAAAAACGATTTTCACTAGAAAATTTCACGCACAAACACGCATTGCCAAGAAAGTATGGTCTTGTGTGGGGGGTGGGGAACAATAAAAGAATCAGAGGGGCAAAGAGATTGAGTGAGTGTGAAGGTAAAAGAGAGAGAGCACAAAGAAGCAAGCGACCGAGCGAGTTTAACTCGCTTTTCAAAGCTTTAATTTTAGCATTTTTATTTTGAATTTCTCGAAAAACACAAAATTCAACATTAATTTCAATTTATGATTTTTATTAAAATTTTGTACACATTTTTCTTCCTCACAGTAATTTTCCTTGATTTCTTTCAATTTATATTTTGTTGTTATTTGTTAATATTATTGTTGTGCTTCTTCTTTGTTGTTATCTTAATTTTTTGAATCTTTTGCGCGTACACATCATAACACAACATATGTAGAGTAGAATAAGATTCACAACGTCAGAAACGCATTAAATTCTCACCCGTTTTTAAAAACATCCGCACCGAAACAGAGCTAAATCCGAACTAACTAAAAACCTAAAAACGCAACGCAACGAGTGAACGCACAAGCAGCCATCAATAGCGCCATCAACAGAAACAGCAGAATCAGCAGCTGAAGCAACATGAACAGCTTCATTTGGACTCGTACTCGTACATATGTTAAGTGTAGTATGAAGAAACTTCGTACACATTGGCACTCACGCAAATGGAGAGAGCGCACACCACGAGAGAAAGAGTGCGAGAGAAAGAGAGAGAGTAAACACGAACTCCATTGTATTGAAGATGGAGCACAAACGACAAATGGCGACGATGTTTAGGATGCTGGGTGAGCGAAACTTATAAATGGAGAGAAAACCTGTCTTGTTCAATTCGGTTTTTCAATCCTGTTAAATGACTCTCACATTGTGTTTGCTTGCGTGCTCTTTCTTTATAAGACAATTGCGTGCACGTTGGCTAAGGTTCGTAAATTTCTCGCTTCGTATTTTGTTGCAGGTGCTTTTTTATTTCCAAACCAAAAACTTCATGAGAACAAGTTCTAATGATACAAAGAGACAAAGAGAAAGTGAGAGGATCTTATAAGAGTTTAACCGGCTTTAGTTCTACATACTTCTAATACTGCTACTGACTGTTCCTGTTATGCTAAACTGAAAGTATGCGTATACGAGACTAAGTAAAAAGAGTAATTGAGGCTAAAATACTCTTATACCTGTTATATTCTAACTTGTTCATTCTCTTAACTGCTGCTGCATGCTTTTGGTTATTATTGTTTTAAATGTTCCTTAGCTTAAGTTGAATGGGTGAGTGAGTGAGTAAGGTGTGCGTGCGTGCATACAACATGCAACATGTTGCACGTGTTGGTGGATTTTAATGTCATTTTAATTAAATTTAATTTGTATTTAATGAAAAGTCATTCTACAAAATGAAAGAGATTTAAATTTTATTGAGTAAATGAATTTTTATAGATTTGCTATAAGAAAATTATGTAATTTTCATTTTGTACTCACATTTATTTATTTTTTTTTTTTTTTTATTTTATTTCAATCACAATAATAAATTTTTAAATTATATTTTTAGATTATCTGACCTTCATAAGAAGCAAGTGGAGACGAAGTCTTTGAGCATTCTTAAAATGTATGAGAGATTATATATTCAAAATAGCTACTATACACAAGTAATACTTACCTAAGTAACTTATCAATCAAGTTAATACGATTTAGATGCCCACGAACCTCTGGTTGAGGAATAGGAACTATATCAATGGTATCAGTAGAAGGTTCCTAAAAAGGCGCTTTGGTGATAGAAATATCTTCAGGAATATGAAAATAAGCGGCAAGCGGCGGGGCTCAAGTGAGTCAGCAAATTCATTGGCTTTCTCGCTGGAGAGAAATATCATGGAATGGCTGACGCTTGATGTTTCGAGTAGCTATCCATAAGTTGATACAAAGTTTTTTTATTGGAGCTCAAGCTTCGTACATACATCATTACATCTATTACTACTTATACAACACTTCCCAATTGCTTTGGGTATAAGAACGGCATTCTGTGACCTGCATAAAGTAACATTTCAAAAAGGCCATTGTTTCTGACTTGAGGTTTTTCTGTGATTTTGACTATAAAGAAATTCAGTCTACTCTGAAGCATATTTATTGACTCAGTGCTATTCATTTTTGAGTTCGTAAATTGTACTTACAGCGTACCACATTTTTTAAAAGCACCTCAGACCATTACTGAGCCGACACCAATGTTTTTTTCTAAAGAAAACAAGGGGTTCCTTTTTTTTACCTCCCTAATAATATCTAAACTCATAGGATCCATTGAAATTAAATCCGTTTTTAAAAAATTCAATGCAAATTTTGTAAAATAAAATTGTCTCAGCAAGATGATGTTGCGCGAAATGGACCGTGTTCCGTACCATCGTACAAGATTTTTTGCTTAAAATATAAAATTATGTTTATATTTAATAGCCTAAAAGTATACTACAATTAACAGCTCAAAGTATACTACAAGAAACAAAAAATTGTTAAACAAAAGGTTAAATTAAAGAACTATGCTTCTAAAAATGTATATTTTTAGTATTCGACACAAGTGAACTACACACTCTGTGAAAATTTCAACTCTCTACCTATTACGGTTCATGAGATAGAGCAGGAGACGGACGGACGGACATTTTAAGCTTAGTAATAGGGTCCCGTTAGTTCCCTATGGGTACGGAACCCTAAAAAGGAATATTTTTGCAAAATGGTTAGTCAGGATTACGAAGCAAGCTATGAGTGGATCAAATAAAATATGGAATATGGAAAAATTGAGTAATTAAATTTTTAAATTATGAATACTTGTCATCTCTTCAAGTATCAAATTTCAAATAATCACTGGAAGCAATTAAGCGTTCAAGTTATCTTAGTTTGTCATGCCAATCATTTATATGAAACAGTTATCAAAGGTTTATCTTTTACCTAATCATGTGAAATATTATATGATTTTAAATTAGATTTACTTTGTGCAGACTATAATCATTACTATCATCGTAATGAAATGAAGCAAGAATTAAATCAACTTATATTATTTGATTACAGTAAAATGTGCCGCGGGCGGTCTCCCACTCACAGTTCCAGTAAAATTGTTCGACCTCGGAAAATGTCTGCCTTGGGAAGTTTTCGAAGAAACACAGTATGTATGTGTGAATGAATATGTATATATTTACATAAATGTATATGATGCAAATCATAACAGAATCAAAATTAATAAATCTCATGCAAATATTATATGTATGTATTTGTTTTTAATTTCACACTTTCATATATAATTTTTCTGAGATCAATTCAACTTACTTATGTCCTATCACCTATATCTACTTACATTTATGTCATACACTAACTACTTTCTATCCCATACCACTTCCCCCCCCCCCCCCCACCCAGAGCTTGGGGTCCATTAAAAATGGAACAATACTGGGTATCGACCACATGTCACTTCGGTACAAACTAGGTGACTAGATTTTCGCTGAATACAGTTACATACTAATACAAGGTCGTAGTATAGGTTGAATGATTGATAATAATAAATTTAGGTAAATAATATTAAAATTTATACAATCAAACAAGGAAGGGATAAATATGCTGCCTACAATTAGATTGTGCAAGAATGTGACACCAAGAGTCGTTCTACGACTGGATAAATTCGGGAGGCGGATTAATTTATTACGGCTTTGATAAGATGAAAGGTTTATAGTAGGATCCCAGTGAAAGTTACGCAAGAATTGCTTTTGAACGGACTCAATACTACTACACTATACTTTTTAAACTGTGGATGCCATACACATGATGCAAGATTTGATGTAACCAAAAACGTGAATAATAATTTAGTGGTGTAAGAATCATTAGTGGTCCGCAAGAGCTTCAGACCAGTGGTCCGCAAGAGCTATTATATGGTCCGCTAAAGATTTCAGAACTTGCGGGTGAATGGGGGTATCTTGCTCAGACTGCGTACAGAGTCAAAGAAAAATTGACAAAAATCTCATGCATAAAGCAAAATCAAAACGTTTCAGATATTTCTTCATTCATACATGAGATGCACACATACATATTTCATAACACTATGATAATGCATGAAAATGTGTTCATTACACTTATGATCACGACAGCAGAACTGACGTCTTTTTAAAAAACTGTGCACTAAAATGAATTTCGACCATTGTTTCGTGGGTTGTCGGAAAGTCAACATGCTGGAAAGATTATACGAGCTCAGTGGAAGAAGTTGAGTTGTTTTTAGGCGAAAAAAAAAAAATTAATTAATAGAGCAGTTTCCTGATATAACATCCTAGATGCATTTGGCGTATCTTGTGGATATTTTCACACACATAAATAAATTGAAGAAGCAATCCAAGAAGAACTTATTGAATTACAAAATGACAGGAACATGATTCTTTGCCCCAGTTTTGGTGTAAAAAACCACAACTTACTTATACGAATAAGAATTTTCTGCTTTACTAATGATTAAAAACAAATCTAGGAATCGATTAAAAAAAAGTAATGATATGCGGGTAGCTATGAGCAAAAATATTAACCCAAGAATTCAAAAACTTATACAGAAGATGCGCAGCTCAAATATCTCAATGATGCAAACTGAATTATCTGACAAAATTATATAAATATTATTTATTATATTACTTCTGAGTTTTACGATTACTTATGTTAATTAAAAGTTTTGATTAAAGATTATTTTAAGATTGATTTAGTTTTTAAGCTTGTGGTCTCTGTTAATAATAATGAAATCAAAGTGGTCCCTAGTCAAAAAAAGGTTGGGAATCACTGCTTTAGGCACATATAGCTTTATTGATGATACTAAAGATATGCGATATGTGGTAGCTTTTTACAATTAAATTTTTACGGTAAAAGGACATAAATTGTAAAATTATTTATCATCACCAAGCAAAAATTGTAAGTCCTTATTTTATTACTTTCAACAACACAAACTAACCATCACAACTCAGCTGACTTAGGTAATGAAGGAGAATCAACTATTTATAGGCAACTCTTGATTGTTTGAAATTGATTTTTGTCCGCCTGCAAGAGATGCCTGGTATGAAAAGTTAATAAATGTAATGTCCGTCTTCGACCAAGCGTCTACCCATCGGAATCTATTTTATTCTAAGAACCCAAACAAAAACTTGGGTCTAGAAATTTCTCCTGCTACGAACGATGTCCACCTGGAAGAGATGAGAGATAAGGTGACTAGAGATTTTACAGTGTATCAGGTTGTTCTTACATGATTGGTTTTCATTCAAGCTTACAGAAAGCCTAGCATAGTGCACCATCACTTACTTTGGTATAGTTTCCCACCATTTCATTTCATTTCATTATTTCATTTCGTTTCATTTGATTTATGTATTAACAAATAGAAGTGCTTCAACATAATATAAACTTCTTTATAAGTGTCTACCATAAAAAACAAAAAAATCCATGCAAAAATTGTTAAATTGACAAAAATCTATTCAACAAACACTCATTTACTCACACAAACAATTAAACACACACACACACACACACACATTTACACATACTCACACTATATCAACACACTTGCAAATATTTAATCAATGTAAAAAAAAACCAAACACTTGTTACTCCAATACAATTCTCAAGGGGGAACCTTTACAAAAAAATAGTAAAAAAGAGAAGAAAAACAAATGATAGGAGAAAGTGGCAATGGCAGTGATGATGTAAATAAAAAATAATAATAAAAGCAACAACAACAATTTTGACAAATAGACAAGAAATGAATAAAAAATGTGATAACATTTGCAAATGAGAAAGACGCTTTATGTCGCACTTTCTCGTGTATTTCTATCTACTATATACATGTACATCTGTATGTGTGCGTGTGTGTGTGTGTCTAGCTGACATGTGAATATATGGAAATACTTATACATACATACATATATATATATTTATATATATATGTTTGTATTTGTGTATGTGTGTAATGTAATGGAACAAATAGCGAAAATGAAGTCGTCGTCCTTGTTGTCATCGTCATTTCTGTAAGTAAATGAATGAATATAATAAAGAGGAAAAATCTTATTAACTAAAATGAGAATAACAACAACAGTAACAAAAACGGCATAAACAACAAAACAAAGAAGAAAAACAAAAACAAAAACATTAAACAAAAAAAAAAACCGAGAAGAAAAATATCGCGAAAAATCATTTGCTTTGTGAAATGGTAACTTTTTATATTAAATGAGTAAATTAAAAATAAGAGGGGAAAAAATACTGACTCACACATACACACACACACACACACACACACACACACACACACACAGCATTGACAGACATATCGAACTACTATTGGTATGTATATATTACTTTAAAGTAAATGAATGTATGAATATACAATGTATGAGGAGGGTGAACCCTTGAATCCTCTTCTGATACATTATCAAACTGAAGTAAGGAAATAACTCAAACTCGCTCAATTACATTGATGCAATAAATCAATTCGCGTCCGTATCAATTCCATGATACCACGAAATTCATTCTCCCACACCCAACTTATTCTGTCCTACCAATTTCCCACAATATAAGAAGAGGAAAACAAAAACAAAACAAAAAAAACAACAAACAAAAAAATAATTTTTATTTCCTCCTTAATTTTTTTTTTTTTTGTTCTTATTTGCTTTTATTGCGACATCATTGGAGAATGAATGACTGACTGACTGACTGAGTGACTGAATGAGTGAGTGAGTGTACCACGTGTATGGCAAATATTTTTTGTCATTTGGCCTTCAAGTAGGCAACAAAACATATATTAAAACGATGCAAACAAATAAAAAACATACGTAATAAAACAAAAAGATAGGAAAAGAAAAGTAATGTAAACAACAATTAAATTGAAATTGCAATAGGAAAACTCATAAAGATATTTCTCTAATCTCTATTAGTTATATGATGACTGCTAGCAAATCACAAATCTTGTAAGTAAAGGATTATTGTAGATTGTCTATTGTTATTTCAAAATCATTAGTGAATCTGTAAAACCTGAAACACTTCGAAACACTTACCTTAAGGACTTAAGGTGGACTAAATAAATATCTCATTACTAAGAACTTGTTTCAAGTCAGCAAAACCATTCATTCATTGGTATTTTTTCTTGACTCTATTCATTGTTTCCTCTTCTACTGAAGAAATGTAACACTTCACAGATATTTTTAAGCCTATCGGATTTCGTTATCCTTTCTTTTTTATTCTTGTTTTTTATGTTAACTCCTTTGGTATGTTCCTATTATTTAAAGTACACTGAAAAGGAATCTAAAACATTCAATTGAAAAAAAAAGCGTAAAAAATGCAATAATAAAAATAGCAACATTGAAACTGCCTTTTTTCTTCGTCATCTTCATCGTCGTCATCATTATCATCAACAGCATCCTTGAGTCAAATGTCGCATGCGATGAAGTTACCGAAAATAAGATGAAGTAAAAGAATAAAAAAATTGGGAAAGATGGTGAAGATTTCAGAGAGTTAAGTATATGAAGAGATTTGATTTTTGAAATGGTAACAGTCCTTGGCACAAGAGAAGTATTTTTCCATAGAGCAACAATATTTCCTTTCCTTTTCTATCTCCCTAACTCTTTCTTACCATTTCCCTCTGTATTATTTTCAATATTTTACAATAAGTCAAAGTTTTGATGTAAGAAAAAAACCGGTGAAACTGTAATAAAATATGAAATCACTTGTAACGCACCTCAGTCATTGTTTCGCAGTTACACTTTAGACCCCATAATACCAAACTTCAGTTTAAAGAGATTCATGCCACTAACAACAATTGACTTCTTTGCATTATCTCACTTGATTCCATTTAGATTTTGTTGTTATTTTCATTCATTTTTTTTTATTCAATTTTTTCGCGTATCGAATAAAATAGCAAAAACAAAAAAAAAAAACACAAATCAATAAAAAAGAAAAAAATGCAACAAAAACAAATGTTAAAAGAAAGAACTTCATAACAAAAGAAGGAAGAAAAGAAAAGAAAAGAAAAAAATAAGAAAAGCACAAAAATAAACTTAAACTCGTATATCAAAACAACAACTCAATTCTTCTTTTGTATGGTAGCTAAGTGCAGTCTACTCTAGAGATTTTCATTCAGTTACAGTGGTTCATATACTAGAGACTTGATATATGATTATATTTACCTATACTATAAGTATAATATACTACATATTTTCTATACAGATCAAGTTTCTATTGAATAACAAAGAGATGATAAATAAATCAGGATTTCATAAACTGTTGATTATTGATTAATCGATTTTGATGAGAATAAATTTTATATAGACTATAAAGTTAAAGTTTCTATATGTTTCATCATGTATTAAAAAGATCTTGAATATCTATCAAAGTGAATTCTTTCTTACAAAGGAAAGCATTTAGGTTTTCACCATCTCCAGGATTCAGGATCTTGAAATTATTTATTTAAACAATTTGTTTTAAATTATAAGTTTATAACGATAATAAAAATACATGAAGTGTAAAGCAGCATTTACATTAGATAAATGTTTTCCCAAAAACGGGGAAATATTTGTTTGCCAAGTGTGAATAGCGTAGAAATTAACTGGGCAAACATAATTGCCTTAGTTTGCCCGCAAATAATTATGAGCAAATATTTGTCTAGTGTGAACATAGTGTGCACGGTTGTGAGCAAATATTTGCGCAAAAATTGACAAATAAATATTTGCGCATGCAAAACATCTATATTTCCATTAGCTAGGATTATTAGGTCGCTGAGGTCGTAATTACAAGATACAAGGAGGACAATCAAAAATGACTTGTTAGACCGTTTCTAGAATATTGAAGCTACACTGTCTGCATGTACTATTTTGGTCTATTTTTATAAACTATGCCTTTAATGCAGAACCTAAGAGCATATTTGGAAGATAGGCGATATTGCGTGAAGTAGAGGACTTATTTATCACCGAGTGCTGTTAAAATTCTACAGTTTAAGGAAGGTAAGCTTCCTACAGGGATAAACTATTCCTGCTGCTAAGATTGTCTTCAAATTTTAAGTGACAATTAGGACGTTTAGGGTTAGGTTTCAGGGTCAAGCGTTTCCGACATACACAAATGTTAGCCCAATTTTTTGATACAAAAATTTGAATTGGGTTACCCAATAATTTTCTGTTATGATAGTCGCTTGCCAATGACGATGAATTTTCCTTAAGAGGGAAATTTTAGGCAATGAATCTTCAATCAATGAGAGAAAGATATGTGAATCATTCATTCATTATGGTTCAGAATATCAATCAAAATCGTGGAGAGTAAAACTGATTTTTGATGGGTATGTAACTATTGTAATACAAACTGATTGGGTGGGTTATTTTTGGATATTTTTCCAAGTTAGTAGACAAATCTTACAAAATCAGATAAGCATCCAATTTATACTTTATTATCGATGAATGCCTTTAATTTGATTATGTCATATGTTTTATTCATAGTAACTTCTTGGAATGTAATAATTCATAACTATGACAATGAAAATGAGTCGAATAGTATGAGCAAATATTTCCATCCTAAGATATTTAAAACAACTACGAAATTATTTTGCTCCACTGTGTATCACTTCACCTTCTACTTTTCCTTTGCCATTTTTTGACATAATCCGGCACCTACTACTATTGGATTGTGCCTTGCAATATCAATCGTCAATTGCGCGTTACAGACGCATACTCTCAGCTAACCTTTCTGCCATTTTTAATGCCTTCCTGCTTTCTATCAGGGTTTTTTATTGATTTTTTTTTGTGTTTTTGGATTTTGCTCTATTCTTTTGCTTGCTCACTCGCTAAGCGACCAATACTACTTAGCGTATCCTTGTTCAAGGAAGTGGCAACATCCAGCCAAGTTTCCTGGCATTCGCTTTTAGGACCCCATGTCTGATGGTGGCTTTTCTTCCTTTCTTCTACTTTACTTAAAGTTGCAGACGTTAAGTGTTTGGTGTGCGTTTATTGTGTTTCACTCACTGTGAAATTCTTTTTGAACACTCAAACCTGTTTTTGTTTTGTTTCTGAAATTCCAGAGTCATTGGAGGGAAGGAACATTAGGACCAGACACGATGGAAGTAATCAAGAAATATTACTGGGATAACAGTTTTCTTGTTTCTTTATTTGTTTGTTTTTATAAAATTATTGTATTTAAAATAGTCTATTCTTATGCTTTCACATATACTTTATGAAAGTCCAATACTTTAAAGTCTCACTCTCTCTCTAGAGTTATTGAAAATCCTGATTAACACTTTTTCTTTTCATTACAAATGACTCTTGTATTTGTATCTAACAAGTATGTGACTTAAACTATGAATAACAAATATATTGGAAAAGAATTATACATTTACAATATATTGTATTTATAAAAATATAGAAAATCATTTAAAATCTATTCTATTATTCTATTATGCATATGCAAAATTAATTCATAGTCTTAACTACTCGTTTATCAATTTATCTGTAGTTTCTTCCCCCTAAATTTTTACTAAATTTCTTTCAATAAACTTCAAACATTTTTGTTTGTTTAACGAATTTTCAATTAAGCGCATTATTTTCGCATTTTTCTTCTACTTTTGGTCCTCGCTAACCAGACATCGCCTTCTCTATCTATAGCTTTCATTTCCCTTCGTTTTTCGCTTTCAAATGAATCGTTAAAGTATCTACTTTGAACGCATCCCACTGCATTTTGCAATATTTCCTATTGTATACACATCAAAGTGTATCAAAATGAAGTTTCCCTTCCTTGAAATATCTGATTACACTTGACAATGCGTCGTAGTACAATTTGCTCAATTCTTTACAGTTTTTAGTACTTTCAACAACAAAAAATTTCCAGATTGGAAAATAAGCTATTTTAACATTAAATATTCTATTTTACTATAATCCGATTTCACAACACAGTCATTTGTTGTTGGTTTCTTTTGGATCTCTTTCTATTTCAACTTATATTCTAATTTTTCAAATACTTGTATTATTCTTAAAATATATTTTGCCATTTTCTTTGTTATAATTTTCTTTAAATTTTTTTTTTTTTTTATTTTTTTGTGGATAAATTGAAGTTTAAATTAAAGCATAAAGTATCTTATATTATTTATACGTCGGAAGAGTCTTTGATATGCGTTAGTTCTTAAATTTTGGTTTGTCTTTGCAAAAAACATTAAGAAAATATTTAAAAAATATTTCTCACTACTCATTTGCTGTGGTCAGTTTCATAATATTTCTTTCAACACATGCTAATTAGACCAATTAGTTAATGCATACCATCAACTAATTTTGGGTTTGCCTTAAGTGTGAAGAAGTTTTATCTTTTTTTCTTTCTTTAACATTTTAAATCGATTTATCTTGTCTTGCTGTGTTGTGTCTTATTTTCGTCTGTTACCAATTGGAAGAAATATAAAGTAAAATCAAAAAAAATAATTTGGGGCTTAGAGGAAGTTTAAAAAAGAAAAATAAGAAGAAAAATGATGATTATATAATAATTACATAATTATTATGTAAGTAGTATTTGTGACAGAGCTGCCAAGTCATTGAGTTTACTTGTGTTTTTTTATGTTTCTTATTGTGTTCATTTAAAGTGAAACATATCATGTCATTCAATAAGATCAGAGTCTGGCATACTTAGTAGTGTAGAGTAAGAAATATTTAATATTCTTCATAACAGTCTGAGCAGAAGTTTATAAGATACATGATATTCGCGAGTTAATTAAATCCTATTTTTTTATGAATAAAATACTGTTGAAGCAAAGTTATATCTTGAAACGTCTTATGCGAACTCAAAGTCATGGGAAACAACCACATTAGGCAAATATTTGCTCATAAAATATGTGCCATGGTTTGTGCGAAACACTTGTACTGCGTCAAATATTTGCCCACGTATTCACATTACAGCAAAATATTTGCCGCATTTTTGTTTGTGCATATTTTAGGTGCAAATAATTTTTTGGCAATTAGAGGCAAACATATTTGCCTGCCGTTTGAAATATTTCCATTTCGGTGTGATTTTCAGTCTCTGATGCGATTTTGTTTTTGTTCGTCCGTTATAGCTCCGATATTGGATGCAAAGATTGGACCAATTTGCATTCAAATCGGCTTCTAAGAATTTCTCTTCGAATTATTCGGCAATTCTTCATCATGCATTGTTGCGCAAAGATTTATTTTCATTTTCCTTATGAGAAACATCCGAAGTGAATGGCTCTGTCTGTACGCATGTTATCAACTTGTCTTACTTAACGCTACTTGTTCCACAATAAAGTTAAACAAAAGACTTCTCAAAATGTAAATTTTAAAGATATCAGAAGGCAGTGTACAGCTAACGAAAAACTTCAATGTGTCGATGATTCAAATAAATGAAAAAATTGTACAAATCCAGGAAGAGCATAGAAATGTTAGAAAGGCATTGTTACTAATTAAGTCTTTTAAAAGAGATTATCAAGTCAACCAACAAGTGAGTTTTTTTTTGACCTTCTTGTGTGATATTTTTCATGAAACTCACTTTAATTAACCACTTTAATGACAATTTTCTTCCATTTCAATTCTAATTTCATAAATTTCGAACAAGTCAAGCACAATTTCCGCTTGATCAAATGTTTATTTCCGCTTCGATAAAGTTTACCAAATTTCAAACTCTTTTAATTTGTTTGTGTGCAAATATACAAATCAAATCAAATATGGGAAAACATTTAAAATTTTAAGCTACATAATTAAACTGCAGTGAGAACAAAATTTTCCATAAATTATTATCCTCCTCTTTTTGAGCATTAAAATACTTATGTATCTACAAAGGACAATAATGATGATGATGATAATTGCAATGATGATGATGAATTTATATTGTATGGACATGCCTGGATCGACAATTATTTTGTTTGAGAGAGGGCGCAAGTCCAAAGTCAATTTGTTGGTGTTTTTTAATAAACTCACCGTTTGGCATAAAATCAACAAATAAATGGTTAAAGTAAAGTAAAGTGAAGTAAAATGAAATGAAATGAAATGAAATGAAATGAAATGAAGTGAGTCAAAGAGTGAATGAGTATTAAGAGGAGGACAGAGGATAAGTAAGTTACTATAACATAGAGAAATGAACAATAAACACAAAGAGAAAGAGGTTTGAACATGAAATTCATTCCACAAATACACAAATTCACAAAGTTAAACATACACAGATACAAATTCAATGGAAGGTGCTAGTGGTGGAGGTGGGAGTGGATGGATGTGAATAACAAGAGTAACAGATACATTTACAATAATAACAATAACAACAAAAATAATAATACGAAAGACCAAGAACAACAACAATTAAAATCGAAACAAACAAATAAATGAACAACAAACGAACAAACGAATGAAAGAAAAGAAAAGCAAAGAAACCAAACGAAACGAATGAATGAACAAATAATGAAGTGTATAAAGTTTGCAACAACAACAACAACAGCAATACACAAAAAAAAGAATAATAATAATAACAGAAACAAGAACAAGAATGGGGCATCAAGGACGAAGATGACGACCAATGAATGAATGAATGAATAAAAGAACAAAAAGAATAAACATTGTAAAAGGTTAGCAAAAGTAAGGATAAAAAGAATGTGGAAGGGATGAAAGAAGAAAGCTGATAAAAGTTAAAGGCACACACACAAAAAAAAAAAAAACTTTTGTAATTACAATAAAATTTTCACAAATAACTTTTAAATGTTCCTGCTGCGTGTGTTGGGTGTGAAGATTGTTTAAGAGTAAAGGAATGTTTATAGATACACAGATACTCAGATACTCCGAATATCAGTATCAGCGTGTGTGTTTGTGTGTGTGTATATATGTGTATATATATATATATTGAGAAGGTGAGCGAAATGTACGCGAAACACTTTAAATTTTTGTAACAAAGAATTATTTAAAATGTCATGAAAATGAAACAATTAAAATTGTTTCCTAAATAGCAAAAGGAAATTCATCTAAAGCAAATAATGTAGAAAGACAGAAGATAGAAAGTTTGCTGTGTAAATACCTACAATATACATAGAAATGTGATAGCATGAATTTGAAGTTTTTATTGATTGACTTAAAAATTTAAATGAGTTAAGTGATTGAGATTGTGATGGTGATGGTGGTGATGGTGATGATGATGATGGAGTGAATTGAATGACGAATACTTACTAAATGGGGTAGTAAATGGTGAGTGGTTTAGATTGTTGAAGTGGTAAGATAAGTTAGAGTTCATTTAATGACTTATACTGAGGACTCTGCCAGATAGCTTCAATTTTGTTATGTTTTTTTCTTTTTATCATTAATCGCAATTGTTTTAAACATTGGATTCTAGTGATCTATGCGTCTACTTCGTTGGAGTTCATACACTTTAGTCTGCGTCATGTCACATCTTGAGTGAAAGCTCTCTCAAGTATATTTGGATGTCTATGCAACCGGTAAATGTAACGGCTACAGTATAAATTTATTTCATAAAGTACAGTAGACATCTTTAGACCTTTATGTAGAGTACTGATGCAGACAAACTCCCGTAATACATTTTAGGAACACGTTTTGGAAAGCTTGCATTTTCCTTATATTATTGTAAATGCGTCAGTGATGCCAAGTGCAAGTCTAGGCACTATTTGCTTGGGCGCTGCTTCAAATTTCCATGCTTTTACCGATTCTTAAACTGTGGTCCCTTTAAAGATACGGTTCCCACTCTTTTTTTTTCGCGTACCGTTCATGTGCAATATGGATTAATCGAGTACCATCGCAAGCTGTGCTGCGTGTACGTATTTATTGAACTTTTAGTGTAATAAGAAATAAAGAACAGATTGTTATAATACTAAAACAACTTTTCTAAAAGCTTTTATTAAAAAACAAAGAGTTTATAATAATATAATAATTTACATCACCTTAAAAGTCAAATGTACAAATTTATGCCACTGATTTCACTTTGCTGCTAAAACCTCCGTCATGGCGCACGCACCGTCAGAACAGAAACCAAAGAATTTCTTCAGTCTATTCCAGTTTCCACAAAAAAGTCATTAAGTTTTTTGAAAATTTCTTCGGCCGTTGTTCGTGTTGGGAGTGCCTCACAAAATAAATAATCTTCTTCCACTTTAGTTTAAAGTATATACCGCACATAAACCATAAGTAGGGCGTAATTTGTTATAGCTGTGCTCTCATCTTGTTGTTGTTGTGTTCTTGTATGGCAAAAAAAATCACTATTTTTGACTCGTACTAATAATTGTTCTTCAACGTCCGATGCCATCATTTCAATCCTGCAATGGACAGTATCATTTAACAATGGTACTATATCTACTTTTTAGCAGACGTTTCCCCTAAAATATATGTAACTACGAGTATATCTTTTGCAGCTGGTAGCACCAGTTCTTCACCAATAGTATAAGCTTTTCCACACTTTGAAATTATTAAACTAACTAAGAAGGATGCCTCCGTCGCCTTTTGAAAACTACCAACTAAGGAAGACATAGTGTTTTTTATGTCTTTCATCCCAGTTAACTTACGAACGAAATAATCTTTACTTTTATTTTGTAATGTTGAATGTTTGGTAGTGAAATGGCGCTTCAATAATGACGGTTTCATACTTTGATTTGAGAGAATTTCTAAACAAATCATACATTGCAGCCTAGGCTCATCATTTACGTTTGTGAACGTGAATGCTAGATTAATGTACTCCGGATATATTCCTTTCTGTTGTTTGGAAGGATTTTTTTCATGTTCAGTATCAACACAATTCGGATTATATTTAGAAATTTTTTTAACCAAAATACGTGTATTGAAGCGGTTAATAATAATAGCGTTCAAACTCAATTCACTCAATTTTCGACATAAGCTACTCTGACTTGTTGACATAGAATATATAAATAATGAAATTGATGAACTCACAACTGAATTTCAGCTTGCCAACAAATGCTAGTGTTGTGCAGCATAAACATTTACAAATCAAAAGAGCGCAAGATTATTTTTGATAGAACGACACATAACTGTAAACTATTGACGCCACCTCTATTTCTTTCACCATGCACGACACTTAACAAAACAAAACACGCATGACTTGTCACGATTTTAAAACGAGCAGGGGACTCCCCGTTGAATAAACCCCAACTACAGTGTTGTCATTTACAAAGCAAACGATGATTTTATTAGAAGGCAAAAACATAATATCTATAATCTGTTCGGGTACCACATTTGGAGGCCTCACGTACTACTTGTGGTACGCGTACCACAGTTTGAGAAACACTGCTCTACTTGACAGTTGGAACTTTCTTGAACTGTACAGTTTCTTTATGGGTAAGTAAAATTATTATTAATAAAAAAATTCAAATATAAAGTTAAGCTTTCCAGAGCAAGAAAGAACGTGAAAAATTATGTGGCTCAAAACATTTTGAACAAATTTGATGTATGACTCGGTGTTCGAGTTGAATTGTATTTTCAATGTTCACAATGGATCAAAGCTATAAATCAGCGAGAACAATCCCCAAATGAAAATTCCCAAAAAATGAAAGATTTTCAATCAAACCAAATTCCGCAATCAAACCAAGCAAATATTTTGGAAAAGCATACATCAAACACACAAATATGTCCCACCAAAAATAGTTTATCAATCAAATAATAACAGTATTTCATTACTTTTGTATTGAGAAAAAAAATTTATCTTTTCATTCTTAGAATATAGTAAAAATACGTTTTTAGTCGTAGGCCCCAGCAGCTAGTCACTCGCTAAAATTAGTATTAAGTTTAGTATTTTATATTAGATTTCATTATGATAGATAAATAAATAAAGAAATAAATACGTTTTTGAATTAATACTAATACATGAGTACATTGTATGTAAAGATTTTTTTCAGGGTATCGTTGCATGTTTTGTTGTTGATTTTGCAGGATCATTTGGCATAGTGAAATCAAATATTTCTTTGAGAAAATCTTTAGCAAAATCTACACTGAAATCTTCTCCAAGAATTATAGAGATTTTGTCTAAGCTAAGATTAATAAGAACGCATCAAATTTGACTTCGTACATTTAAAAATTGGGAGTCACAATTATTTAGATTAGTTTTTTTTTTTTAGGTCATAGAGCTATGTCAGCACTATGTGCTATTATTAGTCTCGAATCAAGACTAAGTATCCTTGTAATTTTTCAATATAAACTTAGCTCACGAAATCAAAATCAATCGAACACGTATGATGTTCGATAAGCGGTCATGAATAGCGGCTGCTCATTAATTACCTTATGCCGCTACACCTGTTAACATATGGGAGGCGTTAATGGCCTACGTCAATTTGAAATGTTATGTTAACTATTTGAATTCAATGTTCCCTGTAAATTTAAAGTAAATGAATGTTTGTCAAAATTATATTTCCGCTTTACATTCGTTCGACTAACATGGATTAGGAGCCATTGATTTTCTTATTAGTGCATATCATCTGATTGAAATCTATGATCTATGGCTTTATGCGTAGAAGAACATAAATGAGCCTTTTGTATTAAAGTAGAACTGAAAATAGACTAAGAGATACACAAAATCAAAGCTTTAGTTTTTGTATGCGTCTGCATATCAATTCCAGAACTTCGGTTTTCACGTTATGACTATGTGTAATAAACTGTAACTGCAGCAATTTCAGCTCAAAATCTCATAAACTACAATATTGTTATAGTTTGCATAGAAATAGAGAGACAAACTGAAGAACGAAAATATAAAAATCGATTCTAAATGTCACTTTGTTTTACTATATAGATTTTTAGATTATACGAAATCTCCGGTGCTCGATGCTTCTTCTGCTCATTGTATAAATAGAAATTGAAAGAACTGAAATGTAAAATAAAAATAAACATTTATTCTGACCAATAAATATGTGATAATATGTGATACATATGTGATTTCAGCGTATATGTAGATGGAGGCTCACTTAATAAAAAATATTTATAAATTCTTAAACAAATTAACAAAATATATGGGAAAACAAAGAATCCAAATATGAATGACAGTCATTTTTAGTTCTGACAATCATTTCTCTTGTTTAGGGTTTCTTCTTTCTGGATCACTGAATTAATTTGATCAGAATTAGTATTGTGATCATCAGAAAGACACGCAAAGAGATTAAACGGGCTTCCACTATTTATACTAGTAAGAGTTGGTGCTTCCAGTTGTAGTAAATCGCCGAAAATAATATGCTGGGCTGCATACATTTTCCGTCTCATTGTTGTTTATGGTTACTGAAATATATGACGACGGCGCTATAAATGATTGTGGTGTACCAGAGTCAAGGGACATGTCATGGACATTTGGTGGAACCATTATTTCCAATGCACCATTATTTCCATTGCACGTTTCTTCCGTTTTTTCTGATTGGTTAGCTAATATGGAATTTACATCAAAGTATGTACTTTTAGCTTAGAATATAATCTATTCACAACGAATTAAGAACTTACCACCGTTTGATTTTGTTCCGGACGAAGATGACATCGGAAATTGTGGTTCGATTAATATTCTTTTTATTCCGAAACAGTTATCTTGTTCCACTATAACACCTAATTCGCAAAAATTTGTCAATGATTTTTGTATAACGCTATCGATATTTTTAATGGGATTTAAGTTTCTCATATCATATTTTATGCATGATATTATTTCTTCCTTTGGAATGTATACTTCATTATATTGTTGCGAAAGAGTGTTGATAGCCTTTAACAGATGTCTGTTGATTTTTTTCGGAATACTATTTGGATCCATAATAAAATAATAAAAATATGAAAACTTGTAGTTTTTAGTAGAAAATATATAAGCACAACTTTCACACTTGCGGACTCTCTTTCTTGATGTATGATTGGTAGAAGTGTGGACATTCGTTTGTAGCCTAACTGCCATCATTCTAGTGCGACTGTGGAATCACCCCATGACGATATCATCAACTAGCTTTCCCAGAACGCTTTGCTACGATCAAAGTTGCAATTATAATCTCTATGCCACGACCCCCGCTTCCACCTGTTTCCCTTCACCAAACTCTTTCGATCTTGTTTCGTTATCAGTGAACATAATATACAGAAAGAAAAGAACAAAGAAAGTTATTTATTTATTTATTTAGTAGTGAGGTTGAGGAATATAAAATTACACTTAACCTAAAAAGGATCAAAAACAGTAGCAACTAAGGCTTACCAATTTACAAAAAAAAAGTTTACATTACATTTACATTATTACTACTCTTATTAATATTATTTAAATATGGTTGTGCTGGTGTAATAGTTAGAAATTAATTAAATTAGATGGTATGGGTTACTTGACTTTAATAGAGTTATTATTCGCGATATACTCGTATTAATAGGAGATGATTCAGAAAGGAGTTGTATCGCATTGGGATGTAGATGATTTTGTCTTTGTATCTGAAATGAAGGGCATTCAAGGAGGATATGGGATGTAGTTAGGATAACATTGCATGCTTGACAAATTGGCGGGGAAGATTTGTTGAGGATGTGACTATTGGTAATGATGGTGTGCCCCAGCCGAAGTCGGAGAAATTTGATGATATCGAGTCGAGAAAGATGTCTTTCGTCATGGATAATATATTGATGGATGGATGTTTTGCTTGTGTTGAAAATTTTTTAGTGGTTTAAGGTATTGTGCCAGAATGACATTCGGTAATTTTGGTGTGCGGATATTATATATTTTTTATATCTGTTATGTTGTTGTTTGTTTCGTATATCAACGGGTATGATTGCGATTATTTAGCGCTGAGATCGGCTAGTTCATTGTCAGCTATGCCACAATGACCGGGAACCCAAATAATTTTGAATTTATTTGTGTTGGATGAAATGAAATTTCTTATGGCTGAGGATTATGGATTCTAATTGTTGCTATTGACAATGGAGTTGATCGAGGATAAGGAGTCTGTGCATATTGCAAATTTACCTTTTGTCTGCTGGACATGGTGACAAGTTGTGAGTATAGCTGATATTTCGACAGTAAAGATTGAGGAGAAATCAGCCATCAGGTGACTTATAACTTCATCGTTTGTGGTTACACTATACGATACTCCTGTACTAGACTTGAAGCCATCAGTGTTTAGGAATTTGTAAGAGGTGTGAGATTGTTGCAGTTCTATATGAGCTTTTTACAAAATTGCATTATATTGTATAAAGTTGAGGGGACTTTGTGTTGCGTTTTTGACTTACTGATTTATAAGTATAAGTTTTCTACAGGTGTTAGATGTCATTACAATTTCGCAGAGTTTGGCAGTTTGAAGGGCAATTCCTGTTTCTATTGTCATTAGTTTGGCTTCGTAAAGAAGGTTGTTGATCGGGGTAGTGCGGAAAGCACCAAAAGAAAGTCTAAGTGCAGAGTGGTCAAAGAGAGTAATACTCTTGTCCCTACTAAGTTATCAATAAATGAGTGGAATAAATGCAACCATACCAACAACACAAAATTTTAAAAAAGGAAAATATCCAAAAATATTTTAGAATTGGAAGAAAGACCTTGACTAAAATATAAACGTGGCGATTATACATATTATTATGCAAAATGTGTATTTGCCCGCAAAGTATACTTATAATGATATGAGTGGCTGTCTGTGGATAATAGAAATTCAACTTGGTTTTTAATTTAGTCTGATCAATGTTCTAAATTGATAAGTAGAGTGGTGTAATGATAACTGTACTTAATTAATTATTTTTTTATCTTTTAGGCATCATAAATATATTTCTTTACGAAAATAAAACCATTTAATTAAAAAATGGTTTTTACTTATGTTTTTTTTTTTTTAATTTTTAGTTTTTAGGGTTTCGTACCCATAGGGTGCTAACGGGACCCTATTCCTAAGCTCACTATGTCCGGCCGTCCGTCCGTCTCCTGCTCTATCTCATGACCCGTTATAGGTAGAGAGTTGAAATTTTCATAGAGTGTGTAATTCACTTGTGTATAGAACGACAAATACTTTTTTTTTTTTGTTGTATACTTTAAGCTGTTAATTGTAGTATACTTTTAGGCTATTAAATATAAACATAATTTTATATTTTAAGCAAAAAATCTTGTACGATGGTACGGAACCCTCCATGTGCGAGTCCGACTCACACTTGGCTGATTTGTTTTTTACCATTTTTATCATTTTGTTCCCATGGGTAATGAACATTATAATGATTCATCAAAATTTTTCTACAACAACAACAGGGAACATGACGAAATTGTGGAGTTGTTGTTGCAGACATGTCAGCTTATTATTAAGTAAACATGAATACAACAAGCAATTGATCGGAATTTGTGCTATTCTTACATGTCCTTGGAATTGAAAGATAACTTCGAGTCTAAACGTGTCAACTAAGAGGATAGAACTTGTTAGGTAGCAATCCTTGCGCTTCATAGTAAACTATATATAGCTTTCGTTTTACTTGCATTCAAGTTGATTTTCCAATTTGTGTTTGTGAAAAATTATTAAGAGATTCCTCTTAATAGAAGCAAAATTATCAACTGATCTGTAGGTGGCAGTCATCATCATCATCAGCAATGATTGAAATTACACAAGGCTCAGATATTGGTATATCGTGAGTATATAAAAATGGGTCTTAGCACAGAACCGTGGAGTAATCCAGCACTAGTTTGTTTTCTGGCTACTCCATTTTATCCATCCATTTATATTTCTATTTTTCTTTAAATTCTGTTCAATTTTTTTTTTTTATTTTTTATTATTTTCTATATTTTATTTTTTTCATTTTTGTCCTCCTTTTAACTTTCTTTAAAATCTGTACTCTCTAACTAAGTATAATTTTATTATCTATATAATATATCTATTTCTGTTTTTGAATCTCATTCTTTTTTTTTAGAATTTATTCTTTCAATTCCGTTTTAAGTTCATTCTTTTCATTTTTTGAACCTTGAATTCCAAAAAAAAAAAACTCTTCTTGTTTCTTCCTTCCTTCCTTTAAGTTCCTTCATTTTTTTTTTTGCTTTTGGATTTTCTGATATTTCTTTTGTCTGTTCTTCTGGGACACCTGTCTTTCTGTCTGTCTGTCTGTCTGTCTGTCTCTATTTATTATTATGAAATAAAATAACAAACAACATGTCTCATGATGCTATTCAAATAAATTTTAACTTCAAATTTCTTTGTCCATCTTAAGCTTTACTACTACGAGTGTATATCTACATATATAATAGGGGATATCCTTACTCACATATGTTGATTTAGGATAATACCAACAACATCTAAATTGGCCATGCAAATCCCCAACTTTGATTGCCTACTGCCTTCCTCCCCAAGGTAAGCTGCATCTCAATTTCAATTTTGGAAACGCGTTTATCTTTAATCTTCCTCAAACCTAGTCATCGTTATCTTCATCATTGTCGTAGTCGTTTTCGTTGTTGTTGTTGGCTGGCCAAGCCACTTGTTCGGAAAATTAATAAAAAACATTTTCTCAGTTACCTTTTTCATTTTTCCTTGTTTTTCTATATTTTAAAAGCTACCAACAACAACAGAATATTTTCTCTATTTTTTATTCAATCTATTTTATTTTATTTTTTTTTTTGTTTTGTTGTTGTTTTGTTGTTGTTCATTTTTTCTTAGGATGAAAAATGAATTATGCGCGCTGTCAACAAGCGAAATTAATTTGCAAACAATACACGAAGCTACTCATGAGCACACATACACACCCTCAAATATACGAGTATACGCACACACCAAGTCACACACATTACCCTTATTCACACATATACATTCTTGTAGATACAATACACAGATATTTGCATTCAAGCAATCCTCATTGTTTATAAGCTTTTGTGTCCACTGGTGTCTTTGGCTTTTTAGGACCAGATCAACTCAGCTCAGCTCAGCACAGTTGACGCGTTGCTTCCATAACGTGGGTCAATGCGCTTGAGGGCGTCTCTACTTAGCTTACGTTTGTATAACTTCATATCATGCTTCCTGTTCTTCCAGTCTTTTTGTCTTCCTGTATTTCTGTTTGTAAGTTTGTTTTTTTTATTTGTGGGCATAGGCATGGATGGCATCATTGCCATCATTTTCATAATTTTTAATTACACACACTATTTTCTAATTTAATTGTCACACGTTTCTTTTTTACTTCTTAATTTCAAGTGGTTTTTTTTTTTTTTTTTTTTGCTTTGAAAAATATGCACTCAACCCAATTGACCTCAATGAGGAAACCTGACCTGTCGGGGACAAACATGTACCATACAATATAAGGACTTGGCTTACTATGTAGTTAGTGTGTTTTCCAATTTCTGTAAACGTTTTTTTTTTTTGATAATACTAAGTAGTAGACACAAGGAGATTAGCTTAATAATTCAATGAAATCATGTACGTCTGCTTTACTAATATTTATATGCAAAATTGTTTGAAAATATAATAAGTAGAAACTTTGCAGAAATAAATATGATGGTCTCTCAATTCATTGAGATATGGATAATCTCTATTTATAGACAAGACGCAGTAAATCAAAATAGTTTAGTGACATCAAGTAGACACTTTATAAAAATCCATCCAATTATGTGGATGCATATACGCGGGTGGTCTTTATATAAATAAGAGGTAGCACATCAAAGTATGTACGTGGTACCAAATCTGAGTACTTCGGTTTCTGAAATATTGATATTACTTATATACAAAATTATTAGAAATCCTAATTTAAAATTTAATTTCTTGCATTTGTAAAAAATAAATAAACTTGTCTCTAGAACACAATCAGATCATTATAGATATTTTCTCTATGTAACTTTGTGCATTAAATTTGGCTTATCAAATAATAAATTAGGAAGCCTTGGTTTTCAAAATGAAATAGTTACGTTTGCAAACGTGTAAGTGCTTTATAATTGGCAACAATCTCGAAAACATTAACAGCGTATTAACTTAAGCTGGAAATACACAAAACATGACGTTTTCTGGCAAATCGACTTTTGGTGCATTCATGTAGCGAAACACAAATGTTGAAATGTATGAAATCGTTTGGAGCGTCAAAAGTTGATCAACTTCGACTTCAACAGAAAACAGTATTGATAAATGGGAAAAGAACTGATTTTTGAACCAAAAACAGCTGTTTGTGTATCAAAAGAACTGTTTGATCGCATGGTGAATGACAAAAAACTAATTTATTTTATTTGTTATATTTGATGGCAGACTTTCTTATCTAATTAAAAAAGTTATTCCAATCTAATTTATTACATGATAATAAAAATATATTTTTCCTTTTTTTAATAATTCAAATTTTAATACGCTTTTCTTTAATAATTACTTTTTTAAATTTTCAAATTCACTGGTGTTTTTTATTTTTACTGAAGTCAATAACGCTGAAGTCGTTTGTATACTTCGACGTTGTTTCTGTACTTTAAAATTGCAATGGTGCGTTTGTCGATATTGCAGCTTATTGTTGAAGTCGTTTGTGTACTTCCAGCTTAACCGAAGGGTAAACTGTTAAACAGAAACATCGTTTATTGCATTGAATGCTTTTCAGTATGTTGAATTGTACTGATTCGTATGAAGTGAACTACATACATAGCTACTCAGCTTTAAAAGAAAAGAACTGTTTTGTAAACCAAAAAAAAACTAGTGAATGGCAAAGAGCTTTTTTGGTAAATAGCAAACAGTATTTCGATGACTCAGTGAATGGTAAAAAACTGTTTTCTTTTTTGTAGTTCGACGCTTCAAAATCCTCTAACACAAGAAACTAGTTCAAAGTTGACGACGTTTATGTAGTTTGGCCTTTAGGCAATTTGCAGTGCGCTGATGTGGCATTTCAGTGAAATACAGATGAAATGGCACATTCATATTACACCATTATTTGCATAATAAAATGTGGCATCCCGTCTGCATTTCACTAAAGTGCCACATCGTGTGAAAGTCACTCTGCGTCGGTGTTGCCATTCAATTGGTTATGTTCTCCACTTAAGTCCTTATTTTTATCATTTAGTAAAACATTAACCAGATGATTTTGGCACAAAACAATTTAATTTAAATTTTAAATTGTAAAAGTTTTGCTAAAATTTTAATAACATAAGTAGCAGAAATGAAAAAGGGAGCTGCAAGAACTGTTTACATAGTAAACTGCGAATTGTTCTTAATCATCTAAATCCATATTCATTGACATTCGTGATGCAACACCACTGCAAATTGCCTATTTGACCGTTGCTCAATACAAGAAAAAAAAAACGTGTTGGTGTAAAGAAAATCGTCAATAACGGTGCGTAAACCATGTAAAGTGAGGATGGCCAAGATTTTGAATTTTTTGTGATTGCCCAATCATATGGTAAAAGTAAAATGCTTTATCAATTTAATTGAAATAACAATTTTAATCCGCTTTTTCAATTGCTTGTTTGAATTCAACTGTAAGTTGTATATACAACAACTTTCTGATTGTCGCAATTTGTGTAGTCCTTTAGAAAATTGAGCGTTTAATTTAATAAAATGTGACTACTTCTAGTTTAAAAACTTTGTCATTTGATCTTAAAGCTGCTTGAGCTCATGTGATATTATTCTCAAGATTCTTGTTGTGGTTAAATATTTCCGCGAACTTGCCTCAGATATATTGCATTGTACTACATATTAACGTTGCGAACGCAGTCCCTTGTTGCTTTTGTGGTATTTACGTCTAGATATGTGCGTATTTTTGGTGCCATTACATTGTGGCTCCACAACAGTCCCGAGTGCCTTATGTTCCTTTCGCTAATTGCATGTTATGCATGAAGCACTCATTTCAACGCAAGGAAGAAAGTCTGTGACAACAAATACTACGAAGAACATTCATATGAATGCCACTATCTCACTTCGATATGAATGTGGCAATGACTCTGGACACGTCTAAGGATTTCAGTTTTGTTATTGTTTCTTAAATAATTGTTTTTTTTTTTTTTGTAATTTTATCAATATTTTACTTATCATAATTATGGGAAACTTTTAAAATTTCATTTCCAACCCTTGAAAAATACTGGCTTTCATTATAAAAAATCTAGTCGTGTTCCTAACTTGCAGCTTCTTTCTTCATTGTCAAAGGCATGTTTAAAAAGGTATATAACCTACAAAGGCGCCACAAAGAAACATGGCTCCTTTTCTTGCAAAATAGCTTGTCCACATGGTGTGACTCAATAAGACAATTTTACTTTACACCATTGCATTGATCTTAATGAATCTTCATAAATTCTTTAAATTGCATACTTTTTCCGATGAAACGAAATTTAATCTTGTTGGACCAGATGGGTTTTTATTATTATTGGCGCGATCTGAGGAGGATCGACTTGACGAAACCAGCATATGAGAATCGATTTCGGTTTTGTAAATCGATTTCCAATGTCATGTACACACTTAGCAATGTCATTTCGATTTGAAATTCAGAATGTTCTTTCATAAGAGTTGTCATGTAGTAGAACTATTTTGCTTTATTTTAATTTTTTTTTTTGTAGTTTGTGATTTATATCATGAAAAATCATTTTAGGACTTTATTAAAAATCAAGATAAGTATTTAACATTTATATATTATTTTATTCAATGTGATTTTAAAAAATAACTTATTCTGTTGATAAAATCTCATTATATTTATGCATATGGCAACTCTGATATAATGTAAACCAAAAAAATATCTGCCCTTCTTCATATGCACTTGGAAAAATATGCACTCCAGGTAGTTGTCAAAAATTATGAGCTCTTTTTCTCTGCGATAACTTCATTAATAAACTAAACAGCTGATTGGTGCAAACAAACCAGAATCGATTTAGTCAAACCGATGTCGACTGCCTCATGTAAACATAAGCACAAAAATCGATATTCGTTAAATCGAACCTCGCAGAATCGATTTAAGCGACATATAGACAAGGTAAATGATTCTGTTAGTTTCTATTAGGGCTCTTTAACTTAATGTATACATCGACTTAACTCATCTTTGCTAAAACTTACTTACATTTCGAATTTGTAATGTTTTTCTTTAAATATTGATACTCAAAATAAAATAAACCAGTAAAAATAAGACTAACTTTGGCTATGCCGAAGTTGTAGTACTCTTCACATATTTTTGTAACAATGTTTAATCAAAACAAAAACAAAAAAATTTACAGCCAAATTTGTTAATCTATTCTCAAGATAACAGTATTTTCATAATTATGAAATTATAATTAATTTTTCATTTACAAAGTCCCTCCCCCCTTTACGAAGTATGCACGCAATGAAACAATTACTCTTATAGGCAACATACATTTCCTTATTTTCAGAATATATCATATATATTACTTGGTGCTGCGACTTTTGAATCACGAGATATATTAAAAATATTGGCTGCACCAAAGGCGTCTGGGAAAGCAATTGTGTCACATTGTAACAATAGTTATATCGAACCCGTTTTGAAAACGTTTTTAACCGTTAAAATATTTATTTATTTATTTATTATTACAATTATTTAAATTGTAAAAACTTAACATAACTTAAAGGGGGGAGCACTGGCTGCTATGGCCTTCGGCTCAACCGTTAAAATATAAATTTGTTGAATTTCTATCTTTCTAATATTTTATTTTTAAAGCGTAAATGTTACATTCAAGTTTGCTTTTGCTCTTCTTTTACTTTCCATTTGCATTTACTATTTCTGTTTGCTCGCCTACAATTCTTTTGGTGTTTGCCTGCTTCCTGCATTTG
Organism: Amiota mariae; assembly: GCA_035041805.1. NCBI lineage: Eukaryota > Metazoa > Arthropoda > Insecta > Diptera > Drosophilidae > Amiota > Amiota mariae. Next base: position 5,819,404 of record JAWNKV010000286.1, read on the forward strand.
TTTAACTTCCATTTAATAAATAGTCGTGTTTTTAGCTCATTACTTCCTGCATCAAAACAAACTACTTACAATGTACCCACTGACGTCCTCTTAAATGCCACTTTTCATTTAAATTACTTACAAAGATTTGCCGCGCATTTAATTTTTTGACGTCTGTGGAAAGAAGAAAAGAAAAGCCGAGGGAAGCTGGAAAAATTATGTTGCACGCTTTTAGTCAACGTCACACACACTAAAACCAACGACAAAACACTTAAGCGCCGCTTCCGTTTCCGGTTTTTACTTGCATTCATTCATTCAATGCCTCATTCATTTGATTCATCTTCCATTTCATTTCTCATACCCCTTTTCAGTAGTTTCTCTGATGCAACACTTACACATTTGACTATGTTCTTTTTCGCTCATTTATTTGTTTGTTTATTTGTTTTCCACTGCGTGTCCATAAATTTTATAACCAAAAAGCCCCAGAAAGCATTATGAATGTCATGGTGCAACAATATCCAACTATCAACCATTCACCCACCCATTCCCTTTCGATCTCAACACAACTCTCATCATTCTACTCGAGTACTGAAGTATATTGCAACAAATTATTGTTGTAATTAATAAGCGTGATGGCGATGGCAACCGCGTCCGGTCTTGGCTGCATAATCTCTGCCTCGTCTTCCTTGTCGACAGTCAGTCTGCCTTATGTTGCCACTTGGTTGCGTTGCATTGCCTTTCCATCGTCACCGCCGTCATCATCGACCTGGCAACCCAAAAAATATTCACCAAAAAACAATAGGTTGGAAAAATTATTTACTGCCAAATGGGCGCAGAGCTCGGCTGATGATGACGATTGCAAATGTTTCTTCAAGTGTTGTGTGTCTTTCTCGCCGTTCGCTGTCTCTGCTTCTCTTGTTCATCTCATCCATGTTGGTTGAGCTTAACCAGGTCCAAGTATTTGTATTGCAGTTACAAGCATTTTGCATTAAACAAACAATAGCGTGGATCTTGGCGCAATGGTAAAAGTGCTTTAACAACAACAACAACAACAACAGCAACAATAATAATAGCAACTTAAAACAACAAAGATGACGCCAGAACTAACAACTCGTGGCGACTATAATATCCTTGCGCGAGGCGCACTGACTGGCAACGCCGAAAAAAAAAAACATTTATTGTTTGCAAAGCCTTGTTTATTATTTTACGTGCATTTCGCGCGCTAAAGAAGTTGCACATTTCCCTCTGCACTCCGTTTTCCTCCCTTTCCGCTTGCCATTAATCAGCTGTCTCCGTATCCACCAATCTCTCTCACTCTCAGACACACTCCCTTCTTTCTGGTTACACCACACTTCTGGAGTCCTTTACTTCTATATCCCTGGAAATAACAAAAATAACATAAAAGAAATATTCAAATAATACAAGAAATGATGCTGTAGATTTTTCTTCCGCTCGTCCTGGATTCCTCGTTTCCTGTCTGCTTCTTGGCGGCCACCACCAACAACAAATTGTTTAGGTCCTACTACGTAATACTTTTATTTACTCTGAGTTTATTTTCATGTTCTGCAGTTCTTCATTGTGCTTTCCATTGCATCCTTCACCTGCATTGAATAGAATGTGTATCTTAAGAAGAGAAAATACCTCATATTTAATAGCGAGCGACAAAGTCCTTTTGTTTGCTATTTCTTCTTCTTCTTCTGCGTCCCCTTCTTTAGTCCTTCGTAATACTGCTGCTGCAGGAGGAGCTTTGTTCAGTCGAATGGTCGTTGGGTCTTAGGCTTAAGCTTTTGCTTTTGCTTTGGACTCATGAAATTTATGCGCCTCTAAGTGGATTCATATAAGATTCGTTTTTGGTATTATTGTTCTCCTTCTGTTGTTGTTGCTGTTGCTGTTGCCAAAGAGCAAAAAATGAGTTGAAGAAGATGGAAGAAAAATAAACTAAGGAAAGATCTAACAAAGACCTTGTACTTACTAAGATTTTTGTAGTTGCCTTTAGTTATTACATTCTTTGTTCAACTGATTTATAATTGAATTATGCACAAGTCAAAGTTTTCGGTATACAAACAAAATCATATCCTTTTTTTTTTCTTCTTTGTTTGAGTAATATATACCACATGAAAAAGGATTCGAAGAACACATTTGGCATTGAGAACTAAACGTATTTATTAGTTTTAGCGGTTTTTAAAGGAAACCATGACCCATATAAACCAACATGTTTTCAGCAAAGGAACCCATGACTCTCATCCTTTAGAATATTATGTTTTGTTATGTTATATTATATTATGTGAGCGTTCATGGTCATTCGGGGAGCAGTTGACCTTTTTGAACTTTTGCCTGATAAAAACCACAAAATAACCATTAAAGGTTTGTCCATCCGTATGTCTGTCTGTCTGTCTGAGTATTTGCCTTTGCATAAGGGATACATAAGGATTACATATGCCAAACACACGGACACGGACAAGCATCACGTAGTTAACATTTCAACGTATGCAGGCGTTTTTGTGTATTTCTTTTTGAATGTATGCAAATTGATTTTCATATTCATTGCCATAATTTTAGACGCACGCAATGCCATAAATTAAACAAGCAAAAAAAAAACCCCCAACAAACACACACGAAAAAAAGGATGATAAGTAAGAAGGTAGAAAGAATAATATGAAACCCCAAAAACGAAAAAACACTAAATGAAAAATCTTATAGAAAACCAAACCAAACCAAACCAATGCCTATGCCTATGGAATGCTTTCTTTTGCTTGCAAAAATACAATTTAGTACAATATACTATAGTATTTGAAGAAAATATTTTAAGTAAAATGAAATACAACAATAAATTACAATAAATTTTTGAAGCATTTTTAAGTTTTTTTTTTTCTTAATGGTTAGCTTAGCTTAGGTTAGACCAAGACCCAAGTCACCAATGGCAAGGCAAATTTATATTTTGTTTGTTAAAGCGAATGAAAATTCTCATGAAAGGATACAAATCAAATTTCATAATAGTAAACACCTAAAACATGTTGAATAAAAGGAAAAAATATTTGTGAAAATTTATATAACAATTCACGAAAAAGTCTATTAACGTAGACTTTTATTTGCTTTATATGTTAGTTAGTTAAGTAGTTTATTTAGGTCAATTCTTGCAAGGTAATTTAGCTTCCATTTCTTGACATCAGATTGGGCTGGTGCAATAATGAAAAATCCAAAGGGAAAGTCGTGGATAAAATTTATCATATAGAGCTTAGAAGCATATTTTAAAATCATTTAAGTTGTCTTTGTCAAACATCTCTTTTTGATTTATTGTGCGTAGATAATTTTGCGGAAAAAGCAGGTAAGAATTTAAGACATTTTTATTTTCCTTTTTTTCTTTTTTATTATTAATTTTATCTTTAGGTATCTGACAACACTAAGTAGATTTAATAATAAAAATGTATTTTAACTTGTATTGTACTCTAGTTGGCACAACAAAAATACTAACATTAGGTTTTATAATCTTTACAACAAACTTACTTACTAACTGCTAAATTATATTAATTGATTATTATATTTTATTATATATAAACTATTCTATTGTAGGGTAGATCAATAACTTGAGTTCTATTTTGCCTGTGAATATCTCCACTGTTATCTAGCAGATTTGGAGGTAGGGTATTTTTTGTGGCTTTCTAGTCTATCCAGGTACCAAATACTGAACGTAATGATATCCTCTTTTACCTTAAGAATTTTAAGGTCTTTGTGTTGGTAACAAACCATGAAGCATTGCATATCATTCTTAATGTTTTTGATTGATATGTTTGCTATAATTCAATATTAGAATTACTTGCAGTTCCCCATATTTGTATACCAAATGTCCAAACAGGTTTCAGCATCGTTTTGTACAACAATACTTTGTTTTATACAATAACTTTGGACTTTGGATTAAGGAGCCAATATATTTTTTTAGTCTTTATTTTTAGATGTTGAGCCTTTGTTTTTATGTGAGGTTTCCATTTTAATCGACGATCTATGTACATTCCAAGGTATTTGACAGAATGACTGATCTATTGATACTCTCGGGCACTCCTGTCTCCTTGTTATAAATGTTACGTGTGTAGATTTAGTTGAGTTCACTCTTATGTTCCATTTATTTAACCAATTTTGCATTACATCCAACTGATTTTGGACAATGTTAGAGATATCAACAGTGTTGTCTGCTGAAGCAAGAAAGGCAGAGTCATCGGTATAGGTAGCCACAGTAACGTTGTCACACTTGAAATGATGAGAATTATAAAGTTAGTGAATGAAATTTTATTCCTTGTTTACTTCTCAAATCAAAATCTTTCTAAAAGTTTTTATTTCCTATTATCATATCAGTCTTTATTACATTTTTAACAGATTTTTACTTTCTTAACTTATCTATCTAGTTGTAGAATAAAAAGTCATTTGTGTATCTTTAAGACTAAACCCTTCTTGTATAACTCTTCGTCTGAATAGCAATTCAAAAGTTCCGGTTTTGACGGATCAGATGTGCCAAAAGACTTAGCCTCGTCACAATTATTACTTCTGCATTTGTGCATCCATAGACGAAGTAAAAGACTAGTTTTGTGTCTTTATCCTGCAATACTAAGAAAGTGACTTTGTTATTTGGGGCACCAATCCTTCACAATTACTAAATTTCTAAAGAAATTAAATTTATGTTTTTGTATTTCAGGGATCCTAAGCAATCTTTCATTGATCCCAATTAGTAAAAATACTAAGTTAATCAAGAAATCAAATTGTTGTCAACATTTGACGGAAGCTGTGATATTTTAATATATTAACCTCCTCTTATTCGTGTCAAAATTGAACAAACTTTATTGCCTAAGTGAGCTTTATCTTGCTATCTTAACATAATCCAATTTATGTGTGTGTGTACTCCCTTCTTTAAAGGAGACTACTATATTTACCTTCATCAGTATATTAATTTTCCCCTAAGTAATCAGGCAAAACTGATGCAATTAATAAATTATTTTAAGGAAGAAAACAAGTTCTAATTTATAAAACATGAAATCTTCTTAAGAAATTAATATCCAAATTTTTCAACTTTAAACAATAAAAGAAAATTATTTAAAAACTATAAAATTTAATTTAGAAACCCAAAAAAAAAAAAAAATTACAAATAAAAGAGAAAACAAAATATTAAAATTAACCTTAAAGCACTTAAAATATATGCACTCAAGGATTCTAGAATAGACAAAATTTGGTATATATTTGTTATATACTGTTATTTACCCAATCGGGACCATTTTGTGGAGAAAGTTTTCTAAGAAATTAGGAATGGAGGGGATATGAAGTTCACGAGTTTTTCTTATTTTTATTTTTTTAATGTTGCTTTCTTTAATGGAAAAAAAAAACTAATAAGAGAATCAACAGACATTAAAATAGATAAAAAAGAACAAAAACAGCAAAAACAACAATCGAAATTTATAAAATCAGAAGAAATACAAATCTTCAATTAACAGAAGAACAGTCCAACATTAACAACAATACAATAACAATAAGAACTTCAAGCATTTGCGGCATAAATTGAAAGAATAATGAATGTATGTGAAAGGAAGGAGCAAGTGAAAGTAAGTAGAAGTATTATAAGGTCTACGAAAATAGAAAATAATAAGAGAATAAAAAAGAAAAATAACACAAAAGCAATGTAAAAAGGTAAGGTGATTCCTGTTGCTAATTGGAAATTGGCTTTCTCGATGGCATTACACCCCATTGTTATTGGATGGGGTGGAGGATGGGAATGGTGGTCAGCATCCATCCCCTCCAAGGGACGACACAATAAACTAAGAGAAAAGAATAGAAATCTATGTACATGAACAAATAAAAAAAAAACAAACGAACGAATAAAGGAAAATAAAATAGAAATAAAAAGGAAATAAAGATGAAATGGAGAATGAGAACTGAATAAATGAAAACAGAAACGGAAGCGGAAGTCTATTTAAAGAACTTTCAAAGTCTCGCAAGCTTGAGAAAAACAAATTTCAAGGAGAAAGAACATTTTAAAATTTAATGTACAATAAAATCAAATTAGAAACCAAAGAGAATAAGATACTACAATACATAGAAAAAGAATAAGAATAAGAGTGTGAATTAGATACTTAAGAAAGATACATAAGAAACATTAGGATTAAATGAGCAAGGTTAAACCTATGTTAAGATTCATGATGTTGTGGGGGTTCAGATAAGTGAACTGAGTTTTTTATTAAGAGAGAAATAAAAATAAGTCCTGTTTACAAGTTTACAGACTCATATTACCGTGCGAAAGATAAACCAAATAATTAAATTGATACAAATGGAAAACTTTCTTCAGTTTATACAAAAACATGAATAATCCTTTCAATTTCCATTGACATATTCACAGACACTGCAAGATTCCATTAAAAAGAGAGGAGATAGTCATGGTCAGACATACTTTATGGTTAAAGGATCCTATAAAACAGCTTGCCTTTGGTAGAAAAGAGCTGACAAATGAGTCACTTCCTCTGTATCTCCAATTCCACACTCACGATGAGTAATTCACCATCAACATATTAATTTATCCATTTATATTCCACCACTCATTCGCTAATTCGAAATTATATAGAGCACATTTAAAGGATATTTAAACATCCTTAAAGCAAAACACATAAGTTTATTATTGCAATCAACTTCTTGTTCAATGAATTATTCCTTTCTTTGCACTAAGACACAATTTAAGCCTAAAAACAGATATTGATTAAGTCAAATAGATATCTGTTTAAATGGATTTCAAAACTAAAAAAAACATTCATCAGATCATTAGAAGGAACGAAAAAACTTTTGAATATATTTTTTTTTTTTTTTTTTTTCTATACTACTTCACCCCGGCTGAGTGACCTACTGATGACTCCTAATGGCAAACGGCATTGATTTTATGAATATATGGGTTTGTGATAGATAACACCGACATTTTTGATCTCGAGCGTTTTCAATTTCTCCCAAAAAAAAACCTAGGTGTGATAGATTAATATTGATGTTCGAACGAACAGCTGATTGAGTATTGTTCATTTTAGGGGCGTCTTACACGTAATGTGTTAACTTATCGTTCAGCCACAGATGCCAAGCAAATATGTTGACACTACTCACTCCCTTTCACATTACTCACTCCAAAAACACCAATCGAAAAAAAAACTTCCTTTCTCAACAAACAAAAATCGTGTATTAACACATTGCAAACATGCCAACTTTCACCAATGAGATTATTAAATATTCTTATTGATCTCATCACTTTCTACACAGTTTTAAAACAAAATTAAAACGTCAGAGTTTTATTACCAACATATGTAGTTAATTTTCAAATGTCAATTAAATGAATTAAAGATGATTTGAAATCTTCGAAATTGTTAAAATTTATATGCAAGCAGATTGGCATATTCAGCGTTGGTTGGTTTTGTTTTTTCATCGATTTTACTTTAATGGAAAAAAGATTTTGGTAAAATGCACAATTATGCTTGGAAACATCTAAAATGTTGAATTCTTTAAATGCAGTTTACCGATGAATAACTTCAGATTAGGATAAATTTAACCAAATCGCCTGTAAAAAATTAGGCGATTTCAAAAACGTCAAAAGCGGTTTCCATCAAACCGTGAAATGGAATTTGGTTGGAATTAAGATGAAAGCAGTTTCCAGCACCAACTGGATATATATTTATGTTTATTTTTTTGTATTATAATTCCTTTAAAATTAATCATATTTAAATACAATTTTTTTAAAGTAAGTATATAGTTAACTAGTAACTTCGCATCACACAAATTAGCTGATCTCGCATACAGAAACTGTTAGTTGAATTTTAACAAACAATTTAAGGAGCAATTGAAATTCCAAAAAAAGTGAAAAAAGTGAATTTATTCAAACAAATACGCAAATTGCAATAAATAATATATTATTTGACATTTTATTTACATTCTAATTATACATTACAGAACAGTTGTAATGGGTTAAAGGGTAAATTAAGTAGTAATTGAAAAAAAAACTATTTTGGGCAATTTTTACACAACACATACAAACGTGTTTCATTCCTCCCAAACTTGAGAAATATTGATTTGAAGATAATCAGTTTATTATACAGTGACAACTGTGACTTCTGATTTATCAAAGGATAGAGCATACAAATAGCTTTGTTGATCTTGTCTAGATTATTGGTCCAGGGTATGACTTTGCTATTAACACTCAGATTAGCATTTGGTAAGTGAATGTTTTGTCTTTTACTTGTAAATAGAATTGCAGCGTCCAACTTCGTTTTATACTTTTTGTAATACACGTCAAGGTAGAAGAGTGAACGTTGAAGTGTACTGTGTATTTCAGAAGACTTGTGTCCCATACAATAAATAGCAGTGCCATCTGCAAAGACGGATGTGTTACAGTTTTCCATAACATGTAAATCATGGGTATACTACATGTTAAACAAAATGTGTCCCAACACCAAACCCTGCATTGATACTCTGCAATTTTGATTAGACACCATGAAAGTAATAAAAAAAAAATTATACAGAGCTTTCTTATCAATTGAAAATTCTTCATTGACTTTCAAGTATATGAATATAAATATAAACAATTTTATGTGACTCTGCTATGATGTCATTTGAATTCGCTGATTGTCATTGCTTGGACAGACAAAAATTCCAAATTTATGTAATGAAAATAATAATAGTTATATATAACACATCTTTATGATATATAAACGTCCTCAATTTAATGTTTTTATGGTTATCTAATCCTATAAATTCTTTCTTTTTATTTACTTCGCCATGATTTTCTGACTCAGTCAATATTGTTTTCACAACTTCTTTGTATATTAATTGTTATTGTCAAAGCTTTGTCATTCATTCATTCATGCATACCTTCATTCTTTAATTTTTCTCATTTAACAATTGTCAAATAGACTCGATCTCGAAGTCATGCTGCCACCCATATTTAAATCAAATCGTACCCTCTACGAGTTCTGACTCCAAATCAAATCAAGTCAAAATAGTTATATTGTAAAAAATGACATTTCGACCCTTTTTTTCTATACTTTTTTCGACTTTTCCCCCTAGCTTCCACTAAACTAAAAGGATATTAAAATGTTATCGTTATACAGCAAAAAGAACAACAACAGAACAACACAAAAAAATATATTTGATGAAGGATACAAATGCCACACGTGCCTTCTTATTATTGCTGTTGAGGAATAATGAAGAAAAAGCAACAAAACCAACAACAATTACAGGAGAAATGGAAAAATACATTCACATATTTGGATAACTTTAAATGGTTGCATGGCAATGGCAATGGAATGGGATGGGATGGGTTGTGGTAGACTAAGTATAAGTAGACCAAAACAAAAAAAAAACAAGAAAGCTTAACACTTTCACCTGAGGGAGTGTTTATCGTTGTAACTTTTCCACCTCTAAAATTAACCTCTTCAGCACAAATTCTGCTATTTACACACACAGAAACCGAATCAGTGAGAAAGAGGGTCTTCACCACGTTTTTATGGCCATTTTCACTTGCCATTTTTACGATCGCCATTTTGTTTTCGTTGCCTGCCAGATTTCCTAATTTGAATACCTTTCTTACTTTGAATACTAAAAGGGACTGAGTTTAACTTAGCTTGCGCCTTCTTTTATTGCTTTTAAATGTTTCTACCCATTTAACTGCCGAGGCCGAGCGAATTCTTATTCAAAGATCTGAAAAATCCTAACAACGAAAACAACACCAACATTGAATTGTTAAATTTTTGATATATTATTTTACAACCGCTACTATTACTGTTCGTTGCTATTGCCATTGCCATTGCCATTGCCGAAAAAATGAATGTCTTTCGACGCTTTAGGTTTATCGAAACATTCATTTCTTCTATGCCAAGTTAGATTTATGTGTTTTTTGTCCGATGCTGCTTAGGTTGAGTTAAGCAAGGCTCACATCAAAGGCCACTTCATCTTAACCCCACTATTGCTACTGCAAATACTCCTGGTGCTGCTGATGAGTCTTTGAAAGACAATTACTTATCAGAAACATGAATAACAAAAAGAGGTTGCAGAGCAGGACAACCAACAGTAACCGCCGCAGGTTGAACATGAATTGATGAATTACTTGACGACGAGGACAATAACAACAAACAAGAATGATGATAATAAGCTGTTGTTGCACCTCAGGTTTAGCTTCCTTCAACTGATTGATGCTCAAACAAGTGGCAGATGTACAGCAAAGATATCCTTTATCTTTAGGTATGACTGTAACTGTGACTGTGGCTACAAAACTAAATGTGTACAATATTAAATAACATTATGGTGCTCAGACTCCTCAACCTGAAGCTCAACACCTTCACATGCCAAAAGGACAATTTGTCTTTTCAGATTTCAATAATAAATTTAGAATTTATGTTTCTTTTTTCTTTCTTTTTTTTATCAGTTTTCCCTGTAAAATGATATAAAAATGCATAAAGGATAATTATAAATATTTATAAATTTGATTTGAAAGCAACAATAGAAATATCTTAAGTAACTGTTAATTGATTCGTTTAACTTAAAATCGAAAGTTGCTCCAAGAAAAATACAAAAAACACTTTGTTCAGTTGCGTGTAGCGTGTCTTTTTATTAAAAAAAAAAAAAAAAAAAAAAAAAAAGGTGGAAGAGTGGAAGTGTCCTTGCTGCCTGGCGGATGCCAATCTATGGAGCAAATGAATTGAAGCATGAAAATGGCTGAGGTTGCTATCCTAAAAAAAAAAAAGAGAGAGAAATGTAAAGAAAGCAAATGAGGAAAGTATCACGCGTTGAACGCGACAAAACTGTTCAAAATGGCATTCAGGATGCCTTCAGATTTGAATTTGAAAGTAAGAAGGCCAACGATGACGACTCACTAACCACTTTTGTGACATGACGACTAAAGTTGAGAACAAAGTAAAGGAGTTTGATTGAATTTTATTGCCTTGTTTTTTTTTTTTTTTCGTTCGTTTTGCTTTGCTTTCCCACCTGATGGATAATTTTTTTTTTTTGCCCTTCTTCCATCTCAATTGCACATCAAATTGGTTAGCATTAAAGAGAAAAGAAAAAGGCAAGAAAACAAGCAGGCCTCCTCCTTCTTCAATAACGACATCAACGACAAAAAGGACGATGAGGATGACGACGATGCCAAGTTTACGCGTTTCACGCATGAATAATGAGACGCTTTCGTAGTATCTTGTACCAACTCATGTATAGGAAGGAAGGAAAGAAGGAAGGAGTGAATATGGATGGATGGTGGGGATACACTAGTAGCGCATTATGTGTTCCTCCACCATTTTCTTTGACGACTTACTCCTAACTCCTTTAAATTTATAAAAGAAGTTTAAGTAGAAACAGAGAATTTATTTTTCGTTTTTTTTTCTAAAATGTTTGCCAACGTTTGGCACTCGCTCCTTCCTTGCTTCCCATCCATCCATTTTTTTCTTTTTCTTCTGTGTTAGGGAGAAATTATTGAGTTCGTGAGTTCACGGGTTCAGGTTTTGGTCTCTAAATTATCAGTTTGAACGCCATGAACATTTTTTTGCCATGAAGCACATTTTCCGCATCAATTGCTGGTTTATTTCAGTTAAAAAATTTAAGAGCTTCAGATTGTGCTTATTTTGCAGGTTCCATCTATCATTATTCAAAACCCCTTACACTTCTTATACTTTTCATTCTTATTGTCTCCTATCATATTGACTTCATTTTATGAAATTGTTTAAGTTCCTTTGATTTGGAATTCTTCTACGTGAGTGTCTATCTATTTTAAAGTATTGTAATATTCACTTTAGAGAAATTAGTCAGTTAAAATTCTTACACTTTTTGTGGAACTTCCACTTTCACACTTCTTTGAATTCTTAATCTGTATACTTTCCCACTCCATTGACCACCACCGACATCTTCTCACTCAATCTTTTAACCAATTTTTGTCTATTTTTTTTTTTGTACTCTCCCCTTCCACTTAACATTGTTTACTTTATCACTCCACCAATTTTATTTTGTTAATATTCACCCTACAATCGTTTGCTTCCTCTATAGAAATAGGTTATTCTTTTATTTTCTCAAACCCCTTCCAATGTTTACTTTATCCTTCCTCTGTTCTGCTTAAACTTTATTGAAAATGTTTTCTATTACAAATCCTGTCAATTTTGTTGTTTGTATCATTTCCCCTAGTTGTTTTTTTTTTAGAACTATTACAAAATGTCGTTAAAGATGTCTTCCTGGTGTCTTGGTTTCCCTTTTTCTGTTTCAATTGCAGAGCATTTCCTATCAACATGATACTCCTCCGTTCCAATCTATTCAAAGCATCAATTTCATTGACTTCATACTACTATATACGTAAAAATATGTTGTTGGTCGATAATTTCAACTTCAAACTTCGAAAGCAATTCAAATTTTAAGTAAGCTCAGTAAATGCTTTTCGAATTCAGTTTTGCGTATTTTCGCTTCATTAGCAACTCATTGAAACTAAGAGTAGGCATGACTACTCCACCCAACTCTTAGGATCATCATTCCAATCGCAACCTCATGCCTATGATGGTGCTGCCCTGAGTGTCTATACGTACAAAGTTGTGTGGAGCTACATTGATAATTTTCAAGCTCGCATAAACTGCCAGCTTTTGCCTATAATTAAATTATATAATCTCTACTTCCGCTAAGACTTTGACTTTGATGGCTTCTTATACTGAGTGAAAGAGTAAGAAATTATGTACAGTGAGTGAATGAGTGAATGACGGACTGGTTAAGTGGGTAAGAGGATTCACTCTACTCCCTAGAAGCCTGATAGCTTGGTTGGTATGAATGAATATTTCAAGCTGAACGCTGGCTTCATTCGTAATTAAATTAATAACAAAACAAGGCTACTACTGACGATGGTGGTGGTGGTGGTGGTGGTGGTGGTGGTGATGGTGATGGTGTTGTCGGTATGGTGAAGATGATGGAGACTACAAAGTTGAGGTTGTGATTGGTATGCTCTCGTTCTTCATGGACTTAACCGCTTTAGTTCAATGGATGTAGTAAGACCTACGACTTTAGAGCCTTCGAAGGCTATACATGCATTGTACATACATAGTACATACATACATATGTAGTATGTATCTAAGCACTAATTCATGTATTGCGTGCTTCTGCTTCAAGTTCATTGAAGCTCACGTCCCTTGTCTATCTGGATTTGCTATGCCACCACTCAACTTTAAGATATTATTGCTGCTGTTGCTTTTGCTTCTGTGCTGTTGTTGTTAATGCCTCATACGCATGCTATACGTTTCAGCTGCCAACTGAATGATAATTAACAATTTATTGCAATGAAGTAAGTATAACATAGTAGTATAACCAGTTCCTTCTGTTTATTCCGACAACTCTTTGCCCTTTCTTGAAATTAACTCGTATGCAGTGCAACAAATATTTATTAAAGATTATTAATAAAATACGTATATTTATTTATACCTAATAAATAAAATAAGAATTACACTTCATTTTACACAAAAAAATATACTTACTTTTATAGATTTAATAATTTCTATTTAATAATGATAAAAATTATTGGGTTCCAAAGATTAAATAAATTTATATTGTTAAATAGAGTGATAGAGGGGAGAAAGAAGGTTTCTGTTTAAAACTTGAAAATAGCAAGTTAAAAAAAAAAAAAATTATAATGATAATACAATAGTAGAAAATTATACGGTAGAATTTTCATTCATGAAATAAGCCCAAAGCCGGTTTTCATGTATTCTATCGGTGCATATGACAGAACCAATGGATGAATGAATGAAAGACTAAAAGCTGAAGAGTGTTTGATGTTGTATGAAGGGTGAAGAGTGAAGGGTGACCACGGATACAAGCAGCACCTGTTTTAGTTGTTGTTCTTGTTGTTTATTGCTGACTTTGTTTTATTTAAAACTAAACTTGTAGTTGTTGTTGTTATTTTCCTTATGTCATCAAATTTATTGTCTGCTTGTAAAAACAAATAAACAAAGAGACAAATAGTCATGGTATAAGTGTGGCATATTCAGGTATTTAAACTATTTAATACCCTATATTTGATCTTTGAATTATATGAAAAGGTTGTTGAAAGATATTGAAAATATCAATGAAATTTTATATGAATGAGATTAAAGTCACATGACATCATAGACAGGATTAAATTGACAAGCACTAATCACTAAAATGTTATGCTTCCACGATAAATCCTAAAATGAAACTATACTTGTTGGATATGCAATCAATCTTCAATGATAATAATATTTGTAGATGTGCGAAGCTCTTAAGATAAACAAGAATAAAAAAAAAGACTAACTTTGGCTATGCCGAAGTTGTAATACTCTTCACGCACTTCTAGTAGTCCGAGAGTCTTGAAATTTAGAGGGTGGTGGATGTAGATCAGGCACTTATAATACTCAAGTCGATAGTACAAAATACAAAAAAGTTTTTCCAATAAGAACTTTCATTTGGATCCCTTTTTGTATGGGGGATACCCCCCTAGTGGTCCGATTCGGCTGATTCCGACAAATGTATGTAAATGTAAAAAGAAAGCTCCGTGCAAAAATTCAGTTCTCTTGCTAAAAACTGAGGGACTAGTTTGCATACATACATACAGACAGACGGACAGACGGACAGACGAACATGGCAAGATCAACTCGTCTCGTCACGCTGATCAAGAATATATGTATATACTTTATGGGGTCTCCGATGTCTCCTTCTGTGTGTTACAAACTTCATGACAAACTTATAATACTATTAACTGCGTGAAGAGTATATAAATGTACACTCAATTGAGCAAAGAGAATACAGATCTATTTATTTTCTTATGTGGTGTAGATGTCATCTTTATTTCTGAGATGGAATCTTAAATGGAGAAATCATGGGGTCTCAAATCTTCACAAACTAATCCTCCAATTAAATATATCTATTCATAGATAACCGTTCTATAGGATTAATTAAACATATTATACGATTTAAAGTACTAATTGATTTAAAATTGATAATATATTTTTTTTACTTACGTGTTTCACTATCAAAGTTATTCAATAAAAATTCCCATTTAACTGAACTGAACATTGTTTCTCTATATAAAATTCACCAATTTGCAAACGTTGATTTAAAATAAGTCTATTTATGTTGAAATGGCAAAATATACTGATCACAAGTTGACTTACCACAAGAAACAGTAGTGTCAAATTGAAAACCAAACCCCTAAACACAAGACAATAAAATCTTTTTCTTTTTTTCTTGCAAATGCGACTTTTTCGAGAATTGTAAAATTTAATTTTAAATTTATCACTTTTATAATAAATACATGTGAATAGGAACATACTCTATATGAGTGTAGGGTATACAAAAATAATTAATACAAATTTATATCATTCATTGCTGCAAATACAATTTGGAAAAAGATTTATGGATTTTGGACTATTTTGTTGATGTTGATCTTGTTTTTTATTTATCTACATTTATCGATTGTTACCATATTTTTATTAAAATATATTATTTTATAAATGGAATATCATCTGCCATTGACAGTCAATAGTTCATTAGGCAATATTAAAAAACAACATAGATAATATAGAAATATATTCTAAACTGAAAAAAATACCATAAAAATATAGATTTTTATTAGTTTAATGTGTTTACGTGGGTTGCTTTGAATCGCTTGATTAAAATTTTATTTCATATCCAAAGTGTAACAAAACTAAAAAATAATTTGCATAAAAATGTAAAGAGATAAAAACATAAAAAATAAAGTTATAAAAATTAAAAGACCTAAGCTTAATTTAATTATTTTCATATAAATAAATCTTTAATAAATTTATCATTAAATTAATTATTATTAATATAAGCTTCTTATTGTCTACAATTTGAGTTTATGGAAAGGGTCGTCGAATGATTTAAAGATCTATTGGGGGAATGAATAATAGTTATAAGTGATTCTTTGTTATTGATTGAGATACAAATAATATATTTTCATTTTATTGTGACCTAATATCAGATTAGCAAATTATATTTCTTTGACTTAATGTTTGTAATGCAATGAATACAAAATATATAAAATATATAAACCGTTCATTTAAAATTCTTTTGTTGTTTGATAAATTGTAGATAATCGGAATTCAAAAGAGAAAAACAGAAGAAATGAATTCAAGAAATTGTTTGATAAAAGTATAAAGATTTGCTAGAAGTAACCCAGAAGAAATTCTTTAAGTGCTGATGAAATGAATAAGGACTGAGGTGGTTATGTGATTGAGTAAGAATTGGATAGTAAATAAGATTATAACATGCGACCGCTCTTGTCAGCAGTTGTTAAACAAGTGAAGTCTGATACAAAATAAATTTCTTTCACAAACAAAGACATCGATCTGAAGTCAATGCTCATGGCGAAATCTTAGTTTCCATCTGTACATAGTATTGATCGGACGGCAGCAACTGTCCGAGAGGCGACATAGTAATTCATGTGGAGAATGGAGACATCCATTCGTAAACTTCCATGGTCTTAACATCTTCTGAAGTGTCGTTTGCTGTCATTGTTTCATTATTTGTAGTTCGCCGTTCAGTCTCTTTAGTCGCTTCAACTAAAAGACGAACTAGGACGACTCCAATTGGTGTAGCAAGTTCAATTTCTTGTTCGTCTGTTATGCACACCGCTTCAGCAAATTGGATCATCATTTTATAATGCCTTATATTCCTTAGTTGTTGCACCGTTCCTTAGCTGATCGAGTCAAGGATTTTTCTTTTTTGACTGACAAATACTTGTTTTTGTTGCTTTAAATCCAAGATTTTTCAGCATATAAGTTATCCAGCAACTTGTTTAGTATATTTCAATCAACAAACTTCACAAATAATATCCAAGAAGAACTGAAAGGATATAGAAATCCAGTGCAATGTAAAGTTAACTCAATGTTTTTAAGATCGAGGAAGCAATTATTTTTCCCTTAATAAGAAGAATGTTATATTACAACGTCCGATTTCATCGATTAAATCATATGATATTAGAAATTCGAATTAAATTTATCCATATCTGCTGTCTGATTCAATGAGCATTTATTGCTCAAAGTTTGAGTTAACAATCTTTAATTTTTTACAGACATGTTTTATTGTTGTATGTTGTTTTGTATGTATCACAGTTCCGACTTTGTGTCTTCTAGTGTAAGGTATTCAATTTATTTAATAAAATAAATAATCATATTTAAAAAACCTGTGTACTTGAATTATACTTAACACAATTCCTTAGCTTTTCATTTGGTATCACTTTGCCTTGAAGTTTTTAATGCAAAGAACAGTGCGTCGGTGACTAGATTAATCGTTTAGGAAATGTCTCGCATTCGTCAGTTTCTCTTAGTTTTTCAGCTATTATTGCCATAATCATACGACTGAAGTGCGTGACTTTAACCGCGCCAAGAACTTCCGCTCCATGTGCCATTGTCCACACGGAACTATCGTTAGATATTTCGTCGGAAGGACTGTTGCTGATTTCTATTTCCGCATTTGTTTATCAGCTTAAATGAGAATTCGACTGTTGTTCTTATTGATGTTGTTGATTTTTCCAATCGCTTTTTTTACTTCCACATCTTCATCGTATGACGAGCTATCTTCCATATGTAAATACAATTTTTTTTCATTTCTTTTCACTTTCTATAACAATACAATTTAATAAAATTTACTGTAAACTTAAAATCAAAACTCTGCACTAAGGCAAATCAATCATTTAAGGAGCCAGAACCAAATTATCAGATATTAAGCCGAGAAAACAAAATCATTAAAAATCAGATAAATGTCCATCTCACTTGAACAATATTAAACTCAGCCCTCAGTTTCTCATTCTTTTCAAATCAATTTCAAATGACAATTAACTCAATAAATACAAAAATGGGGGTGTGAAAGTTATTAAAGCTTCTCTGAATCGAAGTTAATGTTGTGTCTTATTTTACAATTTCTTTATTCAACTCATTCAATGACTTAAAATTAAAGTAATTTGCATTTAGAGGAGGCACTTGTTCAGTTCTTATAATTTTAAACTCACATGCAAACATTACATAACATGTGTGTAGGCTGAAACACTTTAAGTCCCACCTACAATGCATGAGATCCATTTTTGCAATGACTTGTTTAGTTCTTCTTTAAGTTTAACCACAAAAGTGGTCAAAACACGCAAAGTCGTTTCTAATTTTACTTTAATAATGGTGAGTTTAAAGCGACAACTGACTATTCCTATTTACGAGTATATTTATACAATATTTACATTTGCTACTCACTTATTTCACACAAATTTTCTCAGAAGAAAAACTTGCAAAGGAACTTCAAAATGAAGCGAAAAACGAAAAACAAAACAAATAAATTTTTCACACGCGTCATTTCAATGAGATGCGTTTCAAATTAGCGAATCACTCTCACAACACAAGCAACTTAGGGGAATCAACTAAGTTATACGCATAGCAAAAAAATGGAGAGAAAAAGACAATTAGATCCAGTAGTCAGTCCCTTCCCTTAAGATTACACATAAATTAGCGATGAGGCGAAGCGTGTCCAGAAAAAATAAAAAAAAAAAAACATCACATAAAAAATCTTTTGGTTTGGTCCCCCAAAAAGGACTTAAACATGACAATGGGCAAAAGCTAGCAAATTTAGTAGTAGTATTAAAGTTGGTTAGGTCAAGAAGAAGGGAAGACAAAAACATAAAAATAGCAAAGAAAAGAAGAAAAGAAGAAAAACTTATCACGCTAATGAAGAAAAAATTACTACTTTACTTTACTTTACTTTGTGTATTTTTAAAGTAATTTTTTCGTTTTATATTCTCTTTTTATGAAATCATTAGCATTTGACTAGACATGATTTCTGTTCTGTTCTCTTCTCTTCTCTTCCTTTTATTATTTTGTCATGATTATTGTTTATGTAATGTGAGAAAATCTCAGAAAAAAAAGTTATGACCAAATCAAAAATGAAGGGGGAAAAAGTTTCTTTCCTCTAAAATCTGAGAAACCACAATTATTCCAGAGAAACTGACTTAAGAACATAGTAAAGGGGTTAAATGCTTTTAACGTTTCAAAAAAAATATAAAAACACATTTAACCTTATTTAGAGTTAAACATATAAAAAAATGTTACGCACGTTTCGTATTTATGTCGAGCACATGGACTTAGGATTCTCTACTGAATGGCTTCATACATATTTGCACATATCCTGTGAAATGAAGGGACGCAGTGTGGAATGAAATGGAACCACCATACTAAAGAAAAAGGTACTTACCACACTTGAGAGTAAAGTAAAAGGCGGTAAGCTTTTGCATTAAGAAAATAAATATGGAAAAAATAAGAATTAAATCCTTTCGTTGACTTCTCTCCTTCGTGCGATTCCATTACATATTCTTCATCTCATCGCATTTTGCCTATATTAAATTGCCAATCGAAGCATGTAACATGTAAATTTTACATTATGTTTTGCATACAATACGCATACGCCACGTTGTACAAGAAATTGATGAGGACGACTACGATGTTAAATGGCGAATATGGCACAAGTTACCAAATTGGTGAGGTGGTGGTAAGAAAGGCTTTCTTAACTTATAAATCTCTTATTTTTGAACATATGAACCTCATATAATTTTTTTTTTCCCCCCCGAAAATATGGAAGTTTCTGGTGAGCAGATCCAAAAAAACACAGATTGTACAGTGTTTATCATGCTTTGTAGCACACAAAATCGAAACGTTTAACAACGCATGCGAAATGTGTTGAGTATTCGAAATTAAATGGGGCGTACTTTGTATTTATTATATAGAAGGGGTCATCTGATTTTCAATAGAATCGATCTAATCATTTCTAATTTTCTAAAAGAATTTCCTCAGTTTTTTTTTTTGTATTTTATTATTATACAATAGTTTGTATTTACAATTAATCCTCGATTTGAAACAACAAGAATGCGAAATATTTCTAAAACTACACTAAGAATAAATCTTTATACTAAAACAATAGGCTAAATTTATAATATGGAACTATATTAGTATTTAGGAGATCTAAAGGAAAGGAAATATGCTTATCTCTCCACCATAATGTAGTAGATTCATACAAATCTCCTCTTCTCTTTATTTTATGCTTAGTTTTGATTTGGGATCGATCGAACAGTACAGTTTTTCAGTTTTTGAACTGAGAATTCTTTGTTTCCAAGTCAAGCAACGAAACAGATGAGTACAGAAATTTCGTTCGGTTTTGCTCTTCATTTCGCGTCGCAGTCAAAAATCAACACTATTTCTTCCCAATTCCTAGGGTACCAAAAAGACTGGACACCCATGATCTGGGCCATTAATGTTTCCATACTGAGAAGATTAAGCAGGCAGATTTCTTGTTCTTCTATCAAATACAATTGGCTTTGATATTTTGATACTAAATTTTGAAATTGTTTTTTGCTCTAAATAATCCCCCTTTCTGGTTGAAAATATTATGTGTTCCAGCTAAGCAGTCGTTTTAAATTGATTCAAATATTCCTTTTTACTTTGAACTACTTTGCAACAGAATGTTGTTAACCAGCTTTTGCTCGGTTTAATTCTCAAAACGCTCATTTTATGTGAGCCACACTCCACTTGCATGCCACAAATAAGACTCCAACACACATTGGATTTCTTATCGGTTTACTTCACTATTCATTTCTTACCATGTTATATTTTAATATTTCTTCTCCCGTCCCTATAAGGAGGCACTTTTGCTCTTTTCATTCATTCATTCATTCATATATTCATTTACTCATTCATTGCTTCCTTCATCTTTTATGCAAAGTTAACAATCACGTTCATTTCTAATCAATTATTTTGTGCTCAACCATCTTTTCATCTTTTCGTTTTTTTTTTTTTTTTATTTTTTTATCTGGTTTTTCTGTTTTGTTTTTATCTTGTTTTCTACATGTTTCAATTTCCTTTTTCTATCTAATTGACTGACTACCAGCTTAAAGTAACGCTCACGCCTCTCACGCGTTTGCCAACATCCAACTCCATGGCACGCCCCGAATAATTGACTCTGCTTTCCCCCCTACCAAGAATATCTAAACATTATTGGCGAGGCGATTCTACTTACTTAATTTTTCATTCATTTTTCCTGCCTTTACTTACCTACGAGTTACACTATACACATTTCAATTGTAGTACGAGTACTAAAATACTAGTATAGTATATAGTAGTAGTTAGATTAAACTCTCATTTCGTCGTGTTCATCGTTTCTCTAATTCATATTTTATGCTTGAATAATTTTATTAATGATCACTTTTGTCTTATGTTGACTACATACTACTAGTATGAGTACAACATCTCTTACAACAACATCCGGTTCAGTAACTACTATGCCTCCACAAAACCCCCTACCCCTACCAATTTTTACTACTAAAAAACTCTATTTTTATGTATTTTAGTATTATAGTAGTAGTAGTTACCCTATGACAACTTTTGCTCAGGTTCAATTCGTTTGTCTTAACTTGGCTAATGTCTTAGCTACTCTACTCCATGACTTCAGTTTCTTGTTATAACTTACATGATTTTCTGTATTTTTGTTTAGTTTTTGTTGTACTTCTTTGTTGTAGTAGGTATGATATTTTTCACAACTTGGCAACGCCAATTGGATTTTTTTTTAGTAAAAAAGTAAAATAAACACAAAAAAAATGTGTTTTAGTTCCAACTAAAAACTGGTGCAGATACTACAACTTAACTTTTTTCTGCATCTCCTCCTAAATTCTCTTGTCTTGTCTAGTCTTGTCTTTTCTTGTATCTGTTTCTGTTTCTTGTCGTATCTTCTTGCACGTGTGGTTCGCTGTTCTAAATCTTGTTAGTTAATTCTGTTGTTGCTTTTTCTTGTTTCTCTTGGAAATGGAAAAAATAAGTAAATCTAATAAAATAAATATAAATAGATTAAAAGGCTTTTCTGCACTTGTTCTCCAGTGTTGCTGTAAAGCTTGTTTGGCTCGTGTATCTCGAGTCTCTTAAGACTGTTAGCAGCATATTGTTGTTGTTGTTGTTGTTGTTGTTTATACTTATTAGACTGCATTGCACCGGATGTAGTAAGTAGAATAGGTAAACATTTACACACATATGTCAGTATGTATGTGCATATATGTGTATGGTAGATACCCAAAATCTCATCTACAATCGGACAGATTTTGTATTTAAGACAAGCACAAAAATATTTGTCATTGTAATTGCAATTCATGTATTTTAGTAAAATAAAAGGTTTAAAAGATATATTTTTTTTTTTTTTGTTAATTATAAATTCAAGATTTAAATCTGCAATGAAAGGAAGATTTTTTTTGTCCAAACAATTTGACAATTGAATAATTATGGTATAAAAGATCTTTAATGAAAATGACAGTGAGATTATCACAAAAATAAATCTAGTAAAAAATGATTATCAATTCGTCTTAGCAAATGTAGTAGTAAGAGGGCCAACCTCTTATCGTAAGTGTGATTTGTTTGATAAATTGCATAGATAGATAGAGATTTCTTATACAGTATATCGCGTAATAATATTATATATTTTTCTAGTTGGATAATAATAACTTCTGGGCTCATAAATGCAAAGAAATAATCTTGGGATAGAGCAATCGCCATTTTGGTATATTGGAATGTCTCTGCAGCCGCTGATTGTAAAGGCTGCTGGGTAAAGTGCTTTCCTCAAGCACTGTACGCAATTTTAGATCCCTGTGTGGTGGTGGTATTGTAGACAAGCCTTGGGACTCCTGTGATTTGTCTTAGAGCCTTGTTTTGTATAGCCCGAACCTTCGGCATGTTACACGCGGAAGTGTTGCTCCTAATGTGTATGGTTTTAAGCCAGGCCGTGGTCACTATTTGGCTGTAAATGTTTCTTTTATTTGTCAAGGAAAGTTTACTGGTTGAGCACAGTTTCCAGCTCAGTTTCTGCGACTTTCCGTTACAACATACCTTGTTGGATTTATTTGTACGCTAGGTGAAGCCTTTGTCCAGGATTAGATTAAGGTGTCGGACTTGATCCACCTCAGAAATCATCTCTAAGCCGAAATCATTATCTGGACAAATGCCGAACCTCTTTGAGATATCATAAATGGATGATTTGATTGAATTGATGGCGATACTCCAGCGGCAAATGTATGGAACTGCTGCAGGTAATTTTTGATCATCTCTTAAATGTCATTTTGCCAGTAAGGTGCTGTGATTATTGAAGGTTGACACGTCTGCAGTAGATAGTGTATACAAAACTGATACCAGTACACATCCCTGACCTTTAATGAATGAACATCCATAACTTCACATGGAAGGAGCGGACTAAGAGATGACTTTAAAGCAAAAAATTCTATTTTCGTTGAAGTAAGATTTTGATTTTATAAAGTCGACCCTTTTTCCATATCTTATGAACGGATTTCTAAGACAGCTAAGCAATATTGCTTATTCTCAAACGCATTAAGATTGTGTTGGACAACTCGATGTAATTGCTTTGACATTTCTTGGAAGGAGACTTTTAAATAATATAGGAAAAAATTAATCTTAGAGCAGTTAATTGTATCTAGTAGTTTGATGACTAGTTCCAGCCCCAACCCTAATCTATCACGCAACAATAAAGCGAAGAACTTAGCACTTCACAGAGCATATTTTAAAATACCTTGCGCCAAATTATTATGTCATATTCATTGCATTGTTTCTATGCTAATCAGCAGCTCAGTTCTTGTGATTAAGCTTTTGGTGGTTAGATAGATTAGATTTTTATTCGCTTAAAATGCAATGAACCTTTAATTCAAAAATCCATATAGAAATACAGATATATCTAAATTAAAATCTTTTGTGCTTTTTAATATTTTCATGGCAAAATTCTTTCTCAAACTTTGAAACTTTGTTGCCAATAAAATTTAAATTTTACTTTAACAAAAATATCTCAAAAAAAACTTTTGCTTATCTATCTCAACATAATAAGATAAATTAAGGTCGGCATTCTCTATTCAATGAAGCATTCCCTATAATGAATTGATTTCAAATACATAGCTTTTTCGTTCTACTGTCAGTGTATTTTGATCTCCTTAGGATAAGCTTCCATACGTTGAATTTTGTCTACAATAAACAAAATTTTGCCGCTAGAAATTTAGCTCTAATGCGTTTTTTTTTTCTGTTACGCACATTAATAAAACTGTCTACCGAGTTTAAAATAAAGCATAATTGTGTTCGCTCCCAAAATAAATTAGTCTCTCTCGAGACTTACAGTCTTTTTTTTTTTTTTTTTGAAACCGTGTAAGCCTGGATAGAGATTCAACAAGAATTCAGACAAATGTACTGCACTCTAGCTCAAAAACTGAGGGACTAGTTTGCATACAATCAGACTGACGGACGGACAAACGGACAAGGCTAGATCAACTCGTCTCGTCGAGCTGATCAAGAATGTATATACTTTATGGGGTCTCCGAAGTCTCCTTCTAAGTGTTACAAACTTCATGACAAACTTATAATACTATTCACTGCGTGAAGAGTATAACTATTGATAAGCAGAGTGGAAGTCTTCCCAGCACCTTATAAAATACTTTAACAAAACAAGGCTTCGAACCTTTGTTGATATGAGGAGTAACGCACCGACTATTGTGTTTGAATCTCTAAATGTATTATAAAGTTTAGTTAAGGAAAGAAAATGAAAAAATACAATCCAAACTAAAATTGCTGATTATTATAGTTTAATTAATTTGTTTGTATGTTAAACGCTGCCATACCGTTTTTCTGATTGCATTGAAATGATGTGTGAATGTGTCTGGTTGGTTCCCGGTTTGAACATAGGATAGTTTTGGTCCCGATATGTGTCCCTGTTTCCGAGATCTGGGATATTCAAACAAAGTCAATCCTTAAAAGTATACTACACAAAATTACTGATACTCAAACTGTGTTCTTTGTTGATACTCAAAGTGTAATAGAGAGAATATAGTGATGTTAAGAAAGGAAACAACCCATGCAAAGCAAGGTGGGGTACGCTAGTTTTAAATAAATTTATATACAGATTAGAAAAAATATGATAATTTGTGTATAAAGAAATCAATTATGGGAAAGTTCGACTTTATACCTTTTTGTCCAAAGAAACATCTTCAAATATTTCTTTATCTATTTAACTAATTACAATCTAATTACAAGCGCAAGACACGCATTGAACTTGAAATAATAAAATCAAGCATAAAACAAGTCAAACAAACAAGCATTCATACGAACAAGTAAATACTACAATACATAAATAGATGAACACACTACAAACAAAAGAATTTAATAAGAAATATGAAAGTTCATTCACTATCTTCATTACTTTCTGTTAAGATTTCTGACCATTGCTTGACAATAATGACTATTTGACTTGACTTTGGCTCAAGTTGCACTAATTTTGCTGAGTATAATTTCTTTTTTAATTCGTACTACACATAAGCAATGTGAATGAAAATTATTTGCAGAAGAATAAATTATTATACTTATTGTAGATGAGGACAATCATGATGTCAAGGATGAATGACCTTGCCCGAATGTCTAGGAATACTTTAGTGAGTCAGCTAAGTGAGCCTTGAACTCTTCTGAGCAACAGAATTTAATAAATAATTCAAATTTGTTCAAAAAAAAAAAAAACAAAGAAAGGAAAATAAATAAATGAAATCCTTCATGGCACCGAAAATAATTTGAAAAGGACTTTCTCACATTAAGGATTGCATTTTGAAGAAAGCACAAAAAATGAAAATAAATAAAAACAATAATTTGCTGCAAGCAATAGTTGCCTTCTTTGCCAGTGCTACTGCTACTGCTGGTGGACCACATTGAGGCGTGTTGAAGCGTTGACTTGCGTTTAATGTACTTACTTTAATAATTTGTGGCATGTGGCTCATAGAAAAGGACTTTAAATATCATTCTCCCGCCTCATTCAACTCTCTTCCTCTCTATCCCTGTATCCCTGTATCCCTGTATCTCTCTCTCTCAATCTTGAGATGAAGTGGCAAAAGAATATGAAAAGTCTTGAGAGCTCTCGCGTTGAGTCGCGTTAAATTGCTTGCCACTTCATGCTTATGTTAATGAATGTTTTAATGGTTTATGCGTCATTTGTTAAGGAATTTTTTATGGATGTAAATGAAGCAAGTAACCGGGAAGGAGAAGGGAAGTGTAGGGCGATTAAGGAATGGCATAAATGAACAAAAACAAAAACCGAGAGAAAATATGGTCAAGGGATAAGACGTGTAACATGCATAAATGCTTGATGAAGAGAAAAGAAATGAAGGGCATGAGAAGTAGTAACAAAGCCAAAGACTGAAAATGAGTGTCAGCATGATGATGGCTGATGCTGATTGCTTCATTTGCGACAGATGTGTCGCTAAGTAATTGTTGATTTTGTTGAGAGAAATGAAGTGTACTATAAGAAAAGGATCAAGATTAGTGAAGAAAAGACAAGCAGTGCAATGAACGCTTAATGACAGCAGATAGTATTGATGACCTATAAAGTGCTCTTACTTGAAATGTAAGTATAAGGAGTTTCTTCTAGTGGCTGAAATATGAAATAAAAAATTAAAAGGGAAATTCTATTGAAAGTCAGTAAATAAACTTTAAGATTTTAAGTAAATTAAACACATTCAAAGTCCTCGATATATAATAATACCTCTAATAAGATAAGTGGTGCCATTTATTTAACCAATTTACTTTCACCACTATATAAGTATGTATGAGTGTATGTAAATTTAGTGGAGATATTTCCCACATAAACAAGTAACAACCCCACAATAGCTTTTGACCGCAAATTCCAATAAACTTTAGACTGATTTCGCGTCAAAATCTATTTTAATAGTCACACAGCAATCGATGTCGCCTCAATTATTTGTTAATGCAAAGTGTTGTGACTAAAATGAAGGTAAAAGGATGGAAGGATTGTAAAGGACAAGCAGGGTCAATACATAGAAACAAGAAATACATGCAGCATATCCCCATGGATCATGCACTCACTAATTACATTTCAATTGAGTGCCTCAAACATGTGCGCAACTAATAAAGTAAATGGAACAATTTAATGTCATACTTCCTTCGTCCACTGAATCATCATCATCATTATCATCATCATCGCAACCACCATCGACATCTCATCCTTGTCATGATTGCTAAATGCACAAATAATTAAGTGAAAACGAATGTTGCACGAATTGTCATTTTGGTGAATACAAAAGCAAAATTTTAGCATTTGACGTTTGCGTAAAATAAAAACCCAAAAAAAAAAGAAAAAAAACTAATTGCCACATGCTACCAGCAATGCTGCATGCAACAACAAAAACTGGCAGACAGTTTTCCAATTTTTCAATATAATTAAACGACAATACTAAATGGCAATGGACACAAATCAATTTAAAAGTTAATTAAACTAAATGTACAATAAGCTTATAACATTCCAATTGAAGACAAGTGAAGCAAAGTGAATGCAAGAACTCTATGAAACAGAAGCACGTTGCAAAATGTTGCACCCCATGCACCATGCAACATGCAGCAATAACAACAAATATTTGTTAAATAAATATTGTCAGCGAGCACAAAATTTTGCAAGCAAACAAACAAGCAACATGACAATCTGACAGCGTGTGCCCCATCGAATGTTGCATGTTGTTGTACCAACAAATGCACGTTGCACATTACTCTCGAGTGTTGTGAACTTGTGTTAAATATTAGTGAGGCATACAGATACAAATGCAAAAAAATAGACTAAACCAAAGATATTGAAGGTTGCTACTTAATGTTGCTGTTGCCATTGATGATGAAAGCACAGGCAGGCGCAGGCACCAAGCAATGGCGAATGTTGTTACTTTAATCTACAATTTGTTGCCATTTTTCGTGCAGCAATCTCCATACGATCTACCATACATGCATATATGCTGCACGAACGAACGAATAAATGGATGAATGAGTGAATGAATGAATATAGGAAAGATGGTGGCAAATGGTGTACAAAACTGTTGTACACAACTAAAAAAAAAAAACGCTAAACAAAACTTCTAGAAAATGTAGATGAAGACGAAGACGAAGACGAAGACGATGAAAACGAAAAAGCAACTTCAAGTGAACTTAGACTGAGTGAAAAATGTAAAATAGCAAAAACTTTGACGATTGCACGAAGTGAATGAGCCTGAGACACAATGACGATGACAACTCACACTTAAGGCACACAATTTCTTTTTTGACAGAATGAAATAGGATCAAGAAATTTTCGTTTGTTTGTTATGTATGCATGGCACAAGTTAAAGTGATTTCGTTGCATGTAGTACATAGATACATGTGAGGAGATGCCAAATGTGTGTCTCAAAATATTCATCTATGCAAGACCACATGTGTTGCTGTCAACAATGGTAGTTGTACTAGTTGTTGCAAACACACAACACACAGAGGAAAAGAAGAACTCTAATCCTAAAGTAGGCAAAAGAAAATAAAGCATGCATGCAACACTAAAGTATACTTCTTTACTAGCGTCATTTTGTCAGGCAAACCAACCCAGACGACGCGTTGACAGACAACAATGGCGTCAGCGGTGAGACTGTTGTATGATATGTGAAAAAGCCGAAAAAGTTAAAAAAAAAAAATTAAAAAAAAAACCTAACAAAGAACAAAAACAAATGAAATGTGCATAAAAATACGAGTTTGACAAACAAAATGGTTTCCAAAATGAAGAAAAAATTAAATATTGCTAAGAATGTAGAATCAGCATAGATTCATTCATCACATCATTTTGTAGTTGATCTCGTTATAGAGTTAAAAATCCTTGATGAATATTGAAACAAAACATTAAAAATAAAATTTACCAATGAAATGCCTTCATTTTGACTTTAATAAAAGATCAGAGTTTAAGAATGAATTTGAAAACATAAGTATTGCTAGGCGATCGATGACATTTCCAAACGATACTTTGATATTTTCAATCATAACTTCCTTATAAATTTTTTTCATTTCAATGTGATTTGTGTTATTTACAGTAAATTAAAAAATTCATTTCGGGCAAAAAATGGAAATGACTTTTGCATTTATTTTCATAACTTTCGACGTGGAATATCAAGACAAGAATGCTTCGATGAACCTGATTCTTTATACAGTAATAAAGCACCTTCCTACAGAATTGTAAAAAACGGGTACAGCGAATTCAGTCGTGGTTGATGTTCGCTTCAGGACGAATACCGTGAAGGTCGTCCAAAAGCAGTTGTTTTGTCAGAAAATACAGGTGCTGTGCGTGATTTGGTAATGCAAGAACTGTCACATGACGTTCCGTGATATTAAGGCATCTTTGGGCTTTAATATTATAAGCATCAATAGGATATGGCATTGTCATTTGGCCGTAAAAAAGATTTGTTCATGTTGGATCCGCATAATCTGACAAACGCTCAAGAGAAGTCTTTTGTTTGGTGCAAGGAAATGTTGAAAAACTACATCCGAACATCAAAGGCTGTGAATAACATCTACACAGTTGATAAATCATGGATCTATGCATATGAGCCCAAAACAAAACAGCAATCGACTGTATGGGTCTTCAAAGACGAGTCAAATCCAACAAAAGTTGTCTGCTGAAGAAGCACATCGAAGCATTTGATCAACGCAGAATGGTCAATTTTGAGTTGTGACATTTTTATTACGGGGGTGAGATATAGTATTTAATGTCATCTTATAATAGAAAAGAAGACCATAACCATATCATGGTTTGCTTGCATATGAAAAGTTTAAAGAAAATTAAAAATAATGTTGTAGTAAAACAAACAAAATATATGTGATTAAATGTAATTATGTTTGTAAAGATTTCCTAGGGAGAACCCTTAGCAACTATCCATAAAAATGCCATGTCATTGAAGAATTGATAAATAAAACAGTTGAAGGAGTGACATGTTGTCCAGACCTTAACTCAGGCTATTCGAAAATATAGGCATTTGTTATTTGCACATCTTCAAGTGCCGACAATCTTACTTTAAGCTCAAATCAAATGAAACGCGATTAGTTGTTGGCCTGGCAATAACAAATTTTGTATTTCATCCCATGTAAATGTAATGAATAAATCTGGACGATGGTAATGGCGTTCCGATGTAGTTCAAAGGTAGAATACATGCATTACCAATGATAATAACATCTCCGTAAGTGAATGTATTGCTCCAAGCCCAACTTAGTCTGAGGATATGAATACGTCTAAGCATCAATCGGAATATGTAGTAGTTTGTTAAGCTGATTTTTGTATTGGTTGGACACCTGAAAAAAATTTATAAAATAAGAAAAGATATAATTAAAATTAAATGTAAAATTTAATATTGCATCTCTAACTAAATCTTGGTTTTTTATTTTGATGTGTCCTTTTCAAAATATCAGCGGATATTGGAGTGCTTCGAATGAACAGTGAATGATCGAAATCATATTCACAGTTGTGCCTTGATGTGTTATTTTGATGGCTCCACTAGATCACTGACTAAACTACGTCATTTGTAAACAATAATTATAGTTCTGAATCGTGTTATTTACCAAGAATAAGAGATTGTAAAATATCTGGGGGTGTGGCAACTATTCCTGGTGCGCAACACCTGACGAGTACTTTATTATGGAATTTTAGCGCGTGAAAATGTTGGCATTCTTTGTCCATCGCATTGATGAATGTAAATTAAATATTAAAATTATATATTATAGATTAGTTTTGCGATATATTATTTATTTCTTTTTTTTTATAACATAAACATAACAAAAAAAATTATTAATATCCATCGCATGAGTTCATATAAAAATTCCATAGAAAAAAGGACATTCAGTTTTTCGCGAATTCGAATATATTTCAGCAAATGTTTCCAATAATTATGTTTTATTAAATTGCATTTTTGTTTTTTTCAGCACATTGAGATTTTTTTTATTGATGACTTGCATATTTTAGAATTTTTTAACAATTTTCATGGTAAAATTAAAAAAAAAAAAAAATAATGAATTTCAAATTTATTTTTTTCTTATAAAACCAACAGTATAAGTTAAAAATACTGATAAAGAGACTACGGAAATCAAAAAGAGTAATGGTATCATTTCCTACTTCCTTTAGAACTCCTGTTCAATATTTCTCTATTATGCCTTCTATGCGGTTCATCTCTCTTCATCATCCAGCAGTAATCTGCCATCATATTTGCGTCCCACCTTCCTTGATATCTATTCTTAGGAAAGAAGTCAATATGTGAATGCAGAAAATGTAGCTTTGTACTCATATGGAAATTTCCGAAATCATAATTCAACATTAATGTCATAAAATTATCTATCCTATAAAGCCAGTTTAATTGATATTACAAATATTTTTCTTTATTTTATTTTAATTTCAAGTTGTGTAACTCTAAAACAAACACTCTTTACTAAGTGAAATGAGAAATGTAATTTTTCAGAAAATTGATGTGATGGAACTTTTTAATCTAATAAGGGAGAAACCATCGTCAACCTGTGTTATTGT
Source organism: Amiota mariae (assembly GCA_035041805.1). NCBI lineage: Eukaryota > Metazoa > Arthropoda > Insecta > Diptera > Drosophilidae > Amiota > Amiota mariae. Next base: position 5,850,787 of record JAWNKV010000286.1, read on the forward strand.
AGAACTGGCTACATTGGCAGTCGAATATTTATAAGTAATAAGTTTGTTAAAGTACTTAAACTGAAGTGTATTTTACACAGAATTAAAGATTTTATTGCTTTCAGTAATATGAACAGAAAAGAAACATTTGAAAATTGACTAAGCTTTAATATTTTACAGAAAATTCAATCTTATATTGCTTTTGTTTTACTTTTGTTTTTTTTTTCAATAAAATCAATACACAAATAACCCATAAATTACCATTCTATAATAAAAGTATCTAGACACATTGGTAGAATGTCAGCCAAGTTTGGTAAATAAAAGGGCGACGCACCGGCAACATATGTACATACTTATGAATATGTAGATGAAACCATTTAAGATTTGTACTTTTGATCACCCGTACTCATCCTTACTACAACAAAAAACAATAAATATAGATATGTACTTGAACTTTTAGAATTTCCTTGATTTCTAATTTATAACTTGACAAATATTGTAGTTGGATATAAAATTATGTTACATGTTGTTTCAAATATAACAACTAGACAAGTTACGAGTATATAAGCTTATAAGAATAACACATATCATCACATTAAATTTATTGACTATTAAAACTTTTCATGTTACAATATAAATTTAATATCAAAGAAGACATTAAAAAAACTTAAAAAAATTATTTAAATTTAAAGAAATAATTTCAAACGTAGATTACAAAATATTTTTTTGTAGCATTCTATGAAATCTGAATGCCTCATTTTAAAAGGAGAAGGGGAAGGGAATCGAAAAACGAAAATCTCTTGAATATGTAAAATTTTTGTAAATATGTACAAATATTATTTACGTTTAGCGAAAAGTATAAATATTTCAAAACATTTAATTGCTAAATTTAAAAGAAAAACACAAAATTGATTTCCCATTTCAATGAAAAACCAAAAACCTATAACGATGAGTATCGTTTGTTGGTCCTTGAGAATGTTTAAAATGAGACAAGTGTATGTGTGTGTGTGTGTGTGTGTGTGTGTGTGTGTGTGTGTGTGTGTGTGTGTGTGTGTGTGTGTGTGTGTGTGTGTGTGTGTGTGTGTGTGTGTGTGTTGTTTTATGTATCTAATAACAAAGTTCTTCTAATAAACAAAATTTATGGTGAACTACATTTAACTATTTTGCCATTTTCTCATTTCATGTGAATACATATGTAAGCATGTATCTATCTATATACACATACTAGTACATATGCGTATATATACATATGTTTGTCTATGAGTGTGTATACATGTATCTGTGTACTTATGTGTTTGTATTGAACAAAATTCTAGCAATTTATTCGTGTAGAAAAGTGGCAACATATTTGAAAAGTTTTCCAATCAATGCTAGCGTTATTAATAATTTATTGGTTGTTTTAAACACACACATTCTCTAAAGTACCCACACACACACACACATACACACATCTAACAGGATATTATATATATATAAAATATATATATGAATGTATGTATATGAGTGTTCTTAGTAATAGTAAGTATACTTGTGTTTAGTAGTAGATACTCGTACTATACTTGCATGACTATAATAATTCTTGATGATGTCAATCAGTAGATTTTTTAAAGCTTTTCGAATTAGAAATTATTTCAAATCGTTTTTATGACACTTTCCATTTTTATTTTTTTGTATTGTATTAACAACTCATTGACTTAAGCAAGCCTCAGTGTGAACCCTGTTTTCGTGAATTAATCACTTGGAATTGCCTATTTGAATAGATTTATCTTGGAAGCAGTTTGAAAGTTACAATCTTGAAATAAAAATTAGCTAAAAGATAGGGATTTCAAAAGCTTTGTCATTCACATTAATCAATATCCGGGTATTTTATTTATTCCATAAAAAGAGTGCTGACCTCAGGGGAAACACCGAATATGCAGTTTAAATATTTATCTATCTACTCTTACTAATTGATTGAATTTAAATATTGGGTACGTACAAAAATCATATCGTTTTTTATTTATTTATTTATTTATTTGACATGACATTGACAAAGAAACTGTCAGCTTAAAAACAAAAATAAATGTAACAATTAACACTTAAAAGTAAGAAAAAAATATAAATTGAAATGAACTTAAACTAAAATAAATTAATTACAAAAAAAAAAGAGAAACAAACAATAAAACAAAAAACAAAAAAAAAACATGAAAATCATTAAAACAAAATTTATTTATTTATTTATATATTTATTGATAAGATTATCATTAGAAATATTTATTTAAAAAAAGTGCATTGGTTGTGCTAACTAAATACTTTGTTACTTTGTGACAGTGACTGCCTCCACCTTACCAATCAAAGCGATGCATTCATTTTCAACCAGTACATCTAATGGCAATTCGGCCACTTGGAAACAGTTGCGAGCTGGGAACTCTTTAGTAGAAACTTTCTTATAAACATCATTCATGGCACTAAAATCATTTAAATCCTTAAGATATGCCGTATTCTTAATAACACAACCAATGTTTGAATCGACTGAGACATAAATAGTGAGATTAGCAACAACAGCTTGATTGTAAGGTGCCACTGGCTTGGCAGCCTTAGTTGTTCTAATAATTTTCGACATTTTATTTAGTCTCCTACAATTGCCAACAGTTGTTCATCTACTGTGAATTGATTGACCACTTTTGCCCATCTTTCAGAAAGTTTCATTTTTCCGTCCTCTGGTGTTCCCTTTAGGTAAAAAACTGTGTCACGTGGTTTTGAACAGCACCATTAGAATCGAATGTTTCACCATTCAATTGGTTTTGAAGAGACCGAAATAAATGGTGCGATTCTATATCCAAATTCAGCAATATTTTAATTTGGTCATGACAATGTACTGACATATTTGAAGTAGAGTCTACACAAGAAGTTTGCCATTTCATTATTTATGGAAATGCCTTATTAACTATTGTATTAATTGTATATGTGGTCATGATAAAGCGTCCATTTAAATACTTAGTCATTGTAAAATTATCTTAAGAAATGAAAATTCATAATTTAATTTCAATTTTGTGACACTTTAGTGTAAATATTTCAATACTAATTTGCATTTAATATTAACTCTATTCATTTACTTCTCTAAATGTTCATTGAATGAATAAATAAATTTCTTATTCCACCTCAAATCTGTTAAATGAAACACATATAATCTGATTTTTTTTTTTTTTTTTTTTTTGACATCAACTAAAACTCAACTAAAACTAAACTGATATCTAACTTGACAATTTATTATAACTTGAAGCAAAGTAAGTAGCATAAGACTTAATTGAATTGGATGGATGGATGTATAAATGGATAAACTCTTACTATATATACCCTTTAGTAAAATAAATAAAAAAGAAAAATATTTTAAAAAATATTACATATAATATTTGTTGTTTGTTCCCAAACCCAAACCCAAAACCAACACAAAAAAAGTCAAGCCCTGACAATGTTACCAATTTGAGCTACATTTTTTTTTTTTTCTATTTTTTTTTATGATTTTATTGTAGTTGGACAACAAATTTGTGCCGCAAGTAAAAATTGTGACCAATGAGAAAAACTTAGCTCAACCATAAATAGAATTAGGCAAAACAAAAAGAAAATAGAAATAGAAATAGAAATAGGAGAAAAATGAGAAACAACATACTGAAAATGCAATTGTGAAAAATGGTTGAGTTTTTTGGTTATTCTTTTAAAGATACTAGGAGAATCATGCATACATGATGACCGACTATTCTATGTAATACCATTTATTTATATGTATAGTATAAACACATCTAATATATGTAAGTATATATATATATATACATATATATCAAATGTGTGTCTGTGTGTGCGTATGAATGTGGCATCAAAAATGTTGTATAAAATTCTTTCTATAAACTCAACAACAATTTATTTTTACATACTATTACATAGAAGAGAGAGATAAAGAATATTGTAACGAATAGAAACAAAAGTAACAAAAACCGAAAGAGTAATAAAAAATTGGTCAGTTATTCAATTAAAAATATTTGGAAACCCTTAAAAAAAAAATAAAGAAAATGGGATGAAATGAAATGAAAAAGAAGAAGAAAACTTGTCTAACACGAACGGAAACAACAAAAGGATTATAGTAGTGAATATACATAAAAATCTTGCAACATTATGTGTTAGCAATGAAACACTATATGGAATATTATAAATGAATAGACTTCATATTCATTGTTTGCAGAAAGAACTTTCATATTTTCAATCTATAAGTAGCTTAACCATAGAAACAAGGACATTTTGGACAATTTGGATGCATTTATAGAAACAATTTTAGATGATCATCCACAATAATGTCCAGACTAACAAAAACTTGAACGACAAGAAATTTCAAGAATATGATTTTATAAAGTTGCAAAGATAACCGACAGAAGGTTATCGAACAAAAAGACTATATATGTAATATTGTAATTAATAAAAAATAAAAAGAAAAAATTTAATTTCCCTTAAAAAAGGAAATTAATTTTGTAATATCCCATTGCTTCGTATTATTTCAATACTTGAATCAAAAGTTGTAAAAACCAAAAATATCATCATGAAAATGCTAATCATAGATCACAGATGTTTGATCAATCAACAATACCATATATTCTAGTGCAGACCTAAATTCATCAGACTTCTGCATTGCGAAACAATTGAATGGTTGAATGTTTGCTGCCAAAAACCTCTTCAAACGGCATCTTGACAATCTTTATTTTAACTCAGTTTTGATACCCTTACTCCGGACACTATGGCTTGGCCAGACCACAGATATTTATATGGGATATTGGTGGTAATTATTTATTGTTATGTATCTTTTATGTGTCTATGCATGTGGCTGTGTATATATTGTTTTCATTGTGTGCTTAGGTAAATTATGGTGGAAAAAGACAAAAATCCGTAATTAAAAATTGAAAAATTCCATATTGTACAAATTGAGATAACAAATTCAAACAGATGCCAATATCCCATAATTTTACGTAATTTATTAATTTTTTTTTTTTTTACCAACACACTGAAAAATAGTCAATTGAATGTAGTTTAATTCTTTGTACTTTTAAAATCAGCTCAAAGTCAACGTGGTCTGACCAGACCATCGTGTCCGGAAGCGGCTATGGGTTTTCAAAATTGCCATATCCCTACTAACTTTTTTTTTTTATTAACACACTCAAAATTAGTTGAATGGAGGGAACCTGTAATCTCATGGCTGCAGTTTAATTCTTTCTACTTTTAAAATCAGCTCAAAGTAAAAAGAGGTGTGACCAGACCATGGTGTCCGTTTAAGTAAAATCTGAAGTTTATAAACATAAATGAATGGACCAATAAAATTATCCGATGGCCTGATATACTCATTAGCTAAAATGTTAAAATGATGAGTTAAAATTATTATAAATTAAAAATGATTCCCCTGAGCTATTAAATCAGTTAAACTTTTATGTCCTTAGTCGTCCTACCAGAAATGTTGTCCCTTTAGCCTTAAATAGATACATTACTAACTATGCCCAACACGATCCATTCCGAGTTTTATGCACGTCATTTAATAAATTCTATCCCGTTATCTCGCTTGAGTTATCGCCCTCATCGATTAATACCATCGTCATTCGCTGCATACGGGACTCATGATCACATTGCAGGCTGGATGAACTGGATGCCACTGATTTGGGTCATCTATACCTTCTGCATTATTGTAGTTTATATGTCTCTGACCACACATGGCTGTGAGTAGGGGCATAGCTTGCTACTGTTGCAAATAAATTTCCCCCATCGGGTCAGGGGCTGGTACAATATTTCATATTACATATTCTTATTTATTATTTTTATTTTTTTCCTATTTTTGTTTGTTTCTCTCAATTTATATTTTTGTCCTAATTTTAAGTGTTAATTGTTAATTTTTTTTTTTTTTTTTTTTGTTTGTATTAAGCTGACAGTTTTTTTGTCAATGTTATGAATAAATAAATAAATAAATAAAATCATAGGAAACTAGATATTTACAAAAAACTGATTTTCGTGAAGTTTGACCTTGAATATCCTGAGATGCCAGCACCAGCCACATCTAGACTTTTCCTACATTACATAAAATCTCAAGACTCCACCAATTTTCAGATTATTATCTTGAATACTGAGAATTATCCCTTATTCCCTTTTTTACTGGGCTATAGGTCATGTGCTGGTCACCAGGTGACCAATTAAAAAAAAAAAACAAAAACCAATCAAACTTCCAATATCAAAAAACAAAAAAATTGAAAAATAAACTATTGAAATTTTTATTAATTTATCAAAGATGTCAAAACAACAAAATGTCACATAAAAACTACATTATTTTTTTTTCGGTCATATTTCGGTTCAGTTTCAGATGCCTTTCGGCGTCAAAATTGTTAAAGTTTAAATATTTTTTAACTTTTTGCACAATAGATAACAACAACAACAACAACAACGACAACAATAAAAAAAAAAATCTCAAAATGAATATAAAAACAACAAAAACTTTAAAAATTAGAATAAAATATCTGATAAAGTTTGTTGACCGTCGTCATTGAACAAATGTGAGAAGAGAATGGAAAAGAGAAAGAGAAGAAAACCGGAACACACAATAAATAGAGTCGTAAAAAACTTGCAAAATAGAAAATTTCCTATTTGTGGTGTTGCAATTAAACATACTCGTATATGACACACGCACAACCAACCAACTAACATAACATACTCGTAACATGACATATAGAACTACGTATAAATAAATTCAAGACGAAGGACATGCACACTAATACCAACATATCCTCGGATGGATGGTACTACAGCTACTTGTCATACCGTACAGTAAATGCAAGGTTCAATGTACACGACTTGAACTTTCTTTCGAAACAAAAGGAACATACTAAAATATTTACGAAACATTTTTGAACTTGAAGAAGAATAATAAATAAGTAGTAACTAAAGTTCGTTTTTATGAGTTCTTGGATTTTGAGTAATACTTTATGTATGTGTAGTAGTGATATTTTTTGGTGGTGGAAGAAGGGAAAGTATTATAGTAATATAATATAGACAATATTCAACGGATGCAATGACAAGGACATTATTTCTGGGTGATATCTTGCCTTAAGGAAATTGCATAACAATCAAAGTCATTCAATTGAATTTGCTTCTTCTCATGGAGACACACAGACAAAAGACAAAAAAGATGTTACTTGAAACTATTTTCGAAGTATGTATTATATTAAGAGAAGATGAAAAGATTGCAAACAGAAATGGATACAGAATAGTATAACAAAGAAATACTTGCACGAGTATATTGAAAGAATGTACTACTATCATTTGACAAGGATATGACTCCTTGTTACTTGTCGCTGTCGCTTGTCGTGTTATCAAAAGTAATTGTTATTGCTATAGTTCTTCCTGTTGTTGTTTTTACAATAGTTGAGGATTTAACTATTACGATTATAATCAATAAGAATTCAATGCAAACCATTTCAAGTTTCTTTATTATTATTATTAGTATTATTTTTTTTGAGATTTTATGTGATTTTATTTAATACTTCAATTTGATTCTATGAAAAGTTTCCTTATACTATAATATAAAAGGGTCACCCATAGGGAATGTCATTGATCACCACCATGATTTCTTAAATTCCCCAAAGAAACACATCAAAGAGACTAATCATAGAAAAGAGTTAAAGATATTTCAAGTCAATCAATGTGTGTTTAAATGCATTTTCATTCTTATACAAAAATAATCCTGGAAAAGTCTATAAATTTTTTTTTTTTTTTTTTGTTATTTAAAGAAGCTTCAATTTTATAGAAAAAACATAAAAAAAAGATTAACTTTGGCTATGCCGAAGTTGTAATACTCTTCACTCCCCTTCTAGTAGTCTTATAATACTATTCACTGCGTGAAGAGTATAGCAATATTGCCTAAATCTTGATTTGAAAGGAACCAAACAAAAAAATAAATATATAAGAATGTAAGAACAGTAAGTAGTAGATTTCTTTTGCATAATAAAATAAAATATTCACATAAACAGAAAACAGGCCAAATTTTCTATTTTACGATGATTCTAAACTTGTAATAAGACAATAAAAAATGGGGCGATAATAAAATCGGCATAATGCACAAGAGCTAAAAAATAAAAAATGAATGAAATGAAAAGAACACAAAATCCAGAATTTAAATCTTTTAAAATATGTAAATTATGAAGGATGAAAGGAAGTAGGTCGATAGTAATATGTACATAGTTCAAAATCAAGGCCAACATCAAGTGAGTTTCATTTTTTTTTTTCTTATTTTTACGACATCATCAAATAGCAAATAGTATTGGCAAATAGGGAACAAGAACAAAAAGTTTGGGTATATTAGGAACAAATTTGGATATACGAAAAATGCATCTAATTGAATATTATATTAACTTTTTACTATGTTTTAACATTTTCGCATGCTCCTGAAAAAGATAGTTTTTTTTTTGTCAAAATTAGTTTCATTAAATTTTTTAATGAACAAGAACAAAAAATATATCAAAACTGATCAAAATTTATATGGGTGTAACTATGAGACAAGCCTATCCCTAACAATTCCGGTGGAATCCCAACACTATACTCGTATATGTGGCATCACCGGTTTGTACTGGTTGCCACCCTCTAATAAAGAATTCTAAGTAATAGCAGAAAGTTGAATCTCATCTTAAACAGAATTTGTTTGAAGATGTTAATCAAAAGGAATTAATGGAGAATCAAATAGACAATCCTAAATGCAAGAAATATAATTATATCCCTATATAATCAAATTAAGTAAGAAATCTTAATTTATATCTAACAGGAATTGAAAGTATAAATCACTTAATTCGATTTGTAAACATATGAATTTTTGCTTTAGGAATTTTTCATTATTACAAAGTTTTTTTTTTTTTTTTTTTTTGCTGATGGCACCTTTCAAGCCCGTCGTTATTTTCTAATAACAAATTGAAGTGTAGCATAAACGCTTAGCGTTTGCAAAACGTTTTGCAATTCAGCTGTTCGCAAAATGTTGTTTTGTACAGTGTTGCCATATGGTGCAGTTATTTTCCTTTATTATCATTTTCTCAATGATTTTGTGAATTATAGATATAAAAATCATTGCAAAATCTTATTAAAAATCAAAATAAGCATTACACATTGAGCATTGGTTTTGTACAATGTAATTAAAAAAACAAAAAAAAACCTTATTTTGAGAAGTGAGTTACATCATATTTTATGCATATAGCAACTTTCCATAAGCAAACAAAACCAAGCTGATAGATGTAAACAAACTCATATACGTTTTCAATAAGAGCACAAGACATTGCACGCATACACACATAAACACATAAATAAAAAGTGTTCTGAATCGAACCGAATCGAGTGCAAACCGTTTCGGGCGTCTTATAAACGTAGTAAATAACTCAGTAGATCAATACAATGAAGAATGAAACAGCTTAAATCGTACCAGATGATCACCACTTTCCGTTAATCCTCAACAATTGCTAAGTTTCACTTTTCTTAGCTTTTGACAGAAAAATTTTATTGCATCTAAAATTCATCGGCGGAAAGCTATTCTTAACACCATGGTTTGGCCAAACCACTTTGACTTTAAGCTGATTTTAAAAGTATAAAGAATTAAACTATTGTACAACCATGAAGTTCCAGGTTAATAATGGACTATTTTTGAAAGTGATTGTGAAAAAAAATGAAAAATTTGGTAAAGGCATTTGAATTTGTTATCTCAATCTTGTTCATCAAGGTGCAATGTAATTCATTACATTTTTTATGAAATTTTTTCAATTTTACTTCCGTATTTCTGCCTTTTCTCCATCACAATTTAATTGTAAATGACATTAATACACAGACTATAATTTCTACCAATATCACATATAAATACATCTGACCAGCCCATGGTGCACGGAATGTGTTTGCAAAGACTAGTGACAGAGACATAAGGGCTAAAAACCACATACATATTCTTTTCTCTTCTTCGACAGTTCCTCGTTACAAGGACACACTGCTCATCGATCAGCTCCTTGCAAGCAACTGATGGTTGGCAACTGCATGAATTTTGATACAGAAATACGTACGATGTTATTGTGCCAAAATTAGAGATTTCAGATTACCGAATCTCCCTTAAATGCCTGGGTTGGTGTTCTGTTTTTCTCTATACGTCACCATAACTGAACTCATTTGATTTTAAAAATAATTGAAATTACAATGAACTCTGTTGAAAAATATGTTTGAACGCTACAATGCAACATGTAGCTTTTTTTTCATTTTTTTCTTTTTGTTACGCTTTTGTATGAATTAATTTAGTCGATAATAATCTTCCCAAACAACAAACTCAATGCATAGTACTTGTATAAAAATATTGGGAATATTAAAGGTTTCTAGGTTTCATTGAGTTTCTACATAAATGGTTTTCTTCAGTTTTATGCGCAAACCTTCAATGTACAAAAAAAAACCTATACAAAATACAATTCATGACTTAAATAAATTAAATTAAATGCAATGTATTATAATTGATTATTAAAATGTAAAGTATAATAACTTCATTTTTACCAAAAGTTAACACAAAATGTTGCAAGATATTTAAAATATTATTAATTTTTTTTTTAAATTCAATTTTTCGCTTATTTAATTTGCCAACCAGATACTGAAAATTATATTATTATTTTCACTTACTACAATATTTTGCTTCTCCATTTCATATATTTGTGATTTTATTTTATTATTAACATAAATCTTCAACATGGACAACAAACAACTTCCGACATTCGGCCACGCCTAAATCCGTTACCACTTCACTATAGCCTCCTTCCTTCGTCCTACGCCCTTCGCCCTACGCCCCTTTCGCCCTCTGCTATTTGTTATTGTTGCTTTTTTTATATGTCAACAGATATCAAAAATTTACAAGCGCACATAAAAGCGTAAAAAATTAAATAAAATAAAATATAATATTTATATACATACATTTATTATGGAATTTATAACACAAACACATACATTTACAGAGTTTTTATTATTATTTAAATTTTATTTTTTATATGAATGGCAGCAAAAAAGGACACTGGATACTTTTTTATGCTAAATTAATGACAGCCTGACAAAAATAATAATAGTTTAGGGTTTTCGGTGGTAAATAGAGATCAAGATTGGGTCATCGTTCCTAGTACAAACATACATCTTTATCTATACATATACGCACACAGGCTCAGTATTACTACTACTACTACTGTACTCATATTTCAAGTGATTTCCGTAAATAATTGGCCAAGTTATTGTCATCGTTATTTTTTTTTTTTTTTTTTTTTTTGTTGCTGTGCGGAAGCTTTAAACAATAAACATAAAATGGATTTGTTGCTATAGTAAGATACTATTCAGTATCTGAAAGAAAACAATGACAAAGAGTTTATACGAGATATTGGAATTTTAATGTTCTGTGATATGAATGTCTCATGGCAAAGTAATAATAAGTGAGATAAGAATAAGTTCTATAAATGAACAAAGGGTAAAGGAACTTAAAATGGATTATTCATTTAAGAATGATTTACTAGTCCAAAGGTATTTCAAAATAAACTTACCAGTAAAACACACCCGTAACATCATAAAACGAACCGGCGACAAAGTATCTTTCTTTATTTTATGAACTTACCTTCTGAATATTTTATACTTGTTGAATTCATTAAGTTTATTGCATTTTCATTTTAGCTTACAATAATCGTAACATCATTGCCGCACCTTGCAGTCCCTTACTTATTTATCGGAATATTTTTCAACAATTTTATGGTGTTGAACACTGACAGCTAATCCTGCTTAGCAACAAATACACTTACTTCAATATCTTTCAGCATTAAATAATATTAAAAAACAAAAACAAAAACACTAAAACATACATGTAAATATTCACACAGAAGAATATGCAGAAATACCAGAAAATATTATTTATGCACGTAACTAGTTTGTCGACATGATGTTATCCTTGCTGTTGTTGCTACTCATGTCCTTAAGTTTATCATCAAACGTGGACAAACTCGTAAATTTTTCGAGACATGCACACACACACGCACACACACACACACAGACATTTCACGCACCTGCTCACCTCATTTCTCAGTCATCATCATCATCATCATCATCAATGTTTGCTGCCTAAATTCTTCTCCTTATTCTTCATTAATATTTCTAAGTTTTCTTTCTCTGTGTATGACGTAACACTCATTGAGGCAGTCACCGAGAAGAGTTCAAAATTGAAAGAAAGTAAAGAGAATCGGAAGAGAGTGATAGAGAGTGGTTTAGGTATTTAGTTACCGTCGTCAAAATCGGCAATCAGTCACACAGTCAGTCAGTCAGTCACCCCAATCAGCTAACATAATCATGGATAGTGGTGGTGGTGGTGGTGGTGATTGTTCAGAGTGTTTGTTGCCTGAGTGATATTATTGTTAAAGCGTTGTAGCGTAACAAGTTGTGTGACGCCACATGTGAAATTCATATTTAATAACCTTGATTTGACTTGACTTGACTTGCGTATCAAACAATGGCCACCATCACAGTAGCAAAAGAATGAATTCTCACAATCAATATACAATCAAGGTGAAAAATGAAGATTGACAAAGGTTGGTAGGAGCAACCAAACACTTATCATATTAAAATATTTCCGGTCTATAGAAAACTCGGATTTGATAAAAGATACTACATAGATATATTTGAAAGCAACAAATTGTGCATTTTATGGTTGTATTTTGATTGAAAATTTCATATTAATGATTTATCTACCTGAAGTTATTATACATACAAGGAAATCTCCCGTGACCGGACACCCATGCTTCCAGAGAAATTTTCCGGCTGCGGGAGATGTCCGTCTGGTGGAAATGTCTATGAAGTAAAACATATGTAAATGAATATGTACAACCAAACCAAAATTAATACTTCTTACCATCAAATGAGAGTAAATTTCATGGTGCCACTAAAATTACTGCAACAGCCTACGAGTGACTGACTAGAAAAAAATAACCAAAACGATATAGCAAAAATAATTATATAAAGATGGAAAAAAACCCATTTTATCAAGTCTTTTTTAAAGTCCTTTTTATTGAAAAAAAAGAAAAGAAATAGTAAGGTTTTCAGCCCTCCCACAAACATTCGTAGTGACTGACAGTTCTCAGCTGTGGGTCATGTGCAAGACACAAAGGTATGTGAACGGTCACAAAAGTAACAAAGGGGAATCACCGATTGACACACATTTTTTGTTCACGAGTTTTTTTTTTCGTAAAAAGGTTCCTTTTGTTCGACTGTGAGAGATGCATTTATACGAAAAGTATATAAATCTAATGTCCGCGTCCGCCCCCCGGAGCATATTTTGTGCTAAAAACGTAACCAAAAATTTGGCAACAAGATATTTGATCGACCGCGGAAAATGTCCTCCGGTGGGAGCTGTATATGTTTTTAACCCTGGAGTGCTCGCGCTGTGAGCATTTTATTATTTTGTGCAAAAGGCATCTGTCAAGGTCAAGCGTCCTAGTAGCTGTCTCACTGTACCTTCACTCCTTGTTTCAGAAATTAGAAGAAATTCGATATGCGAGTGACCGCAGGAGGCCTAGGTTGTTGTTGTTGTTGTTGCAATTAATATGGAAAGGGAGAGGGTAAAGGAAACGCAAATTTGTGTGCAGTAGAGGGAACAAAAAAGGAAAAATTGAAAAAATAAAGAATTAAAAATTTAAAATTATGCTTATTAATGAAAATTGAATAAAAATGGGTAAAGTTGGCCCTACATCAAGCCCTAAGAAGGAGCTACCTCCATCGGTCGAAGCCATAAGTCAATAGGAGTCAACAGGGTCGGTTTTATGGGACAGTTGAAAAGGTGAACCGTGTTGTGTGGAGAACCACCACACTGCGGACAGCGATCATTGTCAGAAAGACCAATACGCTCCCTGTAGCACTGGAGGATAAGAGACCAACCCGACCTCAACTGAGCTAAGATGGTCCTAGTACTACGAGGGAGACACTTTTCACTATCATAAACAGGTGGAAGACGGCCTCCTAACACAACATTATTCTGGTGTGACTCTAAAGCAATTTCAACTGCCATCCGAAGTAATTCATCACGACCAGACTTATAGCAACCACTGTCAAAGGAAGCAATATATTCCTCGTATATTCTGATGACATCACGAATATATCTGGGGGAATAACGCCCATAATAGTGCTATAGTTGGGGTGTGCACTCATATGTCTTGCCAACAAAAACTGCTTAGAAAGCATCTCATTATGTTGACGAACCGATAAAGCTTTTGCTTCCTGGTGGAGATGGACAATACTGGCCATCTGGACGCAACCGGTCACTGTTCTAAGGGCGTTATTCTGACTTATTTGCAGGTGTCCCCATTGAGTATCACTAAGGAAACGAGACCATACAGGAGCGGCATAGTTGAGGACAGAACGTCCAATTGCCTTATAGGTGGTATTTAAAATCTCCTTCTCCTTTCCCCAGGAAGTTCCTGCTACGGCCTTAAGCACTTTATTCCTCTTAATCTCAGGATTGAAGGTGTTATTTGTGTGTTTAGAAAACGTAAGCAAGCGGATGAGAAATAGTTGGAACCCTTAAACCTTCAACAAAAATGTCCAATTCCATAGAAACCTCCTTAGTCCAGGAGGTAAAAATGGAAGATGTTGATTTGGACGGTGAGAGCTTAAGGTTGTGGCTACAGAAGAAATGAGAGATTTCCCTGATATAATTATTTATCAGGCCACAAATTTCGTTCATATTCACACCCGAGGAAAAAAAAGGTTGTTGTCGGTGACGGCAATTTGCTAACTGCGCGAGTACTCACGTAAATAAAATTCGTTATCTGGTAGTTGAAATATTATTAGTTTTCATTACGTATAATTTTGTTTTGATGTGAATATCGTAATAATATTGATATTTAATGGGTTTCGATTCTTTATTGGACATTTCTTTTCTTTTTTTTTTAATTTTTGTTTTACTTAGTTTATTTTTCTTTTTAGGTAAGACCGTGGTCACACTCAGCCTGTCTGCGACAGCATTCTCTCTCGCAACTCTTGTTTGTTGACAAGGGGAAGAAGATAGCGACGAAGTAGCCGAACTGCCTTACCAGCATGTCGTTGCAGTTCTGCCGACACTTTTCTCAGTTTTCTTTCGCGACTTTCGTTGTTTGTTCATTTCATTTGGTTTCTGTTGCGTGCGGGGGTGATGAAATGAAAATGAGAAATGTGAAAATAGTTGCTACCGTGCTAATGCTGTGTGTGACCAACGAATGGCGATACCAAAGAAGAATCAAAGGCACGAGCTGCTGAGCGACAGGCTGAGGGTGACCACGGTCTAAGCGATTTGTGAGTTATACAAAATCAATAAACAAAACACACAAATAGTTTCGTGGTTAGAAGAGGAGCTGGGATTTTGAACAAGGTGGTGTGCAAAAATGTATGGGTAATGTAACTGAAAGTGACAGAGAAAGTGAAAATAATGATCATAATACTCTCAGGTAGAGAAAGTATATGCCCAATATGTCAGTCTAAGAAAAAAGAAAAATCAGAAAAGTGTGCAACAGATACGCAAAGTTACTGTGCAACGAACACTGTAATGGGCTATGGACAATTGTCAGGACTGTTTTCCCGAAATAAATATCGTAATATAGATAATGAAAACGTTTAATATTTTTATAAAGTTTATTTTTTTTTAAATGGGTTAAGGATGCTTTTAAAATTCATTCATAGAATTTTAGCTTTGCTTTCTCAAAGCATTATTTTCCTAATGCTAAGTACAAAACATTAATAAATGTTACTTTTTTTGATAATTTATGTTATTTAGCCTTATTTCCAAAAGAAAAATCATTTTAAGTGTGGGCGGCAAAATGCCGCTAAAACCACTAAAATATCATGGCAAAAAACATATCGCATTCATTTGAGTTAAACTGACTTTTCTTATATAAAAGACTTTACATTACAATGAAATATAACATCTTATACTAAATTCATGTTATACAAAATCGAAATTGTGAGGCGAGATCCATTCGAATATAGTATAATGCAATGTAATTTCAATTGCTGAATACATTTTCGAAAGTATAAGCTCATATTCGAAGTCGATTATCTTCAGTAGAAGTGTTTCGAAATTGACAAAAATACATGTCTAATACAAATTTTTGTCAAACTTGTTTGATGTTGCCTATGTAAAATATAAATTTGTAAATTTTAACTTTAAATTTTAAAAAGTATAAGATATTATTTACAAAGAAATTAATTAAATTAAATTATACACTTGGTAAAGGCAGAAATCTAATCTTCATATTTATGGTAACAAATAAAAATGAATATAAAATCAAAAGTTTGCTTCCGCCTTCTGAAACAAATGATAAACGGATAAATCTTAATACTAAAGAAATACATTGAATTGATAGTTAAGCATATGATACTTTCTTTTTTTTTTTAAATCGGAAGGAAAGCATACTGAAGTGCAGGACTGTACCCACGCTAAAAACTTCCGGCCCATGTCCTATTATCCCCCACGAAACTGTTGTTAGATATTTTATCGGGAATTCATTTTCGAAAGTATAAGCTCATATTCGAATATCTTCAGTAGAAGTGGAAAAAATACACGGCTAATACAAATTTTTGTCAAACTTGTTTGATGTTGCCAATGTAAAATATAAATTTGTAAATTTTAACATAAATTTATTATTAATAAAGTTTGAGCTGAAAGCCATGGCAGCTAGTTCAAATAAATAACATTTATTAAATTAAATTAAATACTTGAAGTTGGCTTAAATATACTGATTTTGCAGTCAAATATAAGAAGATCTTCGTATAAGGGCAGAAACCCAATCTTTAAATTAGTTAAGTTATAAGAGAATAAATAGTTTAAAAAACAATTGGATTAAATAGTAAAGCAGATGATATGCCAATATTTATTTAATTATATCTCTTCATTTTGTTTAACTTTTAAGATGTCTACAAGCAGTTACAAAGAATATTAAAGATAATTAAAGGTCTTTATATGTAATTTTAATATAAAACTCCATGTTGTTCTAACTTCTATGCTTATAAATAGTACAAAAATGTATAGAATTGTAATAGTCTATTGTATAAGTAATAACAGTAGAAGATCACAGTTCGAAAATTCATTCAATGAATCTCATTTCGAACAATGGAACTTATAACCAAAACGAGTTTTTTGCCAGGAAATGCTTATTGCTTAAGCATTCTGTTTATTTCGTGTTTAAATGCTTATTTCAAAGATTTTGCTTTTTAAGGCATATTTCGTCATTTTGTTCGAAAACAAAAAGATAATCGCTTTGATGTATGTGGCTACAGGCTACAGGCATAAGTATAAAAACTTTCCTCAACAGAGCTGACTCTGTTTACATACTGTCCAGTGTCGTCTGCAGATGTCGATATAATTTCTCCGCATTTGTAAGAATCTTAACAGAAAAACAAAAACTCTTTTGTATTTGAAAATTTGAAACATCATTTAACAATAAAATGTTTCAAATCATCATGTAAAAATGCATTGTCAATAGGTATATTTCTATAAATATTAAGGTAAATCAAGTAATTTAATGATAGTCCCAATCTGGGATTATCAAAAACAAAAAATGTTTACTGCACTGTAACAAAAAAACCGTCAAAGTAGAATAAAATGTATACGATTTATTCATAGCAATTGAGTATAATAAAAATACAAACCACTACTTTACATATTTGTATGTATTTGAAGAGATTCATTTTGCTTATTTGAGTGTTTATTTTTTAAATATTTCATTGACAAATATCAGCTATGCTTAGAACACATTCAATCTTATTTCACTGTGGCTTTACATTTCGTATACTGAGTTTGAATCTTTAGCATAGCATAACATAACAGTAGAACAGTACAATTCGAAAGACTATGTATAAGAAAAACATTATTACAGTTTTCAACATGATACTTTTAACACATTCAATGTTATTTATGTTCTTTGCATTTCGAACTTGTGTTATACTAATGTACGAGTAAGCATACAATATGCATATTGTGTTATAATGTTATGCTGGCACAGTAAGTAGAATATAACAATTGAAGAATATAGTTCGAAAGACTATGTAGTATAAGTAAAACATTATTAGACTTTTGAACATGAAATTTATAACACTTTCAATCTTATTTCATACAACTTTATTTTTATACTCTTCACTTAGTGAAAAGTTTGTCTCAAAATTTGTTGAAGGAGACCTCATAAATTACATACATATATTATTGAACAACGCGACGGGACGAGTTGATTTAGCCATGTCCGTCTATCCGTTTGTCCGTCTGTCTGTAATTGTGCAAACTAGTACTTAAGGTTTTTGAGCTAGAGAGCTGAAATTTGTCACGAAGCTTTCGTTTCACCATACGTAACACATTTGTCAGAATCAGCCGAATTGGGCCAACCGCCCATACAAACCTTGATCCAAATTCATGTTTTTATCAAAAAAAAAAACTTTTTTGTTTTTTGTATTATCGACTTGAAATTTAAACACACATTAAGTATCTAACCCATATCCACTTACCATGTAAATTTCAAGACCCTCGAACCACTTGGAGTGGCTTGAAAAGTATTACAACATCGGCATAGCCAAAGTACGTAAGTCTTCTTTTTATTGGTTCGATCTTGTGTTATACATAATCTCACTCTCATATCTTATATTATCATGTCGACACAACCAGTATAAGTCTCTCTTCATCTCTTGCCTTCTATTTCTATGTCTATAATCATAATCATAATTCGTTTGTGAAACTACTACAGCCAACGTTCGTTTTATACAATTGTACAATTGTGTTTTGAACTCGTGTGTTTCATGTGAGCTATTCTCTCTCTCTCTCTCTCTCTCTCTCTCTCTCTCTCTCTCTCTCTCTCTCTCTCTCCCTCTCTGTCTGTTTCTCTCTCTAACTGAATATTCTCCCTATTATGTAGTATTGCGTGTTTGTGCAACCATTTTACTTTACTATCGTGGACAGTGGAATTCTTTTTTCAGTTTAATAGCAGCAACATTGGTTAAATGTTGACCGTGAAAAGAAAGCAAAAAAACGGAAAGAAATCAACAAAAAAAAATCAAACAAATCTATGAGGAAAATTCTTGCGTAATAGTACACAAATGTAGCAAAAGTATTTCAATCTTCTTTCATATCAATTGAAATTTTGAACATTTACTGGAAAAGTTGACAACAAACAAATAGTAAAACTTGAGGCAAAAAACATGAGCAACTTCTTTACTTTTGTCTATAGAAAGTTTGCATAAAAATATATTTGCTATGTTGGTGACATTTTTCTTTGCATCAAACAAACAAATAAACAAAATGCTTAAAGCATAAACATGATTTTTATTGCGCGTGAAATTATATTTCCTGAAGAACAAACAAGATAATACAAAAAATGATATCCTTGAACAAAAAATCCACATAAAAATGGAGCTCAAAAGGATTTTTAATTGTAACAATGATGACCATAATCATGTTAATTATGCTGATGATGATGTTGATGACAATTGTTGTGATTGTTGTTGCAAGCTTAAACTGTGATAAAATAAAGAAATCCATGCAACAGCAAATTGTCGCTTTGAGGATTTTGTTACTCATCTCAGTACAAAGCAATAGAAACAAAGTATATACATCATACAAATTTTAAGACGAGAGAGAGATTATTATTATATTGTAAAATGGACAGGAACAACAGGGAAACCATGGCTACATCAACATCACTGTCATCATCATCAACATTATCATCATCAGCACTAGTATAGTCAAATTCTTAGTGGTTGGTAACAAAAAACTGTAGTGCAACGAAGCATTGAAAGCAGCAATTAAATGGAAAAGAAAAATGAGAAACAATTGTTGGCCTGGCAACTGCCCCAAAAATGTTATTAAATCTTGCTTAATGCTCATCACAATCATCATAATGATGACGATGATAATGATGAACATCTTCATTATTATGTTTAATAAAAAATGCTGGCAAATTTCATGAGGACTAACTACTACAACTACTACTACCAAAATATTATTGTTGTCGATCTACTTACACGTACTACTAGGAAAAGCAAATAAACTCCCCCACAGTAATTAGAAGAGCCAACAAAAATTATAATAATAACCAACACTCATTTATACAACAATAAAATGAAAGTTAAAAGTGTTGCTGCATTTAGCCAAAGGCAAAGTATCCTCCACACATTTTTGCAACAACAACTTTTTGACTATTTTCAGTTTGTGTACTTTTATAACAAAATTTTAAATACAATAATTTTAACATTTCATTAAATATTTGCATTACTTGCACCCACAATTATTATATAAAATCGGTGCTTTATGGTTGAACGCTCACCCAGTTTTGGGACACCTGTTGCAAGTTGTAGCCACACACCAAAACAACACCAAAGAAAAAAAAAACACTTTATTAAACCACAAAAATCCAATTAACATTAATTTTGTGACATAATTACATTTATAAATGCAACACATTAAATGCAACAGGAACAAGGTCATTGCGTAATATTCTTTCAATATCAATGAAACTAAAAACAATGTTATATCTTTTATGTATTTCTGTAGTACAATGTTTAGTTACCCTTTTACCTTTGAATAGAAACATTTGTTTATATTTCATGCTCACATAACAATCAATGTCAGTTTATGCAAATAACGAGCTTTTTATAGAGGAAAATGTGAAATGCTTCTCGGTCAACATTAACATAATTCATATATAATTCACCTACTACAATATAAACACAGATCCAATTCCTTCTTTCTTCAAAACTTTGCCATTTACCTTGTGTGTTGTATTGTGTTAACTTTTCTCCAGCTTCTGTCATGACAGAGACACACATAAATTTGGTTTACGATTAAAGAAAAACTATTATCGACTTTTTATGAAGATATATTTGAATGGGGGGAAATCCTACAATATACTATAATATACAATCGTATTTTACCTGTAAACTGTGTGTGGGTAAAGCCAGTGCTATTTCCGGTATAATTACAGTTCTTTCTGGTGTTGTTGGTGTTATTGATGTTTTTTTTTCTCACTCACTTACTCAATCATGCATTCATTAATTCATTGATTACTTTTGTTCTTGTTAGTTATTAATGATACTTTGCGTGTTTATTGTTAAATAATTTTCAACTTTTAACTTGAGTTATTGCATCATAGTGTGTAATCATATAATATAACTCAATTCTCTTATTACAATATTTTTTGTTGTTATAATTGAGCAAACATCATTATTAATAACAGTACATACTATAAATTAATTATGAATCTGAACGAACAACTCTTTACATTTCCGTTTTATGTTTACTTCAATAAATTAAATTACTATTATAGTTTTTTATTTCAACATTTTTTTAAGAGTTCGCCCTATGAAAAATATTACAGTAATTGTAAAATTACTTAAATCTTACTGAAATCATGAAATCTACACCAGACGCCAGGTTATCGTAAAGTTCTTACTTTTCATCTACGTTAACCTGTGATGCTGTCTTTCTGTCTACCATTGTCCACTTGATATCCGTTTGTTGTCTATTGCAATTGGGCAATGCATGCCAAGCTTAATTAAAATGCAATTAAGATTTGGAATAATGAGATTTTCAAGGTACACTGAGATTTATTTATTATTCCAAAACTTTTGTTATTGAAATGAAATAAACCAAGGAATATAAGTGATACTTTGAATTAAAAGGGGCATCTCATTTATAGTGATACTGTTATTTTAGTCTAATTTAGACATCTCTTAAAGTTTTTTTACCTTTTTTCCGAACACTATAGACTGACTACATTTATATGGGATATTGGTGATAATTATTTAGTGTTATGTATCATTGCGTATTTATATAGATTAGGATGGAAAAAAGGAAAAAAATGCGTAAGTAAAAAATTGGAAATATTCCATATAAAATTTAAAGAATTGCATAGGGGTCTGGCAACACCTTGCTGTACAAGATTGAGATAACAAATTCAAAATGCGAATATCCAATACTTTTACTTAATTTGTTTATTTTTTTTTCCCCACCAACACACTCTAAAATAAACCATTGAGGATAACCTGGAATGTCATGGATGTAGTTTAAATCCTTGTACTTTAAAAATCAGCTCAAAGTAAAAAACGGTTTAACCAGACCATGGTGTCCCATTGCTAGTTCATTCAGTAATGCGCATTGAAATGTAGTATAAATGTTTTGCGGTTTTACAACATCTCGAAATTCATCTTTTCGCAAAAAATTGTTTTGTGCAGAGTTGCAATGTTGTAGAACTATTTTGCTTTATTTTCATTAAGCATTATATATTATGCATATGGCAACTATGCGCCAGTAAACAAACACAAATTCGGCCTCAATAAGAACGTATTGACGTCGCTAGTATAAACACCTAAATAAAATTGGTATGACTCAAACCAAACTAAGTGACTTCTGTTTCAGCTGTCGTATAAATGGGGTATACGTTGACCAATTGATTATCTTTTTATTTTCCTTTACATGCAATGGACTTCATTACCAATGTAAAATATAGAAATTCATTTACAATATTTAATCTTAAACTTTCAAATTGTTTGGAACTAAATACCAAGTGACCCACACGGATTGATAAGTCATCTAAAGTTTGTATGAATTTTACATTAGTGTTTGAAAGTCTATTAAAATCTAAAAGTCTTTATGTTGAATCGTACAATATTTTGAGCTATTGTATCCTATAATGACTTTCCAGAAATAGAGGAACTGCCAATTATTTGATCATATGACAATAAGAAGTCTATGTACATTCAAAATATTTATATTCTAATTGCCGAAGGACAAACTAAATTCATACAATTGATTAAAATCAGAACCAATTTCTGGTATAAACACCACACATTAAATATAATGAATTACCCACCTTTTTCGATCAGTGTAATAAACTAATAAAAAAGTTGTCTTACTTTTGAGTTATACGAGTAACTAAATTATCTAAGACATTAGCTGATGATATTGTTTGATTAGCGGGCAAATAAAAAAGGCAAAATGTTGCCAAAATCTGTGCGTAGTCAAAATCTGTAATGAATTCACTGTTTTTGGATTTTAAGTCAATGGTGATGGTGGCAGCTGAAACTGTTGAATTATCATAGCAACAACCACAAACCGTGACAATTACGAGATGCAGGTGTAAAATCTTGAAAACAGAAAACCAGAAGTTAAAGTTGTGTTGCAAGTTAATTTGAACTTATTACCTTTTGCCTCATGTACCTACCTACATTAATTTATGACCACATGAGCATATTTTAAGAATAAAAAAAAAAAAAAAAAACTAAAAAATAAATAACGATTTTAAATTGAATTCAATCAAAATAGTCAATTTTGTGTCATGTTCAACATGCTACTATGTACTACTACTGCAAAAAGTCATTATCAACTAACTACCATGCCATGCCATAGATCTATCGATTTGAATAGACGAGACAATGTATGTACCTGCAAGCAATGTTGCCACAAATTTGTGGCATTACCCAAACTTAATTTTGCATGATTTATGTGTCATGTAGTCAAATGCGAATTGCGAATTGCGAATGCCATGGTCAAACCAATGGGCGACACGCCTTCTAATTGCGTTTTATGTTGTGCTTCAAAGAGCGTTTCTTTTGACTTGATGGGTCCCTTGGTCCATTGAGTACTTGATGAAGTCATCATCATTATTGGCATTGGCAGTTAGTCATTTTTGTGTGCTGCTGCTTCTATTCCTACCATTGCTATAGTTATAACATCAACTTGGAAATGTTCACAGTCATAAAAATGTTTGTTGTTTTCAAATTCATCGTTCTTTGCTTTGGTTGTTTGTTCTCTTTGGTTCCTTTTTATGGCTTTAATTTTACATTATACATTATATAGTAGGTACTACAACAATATTTACATAAACAGTTCATTTATTTAATTTATGACTAAAGAAATCATTACTCTCCCGCTCTCTCTCTCCCTCTCTCTCTCCTTCTATCTCCATGTGAGTTTGTGTTTGCGGTAAAGACCACAAAATTGTGGTAGCAAAAAGCCTTGATTATAACAAGGAGTCACACAGACACAAATTTCATCTAACCAACCAACATGATTGTAAGTCAACGGGGATGCCATCATCATGCTGTCAATAACAAATTTTAATGACTAAATGACTTAAAGTGGCCGTTGGCAATCAATTGACTGAGTGAGTGAGTGATTGACTAACTGACTGACTGGGCAACCACAACAAAAGGAACAATAATAATAATAATAATAATAATGTACACAGTAGTACTATATCGCATAGTTGATTAAGATTGTTCTACTTGTTATTGTTGATGTGAATGCTGTTGTTTGTAACATACTATAATTTCAATAGACTCCATTAACACATTGATTTGTATTTGTGTAGTACAATATTTCAGTAATGAAAGTTAAGTCAGACACATGACAGCTTTGCTTTTATGACATACATAATTGAAATGCTGAACGACGACGCAAGTCCTTTGTGAATTTCCCAACTAAATAATCGGTGGCATGTGGCAGTGTAACGCGTGCTTAACCAGTTTAGCAAGCATCAGTTCCAATTATCTTTGGCTTTAGATGTTGCAGCTGCCCTTAACATTATTGTTTTGTCCTTGTTTCCCATTGTTTGCAGCTTTTGGATGCGACTGTGGTCGTGCCATGCTGTTGTCATTTGTCACCTGCCACAAAACATTTAACTCCTTCAGACAGATAATAATTTCGAATTCAAGTTCAATTTATTTTTAAAGTCCTGTCTGAACTCATGTCTGCATATACATATTGCGTGTTTGAGTTCTTTTTGGTCAGTTCATTTCATATATACTAAACAACACTAATTGTTGTGGTTAAAACTTGTCTTTGAATCCAGTATTTCTAAAACGCTGCCACAATATCATCAAACATCTGTCGTTTCGTTAAAGGATATTTGTTGCATGTTTTCCTTTGTCGTTCTTTGAGATGTTTCGACTTTTAACTAAAATCATATTTAGCAAGTTATGTTCATTGGCCATTGAATTTATAGCTAATCCAAATTATGTGAACTTTTCTCTTCCGCAAAATACTTCAAGCTTTGGTTACTTAATATTTAATTGCACAACCTTTTTTATTTTAGTTGATTTTGAATGCCAAAACGTTACATTTACAAATCGAACTTCCATTGAATTGAACTTTTTTTACACTTTTAATTTCACTTATGTTAATCATTTAGTTTAGCTATGCTTCATTGACTTAAATGATTTCTCTGGACTTAAATGTCTTTCTTTCACACTCTGATCTACAAATTAGTATGATATCCGACGTGCATTATCTCTTCGATCTCCTGAAATTAAATATGTTGTTTCGGTGTTCTTTAGTTGGAGCGTGGGGTTAAAATAATATGAAAACGGGTTTTTTTTTATCAAGCGTGGAGAAAACCAGTATAAAGAAGATTAACTTTGACTACGCCAAAGTTGTAATGCTCTTCACGACCCTCCTATTGGTCCGAGGGTCTTAAAATTTACTTGGTTGGTGGATATGGCTCCAAATTTCAAGTCGATAGTACAAAAAAATAACAAGTATTTCTAACAAGAACATGAATTTGGATCTGGGTTTGTATGGGATGTACCTCCTAGTGATCTGATTCGGCTAGTTCTGACAAATGTACAATGTATTGTAAAATTTCAGCTCTCTACCTCAAAAACTGAGGGAGTAGTTTGTATTTATATATACAAACAAACAGACAGATCTGGCTAAATTAACTCGTCTCGTCGCAGAATATACGAGTATATACTTTGTGGGGCCTCCGATGTCTCCTTCTATGTTTTACAAACTTATAATACTATTCATTGCGTGAAGAGTATAAAAATAATAGATTTTTACAGAGCTTGCTTTTTAACAAAAAATCAAAATATCAAATTTTGAGTTGTGACACTTTAGTTAAACATATGCGATATGTTGATAAGTAGTTTTAGGGGTCCAAACCTTGAAGATATTCTACCATAAAGTTGCAATGCGGATTTTCATTGGGTTTGATTACATCTATAAGAAACTCATAGGATGACATTAGCAAGTTAAGTACTGATTGGAAATAGAGTGAGGAATCCAAAATTTTGATGAGTTGTAAGTATTATATGTATATAGAACTAAGATTATTTATTTATTTTTTTTTTACTAACTGCTTTCTATCCCACGCGACTTTCCACCCCAGAGCCCACGCGAGCTGTTAAAAACCGAACAAGATTGGGTATCGACCACAAGTCACTTCGGTACTGAACTACTGAAGATTAGTAGACATGCAATACAAATTAATTGACTACTATACGGCTACAGACCTAATGTCATCAGCCATTTATACTAATCATCATGCACATAATGATAAATTTAGATAAAGTGTGCGAAATTAAGTTAAATTGTTGATGGAATACTATGTGTTAAGGAGAGTTAAGAGATTAGATTTTTGCTGATCGGAAGAAATACAATTAGATACAAAGTCATAATGTAGATTTTATGATTGACATAAAACACGAAAAGGATCATGCTGCAAATAAGTAGTCTTACATGTGCTAACAAGTGTAGGAGAATAATTCCTTGTAACCCGAGAAGGGACATTAAAATTAATACTACCAAGCAAGGAAAGGGAAAAGATGCTGCCTACAATTAGATTGTGCAAGAATGTGACACCAACAGTCGTTCCGTGACTGGATAATTTCGGGAGGCGGATTAGTTTAAAACGGCTTTGGTAAGATGGAAGGTTTATATTGGGATCCCAGTGTAAGTGACGCAGTGCAAAAAGCAAGAATTGCTTTTGAACGGACTCAATACTATCACTATACTTTTTAATTTATAATTACAAATTATAATTGTTGTTATAGTTGTTAACAGGAGCAATAACGACAAAGGTCTTCGGCTCAGTGGGAGAGTTGAGAAGGATTGTAGGAAATTGCAGGACCAGACTTGATCCGAAATCGAACCGAGACAACGAGTTAAGCATTTTAATAATGAAGAAATTGAAACTTAATGGTTGAATCTTCCCTAATCTCTCTGTTCCTAACATCTTTTGTTTATCATATCTTTGTTGATTTTAATAAAGTATTGTATATATGTACTTATTTCCCAAAACATTTACTTAAATCCTAACATAGATTTCCTGCTTTTGTTGATGATATTGTAGTTAATCGGAGCAATATCTCTAAGTGGATTTCAGATTTAAAAACGCTTTATTGTTTCGTGTCTGAAGGCAAAAATATATCGCTATATGGTGGAAACACTTTATTAAGAATGCAGCTAAATAACCTGAGTTCTTTATTGTTTTAGTTATTCACAATGCTTCAATCGTCATCATTGCATCGTTATTACCATTATCACCATGAGTGATGATGATGATGAAGTCATCATCCCTTTCTATTATTCATAAAATCATTCAATCCTTGCTTACTTGCATTCAATCACACAGCGTGTGTTAAGGGGGTTAAGTTGTATCTTGCAGCCTTAAGTAAAGTAAACTCTTGTCAAACAACGCACACTGACTTAACTAGACAAACGGAAATCGCTTGTTGCATGGATTCATGTGATGTTTGCGCGTGTCCTCATTTCTAATTTCCTTGTTTGTTTGCCTTGGTTACGCTGGCAATTATCTTGACGTGTAAACAAAGTCACACATGTCAAAAATCCGTTTATAATTCAATTCACAGTAATCTTTATAAGTAGATATACTTACATATATTTCGGTTTATGTGGTTCTGGAGAATTAGAATAGACATTGATAAATGGAAGTTTAATCGATTTTTATTATGGGTTCCAATTATGTTCTATATGTTATTTAATTAAAGATTCGACAATTTCATGCCATTGCATTCCATTTGTTAAGAGAGTAAAATAAAATGATTTGAATTATTTCCTGAAGTTGTTCAAAATTGTTCAGAAAAAATGTCTGTCTTTTGGTGCAGGTCTAGTAGAAGACGTAGAGTTTCTAGCTCCTGTTCCATCGATAACGGTGCTGTTGCAACTTATTTTTTTTATTATTCCTTACAGTAGGCACCATCAATAGTCGTTCCACCTAGAAGCTGTTACTGATAATGATACCGATAAGTCATCTCTCAGTCACAATAAGCTTCTTTATATGCATGATTCATGTTATGCAATTTCTAAGTGATGTTCACTGCGATGAACAATTACAATTCGGCGATTAAAAGAATTTAATTTTTCGTCCACTGTTCCTAGTGTCACTTAATCAACTCCTTCACTTTAACGATTTAATGGTAAAACGTGTGAACCTTTGGATGAATCTATATTGATTGCAATTTTCACCTTGTCTTTATCTATTCTATATTTATCATTGAAATTGAAATCATCAGAAGATTTTACTATTTTAAGCCAACAACTTGTGGTTTACTTTTAAATCAAATTTGAATAAATCTTTGTTAGTGCATTTCTCTCTTGCAGATATTCAATCCAATACAATAAAAAGTACAACCAATAAGTAACAAAGTTAACTCTTTCTGTCTACTTTCCTATTGTATTCGATAAAAAAATCAATTCTATAACAAAGTTCCATTGTCTGTTAGATTTCTCTTGTTGTTATTCTACTACTTTGTGTGAATTTGTGTATGCTTATATCTTTATACGATACTTCTAGTATGTGTAGTTTGACATACAAACATAATAATCTTTATAACGAGGACATAAAAAACATATGTATTGTATTTTTACATCGATCCCATTGTAAGTGGTGATGGTGGTGGTCATGATGATGACCCAATACGCAGTTTCATTCATACATATATAAGTATGTTCTAGCAAAGTAAGTATAAGTCGAGTTGAGTCAATACCCAGCTGTGCTCGCTTTAAGACTAGTGGTGGACGGTCGGTTGGTCCCTCTACAAGTCTTTGGTACATGAGTATCTTGAGTATCCTGTACTCTGTTGGCAATCAATACAATGGTAAGGCAATGCTAGGCATATCTAAGCCACAAAACGACTTGACAATTTGTTTTTGTTATTGTTCATGTTGTTTAGTATTCTATTTCTTCTAGTATTTTTAGCTTATTTCTGCTTTATGCCATGTAAGCATTTTTTCTTTTTATATTGTCTTCATATTTTATTTTTCTTGTTGTGTTCTTGCAGGCGCCTTCATGTTTGTCTTCGGTGCTATATAGTAGTCCTGCACACACAAAGACACCACACATTTTTTTCTTTTATGTTTTGTTTGTTTTTGTGGTACAATTCTTTCTCCATTTTGTGGACACTTGAGAAGCAGCAACTATTATGGTTTCAAATAAACAACTACGCGCGTTGTTAGGCGAAGCAGAATAACAAAACGAGAAAAAAGAATATGGAAGAAAAAATGTGAAGAGAAAAAAATCGAAACAATAAGTTCATAAAACAATTGGCTCTATTTACTGTGAGATTTTTCTTGACCTGTGAACTGGTGAACTGGATCACACTCTTTGTTTCTCTTTGCTATTTGCCCACTGACCCTGGTCATGTTAAGCATTGAACATTATTGGCCTTTAGCCATGCATGATGGCACAGATGAATGAATGGATGGATGCATGAATGAATGCAGGCATCCATGTCCTTTTCGATCTGCTATTTCACAACTTTCCTTTATTCTTGTGTTGTTTGTTCTCTAGGCTGGCTACCTGCTACCTTTCTGTTTGCCATTTCCTACTTGTATTCATAGTATGGCTAATTGGTTTGTTTGTTTCTTTGCAGGTTTGCTGTTGTACTATTGTACTATGAATGAATATAAAGATGAGTGTTGGATTTTTCATCTTTGCCCCTTTGAAAAACACTCGAAATGCAATCAAATACTCACAATACTTGCCAATTACACTTGGCCAATTATTGATTTAGTCAAAACAGCAGCATTCATCATATACCAAACTTACTCATTCATTTATGGCTCATTCGCCGCCCATTCAAAAACATCACTTAATCAATGCATTTCTCATCACTCCAACATTCATTACACTCTTTTCTCCCTCACACCCCCCCCCCCCCTTATTGACTATTAATATTTCTCCATTTTTTTTTTTTTTTTTTCTTCTATTTTCATAATTGCTTCGCATTTTGTCGGCAATTTAGTTCGATGACGGCACAAGTGTACTCCACTGATGATCCTGCACTGCATTCTCCTCTCTAGCCACTATCCCGTGCCACCATCTTATACTCAAATGCACTTGAATGCTTTGCATGCATTTATTTGCACTAATTCCAAACACTTCACTCTATTTGAATTGCACGAATCGCTGTGTTAATGAATAAATGCAACAAGGCTTAAATATGCATTCATTCAAATGTGTCTAACCATCATTCATGCCACATTCAACATAACACTTATCACATACAGACATATCTACATATCTATAGGTGTTTGTCTGATTGCGTGTTGCATATGTCGCGCTAAATAGTATTGCCCCTTAGAATTCAATTAAAAATGCAATCATCAGACGAGGTGTATTTAAAACATTATCCGATTATATTCATAACTCCACATTGGCATTAATTTGATTTATGTTTATCAATTTCATTATTATAAAGTGTAAAATTCAGCCATTTGAGTGAAATGTTCAATTTTTGAAACACCCAAAATTAGCAGCAATCATTTTCAAGTTATCCAAAGCGACTTCACAGAGAAACATGACCAATTTTTAAATAAAATTCGGACACATTCAAGTCAATCAATTGAGATCGAAGAACGCGTTTCACTTTCAGCAGATGTGGGGCCATTTTTGAACCGTTTGTACCAATCTTTTATCAACGTTATGCCCAAAGATTCATTACCCAAGGAGTTCTACATACATTATATCATTTCCATAGTTCCCACATAACTTTTTTTTTGTTTTGAATATACAAAATTAGACTCACCATTCAAAGGCACTTTAAGGGAAATCCGTGCGGATTCCCTGATTGTACATAAGGTCGCTCCAACATTCCGAATAT
Source organism: Amiota mariae (assembly GCA_035041805.1). Taxonomy (NCBI): domain Eukaryota; kingdom Metazoa; phylum Arthropoda; class Insecta; order Diptera; family Drosophilidae; genus Amiota; species Amiota mariae. Next base: position 5,881,699 of record JAWNKV010000286.1, read on the forward strand.
ATTTCGGTTACTTTGGGGTCACACCTCGTCTATATATCAATTAGACATTAGCAAACTATTGTATGAGTGCGAGTAGTAATATTAAATCTTTTAAATTCACTTTAAACTCTCACGAAAGAAGTCTATGCAATCATATCTACTGCAACAGGATTTGTTGGTTACGTTCTTCCATACCTAAGCTGATGCTTCCTTACAATCTGATTGCCATGATTGTATGGAAACTATATAGTTAGTAGTAGTAGACATGTGCAAGTACTTGTAAACTTAAAATTATCTAAGCTGCTTAGTGATTATGAGCCTCTTTTTGCAAAACCAAAAATACTTTCACAAAAATACACACAAATCAACAAAATCTCATTTATTGTACATAGAAAGAAAGTAAAAGCTTCACCAAAAGTATGCCAAAGTTATGTGTCTGTCGAGCTCCATAGTGAAATATCTATAAATGTTTGTATTTTTGTGTCTTGAAGAAATTTCTTTGAAAATACTACAAAACTTTGAAACACATTTTAGCATGTGAACGAACACCTTTTCAAAAGGTGATGCTCACCACACAAAACCAAATAGAAAAGAAATTAAAGAAAAATTTTATTAAAAAAACAAAAAGAAACCAAGTAGAAGCGTTAAATGAAAATACTAGAAATAAAGAGCAAAAATGTAGAAAAACATCTTAAAAGTTTTCTTTTGGTAACACATAGTTTTTGAAGTAAAAGAAAATATTATAATAAAAGTTTGTCACACAACCAACACACATAAAGTAAAGACACTCTTCATGAGTAAATTGTTAAAAATTAAAGAAAATGTAGATGATGATGGTTAGAGAATGGTAGTTTCTTAATGGAGACATACACATAATGTGTGAACTTCATTCAGGAAGTTGATTAATAATTAAGAAAGAGGGGGAGACACCAATTTACACATACATATAATGCTCACCCGGCGTATGTATAACGTTTTTTATGGAAAAGTTTAGTTAAAAAAGTTAAATAAAATTAATTAAACAATACCGAACTTTCGTTTGCCAAAGCTTACAAACCTTTCATTATATCCCAGTTGATGAAATTGCTCAAAAAGCTTTAACAATAATTTGTACTATTGATTTTATATTCTGTTTCAAAACCCTATAACTTTAATATTATAGAATAGAAATATTTATATACCACATATACACGTAGATAGAATAAGATTTATTATCAAACGAATAAAAATCTAAATATGTATGTATGATCCTTATGGACTACGAAACCGCTTTACTGATTTTGATGAAATTTCTATCATAATCTGGAGAGTGTTTGAGTAGAGTTTGGAGCGGATCGGACCAACAGAAAAGGAAGAAATTGATGGAGCGAATATTGCATATAAAGCTTAGGGGCTGCGCCAGGACTGCTAGTTATTTATTTATAGAAAATAGTTATAATAAAACAAATAAATTAAAAAGAAAATTCATTTGTAATTTATTTTTACTTATTTCCTACGAATAGTAAAACATCAACAAATTTAATAACACTGGCCGACAGCATTTTTGGTGCTTGAAAGAAAGCAGTGGTTTTTTACTAATTCAAGGTCGCTGATTTCGAATCTGCCCTTAGTTTTTTTGAGCAACTCTTTTTTTTTCTTATGGAAATATGAAGTTTTTATACATTACACAGGCCAACAACACTAACATCTTTTTTTGGTGGTTATTTACTAATTAAAAGTCACTAATTCCGTGTCTGTTCTCAGTTCTTATCTAGCAGCTGTAGTTCTTGAGATATTTAGCTATATCTTAATTCGTTCTTACCATTCATTTGGAGATCGTTTACATTATACAGGGCGACAACATTAATTTTGGTCGAATTAGTTAATAACAACTCATGCACACGAAAAAAAAGTCTGGTAATAGTAGGTTAAGAATTTATTGCTACCCTATTTCATTAAATAAATAAATATGTAGTAAATAAACAATAATTAATGGAAGTTTTAAATCTCAGTTGTCTTAACATTATCGTATATATAGTATACATATAGTGGATATATAAATTAATTATCCACTTAAAAAATTACATTCGAGGAGAGATCGTTCAGGGACCTCGAGAAATTGCCGTTAATTATTATTATTAATGCAATATCGGTTAATTATTAATAAAATTGTCTAGTTTATATATTTTCTAATTTTATTTATTTTAACATGATTAAATTTTAAATCTATACTTCTATATATAATTATATTGTAGTATACATAAATGAAAGTTGAAATTCCTGCTCTTCCAGTACTCACAACTTCTACACCATTCAACGGATTTTGGTAAGGTTTTAACTGTCATAAAGAGAAAGGAAAGGGGATATGTACAAGAAATTTGTATTAATTCTAATTAAGTCGTCATAGATTGGGTATATGGAAACTTAGAGACATTTTTTAAGTTGACCATCCATACGACAAATTTTACTCAAATTGCTCTTCTTGTTGTTTTTAAAATCCATAAATCTTTGTACTTAGATGATTTTGTCAATAATCAATTTTTTTTTTCAAGTGCTGCGCAATTTATTATATGTTAAGAAATCGATAAAATGATTGTAGAGCAAGAAATTCAATACATCATTGGCTTCAAAGTAATGAATCCGATGAAGAAATGTAAATCTGTTTTTCTAGTGCACCCGTGCAAGGCAGGGACAGGTCTCTAGTTTTTCATAATTATAAATTAGGTTTCCAGTTTTTCATGGCTTGGTTGTGTTTGCAAAATACCAAATAAGTTGTTGTTAATCGATTTTTTTTTGTTTTTTTTTTCATTATGGAATCTCGCTAAGTTAGGTTAGGTTATTCAAACCGCTCGCTGCAAAGATGAGTTCAGCCAAGAGCCTAACAGTCCACAGAATTAAAGAATAGAGGCAGTTCTCTTAGAGCCAATTGTGACAAACTGCCAAAAATTTCAATGAAAGGTTTCCCGGGAAGATGGGATCATCTTCCAAGAAGAGCAAGGCACTCACTCAGGAGGTGTTGGAAATTTCCCGTTGTCACCCTTTGGGTACGGAACCCTATTACTAAGCCTACACTGTCCGTCCATCCATCCATCCGTCACAAAGCTCTATCTCATGAACCGTAATAGGTAGACAGTTTAAATTTTCACAGAATGTGTGTTTCTATTGCCGCTATAAAGACAAATCTCATTAAAGGACTAATTACAATTATAATAGCTTAAGTTAGGATGTTCATATCTTATTTTAGCGGAACTCTCCGTGTGCGAGTGTGACTCCCACTTGACTGCTAGCTGCTATTTCAATTTTTAGATTCTCTTATTATAGTATGCACATTAGCTTAATAAAGCGATATGTTGAAAGCAGCGCAAATGCCAAAAAGATTGGCCGAAGTCAAAATGTAGTTGGTAATTTTATTTGAAATGAATCAAGCAATGGTAATAATACAAAAGGAGGTGCTCAATATGCGACAACACGGGCAAATAGAAGACTTATTATCACAACTGCTTCAAATTCCCAACGTTTTGCTGCCAAAATCAGGGAAGAATGCTGTAATAGTGCAAGTCTGACAACTACAAAATTCATTTTTCGAAGTGCCAGTCATTTGAAAGGTTGAAAAATTAGTAAAACATTCCCGTGTTTGCTAATGAAAAGAAATTCAACCTGAATGGGGCGGACAGATATAACTATTACTTTTATGAACTGCAAAAGAAAGTGTATTTTTGTTTAAATCACAAGAAGTTCTTCGTGAATAAATAAATAATCGTCTATTGAACGAGAAGTTCGTCTTACTCTTGACAGGGATAGACAAAGATCTCGGAGACCCAGAGCGCAGAACTCCATAAGGAATCCTAATTTGTGGTCAAATAAGTAAACTCCGCCATAAATTATATTCTTTTTTATACTTCTACATTATCTATACTATTCTTATAAAGAGAAAAGATTTGTTTGTTTTTTTTTTTTTTGAAATTGATAAACTAAAACACTACTTAACTGATTTTAAAAATTCCTTCACGTATAGAAAATTACATAATTTCTTAATTCCTTGCACCTCTCTGCATTGCCCCACACAAATTAGTTTTAAAAGAAGAGCGTCCTATTATTTTATTACGAAACCTTAATCCACACAAATTGTGCAATGGTACACGTTTGCACATAAAAATCTACATAAACTAAATCTACTGACCGGATGTGGAACTGGAGAAGTCGTTTTAATCACCCGGATTCCATTAATATTAACGGATCTACATTTCAAATTTAAACGACTGCAATTTCCAATAAAATTGTCATTCTCAATGACGATCAACATATCACAAGGTCAAACATTTTATGTTGCGGACTTTGACTTGAGAGTTGTAAGTTTTTTCTATAGATAGCTTTATTTTCTGGATAAAATCTACACAAATTGTGTAATGAAAACTCAGGTGTAAATTCTCGTATTGTATACAAAGAAAAAAAAATTGAACCAGTGATTATCTGGTAATCAAATATTTTGTAAATTTATCGCGATTTGGTAAAAATTTACTAATTCACATTTCATAGTTCAAAAAAATAACATTGCAAACAAGTTAGGCTGTAAACAGAATCTAAAAGCGAAATAATGGATTTGGTAAAAAGACAATAGAATAAAAACAAAAATAAATTTGAAATAAACAAATCATTTTTTGAATAAAAACAGATGTTCAATAAAATCAAAAATATTAAATTAATCATTGAATTGAATATTCTATTAAAGTTCCAAAAAATTCTGATTAATAAAAAATGTTGAACAATTGATTCAAACATTTCACACATTTCTAATTAAAAATGAGAATCAGAAATAATAATACAAAATATTAAAGACAAACAAATGATACAAAGGTTTACAATAAAATCTATGTAAATAAACACAATTAGAAGTAATAATAAAGAAAAATAATTATAAAAATAATTTTTTAAGGTAAAAAAACATTTGGAACTCGTACTACTCTGTGATAATGCTTTTGTGCCTAGAAATGAAAATCAATAAACAGAAAGAAAATATATGTTTAAAAAAAAAAAAATCCAATTTTTGAAATAAAATAAGTTAAATTTAAAATTCAGTTTAATAATTCTTATAAACACAATTTAGCAAACAAAAATATTACTATAATTATAATAAAATAATATAAAGGATAAATTCTAAAAAAAACAAAAACTGACAACACAAAAATAATAACTTTTCATAAAATACAATCATTTCCCTTAAAACATCTGCTTTAGTCACTTGAGATGAGGGGAATAATAAACTAAAAAATAGAAAAAAACAATGCAAAGTATGTACTATATAGTCCAATCCAAATAAAAATAAATTACATAATTGTATTTATATGATTTGAAAGCTTTTTAAAAGGCGATTTGATTGATTTTAAAATATGCCTCTAAGCTTTATATACAAAAATTTTTCCACCAATTCCGACTATTCCGGAGGATTTTCCAAAAAACAAATTTAATGCATATTGTTTTGTCATTATAACTAAAGATTTGTGCTAAATTTCAACTCAATCGGATGCCATGAAATGGTTCTAATTCAACTTACAAGATTTGACCTAAACAAACAAACTGACATACAAAGAAAGTTAAATGAAAGCTTTTAATAGTTGTAGTTTTGCAAAAAATCACATAGATCTGAAAATTAGTAAAGGCCTTAAAGACACTATTATGATTAAAATGTGAAATGTCCCCACCGATCGGGGGTGAAAAAAATTTTATTCAAGTTTAAAGATCAAAGACATTAGATTTTCGATATTTTTTCTTGTAAACGGTAAGTGTTATCGAAAAATATGTAGGATAATAGTTTATGTCATGCAATTCTGTACTCTCTAGTCTTAGCTAATTTTTTATATAGTTAATCGTTTTTTACACATATTAGTATTTAGAATTCTCTAGATCATTAGCAAAAGATTCTTAAAGTAATTTTAGTAAAAAATAAAATAGGTCAACATACATTCTCAGGTATATTTTCCTACCAATTTGTGAACATAACTACTGGTACCCCAACGTAAATATTCTATAGTGGACGCTCTATTGAATTTTGGAATCCTCCCCATCTCCAATGGCCCCATATTTTCGCTCGGAATTGAAGTCTGAACTATGGGGCGGCCACTCTTTCAACTGAAATGTTGACTCTGAGAGCTAATACTGGGTTTTACGCGCACAATGTTTTGGGTCATCATCTGGTTGGATGACAATTTCATGCTTGGGATTCGGAATGATGTCCACAAAATCATTTACGAATTGAATTTACTCATAGGTACATTTTTATGAGTACCTATATTCTTTAAAGAGGAACAACTCTTTAACCGGTAAAGAACCCTCACGCCATTGTATCCGCCATTTTATCTTCACCAGGAATTTGAGTTGATGAAATTGCCTTGATGGTCATAATATATTATGAGAAATTATATTTCATATATTTTATTATATTGTATACTATAATGCGTTTTCAATAATCTGCGTTCCAGTTTTATCAAATTGAAACCGGATATATGATAACGGTTTTTGAGAGGTTTACATACATATATCAACCAGATATTCTCAGGGTTAAGGGAATACAATAAATCAAGCTCTCTCACTTATTTATATCACGATGATTATTTCCTTTAACATAGAACCGTGCATGGAAGATTCAACAAAGTAAATATATTTATGGAAATGCATAACATAATAATACAATATTGATAAACATCTAGACATCAAGACCCCCTAGCTCCATTGCGACGTGAGAGCAGCCTGCATAATCTATCCTATCATATCATATCAAATCCTATTCTACAATAAATTTTTTATTTTATTTTCATCTCCATTCTATTCTAAACCAATTTCACTATGTTTCTTTTCAATTGCTCTATTGATGGACTTAAGATCTGAAATTTTATTTAAAATTCTTTTTTTTTTTTTTTTTGTTAATTTAAACATAAAACTTCAACACTGCCACTTTATAATAGCAAAATCATTGTTTTAATGTAAGTATTGTATTTTTAAATCGAATAAATATTGTTAACTTTATTCTGTCTTATTTAATTATGCGAAATTCAGTTTTGTATATTAATCTACCACAATCATTCTGATTTCACAATCACCACAAAATGAAATTTTAATATCAAAAAGAAATAAGTACAGTGTCAGCTCGCTAATCCAGATTAATTATTGCAATTATTGATTCCTATCCGGATTACCGATGTGTGTTTTTTTTTATACAACCTTTCAAAGCTTGATTGTGCATTTCATTAAGCAGAAGGATGTTTTCAATAGACACGCTCACGCTCCTTAGCCCAATTTATGCAGGTGTTGCATGTGGATTACCATATAAACAACAAAAACCAAATAACAAACACAATATTTATCGCTTTATTTTCGCAGCATTCTTTTTATATCCGAAATTGTAGATGTTCCAAATTTAAAAATTGACGCTAAATGTTTTCCACTTTTACCATTGTTTAATTCTGTTATTAATATTAATTTATCATTTAAAGATAAGGTGTTATGTGCACGTTTATGCGACATAATAACAAAGTTCAATTTTCACTAGTATCACATACTTTAATTGCAACAAAGGACAATACGAATAAGGCTATTGCCACGCATTGAGTGATTAGCGATGAGCGACGTCGCTCAGCAATTCAAAAGGTTTTTAATTTTAATGCATCGCTAATCGAAGAATACAAAGATTTGCATACAATAAAAAATAATTTAAAAAAAAAAAAAAAACCGTATTAGACAGCTGCAATTGATCCGGACTATAGAGTAGTCAATGTCCAGAAAATTCGATCCGGACTACTGGATTATCCGGATTAAAAGCATCCGGATTAGCGAGCTGACACTATATATTGAAAATAATATATTTTTTATCTACTGACATTTGCCACAACTACGATGAAAGTTCAACGAATTAAAAATTAATAATTTTAATCGCAATCAACACATCATATGAGGAGTGCTTAAGAGAAACATTTTCCACCTTAACACAAGCTAATGGATGTTTGTACACATATGTACAACCATCTATCTATTGTTATTATCTGCAGACATAAAATAAGTCTTAATTGGTTGACAAAAGATATATTTTTTGTTTAATGCAGCTCAATGCCAACATAATTTAAATTGAACAAAAAAATAAAGAGAGAAAGTAAACTTAATGAAATTTGAATTACTCATTAATGCCAGGCCCTGACCTGAATACTTGTGGTTCCATGAAATGCACGTACGCATTCACTCACTGCTTCCCAAAAAAAATACTTATTTTTAATAATGAAATGATACTCAAAGCTCGTATAATATAGTGAGCCACTCCTGAAATTTACAAAAAAGAAAAAAATTATAAGGGGATTTAACAAAAACGCGATAGCGCGATATTTTAAGAGAAAACTTTTATCTAATGTATGGATATGACCAAATCAAAATACAATTGACTTAATATTTTGTGTAAAATATATGAATATTCTCTCGTAATTTATAATTTTTTTTTTTTTAATTGTGATTACATTTTATTATTACAATTTTGTATTCAATATTTGTAGAAACAACTGTATCAGGACCTTAGAACTGCTTAAAAGTTTTCTTGACGGCTTGGCCCTTGCTGACTTTCAGAACATTGAAGCGCACGATTTTTGACAATGGGTGGCACTCACGAATAGTAACAATATCATCGTGTTCAACCTCTCTGAAAGCTGGAGCGAAGGACGCTTATGTGACGTTTCTTGAAGCCAAAGTACTTGTGTTCAAAATGCAGATAATCACGACGAATTAAGATTATATGCTGCAACTTAGTTTTGCGGACAATTCCGGTCAGAATGCGACCATGGATTCTTTCGTTGCCGATTCAAGGAAGGACACTTCTTGTCAATATTAGTGTAATCAATGGCCTCATGTGGTATCTGGAAACTCAAGCTAACATCACGACAAGGACGTATGTGCTTCTTCTTGACAAGGCCGGGATTCCATTTACATAAAATTATTTTTGGAAAGCTCTTTCGTTCCGATCAGCCATGTTGATTCAAAAGGAAAGGCTTTATTTTATCCATCGAAAGTTGAACTTTTTCCCAAAAGATATTCATATTTCAAGTTCAAAGCCAAATTACTTGGATTTCTTTGTCTTTAGTTATGAGATTTAGAGACACAAAGTATTCTATGTGAGTGGAAAGAAGTTCAAGGTTTCGTGTATAAGTCCTAGCTGCACTAACTTCTTAAATGGACAAATTGTGTCTAGCAATAATCAGATTGAGCATTAAATGGTCTGTGATGCCCTTAGAAGTCCTGGGCTGCACGTGCGCTACAATAAAAGTGTCAACGTGTATTTCCTATACCGAGAGATCAAAGAACCACTGAACCACTTTCATGCTTGGGATTGTGAACTGAACTGTTCACATGAACTTGGAATTTCCAGTAAGTGTGAATGATTCACTCACATTGATTACGTCCCTGCCCCTTACACACACCGCCCGTCACTACTACCGATTGAATTATTTAGTGAGATCTCCGGACGTGATCACTGTTAACGCTCTGTGTTACGGTTGTTCCGCAAAAGTTGACTGAACTTGATTATTTAGAGGAAGTAAAAGTCGTAACAACTCACAGATTGTGCTTGGTACTGGGAAAATATGATGATTTCAGCTGGTTTTAACAACTCCTAATAGAAGATACCTTTCTGATCCCACTAATTCACCGATATTTTTAGTTTTGTAGATGATTTATCTGTTTGGGAAGAATTCATACACAATTTTTCGCACATAATATACCATTTTAGATGCAATAAAATATCTTCCCTGTTCGAAGGCACAAAAGTGAACATATTCAGATACCAAAAACTTTAAAATATTTGCATAAAGATAACAGTATGAAATAAAGACAATTACAACCTTGTCCAAATCATTTTGGGGCTTTCTTGTGTATGTCAAATAACTGAAGGAAGGAATTTGATGAAAAATTGTTGATGATAAATTTAAAATAAATTCAACTTTATTATTGTTCATTAAAAAAACAAATAAATGTTTCCGACTTAAAGGAATTCACTGAGTTGAGTTGCTTTAGAGATTATTTATATTCTCCTCTATTGTGTGTAGGTGTAAAAAACAATAAAATCATTAAAAATGTATAAGATTATATTGTAGTATAAGAAAATGTAAAATACAATGATAAAAGCCAAGCAAAGCCAAGACAGCGAAAGGCTTTCATTTGTCAAACTGAAAATTGTGTAAACTCAACTTCTTATGATGAACATGACTGCCACCATAAAGGCAACTCAACTCAACTCATCTAGACTCTACTGAAAATTAAGCACAACTCATTGCATATTTATGTCATAGCATCGATTGCTTGCCATACTTCGCTAGGCTAAAATACAAATACTGTCAACTGTCAAAAGCAATACAAAATGGCGTTGAACACGTCCATAGCAAAAATAACCGTACTAACGAATCTATACATAGATAGATAGATAAATGAATGGTTAGAAGAACGATTTGATGGCATAAAATGAATGAATGAATGAATGAATGAAATCCTTTTGTTATGCCTTCCTTGCTAGGTAGACTTACTACATTTCTACTGCTCCCCTTCTCCTGCCACTCAAGTTAGTCTACAATCAAATTGTTGAAAAATTGTTCAGCATTTGTTTTGACATTGTTTTGACAACAGACTCACAGATACTCCTACACATATACAGTAAACACACACACTTGTATGCACATAATAACGACAAATGATAGACAACACATTCAAAGTCACACAAACTGTGAGTGTAGATCTAGCGACAAAATAAATTAATTGTGTCATGTGTGTGGATGATGAAAATGATAGAGATGATGATGACGACCACGACGACGATGGTGACAATGATGACGACGAAGACTATCATCGATAAAGATAACAATAATGTTAAGTAGAAAATGAAAATGAAGACGAAAAAAAAAGAAAATGACTCGTTAAAAATAACAACAACACAGCATGCGATACAAAAACAAATATTCACTTCAGGCACGTGTCATCTGTTTACATCCTTACTATATCTTTTTTTATTTAATACTCTGCACTTTTGAAAATGCAAAGGGTACATTAAGCCTTTGGAAATAATTATATAGTAAATAAAAATCACAAAACAAGTGGCTTCAGATCCAATATAATATAGAAAAGTGCATAAGCAGGATGATTGGAGAAATATAACTAGCGATGTCTGTTTGTCGATTTTTCAATACCTTTGCAATAGGTTTATAAAGAAACTTTGCATCCGCAAGAAATCGTACTTCCACATCGCACCCGACATGTTTTTGACGGAGTTTTACAGAGGTATATCGTATTTACATTTTGTCATTCCGTGCGACGTCACATTTCTCACTCCTTCTCACATCCCTCACTTAACGAAAGCCAGTACTTTCCTTATGACCGAAAGAATACTTTCATTACCTGTTGGCTAGTGAACGACTCCTGAAGTCGTAGGTTATGCAGAGGCGAACCAGTAAGTGCGTGTTTCCCTAGTAATTCAGTAGCCCTTTTTCTCATTACTGGTGAGTAATGAATTTACCAGTGAAAAGTAATGCAGAGACAAACCAGTATGTGGTGGAAATTACTGGTGACCGACTGGTGATCAGTAATGCAGACGGTATCAGTAACTGGTGAAACAACTGGTGAATAGGAATACAGGCGGTAGCAATTGACCCCTTCCATGACATCGTTAACAAATAAAAGCGAATATAGGAACTAATGCTGGTTCCAAAGGAACTAGCCACGAACCAATTTTGGACTTTTGATTCATACTGCAGATTAGTTTGTAGTATATAAATATAGTATATAAGTGTGTATAGTAATGTGTGTCTTCAAACCTCACAACCATGTGCGCTCATAAAGTAACTGACAGACAACTGAAAATGCCAATAAAATAAAGTGTTAAAAATGATTTTATTAAAATAAATACTCAAATTGCAATAAATGATATACAATATTATTCGACTATCTTTTTGCTGTGAATCAATTGTTATTTAAATTAAATTGGTAAACCATTCCACATTTGGAAAGAGTTGGCAATCACAATAATAATAAATAAATATAATGGAACTCAAAGATTATAAAAAATCTTTTTGAAGCATACTTATATAAAGAAACCCATATACCCGAGGAAGACATAATATCATGTGTTAAATTTAAAATGAGAAACCTAAATCAAGTGAGCAATATGGACGAATACATAGAAATAAACAGACGGATATGGCTAAATCAACTCGTCTCGTCGCGCTGATCAAAAATACTTATACTTTATGGGGTCTCCGTTGTCTCCTTCTGTGTGTTACAGACTTTCAACTCTTTTCACTGTGTGAAAAGTATAATAAACAAAACTGAAGAAAATAATTTCATGAAGATATAATAAAAGCAACCAATAATCAAATAACATTCAAATTGTCTACATTTATTATTTATTATCTATTGGTCAAACATTATTAGAATAAATTTCATTTAGCTATTTAGTGGTTCAAAACAAAGTTATAATGCATTTCAAAAGTTAATTATTTTCTAATGATTGTTTATTTTTGCTCCTGAAAGTCTGCCATACTTTTTTAAAATCTCAAATTTGACCATGACCAGATGATAACTAACTTCAATGAACATAACCAATGAAAATCACCATGACCAAGTTGGTTGCTTTCTGTCATTACTTCATTTCGGTTTGCCATGTAGCAGAAGTATAAATAACTCTACGTTTAAGCAGTCATACAGCAAGTTCATATAAAAACAAATTTCACAACTGCTTTGCTGTAAGTAATCGTGTTTTTTTGCAATAAAATTTCCAAAAAAAATATTACTTTTATTTTAGAAAAATTATCACATTCTACCTTCATTTTTAACTTAAATTTTGGATACAACTTTGGATCGAATAAAATAATAAAAAAATAATTTTATGCTAAGCCGTTGCAATTCAGTTACTTTAAATGGCTCTCCAATTCCTCTAACTCAGGATGTAACCTATTTTGGAGTTCACCTCGATAAACGTCAGCACATCGAAACAAAGAAAATTAAGATGAAACTCAAAACAGAAAGTCTCCACTGTTTAATCGGCTCGGGCCTACGCCTATAACTCAATCACTAACCCATTTGGACATCTGTGTCAGAATTATGAAGCACTGCGAATGCGAGGTTATACAAAGCCCTCAATCAAAAATTCTCAGAAAAAAATCAAGCGCCCGTGGTGTATCAGAAATAATGACATACTGCCGGTAATAGATGACTGTTCGAAGCGGAAGCGTAACTATGTCGGTAAACTTGTGCAGCATATTAATCTACTAACCAAAACCCTTGTTCTTACAAGAAACTCTTCTCGTCTGCGTTCTAATGATCGTTCAGCGCTTATGTTAAGTTAGAGGCCCGTAGTGACATGTTAACCCCTTTTTCCATTTGTGTGAATAGTAAATAATTATGTAGTATGTTAGAGTTTAAACCATTTTGTTGATCCTACACTATAATATCAGAATATGCAATACAAATTAAATTTATTTATTTTTACAAAATGTTTGGAAGTTTTCAATTTATTTTATTTTTATTAAAATGTCAAAAATTGTGAAAAAATCGAATAAGATAAAATAAAACATATGAACACAATTAATTTCATTTGCTTGTAATTTCCAAACGATTAATACAATTTTAAAGAAACTTATCTTCATTGAGTGTGGAGAAAGTCTTCTTTGGATAGTGGCACCTACGTCCCAGGATGAACTTTTCGAAAGTTTAACAAATGAACCATTTTGTGTTTCCTTTAATTAATTTCCTTCCAGGAGTAATCCAATGAAAAGTATAAAAGCTATCAACCTTTTCTATTGAAATCGGTTTAGCAGTTCCCAAGATATACGAGCTAAAGCATTTCCAAAACATTTCTGTTCGACAGATTTAAATGAAAATTTGATTAATTCGCGCTCTGTGAAAAATCGCTCACGATAAAATAAGATATCATTTCGATCCATGATAAAAATCACTTGCGATTAAGTTGCTAGTGGAAGACTTTTAAGACTTTTGCCCAATCTGCCCGAACAGGTATACACCATTTTTTTTTTACATTTTTTTTAAAGTTTCGATTGAATTTGTAATTTATATGAAAAATTGTTTATAACTCGAGAACCATTCGACCAATTTTAGTCAAAATAATTAAATTTTTGTGTGCTGAATATATATTTATACAATTTGATATGTATCTTCTTTTTCTTTATACATAAAATATACAATGTTATTTAACAATCTTGTCAGGTCAATTTAGTCCTCCGTCCTCCTTGCATTTGTTACTTTTACTCTTAGTATGGAATCGTAACTGCGGAATGAGTTGGCTTTGGTATGTATGCATCAAAATGCCCGCTTGACAAGGCATCGGAAAACCGTAGCCTTCGAACAGGGCACCTTTGGTCACCAGCTTTCGTGTACAATTCACCATTTCTATATACTTCAAATGAATATGGATACATTTGTCCTGCCGCCTCCAGTTCACACAAACCACCAAATGCAAAGGGTTGCGACATTTCGTTCCAGTAATCCGTTGGATTACTATAGTTATTACCATGAGTGTCGTGTGTCATTATTGAAAAATGATCCCAGTTTTGAACTACATGATTGACAATGTCTTTCCTTATGGTTTGGGCATGATCTTGTGTCTCAAACATCACATAAGATAACGACCGAAATAAACAAGATCCGTCGCCTTCGACTGGAACAATTATATGCGGCATATAAATGCCAAATACATGAAGCAATTCTATATCCATTCTTGGAAAAATTAAGAAATATACATTTGTTTTATAATTAAATATTAGCACAATTAAAATATTAATCAATATGAACGCAGAATTTATGTTTTATGATTTCTTTCCAAATATAAGTGTATGAAGTAAAATTAGTTTTTTTAAACTAGAATTTGAAAATGTAAACATTTAAAGAAAATCTAAGTTGATATTAATTTTTCTTTATGATAATTTGAATTATCTCAGACTGTAGCAGTCGTAGATTTTGTTGAGAAAGTGATGAAGCCTCACATAACCTGAGAACAAATTGTTTAGCACTAATGCATAAGAGGTTCAAATATTTCATAAACTTCAACTTGTTTTATATGTGAAGTAACTTTCTCAGTGGACCTATAGATGTAATCTCCTAAATAAGGAGAATCACTGTAGATTTTTTAAAATGCAATGTACTTATATTTTGTACTCTTTTGAAAATAATCTAATGTAATGTGTTGTTTGATATAAATGTGTAAATAAAATTTGTTTGATTTGAAGCTTACCATCTTTTGCCCGAGATATTTATTAATAAAGTTAAAGTTTTTCATATGAAATATGACAGCATAGAGCTTGCCATCGGTAACTTGAAGAATAATATGTAAACAGTTAAAAAAAGAAATTTAAATAAACCTCATGTAATAATACAATTATTTCAATATCTCAAAAAAATATATCTAAAATTTTGAAAGTTGTAGATATTGAGTTTTCTAGTTTGAATCCTCTGTAGGAGGACGTTCGACTAAGTCATTGGAAACTTAAAGCTCTTACAGATATCTAAAATACAATCTTAATATTCAATATTAAAAAAAATTGGAAACTCAAATTGACAGGGATATCTTTAAAACAGAAATTATACACGTTGATATGAAGCAACATATGAACATAAAAACACCCTTTATTAGATACATTTGGTAATGTTCTTTGCACCAACTTTATATACCCTTTGACCTATTTTAAAGAATCAAAAGGGAAACCGAAAAAAAGAATTGCCATATCATCCTTTTACTTATCTTGAATTCATCCTATCAAACTTATATAAATTTGCATAGAAGTACATATGTATTTCAATATTAATGTGTAAGTTATGTAAACACATTAAAATTATTTAATATCATCATCATATCACTTCGTCAAATATTGACAAACTTTCATCCAATACATCATCACATTTTACGATTACAAAAATGTTTGTCATCAAACTGAGCTTTCAATTTTTTTTTTTTTTACAAAGAATTTCAATTGAATTGAATCTAAATTTTGTTTTCTGCATGTCACTATAAATTCCTTTACTTCTCTTTGTTTTTGTTTCTGTTTTTGTAATGTATGAAATGCTGATATTGCTGAGTATTTATGAGTAGAGTCTAGGTAGGTAATAAACCTTGGCTTATTTAAGTAAAAATTTCAATTTGAATATTAGCTCATCATGCCAAGCATATGAGCGAGCATTTGCTCATGCATTTTGCTACTTTCTTTCTTTCATCGTTCATCGTTGTTCATTCGGTGAAATTACTTATGCATGTCTAAGTCGAAGACATTGTACTACATGCATGTATGCAAGGATCTACGCACAGACAAAGAACAGTGTGTGTGAAGTCGTGCAAAGACAATGAAATGAAATCTATGCATGTAAAGTAGTAGGAAGCTATACAAGCGGCAACAGCAACAGTAAATACTCCCACATAAGGAAACTAAGTAATGTATGATAAAACAAGAAATGAGTGAAGTGTGTAGAGCAAAAAACAGAATCTGCCACAAAATTTATTTTGTTAAACATGTGAGAAAAGCTTTGCACTCATGTTTGCCACATTTACTCACTCACCAACCACTCACCAATCACCTTCTCCTCCTCGTCCTTCAACTCTCTTCATCTTTCTAAAGAAGAGTTTCATAGACATTGGCTGTATGTAATATTCTTTTGCGTGTTTTTTCTTGACTCATATTTGCTGCGTTTCAAATTTTATATACGAGTCTGTAAGTATTTTATTCCATATGATGATTTTGGTTCATTCTTTCTTTCTTTCCTTCTCCCAAAACACCGCAGCAGCAAGCAGATGTTGCACGTAGAACTGATTTTCTCTTCTTAAGTATTTTTTACAGACTTCTATCTCACACAGACTGACTCTAATTCCATGGCATTGCCCACACAGTCAGCCAGACAACATTGCGTATGAATAACTTAATGCAAAACTTTTACTTTTGTCTTTTCTTATTCGGTTATTTTATTTTTTTCTTAGACTTTTAAGATTTTGTTATATGATATTCTATGGGAGAGAGAGAGAGTGTGGCACCCGCATTTACTCTACTTTACTGAAATTCATTTAAACGCTCGTAAAAGTTTCAGTGGCACATTTACAGCTGCTCACTCTTCTTTCGTTTTTTTTTTTTTTTTGTTTTTTACTTTTTTGACTGTGTTTATTTGGCAAATGCTAAGCTCAACTAACTTTCTTCCTGCAGAGTCTTATGGCCAAGAAAAAATAAACTGAGCTACCAGACAACGTGACAATGACTTTTCAATTAAACTTTGTACAAAAGCATTGAAGTCAAAACAAGTTCAATTTCAAGCTTTGTTTGAGTCAATAGTTAATCTCTACCTAAGTCAATTGCCTTAAAGCAAAAGCTAAGGAAAATATCCCCAATATACCAACATTCCTTATGATCATCACAAGTGTCAGCTTGCGCTTAAGCAGCCACTAAGCGCCTTACCTCACACACATGACTCCACCATAAGCATTCATCCAAACACATCTTCTCACCAACAGCTTGTAACAACTAAACCAAAGAGGGCAAGAGACACACTGACACTGACGTATGAATCCTACACGCTTCATTGGACTTCATCATAGCATCCACCCTCAATCCTCATCACTTGCTCACCTCCCGGTTGGCTTAGCATAAGCAAGAAGAAAATAGATAGTAGAATTTTACTTCATTTACTTGTCAGACTACTTGTAACTTAACAGCAGATTGACTTGACCTTTCTACACTCTCTCCCTCTCCCTCTCCCTCACCGCCTCTCTCACTGGGTCATTTTCTGGTAAGTCCACGTTGTCTAACTTCAAGTCAAGTTGGTCACTCAATGACAAAAATTTGCATAACACTTAACTTGTTAGCACTTGACTGCAATTGCTGCTTTCTACAGAGAACAAATAAGAATAAAATGAGTAATGAAGGAAAATGGGAATGGGGAAGAGAGGAAATATGATTACTAGTGAAAAATGAAAAGAAACTCAAATGAAGAGGAAAAACTTTTTGCTTGAATTTCTAACAGATTTATTGGTATTTTTGTTTTTGTTTGTCAAAAAAGAAAATAACATGTTGATGAAGTTTATTGAGAACCGGAATAATTTTCTCTTGATCAAATGGAAAAATTGCAGTTTCTAAAACATTCAATAGGCAGACTAAGAAGTTCGGATTACTATTTGCCCTTTTTTATCTGTAATAATAGTTTCAGTTTCTTAAGTAGAGTTTTTAACAGTCAGGCGATTCACCAAACCTATGAAAAAACATACAAATTGGTCTTGAAATACTTTTTAATAAACTGAAAATAATTTTATAGATTACAGGTCACGAATGGGATAAAGCCAATGAGGAAGCCAATCACCTAGATAAAAAATGTGCCATACGATCACTCGTATTATTCCATTAACTAATAAATGAACACATACAGCTATAGCTCAGAATAGGATAGACCAAAGTTTTCTCCACAAATGATTCAAGGACAGTCAAAACATTTTTGTGTCCCAGACAAAAGAATATCAAAATGGCTCTTTCTGCCAAGTAGAGAGAATCTTCGTAGGGGAATATCGGTCATTATCCATGAGAGTTTCTTTGTCAAAATAATTGGAATGTCCTTCTCGGATGTTATAGAAAACAGTTTATTTAATACAAGTTCTTACAAAGAAAAACTAGTTAGAAAATATTAACTTGAGTGACAACCTTAGCAATAAACAAAATTACCCATAAATTTTATTCAACTAAAACTTTTCAATACACTCATGTCTTGAACCCAAATTTCTGCCTAAACAACATGTCTTTTCAATATCATATCAAATCCTAGACATGAAGAATGAATGAACTTTTTCACTTTGATATTGTGAAAGTTTAATTTTAAGTCATGAGACTGAAATTTTATGAGGACGATTGTCCCAAAAATATTTAAGCTAAAACTTTTATTCTTTAACGTCACTGAACTTTTGAGTTACTTTCATAACTCGAAGTCATGCATTAAAAAAGATCTCAACATATCATATGTGTGTCAATATTAAGTATAAGAATCAATAAAAAATCAACAGAAATCACATCTAGTGAATATACAAATACAACAATAACTAATACTAAGTAATAGCATTGTAAACGTCTCTATTGAAAGAAAGCAAACACTCTATTCTATCGAGACAGACAAGCCCAAAAAAGAACTGATGAAAAGAAGTACTTTTTGCATGAGAAGCAACTAAATTGGCAATGACTTCACTTCACAAAAAGAAAGAAAAAATCCATCGTAGGGAAAGAAAAGAGAAAGTTTTCAATTTTAATCCTACACAAATAAATACGCACAGAAATCAACACAACCCAACCCAACCCAACCCACATTAACCCACTGACTCACTCAGTCACCCACCTACTTATTCATTTATCTACCATATATACAAGTATGTATGTATGTATGTATATCTGAAGTCTAAGTTATTAAGCAAACCTCGATTATATTGAAAATATTGTATTTACAGTCAGTCAGTCTCCTCTTCCTATCAACTTCAGCTTGACTTGCTACATTGACAATGATGGCAACGGAGACAGAATTGTGATTGAGAAACTTTTCAAATAGATGTTTGCTAGTTGGCTTCAATAAAGATACATAGATACTCACTCACACTATATTCACTCAAAGTCACTGCGTGTTGTATGAAGTGCTTAGCTAAAGATTCATTCATTCATTCATTCAACTCAATGCCATAGTATTTTCTGTAGACACTTAAAAAGAAATACTATTATATACATACATATATAAAATATATACCATAAATGACTGTTCTCAGCCACAGAATAAACTTTTCATCAGCTTTCACCATTTTGCCGGCTGTTGGAGTCTGTCTGCTTTTTGTCGACGTCTATATAAATGACTGAATGAATGAATGAATGACTTACATTGAATGAATGAGTGAATGTTTGTTTATAAGTTCATTCGCCGCTTATAGTGGCATTTACTTTTCTTTTTTAAACTATTTGATTGGAAAACTCAGTCAAGTGTACATAGTGTCAGTCTATCTGTCTTTCAGTCTGTCTTTGATACACTGACACAAATATTCTGCCATTTTGACACACATGCAGAACACATACATGATACGACAAACAGACTTCCTTCCATATATGAGGTAACTCAATTGGCAAGCGACGTTCGTCGTTTGGAGTCTGTGAAAAATAATTCGCAATCTGACGACGACAACATGAATTCAAAACTTAATTCAACTGAACTCAAGTCAAGTGTGGCAGCAACGTCGCCGGTGTGTTACCTTTTGATTTATCAGATTTCTCTGTTGAGCAGCAACAGCCACAGACTTTGCCTTTGTCAAATTTTTTCATCACATTTTGGTAACAAATGCAATCGCAATAGTAAAAGTCTTTTAACTAATGTTGCAAGCAGCAGCAGTAGCTGCAGTTTGTGTGGCAACAGCAGGTTCTCTCAAACTGATGGAAATAACTTCAATTTTTGGCTCGAAATGAAATTTTAAAAAAAAATAACAAGTTAAATTCCTACAGTCAAGTATGACTAGTTTTGCCCCAAAATTGATTAACCCAAAGTAAATACTCACAAAGAAGGCAGAAATAGTTTTAAAGACTCAGCAAAACATGCATTGTCATATTGTTACGACATATTGTTAGGAAACCTTGGCATCATTTTAATGAAAACAGGTAGCCCTGGTGTCCAGATGGTCGATGAAAAGAAAAATGTAAACAAAGAATGAGAAGAAGAAAAAAAGTCAGGTTTTGGTGGAAAATGGTGAAAATAGTGGAAAAGCCCGATATATTTTGACAAGGAAAAAAAGGAGGACCGCCAAAGACAGATTTTAAGATGTGTTGTGATATGTGAAAGTGTCATTTGATATTGTGTAGTAATCGTTTGTCCTTTTGTTTCACCTGTTGCCGCTGGACCTTTTCGATGAGCTGCAAGTCGCCGTGGGAAACACCATGCTACCACTTGTCTTTGTAGGATCGCCGCAGTCACCGCACCACCAACACATCGTCTCCATCAACACACCATGTACCATTGTTTTGTTGCATCATCAACCCATCACATTTACCGACGTACGACTTATATTTAAAAACAAGCACTACTACCTTTGTAAAATTAATTAACCGCTCGCCAACCTAACATAATAAGTTTTATAAAGACAAATATGAAATTTGTAACATTATGAAAGGGATTTCTAGAGATTTGGTAGCCAAGTATCCTCTTCATTTTATTTTTCAATTTTTCTGTCGCGACACACTTAGAAAATTTTATATTTCTTCATAAAGCACATAAAGTTTTTAATTTTAATTTCCTAGAAACTCAATAACTATGAAAGTTATTGGTGTTTTCTTGTTGTCATGTTGTAAGGGTTGAGAGTCGTTGGGTTGAAAATATTTATGAATGACTTTAAAAATATCAGTATGCCAAAAAAAAAAACCAAAATTTCCATTACCTTCTTTAACCCTTTCGCTACTTCTGCGACAAATATGTCCCAACAAAATTTCAATAGGTCATAAGTTTTTTATTTCTTTATACATTATAAAGGGTGAGCCAACTATTGGTCCGATTTTGGATTGGTCATTAAATGGGCAAAAGTTTATTTTTTTTTTTTTCAATGAATTTTACTTTATTTGGATTCCTCCGATTAAGTATGAAAAATTATTTCATTTCAATGTTGGCCGCGGTTGACTCGGCAGTAGGCCATCTGGAACATAGTATACACTTATGTATAATCTTAATCATTTTCAAGCACTTGTCCAATTTCATGTGATCAATTGTTTGGGGATTGTCGGCATAACCTTTATCTTTCAATGCACCCCACAGAAAAAAGTTCATCGGCGTTTTAAATATTTCAAAGCGTTGTTCCAAAGAGAATCGATCCATTTTCGTTCAGCGGAAGGTTAAAATTAAACTACTGTCGACAATCTATGGCGCTTATATTGACAGCGTCATTAATTAGAGGGAGTTCAACATTTTCATATTTAAAGTATCGCAATAAATTTTAAAGTATTTTTAATAGCCTAATGTTAGAAACTTAGTGTCCCAATAAATTTTGAAGTATTTTTAATAGCCTAATAGAAGAATCTTGTATGTGCATGTCGCATGTGAGTCGGTTGTGTTTACTTGTCATTAGAGCGACTAGACGAATTTTATCAGTTTTTGGCCGGATTTCGTTGAATGCAGTCACTGATTTTGTGTTCTAGTGTCAAATTGTTTATTATTTTTAAAGTTTACTGCGTAATTTTTGACAACTTTTTGTTAAATGGCTTGTATTGTGCCAATAAGATTTTTGAGTGGGATGTATTCTCCCAATATAGTGGTAAAAATGGAAATTTAATCTTGTTGCTTTGTAGATTTCAAGGAAAAGATTGACGTACGATCAAATGTCGACAAATGTGCTATTGCACCTTCAAACAACACAAACGACGTCGAACAGCACGAACGACTTTAACGTTATTAACTTTAGTAAACAAAAAAAATCAGCCAAGTGTGAGTCGGACTCGCACATGGAGGGTTCCGTACCATCGTACAAGATTTTTTTGTGTGCATATTTAACAGCCTAAAAGTATACTACAATTAACAGCTTAAAAGTATTCTACAAAACAAAAAAAAATGTTTAACAAAAGATTAAATTAAAGAACAATGCTTCTAAAAATGTGTATTTTTAGTATTTGTCGTTCTACACACAAGTAAATTACACACTCTGTGAAAATTTCAACTCTCTACCAATTACGGTTCATGACATAGAGCAGGAGACGGACGAACGGACGGCCATCGTAACCTTAGTAAAGGGTCCCGTTACCTCCCTATGGGTACGGAACCCTAAAAACAGATGTGAATTTGAAAATTAGAGAGAGTAATTATTGAAGAAAAATGTATTAAAAATTGAGTTATTTAAAAAAAGGAAGTTTGAATTTTTATTATCATACAATAAATTGAATTGGAATAACTTTTTAATTAGATAGACCGCCATTATATTTAACATAAATACTGCAAAAAATTGCCTTTTACCAAATCATTTGGTTCACAAACGCTGTCTTTTGTTTCACAAACCAGTTCTTTTCCAATTTATCAATATTGTTTTCTGTTGAAGTCGAAGTTGATCGAGTTTTGACGTTCTGGCTTTTGTAACGAAGCTATGTAGTTCGCTTCATATGATTCCATGTATTTCAACTTTTGTGTTTTGCTGCACGAATGCATGTAAAGTCGATTTGCAAGATAACGTCGTTTATGTAGTTCCAGCTTAAGCCTTGTTTTCCAACAGCTTGGGTCAATATGAACTGAAGCTTCGTTCTTGATATGCTGGCTTACACCACGTTTCTATTTTCCATAAACATATTTAAGTTTTGCCTAGAATTTTTTTGTACGTCATTAGTGCAGTTCGCTTGTTGCCTACTTATGACTCAATGCTTATTTCTACAATAAATTTTAATTCCAATTCTTCATATTTTTCTTACGTGTTCATTTCACTTGAGATTGGTATGCAGAATCATACCTAAGCATTTAATAGTAATATAGTTCCTAATTTTCCCGCCATTTATGTACAGTGAGAGGTATCGTATATTATTGCATAAAAAATCTTTACCCGGCTTCGCATGGGTTGCCTCCCCCTTTTTTTTTCGATAATATCGCAATGAATTTTCAGGTTGCTGCTGACCTTTTGCTTAGAAGGTCATTGGGATGGAGCCTCTTTAATCGGCGTGGGTTACGCCATGGATGACAGAATTCGTCAAGCAGTTTGGATGAGTTTCAAATCTTTGTTGATGACGATTGCTGTTTTGCAGTATTTCTTCGCGCACCGTGGGCATCCTTAGGTCTCTGTGCAAGATGGTATTCCGCACAAACCAAAGAATCCCAGTTACGAGACAAATCGCCTTGTTTTGGCAGGCCTGGGCTCTCTGAACGCTGCTGTCAGCTGCGGTACCCCAGATTTGGACTATGTAACGCCAAACAAGGGTCACTACTTATTTCTAAATTGTCCTCTTGTTGTTGAGCGACAATTTACTGGACGGCCGAAACAACTAGTCAAGCCTACGCAACATTGCGTAGTAGCATGTAATGGTTTTAATGTGAGGTCGCCATGTGAGACGCTTGTCTAGTATTAGTCCGAGGAAACGGGCTTAGTCCACCTGCGGAATGATGCTGCAGTCATAATTAACAACTGAACAAGCGCCACGCCTAAATGTAAACACGCAGTAATATACTGCCTTGCGGTACGCCAGCTCTAATCTTTCTTACTGATGACTTCGTGCCCCACATGTTGACAAAGAAGGTTCGACCACACATATAGCTTTGTAGCAAAGTAGCATTTTGTCTTGTGAAGCAGACCGGCGCTTAAACGAATAATTTTTGATGAATTTTTTATTCAAGTTCTTTTTCGTATACAACATTTATTATTTCTCCGTGTTTAGCAAAAACAAAGAAGTTTTTGGGATAACCTACTCTTGAGCATCCTAGTCTGGTATTGTAAAAAACAAGGGAATTTCAAGATTTAATCCGCAAACTTATGTGATTGACACTGTGTCTTGTTAATTATCATTGAGATTGCTATTCGTATGGGGAAATGCAGTCGTTTGAAATCGAACAGCAGTTTGAGTATTTACAAAGAATACAGTTTGACTAACACCTGTGATTATACAGTTTTACCATGCCCTGATCTCGGGAACGGCAACACATATCGGGACCAAGACTATGTTATAAACATTCACAACATTTCATTGTGATCCGATGAACATAAAGTACGAACAAAGAAACATTAATTTTTATATATTAGAAAGAGAAGAAGATTGCAGTGTTATTTTTGTGGTTTCTTGTAGTATAAGTTTAGGGGTTGTTGGAATATCCCGGATGACAGATATGGCTGGGTATAACATACAAACAAACCAAAATTAATTTTTATATGTTAAATTGTTCACATTTCTATGTTGACATCTGATAAACAATTTTTCTCATATAATAAACAAAATAGATCGATGTAACTATAGTTGTATAAATTATTTATCTAAGTCTATCTTTGTAAGTCTTCTCAAAATAATGTCTTACCTTATGTACGTTCATATTGTTTGTATAACTTTTCGATTATCATTAAATAAAGTTTGACTCAATAAATTCTTGAAGAAATTTCTCTAAAATATATAAAGTGATTAAAGTTTATTCTATTCAAATTTACAACTAAATTCAATATATTCAAATGAATGTCTATCGATTATTTACTCTTTCTCAATAATATTAAATTAATTAAATTTTAAAATTTTCGACGTAATGAAAGTTTTATAAAATTTTGTAATTAAAATTAAATTTAACAGTTTCTCATCACTATAACAACAACTTACTTACTTTTGTAGTAAATAAATTATTTTAATATTTCAATATATATAGTTTTTAATTCCCAATTAAATCTAATTTATGTTTACTAGAAACTTTGCATAATAAAATTATTTATTTCAAATTTTCATCAATTTTACTATTAAAAAAAATTTAATAAATATTGTAAATTTTATTAAAATTTACTCAAGGAAAAGAACTGAAAAGAATATTTAAATTAAATATCCCTTTGACAAACTAATTGATTTAACCTTAAAGAAAATAAATACACCATCAATTCATTATATTTGACCGAATTTATCGTTTTTCAAAAGTTTATTAGATTTTCTATTTTTGTTTATTATAATTTCACTATTTTGATTTGTTTTAATAAAGATTTGTTTGTTTGTGTTTATCAAATTTAAATATATAAAAGAAAACAAACAAAACCAATAAAAGTTAAAATGTTGATATAGATAGTATTAATTATTGGCATACGCATGATTTGTTTTTACTTCTATTGTAATTTTTATTATTTTTTTTCTGACATAAAACATACTTTTAATTATGCATTTATTGAGTGACATCATCGTCCTGTTCAGTCCAATCCACTCCAATTGAGTCAGTCAGTGAGTCATTGTGACATGTTGTTGACATCAAATGGAACAAAACAGCAACAAGAACAACGACAAAAAATTATAAACTACAAAAAACAAAAACTATGTATTGTATTATAAAAACAATATCCAAAAGGGAGAAACATAGTCATAAAATGTAAAATTATGTATGTATTAACATCTTAATTGTAGGAATCAGTTAGACTATTGTGCAAATCAGTCTCTTTACAGATCCGTTTGAGTCGAGAATTATACAGAAAACAACCGAATTTTTAGGCAAACTAATATAGGTAAGTGATAGAATAAATAAACAAAAAAAATTAATCAGTATGACCAATTCTAAGTAATGAATTCTCATTTCTTAGGAATTCATTTTTTTTACTATTGGATGTACAAGTAAGGCCCCAAAACGATTTTCAATAATAGACATTATTTGCATATTGCTTCGGACAAAGTTTTATCTATGCTTATTTAAAGGTTGTCACTTTTAGGCAACTGTTTTTAATTTTTGACAATCTGTCAATATGCAATCAACATAGTTTTTTGAGCCCCGAATATGTCAATTATTTGTACACAACAAGTTCAATGAGTTAAAAAGTGTTTTACTCCTTCGGAAATGCTGATTTAACAGAACAGAAGTCTAATTGCAACTTAATATTGATCAAAATTTAAATTATCATGACAACCTTAAGAGAAAAAATTTTTTGTAAAGCCGAGCCAAACAGTATAGTCCAATCTGAAGATGCAAATCCAAGGCTTGAAAGATACACTGTGTGTTTTGTAGATTTTATTTGATTTGTTAAAAACTACATATTGGGATAAGGATCGATAGAAAGTTTTACCTCATCCGTGAATATAAAATTCACCAAAACTTTCATATTCTAAATAGACTTTTGTACTTACACATCAACACTGCCCCATCACTCATCTTTACCCCCAACAGCTCCACAGATTTCATCAACCTCGTTACACGTCACCTTCAAATGAAGAAATTGATGAAATGGGTGCAATTGACCCACTGGCACTCTACCATCAACCCAACATGTGGACAATTTTGTTTACTTCCCAACTAAGTCATATGGGCACGTGGAACTTTCATCCGCCTGCGTATTGTACATACTTTGATCACACCTCCTCAATGAATCATTTTTTCCACCATGCCATCTTTGTGGGGCTGACCTCGCCGCATTTCATCTTCTGGACTACTGCCAAAACTTGGAGAGCATTAGGGTCTCCCTTTTTGTCCAATCCAAGTCCCATCCCATCCTTTAAAAACTCCCTCAAACATTTCCAACCTATAAAGTTACATTAAGAAATCAATATAAAAATTTAGACAATCGATGCCATCAAATCGCGAGTCGAAGACCCCAGCTAGACATACGTTCTTTTTAGTATTAAGTTTAGTATTATATACAATATTTGATTTAATTATGTTAAAATAATATAATAATAATAATACTTTCTTCATTTAGGTTGAAGAAATTAAACAATTTTGTTTGGTATATTTCTAGACTAAAAAAAAATATTTTGTAATGGTATCCGATTGTCATATTCTTATTTATTTATTTAACATATGATGTTAACACATAACAAAAAAAAATAAAATAATAATGAGAAAAAAATTATGTAATGGAAAAATGTCAGAAAATATGACAAATTTCATATAAAACAAAACAAAGAAGTACAAAAATTCCACACAAATTTGCATATTTTTTGTCTTGTCTGTTGTTGGCATGTCTATACATATACAAATATATGTATGTGTGTTTATTGCTAAATGAATTTAATAAATAATAAATATTTGTATGTTAATATTTAATAATAATTATGATAATATCAAAAAAAATAAGAAAATAAATAAATCAGAAGAAAAATATTTATTAAAAACAAAACCATGACTTTAATTTATTGCAAACATATTTTATTCCAATTATTCAAACACCACAAACAACAAATCTAAAATAATAATAAGAAAAATATTAAAATAACAAGTAACACACACCAACAGCAGCAGCAACAACAATTATAACAATTTATCAATTATTATCAAATTTAACTCAAAAAATAAAAACAAAAGAAATAAAAAAAGAGAAGATTTACTTCTTTGACAATGAATGAATATGAAAGCTAAAGGGAAAATCCAAACAAAATGACTGAAACTGATAAAATAGAACCAAAGTAAAAATCTTAAATGAAAAGTGATTAAAAAATACAACAACAAAAACAAATAAACAAACAAAAAAAATATGGCAGATAGATAAAAATGGGAAGAGAGGGGATGAGATTTAATGATAAAAATGAATGCGGGCGGATGATTCTGCCATGTTGGCATCATTTTCGCGGAAATGCCAAATAGAAAGTAGCACCAAAGTCGTCGGAAAACTTTATGTTGGTGCTTTCGATTAGCGACTGACTCTCTTCAGACATTAATTAATCATCACTGAACGAACGAACTCACTCACTCACCCACTCACCAACTCATTCCAACATCAGTCGTCATCATTCCATAACACAGCAAAGCAGTTTTTGTTTGTAGATTTATCCAACTCTATCCGACTTGATGCAGAACTAAAACAAATCGTTTCAAATTATTAAAATCATTTATTATCTAAGCTAAGCTAAGCGAGACAAGTGGCGGTGGCGGTAGCGGTGGTGGCATGGAGCAATCGGGTGATACACGGAAATGGTGGAGCCAAGTATTGGAGAAGATAATAACAAAGCAAGGCAGCGGCTTTAGTGTGCTAAAGCATCTTAGAAAACTTTAGAATAGAGTAGTTAAAAAGTGGGCCTTAGACTTAGTCATCTTAAGGGAGCCAAAGATTGAGAAAGAGTTAGTGGTGGTGAAGATGACTAGAAGTTGATTGTCTATTCACATGCTTTAATATTAATAAATCAGACAACGTGTCGTATACGCAATGCTGCTTGTTTCAGTTACCACAAACACACTCACTCACTCACTCACAAACATATGCACACACAGATACTCACTCACACACACAAGTTCAAGTGAAGCAATTAAAGTCATGCCAGGCGTTTTATTTATGTCTTCGTTTTTTTTACTCATTTTGTTTTCCTTGTTTTTCTTTTTGTTTATTTTTTTCTCCTATAATTTTTATTTTTATCGTTTTATAGAGTCTTCCTTTCTCTTCTCTCTTATTGCCTTTCTTTATTTTGCTTTGGTTTAGCTTACTTTGCTTAGCTCATTATCGTTTGTGGCGCATTCGCGTGCTCGTTGTCTCAATGCGAGTATTACTCATACGCCGCATTGTTTATCGTTAAAGCGCTGACAGACAGTTAAAGCAACACAAAATATTATAGTAAACTGTAGAGTTGAAGATTACTCGTATAAGGAGGCCTTTGTACTATATACTGAGAAAGTACAACAATAATATTAGTTAAAATAAATTATACTCATCTAAGTTAATAAAAATAAATTCAAGGGTGGTTAAGGTGATGTTAATGAGAACTTTCACTCTCTCCCTCGTTTCTTCAGTACATGAAGAAATTTATACATTTTTCAATAAGATGAAAAGCGAAAGCATGCAAAATCAACTGTCATGGGCTTAACTTTTATTTTTCGCTTGTGTGAATTTTTATTTAAATTGTGTGCATGTTGACTGTGGTCAGTGCGTATAGGTAGATTTTAATAATATAGAGAATTCATAAAGGAGCTTGAAAATAAAATCTTACTGCATTTTGAAAATTTAAAAATAATGAAAATTTATTGGAAAAGAACTTTTTAGATTAAAAATCTAATAAATATTCAATGTTACAATTTTTAAAGTACTTACTTGGTAAATACAGAAAACAATGTTTATTAGTCTTGGCTTCATTTCATATGGAACCTAATTTCTTTGTTTACCCATGGCCATGAGACAGTTTGTTGAGTCATTTCCAACGCTTCCAACTCAACGTTTCCAATTGTCAATGGCCTCCCTTCGCGTTCTTTGTCGCTGGTATAAAACGCCGTAACTGGTACTAACATATTTTCATTGATGGATCATGTTCCTCAGATGCTCCCACACAGCAATCCGATGTCCATCAGCTGCAGATTTCTTTAAATTAGAGAAGTAAATCAAAAGATCTTGCAAATGATGCTTTTTCAGCTGAAAACTCAAGGTTATGGCGTAGTCAGATATTCAATCATATCATATGACGTTTTATATTTGAAAATATAAACCACAACTTACTGGCGGAGTCGTCTTTTGTCAAGCAGCGGAAACTAATTTGCACACCCAATAATATTTCTAAAAAAACTTAACCACGAAAACTAAAGATCGGTACTTAAAACGAAACTAATTTATGAGTTATGTAGCTTGAAAAGTAAGGATCAACACTGAAAGTGTGAGTCATTAGATTTCTTACATTAAAATTGATTTTAGCTTGAGAGATTTTTTCATTCATCTTGCAAATATCTGCTATTACATGAAGAAAAGAGTAGTAAAAAGGTAAATTAAAAATCATTTTTAGTAATTTATTTTGAGTTCTTTGTAATTTGGCGCTGTGAGTAGTAAATATTATTTTTACTAATGAAAGTTTGTTTTCAATAGAAAGAAGTGACTTCATGTTTATGCAAGGATATAATACTCTGATTGTCTTGTTGATTTTATCTATTGTCCTGCTAATATGCAAGCTGAATGTTAATCTGTTATCTGCATGTGTAAGTTAGCGTAATATTCCAAAACACTGCAAGGAATGAAGGCCTCCCATAGGTTAACGGATGTAAAGGAATATTACGTTGCAAGACATTAGTGAGCGCAGCAGCTAATTATGACCGCTCATCGAACATAGAACATGTTCGATTGATTAGCAAAGAATGACAATTTTAATTTAGTCTTTAACATAAACTCACAGAGAGCACATTGTGCTGCTCTATGTTGATGACCTTTAAATTAAAACAATTGTAATATCCCATTTTTTAATCCGCAGCTTTAGGGAAAGAGTTTTTTTAATTCAGTTAATTTGTATAATAATTGATAGCATTTCACCAATGTATAAATTAGGAATAGACCTGCAAGTTCAAGTTTGTGTAGATGACAGGATTTTATTTTTCGGGTGAAGTAAATTTCATTTGTTTTGTCAGCTTTCTGATTTAATTCTCTTACTTTAAATATAGTCATCATGAATGTCTTCTTAGTTGGAATACTATGTGTGGGAGAGAGCAGTGAAAAGAAAGTCTGACGAAACTGTGTCATTGGTGATGCTGTTACGATTATAGGCCAAAATATGTCGAGGTTTACTTTCTTTCAATTCACCACTTCGCATTGAAACTTCACACTGTGTTGGCTTGAGCTGCGTCTCGACGGAGCTCCAATTTTCTTATTACTATGAAGATTTTTTCTCTTTCCGATTTATAACACTGCTATTGTTGTTATTTTTGTTTTGCTGCTGTTGTCGTTAATAGATTACTACACTTTGTCATCTTTAGAGTTGAAATCACTTTTTGTTCCTTTCACTTTTCGTTTTCTTAAATGCAATTCATTCAACGCACAAAACACTCACCAAAACACACTGATTTAAACTTAATTTATGTATATTAAATAAAATTCATAACACTTTGTATAAAATAAATAATAAATTAATTAGAAAGACATTTTTACTTTATGTTCTCTGTTTGGTCATCAGCTCATGATGAATGAAGAAAAAGTCAAAACAGAAGAGAACTCTCCTTCTTATCACTTAACTACGTCATCAGCACAACCAATAACAATAACACCAACGACACCAGTAACAGCAACGCAAATGCATAAGCATCATGAAGAACAACAACAACAACAACGTTAGCAGTAACTGTAAACTTAATAAGAACAACAAGATCACTATTATGTTTTCTCTATATTGTAAATAATCTCATAAACCAATTGATATGAACAATTTGTAAATTAAAATAAGTAATCAAAGTTTGTTGTAATAAAGAAAAGGAAAACACAAAATAGTGTTTGAATCAACATTCTCCCTAAACCTTGAGTTTGTGTATTTTTTATAGTTTTGATGATCATTTCTTCTTCTAATAGCTTTTGAGTGTGATGCATACTCCATTTGTTTTAATTTCTAACAAGACACACAAATAGAACACATCACATAACCACAGACATATGCTTATAATTATTTTAAGTTTTAATCTAATCAAATTTACCACACTGTTTTTATTGACAATAGATAAATAGATTATGACGCCCTTCCACCTTCTATCAATTTCCTTTATTTAATCTTCTCAACTACTAAAAATTCTTTTTACCCCATTACTTTTCCTAATCTACATTTCTCATGAAATGGGCTTACTGACCATTCTTTCAAACTGTCAAATTTAGTGTTATGAAAAGATGTGTGTCTTTTTTACTTGTTAATTTAATTATTTTTAGAATTTCTCGTATTGTTTTTTTTTTTTTTTTTTTTTGGTGATGTGTAGCATAATGAACTGCAACCAACCTCATGTAAAACCGTCCCAGTACTTCACTGCCTTCTCGTCTCCAGGACTAAAATAATCAAAATTAAGTAGCGCGACGACTGCTTAAGGCCGCTACTTGACAAGATACGGGAAAATTTCACAAGTTCCACCATTCACCATCATTCTTCCTCTTCCACATTCATTCATTTGATTTCTCCTTCATTTTCAGTGTTGAAAAATGAGTACAAGTAACGAAATATTTTTTTAAGAAATTTCATTACAATGTCCAACGGCAATATCAACTGGCACAACAACAACATCATCATCATCATCAACAACCATTAAAGCAACAATGTCATTCAACAACTATAGAAGTAGTTGGGGACCTCAACGACAACATAGCATCATTGGCACCCCGATATCGCAGCAAATGGGCCAAACTAAAGAAAAGAAACAAAAACAAAAACAAACTAAAAAAGTGGAACAAGATGAAAAAGAAAAAAGTACAAAAACAAGCAAGCAAAAAAGGAAGCAAGCAACCAACACGATTTAGGTTTTGCTCTGAGCATGATATTTTGTTTTAATTAAAATTTACAGAAAACAACAAAAATAAACAACAAACACTAAAAAAACACAAAACAAACAACAATAAAGACGAAGACAAGAAGAGCGAGAAGTATAAGCAACAATGTTTTTTTTGTAGTTATTCGTTGTTGCATAAACAAACACAAGTTGCAGCAACAAACTTAACGCTAAACAAACATCATATTCCTTAAAATGCTCATCTTATCTGATTTGATTTGAGTTGATTTGAATTTAAGGAAGGCGGGTAGACAGCAGGCAACTTAACAATTCTAATATGAAGTATGTCATCCAAAAGAACAAAAATCATCATAATTAGGATAGATGCAACATTTTTATTTAATCATTATGAGGTTTATTATTCTTTTCGTCATCATCTTCATGTCCATCAACATCATTGACTTCATGGTCATTGTACAAACTCTTAATTTTTATAGACTTAACTGAGTTACTTGCATGGATGTGTAACTATTTATTTATTGCAATATGATCACTTACTCTTTTGTGCTTTTGAGGTCAAAACGTTATTGCCTAACGACAGGCAATAATATTGTGTGATGAGACACTCTGACACGTGAGTCTAAAAATTGTAAAAATTTCAATACAAAACATTCAAAAAATCGGGTGAGTATTTTTGACCTCAATAATTTAATAAAATATTTTGAATAAAATTGTTTTCATATATCAATGTGAACAAGATATTGTGTTTTTAGAACGGCTGAAAATTCCTAGTGTTGGGATGTGATCACCATAAAAGAAAATTTGTTTTCGATTTTGTTGAAGAAAGAGTCCATGGACTGCATAAACCCTGATTATCTACATGCCAAAGACCTACACTTTAACGTAACTAATCTTTTACTTAATACGATTAATGCAAGCGGTTGCGCTTGTTGCGTAGTTAAATTATAATCTTAGTCCTTCACAAATAATACTTTCTATTAATAAAAAATATTGCGTCTTTCTTTAAATCAACTATAATTATACGATTCTTCAATTCTTCACGTACGATAGCAAACCATATTCAGCTCGAATAGTTATCATAGTCAGCATCATCATCATCTTCAAGTCTCCAATATATCTGAGATAACTCAACTAACTCAGTTTAAAACCTTGAGAGAAAACGCGAATTCAATATTTAGGTCTCACTTGGCGTGATGCTAGCAAAAGCTAGATTGGCTTCTCCCCCCCTCAAGCAAACACGGCTACCTCCAACATCTCCAGACTGCATGCATGTCAGAACAAGGCACTTAGAAGAATCACGGATGCCCCGTGCTTTGTCAGAAACACAACGCTGCACATTGACCTAAAAATCCCAACAGTGTTAGAGACTATGGAGCTCTATAGCAGTCGGCACTTTACAAAACTTCAGACCTAACTCATTGGCTTCTGCTTTGTCCCGAAGATCATCTATAAGGCGAAGGTTAAAAAGACTTCAACCACATGATCACCCTAACAATTATAATTTAGTACCACATAAAGGCTCTAAGACATTCCATTATTACGTATACAACCATTAAAATGTTTCACGCAGAACAACTGCGATAAACATTAAAATAATTTAAATAAAAAAATAAAAAAGAAAAGAAAAGAAGTTGCACATTTTAAATTGAATTCATGCTTAAATCAAACCGAAGATGCAATGTAAACAAAATCCAGTCTCAAATGAAGAACTCACTACTGTCCACATCATCATCTTTTTGTACTGTGCCTGGTGTGTATGTAATATATATTTTGTTGGAGGCATTAGAAGGCCAACACACAAGTTGCATGAACTCAACATAATAAACACACATGTCTAAACAAAATTACCACCATCACCACCAACATTTTTATCTTATTGGAAATGGAAATTTTCGCTACTGCGAAATTGTATTTTCAAACAATAAGACAGACGCGCACAGTCAGGCATGGAGATAAGAATATTTTCTCTTGATTTTATTTTTTTAATTTTAAATTAATGTAAGATTTTAAAAAAATAATAATAATAAGACAAAATTAGAATTAAAAGGAAATTTAATGATGAAATGGCAAGTGCTTGAGTAATATAAAAATGCTGTACGCATCTTATTAATTATATTACGTATTCACAATGTCTGTTACTCATCGCATGTATCGAATGTGTGTGAGTATGCTTGTGTTGGCCTAGCAGCCATTTTAAAAAATAAAATGGCAATGGCACCATCATCAGCAGGAAATGTTTAAATGAATCAAGTAAAAAAAAGGCATTTAAAATTAAAAAATTGTGTACATTTTTATGGCATAATGATTTTGGAAGTCTCTGAGACTGAATTCACTTGTCTATCGTACACATTTATCGTATACTGTCTGTCTTTCCGATTGTCTTATATATTGTCCTTTGGTTGATTCTCCATCATTGTCCTTTCGTTTTATCATTTGACTCAATTTGTTCATTTAAATACTTTTTTTATTTTTATTTGCATTTACATTTATGTAGCTTGTGTCTCATTGTACTTATTATTCTTTTATTGTTAATTTTATTATTGCTCTTGTTGTTGTTCTTGTTACTTCTGTTTCCAATAGTTTATACTTAAATGTATACGGTCAGTTCTGGGCGTAATTACGACAATAATAAGCGTCCATACACACACATGCATACAATGCATACAGATAATGTGTGTCGCCTTGTGATGGAAGAGAAAGTTGTAAAGAAAGAAATTTACAGGAGCGGTTAAAGATATTCAAAACATCAAATCACGTCCAATTTTATATATAAACATGCGTATGTACATACATTTATTTATTTTATTTATTTTTTTTTTTCTTATAAATGTTTAAAGAAGTCATTATGTTTCTAATGAAAAATAATTTCATATCAAGGAATCAAAGATTTGACATGAAAATGCACTTACTAATATTTATTACTTTACATTTAAATCTTAATTACTAAAAATTACAAGGACTAATTGAGAACTGGAAAAAAACCATTAAACTACTTAATCCTACTAACCCGTTTTTAGGGCTAAAACAATAAGATATGAGCCTTATGAAATATTTTAATTTTCAGTACTAATTGAATCTTGAATATATTTATCCTTATCCTTTGCTATTCCGTGTAACAAATAAATAAATGATAGATTTAAGATCATCTGATCAAATTTGTTTTCAGACACTGTGAATTAATACAGTTGCCCCAGAACACAGAGGCAGACATAATTATTTCTTGAAAAATTGACTATATATTATGAAAGAAGATAAAGCCGATTACCGAATGGTTTATTTAACATTATTTGTTCTTTTGACCATAAAATGGTTCAAGTACAAAGTTGGAGCTTGGAAGAAAACAGGCCTTCGGCTTCTTGGTAAAGGGTACGTGTATCTCTTTAGTTTTACTTACATTTATTTTGATGTTACAATTTGTGAAGTAGTAGATTAATAAATTATTAACACTATCTCTATAAGTCTTTAACCATCGAATTCCATATTTATCAAAATTATTTAAAATTTGTTTATTGAACTGTGCAATGAATGAATCTCATTTCAAGCGTGAACGTTTAAATGTATTTCACAGTTAAAGCAAATCGAATCGTATCGAACAAATTAAATTGATTTAAGTCACATCGAATCCAATTGTAATGAAGTTAAACATCAAAAGCAGCTGCTAATAAACTAATAGTCTTTTCACACCGAATGTGAATCGATTCTATGTTGAATCGACCATTAAATCGGACAACAACCACAAGGAAAAATGACAGTTGTTGTTCTAGAATGTGAATCGATTCAGGTAGATTCAACAATGGAATCGGCTATGAATCAAAACAGAGCTGGCAAATGTCTGATAGTTTTGAAAATTTTCGGTCATTTTCGGTTAGGAACTGTCATTTTCGACAAACTTCAGCGTTTTTTCACTTGTCACAAAGGGTGTATAATCGCAAGTCAATTCACATTGAATCAGTTCGGTGTGAATTAAGTACTTTTCAAGAGATTGATTGGTGAAGTAGTTGTTGTTAGTCAGAGAAACAATTACCAAGTAGATAATCAACAGACACACTAGTAGATACAAAGATCGGCTGATCATTCAACACAATTCAGTTGCTACCGAAGTGATCTCCGTCGTGGTCGCAACTATCACCATATATGACGATCTTTAAATTTGAATATTGTGAGTGATTAAATTTTTGTTTTTCATATTGAAAAATGTTAACTAGTTAAACATTACTACTTAATAAAACAAGCTCTTTTTTAAATAACTTTCAGCTCGTATTGCTTTCATTTAATTAAAACTAATTGCATATTTTAATTCAATTATTCATACATTTTATCTAATGTTGATTCCTTTAAGATTTGAGGGCCTTTTCCTTAAATTAACCTGAACCGGTCTTAATTGTCTGACATGAATATCATCTTATTATGTGTAATTTTTGCTACTGTTGATGCCTCACCCATATTTTACAGTTTCAGTACCTTGGGGCCGCCAGTTGCCAATGTTATTGCAGCAACAGTAACAGCAACAGCAAATTTGTTGCTTGCTGTCGTTGACACTCATACTGTATTTCCGCTTAAGGCAATGGGTTAAAATATACCCACCAACTCAAATGCACATCCCACATACAGATACACACAGACACGGTTGCTTGCCTGCCTGCCTGCCTTTCCACACATGTGGCCGTGCGTCGTCGTCTCTCTCCTTCTCAATTTAAGAAAAAACAATACAGCACAACACAGTTGCTGAAACTGTTTGTGCTATTGGTGATGCAAGTGTTTTTTTTCTGTTGTTAATGTTTCTCCTCTTTTAGTACTTGCAACGCGCTGCATTTTTATCATTCATTGTTGTCAAAATTAAGACAAATTGCTTACAAATTGTTTCACATCGTGCAACGTGGCGCTGAAAGGTATTACTTACATATTTTGATATACTTCTACAGTGCTGCAAGGAAAAAAATTGAGAATCCTTGTATGCCCTACATGTGGATAAAAACAGTATCATTCATATACGAGTATGAAAAAATACAAATAAATACAAATCTAGTGAAAGGGGCTTTTGACAAAGAAGTAATTTAGTACAGTTAAAGTAAGTTTTAAGACAAATACCAGAATTCACGTACATATGTGCGTCCTTTGATATTTAAAATTTTATTGTAAATTCAATGAAATGAAAATTATTTTTTTTATTTAGAATATTAAATAATTATATTTATCAGTTTTTTTTTTTTTTTCAAATATAATAAATTCTTTCAACTCACGTAGCATGCAACATTCGAAACAATTCATTCCATTCTTACGCCAATTAATTTCATAAATATAAGCATTTTTTTTTTAAATGATGACACGCATATTAGCATATAGTATAGCAATATTTTAAAGTGAAATAAAGAATAGTTATTTTAATTAGCCATGGCAACATGCCACAGACAAAAGTTTATTGCATGCAACACAAAATGCTTAA
Organism: Amiota mariae; assembly: GCA_035041805.1. NCBI lineage: Eukaryota > Metazoa > Arthropoda > Insecta > Diptera > Drosophilidae > Amiota > Amiota mariae. Next base: position 5,919,938 of record JAWNKV010000286.1, read on the forward strand.
GTAACCACTGAGCGCTAATTAAATTGATTTAATAAAATTTTATATCATATTAAATGTAATTATAACTCTACTATTACACATATAAATAAGTATTCATACTCGTATGTGTATGCACACACGTGTATATACTGTAATACTATGTACATACATATGTGTAAGTATATGATAAATGTAAATAAGAGCCTATAAGCTTGTTAATAATAATTTCAAGCAGAGCAAGAATAACAACAACAACAACAAAAACAGTAATAACGATGAACAAATGATCAATAAATATAGTTAAAAAATAATAACAAAACACTCGGCGTAAGTGACATTATAATACCGTAAAAAAGATGCCTTTGTATATGCATACATGCAATAGTTGGTTTATGTAGTTGTTATAAGCCTAAGGATGCAGAAGATTGTGCAAATGAAAAATAAGTTTATGATTCTTAACCGATCCAGTCCTTTCTGGCCATAAATTCAAAAACAGCGGAAAGGAAGAAAAACTGTAATTTTTCTTATATTAAAGTGAACTTTATAAAATAAAAGACCTTTAAAAGTCACCGACATGCGAAAATTTTATAATATTGATTAATGAAGATGCATTTAAACTTCCTGACGTATTCACATTGATATGGTGTGCATGGTTGCCCTTCACAATGACATTCAAATGAATGTCACTCATCCATATGTCTGATATCTAAGAATTGCTTAAAGTCCTTTTCATCTGCCAACAAGGCAACAACGATCGCAGCAGCTAGACCACCTTTGTTCATATTGAACCAACAAAATTAAACTAAGTATGTACTGTCTTACCTACAGATATAATTTTTTCCGCCGCGTTTCACCATACATGTTGCCATTCACAGAGTCATGTTGCGGAGAATCCACAAGTCTAAATGCTTGCCACACACTGTTGTCATTAGAATGACAAAAACTCGATTAGTCATTCGATTGACAGCAGTAAATGTCATGTTTAAATGACATAGTGTGAATGTATGATGATTTTAATTGCCATTTAACCCATTTTGTCATTTGAATGGCACATGCAATAAATGACGATTCGTCATGCTGTGTAATTATTGCTTTAGTCTTATTATAAAATAAGTATGTTACTATTGTATATCGAAATAGTATTTGTAAACAAAGTTGTGTTATTTACTCGAAAGATTTTAAACAATTTCATAGGCTGCTCTTCCAAGATTCACTGATCTAATTGTAACTTAATTGTTAATAAGAATTTCCTATAACAATTAGAGTTATCACCTTGAGTTTCCAATATATCTACGATAAGGGGCCATCCAAATAATACGTCACACGAACTTCATGATTTTTTTAACTCCCTCCACTCCCTGTTCCAGTTGTTCAAATTGGTGAGACCTTCCCCCTTTAGTGTGATGTCAAATATATTGCAGTGGAAACCAATAATATAATGTTACCTTAATTTCTCTTATCTTTAAAAGTTTGTTTTATTAGGATTTCTATTAGAGTTCTATATAGACCACAAAGCCTAAAGATAGAGTTGCTAATATTTTTAAGGATTTCGTTTATATAAGATAAAGTTTCTCGCTTTACTACTTTAGATTCTGACATGTCACTTCACAAAGCTTCTGACCCCCTCCCTATCGCAGGTGGTCACACTTCGTTGACCCCTCCCACCGCCGTAATGTGTGACGTAATAAACAAACAAATATGTGTCAAGACAGAATAGAATAATTTGTATACAAATAATATTGACAATTCTCCATATTATGCAAATCAAATTTATACATGGAAAACTATAGATTTAAGATACCATATCATATGATTTTAACAACCAATTAATCTAAACATGATTACGTTTTTTAGATTTGCCATTTAATTATAGGAATGAGTACCTGATTGGATTGCTTCCAAGAAGTTTGCATTCTTTGTCAAAGGATTCCAGTTTTTTATATTCCATATAAAGATTTGACTTAAGAAAAAAGCGTTTTCCCAATTATTGACTCAATACCAATCTTTAATCAATATAGAAGTCTGATTATGACTACACAAACATCATAGTAAATTCATATTGATCCCTTCTATGAACTTAATATGAAGGGCATACGCATATTATTATGGAAAAAAATGTCTGTAATAATTTGCTGTAAAATTTATGTTTATATTTCAATTTATGGCTTAAAATTAATCCGGTTTAATGTTGACAATTATGGATTAAATATGTCAATACATGCCACATTGACAAATGAGCATTTGTTTATGCATTTCTATGCATGTTGATACATAAGTATTTATATATAGTACTATGTACATACATTGTACAATGTAAAATATAGCAAACCAAACCAAATCAAATACATATGAAGTAGAAACATGTAAGTCAAACCTAAGCTAATTTTATATAAAATTTATTTATCTATAGAAATTTAATGCCTACTAACATTATGATGATGAGATTAATTGGCTAAAAAGTAACGTAACACCAAGGATATGTGATATTTGAAATTTTGCATAAATTAGGTTAAATTCATAGATAATTTTGGTATATGAAAAGCCAAAGCAAATGCAAAGTATTTGTGGTTATGAAATTAAGAAGGATGTGAGAAAATACATGTACATTGAATTGACAAACTAAAAGACAAACTAGACAAAAGAGTAGATTGGCTAACCAATATACAATACTATTGCATGCAATATGTAACCGGAAACGGAAATGCATTGTTTGGCTAAATCATAGAACATTAGGAAGGTAGAATGGAAGAATGAAGGAAGAAACGAATGAAGGATGGAACAATAGAAGATAATGAATAAATAAAAGACCAGTTGACCAGTTTGCGGCTTGACAAATATTTAAACAACTTGCATCATGATTTGATGAAATTATTCTCGCATATATGAAATTTATTGAAGCATTAATCAAAAAGGATATTTAGACTTTCAAATATCATGTTTTTGAAATGTAGTATGTTCCATTGTAATTTCACAAATTTAATTGCGGCTAAATGAGAGAAATATTACTACATATTACTATGTCCAAGAATAATCAATAAAATTGTTCTGACCTCTGCAACCTCCTCATATGAGCAAATATCACATCAGCAAGGCTAATTGAATTTAAAGGACATTTTGGTATAAATAAACTGTTGAATTATTTAAGAGAAAATGAACGTTGGCATTTGGTTAAGTTTCATTAAACATGCAACATATGTGGATATTGCATGAGTTGAGCTGACTTATGTTGATCACAGTTCAGCCGCTTCCAATCCTCAATATATGGCAAGAACAATACTTGTTATGGCAGAGACGGTGGCAATAGAGGCGTTGGTGGCATTGGTGGCGACTGTTGGTGTTGGCAGTGACAATGATGCTGTAAATACCGCATTGCGACAGCAAATATTTTACAACGCAACCACAACAACCAAAACCAAGGGTAAAAAGAGAAAATCAGAGGGTGAAAGAAGTTGGTAGCGATTAAATAAAAATATTCATTAAAAAATAAAATAGGAATAATAAATAAACTGAAAAAGGCACAAAAAGACAACAAACACAAAAAGCAAAAAACTGAATTTTTGCATATGCGTGTGTATGTAAAAGAATTATCCAATTTTTTTTATTCATTCATATTTTACTTATTTATTTTTTATATATATTTAATTTTTATTTTTTATTTTATTATAACATTTTTTTTTCTGTTTTTTTTTTTTTTGTTCACTTATTTTACCACAACTGTTTGCTTGTTATTAAATCTTTCTACATACTATATTTATTTATTTATTGCGGTTTTAGTAAACAATTCATCGACTGGAGATTGAAAAATATTTTTTGTGTTTTTATTTACAAATTTAAAAAAAAAAAAAATAAAAGGGGAAAAATGTAAAGTGAAACAATTCTTTGTTGAAAATACAAAAATAAAAACAAAACAATAAATATTTAATTTCAATTATCGCCAACAAACTAACAAACTAACAATTAAACCAAAAATTCATTTAAAAAATTGGAGATGATTTTACAATAAACCAATTAATTAAACAATAGAACTTAAATCCATAATTACTAGAACAACTTCAATGCGCCCTCCACATTAAGTAAATTGTCTTCATGAAAACTATAATGTATTTATCATTTATTTACATTTAATCTATTTAAAAAAAAAAAATTCGGGATAGGAAGAATCCCTATACTACCGTAAAAGTAAGGTATAATGAAATACATAATATGGTGCATTTACACTATACGAAAAATTGTCATTCATACTAATCATGTGCATAAATGAATTCATATTCAAGTAATTTTCTACATATGAATACATTCAGAACGACATGTTAATGTATCCATGCATATGACAGCACTGCTGCAATCAATAAATCTTATTTGCTATCCCAACATTGGCAAATTGAATTGCGGGACAATCATAATTTTTGTATTACACAACGCTAAAAACAATAGACACAAAATCTGCCACGAAAAGTAAGCTTGGCTTATTTACTTATTGATTTGAAAATAACGAACTACTTTAAATTACAAGTGATTGCTTGAAGCATAAGCTATTATAATATAAAAATGACAGCATTTTACTGTTTTCGACGCCGCTTCTCCCCTGATTATGTAAATGCGTAATGGCATAAACGCACTAACAGTCAACGCGCTTTTTAAAAACGTTTTCACCTTAAAAAATTTTATATAATTATGGTCAAATATTTACAAGAAATGCATAGTTTTCAACCAACCAACTGCAATGTTCTGTACACATTATCATGACCTCTATTATTCTAAATAAAAAACCTATTGTCAAGAGACCGTAATTCAGAAAAGTAATCATTTTTCATAATCTATTTAGATAAAGATGACTAAAGCCGACATTTTATGAAGATAAAATTTAGAAAAATATGCACTCAAATACATTCTACATAAGATCCTACATAGAATATTAAGCAGTCATTTGAGATACAGGTGCTTAATTTCGAAAGAGCCAAGTTTTCTCCCATGTTGTGTAGAGAAAGTAACTTTATAATAAAATAAAAGCAAAAAATCGACATTTTATAATGATGAATTTTGGAATAATATACAATGAGATGCATAATATGTATTGTAAAAGGAAAACGGTTATCACACAATACACAAAGAAAATACTTAAAATTATTGATCAAATCAAAAAAAAAAAATATTAATCTGATATTACAAGGGACCTTAAGACCTAATCTCCTTCAATTTCAGAACTAAACAGAAGAATAAGTTCTTATTTTATTATAGTTTACATCACTCTCATTCTAATCTTCCATCAACAGAGGAGCCACATTACTCATAATCTGTGTGGCACTTTATTTTGGTGGAATTTGGATAAAGACAAATTTCGATACATAAAAAAATACAACTCTGTGTGTGTTGCAATGTTAAAAGTATCTCAAAATCAATGTTCAAAATATCCCAAATTGCAAAATATTCCATCAGTTTGTGAGCTACACCTTCTTTAATTCAAATACATATTCCTATTAGAAACACTGTTTTGTTTTTTTATTATCGAATTGAAATTTGACCCACATCCGCCAACCTTGTAAATTTCAAGACCCTCGAATCACTAGGAGGGGTACCTCCCACACAAAACATGAACAATAACAGAAGATAAAAAAGGTGCTAGTAAGAGTATGAACACTTTGACATAGCCAATAATAAATTTTAATAATATAATTATATTACAAAATCGAAAATAAATCAAGCCCGAAATTTCACTTTATTGGTTATACTTATTAGCGAAACGTGTGATCAAAAAAGCATTAATAACAAGGGCGAGCAAAAAAAAACCGTTAGTAGATCATAAAAAATGTTTTGTGATGATTAACTGTAAAAAATAAGAAATGTTTAGTGTTAGTGAAATTAACATTGTTTTGCGAGTGAGAAAAATATATGTATGTACTTAGTACCTTAAAAAGTGGAACAAGAATACAAAGAGCAAAAAGAAAAGAAATGTAACAACTTATAAAGTTATATTAAAACATAGCCAATATTTATGATAAACTATAAATACTTAACATTTTCATAGAAAATATAAAATTGTATTTATATAAAGTATTCATTAAAAAGTAAATAAAGAAAAATATGCTACTTTATGATTTGTGCACATATTTGTGGTTTTTCTTACATATTTGTAGGTTTTTCAAAATTCGATACAAATTTATGTAGATATAATTATTGAAAATAAATACATTTTATTGTTATTATGGTTTCACAATAAATTTTTCAAATATTGTTACATTTACACAAATTTATATATACTTTCACACATCACTTTTCTTATGCTTTGAAAAAAAAATAGCAAACGATTTATACTTATTTTACAAAAATAAACAGGTTTTTGTGGTAAAAATTAAAATTTAATTAGAAAATCTCTGAAAAGTATACTATACTAATGTTTATATTGAACAATTTCGCACATACTACATACATCCGTGAACGTATGACTTATTGTTGCTGTAGTTACTATTGTACGAGAATAGAAACATCCACCAGACCAGACCAGATCAGACCAGACCAGATATGACCTGCTCTGTGTTTTATTTGTTTAATTTTATTTAATGTTGCCATTTTGTCAAATTTAAATGACCACAAAGTCCAAAAAGCAACTAAACAGGTGCAGAAACCACGTATAAATGTATTTGTGTATCTGTGGTCTGTTGTAGTTTATCCAAAGGTTAACCTATACCTGTTGTAGTTTTGTGTAGATAACTTATTAATTCTACTGTTTTAGTTTGCTTTGCACAACCAATAATTATTTTTCATTGTTTGTACATACGAGTATATGGTAGATGCATAAGTATAGCGTACAAGCTTTTCATGAATTATATTTTCTCCATTAAATATCTAAATTAAATTTATGAAAATTTTAACATTTGCACAATTCATAGGAGGAACTTTTAAATTTTAATACATTAAAACATATAAAAATCAAATAAACTTGTTAACTTGGTATGATTTTAAATTCATGAGGATGCTTCTATTACATTGTAAGTTATGTATGTGCGCATGATTAGATCGCATTTTATTATATGACATCACATATGCAGAAACTCGAAAAAATTAGTTGAACTTGAAATACTACATGACTTTATGAAGAAATTAAATAATTTATTTAATTAGATACATTTTTCTTACATCAAAATTCAGATAAATTACCTCGATTAGGCCTAGTGTAACAATCCCATAATAATAACTTCTCCGAGATTCTGGTTTTCATTGATAATTGCACAACATTTTCTTGTTTCTTTCTATACTTTACATTGGCATATCAAATGCTCTTAATTACATAATTTGCATTGGTCGTTGAGGCTTATTCGAATGTGTATTTAGAAAATATTCATAGCTTATTCAAGGAGATTATAATACTTTATAAAGCCAAAAGTATTCAAAATCTTTGGGAGGCTTGGATGATTAATTGTTTTTCAAAATGGTTTGTTAAGTTTTGGAAATGTGTTAGATTTTCAAATACTTAAGTTATTGCGTTTCTTTCAACAAATGACGAATTTCAAATAATTGCGCACATTTTCTTGTTGACAACTGAAATAATCATGACGGAGCTAAGAGCTAAGCTCATCATCAGCACCTTTGTTTAGACTAATTTTACCTTAACAGAAGCAATTGAAGTAATACAAATTTTATTTAACCGAATTCTGCATCTGATTAATTTTGGTTTGTGTTAAAGCCAAACATGTTCCAATATATGTTAAGACAAGGAAACGTTGACGCCAGCTTCTGATTTCACTTTCGAAAGAAACTCTGGCAAGATCAAATGCTACTCAATACGACTTTCTGACGAAATGAAAATGCTATCTTATCAAGTACCCCTCTTCTCCTTCTAATCTTCAAATACCTTCAATCTTGCTTTGATTATCCCTTGCAAATCTTTAAAATCTTAAGTCTTAAGTTTTTTTCAGAAGAGAATAAAAAACCTTTATAAAAACGAAATTATGAAGTTAGCTATGAGTTGATAGAGAATTATAATCACAATACTCGTAGCTTCACTGCCAACTATGAGAAAGACATGGATTGGTTTAGTTGATTATTAATAGTGAACATAATTCGAAGTAACAGATAGATTATACAATATTATGAAATCTAATCTAAACACAATGCGATCAGACGTACAACCAAAAATCAAAAATTTATGATTTTTTTATACAATCACTTCATCTGGCATCTGGCATTTATCCTACTGTTCCCCGAACTCGTTGTCCTTGTCAACAAACAGTGTTCTATTACATGAAGTTGTATAACCGAGTCACATAATGTGAGCTTATACAAATTAACATAAAATTAACTGCTAAAAACGAAATTGTGTTGAGTTGAAAAATGCTTTCAAACATCTCGCAAAAAAAATAAAGAGGCAAAAGCGTAGAAATTAAGAGGAAATCAACGGCTTTTGTTTGTTTTAATAAAATAAACGTAATAATAATAATATATACGGAAAAGCAACAAATATTGCAACCTTGTTGCACACACAAGTTGCATTTACCATTATCAGCAACAATATCAAATAAAAAATTGTGAGAGAAAAATTGGGATGAAAATAAACTAAAAATATTTTCAAGTCATTTTGAAGTGCCACACATGCACATACATATACATATTATATTTTATATATAAACACATATATGTATGTATGTATATTTATCCTTGCAATGGTTGAAGTTGACCTAGTAGCATTTCTATACATAAATGAATGAATGAAATGAGTCGCCTCAACACTTTTACTACTTTCTGCTCTGTTGCAGCAACATTTTTACTACTCTTCATTTTTGTGTTTCTGCATTTTTGTATCTATGAGTGCACATGTATTTGTTGTTGGTCCATGTTTGTAAGTTTAAACACAAGTGTATCTTATAATGATGTTCAAGCAGAAATCTCTTACAATTTTTTCACTCACTCATTTTAATTTTTGGTGTTTTTTTTTTTCTTAAATTTATTTTGGGTTTTCTTTGTTTCTCTATAAAGGTTTTTTGCTATGTTTAAGCATGTGGTAAACACAATTTAAGTGTCGGTAAAACTTTATAAGGTGTTATAACGTAACAGCAACAACCATAAGAAAAACATCTAAGGCAATGAGTGAAATATCCATCACATATATAGACTCATATACACATAGTTAAGGAACGAAAATAGTGTGTGTATCAGATATCGTATTGCAGCATGGAGGCAAACAAAATGAAGATGGAGATGGAAGAAGGAAATAGTTTCAGGTAATATAAATAAAGTTCATATTTTAATAAAAAACACAAAATAAAATTAAGCACAAGTATTTTTTGGGACCTCAAATTATATTTTTGTAATCAATTTTGGAACTAAAAAAAGATAAGTGTATATAAAAGGAGTAAGGAAGCGTCGAACAAGTTCGATTGACCATCAACATGCGAGTGCAATTGCAAAATGATCTATTGCAAAAATATTTTCTGAACAATCGCTGGATATTGGCAACATCAAATTACCAGACAAATTCAAAATATAAATATTAAATAAAAACCAGTGGCTATGCTTAGTGTTCCGAGGGTCTTGATATCTATTGTATATGGTTGGTGGACATGAGCCGGAAACTTATAGTGTCTAAATCAAGTCGATAGTACAACCAGCAAAAAATTACTAACTTTGGCTATGCCGAAATTTATATGGGGGTACCCCCTCTAGTGGTCCGAGGGTATTGCAATTTTCATGGTTGGTGGAAACAACTCGAAATACCAAAAACAAATCATGAAAGGACACAGCGAGTTGTCCACTCTATATGTTTAATAGTGTTTGACCACAGTACAGCTAGTATTAAAGAAAAGTGAAAATGATATTTTGGGCCATCATATTAAATCGGTACAATTTCAAATTTCCTATATTATTAATTAAGAATTTTTGCAAATAAACCATGAAACGAGTAAGGCAAACATTTTGTTATTTTTTATTTAACGAAAATGAAGTTTGGCATGAAATAGTACAATGAATAAGGTATCTCTTAATCATTACTGTACTATACGATTCAGCAATTCTTTACATTTAAGTGAAGTATTGTAGAAAAAGTAATATTTTTTTTTTTTTTTTGTTAAGTGCTCAATAATTTTGTTAGATCCTTTAGACTTTACAACTATAAAAATTAATTTTTATTTAATTTACATATTTCAAAAAGGGGAAAGAACCTTAAACTAGTTTATATGAAAATAAAACTAACTTAACACTAACTTACAACTAAGATATTGGCACTTGATTAATCTAATCACAATCAGCGGTGCCATGAATTTTACTTTCGCATCAATTCCAACCCAATTACAATTCACCTTGCCACAGATTTCGCTCGAAGTATGCTTCAATTTTTGATTTTTCTTCCAAAGATAAAACTGTTCCTCTTCCCATATTTAGCGTTTATTTAAAGAAAATTGATATTTTAAGCGGCAAAAAAAATTTGGTGACCGTAATTGCCAAATTGAACGAGATTGTTTTATTTTAAAGAGAATTGATAAGAGTTCAATGAATAAAAATTGTAAGACTATAGTTCAAATGGTTTAGATAATATTGAACATGAAAGAAGAATGTTAAAGGGAGCGCTAATCTGATGATGCGCAGTGTATAAAGTACTTTATGAGCTTGCCGGATCATAGTTTTATGCATTACAAACATCAACGCAAAATAATAGTACCTTGCATAGAGTCGAAGGCCTAAGTAGCTAGTACTCTAATATCATTAGGTACTTTATTGTATGATTTACCTAATATAATAAATAAATAAATAAAATAATACCTTGTCACACTAGTAATATATGATGAATTGATAGGATTCAACAAAATGCCTAAAGAATTCTCAGACAAAATAAAAACATTTTTTATAAATTATCATCATTAATCACTTCAATCGATCTTTCCAATTTTTTTTTTTTTAATCCCAATCTATTTTGTTAAGGAAGCAAAAGCCAGTTTCTTCAGACAACTAAATATGTGTGAAATTTAATCCCACGTTTCCATAATTTTGTTATTGGCATTTTTACTCATATTACCCGATAGCCTTGCTATTTTATTTAATTCCAACTCTTTCCTTTATTCGATAAATTTCTGAACTCATATTGAACTAGACTATCCAACCACTCAAATTAAGATAAGTTTAAATTATCCACTGAAGTCATATCAGGATATACATACAATAAATTTGAGTGTTTCCAATAATTCTTTATGCTGACAAAATCTTCGATTGTTGAATGAATTACCGCATTAAATTCTCTAGTACCTTTTTCTTCCTTTGGTTTTTCATGTAAATGTAAATCTTTTGAGATTTTTTTCATGTTTGGAAAATACTTGTGGTTTTTGGTAGCAATATCATTACCATAAACTTGTAATTACACTTCAAAAGCAAGAATTAGATCTTTCATCACGATAATCGTTTTATTTGTGCCTTGAATCTTAACTTTCAATTTGTCTTCAACAAATATTAATTTTGAAAGCCACTTATTAATTAATGGCGTGCCCGAATTATTTTGTTGCGTGCCATTGGTGGTTACCACCCCTGGGCTAATGTCTAATGTTTGCTGTCGAATAGCGAGAACTCCATCCAAATCGGATCTGTAGTGTTTAAGAAAATCGGGAATATACTTACATACATAGATATAATATATACGAGTCAAACAGATAACCAACCAACTTTTCTTGAAGTCAGTTAAAAACAAAATATTATTAAAATCATGTATAATCAATAGAGTGGCCACTATGCAGGGCTTTACTATCGTATTTCCAATGACAGAGACTGATATCAAATTTCCGGAAATTGTTTTTATATTATATTATTCAATAGAAAAATTCTATCGCTTGTAATTGATGTCAATAAATGCCATGATAGGGAAAAAATGTCTTAAAGATGGTGAGTTAACATAAATAAATCTTTTATATTTCCATTTAAATAAATTTCGTTTATCACTATAAATAAGTTTGCTGTTTTCTTATCTTAAACAGTAATCAAACAATTTAACCAAATGAGAGTTCTGATTGTATTAGTACTCTTAGCAGTGGTGGCTCAGGCTTCCGTGCTTTTAAATATAGCAGAATAGTCATCTATTCCAAACATTGCAACATTGGCTTTATTACTAACGGTACCAATACTGTAACTCATGTAGCTTCCTATATTGTGTCTGTTGTCACATATGTGGTGGTACCATTATCGCCAAGGTATGGGTTCTCACTGCTGCCCATTGTCTGAAGTCACCATTTACAATAAGTGAAGTCACTGCCGGTCTGCATCATCGCTCAAATTTGGATGCCCGCACACAACGACGTGCGGTTCATGAAAACTGTATCAACAATTTTGAGCCCTACGATATTGCTCTTTTGCACGTTTCGAAGCCTTTCAAATTCAACCAGTGTGTCCAACCTGCTTTGAGGGCAACTCAAAGGGGGAAATTCATTCTGGTGAAACACACTTCTATGGATGGGGTCAATCCAAACCAATTAATTTTACAAACGAAAAGACTTGGCAAACTGTAAAAACAAATATCATTGACTGGAAACGTTGCAAAGAACTTTTACCTGAGGCCGCTAACATACAACCTACAAATCTGTGTATGGATTCGTTGGAACGAATCATCGCTTTCTGCAATAGTGTCATAGGCGGTCCACTAGTTATTGAGAATAAAAATGCACCATCCGAGTTGATTGGTATTGCCTCATGGTTCTACTTTTTACTTTCCATGTGGAATATTCAATGTTCCATCAGTTTATACTCGTGTCTCTGCTTATCTGGAATGGATTGCTAAAATCCAGAATGCTTACTACCTTCTACATTAATTATGTAGTACTAAATCGGTGATTGTCAATTTTGTTTTTTAATAAATTTTAATAATCGGAATAAATGTCAGATACTATACTCTTTCAAAAGCAGTTTCATATGTTTCAATATTTAAAGTCTAATGAAGATCTCTAATGTAGTATGAGTACATATAAAATTTATATTTCATGAGGTTCCTTTCTTATCAAATTGGGCTAAGTAATTTTACATATTAAATATTAATTTTAGAGAATAAGATAGGATCAATGTATGGAGTTAGTTACTATATTACACCAGCACACTTGGCATGCATTGTTACGCCTCCTACGTGATGTTAGTGCGTGAATTTTGTAGTCATTGTTACTCTCATAAATGTATACATATATGCAGTCAACATTAAAACGGTTCTTTTTCTTGAATGAGTCGTTTGATGCTTTTGGGTGTTTGGGTGTTTTTGCAAAAAACATCGTCATCGCGATGCTCTGTTCCGGTTTTACCAAGTTGAGATTCTCGTTGGTCCCCGTTTCAACTGCTTTATTTTCACTAGTTTGGTTTGCTTTAAATATTTTTCTTCCAAATGATGATTGTTTTGATGGCATCGCGAAACTTGGAACACATAAAAATCATCACTGCATTATCAGCTACACTGCTTTCTGCTCTCTACAATGTTATCGACACTTCTATCATTTAGTTGACTTTGGTCACATGGTAAACAAAGTTAATTGCTTTGATTTTGGAAAATTATAGAAATGATAGGAATTTTTGATTCGATCCGCACCATCTATACATATGAACGATAGTTTTACTTATAAGAAATTCCAGATTCCCAATTTCTTGTAACTCCTTATACTTAATATTTACTCGTTATGCGAGAGTTCACTTTGTGTAATGTATTCAATTTACGATAATAATGTTTTTTTAATGAAATCTTTTCTAGCAAAGTCTCGAGAGTGTTTCAGTGAACTTTGTTACGGATCAACCCACCGGAAAAGTCGCTTATACAGCTTATAGACACACTTATTTGAAAATCAATCAAGTACTCATAGTTATTCATCTCGTTATATTTGGTTTTTGTTTATTCATGATCGTACTTAAATTGTTTTCTTTTGCAAAAATTCAAGGAATGATTCGGTTGGCTATGCGACTCCGGGCAGCTAGGTGCTCCAGGTCTTTCTTATAATAAATAAATAAAATTTACAATTGTTTTGACGTACAAATTTGAAAATGCCTTTGGTAACTTATACTACAGAGTAATCCAGATTGAACCGGTTTTAATTTATCCGGTTAAGGGATGTTCTACAGTATTTTATTGTTGTACGTACATCTTAACTTTAAAGAAATACTTACCATTCCTCAATATTCCTAAGCAATAAGCTGATTAAAATGGACACAAATACATGACAAAGACAGTTAGAATTAATATATATATATCTTAGTTATTTTATTGTTTTATGACAATTTTTTATTTTCGTTAAATAAAAAATAACAAAATGTTTGCCTTGGTTTCTTGCAAAGTTCCTGAATTAATATTATAGGAACTCTATAATTGTAACGACTTAAGACGATGTCCCAAAATATCGTTTGCTCATTTATTCAATATTAAAAATGAATAGGTAAATGTTTTGTGATATGGAATCTAATCTTTTTTGGGTATTTCATCAACTTCATCCTTTTTATTTGTATCATTTTTGTCTTTCTTTGGGATCTCAGCATCACTATCACTTTCCTTTGAATCCTGTTCCTGTTTCTTTAGATCCTGTTTCTCATCTTTCTTTAGATTCTCTTCATCCTTGTTTTCATCTTGGTCATCCTTCTTCGCATTTTCAACATGATCATCCTTTTCTTTTGCTTGCATTTCATCTTTCTGTTCCGCTACATCATTATAGTCCTTTTCTTTTGGATCCCGTTCCTCTTTCTTTTGTTCTCCAGCGGAATCATTATTTCCATTCTCTGATGCTGCACAGCATCCATCTTCACCATGATCTTCACCACACTTACAAGACTCTTCCATTTTGTTACTTTTTATTAATTTTTCTAAAATGTCTAAACTTTTAAAATTTCGTAATTTTTTTTTTTTTTTTAACAGAAAAAATGTATAAAGAAAAGTTTGACAATTTTTTATAATAAATATTTTTAATTGTTAAGATCTTGATTACTTTGTAAAATGTTAATTAGATATTAAAAACACAAGAATCATGATTAATAAAGTCAATGAGTATTCAATCATCTAAAGTTTTATATCCTTTTTATTCCATATATTCCGTTCCTTTCAGCTTATTTTATTTTTTAGCAAACACAAAATTTACTTCATTTTCACCTTTCAAAACATTTTCCTTTTTAAACTTTCTACATTCTGTATTTGTTTTCGTTAGTTTTCCTTAATATATTTTTTACTTTTTTTCTTTTTCGTTTGTTGCGAGTTTCGGTGAGCTGTTCAAAATCGCATATTGCGAGTTTGCGACTTCTGAACAGATGTTTTTTTGATTTAGTTATACATACAAATAGAACGTTGTGGCCAATTGTGAGAAATTAAAATGGAAATTGTGTGAAAAATACATGATTGAGAACAATTTGCATTGTATGCATGACCAAAATAAGGTGGACATGACCAAAAACTTGGCAACACTGCCGCAGAGTGACCACCATTACCGAGTTCTGAGCAAGTTCTCGGTCACACAAAACTCGAGTTCAAATTTACTACAACAACAACAAATTTCATTCATTTTCTTTGTGGTTTTAATTTAACAACTTAAAATTATTGAAGGTATCTCTTTTATTTATATAAAGAGTTTTCACACAAATGCACAAACCTCACAAACGTTGTATGGAGTATATGCTACACATCGCTTATCGAATGGAAGTGAAGTCATGGTGTATACGGGGCGAAGAAAACAAAGAGAAGATTTTTCAAGGAATATATCTAAAATAGATTAAGGAAAAAGTTGGTATTTTAAAAAACGTCAGACATAAAAGACATCATAATATAAATATGGGAACACGTTTCTTTATGATTAAATTTACGCCTAAACTATCTAATCGATTTTGATAAAAGATATACCTTTCGAAAGGTATTCATTTATAGATATAGTGCACAATATATTTTTTATTAAAATCTGTTGGATATTCTTACCATAAATTTGGCGTAAAAAGAATTAAAAGTTTTCACAAATAAAACTATAAGAAAACGAAAGAGTCGAATTTTTTTAAATGATACTCAATAATTGTTTTTCTTATCAAATTGAGTTTGCCTCACACAATTAATTACTTGAAATAAAATTCTTGATGAATACTAGAATCTTTGAAAAACTAGCTATGGAATTTGTCACAATAGAACCATTCGTGTGCAAAGTGACGTAGTGAAAAGGTCCCGTCTATCCGCTAATCTAAGCCCAAAAAGAAACAATTTTGTACAGAACGAAATGACCCAATTATAGCTTAGGCAAAAAGGGCTTAAAACGGAAACAATCTATACTTTTTCACCTAATACTTTAAATGAAAACGAAAACAAGTTAACACGTTACAATCTTGTAGACTCGCCTCTTCTTATAATATGTATGTAACTCTGTTTAATGCTTTCCGGAAAGTTATGCTAATATTTTAAAGAATACTTAATATTTCTTCTTATTTTTTGCGTGGTGCAGGGATCAATTAAATATTTTCATTCCATTTTTAATTTTTTTTTCTGTATCGCAAATTAACCATGTGCACGATTTATTGCCTTATTGTTAATCCCTACGTACTAAACCCAACCCTGCAGAACGTCAACCACTATCCCCGCGAAACTGTTGCTAAATATTACATCGCGAGGTGGTTAGAAATCACGCTCTTTTCTACAACGTCTGCATATTACATCTATCCTTCTCTATAATAACTGGGTTATCTTGTAGTTTACTATGCTGTTCTTCCTCTTCTTCAACCATTTTCGAATGTTCCTTATGTACATCTACCATTTTTAGCGTTTAGCCATATCTGTTGCCAAAGCGGGATTGAGTTTTACCGCTCTCGCAATCTTGCATCCTTGATACATCACATAAATTCTTCGCATTTGATCGCCAACTCGTACGGAGCAGAATTCTTGTGCTTCCTAATGGTTACCAAAACTACTTCCGTCTTCTCCACTGTTGAGGACAGTTTCGCAGACATAAGCCATGCTGTAGCCTCGCCAATAGATGTATTCGCAGATTGCTCGATGTCCCTTATCTACTTACCCGTTATTATCAGCATTGAGAGTTGTGTGGTATGAAATGTAAACTTTTGTTTCTCAAAATTTGCAGAACTAAAAAAAGGTTAAATAAAATATTTTTTTATTATAGGAGCCAAGCAATTAAATGATCTATAAACTCAGCTTCTTTTTTGAGTATGAGGATACCATTTAAATTTATGCATAAATAGACACTTTACCACGACCAACATCATATTAAAGGATCTGAAATATATCTTTGTAGTACGAATTTGATAAATCCTCTTGTGAATAAGACGAAATCTTAACACAATTATGGATTCAAAAAATGTTAACATTTTTATTTTATTGACTTTATTAAGGACATTTTTTGTTTGTTACTTAATCATGGAAATGACACTAAATAAGTGTTTTTACATCAGTTTTAAATAAGAATGTTTATCTTTATTTAAGTAGAATATTTATTCAACTTATTCCCTTTTTTATTTTTCACACTTAAAACTACATATTCTCTCTTTATCTATTGAAGCCCTTTCGTGCTTCTTTTGTTTGTTGGTGTTCGCATATATTAAATTACTTATGATAATTAAAACGTTGACACAATCGCACTTACTACGATGTCTTTTGTCCCTTCTTTACCTATACATACACTCAGTTACATACTTAATACGCATATGTATGTGGATTTATCATACCTTCCTTTATGATATTGTATATCATCATTGCCTTGCCAGAGGAAGAGCATGTTTTAGCAATAAAGGATACGACTCGATGCAACTCGACTCGCCTGTATTTAATGTAAAATTAATTAAAAATTGCACTCACTGATGAGTGATTGTTAACTTCCTCATCTTCGGTTTTCACATCATCATCATTATTATCTTCATTATTATCTTCATTCATTGGTGATGGCAGTAA
Organism: Amiota mariae; assembly: GCA_035041805.1. Classification (NCBI taxonomy): domain Eukaryota; kingdom Metazoa; phylum Arthropoda; class Insecta; order Diptera; family Drosophilidae; genus Amiota; species Amiota mariae. Next base: position 5,937,771 of record JAWNKV010000286.1, read on the forward strand.
ACGATCATTGCACCATTGAAGTGTAAAGTAACAAGAAGACAACAGGAAATGTCATCAAATGATTAAAAGTTCATTGGATACACACCTTCAGGTAAGAAAAGGGAAAATTGAATAGTGAAGTGGGCGACATTGAGTAGTATTTAAATGCTGCTTTGGGGTATTAAAAATTTAGGTCACAACAATATTTTATGGAAACACATACAATACTTCATATTAACAATGGTGATACTAAAATGATACTGATGATGATGATGATGATGATGAGTCATAGATACTGAAATGGAACTAAATTGTTGCTTGAGAAAATAAAAAATTGAAATCATTTATTAAAAGCGAACATAAGGCCAAGCTAGGCCACACCATGCTAAGTTCGAAAAAAGAAGTTTATAGCAAAAAATATGCATAAAAAATATAAAGTATGCAACGCTATGAGAGACAGCAACACCAACAGTTGATCAATTTTCTACAACTATTTTCATATAATAAATAACAAAAAACTAAAAGTTTTCAAAAGTATTTCAATATGCAAGCAACAGCAGCAGGAAATAAACTTGTATTCTGAAATAAATACTACAATATAAAAAAATTAATAGTATGTATACTTCAAGGCTCTATACCAACAACTCAAAGAAAACCAATCCACCCGATCGACCTCTGCAAATCTTAAAAACAATAAATTCTACTCTTACTTATTATAGATGAAAACTCAGACAAAAAATATAAGAGACAACAAATTTCGGTCTAGATGAAATTTAAATAACCTTCACAGAAATACAGGAAATGAGTTGAAAAAATTCATCAGATAATCTCGATCTAAAAGAAAATCTCATACTTAGTAAGTTATCTCTAATGAAAGGTTAATGGATGGAAAAGTATGCATAAGTATATGCCTAGTGAACTAGTCTATGCCAGCAATACTTAATCTTATGTGTAAACATCTTCTCATAAACAACACCTTTTTCGAGGATCCCCTTATGAACATAATATACTTCTGGATCCTTAACATTAGCATTTAATAAAGTACAAGTAAAGCTAATGACAACATTGTGTCACGGATCCCCAGTTATGACACCGTTGACCCGCCGCTGGTCTGCCTATGACCTAAGTATTATTAACATCCAGCCAATCGTGTCAACTATTGACTCCTATAGATTCTTCCACTTTTTTCTATTCTGAGTTGATTTTAAGCAGATTTTTGTTTGATTTATGCTGTCACTTAATGTACTAAGTGACCTCGTAATTTCCCTCATATAATTTCTTGCGATCTACATAACAATTTTGACTTCCAGTAATTGCAGAACTCTGCCTTCCTAAACTCTCTTAAAATACAAAATGAACTCTTCTGACATTAAATAATGGCAAAAAAATATGTAGTAGCTAAAATTGAATATTCTTTTTATTTTTCATGAACTTAAACAACTTTTTTTCTGTTTCACTTGGAGTTTTCCTTATTCTTAGTTTTGTTTTTGTTTTCTTATTATGTATTTTTTTTTTTGTTAACTAAACAATTTCTCAAGCGCTTCACTCGCTTCATAGCTATAAATTTATTGCTGAACTTTGAATTATACTATACTTACACTTCCTTGAATTTGATTATAGAAAGTATAAACATACAGCAAAATACTCACTCATGTTTCGAACCATGACCCAACTCGACCCACGACTATTTCGTCCTACCACTATCACTAATATAACATATACTATGTCCTTTTACAATCAAAGTTCACTCCTTCGTTTTGATGCTCATCTCACCCAAAAACCTCACCAACCATTCATATTAATATTGTAGAAAAGTTCTAAAACGAAACTGAATTTTCGCAATTATCCTTGAAAAATCAGCAAGGCTTGAAATGATATTACCCCGCTGCTCCTATTGCTCTCCCCTACACCCTCTTCATGTTGTTCTCTCTTATTGCTGTTGTTGTTGTTGTTGTTGTTGTTATTATTATTGCTGTTGCATGCATTTTGTCCTTCGCAGCATCAGCAGCAAGAGCAGTTTAAGTAAAATTATTCTAGTTTGAGTTAAGTTGAGCGTTGAGACATTAAGTGAAAGTGTTAGGTTTGCTTGTATGTGTTTTGTTATTGTTATTATTGTTGCTGTTGTTGTTTAATCTTTAAGCATTGTGGGTTTTTCTCGATTCCTACAAAAGTCCCAGAGAGAGTAGGACATATCTTCCACCATACTGAATATTGGGTAATGTAAGTGTAGGCGGTTGAAGTTCTAAAGGGGAGCTCAAGTATATTACGCAATGACTGCAAATAATTTATTAGCTTAAATAATAATTTATGTTTGTTCATTGTTCTTCTTAATATTGTTGAACAGCAAAGTGCAAGTGGCAAGAAAGTGATAGCGCACACTACATAAACAATGACAAAGTTGTTGGTGATTTCAAAAGTACTATATATGTAGAAAAATAGGCAAAAGAAGAAGGAAGGTCTTTGTTAAATAAATATATAAATAAAAAAAAAAAACATAAATCAGCAATTGACTCTCTTAGTTTTGTATTTTCCTTTAATGAAGTTAATTATATTGAACTTTAATTTTGATTCTCATTCATACTATTCTGAAAAATTACATTCTTTATGTTTACTAAGCAAATTCATTAAGATTTAACATTTTTTTCATTATTATAATAATTTTGAGATTACCTTATTAATACTTTTAATAATATTATTCGATACATCGATGCATTATAGTCTGTAAAATTGAAACAATATAAAATAAATAAATAAATATAAAAAAGATTTAAATAGAAATGATTAATTATTTAAAATTAGATATTTTTATACTCTTGTCATGAAGTTTGTAACACACAGAAGGAGACATCGAAGACCCCATAAAGTATATATATTCTTGATCAGCGCGACCAGACGAGTTGATCTAGTCATGCCCGTCTTTCCGACTGTTCGTCTGTCTGGTGAAGAATTTGACAAATTAAAGATGTGAGCCAAAACGGTAAGCCTTGCCTTGAGGCAAAAAACTGTTTTTGTACATTGAAGGTATTTGATAAGAATGAAAACCAATGGTGGCGTAGAGAACTGATCCCCACAAGCAATTGAAAATTAGTTATTATCAAACGATCTTCCCACAACGACATTGAAATGAGAATGCAATTTAATAACTTGCCCACACATTATGCGGCCGAGCCATATGATCAAAAAATTTTGATTCCATATCAATCCATGAAGTTGTGCAAACAGATTTAAATTGTATTTTTTTTTTTTTTTTTTTTTTTAATTTAATAAATACATCGTGATTCAGAGCAGTGTGAAAAGACTACGAGGTTTGTTGATAAAATATCGCAAATTTTAAATTTCCTCGGGCTACGTATATTCAATTTTCGATTTTTTTGTAATTTAAAGTCATATAGACCAATCAGCTTGCTACCAGTATTCTCCAAAGTGTTCGAAAGAATACTTCTTGGTAGATTACTGTAAGAATTGGGCGACAGGTGGCTATTCCAAACCTTCAGTTTGGATTTAGACACGGACATGGTACCACGTAACAATTTCACAGCATAGTTAATGCCATCCTCCAGTCTTTCGAAAAAAGAATGTACTGCCCGGTTGTGTTTCTGGGCGTACAGCAGGTTTTTGACAGAGTGTTGACTCTGGAATATCAAATCAATTCTATTTATATGTCTCGCTCTCTACCATCTACAAACATTTATAAGCGTTCATAGTGTGTGAGAGAAAAAATTAAAAAAAAACAAATTACCATTCTTTCTCTTGGTATATTCAAATGAAATGTTATTATATTTTATATTAATAAAGAACAATAAACTTGAATTTGTAAACACGATTTGTTTATTTAAATTTCTTTAAACATTTCACAATACATAGTTTCTTCATATTGATTTGTATAAACTACTAGAGACACACTCATGATATAGGAGTATGTAATACTGACATTGTGAAACAGTGGAATGAGGCTTATTTCCTTAATTTCGTTGCGCCATCTACAATTTGTTGAAGCATTGTATTATAACTAACTACAATAACTGTCTAGAGGGCATACAGTTTGATGTCAACTACTTTTTCGACAGTACACAGTTTGATGTTAGCTACTGTCTCGAGTCACACAGTTTGATTGTCTTTGCCTTTGGCTGGTTTTCATATTTTCATAGTCTTTTTTACTGATGGTTCTCCAATTGAGAAAATAATTCGCACATGGCGTCGACATATTGGACCCTACAATACTGCTGACAATATTGAGGATACCCACGATGAGACTGACTTTAAACTTTTCCATAGCGATGCACTCCGTCCACCAAAAAAAAAACACACGCCTATTTTCCGTTGCCGTCGGCTGCGGCACACAAATCTTCTTTATAGATTTAATATGTACTAAATACACTTAATTTAAAGCAAGCACACAAGTTAATAGAATAATGTACACAAAAAATTGATTTTATTACAAATAAAAAATATTCTAAATAAAATTGAAAAACGAACAGAAACGCATTGGAGAATACACGATTGTCGATCCGTCTGGTCGATACAATTCACTAAGCTATGCACAAAAATCTTTAGAGACTAATTTATAAGTAAAATATGTAAAACAAATGACTATGTCAACAGCAGTTTCTCGACGATTTTACCTCATGCGTCGTATTTGATGCTCCATTTCAAGCTGGACATCCACACGACAAAATTTGTGTGCAAAAACCGGAAGAAGAAGCAAATTGTGTAAAATTTGTCGTGTGGATGGTGCAATTGTCAGTTTGTACAAAAATTTGTGAGAAATCAAAACGTTTTGATTATACTGATACGTTGTGTTAAATCTTGTGCGATGGTACGGAACCCTCCGTGTGCGAGTTCGACTCATACTTGGCTGATTTGCACATATTAACAAAATACTACAATATTTATTAATAATTTTAATTTATTAAAAAAATTTTAAACAAAATTAATTACTAAATCTCTAAATTCATTTTTAATTTTCTAAATCATTTCGTTTTTTTTTTTTTTTTTTTGTTTTCCTCCTGCAACGACTCCTTAAATGCAAAAATGAAGAGAGAGAGAGATTTGAAGAAAATCAAAACGTTTTGACTTTATTCAAGTATTTGGTCAAGCGTCAAATGACTCCCATCGACACGTCAAATAGCTTCCGCTCTCTCTATTTTCGAAACATTTGATTAAGCATCGGACGTGTTGATGGCTACCTTAACATTACATTTTGTATGCATAAATACATGTGCAAAATTTTTTCTAAAAACTAAAGTGCCCGTATATTTCTTCCATGATCATGCATTATTATAGTATTAGTGAAATATGTATGTACTATGTGTCTTAGAATCGTTTTGATATTCCTTCATAAATTATACATCCCAGTGGACCAATCAGCGGTTGTTGAGCGAACGTCTGCCTAAGCTATCATAAACGTGCTCGAAAATTATAGTTCTGTGAGCATAAAAACGATAGATAAGAAATAATAAACAAGAGAGAGGAAAAACTGTTTCTTTTGCACACAAGACAACAACAAAGAAAATAGCGTCCGCTTAACATTCGCTCAACTATCGTAAAAGTACTCATAAATGATAGATCTGCTGAAATAAGAATGATAAATAAGAAATAATACGCAAGAGAGACGAATAACTGTTTCTTTGAAAGGCGGCACAACAACAAAATTTTCGGTATTTGTTTTGATATCATTTATAATAGTTTTGGTCCACTGGGATGAGACATTTCACTGACACTATGATAATCCATATGTATATAAATATATATATATGTGGGCATTCATAAGCTACACTTACTAGGATCACGCGACTGCATGCAAAATGTTGCTGGTGAAATACTGAGAAGTATAGATATAGTACAAACTTTAACTAATAATAAGGTTTCAATGAGGAAGAAGCAATCACTAGATTGGTCTCTTTGAAAACAGTTCTGAAACAAAACTACAAACATACGTACGTGCACATGCCAAAGCAAATCGAGTGCAAGAGGAAGATATCTATACATGTTCATGACTCAGCAACATGGCGAATAATTTCAATTAGAAAAAAAGCTATAAATACACATGCATACACCTGTATTGTATACGTGTGTATATATATGTACTTATTCAACATTACAAAAAAAAAAACGATACACAAAAATTGGAATAAAAAAAATCCATGGCTTTTATTTAAAAAATAAAAATGAATTTCATTTTAATCAGTGTATGACTTTCCCATTCCATAGTTTTGCTTCTGTGGCGATGGAGTCACTCTGGAATTTTCATCTTGCAGTAATGGTCTCTGTATACGTCTGTAGCCCTCAGCTGGTTCCCATATAGCCAAATCTGTCTGGACCAAACCACGTGAAGTTTGCATCAAGCCACGATTAGGTTGTCCCGAGGCCGTCAATGTCGACAATGAAACTGAAGTTTGATTCCTCAAAACTGAAATTTGATTCCTCAAAACTGAAGTTTGATTCCTCAAAACTGAAGTTTGATTCCTCAAAATGCATGATGGCTCCCCACAAGTTGAAGCTCCCTCTCTCAAAAAAGGCTGCCTTAAAATGGGAGTTGGCTGCTCCACAGTTGGGGATGGCTGCACTACAATCGGCATTACCGGAACAAACATTGGCTGAGTTGCATGCAATAAAGCGAATGGTGACCCGTCAACATAGACTACCGGAGCTACCCATAACAGCATCATGTATGTTGGAGGCGGCGGAACCATGGTAGAGTCTTCAGTATTAGTATGCGAAGCGTTCATACTAAAAAAAAAAAAAAAAATAAATAAAACATAAAATAAATTATCACTATAAATACAAAAAAAAACACATTCAATAAATATTTACGCGGCACTGTTGACCACACGATTACCGCTCACGTCCGACCCAAACCGAAGCATTTTCAGATTTGAATGTGTGTCTTTAGGAACACAAATAATTATAGCTTAGGAACACAAATATTTATGGTTTAGGAACATTTGAATCGAACATTGATCTATACACACATATGCATATTGCCATTTTTCAAACTATATATACACATATGTATATGTACTACTATATAGTCGTAGGTAAGAAGCAGCAGGATTATTTTTGTGCGTAACTTTGCTGCTCACGCGTATTGGTTATCATAATCATATGATTCATTTTTGTGTATGTGTGTACGGAATATGAAGAATACACAATACAATTTCAGGCAAAGACACTAAACTTTTTATACATACTATACTATGTATGTATATAAATTAATATAGGATATATGTATGATATTTAGTGACTTCTGTTAATAAGTGAATTTATTCTTATTTGAATTTTTAGTTGATTTCGAAATTATTTTATGCAATTTATAAGATTATTCTATTCTACACAATAAGAAATTTCTTTATTTCTGTTTGTTACATATTTTCTTAGAAATTTAATGCTCCCATAAAGTTTTCACTATTATTGTAAATTGTTGTTTTTTTTTTATACAAAGAGAGGACTCTCTCTACCAACAAAAAATTGTATGTAATCTAGGGATACCTAATAACAATATCACATACAATTTGTTGTTGGGTATCTCCAGATTTAAAAGAAGAAGAGGTTTCTCTTGTGACCTTGATGAAGTTTAGTAAGCATTCTGAAATGACTGATTGCAAGCATGTGACAATGTCAATTGGAAATCAACAAGCAATATGTCCATGATGGTATAATTGAGCCAGACACCAAATATCAAGTTTTCGCAGAGCGCACTGTTCATATCCATACTTTATGGAAACTGCAACGCAGAGTTTCATGCATTGCCAGTATTCCAACAAATGATGGCTCAACACTTTCTTTGCACCAGCGCGGCGTTGGGAAATGCTGTTAATTTTCATCCATACTTTATGGCTACTGCGAAATGCAGTTCCATGTATTGCAGATATTCAAACAAACGATGACGTAACACCTTTCTTATCCCACACATGGACGATTTGTAGTAAATTTGTAATTTTATTAGTACAATAGGAAAGGAGGGACATGGCCCAATCACAGATCATTTTTATGCGCAAGCGTGTACTTTATGGAATCTCCGATGCACAGTTTAATGGATTGTATTTGTATTACGTATATGCAAAACAGCAAAAAAAAAAAAAAAACTTATAAAGAAATAAAGAAATCAGTTATATTTGATTTATTACTGAAAAGAGTCCAAAACTAATTTTGATTTACATTTTTGGATGCTTAAAGAAACATAGTTTGTGAATCATTTGAGAATTATAAGTGCATCGAATAAAAATTAATTACTGTAAGGTAAAGCAGTTACAACTGTAAACATTGAAATAAAGCAGTTTGTAACAATGATGGTAACAAGGTTTATACAATCTATACCAATATATACTTTACTTATACTTATACTTATATACTTATTATCTATTTACTTATTACTTATTATAACGAACAAGAGTATAAAAAAATATACTACTGGATGAATGTATGTATGTGTATTGGCAAGCCAATTGATGTGTCTTTGTTGATGTGCAAGGGGTGGAAGATAGAATAATGAAAGAATAAAATAGTCAAACACCCAATCTACAAAAACGTTATAATACGAGTGCTGCTACTTAACCGTTGAGATATGGTAACACCAATGTTGATATGTCAAATCTGACATTGGTATCGTAAAGAAATGTTGAAAAAATTCAATCGCGGTGCTTCAAAAGACGTCTATAAGATCGTTATAGGTGATGAATCATGGATGTATGCATAAGATCCCCCCTATAGTCCAGATTTGGCACCAAATGACTTCTTTTTATTCCCGCACACCAAATATAAATTGCGAGGTCAACATTTTTCGACTCCGGAAGAAGCGGTTGATGTGTTCAAAACACATGTTTTGGAGACACCTCATTCCGAGTGGAAAAAGTGCTTCGAAAATTGGTTAAATCGCATGCAAAAGTGTATTGATCTTCATGGAGAATATTTTGAAAAACAATTAAGTCATTTTCGATGATACATATTTGTTATTATTTGTCTGTCTCAAAGCTTAAGTAGCAGCCCTCGTAATATTAAAATAAAGCAAGCGGCACGCGAACAAGCCATTCGTGCAGTGACCGACAGCAACATCGTTTTATTTTCTTATGCTTCCTTTTTATATTTCGTTGTTAATTTAATCAAACTGTCGGCTGCAGTAGTGCTTCTTAAAATCTCAGCTATATTTTTTCCCTCATTTCATTTATTATTAACGAACAAGAGTATTGTCAAAGACCATTATCTACAAAGACTGGACAATTCCCTCAAGAAATTGATTTCGATCTCAAAATTGTAACATAAACAATTTAAATTCTTCTTTTTTTTTTTTGAGCGAGGTCGTAGCAACGCGCACCGAGTCAGCTAAAATAGTTGTGCGCCAAGCTGACCTCCAAGAGTCGCGGGTAGAGCCTGTGAAGCATTGAGCTAACAGACGGTCGCCGCAACAATCATCCTTCCTGCGTGTAGAATCTGATTGACTTGGAGTCACATCCTCAACGCGTCCAATTTTCATTGAAGAACGAGCCAAAGGACGTCGTGCAGATTGTGCACCAGGTCCAGGTGTTTTGGTATTGTTCCCACCAAAACACGTATTTTAATGTGCAACGCTGTGCCGCTGCTCTTCGAAAACTTGATATTTGGTGTCTGGCTCAATTATACCATCATGGACATATTGCTTGTTGATTTCCAATTGACATTGTCACATGCTTGCAATCAGTCATTTCAGAATGCTTACTAAACTTCATCATGGCCATGACCAATGAAGAATTAATAGGCAAATCAAAGACTCTCGACAAATCGGTCACAAGAGAAACCTCTTCTTATTTTAAATCTGGAGATACCCAACAACAAATTGTATGTGATATTGTTATTAGGTATCCCGAGATTACATACAATTTGTTGTTGGTAGAGAGAGTCCTCTCTTTGTATAAAAAAAAAAAAACAATTTACAATAATAGTGAAAACTGTATGGGTGCATTAAATTTCTAAGAAAATATGTAACAAACAGAAATAAAGAAATTTTTTATTTAATATGCAGAATAGAATAATAGAATAGCATAAATAATTTCGAAATCAACAAAAATATCAAATAAGAATAAATTCACTTATTAACAGATGTCACTAAATCATACATATGTACTTTTATTAATTTATATACTCTGTATGTATAGTGTATTTAAAGTTTAGTGTCTTTGGCTGAAATTGTATTGTGTATTCTTCTTATTCCGTACACACATACACAAAAATATATCATATGATTATGACAACCAATAAGCGTGAGCATTAAAGTTACGCACAAAAATAATCCTGCTGCTTCTTACCTACGTATATTCTTACTTATATATATGTGCATATATAGTTTGAAAAATGTGTATATAGATCAATGTTCGATTCAAATGTTCCTTAACCATTACAATTTATTTGTTTTGTTCTTGGTATAAATTTGGTAATGTTAAATTTAAATTAAATGTTATTATTAATTTATATTATTAAAAAGCACTAAACTGTGGTTTATATATGTATTCATATATACTGGGTGTATCATATGAATACAGATCGAATTTGTAAACTCGATTTGTGTATTTAAATTTCTTTAAACATTTCACAATACATAGTTTCTCACACACTCATGATATAGGAGTATGTAATACTGACATTGTGAAACAGTGGAATGAAGCTTATTTCCTTAATTTCGTTGCGCCATCTACAATTTGTTGAAGCATTGTATTATAACTAACTACAATAACTGTCTAGAGGGCATACAGTTTGATGTCAACTACTTTTTCGACAGTACACAGTTTGATGTTAGCTACTGTCTCGAGTCACACAGTTTGATTGTCTTTGCCTTTGGCTGGTTTTCATATTTTCATAGTCTTTTTTACTGATGGTTCTCCAATTGAGAAAATAATTCGCACATGGCGTCGACATATTGGACCCTACAATACTGCTGACAATATTGAGGATACCCTCGATGAGACTGACTTTAAACTTTTCCATAGCGATGCACTCCGTCTACCAAAAAAAAAAACACACGCCTATTTTCCGTTGCCGTCGGCTGCGGCACTCAAATCTTCTTTATAGATTTAATATGTACTAAATACACTTCATTTAAAGCAAGCACACAAGTTAATAGAATAATGTACACAAAAAATTGATTTTATTACAAATAAAAAATATTCTAAATAAAATTGAAAAACGAACAGAAACGCATTGGAGAATACACGATTGTCGATCCGTCTGGTCGATACAATTCACTAAGCTATGCACAAAAATCTTTAGAGACTAATTTATAAGTAAAATATGTAAAACTAATGACTATGGCAACAGCAGATCCTCGACGATTTTATCTTATGCGTCGTATTTGATGCTCCATTTCAAGCTGGACATCCACACGACAAAATTTGTGTACAAAAACCGGAAGAAGAAGCAAATTGTGTAAAATTTGTCGTGTGGATGGTGCAATTGTCAGTTTGTACAAAAATTTGTGAGAAATCAAAACGTTTTGACTATATTCAAATTGCTTCTTCTCTCTGTTTTGTACTTATAATGTCCGGTTCAGACAGCTTACAAAATCAGATTCTTAAAGCAATAGTTCACACAGAGGTTGCGTTGATAAATCAGCTTTTTTTAGTTCCAGTTATACACACAAATGAAACGTTGTGGCTAATTGTGAGAAATTAAAATGGACATTTTATGAAAAATAATTGACAACTGTTCTTGCAGTTTCCTTTTCAATCCCTGCTACTTGTTTTATTAAAATTTTAACAATGTTTGGTGTCTGGCTCAATTATACCATCATGAACATATTGCTTGTTGATTTCCAATTGACATTGTCACATGCTTGCAATCATTCATATCAGAATGCTTACTAAACTTCATCATGGCCATGACCAATGAAGAATTAATAGGCAAATCAAAGACTCTCGACAAATACATAGGCCACAAGAGAAAACTTTTCTTCTTTTAAATCTGGAGATACCCAACAACAAATTGTATGTGATATTGTTATTAGGTATCCCGAGATTCCATACAATTTGTTGTTGATAGAGAGAGTCCTCTCTTTGTATAAAAAAAAAAAAAAACAATTTAGAATAATAGTGAAAACTTTATGGGAGCATTAAATTTCTAACAAAATATGTAATAAACAGAAATAAAGAAATTTGTTATTATGTAGATAATAATAATTGCATAAAATAATTTCGAAATCAACTAAAAATTCAAATAAGAATAAATTCACTTATTAACAGAAGTCACTAAATATCATACATATATCCTATATTAATTTATATACATACATAGTATAGTATGTATAAAAAGTTTAGTGTCTTTGCCTGAAATTGTATTGTGTATTCTTCATATTCCGTACACACATACACAAAAATGAATCATATGATTATGATAACCAATACGCGTGAGCAGCAAAGTTACGCACAAAAATAATCCTGCTGCTTCTTACCTACGACTATATAGTAGTACATATACATATGTGTATATATAGTTTGAAAAATGGCAATATGCATATGTGTATATAGATCAATGTTCGATTCAAATGTTCCTAAACCATAAATATTTGTGTTCCTAAGCTATAATTATTTGTGTTCCTAAAGACACACATTCAAATCTGAAAATGCTTCGGTTTGGGTCGGACGTGAGCGGTAATCGTGTGGTCAACAGTGCCGCGTAAATATTTATTGAATGTGTTGTTTTTTTGTATTTATAGTGATAATTTATTTTATGTTTTATTTATTTTTTTTTTTTTTTAGTATGAACGCTTCGCATACTAATACTGAAGACTCTACCATGGTACCGCCGCCTCCAACATACATGATGCTGTTATGGGTAGCTCCGGTAGTCTATGTTGACGGGTCACCATTCGCTTTATTGCATGCAACTCAGCCAATGTTTGTTCCGGTAATGCCGATTGTAGTGCAGCCATCCCCGACTGTGGAGCAGCCAACTCCCATTTTAAGACAGCCTTTTTTGAGAGAGGGAGTTTCAACTTGTGGGGAGCCATCATGCATTTTGAGGAATCAAACTTCAGTTTTGAGGAATCAAACTTCAGTTTTGAGGAATCAAACTTCAGTTTTGAGGAATCAAACTTCAGTTTCATTGTCGACATTGACGGCCTCGGGACAACCTAATCGTGGCTTGATGCAAACTTCACGTGGTTTGGTCCAGACAGATTTGGCTATATGGGAACCAGCTGAGGGCTACAGACGTATACAGAGACCATTACTGCAAGATGAAAATTCCAGAGTGACTCCATCGCCACAGAAGCAAAACTATGGAATGGGAAAGTCATACACTGATTAAAATGAAATTCATTTTTATTTTTTAAATAAAAGCCATGGATTTTTTTTATTCCAATTTTTGTGTATCGTTTTTTTTTTTGTAATGTTGAATAAGTACATATATATACACACGTATACAATACAGGCGTATGCATGTGTATTGATAGCTTTTTTTCTAATTGAAATTATTCGCCATGTTGCTGAGTCATGAACATGTATAGATATCTTCCTCTTGCACTCGATTTGATTTGGCATGTGCACGTACGTATGTTTGTAGTTTTGTTTCAGAACTGTTTTCAAAGAGACCAATCTAGTGGTTGCTTCTTCCTCATTGAAACCTTATTATTAGTTAAAGTTTGTACTATATCTATACTTCTCAGTATTTCACCAGCAACATTTTGCATGCAGTCGCGTGATCCTAGTAAGTGTAGCTTATGAATGCCCACATATATATATATTTATATACATATGGATTATCATAGTGTCAGTGAAATGTCTCATCCCAGTGGACCAAAACTATTATAAATGATATCAAAACAAATACCGAAAATTTTGTTGTTGTGCCGCCTTTCAAAGAAACAGTTATTCGTCTCTCTTGCGTATTATTTCTTATTTATCATTCTTATTTCAGCAGATCTATCATTTGTGAGTACGTTTACGATAGTTGAGCGAATGTTAAGCGGACGCAATTTTCTTTGTTTTTGTCGTGTGTGCAAAAGAAACAGTTTTTCGTCTCTCTTGTTTATTATTTCTTATCTATCGTTTTTATGCTCACAGAACTATAATTTTCGAGCACGTTTATGATAGCTTAGGCAGACGTTCGCTCAACAACCGCTGATTGGTCCACTGGGATGTATAATTTATGAAGGAATATCAAAACGATTCTAAGACACATAGTATATACATATTTCACTAATACTATAATAATGCATGATCATGGAAGAAATATACGGGGCACTTTAGTTTTTAGAAAAAATTTTGCACATGTATTTATGCATACAAAATGTAATGTTAAGGTAGCCATCGACACGTCCGATGCTTAATCAAATGTTTCGAAAATAGAGAGAGCGGAAGCTATTTGACGTGTCAATGGGAGTCATTTGACGCTTGACCAAATACTTGAATAAAGTCAAAACGTTTTGATTTTCTTCAAATCTCTCTCTCTCTTCATTTTTGCATTTAAGGAGTCATTGCCGGAGGAAAACAAAAAAAAAACGAAATGATTTAGAAAATTAAAAATGAATTTAGGGATTTAGTAATTAATTAAATTAATTTTGTTGAAAAAAAAATTTGTAATAAATTGAAATTATTAATAAATATTGTAGTATTTTGTTAATATGTACAATATAAAAAAATATTCAACAGTCTAAAAGTAAACTAAAAAAAAAAAAAAATTTAAAACAAAAGATTAAATTAAAAAACAATGGTTCTAAAAATGTGTGTTTTTAGTGTTTGACGCTCTATACACAATTGAATTACACACTCTGTGAAAATTTCAACTCTCTACATATTACAATTCATGAGATAGAGCCGGATTCAGACTGATGGTCCGCGTAAGCTTATTAATAGGGTCCCGTTAGCACCCTATAGGTACGGAACCCTAAAAATAACTATTAATTCAAAGAAATTAATCTTTAATAATTATTTTAGTAATTATTTAAAAATGTAAATTTTTTTTTTTTATAATTGTTTATAAAATTTGTATTCAGTAAAATTCAAAATATTTTTATATAAAATGAATTAGTTAATAGTTTTTACAAAAAATTATATCAGATTAAGGTATATTGCTACCGCCAAAGACCATAGAGATAAATAGTTAATGGTCTCTGCCGCCGCACATTCGCTGTGTGCACTCGTTGCTGCCTTCCAAGAAAACTAAAAATTAAAAGGTTTCCATTTGAAGAACTAAATTTGATATATGTATGTAGTTGATGGACAACACATAAAGCAACAACAACAACGATTTGATCAAGCATTGGACGTGTCGTTGGGTACCTTTACTTTTTTAATGACTCATTAAAAACAAATTTAACCAAAGGATCCAATGTTACTATACAATCTACAAGTAAAATACATAAAAATTCGAAATAATATAAAAATGTTAAGTCTTTCACAAAAGTAATGGAAGTATATTTAGAAAAACCATGTGCATAAGTATGTAATATAATTTTTTTAACGAAAACAAAAAAAAAAATTTGTTTGTGTATTTTTCAAAAGTAAGATATATTTACATATATGTATGTAATTTTGATCCATATGAAAACAAAACAAAAAGTTTCAAATATATTTTATTTTTAATATTTTCCCAAAATAGTATGAAATATGATGGTTATGATTATTATGATTATAGCGCCGTGTACTTTTATCTATATGGTACCCTTCTGCTTAGAAGGTCATCATGTTGGATTACATGGTTTCGGGATGTTTAAAGTCTCTGCATCTGCTCACTATTTTTATGTAGATTGTCCTCTTATTGTTAAGCGAAAATTTACTCGACGGCCATAGGAACCAAACAAGCTTACACCGTTTTGCAGGAAAGAACGATACGACTGAGATATCCATTTGTCTTTAAGTTCATGAAAAATCGACCGATAAGAATATAAAGTTTTTAAAAATATGAATGTTTGTTTGATTGCTCTCGACTTTTGTTTTCAACTTTAAACTTTGCGACTGCCCTCGCTGACTGAGTGATGACGACTCCCCATTTCTACTAATTGTGTCTGTGTCTCTTACTTTCCTTCGACCCATTATTTTTATGTTATATTTATTGATAGAAAAAATCAAAAGGTATACACAGCTGATGACGGCCCAAAACAATAAACATATCAATTACGAGTACCGATACGAGTACTTTTAACCAATACCTACTTGATACTCGGTTCCAAACTATCGATGCATAGCAGCATGCGATGTTGTTTTTGATGTGTGTTCGCTGCCCCACGCCACCCTACCGATGATCCATGATCGATTGCCTTCCTTTACCTCAAGCATCTCTTTAAATATCCTACTCTAACAACGGACCACCAAACGGATAACCAAAGAGACAGGCGTTTACCGATTTGCTGCCTGTGATCACTTTCTAACCGTTCATATGATTTAATAGGACGATCATCTGTTTTTGAAGTGAAACTTCTTTAGCGAGGTGTAAGTCCAAAAAAAGCTTTACGGAAATCAAGTTCATGAAGCTTTAGAGACGTACAGGGGATAAGCATTTGCTTGCGCGTCTGTAGCTTATAGAATAAGTGTTTTTGCATGAGTAAGAGAGAGAGAGAGAGAGAGATGCTTTACTTTACTCTCTTGCTCGTGTCGTTGATGCTTTGTTGCTGTTGTTGTTGTTGATGCTTTTTACTTGTATACACAATATAACAACAACAACAAAAGGCTATAGGTGCAGCTACACACCTTTCCATATAGCACAAAGCCGAAGCGTCCGAAGCCACGAAGCATGCTTGTGTCGTTGATGCTTTGTTGCTGTTGTTGTTGTTGCTGCTGTTTGATTTTGAGCACAGTATAACAACAACAACCAAAGACTATGACAATTAAATAACAACAAAACGATAATAGCTAAACGGAGTCATTTTCCTCTAATATCTGGTTGTTCAATGACGATTCATAAATCGGAATGTTTTACATTCGAAGAAACCGTATATGAATACGAAAAAACCACTCCGTACAATTATTGTACGTTGCTTTCCATAGTGACTACCAATTAGAAATTGTATTGTATAGAATTCTAGATTCTATCATGGGGGGAAAAGTGCCAGCATCTATAAAGCCATTGAGACTAGAATTCGAGCGACTTTCTCTGAATCCACTCATTATATTAGAATCGGAATTGGTGGATTTCATTACGAATACATCGAGTTTGTCAAGTTATACTTTCAATATACAAAGTTTACGTACTCATTGTGCGGATATCATAGATGATTTTGGGAAACACTAAAACGTTCTAATTCTTACGGTGATTCGGTGAAAAGTTTTATACCGAATTTTAACTGTGTTGTTAAATTCAAACTCCAAAATGTTAGATCTGGTGGTGTGGCTATCTATCATAATAGAAATGATACAGCTCACATGTTAACACCTTCGGTGGAAGTAAACGTCAATCATCCACTGTCATGTGCAGTATTTCTAATTGAAGTAGGAGACGTATGCCATTGTCAATGTAGGACAGAGCACGCTCAACCGGTGGTAGTGATGGCCCTATATATATCCCCGAATCAGTCAATGGACAAAATTATTGCTTTCATTCGCAAATCACTACTATTATATTCTTTTGAAGTAGCTAAAATTCTTAATCTTGGATTAGATTAAATCTCTATAATTCTTGGAGGTGATTTTAATGTAGATTTTGGCAAAGAAAAATTTTATTTGACCACGGCAAAATCAACAACAAAACATGGAACAACAATAGACGCTATATTTACACGTTACTTTAACACGGTTGATACAGAAATATTTGTATCTCATTTCAGTTACCATAAGCCTCTTATAACGTTTGTATCACAAAATAGTGAAATAAATGAATAACATTATAAAACAAATCTCGGTAATTATTTTAAAACTTCATTCCTATCATTTTGTTCAGCGGAAATTTTGCACGGAGCTTTCCTTTTACCATACGCAGTACTTCGGGATCAGCCGAATCGGACCCTTTGTGGGGGGCGGGTGGTACCCCCCCATACAAACCGGGATCCAAATGAAAGTTCTTATTAGAAAAACTTTTTTGTTTTTTGTACTATGGAACTGAAATTGGGACACTATAAGTGTCTGACCCGTATCCACCAACCTTCTAAATTTCAAGACTACGACAAGAGGCGTGAAGAGTATTACAACTTGTAGGAACTTGTAGGAAGAAAATTTATTTTTTTGTAAGCCTTTCTTAATTTAAAAAAAAACAAATCATCTACCATTAAATGTTTGTCACTATATTGCGAATCTTGAGTGACAGTATTATTTAATAAAAAAATATTATTTTATATTTTTAAAATATAGACTCTAAATGTATTCCTAAAAAGATCAGTCACCACGTTTTAAAGGCTATCAACAGTATTTGTGAAGAATACGAAGTCATGCATAATATCATATCATTGGTATGACAAATTTAAATTGTATAAGTAACATGGATGAAATCATATAAAAATCAATGCACAATTCTAGTGCAATGGAAATTATAGTGGAGCAAGATGGTTGTTTTAAAATAGAACGTACTAAGTATGTTTAACGAGCCACAAAGGTATTTTCAGTGCCTTCCAAATCGTCCGAAACAAAATAAGCTCATTGTAAGTTTTTAATTCATCTTGGTTTCCTTGAGATTTTGGAAAGTGTAAGTTAGGAAGTTTTTTATATAAAATTAATGGATTAACTGAATTTTACAAAATTCCAGTCGATGTAACCTCGGTAAATGACATTCAACTTGTGTGTATATTTGAAATCAAATGCACTTTTATAAGAAAAGTTTTTGGTTAATAAACTTTGATAAGAACTTAGGGATTTTCTTATTTCGATTTTGAGGGAGTTTACCTGCTTAATATCTTAAAATTTGAGTAGAAGTTTAAAATGAAAATAATTTCGTTTTTAGTTAAATGAATTAACATGGTAATCCTTTTTATTTGGCAATACTTTAAGAAGCACAAAAAAGACAAGGGATTCTCGAAACATAATATAAATTCTTTTAATATTTCAGAGTTAAAGTATATTAGTATTTGCCTAGCAAAAAATAGTTAGTAGATACATGATACCAAGTATTTTTTCAAAGTTTAGGTTGATTCATTGACATTTTTTTTATAGTTTTTATTAAGGCTTTTCTTCCAATTCTAAAACGGAAAACAAAAATTTTTGTGATTCAAAGTTGATTGCAAAGTCTATTAGCAGACTTCAACTGTTACTTACCATTACCGCGGTACCAAAGTTTAAGAATCTCTAAAATTATTGTAATATGCTTAAACACGTCATAAAAATATAGCTAACGACAGATAACCGTATAATAATTTTCTTTAAAAAGAAATAGTCTGATATTTCTAAAAGAATGAGATTTTCGTTTATTTTTACGCTTTGCTAGCAGCTTATGCCCATGAAACATACGTTCTTATTGCCATCAAAACGATATTCTCGATAGAAATGGGAAAATATTACTTTTCATAACATTCTTTTAGGCAATTGCTATTAATGTTAAAATAAATTGCTAATTTGGTTACTACTAAATAAAATTTTAATACAAAATAATTATCATCTAGTAAGCGTTTATTTAATTTAAAAAAAAAAACAACTTTTCATTCGTAGGCATATAATTTCATTTCTGATTTGTGAAAGTTGTGTTTCCGAGTATGTATTTTCGACTTAAAACTAATACAAATTTTCATATTTTTATTATTTTATTATGTATTCAAAAGGTATTCCGAAAAAGGTTAATAGACACGTGTTGCGTTAAAGGCTATCAACACCCTTTCGCATCAATATAATGAAACATTTCTACACAAAGAAGATGTAATATCATGCATAAAATACAATATGCGAAATTTAAATCCAATAAGAAACCTCGAATATGTTATACAAAAATCAATCAATAACTCAATCATTTTTAGTTCCGTCGTCATATATTTCAGTAACCATAAACAACAATCAGACGGGAAATGTATGCACCCCAGCATTCATTTTCCGCTATTTACAACCGGAACCACCAACTTTTACTACTATAAATCTTTGTAATACTTTTGATCTATTTGAGTGTCTTTCTGATGATCACAACACTACATCTGGACGAAACAATTCAGTGATCCAGGATGAAGAAACCCTAAACAAGAGAAATGATTGTCAGAACTAAAAATGATTGTCATTCATCTTTGGATTCTTTGTTTTACCATATATTTTGTTAATTTGTTTAAGAATTTATAAATATTTTTTATTTATCACATAATATCACATAGTTATTGGTCAGAATAAATGTTTATTGTTATTTTACATCTCAGTTCCTTCAATTTCCATTTATATAATGAACAGAAAAAACTTCGAGCACCAGAGATTCCATTTATGTAATACAAAAATCTATATCGAAAAACAAAGTGAAGTTGAAAAACGATTTGTATTTATCCATTCTTCAGTTTATCTGCCTATTTCTATGCAAACTATAATAATATTGTAGTTTATAAGTTTTCGAGCTGAAATTGGTTTAGGTAAATCTTATTTATTGTACGTAGTGAAAATGTTAAAACCAAAGATTTCATTTTGTGCATCTCTAAGCCTTCACTCAGTTTCACTTTCTATAGGGAACATTGAATTCAAATATCCACTGAAGTCCAAATGGTTACTTAACTTATTTCAAATGGAATAATTACATACATTTTTATGATATTATGACGATAAACATACATGAAAACATCGTCGCGATCAAATCAATCTCATCATTTAATTAGAATGCAAAAGAGAATTGAAAAATCAGTCAAGTGTGAGTCAGACTCGCACACGGAGGGTTCCGTACCATCGCACAAGATTTAACACAATGTATGCAAATTTGTACCTCTGAAGTTATGTACAATTAATTTGCTTTTGTTTTTGTCGCAAAAGTGAAATATTCAACAGCCTAAAAGTATACTACAAAAAAATAATAACAAAAGATTAAATTAAATAACAATGCTTCTAAAAATGTGTATTTTTAGTATTTGTTGCTCTACACGCAATTGAATTACACATTCTGTGAAAATTTTAATTCTCTACCTATTACGGTTCATGAGATAGAGCCGGTGTCGGACGGACGGACGGATGGCGAAAGCTTAGTAATAGCGTCCCGTTAACACCCTATGGGTACGAAACTCTAAAAATGATTTCTCACCACAAAGTAGTAAATTCAAAATAATTCTCTCGCACTGTTGCTGCCATCCTGTTAATACTATGTACATATAGAAAGTGAGCTTTTGCCGCTAGCATTGACTGTCAGATCGATGTCTTTGTTTATGAATGAAACTTATTTTTTATCAGACTTCACTTGCTTATCAAATGCTAATAAGAACGGTTACGGATTATTATGTCATGACCACTCATTTACCGTACAGTCCTTCTTGTCGTACTTGATTACATTACTCATTTATTATATTCTGATTATTTAATGACCTCAGTCCTTATTTAATTTTTTTTTTCGGTACTTAAAGAATTTTCTCAGGGTTACTCCTAGCAAATCTTTACAAACCAGCGAAAAGAAAATTTACTTTGGCTATGTGGATATTGTAATACTCTTCACGAACTTTTTATATCTTTATCTCCTAGTAGTCTTGTTTGGTATTCAACAAGTAAGTTTTTTCGACCAAGAGTTTCCAAAACGAACCGGATTCATCAACGTTGCATAATTATTCGTTACACAATCACATTTCTTTAATTCTTGCTCTTTAAATTTAAATGATTCTACTAGCAAAGCTTTTCTCCGGTTATTTTAAAAAGGCGAAAGTCATACGTATCTTGATAAGCTTGCCCACTAGTGTCTTGCAGGCCTTAGACAAGATCTTTGCGATGATCCTCCATTAGTAGTCAAATGTTTTTAAACTGAATCTACCGATCTATATTCGTTCTTTTTTTGTATGCAGTGAGGAGTAAATTATATGAGAAGTTTTTTTTTTTGTTTTTGTTTCAATAAAGTTGTTTATTACAATTTATCAAATAAATTCTTTCACACTTCTGACATTGTGTGCGTTATTTCATTGGAATTAGTATAAAAAAATGTTTAATCATATCATCGATTGATCACTTAACCGTATACAAATATAAATCATTAATAATAATCATATAAAATATGACGAGAATTGCATCAAAGAATTAATTT
Source organism: Amiota mariae (assembly GCA_035041805.1). Taxonomy (NCBI): domain Eukaryota; kingdom Metazoa; phylum Arthropoda; class Insecta; order Diptera; family Drosophilidae; genus Amiota; species Amiota mariae. The sequence continues at coordinate 5,959,806 of JAWNKV010000286.1, forward strand.
TATATATATTATAATATTGTATATCATCATCATCATCATCTTTATTAAAATTATAATAATATTAATATTATATATTGTTTTGTTTTCACTAAATACTAAATTGAATTGAATTTTCGTACAATATTTTTGTTTATCGTTTTTATTTGATTAGAAATAAATTATTACAAATTACATAGAGTGCTGCTGCTGCTATATGGTAAGAGGAGCACCTTGGAATCCGTATAAGGATAAAAAGAACAAGACAATTGAATGTTGATTACATTTGTTTGGTTAATTTGATTGAATTTGATGGAATTGAATTGTTGGTTTAAGAATAACGACTACTACTATTTCTACTATTTCGACTTGATCTTTGCACTCCGTAAATTCGATGAAAGCATTGACTTGGATGCGCTTGTTGTTGAAGAGTTGCGCAATGAGGATTGATCATCCTTATAGTGCTGATTGTTTCGACCACGTGGCATATCACTGCCACCTTTACGATTCATACGTGTCAAAGTGCTAGTACTTGTGCCATTATGGGGTGGCGGCTTTCGTGGTAATGTGGACATCTAAAAGGAATAAAAGAGAATAGAATAGAATAGAAAAAGGTGAGTAAATTAATTAATTCATTCTGTAAAACGCAGAGAAACATACTCGTTTGTTTTGTTCTTGTGAATAGTTAATCTCATAACCTTCGCTGATCAGCTTTGGCTTCCATGGCGCCAACATCGATACCGAACGAGATACAGTGCGTGTCATGGGCTGCAGCGGTTGTTGTTGTTTGGTGGTGCCACCTTTACGTAAGTCATCACGTGATATTGAACGCCGGCGTAGATTATATGGCTGTGGTATGGCGCCAACGGTTGTTGCATGCAAATAGACAACGCTACGTTGACTATGCAAACTGGATTCACCCTCAGTGCCGGAGCTCTCGGCAGGGTAACGTTCACGTTCTCTATAAATTACAAACAAATTATTTACTGTTAATCAAATGATTTCAAACAATGAATGAATTTTAACTCACCTCATATAATCTGTATTTAATAAGCGTCTGTCGGCACTGCGTGCTGGCTTTGGTGGTCCCAGGAGTGTTGCACTTTGTGCTCGACTACTACGCTGTAATGTGCTGCTACCAGTTGGTGGTGTATCACGATGGTAGGCGGTTGGATGATCATCGTAATGGCCACGTTCTCCAATGCCACCAGTTCCACCGCCACGTTCTAAAGACATGGCACGCTGATGTTGAGCTAATGTTGAACGCTGCTTATGGGGCTCATCACCAGTCTCTGAACCACTCTCCGAAATATCGTCTAGCTCACGTGAACGTGAGTAATGACGACGCTTACGAAAGTCAACTTCATCAGATCCATTCTCAAGATCATGCATGGAACTGCTCTTGTGACGCGAGGTCTGCGAGGCAAGCGTATGACGATAGTCTTGCTGACGATTGTGTTCCGGTGTATTGGCATTCAAACGATCTAAATGATAGGCACTCTGCGAGTATTTCTGGGCACGATTCAGTGCCGATGCTGCGGCCAGAGAGGGACGGGATCTACAGGTAATTAATACTTAATTTAATAGAATACTCAATATAGGTCAACCATTTCTTTACTTACCTAGGTTTGGTGTTCACTTTTGATATAGTTGGTGGATTTGAATCTAAGTCGGTATCACCAAAGAAGCGTAAATTCTTAGCGGGAGCTGGCGTTGATGTATTACGTTTACTACGTTTCATGCTCGAGTTCTCGTTTTGCCCATTGACGGAGACTTCAAGCTGTGTGAAATTGTAAGATAGGTTAAAAAGGATTTAAATTAGGTTTATTATCGTCAAGATTATGTATTAATTTACCTTCTCTTTTGATTTGCTTTTGGCACGTCGATCCAATGATTTAAACCAACTGGTCTTCTCAGGTTTAGCTAATGATGATTCCTTTTTTGACGACTTATCGGATGAGGTACGCTTAAGCAGCAATGGACTAGCTTTTGGTGTGGACAAACGTCGCCGCATTGAGATGTCAATCGTCTGAAAGGGAAGAAATAAAGTAATCAGTAATTGGATTATATAAATTTAAGTCATACATGAACTACATTTTGGTAAAAGGTTACAGAAGTCTCGATCTCTTTGTTGCACAAGATCATTTCAATGAGAGACCAGTAAACGAAGCCAAACCCCAAAAATGTAACAACAAATATAATCAGACAACCTGTTCCAACCACAATAACAACTATAACAACTGTTTGGTGTTTGCGCAGGTGCTTAGCCCTTGCAGAACTCCACCTTTGGTCTCAAGAATTACTGGAGTTGCAATCGATTTTCCTGTCTTCAATAAAAACGTGCACCGGTTTCGGCAACTGCAGCTGAAGGCCTCTCTAGCTCTCTCCCCACTGCCTTTCTGCTCCTCTTTATTATTTCGATAGTTTTGTTATGTTGCCACACTGCCTTGGCTTACTCCCTCACTAAACCTACTTGCTTGCCAGCCAGCCTGCCTGCCTTGCCATGCCATGCCATGCCATGTTTTCTCTCCCCCTCCCTCATTTGCAATGTTTACTTTGTGGTTTTTGGTTATTGACTTTGTTTTATGGGGGCGCGAGCGTGCAGGCGTCTCGTATTGCACATTATTGCAGTTCTCCAACTGCAACAACTGCAAAAACGACCACAAGCAACAAGATCAAAACAATTCAACACCACATGGCATCAAACTTGCAAATCAACTTGTCTACAGCACAGCACAACACCACCACCAGTTGTTATTGTCGCTGTTTTGTTTTGATACCATTTTTTTCGGGTTTCTCCAAAAGTCTTTGACCCAATTGTGGCTTAAATTGGCTAAAAACCACATTCAATGAAATGCAAACACACATATACACGTACAATTTGTCCAACCATTCAAAAATCTGATGCTGATCGCTTCAAGCCTTTTGTGGGGTTTGTTTGGCACACTTCTTCGCATACACTACTTTGCCCCTTGACATCAAATTAGATTTACTTTAAAATTGAAATTGTGAATTAAATTAAGTTGACTAGGAAAATTAATGTAAGAAAATTTAGATAATTGAAAACAGAATCAGTCAAAAACATTTTATAACCTTAATTTTGAATAGAATTTATAATCGTTTATGTTTTTGTTAGATATATATAGCTACATAGGTCAAAATATCAAAGATATGAATAACATTCAACTTAATATGAAATGAAATTTTTATTATAAGAGACTATGAAAACATAAGCAGTAACAAAAATCATAATTTCAAAGTAAATTTTGGTTGAGGACTAAATCTTCCAGTAATCGGACTCTTTTAATTCAAGCATAGTATACACAATCTATGTGCGACACTTAGATGTATCAGTACTCGATAACTCAAAAACTAAATGAACAATTAGCATATAGTATCAGTACAGATAGAGAGAACTTCTAAGCCCAATTGGTTCACCTAGTAATGATCAATCTATCTAAATATATAAAAACTGCTAGGGTATATACATATATAAAGTCGTAAATGTATTTCAGTCTTTCCAAGTTAATCTCAGAAGCGGCTTAGCCAATTTGAATGCGATTTTCACTGGTGTATTTTAGCAACCTTCCTGTAACATATAGCGTTTATTTCATTAAAATCGACCCACAAAACGGGTCGCAATTAGTGGATCAAATATATATAAACAGATTAGCGCCCCCTTGAACATTCTTCGTTCATGTTCAATATTATCTAAACCATTTGAACCATAGGCTTACATTTATTATTTATTAAACTCATCAATTCTCTTTAAAATAAAACAGATAATATTTTAATAAAATTTTAAGGAAAAGTATTAAAAAAAAAGTAACGAAAATTTGATCATCAGGATAGCGCCCCAAATAGAATTTCAGTTATCTCGATCTACGGAGATAAAAATCAAAAAAAGAAGCACCACTTAATACGGTCAGAAAAGAAATACGCTTGAGTTTTGCTCGCGCGCACATGACATGGGATAGAGAGTGGCATACAGTTGTCTATTCAGATGAAAATTGGTTTGAAAGAGGAGCATTATTTGGACCACCTGCACAGCCAGGCGGGGGTATGGTGCGCTATATCCTACTATGGCAGCTGAGAGTTTCAATTTTTAACAAGCGCATCTAATAACTAAATCACAACAACTGCCATCATAGGCAACACCTTCCTAAAAAAGCTTCCTTTAAAAAACAATGAAAAAAGCGTGTTCAAAGTGACTAATCATTGAGATCAAAATTTTAAATGTATCTAAATATGCAAAACTATTCTTCCTAGAGTAGAATAATAAAAATGTAAATAAGGAATTTAAAATCAAAAGGAATTTTTTGTTCCCCCTTTATTCTATTGAAATATTTGTTTAGAACCGTCGGCTATCTTTATTATTATAATTTTTATTTGAATCAAAATAAATCCTTTAAAAGATACAATTCTTGCAACCGTAAATATAAATAAAAGCATTATGATGCCATTTAGTCGACGCACTACACATTTATATAATTTGGCATGCGTACGTTTTGTTGTCCTTCGCTTTGGAATCCGAGTCCTCTAAATAACAAAAGATGTACTCTTAAAAAAACCTTAAACTTCAAAATTAAAATGTTTCACGTTTATAAACTATTTATCAAAATAAAAATCAAATAAATAAATTTTAAAAAAACCCTACACAATAAAACTTATCTCGACCAATATCAATACATATAACGAATGCATTTTTAAGAAAATTTAATTACTTGAAAACAAAAATATAAATCAAAAACAAAATTTTAAATCAATAAAATAAATTATTTTAAAAAATACTAAAGAAAAAATTGCTGATCTATTGAATTGTATTCAGAGAGAACGAAAATAAATAATAAAATAATATAAATACATTTTACTTCCACTGCGATTACACAAAAAAAATATTTTTGAATTTAAAAAAAAATATAAGTTGGCAATATAAATGGTGCCTTATCTATGCTGTAGATCGAGAATAGAAATATAAATAATAAATCACAAATATCAAGTATCCAATACAAAGAATAATAAATGTACGAAATTTCTTATCACTTTGTTACAAGTTAAAAACTTGATGCAAATAATGTTGGAACTAAAATTGTTGGAAGAAGATGAAAATTCTGAGTTCTTCCTTTTTATGTCTTCCAAGTTTATGGATTGACAACATTAAAGCTTAAGAAAATTTTATAAAATAAAACTGAATTATGTAATTTCCTTCTGAATTCAATATAGTATTAAAAAAAAAATCTAGAATCGTTGTTATAAAAACCATATATAAAAATATATTTATATATATATAATTATTTACAATTAACAAAAATAAATAAATGTTTTGAACATTTTTATCTTATTTTTTAATATTATATATTATTTATTTAAAGACTTTTTTTTAGTGTCCAGTTTATATAATAATAAAAAATATGAAATGGTACAAATTTTTGTTTATGTACAAAATTTGTATGTTGGGATTTATTTTGATTGATAAATTCATTCAATTTACCGGATTTTGTGACCAGAGTTTGGGATATTTAAAGACTGAAGAAGTATTTATAAGTTCTAATTATTATTTATTATTTTACTATCTGAAATCAAACGTTGGAGATCAATTTATATTTTACAAATTTGAGTATTTTAAGAAAATTCATAAATTATTTTCCTCGGTTTTTCTATTTTGATATTTTATTTTTTTTTAATCCCATTTCTTCCTTGATCGGTTCTGCCTTTCTGTTTGCAAGTTACAAATGAAGAATGTAGGTATTTTTTTTTTGGTTTGTCATCTGACTTCGTTTCAAAGGCATTGATAGCATTAAGTGGGAAATCAATTGCTGCGATTGAATTCGATTTGGACGAATTAAACAATGTTTTGTATTGTTCCATAGGAAAAGATTTTTCTATTTATACCAAATTTTTTTATTGTCTAAAGATAATTAATTTTTCTTTTTTTTTTTTTCTTTAATTCCATTTTTCTATTTTGATCTTGAACAGTTATATTTTTTGAATTTGATTGTATTTCTCTTTGTTCTGTTATAAGAAATATTTAACAATCGAGTTGTTTTATTTCTGCCTCAGGTATTGCAAAATATTAAAAAATTCTGATTGAATTATGGAATTTAGTCCGAGTTACATTTTTCTTAAGTTAAAAATTTGATTTTAGTTTCATAGTAATTTTGATAATCATAATTTTTTTTATTTATCTTTTTTTTTAAACCTCTTTCTCTTTTAATTTCTTAAATTAACAGTTCGAATTTCTGACGTCATTCTCATTTAAACTTATCTTAAATTGCATATATTATTTGCATATATTGCTATTCCAATCTCAACCTTTTTTTTATTCTGTTACATTACAAGGAATATACCATTGCCACAAACAAACATTTGATTTCATCGTCCATATGTCCAATGTTTTCATAGGATTTTGTGCAATTTTCTTTTTAAGAATTTTCTTATTTAAAATTCTGTAATATTTTATGTTTATATACACGTATATTATTAATTAATTATTATTTTATTTAATATTCTGTTTTAAATAAACAACCACTAAATTTATTCAAAGAATGTTATTATCAAGTTTTGAAATGCACGTTTTATTATCGTAATTTTTAATTAGCATAAAATTGAGTTGACTTTCATAAGGATTGTCATAATATGGAGACTTCTTTCGTACGACCTTGTCACGAATCATAATACAAGTTTTGTTGTAGTAAACCTACAGCATTACAACTGATTTTGTGACCTTAAATTGGCAATAGTGCATACAAATCAATTCACAAGTGATTTCTATAAATTTTAAGAATTTTCATAGGATTTTGTTCATTTTTCTTTTTAAGAATTTTTTTTCTTATTAAAAATATCGTAATATTTTATGTTTATATACACGTATATTATTAATTAATTATTATTTTATTTAATATTCTGTTTTAAATAAACAACCACTAAATTTATTCAAAGAATGTTAATATTAGGTTCTGAAATGCAAGTTTTATTATCGTAATTTTTAATTAGCATAAAATTGAGTTGACTTTCATAAGGATTGTCATAAAATGGAGACTTCTTTCGTACGACCTTGTCACGAATCATAATACAAGTTTTGTTGTAGTAAACATACAGCATTACAACTGATTTTGTGACCTTACATTGGTAATAGTGCATACAAATCAATTCGCAAGTGATTTCTATAAATTTTAAGAATTTTCATAGGATTTTGTTCATTTTTCTTTTTAAGAATTTTTTTTTCTTATTAAAAATTTCGTAATATTTTATGTTTATATACACGTATATTATTATTAATTAATTATTATTTTATTTAATATTCTGTTTTAAATAAACAACCACTAAATTTATTCAAAGAATGTTATTATCAAGTTTTGAAATGCACGTTTTATTATCGTAATTTTTAATTAGCATAAAATTGAGTTGACTTTCATAAGGATTGTAATAAAATGGAGACTTCTTTCGTACGACCTTGTCACGAATCATAATACAAGTTTTGTTGTAGTAAACCTACAGCATTACAACTGATTTTGTGACCTTACATTGGTAATAGTGCATACAAATCAATTCGCAAGTGATTTCTATAAATTTTAAGAATTTTCATAGGATTTTGTTCAATTTTCTTTTTAAGAATTTTTTTTTCTTATTAAAAATTTCGTAATATTTTATGTTTATATACACGTATATTATTATTATTAATTATTATTTTATTTAATATTCTGTTTTAAATAAACCACTAAATTTATTCAAAGAATGTTAACATTAGGTTCTGAAAAGCACGTTTTATTATCGTAATTTTTAATTAGCAGAAAATTGAGTTGACTTTCATAAGGATTGTAATAAAATGGAGACTTCTTTCGTACGACCTTGTCACGAATCATAATACAAGTTTTGTTGTAGTAAACCTACAGCATTACAACTGATTTTGTGACCTTACATTGGTAATAGTGCATACAAATCAATTCGCAAGTGATTTCTATAAATTTTAAGAATTTTCATAGGATTTTGTTCATTTTTCTTTTTAAGAATTTTTTTTTCTTATTAAAAATTTCGTAATATTTTATGTTTATATACACGTATATTATTATTAATTAATTATTATTTTATTTAATATTCTGTTTTAAATAAACAACCACTAAATTTATTCAAAGAATGTTATTATGAAGTTTTGAAATGCACGTTTTATTATCGTAATTTTTAATTAGCATAAAATTGAGTTGACTTTCATAAGGATTGTCATAAAATGGAGACTTCTTTCGTACGACCTTGTCACGAATCATAATACAAGTTTTGTTGTAATAAACATACAGCATTACAATTGACTCTGTAACCTTACATCGGTAGAAGAGCATACAAGTCAATTCGCAAGTGATTTCCATAATTTTTATTGAACCATCTACTTGAACTTAAAAGTTGTCAGTAAGCGTAAGCGGAACACAACAACGCAACTCGAAATTTTTGGTGCTATGGTTGTTGCTGCCAGTCTATTTATTGTCTTGTGCTCAACTCTTTGGCCAATAAAGTATTTTAACCCCATTTTATCCACCATCAAATCTTCATATGTAATTTGAGATTCGACAGCCGTGGTTCTTTAAATTCCTCTTTCCTAGCCTAGTCGTGCACATCTAGACTTTTGACTTAATGCATAAAATGTTAAAGCAAAGATTTCCAATCAATTTGCACATATCTGTCACTTCAATTTTTTATAGCCGTTAAGTCAGTGGCTTATTTTTGTCCAATTATCTTGAATTCCGAGTTTATATCCTTATTTTACTGGGCTAGAAGTTAGTTAACAAAAGAGTAGTGTGAGAAAATTTCTTGAAAAAGGATAATTGGTGGACATGGACAATGACTCAGTGTAAATCTATATATATTTTGCATATATTTTTCAGTATTTAATGCCATGTTCCAAATTTGAAACCAGGGCTGCAATTGGTTAAGTTGATTGCGGGATGGTAGTAGCTTCAACTTTGAATTCTAAGTTCCATAGCTGGCAAAACTCTTTCAAGTATTTTCGAAAATAGAAAATGTAAATGTTGGGGAAAGGGGTTTAGTAGATGCAAGGCCCCTTAGAGCAATGCCGGTGGTAACTTGTACAATCGGTATTGTCTCCTGTGGTGAGCATCTTGTCATCTTGTCTATCCTATATAACCTCCTATAACCGAAATTTAATAGTTTATGTAAAGACATTAGTTCCGAATAGGTTCCACTGCACCCCTAAATGTCTTTCTTTGAATTACTTTAACAATTAATGTTGAGCTTCATTTGGATTCTACTTGATTTGATTGTTTTACAAGTTATGTATACGTATATAGCACCATCTAAGTTAAGTGAGCAACAGTAGCCAAGACAGTGAGAAGTTACTTCAAGACTTGTTAACTGAAATGCCAATCAATGTTGCTTGTGGCAATATCCGTTCAAAAAATGAAACAAGCCCAACGAAATGAGCTACATCCTCCAAACTGCAGCAGTACCAAGGTCTACTTTTGCTTAAAGCTTCTTATTATACAATACTTGTATATTATTGTTAAGACTCTACTTCAAAATCAGCCAAGCATAGCTAAATAAAGAGTGTTCAAAATCAACGATGGTACCAGTACCAGCACCAGCCACCATCAAAAACAGCTTGCACAATATTTGAACCATAAAGTAATGGCAAAATCTACTACTGTACTCGTTTTGCAATGTCAGTAGTTGACTTAGTTTGGCTTTAGAATCTTTTTGAATGAATTATTGTGCATACGCACTGTTGTACGAGTATTGGCCTGCAACTCTCTCTGCCTCTATTTGGTTGTGTGCATAGTGACGCGGCGCTGCTGGCTGAATATACTCTTACTGACTGACTGACTGACTGACTGACATGTTTGTCAAGTCCATATGTAGCGTCGTCAAAATTGTTTGTTTGACATTTATCAGCGTGGGCCTAAATGTTTGCAATTTTTGTTGTCGTTATTTCGTTGCTGTTCTGAACGCCTCTTCATGTTGCAACAAATATTTTAAGTTATGGTCGCATTCAGTTGTCAGTTGTTTAAGTCAATATAGCTTAAGCAGGCAAGCAAGTCTATTAACACTTCTAGTTTAAACCATTTTTTCTTGTTATTGTCTTTGGTTACGTCAGTAAGGTTTTTTATTTCTTGTTTCTTTTTTGGTATTTCAATTTGTTACGTCTTGACTTCTTTGATTAGTGAGCAGCACAACTAATGGTTTGCTTGATGTTCTATAACTATAATGTTTGAATATGCTTTTGTGTCCATTTTGAGACGAGAGCGCCCACAGCAATGTTTGACACAATGACACCTTTCAGCGAGACCCACACGAAGTGAGCAATGCCAAAATCAGAACAATCCATGACGAATTTCTAACAATGGAATCGAAATCGGTAACCTCATGCTTGCGTTGGCAGTAAATACAGCAAGATAGGGGAGCTACACATAAAAAGAAGTTACCTAATTTCATATCCATAATAACTTCCCTCATGACCAAATGTGTATGTTTTTCTTTCGATCCAAGTGCGAAGCAATCGCATAAAACTTCATTAAAGTTGAATGAACTATTTTTTTTACAATTAAATTTTAAGTTGAAACTTACCTTTGGTTCACGTGTGGCCTCTTCGCGCTCATCGTGTTCCAGTCGTTGATGTTGTTGACCCAAGTTGCGATGTTCACGATAACGTGAACGCATTTCCTCTTCCTTGACCATTAAACGCTGAGGCTGGTGTAAGTCTTTTTTGTCCTTTGCCTTTGTCTCACGTCGGTTTAAGGTGCTGTTTCCGTTTGTTAGAGGCTGTCGTGATAGATCTTTTTTGGAGCCGGATAGATTACTTGAACTACTACGTCCTGAGCCAGAACCGCTGCCTCCAGGACCACCACCAGTGAAGAGTTGTTTAACTTTCTCGAATCCACCAAGTTTTTTAGTCCGCTTCAATGTACTGGTGTCCTGCTGACCAACTCCAGTCTGTGATTGTTGATCACGTCGACGGAGAGTACTTGTGGCTACGGGATACTTATCAAGATGTGGATCAAAATGTGACCCATCATCGATTGAACGTTCACGATAAATTAGATCATGTTTTCGTTTCTGTTGTTGTTGTTGCTCTGTGTGACGACGTTCCTTTTTTAAAAAGGCTTCGCAGGCTTTCATGTCATCGAAGGGTGTACGTTTGCGCCATCTGTTGATTAACAAGAAGAATGTTATTCTTATTTGTTTACTAATTAAACCATTATACCTTACCTCGTGCTTATATCGCCATTGAAACTCTCCTTTCGGAAATCATTCTCAATGCCTGAGTCGCCTTTATCAAAACTGCGTTGCTGCAGCTTATCACGCTTCAGACTGCTTTGCCAATGCTCCTCCGGTACTTTGCCGCGTGGCACAACGTTGCCTATTTCATAGCGCTGCAACATCTCTGGTGAAGAGCGATACTGGTCTGTACTAGTAAATTGTGAATCCAAACTTTTTGGTTCATAATCTTGACGCTCTGGATAGTCACGACCAAACGAACCAAGACGTTCTCGATGGCGAGTCTCACGGACTTGTGGCTTACCGTCGCTATCGAGCTGTGTTTGACGTTCGTAGGTTTCTTTCATTCCGCCGTGGCCATCATCGTAATACTTTGTGTGTCTATAGCGTGAGGTCTTTTCGGTCTTGGGCAGAGTTGTAGTACTTGTTTTAGTCGTCATAGTTTTTGCTGGTGAAGGCGCTATAATATCCAAATGATTGCGTTCTGGTGAATACTTCTGGAGCAACTCATTGGTCGCTGGACGATGATAGCGTGACTCAAGTGGTTCCCGCTCAGGACTAAGATATCGTTCTGGAGTGCGTTCATGATGATAATTGACACCACGTTCCAGAGTATCACCTTCGCCAAATCGACGCGTAAGTAAGCGGTTCTCAAGACGTGCACGTCTATAACCCAAGTCATCAACGGGTGGTTCAAGATCCTCACGTCGTGGTGAACGATACTCACGTTCAAGCATGGGTGGCGTCACACTGCGTATAACTGGCACAATGGGTGGCTCCATGGGTGACTTGCTACGTAACTTGCTCGGTTCATCATCGAAATATTTACGTGTCTCATATCCTAAACCTTCGTCCTCATCGCTAAGATTGCGTGGACTGAGCTGCTGCCATGGCGACGGAGAGTGTGAGCTCGAGATGCGTATAGTTGTCGCGCCCACTGGAGCCGGTGAATAGCTCGGCGTTCCATAGCCATTGACTGCACGTGGACTAGTACGTTCGGCAGAGTAGCGTGGTGGACGCTCTGGTGGCGTATGCAAATCACGCATGGGCGATTGAAACTCACGCATTGGCGTGCGTACATCACGTGCATTCACACGTGCCATCGACTGGGGCTCATCGTGACCTAAGTCTAACTGAGCATATGTTATACCTTCATTTGGACGTATGTAGGAGAAACCCGGCTGACTAATCACCGGCGGTGGAGAGAAACGTTCCATAGAGAGTCGCTTCACTAGACCATTAACAGTACGTCCCTTTGTGAGAGGCAATCGCTCTGCTGGCAGTTGGGAGCTATGCATATTGTCGTTTGAATTCGCCTTCAGAGTGCGTATTTTATCCTGTATGCCCGCCGAAATGTGTTGGGACGAACTTGTTTGCTTATGGGATGATGTGGGTTGAAGTAGTGTACCATCGACTTCGGCACGAGAACGGCTGCGTGCAAGCAGCTCATTCAAACCACTTTCATGCTTCTCACGCACGGTCACAGCGTCTGATTTACGGCGTTCACGGTCACGAAATTGTTCAGCAAAGTAATCCTCCTTCTCCTGTTCAATTATTGGACTCAATTGTGTAGGCAATTGTTTTGCGGATGAGTTTTGATTTGAACCCTTTAGTGGTTCTTTCAATGTGCGCTTCAGTCTACGTGTTTTTGAAGGTGCGCTTCCAACATCTGATTTACTTCTTACTAAACGTCTGCCGCCACTTTCTTCAAATCGTGGATCTCTATCCACTTGACTGACATTCGTATCACTTTTCCGACTAAAAAGACTAAAAATTGATGGTCGCTTTGTTGACTTTTTCACGGCTGCTGCAGCGGCGGCGTCACTTTGACTACGTGTTACGGGTTTTCGCTCGGTCTTTTTATGACGTATGGGTAATGAATGGAATTTCTTGGGATTTGGATTAGTAGTATCGCTACTGCCACGTCGTTTGGTCTTAACACGGAATGTTGGAATATTATCACCGTTTTGAGCTTTGCTCTGATGACTTTCAGCCTGTGCCAAAACCAGAGCCGCCTCGCGTTGTATATTATCAGGATCGAACTCTGCAGGCAATTGATGATAATTCGGTAAAGCTGCAGGTTGAAGATTTGTCGTTTCGTAGTTCGTTTGGTCGTTAGCGCGTTTTCCTTAAAAAAAAAAAAAAATTACAAAATTAATTGTTAAGAAATTTTCAGTCAGATCTAATAAACACATTGATTACAATTTCATATAAGGTATTGTATATTAAGACATATCGTATTACAATTTCATAATGTGAGATTCTTCATAAAATTGAAGAGACTTTGATTAGCTTTGTTTCCCTAAGTGCATATCTTTGTTTATTACGCAATGAATTTTCAATGAATTATCATCATCACTTATTGGGAAATCCAAATTTTGTAAGTCATCATCATACAATGCGTAAAACAATTAAAGCCGCTGCTAAGCAAAATGATCATGTAAATTTATTATGAACTTACATACGCAAATCGCTTGAATCTCGAAATCACATAAACATAAGAAAAAGTTATTTATTTTATAAAAAAAAAAAAAAACAAAAAACAAATTTATAATCTGCAATTATATGCTTGACGAAAAACAACTTAATCTGCGCATTCATTCCCATATGTCTTCATACTTACAATATAATGACGACTCAGCAATCTCAGCATGAGTCCGGGTCTGTCCCGCCCACGAGACCAGTAAGCCAAAGTTTATACCAAAACCTTACACAAACTAACATATGAGTATGTACATATACAATACAATACAATACAATACATCATATCATCATTTTCACTTGAAATCTCTGACCACAAAGAGATACATAGTTTTTTATTTTCTATTTTTTGTTTATTTGTTTCATTTATTATTTTTAATTTCAACGTGAAAAACACGTGTTAACAAAGACAAATACTCCCAACTTTAACCTTTGGCTGCTACTTTTGCTTCTATTGTTGCTGATTCTTTCATGTTTTAATGCGTTGATGATGATCCTCAATCAAAAAGCTATTAACGTGTTACTTCACTTCTCAACTTACTTCTGTGGTGTGGGGCGTATTTTTTTCGGCTTTTCTGAGTTTTGCGCACGCATAAATTAATGTCAGCACTCAGCTTAACGCCAAACTAAAAACCTTCTTCATTCTTTATTTCCAACAACACCTAAAGCTTAAGCGTCTCCACGTCTCCACGTCTACATAAAATACATTGGTGAAGAACAGTGATTCTTAAACTTATGTAGTTCCCGTGGTTCCCATTTCAATCCAAAACATTCAACTATTACTTATTTGGTTACAATGATCTGCGGACAACAGTTTAAAAATCGCTGGTGTAAAGCCCATTTTTATTAAACAAAAAAATGTGAAGCTGACTAATTTAATATAATATGTATTGTAGAATCACAACGAACTATGGAGTTAATCATTTAAGCACAAAATAATTCAAGGTCAAGTGGTAAAGGCAAACACAAAAGACTTGAGCAACAAACTTATTGAAAGTGTCATAAAAAATCAAAGAACATGTTCTAAAGCAGAACAAGTGACTTTATATTTAATAGTCATCCTCTCTCCCTTCATCTCTCAATGTATATAGATATCTATATCTTTTACGTGTAGTTACTAGACAAGCAATCTTGTGCGTATTTAATAATGATGGCTACCATGGTTCTTCCTCTTCCTCTTCTTCTTCTTCTTCTTCTTCTTCTTGTACAGCATCTGAATATAATCAAGAAAGAACAAGACTGAAGATTGCAAATGATCATCTACAAGAGACTGAAACTACATACTTACTATAAAGATGAATTTGGTATTGTTGCTACAATGTAGTCTATGGACTACCTGATTACCACTCTTAATATTATCGATGCTTGTCTTAATGTTGCTGTTTTACTGGTCGATGCTGTTATTGTTATTGATGCGGCACGTTTCTTGTTTTCAACTTATTAAATAATAATAATTATAGGCAAAGTGAGGAAGCGTCTGAGAAGACGACGAACAGTCTAAGAGACTTTTTAAAACAAAAACCACAAAAAAAAAAAAAAAATTATAAACTGGAAAAGCTTGAAATGCAACTCTCAATTGGTCTATTGACGAATGATCGATTGAACGACCATCAACACTAGTTTAACTTAGTAGATTGGTACCTAAACCATACTAGTATTTCTTATGGATTTCCGACATAAACGTTGATCAGTTAGTCATTGTTGAAAACATTGCAAACGTTGTAAAGATCATTAAGACTGATAAGGTTACAACTTCTAAGTTAAGAGCTAACCTTCCGTACTATAATGAAATCGAATTTACAGTTAATCGTTTTAGATTACAAAAGCGAACAGAATATAAAGATAGATAGATGGGATAATCAAAGATTGATGTTAGTTCTATCTCTAGACAATTTACCATTTAAACAAGGTGTTCTAACAAGCCAATCCCATTGAGTTTGAAGTGATTTTGTTTTCTTTTTTTTTTTACCCTTTTCATACTTTACAGTGCCAAATCATAAACATCACTTAAGCTTTATTTTATTTGGTTTCAACCATTTTTAGTCAAAATATCCACACCTGTTATGACTTAAATGGCATATTCGTTGCGCTATTTTGGATCTGTTAAATAAATATGTGAAATGTTTTTCCACTTATGTCATTTTACAATGGAAATTACATAATATCTATTTCGTCATCATATTGACAAGTATTAAAAGACTTGTAAGGGAGAAAAAGAGCAAAACAAAACTGTTTCATGTTTTTGTAAGAATATTTTTGTTTACGTTTCAAGAGACACAAAAATTATAAAAACTATTAGAAGCAGTAGTGTGTTTTCATTAGTGGGCGCACTAAACAAAAAATTTTGGGTTCACTAAACTCATGTCTATTATTCCCTTAGAGTACAACGCCAAATACCTGGGGCTTAACCTGGATAGAAAGTTAAACTGGAAGACTCGAATCAAACGTAAGCGCCAATAGCTGGATTTTAAAATGAGAAATGTTTTGGCTTCCTAAGCATATTTCAAAACTGTCTCTGCGCAACAAACTCCTACTTTACAAGACAATTCTGAAGACCGTACGGACATATGGAATCCAGCTGGAGGCTCTGCTTTGCACTCTAACATTGAGATACTGCAGAGATTCCAATCAATGTTTCCCCGTAGACTAGTGAATGGACCATGGAACGTCTAATATACAACCATATACAGAGAACTTCATGTTCCATGGATTAAAGCCTCTAAACCTACTTTTCAGGTTTTCTGAAGGATATATAATCTGTCACCATTCACTGTAATGTTCATTTGTTGTTCTTGTTCCACTTATTTATGGTTAGATTATGTTCTAACTGATTGTAAATATATACTTGTAAAAAATTAAAAAAAAAAAAGTTCATTATTATTACATTGGATAAGTGGAACAATCAGCGCATCTAAGGGTAGAAAATTACTCGCTGATGGCTCTTTTGCCTATTTCGTGCCTCCTTGGCTTCCCTTTTCTGAGCTTTGCCATTTAGATTTCGCTTTATATTCGAAGATTACTTTTGCTCGAGGTCACAATAAGTTATCCAAGTTGCACATTAGAAATAACCTATTTTAATATATTTCATGTCAAAACTGCTCTGAATTACTTTCGATTAGTTGTTTAACTCCTTTCACTTCTAAAATAACATTATTTTAATAGGTTAATCCTTCTGAATGACATATTATTATTGATCTATTATAAATTATAAACAATTTCTGTTGATTATTCATATTATTGAAGCAGATTTTTTCGATAAAAATATGAGAATGTTATTGTCATTATAGAAATTATATTATAATTGTTAAAAGAAAGTTTAAGAAATGTTCATCAAAATTAATGATTTTTCATTTAAGTACCTTGAAATTCTTAACGAAATATTTCTTAGTTTTTACAAGAAACCATCATCATCATCATTTGTACTACATACTATATTATACTTTACAAAACAAAATAGTTAATAGGCATGCATATATGTATATCTGTGGCATGCCACAAGGCATTTCATGTGAACAAAGACATTATTTTTTATTTGCTCAAAAGCAACCACAAAAAAAAGAAAACTATTGTGACTTAATAAATTTATAAGAAAACAATAGAGACAAATAATATAAAATCGAGAATCAAAGACAAAGTTTCAATTTTAATAACCATGTGGTTTTTGTCCATAATATTTTTTTTGTTTTTTGATCAACTTTAAGTCAACATAAAAGCAAAATCAAAGACACGCGCCGCTACAACCAACAACAAATATCGCCTTTGGTCAAGTGAAAGTCCAAAGTGAGTTGAGTGAATAAAGAAGTACGTGATTTTGTTACATTTTAGCGCACTTGATTAAGCTTGCAACAAATTCATGACAACTACAGCGATAAACATAAAAAAACAAATGAAGTAAAAAAAAATGCAAACTTGGTCACTATGTTCACCTTGACTAAGCCAATAAATAAGGCAAAGCCGGAACAAACTCAACTCAATTTAGCTTAATTCAACCAAACTCAACCGAACTCAACTGGCTTACTTCAACGGCTTAATGTTTGCAAGAAAAAAAAAATCACAGAAAAAAATATATAAAAATAATATATAACAAAACAAAAAGTAGAGCAGATTCCTTATCGCTTGTGGCAATGTTAACTGTTAGCGAGTTGCTTGCGCGCCTGTTGCGCTTTTACAATATAAACCGAAAATTTATTACATTTTAGTCTCTTGCAACTTTCTACCAGAAAAACAAGAAATCTTAGACCTCCCAGTCAAAAAAACGAAAAAAAAAACAACTTCATCGTTGTTGTCGTCAACAATATCATCATCAACATCGCATCGTTAAAAATGCTATTTCATTAAATAGGATTTCAATCCAGTGAACGAATTAATGAATGGCTTTCAACGGGTTTCTGGTTCGACGACTGACTCTTAATACTTTCTGTAAAAATTAGTAATCGATCATTCATAAATGCTTATTTTTTCAACAGAAATCTCATCAAAATATCTACACAAATATGTCTACCATAAGATTTGTTTGTGGAGAAAGAAACACACCTTCTTCTTGAAGCATCTAAATAGGTGTTACTTCCACCTTAAGATACTACATATTTGAATGGAATGAAATGACATACCTTAGAGAGAGAGGGGGGGTTCCCATTGGCAATAGATATTGTACATAGATATAACAAATCACATGTGTTTTAACATATAAATGAAGCACATTCCTAACATGCCATAAAGGCAACAGTAACAACAACAACAACAACAACAATAAAATTGGTTTACAGTTACTTAGCATAAATTTCAGTTTCACTTCAGATACAAGAGACTCTCAGATACTTGAAGTTGAGCTGTCGCTTAAGTTAAAATTTATGTTTTCCTGTGTGTAACAGCAAAGACAGACAAAAAAGGAGAAGAAGGTTGAAGACGATGAAGTTGATGTTTCTGTTGTAGTTGATGATAACAAAAAAAAAAAAAAAAAAAAAAAAAAGATGCAAAGCAAAAAACGCCTCTAGCCAAAAAACAGCAACACTGTCATCATTATCATCAGCATCATCATGAACATGATCAGCAACAACTACAAGTGAGTACAACTAGCAACAAGCAATCACAACAACTTTGGCTACATTTTCGACTTCAATTCACTAACTGACTGACTACACGACTGACTGTCTGATGAAGTAGTGAGTGACATTATGACCGAATGTCAGACAGACAGACAGATATACACAAATAATCAGAATGACTGAGTGACTGACAGTCATTTAGACTTTAGTCTTAGTCAGTCATTCAGTCAGTTAATTTGTTGCTTACACTCGTTTCTTCATTGCTTTGATGATTGTCTTTTGGTTGCCTCTCAACCTCAGCCACAATCTTCAGTCAAATAAGATTTTCATATGTGTGTGCAAAAAACAAAAAAAAAAAAAGGTAACAAAAAACAAACAAAGTAAAATGCAACACAAAAGCAACAAAAACAAACAACAACAACACAAGGCAACATTTTACCTTGACACATATCTTCTTGACAGTCGCTTTCCTGAGCTTCATTGCCTTTTATTTTGTTGCTATTTTGTATTTTTTTTTTTTTTTTTATTGCTGTAACTGATGCTCATATAGATACATATAAAGTCTGTGAAGGTAGGCAACAATAACAACAACAACAGCAGTAACTCTAGCAACAACAGTAAAAAATATGGCTTTGCTATTTTAAGAGGAAGAGGAAACTTGACGAACAAATAAGTAAGTAAATAAGCAAAAGGTGAAGAAGGACATATGGGCGTTGTTGTATAACTGCATTCTGTACTAAACAAAGAAAAATGTTTATGTATGGAAAACTAAAAAATAAACAAATCAAAATGTGAATCTATGAAATTATTGCAGATAAAACTAAATGCAAGCCAAGGCGTATGGGTATTTTTTTCAAATTTATTTTTATGTTTTTTGTTGGAATTTATTTTTCTGTTTAATTTTGAATATTTTTTTTTTTTTTTTTTTAAATAATAAATTATTAAAATATCTTTTGAATCTACAATAATATTTTAGTTGACTACTCAAAGTTTCAAGATGATCATCACAGATGGAAGGTTAAGTATTTGTGAGAGACATTTTTTTTTAAATTTATTTCAACAAGAACAATAAAATGGTTTCAGTTAGAAGAAGAAGGATAATATTTTGTCCGTGAAAGAACATAGTTAAATTTCCGATATTAAATTGAAGACTAAATTCTTTGTAATAAAAAGAAATCTTGTTAGATCAAAAGATTGATAATGGTACTACTAGAATTCGAATAAATCGACTTCGGTTAAGACGACATTCTGAATTTAATAATAAAAGTTTCTCTTTTTTTGGTTTGTTTTAAAATACACTTTTAAAATAGTCAGATGCAACGACATCGGTTTGGATACACATAACGAAGAACGTTCGTTGTTACTGGTGATTTTTTCTCAACCAAATTGTTACTTTTGGTTAGGAATAGTTGTAGGTATTTTTAAAAATGATTTAGTTATACAGTCATACACATGAAATAAATAAAACATTTAGGATTGTTCTATATTTTAAGAAAAAAGCCTCAACATTAAATTCAGTACCTAACAGAAAATGATTTACACTTGAGGAAAAGGAAGTCATAGTTGACCGACCAGACATTGTTGAATCAAAGAAAATAAATGCATATCTACAATTTGGGAAAATTAAGACTATGTAGTCAAGGCATGCAAATGAACAAAATGCGTGTTAAGACTTCACATCATGAATGAGTCGATTTTGCTTATCGGGAGCACATGTCATGAAGACTTTATATCACGGTGAAAAGCACAAGAATTGATAAATTTCAATCAACGTCCCCTTGGATATATATCCGTAGATACCAAATTCGAGTCATTCTTATTTTGGTCATATGACTCACTGCTTGGGCTGGTGATGCAGAATTTTCTCACTTATACTTAGCCGCATGGAAATCCAATTTATAGACAACATCGAGGATAACTAATGATAAGTGTAATATATCATCTACCTTTTTAGATAAAAGTTTTAAGCACAGATGCCTTGTATAAAACTAAAAAAAATTCCCAGAAGTGGAACTTCACATCACAGGGCAAATTATTAAAAAAAAGGTAAATAATAAACATTCCTTTATAATGAGATCCGGATACACCTGACAATGTGACAAAGGTTACAG
The DNA here is from genome assembly GCA_035041805.1 of Amiota mariae. Taxonomy (NCBI): domain Eukaryota; kingdom Metazoa; phylum Arthropoda; class Insecta; order Diptera; family Drosophilidae; genus Amiota; species Amiota mariae. The sequence continues at coordinate 5,980,639 of JAWNKV010000286.1, forward strand.
TAACAATGACATTTCTCGGTCCCTTCAAAGTCATCATAACTTAATTTTACTTATTGTCTGTCACGAAAATCAAAATCATCCCGAATGATCATAGGCCATATGCTCCTCATAGAAAGGACGACAGGATCTGAGAGAATGGTACTTTTGGTTGTACCACATTGCATTATCATCTACAATTCAGTTCTTTCATTATATCATTTACACACTAAAAGTCCCATAAAATGGTTGAATTCAAAATTTTTATTTTAAAATCTTAAATATGTAGTATAAAGTTAAGAATATTAAAGGAATTGAACCCATTTCAAGTTCCTTGCTTTCATTAAATAAACGATAATGGAATATTCAACATCAAGCTACGAGTAACTTCTCTTCATGTTCCAAACCTTCTAAATTGTAATTTTCTAATTATTTCTTTATTGTTGATTTTTATTATAGTAAGTAATTATTGAATTTAACTCCAAAAACAATTAGAACCCACTTAATTAAAACGTCGAATTAAAATGGATTTTTCAATGGAAAAATTTATTATATTATTATATTTTCCATGAAAGGTATGAATGAGTAAGATAAATCTTTTATTATTTGAATTTATAAAAATTCTTATTACATTGTATCATATTTTTATTTTTTATTTATGTTTTTTTTTTTTTTGCAATTTTATTTGCTTTTAGTTTTGGTTTCACATGCGTGGGTTAAGATTTTTTTTAGTAGATTTTTCGCTTATGTGTTGAGTGATTGTTGCCAAGTTTTTATTAATTTTTTTTTTCTTTTGGCTGTCAACTTTGAATCAACTTCATTTAAAGTTCTAAATAAATATTATTGTAAATAGACAGATAGATAAACTTATATGTCTCTCTTGATTCTATATATTTACTATACATATGCATAAGTAAATAGAAGTCGCATGGCGTGGGTGTCTGTCAGTCAGTCAGTCAGTCAATCATGAGAGACAAAGTTGGTCAAAAGCGAACACTTAACCCCGCAAATCATATGAACTGACAATCTACTATCATTGAAACGAGTAATTAATGCAAAAAGATACAAAGATACACATGAAGAAAATCAATGAGACATGGAGTCTACCTATAAATAAACAGGTAAGAAAGGTAAGCAGGCAGGCAGCCAAGTAAAGATTGAATGAATGAATGACTGATAGACAGACTGACTGACTGACTGACTGGTTGACTGACTAACTAACTGAGTGTTGGTTTACCTGATTGGAAAACAATTTAAATAAATGATTTTGTAATTAGAAATAATGGTAAAAATATTGTAGTAAAAGAACAACAGAACTAGAATCATAACAAGAACAAGAACAATAGACTACTAGTAAGTAATGAGTAGTGAGTGAGTAAAATGTGCGAATATGAATGAATGGGCAAAAGATATTGTTCGCTTGATAAACGTCGTGGAATTTTTAATTGAAGCACGACAAACGAACGTCAAACGTAAATAGTGTCAGGCAGCACATGCCACAAGTATTGTATAGAACTGAACACTAAAGTATCTTGGTCACAGCAACAGCAACAGCAACAGAAGCAACAACAACAGGTGGTAACAAATAGACCAAAACCAACTTAACTTTTTATATCTTTAACAATTCAACAAGAATTTAAAAGAAGTGGCAACTACTAAGAACAACAATAGAAACTTCATTCATTTTACAATATTATAAGTATTTTAGTATCGCTTCTCTCTCTCCCCCCCTAAAATCAGAACACTTACAGTTTATGCAATGAATAATGACAACCTGGGCGTGGTTCTTATGTCAAATTTGTTTTCTTTTCTATTTTTGTTTCGTTTCTTTTTATACCTTCTACTATACTTCAAATCGAAATGATTTGAAATCACATATAATAAAAAACAACAACATATTTATGCGATTTTACTATATGAGAGTCTGCACGAGTCATAAATGATTTAAATTCCTATTAAGAAAAAGTTCATGTTTACTAGAGATTGGCTTCATATGACTTGAGTTAAGCTTGGGATTGACTTGACTTTGGTTTTGGGTTTTGGATTGGTTCAGATTGGTTTGGTTTCAACTTGACTTGTTGGGTCTACCGATATTTTATGTTGGGTTGAAGTTGGTGGGTGTGTGCGTTTATAATTGAAAAAGTCATAGAAATATGTATAGCAGCTATACATCAAAGAAACACACAATATATTTTTGTCTATGACTTCTTTGATTTAATTTGATTTGAAAGTTTTGTTCATTGCTTAAGTCTTTTGTATCTTTTATTATTCATTTCTATTTTATTCTTTTGTCTTGTTTTTTTTTTTTTTTTTTTTTTTGTATTTGGCACGAGGCATATTTTTGTCTTTGTTCAGATGTTGCAAAATGTGTAAAAACAAACGTAAGATGAAATATTTTTACTATAAATTCAAAGAAAGTTAAACACGCCTCAGTGTTTCTTTATTGTTTATAATAAAAAAAATATAAAAAATAAATTATAAAGAAGAAGAGATAAAAATTATTAACTTGCGCCTTTTTCGAAGTCAAACTGTGAGCAACTCACATAATCATTTACACTAACAAATTGTTTTGGTTTTTCTGTTTATCTTCTGCTTTTATTGTATTTTTTTTTAATTTTTATGCTTCATTGTGTGGCACGTATGTAGTATAGATGTATGTATCTGTGTGTATTTGTTGCATGTTGCTGTCTCATTAACAGCAAGTTTATATCTGCCCAGCGGCAGCAATAACAAAACCAACAACTTAACTTCAATTCACTTTACTTGGCTTCACTTTATTTAACTTGGCCTACACCCGCTGACTGACGTCAAGTGGCGCAAAAGCAACTTCTTTTTTTTTTTAAGCATTTCATTGTCTTCAAAAGTCTCCTCATTCTCTTTTTAATGTTTATATTCATAAATATAATTCATTGTTTCATGTTTGCGCAAATATTTTGTTTGCCTAAATGTAAATCATAATTTCTAAACGACCGACCTCATTTAAATCGCATTGTATAAATTTCTAACAACATGAACAAATACTTGTAAATAAGTATTATTGTCGTTAATCTTTGATGATGCTTAACATGCTCCCACAGTATGTCACCTTGTGTTGCAATTCTAAGTGATCCTCCATCCATCATCTTGGATGATACCTTGGCTTTAGCGTGTTTGGCTCTTCAATTGACATGATCGTGGTCATGGTCGAAAGAACTTGAATCCAATGATGGCACAGACGATTGCGGCATGTGTAAACACTTTAGTGCTCCTAATAGCTATGCTGATAAAGCCATAAAGACATGTGGTTGTTGGCTATGGATGTGGCTGTAACTGTGGCTATGGCTGTGAAAGGCATCAATGGTCACAACAGCAACAAAGACGACGACAACGACTGATTAGCTTAGCTTAAATGCGTTTGCTTCATTGCTTGCTGTATGTTGCTGTTGCTGCTGCTGCTGCTGATGTTGTTGCTGCCTTGTCAACACAATGGACACTTGCAACATTGACATGGGCGAGTGGCAACTGTTGTTGTTGTTTTTGTTATTGTTGCTGTTCATGTCACAGCTAAAGCTCAACAAGATTCAGAAAAGTGAGCTCAGAAAATCAGTTGCAACATTGTCACAGGCATTCAGTCAGTCAGTGAGAGAAGCACGCTTGCTATTGTTGCTTTTGCTATTGGTAGTAACAACAAGTAAGATATTTTTTGCATATGCAGCAGCACATGAGTGTTTTTATGCACATGTGTGTCTACTTAAGCCATTCACTTGCTTTATGTTGCCCAGTTAAGTTGTCTGCCTTTGCAGCATTTCTATCCTTTTTCTTTACATTACTGATTTTGTGCCTCAATCGTGTCTTTGGTGACTTTGACTCGCCCCTTTGAGGCATTTCAATTAACCCAAGCGCGGTGCACTTTCGATTTCATTTTTTACATGCACCACACAAACACACACACACACACATATATATATAAGTAAGTATAAAGAGATATGTGTCGGCTTTATTTGTATTTTTATTTAATTTTTTTTTTTTTGTTATTTTTGTACTTTTGATATCGATTTGCGAGCTCAACTTGCGTTTCTTTGTTTAAGGCGCTCAAGGCCTTAATAGGCTTTATCGGTGGTGGTTGTGGTGGTAGCGGCAGCGAGACTCGCTTAAGTTGTGTGTGCTCAGGTTAATCGTGCAATGCTAGTTACAACAAGCTTGTTTTCGACAACAACAACAACAACAACAATTCACCAAGTAACAACAGCAGCAGCAGTAACAGCAGCTTAGGGCCCAACAGACTCATTTGTTTATGGAAATAATTTAATTCACCTTCCAATTTTTTGTTCCCTTTTTTCCTACTTGTTTTTGTTCCTTGAGAAATGCTTCGCAGCATCATTTGCAACCATTTGTGGAAAAACAACGCATTTTGCTTGACATGTAGTCGATAAGCGGCCTTGGTAATGTTTGGATGCCAACTCTTTTCTTTATTGTATATACGAGTATTTTTTACCCTTCTCCTCCGCCTACTGCAGCAGGGGCACTTGCCACCGTTGTCAGCCGACCAACCTTTTTGTTGGTTTGGCTGCCCCTTGGCTAGCATGACAGACATTCGATAATCCTAATCACTGCAGGCGGCAGCGGCAACTCTTACTTGATGTTGTTAAGCACTTGGCTTGCCTTGGCTTGCATGTGTCCTTGAGCTCATCCTTGAGTGAAGTTTGCAAACAAAAATATGTAAATAATGCAGTTATTTCAATTTAAATTTCTTCATCTCTTCTTTGTGGCAATTAAAATGATTTTGACTGTTTGATATTGTTTGTGCCATTTTCATTTTTTTTTTTTTTATTATTTTTTATTTTCATTATTATGCTAGACAAAGTTGACAATTCATGGAAACAACTTTCGCTCGTTGAAGAGAATTTGCCACTGTTCAAAAAAACACACACACATTTCTTTCTTGTCATTCGAAAACAAAAGACTTAAGCGATAAACTTGTTTTGCAAAATACTATTTAAACACTAACAACAACAATAATGATGACTGTCAATGACCAAAAACAGAGATCTCTTCAAAATATATTGTAGTATCTACTAAATTTTATGTATATTCATTTAAAAATTATTGACTTCTTTTTTTTTCCTATTGTTTTTGTGGTTTAAGCAAATAAATGACGCAATCTCAATGATTTTAAAAGTTGATTTTTATTTCAGTTTTTTTGGCAAACGATTATTACACAAATCACACTCACTTGTTGTGATTAAAGCGATTATTTTCCTGCCACATTTAGCGTGTGCGATTCTGCGTCATACAAAATCCATCGTCAAAAACGTCAAAAGTCAAACTTAAACTTGAACTTATTTACGTCTTTATAGATGATTTACACACACACACACACGTACACAGGTTATTATTATACATATTTGTAATTAGCAATTTTCAAGGTCAATTTTAATTAAAAACGCATCAAAAACGCGTCAGTCAATCATGTGTATAACCAAATAAATCGCACAAAAAACGCGCACTAAAAACAATATTGTAAGTTGGTTTTATGTATAAAGAACCTACAAAGATTATTTATTATAAATTACTTATCATCACTTGAAGGATATATTTATGTAAATATATATTGCAGATAATACCTTCTTTATTATGATATATTAAATCGCTTGCAAATTGCTTCTGTCACTTGGAAAACGCGCACAATTTGGTTTTCACATTTATTTTTTGATCTTTCAATAATTTTTCCACTTTTGTTGCTTATTATTATTTACAACATTAAAATTCAAGTTCTGAAAAATTTAACAGAAATGAACGCGCACAGGGAATCAATCGTTCAACTCATTCGATCTCGTGTGAGTCGCTTAATTATTAATTTGTTTAATATTATTAAAAAGTAATAATTATCCCAACACAGCACAAACTGATAGATGTGTCTGATGTGTGATGTGTGTTTTCTTACTTTTAGCACACAAGAACCTGACTGAATGACTGACTGAAAATAAAAACACCGCTGGCTAACTGACTTGGCTGGCTAACTAACTCAATTGGCTAAGATACTTTTTACTCTTCGAGTCTGGTCTAAAGTAAACAGCTGCGCTGCTACAGCGAACAACTAAGCGGCCTCGTCGCTGCTGGTTGGCTCTCCAATCCATGTGAGTACCAGCAGCAGCAAAGAGCGTGTTTAATAAAAAAAAAATACATAAAAATAAAATCAAAAAAATATTAATAAAAAAAAATGTTGCTACCTACACCAAAACTACTGCGTTTCAATACAACACGATCGTCATAATTATCGCATTCATCATCATCATTATTATTATTATTATCATCATCATCAACTATAATGACAACTAACAAAGTCAAGCCAAGAAGCTCAGTTTAGAGCGTCGTCGTAACTCTGAATTTGGCTTATTGCCGTCTTTATGTATCTATGTTTAGTAGACAAAGTTGTTTGTGTGTGTGTGTGTGTGTGTGTGTGTGTGTGTTTTTATAAAAACTACAACAATTTTGAAAAATAAAAAATTGACGCTTTTGCAAATTAAGTAAAGCAAAATATGCAAATGATTAATACACAAACGTTGAAATGACATTTGAATAAATGAGCCTCAGTTGCGTCGTGCAAAAGCGTAAACGTCGTAAGCGCGTTTCGATCGAAAAAAGTAGTATGTACATAGTATGTAAAATAGTAGTAGCTAACGAGGAATATAGTAGAGTATAGTAAGATATGTAGTTAGTTAAAGAGAAACAAATAGTGATATTGTACTTAGTTACTTGACCTGTTGATACAAATTAAATTACAATATGTGCATGCGAGCGTGTTTTAGATAATTGGTGGGAAATTTATAATTTCTCACAGAAAAACCAAAGATAACCGGGCAGACGTGTCCTTCCTAAAAAATTAGAGAATATTGATTGGCTGACCCGATGAGGTTTTGACAAATTGATTTATACTATATAATACTAGATGTTCCAACGCGTTTTGCTACTCCATGGCAAAATTTCATCAAAGTCGGCTTTCCACGGGACTGATAGAAAGAATGATATTTATTGTACATACATATTTTGTTTGACTCATAATTCAGGAATCGATGTAGACTTGCTTCTTTTTAAAATATATTTCTGTATGTCGATTTTGATGAAATAACCGCTATATGTTTCTCACATTTAAGCTTGTTATCTTTCGGTAATTCCTTCACCTTATTATCTCTCCTCATTTTTTAATCAATTTTAAGGTTGAATAGGATAAGATAAGCAGACCGCTCGCCACAGAAGGCGAGTTTACCCAGAATACTTGCATCTTACTTGTGGTGCGTTAAAGTGAGGGCAGTTGAAGCGTTGGCAATTGTATATCCTTAGTTAGTCTTAAAGATTTAAATATGTTTTAATAATGTTTATTTCAGGCAGGGCTTATTTCATGCGGCCCAGACGCGCTCTAAGTGACAACAAAGGTGCCACAGCCCAATTGCTTCACTTTTTTTTTTCTTTTTTTTTTTGTTCTCAAAAAATGTTTTTCCTTTCACCTGCGGCACAACTCACCACGGATTCATCCCATGTGGCCCTGGGAACCAAAAAGATTGGACAGCCCTGAATGCTACATCCTTTTTATTTGCCCTTCTTTAATATACTTTTCAATTATAATAATTTTCTTTTTGAAAAATTATGCTTTCAGTGAGTCTACTATAGAGAATGGTGAATTTCTTGAAAACCCATATTTGATTTAGAGAAGAATCTTTTATGAGGTGTAGTTTTTATAATGAATTTTAGAATGATTTTTGTTCTTAGAAGGGTGTTTTCTAATTTTTAGCAAGTATCTTTCAATATTGACATTGAGAGAGATAGAATTTGAGGATTGAGTCTATGATTAGTCTTTAACAAAATGTACCCAGAAAATCTCTTCAAAGAAACTTCTATTGGATGAGGGTCAATTACAAATATCTTTTGAAGAAGGAAATCTCAACAAAACAAAAAACCCTTTATAGAGGACAATCGATATAAGAAAAACAGTATTGAGATTTATTCTTTCAAAGTGGATTTTTCAGAAATAAAGTTAACTAATAAATGGAATAATTTTCTATTAGGAGTTTTTGATATGTTTCTTTGAAAATACAACTTTAAAAGTAAGGTTTTTTTTAGTTCTAATAATTATGGATGTCGCTTTATCAATATAATCATATTATTTATTATGTTAAGTTATCTAAAATCCTTAAGCTGATTTTATTTTTTTGTTTTTTTTTTTTTTTTTCATTTCAATTTCTATCTCTCTTGATTTACTATAAGTAAACATTGGTAAAAATCAGATCTTTAACTCTCGGAATATCAAAGTTTGCTTATAAAGCCAATTAACCAATGAATAAATAAGTAATGAAAAAAGTGAAAAATGATTATTTTATATAGTAGTAGCAACAAGCATCGCAACTTAAAATTTATTAAGCTGCTTTATTTAGTAGTCTTAGCACATACTACTTCACTCGGTCAAGTGTGTGCGCCCACATTCGTCAATAGTTGAACCAAATTAAGTGGAATAGACCCAAAAAACGAATTAGGTTAGACCAGACAAGAGCAGAGCAGAGCATTAGCAAACCAAGACAACAATGAAATGACGCCATTTTCATGGCACTTGGCCAAAATATTAATGAGCTAAACAGCTCAACTTAACAAAAACTTAATGAAATTACAAAATTCTATGTTTATTTTTCACAAGAAATGGTGACAAAGATATAATAATAATAAACAACAACCTGAAACTGAAGAAGAAATTGACAAAAATTGGGCAAATAAGCAAACAGAAATCGAAGTAAAGTCAAAGCTAATAAAAGTCCATAAAACTTTGTGTTTGTGGATCGAAAAACAAATAAAATTTGGTTTTATTTTCTTATTTATTTCTTTCTGTTTTTGCCTTCATTTGGTATTCAAAAGACATTCAAAAATATCAAAAACGATGAACGGCGCCGCCTCAAGCATGCGGCATTTCTCATAGTTAAAAATAATAATGATGCGAAACCACAAAAACATAAGCAAATACAATAAAAGGAAGGGAAAGATTGGGTTAGAAAAAAGCCAAACCAAAGTTTCAACCTTAAGCTAATTTTATTTGAGTTACTATGTTTCGAATTAATTAAATTGTTGTAAAATAGAAAAAACAAAGCAAAACAAACAAAAGAAATATTGTAATTTTAATGAAATTGTAACAATAAAATTAGTGTAACTTTATTTATTGTAAATGAATTTATTCATAATGACGGAAATGAAGCGTCTCCAGTTGGAAAAGTGCAATGAAAAAAGTAGCGCACATTGTAGAAAGCGAATGCAATTGTATATAATTATGATTTCATAATATGGAAAAACATAAAATTATAACATAAGTTGCAACAATAGAAGGAAAAAAAATTGTCTCATTGATATTAACTTAGAATACAAGACCACAAATGTTTTTTTTACAATGAATCAAATTCCATTTTAATTGCAAATTATTTGTTATAAACATAAATTGTTTTTCATACATGGTATTTTTTTTCTCACACACTTTTATTTTGTATTGCTTATTGTTTCTTTGCCTATTTTGTTAAAAACTTTATATTTTCATAGATAAGTGACTCAATCGAACAAAATTTTCACAATGTAGTACCAACCATTTTTCTGATGATGGCCTAAACTATCAGATGTCGAATTATAGCAGAAGGAATACATAAATGATTTCATCTGTCTAACTAAAAAACTGAAAAATATGTTCATATTTGGCATAAATTCTAATTTCTTCAAGCGATAGGATAATTCCATAGGTTGAATAATTCCAGCAGAAGCCAATGATCTCAGTATAAGAAGAAAGGTTTGATAAAAAATTCTGGTTTTTATCTGAAAAACCATTTTAAAAAAATCTCATATATGCCGATTTACCGAACAAGCTGCTATTCTATAAGACTTTACTGAAACACGTATGGATCTAAGGTATACAGATGTAGGGCTCTGATGCAAACTCAAACCTTGAAATTCTTCAGAGGTTCCAAGCCAAACTGCTGACTTGGATATTCCAATAATCAGGGAAGAGATCGTCAGGCTCAGCAACAGGCACATCACACGATTGAAGGAACATCAAAATCTATTGGCCAACCCAGGCTTGCCAAGTTAGGGGTATTTTCAAAAGACAGAAGCAGAAATTGTGATTATTTATATATTTTTCTGAACATACTTTTGAAAATACCCCTAAATTGGCAAGCCTTGGCCAACCGGATGGACAACTGCAGACACATGCGTCAGCTGAAGAGGAACAACCGATAATTTTAAAGTTAAATCATGTGAGTTTTATTTTATCCGCCTACTGAAGTCACTGACTGAAAGATTGCAAATAAATAGAATTAAAAAAAAAAAATTATTTGCCATAATGCCTGCTTTTTTTCACATGTAATGGAACAGTTCTAGAGCTTGAATTATTTCATTAGAATCTATGATCTCTGTTTAGAAAGAAAGGTTTGTTTCAGGTCTCAAGCTGAAACTCTGCTCATGTTTGTTAAAAATTCGATTGTCTATAGTTCCACATATCGAATTATGGTAGCAGAATCAAAGATTACAATATAGAAATAATATTTGTTTAAAAGTTTCAGGTTTCTATCTGAAGAACTATGAAAAAGTTCATATTTTGGTTAATATCGAGTGATGAAACAGTTCCTGAGGTCGAATTATTATAGCAAAAACAAGCATTTGAATAAAGAAATCATGTTTGTTTGAAAATTTTAGGTCTACAAGTGATGGAACTACAATACACAAAACTCCTTCTCAAAATCTGTTTTAACAAGAATACTGATCATAGATTTCCTTTAGGAATTCTCTTCTGTATAATGTTGTTATACCTTACAAACATCATCTGACTAAATTGATAATATTATAATACTTCACACTAGGTGAAGTGTATTAAAAATAAAGAGAAAATAAAAACAATATCAACTTGTTACCATGTGTGTTTACTATTTCTTTTTTTTTTTATTATTTAAAAACTTTCTGCCATAAAAAAAATATAAGCCCACGGATAACTTCAACTAGAAGTTCATCTTAGTAAAAACAACCTACGAGTTGCAACATTTCAGCAACAAACAAAGTTAGCAGCTATGAGAGAAAACAAAAAATGTATCAAGATTATCATGTCAACATTAACACAAACCAAATAAAATATCTTATATACTAGACACTTTCCGGCTTTTAGCAAGTTTACACTTTGTATTCTCTTTTTTATTGACACCAAATTAGAAAAAAAAATTACAAACACCCAAAGCCAAATACCTTAAAGGTAACTTATGCCAATTGCCTTTCAATATTATTTAAGCTTCCTGTTAGTTACTTTGTTCGTATTTAGATACTAAGAACACTCCCCATTTATGGTAGAATAGTATCCTAGTATCCTACTACTACCTTTGTATCATTCATTGCACTAGACTGTCTCCATCATGTTTATGCAAATTCATTTTTTGTTTTTATGTTACTTCTTTTTCAAACAACTTTAAAGTTTGTTACTAGTATCATACACAAAAACAAAAAACCTGCCCAAGATTTCACATTTAAATTCTACTGCCTACTGCAATTTTTTTTTCCTTAAGATTGAGTGCAACCAATGGAATTCTCCTTAGCCAATCTGTCTGTGTTGTCTGGTCTGGTCTGGTCTAAACCTAAACACAAAAAACATAATAAAACAAGGCAGTACTAGAAGTAGTAGTAGTCGTCATCATCATCATCATCATCATCATCATCATCATCATCATCATCATCATCATCATCATCATCATCATCATAGATAGATAGAAATGACTTCCGTTTGCTTTAGATATGCGTGAATTTATGAATCATCATCACTGGCACCAGCAGCAAGCAAGAGCATCAGAAGCAGCAATTGAATCGAAAGATTTAAGCAACAAACTTGCACTCAATTGGCCTCGCTTCTGCGTAACTAACAAAGTCATTTTAGTCTGTTTGCGAATGCTTGTGTATCTTGTATCTTGTACTTTAACGCTTTTTTAATAACTTGGCGCGCAGAAAATTATGTCATCAACACATACACACACACACACACACACACACACACACACACACACACACACACACACACACACACAGACAGACAGACACACACTCACACATAGTTTGTATGTGCTCGTATATATGTGAAAAAGAGAAATAAAGTGCATGCAGTTGAGACTGAGGCATCAAAGATGCGAGAATTCAGACAATTAGCTGCCATGCTATAATTTCAAGCGCAAACAAAGGCAACACACAAAAGATACATGGCCATATGCTCTCTATACTCATCTTGTCTGCCTTGATGAGTCGTCGTCATCGTCGTCGTTGCATTGCATTATTACAAGTGCAATTCACATTGCAATCAAACTACAATACTACACAATAAACTACATTATACAATATACTCGTATAAAACAACACCTTTATTTACTTGACTGTAGTTCAACTTGAAGTCAAACTGTAGATACCTTGAGACTCACATTCAATCTGAAGTTGAATTGCATTTGCCAAATTTGTCGTTCAACCAAGGTTACTCGTATTGTTATTGTTATAATTGTAGGCAATAATTCTACCTATCTACCTACTCTGAAACTATAAATTGTGCAGAGATGAGTTACCACTACTACCCCTCAACTATAATAACTTTTTGATGTGTTCATTATCAAGATAATGGTGAAGTGATGGCAATTATGACAATGCATCATTGCCTTAATCAAGCCACTTTTAGCAAAAGTATTGCACCCTAATGACATGAACTTTTTCTTATTTTTTTATATTATACTATTTCTCATTGTCTTGCAATTTAAAACATATTAGAAGTTTTTAAACGTCGTCACCGTCGTCCTCGTCCTTCATATATAGTATACCTATAATAATTATAGTAGTTGATCCACAAAATGTTCACATATGTATGTATTATATAATCATCACAACTAATACATACAATAAGTTCGGTGAGACATACCTGAAAGTAGAAAGAAGAGTGAGACTGGGGGTTAGTTTCAGAGAAGTTAAAATTAAAAAATAAAAAAAATTAAATTAACGAAAATTAGTATAAATTATAGAGTGTTTTTGTGATGGCGACTTGTTATTAGACGCACGAAAAATGCCCGAGGAACGCATGTCGTCCCACTGAATTGTGACCAGACAAGATCTCAGCATATGTACCTGTCCGTCCGTCCGTCCGTTTGTCCATTTATCTTTGAAGGTAGTATCAGTCAGATAGTCACTCAGTCAGTCTTAGGTAGTAAGTTATTCAGATATATGGTTTGCCATCATGCACGATTATTTAATCATCATTAAAAGTGAATTTTTCATAATAAAAAATACAATAAGATATCGTACAAAAATTAAATACACACGTAATTTGGATAAATTTTCATATATTGTATTGTAGAAGCTTAGAAAAATGTTCATACATGCAAAATAATTATAAAATTTTATATGTAAAAAACAAAACAAAATAATAACCCTAAAGTGTTAAATTGTTTATATAATAATAATGATGTTGGCAAGTTAATCTTAGTGCCAAAACTGTCATAACTTTGGGTGTACAATAATTTCAAGCGTTGCTAATCTTTTTCTCGCTCTCGAGATCTCGTTAAGCTTCGTTAAGCACACAAGCAAAAATAATAGTAAAACACAGCAAAAATAAAAACAAATAAAAATTGAATAAAAATAAACTTTAAAATTTGCATTCAAATTAACTATGAGACTAAATAAGTCATTAAAAACAAAAATAAAGATAAACTACTACTAAAAGAAGAATGTCGTATGTCGTAAATACAATACAAAGAAATTAATAAAAATTTGTTGTCAAAGTGACAAACTAAATTATTTATTGGTGAAATTAAAGTTCAACAAAAGAGTTGTTAATAAAATTTGATGTTATATAAAATAATAATAATAAAGTGAGTGGGATCAACTACTTAATCAATCAATAAATAATAAATTATGTGCATAAATTGAATATGTTTAAAAAATCCTTAAATTTTTACAAAAAAAAGAAAAATATAATTAAAGAATGAAACATAAATTCAATTTATCACAAATTATTTAGGTCAAGAGATCTTTATAAAAAGTGTAGTCCTAAGTAGTAGTTAAGTTCTAGTATACAAAAATATTCTTCAAATTGTATAAATTATCTCGTAAGGCTCTGACGTGATAACGTAGTGTCGTGGCAGCCCTAAACTGTTTCATCTCGGTCGCACACAACGTCATCTGTCAGGATTACGAACTCTATGATTAGCAAGGTAGATCTTCCTTTTTGAATCAGGAAACCAAAGCAATCGGAAGTGCGGTCTAACTACTTAAGTAGTAAGCAATTGTAAAAGAAATTGTAATAAAAGAATTTAATAAAATTGATTAATTTATGTATATCGTATATAGATATGTATATTGTACAATACAAGGTGTGACAATCAAGTATCCATCATGAAATTACATATACTTATCTAAGTAAGCAGTCGCTCCATCTATAGTTTAAATTTGTATCCTATTTGTTGACTTTATGATATTTTGCTTATAACCCAAGAAATTTTGATGCATGTCCAAATAAAACCATGAAACAAAAAATAACTGTCTTAGTAACAGTTGGCTTTGAATATTAGCAAAGAAACCATTGCACTCATTCTTTTGGATAAAATAAAAGGTGTGTGCAAAAGTCTTTCCACACATTTTGACTATTGACCAGAAATCAATGCATTTTAGTCATTCTAGAGATGTCAGAAAGATTAAAACTTCCTGGAAACAATTATTACGGAGTATGATCTTGAAACTAAGCACCAAAGTGAAAAATCGAAGTCATTTTGAAGCCATTAAGACTATTCAAAGAACTTCGACCTGTGCTTTGAAGGCTTTTCCATAAAAAGCGCTGGATCACGTATTTGAATTAAATGATTGAATCGATGTAACAATTGTATTGAAGTGAGAGCAGAATACTTTGAACAATAAATTTTGAAAAAATCTAGACATTTTGTTTTTTTTTTGTCACGTTTACTCGGACCAATACTGATACTTAATTCTTACATAAATTTGTAAGTATGATTTTGTTCTCATTTTAATGAGATTTTTTCCCAGAATTGTAAAAATATTTTAATAATTACAATATATCAAAGCTTATTCAATCATATCTCGAGAGTGTCATATCAGAGGAGTATGGAAAATAAGGAACACAAGTGATCAGTGACTGCTTCAATGTTGTGTTCTGTTGAGATCATTACCAGTAGTAATGGTCGCAGGCATTCTGTCGGTTTCAATTCGAGGTTGGTGAGGACAACATATGCCATCCTGAGGTGCCTCGTGTCAAAGGTAAAAAAAAAAAACAAACCTATCAAAGATATCAACATTACTCTTGTTTCTATGCACACAAACACCCTCAATGACTGATTTATTCGATCTACGAGTATGTATTATATCTATCGTGTGTATTTGTATGGAATTCCTGTATAAATTTAAGTATAATAAATTAGTTGTCATGAAGTTTGTAATATACAAAAGGAGAAATCGGGGACCCCATAAAGTATATATATTCTTGATCAGCGCGACGAGACGAGTTAATGTTGCTATGTCCGTATGTCCGTCTGTCCGTATGTATGGAAACTAGTCCCTCAATTTTTGAGCTGGAGAGCTGAAATTCAATGGAATTCAATGGTTACAAAATATGTGCAGAGTTACGAATTTAAGTGTTAGTTATATATTTTTTTTTGGTAAATATTAGATATGGACATGAAAAATGTTGAAAGATTTTAATGTCTTTTAAAAATAATTGACAGGAAAACCCCGCTTTTCTTAATCAAATATGTTTGATTGAATGTTGAGAAGAAATGAATCTCATTAAAATAAGATAAACTATATTTCTTTGACATCTCAATTTGTGTATACACAAGATTCAGTTTACATTATTTCTTGTACACAGTTGAATTGTAAATAATGATGATATACGCAATTAAAGGTTCTCATTTAAAAAAATAATTAAACTACAATTAATACAATTTTATGGTTGAAATCATTTGATTCTTTGAAATACACATTCAATGTAACAGTAAACCTATAGCATGTGCATTTTTTCGATTCAACTCAACTCGATTCAACGCAACTCAATATAAATGTTCTAATGATTGATTAACAAATGAGTGAAAATGATAAATGAAATTTAAACTTGTAATTGCTTTCCTGGAAATGCAAAAGCAAAGTGGAAATAAAATTCTGTTCTTTTTTTTTTTTTTTTGTTTTAATTGCACAACCACAACAACAAACTACAATATAAATGCAATAAGAAGAACAGTCACAGACAACAAGAACAGTAACAACAATAATAAAAATAAATAAATAAAATAAATGAGATGAATGAGATAAAAAATGTAGTTCACCTTGAGCTTGCATACGGCACAGAATAAATAAAATAATAAATAAAATCAGAGAGAAGTCGAGCTAAGCTAAACTGAGCAGCTGAAAATTAACGCGTCTGGGTATCGCATCTCATCTCATAGCATAACACAGCTGAGCATAGCTAATCTTATGTGGAAATTATAGTGAAAGGGTGATGTTGGGATGGGGTGTTAGGTCTTGAAATTACATATATTGGAGAAGATAGAGGAGGGGACTATATTAGGTAGGAAGGAATGTGTAAACAACAGTGGGCAGATGCTAAAACAAGCAAACGCATCTCAGTTGCAGAAAATGACTTGGCTTGACTTGTGCTTAGTAAATATTTCGTTGGGATGCCAAGTTGAAGCTGAAGTTCTATAACTGAAATGTTGCAGCTGAGCCAAGTTAAAATGATCTCAGTTTCGCTGCACCATTGCCAAGTATTTTATTATTGTTATGATTACGACTGGCAGCACTCAAAGTAACTACCAACAGCAGCAATAGTTGCTGCTGCTGGTGCTGCTGCTTCTAAAGTAAACAATTCTATAGATAGAACACAGATGAATAAATGAGAGAGGAGTCTTCTGTCTTCAGTCTTCACTGTCTGCACGCCTGCTTAGCTATGCCTACGCGTCGTTTAATTGTGGCAGCGAGATTTATTTCATAGCTACATTGAATTTATGGCGCTGTGGCGTCTCCACAACACACCACACCACACAAGTCAACTCAAGTCAAAACCAAGTTAAACCAATGAAGGTAAGTAGTTATAGTTGTAGTAGTAGAGCCGCAAACAAGTCACAAACCACCAACCAACCAACCAACAAACAAAACCATCCAACCTAGTCAGCCCAGCCAGCAGGGCAGCAGATCATTTTGAAAATAAGAAATTAAAAAATTGATTATGACAAAAGCAGCACAAATAAAAATTATTCAAATATTTATTGAATTTGTGCAGGCTGAGCGCCTCAGCTTGGCTTGGCTTGGCTTGGCTTGGACAACTTGTCTAGCTTTGCTTATTGACTTGACTTGGCTTATTGTTAGTTATGGCCAAAATCTAAAACGAAAAGTGGAAAAACAAAAAAAAAAACCAATCAACCAAAACAAGTTTGTTGCTTAAGTCTTTCGTTTTGGTTAAACGATTTTTTTTAACTTGATTTGATTTGGCACAAAATACCAAAAAGCTCTAGGCTAATTATTTGTTACATTTATCCGTTACTTTTGTTCAACCATTTTAAACTTATTGATTTAAGTTTACTTTAATTAAAGCCAAAGTTTATTGCCTTAACCAAAAACAAAGGTAAAAAATAAAATAAACCAATTTGAAAAGAACTGCTAGCAAAGTGTAACAATTAATTTAGTTAAATAAAGACAAAGAAAAAAAAACTTACTAATTTTTGGTAAAACAATTAACCTAACCGTTTTCTGTTAATTTGCTGTTAGCTGTCATTTGTCATGAAGCTGTAAGATGAATTCGTGGAATGAGAAACCAACTTAAGATTCCAGTGAATGTCCGAAAAATGTCACAGCATGTGTTATTTCTTAGAATGTTAAAATATGTCTCACATGTCACATGTGCCCGCCAATGATGATTTTAAAAAAGATTAGAAGTGAAGGAAAAAAATAATCTAGTCAAAATACAATAGTATCTTAGTTCTTAGTAATCAATTCCATTAAGGAAAAAACACAATTTTTATTACACTTTATTTTTGCAAATTCTTTTTATTAGAAGACTAATTTTAGTGTGTTTAGGACAATATTCTCTATAGAATTTCTGAAGAAGATAAACAATTTACTATTCAGAACTTGAAATTTGCGAAGTATTTGTAACATTTTTGAACCTAAGAAATTTAGATTTTTTTTTAATTCATCAAAGGAATCAGTAATGAAAATATCCATACTTAATTAAAATTTTCACGCAGTGAATAGTATTATAAGTTTGTCATGAAGTTTGTAACAAATAGAAGGAGACATCGGAGGCCCCATAAAGTATATATGTATGGTATATTCTTGATCAGCGCGACGAGACACGTTGACTTAGCCAAGTCCGGATGTCCGTCTCTCGTTTTGTCCCTCTGTCCGTTTGTATGTATGCAAACTAGTCCCTCAGTTTTTGAGGTAGAAAGTTTAAATTTTTCAAAAGCTTTATTTTCACCATTCGCAATAAATTTGTCCGCCTCAACCGAATCGACTTTGCGGGGGGTCTCGGTAAAAATTCATGTTCTTCATATTCAAATTCATCTTCTTATAAGAAAAACTTTTCCTGTTTTTTGTACTTTTGACTTGAAATTGGAACGCTATAAGTTTCTGACCCATATCCACCAACAATGTAAATTTCTCAACATTCGGATGGTTGCCTCCCATACAAAACATGAACTTGGACAATAACTAGAAAAAGAATAGCCAAAGTTAATCTTATTTTTACTAGTTTTAAATTTAAAAAATTATTAAATAAGTGGAAATACATAACAGTTTAGTAATCATCCTTAATAAATTTAACTTCGGAATCTATGCAACCTAGAACAATTAAAAATTATACTTATCTCCTAAGAAAATCGTATATGGTACTTCTTAAATAAAAAGTTTTTTATAAAAGATGATTAGTTCCCCCTCTTCTTTAATCTAATCTAATTCAATCTATTTAGTACCTTACATAGAATTTTCCCAATTAACTGGCGGCATTTTTTAAGAATCTCACAGAACAAGTGTTGTGGATCACTGACTTAAAAGCTTAAAGAATAAATTTCGTAATTCGATTTGAAGAATTTTTCATCAAAAACATTTGTATAACTTTAAATTAAACTAAGTTTAATTTACAAAGACATTCAGATGAGTATCAATGAATTCCTTAATCATTAGATCTACAATAATTGTAATTTACACACACGCACACACGCACAGATTCGTGTTACGTATCCATATAAGAATATTTAATTTGTTCTTTAATTAAAAAGTAATTTTAATAAAATTGAATATACTCCTAAACAACAACAATATCATACTTATGTATATGTCATGTCCTCCATAACCATTATTATGACCAATATCGTATTTTAAGGTGAACATCAGAAAAGTTGTTCAACACAAACGCATCCATTTGTGGTCACTTGAAGGTGAAACACATAATGAGCTATCCACCACGACGACGCGACGATTTGTTAAAATGTTGCCTACTACAGAACAAGTATATACGAGTATATGTTTGGATCTACCTACATGACCATATTCTTACATTTTGCATTTGTCATTTGTTAATTATATAAGAATATAAAAAGCAAATAAGAAAAAACAACAGACACACAACACAGAAAGATGACCGCATTTAATAAAAGAAAAACAAGATTCATTCATTCACATTCTTAGATTCATTCATTCATTCATTCATTTATTCAGTTCGTCATGCATTCATTTATTCATTCAACTGATTAACTCAATATCATGAACAGACAACGCTCACTTGTTACTGATGATGATTTTTATGTACACATTTTCTGATCTTCTGTCAGTCGCAGTATTTGTTGCCTCTCACTTATACCACACAGTTGATGGCCACAGTGTGGGCTCATTGACAATGATATAGCGACATATACATCTTGACCATCCACATATACGTACGTGTATAAAAAATATATATGTAATGAGTACAACTAGCATCTAGAAATATGTTTAATCTAACAAACTACTTCTACCTACTACTTTGTATCATATCATATCATATCATATCATATCATCATAAGAAAATATCTTAATGTTTCTAATTAGAAGTTTTAGTTATGTTTGCTTTGTTGTTGTATTTTTGGATTAGTTTTGGTTCTTGTCAAGACACACACACTGACCTATGCGCTTTACATGCACATCTCGATTAAAGCTGACACGTGGTCCACCATTTGTATGCATTGCTGTCGATAGTGATGATGATGATGCTCCTATTGGATTGTTGTTGTGTGGCATTCCAACTAATGTATTGTGATTTGATGCTGTTGCTGATGCTGTTGTTGTTCTTCCAGCTGTTGATGATGATGGTTTGAATGTGCTTGGTTTCGGTGGCCGTGGTGGCGCTTGATCAGCGGCGGCTCTTTGGTTTTGTACAGTCATAGTTTGTTTAACGAATTTAAGAATTTTCGAGGCCTTCTTGGGGACTTTTTGTCATTTAAAAAAATATCCTTAAGCCTTTTTTTTTTGAAGACAAAGGAAAATATTTGTTTTTATTTTTTAAATTTATAAATTCATTATTATAAATATTTTTGTAATTTTTCTTTAAAAGTTTTTATTTTTATTATTTAAAATAAATAATTTAATTATTTTTTCTACTTCTTCAGTTAACTTTTGTTATTATTTCCATTATTAAATGAAATTTTTGAATTATATTGCAATTCTAAAAAAGATAAAAATACTATTTTTATCGTATATATTTTCATTAATTAATTAATTTATTTTTCTTATTTTATTTCTTTATCCATTTGATTTTATTTGAAATACTATAGTATTTGAATTTATTTAAATTTATTTGATGTTTTTTTTTTATTTTATTTTTCTTTTATTGTATTTGATTTAATTATAATTCATTTAATTTTATTTATTTATTTGCTTTGTGCTATTTATTTAATTTGATTTTATTTTTCTCTTTTATTGATTTTATTTTATTGATTGTAATTTAGTTTAATTTCTAGCTAATTAAATTTTATTTGATTTTTCTTCAAGTTTTTATTATATCTTGACTGGTTTTACTTGATTTAATTTCCTTTGTCATCATTTTTTAATTCATTCTTTCTTTAGGTTTTCAGGCTTATTAGTAGTAGTTCCGCACTTAAGATCTTTAGAATATGTATATCGATATATCAGATTTCACTATCAGTCAGTTCGATATTGCATTTATTTTGTTGTGCTTTAATTGCTTTTCGTCTTTTCGTGTTTTTCTTTTAAAATTTCAATTATTTTTGCTGAAATTTAAAGTAAAGAAATTTTCGGCTTTTAATATTTGAATTATTTTTTGGTTGAGGTTGAGTTTTTTTTTACTTTATTAATATTTATTATTTGTTTTATTGTTTGTTTGTTGTTGAATTGGTTAGCTTAACTTGTTTTTATGTTTGTTTATTAATTTGTTTGTTGTTTTAAGCGTTTTTTTTTAGGTTTTGTTTTTATGTTTATTTTCTATTATTATTTTTTTTTTTTTGTAATTATTTTTTATTTTATTTTTTAGAAGTGAGATTTTAAGTTAAGTTTGAGTTGAAAATTGTTTGATTAATTTTTGCATTAATTATTATTATTGTTTCTATTTCTTATTGTTTGTTGTTGTTGTATGTACAGTGACTGCTTTTTCTTTGTTTAGATTTAAGTGTATATACTTTATTATTATTTCTGTGTTTTTTTTTTTGTTGTTTTTGTTTGTTATAAAAATGTATAACCAAATAATTGTAGTTGTGTTAGTTATTTTTTGATTTCCGTTTTGCATTAACTTATGATGATGATGATTATTATTATTATTATTATTTTATTATAATTATTATTAATTTTTTGCTTTGTTTGTTTTTGTTTAGGAATATTTTTAATTTTTTTTAATTAATAAAGAAAGTGTAATTTATTAAAAGAAGAAAAAAAACTGACAAAAAAAATAGTAAAAAAATAAAGAATTTTGACAGTTTCTTTTGCTACCCGCATTGCGTGCACGTTCGTTGCTTAAGTCTTTCTTTCTGAGCCATGGCGCTTCTACTTCTTTATGCCAATCGCCGATTATTCCAATCTTCCTATATTATTTTTGTTGGTTTTATTTTACTATTCTAAAATGTTTTCGGTGCGCTGTCAAACAACTTTTCACTTTATTTATTGACAACGCAATTTTTTATTTATATTAAAAAATCGATATAAAAATATATAACGAACGAAATCTCAACAGAAACCAGTATAATTGCCAAATAATTTGAACAGACTGAGATTTATACCTACATACTAAAACTTATAGAAAGAACAACAGACTAAAGTCACCAAAATATGGAGAAACAGGTAAAATAACAATGGCCAAGAGAGAAAAGACTGGGAGTAGGAGTAGTGGAAGTAGCAGTAGAAGTAAGGAAAAGAGCAATTTTTGCGAAGGCGTCAATATACAACGACAATGACAACTTGTCTGCTTTATTGTTGGTTTTCCTATATACATTTATAAAAAATTTGATCAGGGTTTTGGAGTGAGAGAGAGAGAGAGAGAGAACCAACAGAGAGAACAAATAAATAAATATTGCGATTTTTGAATAAAATATTTTGTTTTTGTAAAATTTGTTCTAAAATATTTCAAGTTTGTTGCGCTCATTAGAATCGCTTGTTGACGTCGAAACAAAATCTCGCGCGCATAATATCAAAATGAGCTTAAATATATTTTTATACATATATTATTATTATTTTTTGTTTCTTTTTATTTTAAATGAACAGAGAATTTGCATGATTTAATGTGTTTGTCTCGTCTCGAACGAATTACCATAGAATTTTTTTATTTTAGAACTAAAGAACTGTCAAACTTGAATCAAGGACATTTGTTTAATGCAATTAATTTTATTATTTCTGTGATTTAAATGAGTGTCAAAAGGTCAATATCATATAATGGTTTTTTATCATAAAAGGTCTCTCCATATACAGAAGGCGAAACTTAAGTTCGCTGCTTGAGTCTTTTGTTTTGTGACGAGAATTTTATAGAGACTTTGTTTATAGTTGTAACAAAAATTAAACAATACATGGTTTGAATTTATTGTGTCTGACCATAAGTGACCCCAAATAGGATAGTTGTTAAATGGATCTAATTTTACTGACTTGAAAGCCGGATGGAGGCATTATGACACCCACTAAAATAGAACAGCATTGCATAGAACAACTATGATCCGTGTATCAGCGGGAGTCACCGAAACAATATTCATTATTTTTACCAAACATTTATTAAATATATTAATTAAATAAGCAATACGAGATATTTCAACCGGAATCTGAAATAGAAATCCAAAAAAAAAATCGTACGAAATAATCTGTTGGCTTTGGAAAACATTTCTGATGTGATCAATATAAAATTATTGAACCATAAATTAGTGCAAGACAGTGCAAGACGACAATATATGTTTAAGAACCACTGTCTTAAAGCTGCTATGGATCCCTGGATCAAATTAGAAGAATTCGCGGTAAGTTGGGACGCTGTGCCACTAAGAGGCGAATTAAAAATACATATGTAATACTTGCGATTGCTGATCGAATACTAATGCGTCAATATCTGGTTCAATAGACGTCTGTCCAACATGCTTATTCAAATCTTCGACTTGGTGTGTTTCAATCTTGAAAAAAGATGTTCACATAAGAAAAGAATGATGCCATGAATAGTGCGTGACAGTGCAGTGAGGGATATTTTTCTCTGGATAGAAGTAGTTTATAAAACTTCAACAATGATATTTGATGCAATTTCTGCTTAAGTTCCATGTTACATTGCAACTCTATGCATTCCATTTGGAAAATGTCTGCCATCGTACCTTCATAGACTGTAAAAGGAGTCTTAAAAATACTAAAATTTTGATCATTTGGAAAGTATTCCTGCAATTTGTCCCCATTTTTCAGAATATGTTTGCCGAAATTTGTGAAATGGAAAAGTTGTTTTCATTGATTTTGGCCAGTTTCGACGGAAAAGCAATTACTATTTGAAACATTGTGCTGATCCGTTGGATTTTATCTTGAAGACGTGTGTTTAACTCATTTAAATTTAACAGATTGTTGTCACTTCGAACTCATCTGGACCGGGTTCAGATTTTACTTGGATCAGCACATATAAAACTGTAGCAGAAAAACTATTGTGATTCTTTAAATCAATGGCAGTTCACAGAAAGATTCTGTAGAATATATTTCTCGTTGCGATTTCGAAACAGAATTTTTAGTAAAAACTAAATCGAGTTAACTATAAATATTATTTGTTCGCATAATAAGATGGATAAAATATTCGTAATCATCCTTTACAATAATTTCAAAGAATCTTTTAACTTCACTTTAGAAAAAAGATTCCATTTTAGTTCAAACTTCAGTCACAAATAAATTTCTTAAAACATTTTCTCCTCTTATTCTCCCATTTTAGTTCTATCCAATTTTAT
The DNA here is from genome assembly GCA_035041805.1 of Amiota mariae. Lineage (NCBI taxonomy): Eukaryota > Metazoa > Arthropoda > Insecta > Diptera > Drosophilidae > Amiota > Amiota mariae. The sequence continues at coordinate 6,005,052 of JAWNKV010000286.1, forward strand.
AGCATGCGTGACTATTACATTAACAATTTCCGTTTCCAATTAGAATAAGAAGTAATCACAATAATAACAACAAAAACAAAAACACCCACTATAATAAACCAACAATAAACTACGCAGCAAAGTAAAATAAGATTTAAAAAAACATAGTAAATCAACAGAAGACAAAAGAAAAAATTAAATTTTTTTCATTGCAAAATCAAATAAATAATTCTAAATTACTTTAAAGAGCCCGCAGATACAGTAGCTGAGAGCTACAATAAGATGGTAACCAAATAAACAAACCAGCAACCAACAAACTCTAACAAGAATAGACACACAGACCTACAGACAACTTCGGTATCTCCTGCAAAACAAATGCCAAAATTATACATAAAATTATAATAATAATAAAAGAAGTAAAGTAAAGAAAAAAAATTCAAAATCAACAATAAAAAGAAATCAACAATCAAAGTAAAACCAGTCGTGATTTGAATTTCTTGTACTTCTTAAATGTTTCGAATTTGACTCAAAGCTTTTTCTTTCTTTATTTATATATTTACATACACAAATCACATCAAACTTAAATAAGAATAATACCACGCACAGTGGCTCATTTAGAATCAAACAAAACACTTGCCACCGATAAGTGAAGTGAGGGCGTGAAATCATGGACAACAAGTCGAAATTGTTAATTTTCAATATGAATTTTGCATATGAGAATAAAAAATGATGATAATTTTTATATTTATTTTCGGTTTATTTATTGTTTTAATGACCTTCACTACTACTGTCCTAATATAATAAAAAGGATTGATCAAAAATAAAATCAAAATGTAATTACGAGGATTAAAGACAAAATTAGAAATGTTTAGAAACCATAGGATCTATTTGTTTTAGAATTCACTTTAAATGTATAATATATCTTGGGAAAATTATCAGAATATCGAAGCTTTTTAACTAAAAGAGTATTAAATTTATGTAAAATTCCACATCTATATCTCATATACTAAATATCCCATTCTTCATAAAGAATAGCTGCAATTCAGAAGCAAAGATTATCAATAAAAGTATTTTAGACCTATGGTCCTCGCGACGCCAAGTCTACCCAAAGTCCTTTGATATCCAATGCTTTGTCAAAAGGTTACAGTAATTTGGACAAAATTTTTCAGTCGATCTTATGAAATCACTTGTAAAGAAAGACATTTATGACAACTACAAGGTGTAGGGAAATGAGAACACTAATGGTCTGGGCGTGCACAGCTTGCAACTACAACTGTCGCAGCTCCTACAATCTTATCGAGAAAGTAATTTCGATTTTTCATTCTATTTCTCGATAAAACATAGGAATGGGAAAAAAAAGACTTGCATATTTGTCTAAGTGTGTCTCCACATGAATTCATCCGTCCTTGAGTCATATTGCCATACAAACAAAGATAAATTTTTTGGTTATCTTTGTTATGATAATAATTTTTATGTTAAAATTTAATGTGATTTTTTAAATGTTTTCTTCTTGTTTGTTGCTTTAAACTACATACTAATATGTTAATACCCCAATTCCATAAAAACATACTAAAAATGAAGGGTATAAATAAAAAAAAAAAAAAATGGTATAAATTTTCTGAGAAACTTTTTATATAGAAATTTTGTTTGAGAAACGTCAAGTGGGTGGGTGGCTGTTATTGCTTACTGACTTATCTGAAGTAGAGGACACTTGAGTGATATTTTTTATTTTTTTTGTTGTTTTCAACAATAAATTTTGTTGTTATATTAATGTATTTTTTTTTAAAAGTCATTTAGCTTTATATGGGTGCGGTCAAACTTTATTCTTGTTGTTTATTTGCGCTGCTTGAGCTTCATTGTCATTGACTTTGAATGATTGAATACCAAACTTTATGGAGTTTTTTTAATGGTAATATTTTTTTTGTTTTTTTTTTTTATTATTATTTTATGCTTGCTGATTGTTTACCCTTCTCTTTGCAAACAGTTTAAGTAATCATTTAATATTTGTTTTTGGATTTGTATATTTTGAACTTTGTGCATGATTACATTATAAAGAATTTCTCATGACTTGTGGATCATTTCATGCCTAAGTGGCATCTGAGAGTTTGATTTAATTGAATGACCAAGTGTCTTCACTAGATATGTTTATTGTAATTATATCATTATATTTAACTTGACTTTATTTGAGTTCAAAAGAATCATCATCATCATTTGTATTGATTTCCATACAATTTCTTCTTTTCGTTTGGCCTTGAAAACAAGCAACAAACTTGCCCACGCACAAAATTATATTATTTCTTTCATGCAATAAATACTATCTATGCAATATGTTTTTGTTTTTATATATATATTTTTTAATTTCAAAATCGATAAGAACAAAAAGTCTACATAGTCAGACATCTCAGAATGGTAATGGTAGAAGAATCAGACAATCTGATGTGAAAATTATTGACTTGAATAGAAAGTCAATGTGCCAAGCCTGTGCCAAAGGACGAACACACAATAATGTACAAATACACATTCACACATACACCTCACAGATACAAGCGCTACAAATTTTATGTTTATTACACCTTAATAACGCGTGTTTACAAACAAATCACGTCCATAGCGCAATCAACGCTCACAATCGGCATCGACGCATCTACTACAATATAATACTACATGACTCCAACTTCAACTTCAACTACAGAATACGAACTCAAGAACTCGTCTCATTTCGTCTGCTTGCCACCAGCTATTATGCCGATTATGCCTTTAGTGGTCAATGCGTGCAAATATTGACTGAGTGACTGACTAGCCGACTGACGACTTCGAATTCAACTGGCATAGTCCACAAACTTACAAACTATGTATGTCTTTCTGTCTATTTGGCTGACTGACGTCCTTCGTCATCATCATTCGTTCATATTGAATATGTACTATAACCTGATCTACACACTATTCTTCTGTTGCTGTTGCTGTTGTTCTCTTGAACATGAACTTGGCTACGCATGCGCGCGCACGCGTTTCACTCAAATTATATGGTAAAGGATTTTTATTGGCAGCTTGAAGCGTTTGCAATGCCTTGGTCATCATCATCATCATCATCATCATCATTGTGATAGTCATTCTCATCATTATCAGCATTATGATCATCTTCCTTACAATGATTACCCTGTCTATAGTTAAGGCGGTGCATGATTGGATTCACTTTCCTCGCGCTCTTGTTATACTACATAAAAGAAAAGGGAAAATCGAAAGGCTAACAACAATTCTAAAGCTCAACCACTGACTAGAGATATTCACTCGTATAGCCATGTATCAATGTTTATAGTATGTTGTAAGTAAGTAAGTAAGTGAGTGAGTGAGTGAGTGAGTAAGTGACTGAGTGAGTGTCTGGTCTATGGACCCTTTTTTGTTATGTTACATGTCCGTACATGTCTCAGGTGCCATAATAGCCATGCATTTTCTACACATTACCAGCTTCATCTAACCCCACCTCTAACTATTACACTGATTCCAACCATACAACTATTCTGACTGTCATGCAGACAGGGAGCTCAATGAGCCTTCTGTTAGTACTGAGGCTGTGGATGTGGATGTGGCTGTAACTGTGGCTCTGGCATAGCTTTGTTGCTGGGTGGGTGCTTAATACATTAAGCAGGCAACACAAAAAATATGTATACATTCGATATATGCTACAAGCATAAAGTATCTAAAGTAACTAAGGCATATAAGGAGCGTGGCAAAATTAGCTGCGCCTGCTTAAACTTAAAGTGGCTTCAACATCATCATCTTTAACTTGTTGTTCTACCTTCTACTATGTGGGCAGGATGCTTGTTCTGGTATTTGTATTCACTTGAATGTCCTGCGGCTGTGCACATTGTTTAAATAGACTCTCATATTATTCAAATATGCATATTATCGCGTTTGTTTAATCGCAATCATATTTTTCATAGTCGACGTAAAGGGAGCGCCGCCACCAATATAACCATACCTTACTCTACTATATCATGTTATACTTGTAGTTGTTGCAATATAATACATACATACATGCAACATATGTACATATATATAAATAAATAAATTTCAATTGCCTTGCGGCACATTGATATAGTCAAACAACATTGTCGCTGGTGGTCGCCGTCGTTATTACATTAGTAGTATAAGTTGGTAGGTAAAATTGGCTGTTGTTTTGAAACTAAGTTAGTCTTCCCAATAATACAAAAAGTAAGTTTGCTGACATTGAAATATCCATGGCTAATTCCTTCTTATATCTTTCACACATAGTTTCTTATACTTTGATATTTTTATATATTTAAATCGAACTTTCCAAATTATTGGAATGATGCTTGAAAATGATTTTTATTGGAAAACTTGTGAATTATTCTTGTTACGAAATTAACGAACTGATCCTTAAATTACGTAAATCAATAGAATTGATACATCTATAATAGAACTATCAATTTTTGTAGAGAAAAAGAGCTCTTAACATACAAATTGTTACGATAATTCAAAGCGATCGCCAATTGCTGCCAATTTTTGTAGAGAAAAATCGCTCTTAACATACAAATTGTTACGATAATTCGTAGCGATCGCCGATTGATGCCAAGGTGCTGATTAAGAAGGAGTGTATCACTAGATTGGATCAAGAAAGCAAAAGCAGAGGATTGTTGAAGAAAAGAACCCTCCGATGGAGTTATAGCTAAATAGTGAAAGATTGGAAAAGACAAAATGTAATTCTTTGTAGTGATAAAGAAATCAAAAACCACGAAATAGTAACAATATATTAAAAATTTTCCATATATTCAGTTAGCGGTTTTGGTGAAGTAGTCTAGGTATAGATATTGGGACACTCATGGCCACACTATGTTCTAATGCTCCACCGCAGGGGCATCTCTACTTCGAACTCATAGTACAGCAATGTTCCTGTGATATGGTATCTGCTTCACTCTTAATACTGCAGCCATAGAATATAAAATTAAATTATCTATACTAATATTATAAAAAGGAAATGTTTGTATTTTTATTTGTCTCGAATAGTCTCAAAAACTATTTTACCTATTATAAAAAATCTTTCACTTATAGAAAGCTACATTTTAAGCGAGTGACATAGGCTCTATTTTATTTTTAAGAAAATTAGGGATCCCTACGAAAATTACAATTATAATCAAAAATCTATACTATTTACAAAAATTTTCTTATGTTTTTCGTTGTTCTTGCATTGCTGCTTCTTTAATTTTGTTGTATTGTTGTTTTTGATAAATTTGTTCCTTATCATTTATTAACCACTGTGTGAGAGTATTGCGCTCTTCGTTCTTTTCTTTCTGTCTATCATGTTCACTAAGAGTGGTAAGGTGGTTCCAATAAAAATTTGGTAGTGTAAGGAATTGTTGTTTTTTATTTGTCCAAATGAGATACTAATTTAAAACACTAATTTATCTTTCTATCTATCTACCCGTGTAAAGCCGGGGCGGGTTGCTAGTAATCAATATAAAGAGACAAAGGTTTCATCACTTTGTTTTACTATATTTAAAGCATAGAACCCTTAAAAGTTTACTTCCTTCTATATAATACAATGAGCAGTAAGGTTTGGTCAGCGAGTCGAGAAGAGGAAATTTGATTGGGTTTAGTTTGTCCACTTATTGTTGTAACCAGTTGGCATGTCAAAATCATAGTTCTCCGATTACTGGAAGAGGTAGTTCCCATTCAAAATGCACCTTAAATTCGTGATATTTTTTTAAACTTATTAGTATATAATAAACATTCATTATTCCAATTTAATGTTTTGTCATGTTTAATTTTATTTATGGTTTATTATATTAAACAATTTGTAAGATCCAAGAACAAAAGATTTATGAATTACATAACAAATTACTTTGAACTAAATAAACAATTTAAAATCTTGAGAAAATCGTCTGAGAGTCCATAAAAAAATCTTAAGAACAATAATAGCTTAAACTTGACCTTTGTTCTGCAACAAATTCAAATAAAGAAAATTATTATATTAAGGCTCCACCTTTTTGAAAACGAAAAATTCATAAAAAACACACAGAACTTGAGACATAATTGCTACAACTAAAGAACAATGACGAAGATGTTGGGGAACAACCATAACAACAGACCAAATGAAAACAAAAGTGCTGAGTAAACATAGAAAATATTCACTTCACTTCAATTCAATTCACATTACTGAGAGTTGCTTGGTGTGTGTTCCTTGATCTGTGGCCAGCGCCAACGATTGCCATGTAAGCGGCTACCAAATGTGACCTTAAAGGTCACTTTTCTGCCAACATTGAAGGCAAGTCAAAGTAAAGCATTGGAGAACTCACCGGCAAAGCCAAGTGAAAATGAAGGTGTAATACTAATTTATAAGCGCAGCCAAGCCCTCTAGAGAGACGCCTTCATGGTAAGTGCTCTTTCTTCATGGTTCTTCATTTAAAGACAAACAAACAGACAGAAATCAGAAGAAAAATGGAAAACTATGCAAAGCGCGCAAGTATCTCGAATTGGTTTGCTTCTACTTCTTTAGCTGCTGCTGCTCCTGCTCCTGCCTTTGCTGCTGCTGATGTCGCTGCAATCAAAGACAAAGTCTATACAAGATGCTGCTCCACCCTCTCACTTACCACCAACAGTCTTTGTGTCTCATGTCTGCCGGCACTTTTGCTTATTTGATGCGCTAACTTCTTTACTTGTGGAATGTACAGCAGAACATGTGAGTAAAAATGCAAGAACTTCATTCAAAGAAGATCATGTTTTAAAAGATTCAATCAATCTTCTAATTTTTTTACACAATTTCATGACCTCTGTTGGGATATATGTACATGTACTTATATTGAAATTGGAGAAAACATTACTCTTAGAATATCTGGTCATCTTATCGGTGGAGCTCATCAACTATTTTTTAAGCTTTCTTTATATTCAAACTAAGGGAAATTTAAAAAAAAAAAAACATTAGTTTAAGTTCGTAAGGAAATCAGTTCTCAAATGGGATATACGTTAACGGGGAAAATCCACATGCTACAGTAAAGATATGCATTATTTATGTATATTTAAATAGTAATAGTTCTTCAACTGAGACTCAAAGAAGTCGAATAAATTAATCCAAAAGTCATAACGTCGAAATGAATGTAATGTAAAATTTAATAGATTTCATCGCGTCACTTTTGTATTTTTGGAAACCTAATAGTAAGCATAATTTTGTCAAGATGTTAATACAAAATGTTACGTGTTCTTATAGTACATTGGTGGCGCTCTGCTTTTTCAGTATAACTTCGATTTCTGCAACGATTCGATTCCCATCGTCATCAGCATCATCATCATTGCTATTGGTATTGTCATTATTATTATTATCATCATCATTATCAATGACTCCGAATTCGATTCATGTAAGTACATAAGCTTTGGTCTTTAGTTTCATTCTTTGCGTTTGTTCTTGTTCTTGTTCTTGACTAAGCTATCTGACTTGGCAAATGCTTAATTGCATTTCGATATCTATGCGCAGGCATCTCGCCGGCTCTTTTTTTCTATAATCCTATAGACTCTTTCCCTTCCTACCTCATTTCCACCCATCATTCAATGGAGCAGCAAATATAGACTGATAGACAGACAAACATTCAGACAGACGACAAACAGAGAGACAATGAAGCCAAAGTTGCCGCCGTCAGAGACGCCGCCAAACTCAGCCAAAGTCGCTCGAATGTCGATTTTTACAACTAAATTCTTTTAATTCATGTTTATTGTTGTTGTTGTTTGTTATGTTTACAAAGAAAACGACTAATTGTTGTTGCGCCAGACAAGACAAAACATGAGAAGTGAAGTGAAGTAAATACCCAAGCCAAACTTAGTATAAAGGTATAAGGAAAACCGCAACTTATTCAAGTTAATTTAGGCATATTTTAGTGTGAATCCTGTAATGGCTCTTGTTATTATTTTATTTGAACCAGAAGAAAAGAAAGCATTCTTTCTTTTCTTCAATCAAACTGAAGGTTATGAACCAAAGATATTTCCAGTAATTTCTTTTGTCTCCAATCTTAGGTTTTTATTGTCTCCTCAATTAGACATTAGTTAAATTGACTTAAAAAATATACAATAAATACAATAACAAAAATCCAGTTAAACTATCATTTATTACAGTAACATCAACGGCAGCACAATGAATTCATAATTTGCTATTGAAGCCGTGTTAACTGTGTGAAAAACTTGGCTTAAAGACAACAACAAATGACTGCAAGGTCGAATTAGGTGCGAATACAATAGGCGATAAATGAGCATATGCTGCCGCTTAACGCTTGTTTTTGTCTTTAACCAATTCAACAACCAAAAAAAAAAAAGAATAGACCGGAAAAGTCGTAAAAACGTAACCAAAAACGTAACAAAAGCCTCACACACACACAACATACTTCAATTAATGTTGTTGTCAAGATAAAAAATTATTGTTGTATCTAAGCTGGAAGTCTTATAATGGGCTCTCTAAATAATGTGAACAAAGAAGGTTTTTGAGTACATAAAACATTTTGTCAACATTTTTTGATTGATGGCTAAAATCACAATTTACATAGTTAAAAATGACATTGTCTTTAAGACCAAAAGCTGAGTTGTTCAATTTTTCGGATATTTGAATTGAACGAAAGATTTGGAATAATATTGAAGACTTTTTCGAGAAAAAGGTTGAAAACTGTGGATTTAGACAGGGCCATGATTCGAATCACTCATAATGAGATCAATGATTCGAATCACAATCGACAACAACCACAAGGGAAATTACGTCATTCAAGGGTTGCTGTTGTTGTAGAATGTGATTCGAATCATCGTATGCAATGCAAATTGTTCTTTCATGTTCATGTATTTTTCACTCTATTTCCATTTTAACTTCTAACACAATTAGCCACAACGTTCCATTTGTATGTACATATAACCAAAACAAAAAAACAGCTGTTCATGATTCAAAATTGCCAGTCTGAATGCCAAAGTGTATCATCGTGATTCAGTCCTGTCTAGATCCATTACCAGACAAAGGTTAATCTTGTTTCATTTATTGACATGGCATGTTGACTGGTCACTCTGCGGCACTGCTGCCAATGTTTCGGTCAATTTTGCCTTTTTTTTGTTCATTCTGGACTGTCTTTCCCTCTTAAACATCTGATGGTGGTACAAAACAAATTTAAGTCAATTTCAAATTGTATAAATGTTGTTATAATTTCAATAAAACACATAGCAGGAATGAATAAGGGAGCTGCAAGAACTGTTTGCTTACACTGCGAATTGTTCTTTATTATGTATTTTTCACAAATTGACCATTTTAATGTTTGACAATTCCGAACAACTTTTAATTTGTATGTATAACCAAAATAAAAAAAAAACAGCTGTTTCAAACTATTGTAGAAAGAAACGCCTGTGTCAATAATCCAGATAGACACGGTTTTTTAAACAATAATATAAAAACACTATAAGATAAACTGACAGACCAATTGACTTAAGATCAAAAGTTAATTTGATGAAGCAAATATATATTGAATAGAATATTATTTTATTGTTACCTCAAACTAAAGATCAAAAATTAAGTTAATTTACCATAACAATGTACTAAGTGATCAAAAGGAGTTTACTTTTATTTGTTCTATTACATATAATAATTCCAAGACTCCAAGAAAATTAAGACTTCAAAATAAAATCAAAGAAGAAACCGAGAGAGTCAGTGAGTCTTTCACATTAGTCTAGTTAACACTGTGGCATTGTGGCACTGGGTAAGCTACACATCTACGAGTCTAAGTACTTAATGTCTTTCTAAAGTGCTATATATTTTACTTTACTTCATTTGTCTAAATCTGACTATTTATGGATCTGTTTGTCTGTGTATCTCACTGTCTCTCTTATTGTGTGCTTGACTAAGTGACTGACTGACTGACTAACTGAATTGCTTTACCATAGTAGGCGAATGAGTTTGCATGCAAACGAAGAAGTGAATGTTTATTTATTTATTTATATATGATTGCTTTGTTGCTTTGCATTTGCGGAAACATGATGCGGCACTTGGCATTGTTTGAAAGCATGCGCCATACACCCGCTACTCCTTCTTTTTCTTCTTCGTCCATTCATTCGTCATACTGTGCGCATGAGCAAAAGATTGAAATTTTTTATTTGTTTGTTTCTGTTTCTACTATTTAGAGGTTGGTTTGCCATATTTTTTCTTACTCAGTTCAGTTTCAGTTCATGTACTGAACTGAAAACTCTTCAAGAAAAACTCATCATAAAACTTCGTCATTGTTATTGTCATTATACTTACTAATAGTACTTTGGCTTAAGTGATATGCCGTTATCGTTATTGTTTTTGTTTTTTGTTGTTGCTTTTGTTATTATTTAAGTCATTGTTATTGTTTTTATTGTTATTGTAGTTGTTAAATGCTGTCGTTTTTACGGTTTGTTAGCTAACTTAAATCGCACACGCAGGCAAGGCAACACATCAACTTTTGCCGCATACGAGATTTGCCCCAAAAGTATTCGACTTGCGTTTATGTCTTCGAACCAAAATGTTGAATGGATTTTATGTGGAAGAAGAACTCACTGCATGCTCCAGTTACCGACTGGACTCGTAGCATTTATTTCTCCAAAGGACCTCATTTTTTTTTTTTAAATTGACTTCAAGTTTTGCTTTAAACTCGAGAAAAAATCTGTCTAAGTATTGACCCGCGCTCTGGAATATCTAGAAGAGCATGTCAGACTTGTGATAAGTGGAATGCTAATGATGGAAACATGCTTTGACTGATTTCAAAATTACAATTATCGCTGCGAAATTATAAACGCAAGTCGGATACTTTTAGAACACACCTCGTATATAGGAAGTTAAGGAAAAATTTGCAACAAAAAAAAATACATTAAAAGGAAAAGCATAAAATAAAAAATATACATATATACACAATATAATAATATTTTTACATATTTAGTTTATTATGTTAGAAGGTTAAGTAGTAGTTTAGATGCTTTTGCTTTCATAGTTTCAAAATGAAGATGATGGATGTGGAAATGGTGACGATGATGATGATGATGATCACTCAACTTTAGATTCGTAAGCAAATCTTAGAAAGGGAAAGGAAGTTTGAAGCACAAATAAAATATTAAATGCCCTAAGTTAAATAAAAATAATAAATTAATTAAAAAATTTAGAAAAAGCAAGCACATTATTTATTCAGATAAGTATTTACAACAATTAAATAATCATATAGAAAATTAAATGTTAAAAAAAAAATAAAATTTTTCGCTTAGAAAGTTAATTGTTTTCCCTATTCATTTCATTAACTAAATGTTTGCTTTAATTAAGTTAAATTAAGTAAACAAAAACAACAAAATATCAACTTGAATTGAGTTAATGCAACATTAATCAACATCGTCAGATGCTTCAACAGTAGCATGAATCACCATCATCATTATTGACATCATTATGATCATAAAATGCAAGAAAATTAATTAATCAAAATGATTAAATACCTAAATTTACTTAAAAACGAATTAACTTATTGGTCAGATTTTTTTTTTTTTTTGTTCAAAGGAAAAGAAAGTAAAATTATATGAAATTAAATTGAAAAGTGAAATTCATGCAAAATGCAAAAGTGATTTCCATCTACATCATAATCGGACAAGAAGAAAAACCTTAAAAACTTCGGAAAGAAGAAAAGCAAAACAAAGCAAAGACAGAAATAAGTAATATGAAAAGAAAGTATATTTTGATATTTCCCTAAAATATAAGACAACAACAACAGCAATAAAACAAATAGGCGCCCTTTATTTACAATACGTGTACGTGTATTTTGTTTCCCATACCAATATGTATTGTTAAATTATTGTTGCATGCAACAACATAAACATGCAACAGAGTAACAGAAATATTGTATATAAAAGACTAAAGAAAATCCCCCATCATCAGCGTCATCAACATCATCATAATCATCATATAACGAATTTTTCTACTTTGACCTTTGCCACTGCATTTCAGGAAATGTTTATTATTGTTGCATGATTCTTTGTTATTTCTGTAGCTGTTGTTATGGCAAACTCATATAAAATCCAATAAGTCGCTAGTAAGTAGACTTACCAAGCATCATCATTATAAACATCATCTTCAGAGGCTCATCGTCATCATTATCATCATCATCCAACAACCATCCAGCCAACCAACAATGTAAGTTGGCCAACTTTAATAATGAGACGCGCAGCCGTCTGAGACCAGTTTCTTTTTTTTTTTTTTGCCTCATCTTTCTTATTGATTTTGTTTTGTTTTTGTTTTTGTTGTTTTTCTTCACATTCAACTTCTTCTCATCGTCTTCTTCATTATTTTATAATATTACATGATTTCGCAATTAAAAAAATGCGCTAAAATTATTGAGAAAATACAAAACGAACAAAAATGCAATGAAATTAAATGAAACCGAAAGACTTAAGACACAAACTTGTTGAGTACTTTTGAGCTCATAGAGCACAATATTGTTGCTATAGCCTCGCTCCATCCCTTCTCCTACTAACGTACAATGAAAGGGCGCTTGTTTAATAGAACTTTTTTTCTATATAAAAAATATATGTATGTAAGTATATATATTGTTGTTTGCTTTTCATTGCTTTGTTGTTGTTTATTGTTGTTCAATGTGGGCGTCTTATTGCTTTTGCCTGATTTTTCTTATTATTATTATTTTTCCCTTTTATTTTCTTGCTTTCAGCGCTAAGATCAAATATTTTAGATAAACTAGTCAAGTGCTTTGGAATAAAAGGGCGACCGACCCAACAACCGATCGACAGGTATTTCAACTTATCTTAAATTGTATATAGTAAGTATTATGAAGTTGTATTGCAATTAAAATATTATATTTTATATATTTAATATTTATTTATTTATCATAATTAAATCTAATATATAATACTAAATTTAATACTAATTTTTAACAAGTGACTAACTGCTGTGGCCTTTGTTTATTTATTAATTTATTTTTGTATTACATATTAACTCATTGATTTTTTGCTTACTTATTTATTATTCTTATCCATTATTTATTTATAAATTTTTTCATTATATTTTAGTTCTAGTTAAGTTTTTTTTTTTTTTCAATTTAATTTTGTAATAATAATTTATTTATTTTTCAATTATTTATTTATTTGTTTTTTATTCATTTTTTATTTTTCTTTAGAGTTGATTTTGTTCCTTTTTCATATGAACTTTGCCAATGCCTTTTACCATGGCCTTTTGGTCCAATATTTGCCCAGTCATATCGATCAAACCCTTTTTATTTATTTTATATATTTTTTTTCTTAATGCTTTTTATTCTATTTTCATTTCATTTTATTTATTTTATTATTTAGTTTCTTTATAATCAATAAATAAAACTCTTTTGAAAATGATTAATCAATCATTTGATTAAAGGTTCGTCGTTTTTATTTTTTTTTTTTTTTTAATTTCTTATATTTCATTAATTATTGTGTTAATTGATTTATTTTTTTTTTTTTTTTTTTTTTTGAGGTTAAAAGTCATGCAGAAATCATTGACATAGAAAAATTTGAACAAAAGCCAAAAATACTCAAACTGAGCGATGCCCACAGCTATGATTGTCATTTTGACGTGATGAACATGGTCGAGATTGTCTATGATCGTGGCTTAAAATCATATGGTTAATGATTGTTTAAATAGTTGAGGAATGAAAGAAGAAAATAATGAAAGACAAAAAGAAATTTTAACTGCTGCGGGAGCATCATGTGATAAATCAAATTGCAACATTATGAGAAATGAAATAAGACACATAGGAGCAAAGAAATTATGCAGAATAATTTAAAAACAAATATAACAGAGTAAAATTAATTAATTAAAAAAAATAAATTGAAAATAATCAGAATAAAAGAAAAAAAGATAAAATATCATGTATACAATAATTGATATGTCAGAAAATCCAATTACATCACATTTGCACTGTTCTTCGGTCTCTTCGACTATAGTAAGATTATATCTTGGTGATCTAAATTATCATAAGTATATAATAATGTCTTCTCTCTTTCTATATAACAAGTTTCTACATTACTTTACTAACACCTATTTGGACATAAATCATTCGCCTGAGGTTCTACTTTGCACTCTAAGATTGAGATGTCAATCTAATCTTCTCTATAGGTTAATTGTTACTTTCTGATTAATAGAAGACACTAACATGATAACAGGAAAATGTAGCTGAAAATAATTTTGAATATAAATTTATTAATATGCATATTTTAAAGATTTCTCCTTATATTTCTTCTTCCTTTTTTAATTATAAAAAAAAACAAAATCGTTTATCTATTCATCGTTAAGCGGCAACAGACGTCAGAAGAAGCTCATTAGCATTCCAAATATGTAATTCTGCCATCAATAAGTGGCCTTAAAATCAAACAAGACAAAAAAAAAACTAAAAGATGAAGATACAATAATTTGCAAATATTCAAAAAATAAACAATTATCAATACATGAAAAAATCAATACAAATAACAAAAAATGTAGAAATTGATTTAAAAATAATAAAAAAAATATTGGCAAAAATGCAAATTATACAAATTAAAATTACATTAATTCTTGAAGTCAACACATGATTGGCATATGAAATTTTTTAAGCTGATAATCCTGATCAGAGTTTAAGACAATACGCTTCACTGGCTTACATATGCTTGGAGAAGTATTGAAGTTATGGATAAGCAATTTGTACAGAGGCGTCGCTTATAAAAGCAACTATAGGTCAAGTGATTCTTCTGTGATTAACCGTGATAAGAGTAAAAATTTCAAAGCTTCAATGACTTATTTAGATATTTATAACATATATTAAGGTTAAGAAGGAATAAATTTAAACAGTTTAAAGAAAATCTAATGATACCTTGAAATGTATTGTATACCAAAGTCAGAGTTGCTTTAAAGGTCAATCCAGAAATGATATATCTTATACGAATATGTCTATAGATATATTCTCAGTATTGAAGTGAATTAATTCAATATGCCAGATGTTTAGTTTGGTTGGTTTTTTCGCTTCCTTGAAGGCCTTTTGCGCATTCATCAAGTGTCATGTTAATATAAATGATGAACATTGAAATGAGTTCAATAACTCGACGCATTGGTCACAACAACTCACAAGTTTGGGTGTGCCAAAGTCTTTGATACCAATCCGCCATACCCTAACCCCTTCTATTCCATGGCATAACCATGTACATATGGTAACCATATCAAGTTGTTTAAAGTGTTTTAATTGACATTGTCAATGCTTGGCAAAGTGGCAAATATTCAAGTTGTGATGGCAATTGTGACGGTGACGGTGACGATGACGATGACGATGACTCTGACGTTACTTTCAGTTGACAGCGTGGGCGTGTGTGTGTGTGTATATTTGTGTAACAACTAAATATATGAGTCTAGAATTGTATCTGTGTGAGGGTATGAGGAGTGGTGAGTGAGATGTTAACGCATTGTGTTGACCAAGAATTGCAAGCGGAAGATGTTCGTGCGCAAAATGCAATTAATTTTAATTTAAACAAAATTTAAAGAATATATAAAATGAAAAAATACTAAAAGATAAATTAATATTTTTATATATTGTTTATTTAGTTTGTTGTTTTCTTCTTTAAGAAACACATAAAAATTGCTTTTAAAATCCGAGATACGAAAAATACAATAATTCCGCATTCATTGATATTTTTGGTGCTGTTGACCATAAACACATGACGAAGAAGAAGAAGACAAAAACATCTTCCAAAAATCTTATGAAATGCAAACTGGTCTTAAAAGAAAATATATTTTGTTTTTATTGTATGCTTTCATCCCAAAAAAAAAGCATTAATCCAATACACAAAAAAAAAAAAAAAATTTAAACTGACTTGACAAAATGTCGTTGACGAGTCTTTCCAATTTATATTTTTTGTTTTCCATAAGCCGACAAAACGATATTTCGACAAAATTGAAAATCAATTCATTATACTTAGACTTTGATTACAAAACGCAACACAACCAAAACCAAACCAAACCAAACCGACAACTCGCTATTTGTAGACGAGACACTTGACAAAAGACAATCACTTGGCCAAGAGGTGACTGGCTAGCAAAGCCAACATTTTCGGATGATGATGATGTTTGCCCTCTAAATAAAATCCCACAACATTTGATGGAGTGCAACAGCCTCAGATCTGAGTTGAGCTGAACTGAACTGAACTGAGCTTACCGCACTTGCTAAATGTGATGAGGAGTTTCAATGTTGAATTATATAAAAGTTTTATTGTAAAAATGTTGTTGACCGACCAAATTTGCCAAAAAAAAAAACAAAATTGCAAGTAAATATAAATTACAATAATAAAAATCAATTGTAAAATTTTTTTAGTATTTTTTTCAAATCTTTATTTGATCTTTGTATGATTGTGAATGCGAAATGTTCAAATCGTGTGAAAGCACTTAAGGTCACAAAAGATAATTTTTATTTATTTATTTTTTTTTTTATTTCACTTTTAATTATTTTTATAAATAAAAATGAAAATAAGATGAATCGAATACAAAACTCTGAACTGGGGATTATTATAACCTAAAAGGAGCATCTCAACAAAAAGTATACCAACATTCATTTCCATTTCAGGAAATTAGCACGTGCAGATTTTGAAACCATGCACTACATACATAAACAACAACAAAAGAGTTCAAATCCTTTCAGAACTGCTAAAGAATTTGGTAGCTATCAAGATACAATGGTGAGGAATATTTTCTTCTTCAATTCAAACATTCATTTTCTTAAATCAAATAAATAAATTGATTATAGCTAAATGAATCTTCATATGTGACATTATTCAACTATAGTTAGAAAACTGAAACGAAATTTTTTTTTTTTTTTATTTAATAGTTAGATTTTTAAGAAATCTATGTCTTATAGTGGTCTGATAACGACAACAGCAAAAAATATTCTGTTCACAGAAAACATAAGATTCTAAATACATTTTCATCACGAATATTTCCGAATTAGACAACAAATCGAAAAAAAACAAGCTGATCGACAGTAGGTCGAGTTCACCCAGCCGATAATGGTGGCTTAAATAGGGGACTTACGATAGATATTTACTAGTCAGCGCTATAAGTCTTTGAAACTTTGCTGCATAACCCATCCAAAAGCTTAGCAAGTTTGATTTGACTACCTTGGTGTTCAAAGAAGGTTTTCGGAAAAATATGGTCCATTTCCCAAGAAATCAAGGGTACAGTAGCACAAATACTTTCTGATACTTTCTATTTCATTACATTCTTTGAAAAGATATCGATAGTACATGTTCCAAACATCAAACCAAAATGACAATACTTGACCAATTTTCCAATAATGTGAAGTGTACGAATAATGAAATACATTTTCTATGAAATGTTTGTTTGTTTTTTTGTCATTTTAAGAGTTTACCGATATTACACAAGTTCATAATGGATCGAGCGATGTCAGATCAGCTCTGTTATATAAGAATTCGAACGACTTTGAAAGTAGGAAGCGTTCGTATTCCGTATAATTGTGTAAAGTCAAGATAATATAGAGACAACTGTTAACCACTTAAGGCCTCATCAACAAACATCATCATCATCGTTATTATTATTATTATTATTATTTAAGCTTATTAAATTATGATATATTATATTGTAAGTGTGTGTGTGTGTGTGTGTGTATGTTTTTCTTTTCATCAACAACATCATCATAATGACCATAAAAGGAAACTTACAATTAATTTTAACTGCATTCAATGTCGTTCACTCGACAATCGACATAACACTATGTTATTATTCTTGTTATTGACCAAGCTAATATGTTTTCAGAGCAAATGACATCATTTATCAGTTGATAGAGAAATAAATACAAAATAAGTATAAACGACAACGGCAACGGCAACGGCAACTGCAACCTACACAGTCATTCATTGTTGATAATGATCATTAAGTTAATGATAATCACCGTCAAGAGGAACAAGTTGTAAGTTCATGCCCCAAAGCAAAAAAAAAAAACTTGTCTCACAATGGAAACGCTTCAAGCATCCAAAATCACAAAATGGAATAAAATGAAAAGAAATAAAGAAGAAAAGAAAAGAAAATCGAAAAAAATAAAATTGATAATATCCAAAAACAGAATCTGAAGAATCAGAGTAAACAAGGGTGGTGTCTGCAGCATATAAATTTTGCTACTTTTGTGTTCTTAGAAATATTTAATTGGCACAAAAAGATCGTTTGGATTGTTGAAAGATCAACTCAAGATCTCAATACATCAATTTAATGACTTCATTGATAGGTTGGAAAGTAAAAAAAAGAAAGAAAGAAACGCGTGTTATTTTAAAAACCCTTCGGCAAATCTTGATAATCTCAACTTAACTGGGCTTATCGATTTACTAATTAGAACGAAGCGCGGCTATGATGAAAGCAATAACAAACTATGAAGTATATTTAACAAAAGTAGGCGAACAGATCTCTAAATAATAAAGTAGTCAACAGTTTGAAAAGTTTCAAATTTATATTTCCTAAAATAAATATTCGAATAAAATAAAGAGAACAAAATTCTCTTTAAAACTATATACATACAATGGATTTTGATGGTCATGTTTTGGATGCTATAAATTTATATAATTCTCTATTTTTATGGAGTACAGAGTTCTTGCAAGAAAAGGTTGGTCGATTTTTTAACTTTCTATCAGTGAGGTCCACAAATATCCTCGTGTTTGCGTACTATGTATGTGATATTCATTTGCGAAATACAATTTTTTCGTAAATCAAATCCCATTTGATATACTCGTACCAAGCAATCTAAAAGTAATCAAAATAATCGCAATAATCGGAATCGCCACTTTGGAATGTATAAACTTGGACCTAATAACACAAAAATTGGAGGAGAACAGACACAACATTTGGTCATATTTTCAACTACACTTCATATACTCGTACATCAGAACTTCAATTTGGTACTCGTGAAAAACTGGCTTTCTTCCTAGATTTGGCTTCACTTGAAAGTGCCGCCGCCATGGGTCCCTGACTTCAAACGAGAAACTTCAAAATTTTAAAAAGAGCAAATGTGAATGGTTTGTTTATGTCTTGAGATAAAAATATAAATGGATTTATTCACATAATGGTTCATAAAATAGTTTCTATTGATTTTATCTTTGTCGAAAATTGAAAATTTGTGGAGATTTATTCGCATAAATTTACAAATACGAAGATTAAAACATTAATTAACAAAAACCATTTTAAACAAGATTAACTTTGCCATTGCGAAGTTGTAATGCTCTTCACGCACGTTTTATATATTCTGATTATTGTTCTAAGTTCATGTTTTGTATGGTAGGTCTTGAAATCTACATAGTATGGGTCAAATTTCAGTTCCATAGTACAAAAAACAAAAAAGTTTTTCTAATAAGGAGATGAATTTGAATCTTTGCTTGTATGGAGAGGAGTTTGCTGGTCTTAAAATTTACATGGTTTATGGACATTTTTTTTTTTTTTTTTTTTATCTTTTGGCGGCGAGGTTGGGTTCAAAATGCCATCGCACCACATAGGTCGTCCCTACGTGTGTGGTGTAGCCACTAAAACAATCCCACCTCTTCTCTTGGAGATGGGTCAGACACTTATAGTGTCTCAATTTAAAGTCGATAGTACATAGTTTTTTTAAATAAGAACATGAATTTGGATTTGGGTTTGTATGAGAAGTACCACTCTTTGTGATCCGAGGGTCTTGAAGTCTACATAGTTGGTAGATGTTGGTCAGATACTTATAGTGTCCAAATTTCAGTTCAAAAAAGTGTATATATGGGAGGTACCCCGCCTGGTGGTCCGATTCGGCCGATTCCGTCAAATGTTTTGCATATGGTGAAAAGGAAAAGGAAGCTTCAGTGTTTGCTTACATACATACGGACAGCCGGACATGGCTAAGTCAACTCGTCTCGTCGCGCTGACTAAGGGTTCTCGATGTCTCCTTCTGTTTGTTACAAACTTCATGACAAACTTATAATACTATTCACTGCGTGAAGAGTATAACACTAGTTGATTTCAAATCCCACAGAGATAAAATAGGATAGTTTAATGAATTTTTTAAGATACAAATCTGAAATTGAGCACTCGGTCTTTGCTTCTATTAGATATAATGAGATCAATCTTTATTTTATCCTCACATCATAATTAAGCTACAGAATGCAAAATGTTGGTTCCTATGTTTTTGAGATACAGAGCTAAAATTGTGCACTGAATATTCTTTAATCACATTACCATTTCAGAAACAATTATTCGATACCCATAAGAACTGATCTTATGAACTTTTCGTATAGTAGTTGGATATGAATAATAGTAAAAATGGATAAAATTGTTTTTTCCAATAACTATAATTTACCATATGACAATTAAGCAACAAATAGTAAGTCCACCTCGGACGTGACATCAAATGACAATAAATCAAAGAATGAAAATTGACTGGGTTTTGAAATTTAAGACAAAGTGACTGAGAAAATCAAAACAAAGCGCACATTAAATTTAATATTGTATTAAATTGTTATTATTATTATTATCTTTTTAATGTTTTTGTTATTACTTTTCAGTTTCGTGTTGCTCCCACATAAGTTCGCTCTCTCTCTCTCTCATTCATTCATTGTAGATACTTTGACACGTTGCAAGTTAACCTTGAACTGTTTTCAATGCCAATGACGTCAGTTTTTTTGTTTTTTTTTTTTTTTGGCATTGCGGCAACTTCATTCAAGATTTTTTTAGGCATTTTTGTGGTTTCCATTATTTGTTTGTGTTTTATTATTGTTTTGTGTTAACAGCAACAAATTATTGCCTTAACCAATCATTTAGAATGCATTTATACTCGATCAAAAAATCACAAAAGGAAAGATTCCATAATCGAACAGAAATAAACTGCAATCGAAATACGGTAACATAAAAAGAAAGGTTAAATACTTTAAAATTTAAGTTTATTTAGGCTGCAGATGTTCGATGTTCGCTCCGATTCAACAGCATCAGGAGGCTTTAAATGCATGTTTTAACCAAAAAAGGTACACAACCTTGCATCAAAGGTTGCCAACAATTTTGTATTCACATTAAAATTTTGATTATAATTTTTTGTCCAAAAAATTCTCCTTCAATCGACAGGCGTCTCTTCTTTATTTGGGCATCACCAGCTTCTGGCGGCCTCATTTTTGTAAACTGATCAAGAAGATACTTTGCTCCGTGGCATGCATAATGAGTTCGTTTAAGTATAAAGAATAAGGTAAGCAGCATGATACAAAAGAGATATTAAGTAAACGATATTCTCAGGTATGTTTCAAATTAATGAAGTTTGGTAAAAAGTCGATCAGGGAAACATTTTCCACTTTTTGTATATTAAAATTGGCAACAAAAATGTCTAATTAATTGCGCAAATATTAACTTTGAGTCAGTTCACTCAGAGATCGAGTTGTTTTTAACACCTCAGAGAGTGTAAAAAACTCTGGAGCAGAATTACTCATATGATATTATACAAAGTTAACATGAAACAACAAACATCGACAGCAACAAAAAAGCAGAAACAGTCATTGACGCCGACACCACACTGGGTTAAATGAAACGGTGTCATAAATCAAGTAGTTTTATCATAATTGGTTTGTTTCAAACAAGTCTTACAGCAATGTGACATTTTGGTTGAAAGACCCCGAGTCCAATCCAGTGCAAGTAACGTCATTTCATTTTAATATGCTCGTATAATTATTAATATAAGCATGTGTAAAGACTTGTTTATTCTATACAGTCATACTAAAAGTAAATAAAAATGTGTTTTAAGTACAATGTATGAGTAAATTTATACAATATATACAATAGATAAAAAAAAAATTCAAGTGAATTCTAATGAAAAATGGTATAACTTTGCACATTTTATATTTAATAGCACTAGATAATAGTATTGACAATTTGTGACTGTTCTAAGATTACAAATGTATTCAAAATCAAGCAAAAATAAGTAAAAGCTTGTGCCCAGTCAGCTCAAAAGGAGTGACCTGCTAAACATTCTAGGTTCTCTGAATCATAAGAAGTTAAAAAAATCTACTAATTTTTCTGTCAACTTATAATTGTAAAAAAATAAACAAAAGCAATATGGATCGCTTATCTTTGGAACAACGTTTTGAAATACTGAAAACTTATTTTAAATGTGGGTCTTTCATGTCCAAAACATTACAAAATTTGGAAGAAACGAAGCGTCCACCGAGCGTGCATTTGAAAAATTGGTAAATAAAGAATTTGGGGAATGGACAATCCATACGTCGTCATCTGTCACAGTGTGGTGCAGTTTTTGGAACGTTGGAGTGATTGGCTCTTTATCGAAAATGCGGAAGGTCACTCCGTGACTATCAATGGTCAATGCTATCGAGATATGACAATTTACTTTTTATGGCAGGAATTGGAAGATATCGATCTCGATGAGAAATGGCTTCAACATGACGGCATAACTTGCCACGGCAACGCGCGTATCATCAACCTACTGCCCACAAGATTCAACAACTGTGTAATTGGCGATGTCCATTGACCTGATCGCAGCTGCGATTAGACGACAATGGACTTTTTTCTGAAGGACCCATGGAAAGATATAGTTTATGCCGACAATCTTCAAACAATTCACTTGAAACAGAACATTCGCACTAAAATTGCCACGAAACAGTGGGCAAATTGTTTGAAAATTGGTCTTCCAGGTTGGCCTATTGCCGTGGCAGCCGCAGCCAACATTGAATGAAATGATTTTTCATAATAAATCGGAAGAAACACTCTATCAAATATAGCGAAATTCGTAGGAAAAAATTTAACTTTTGTTCATTTAATGATCAAATCAAAATGGGACCAATAGATGGCCCATCTTTTAGTTTATAGCCATAATCGCATTGCTAAGTAGCATAAGAACTCTTAAATCAAATGCGTCATAAGTACGAGAACATCAAGTAACTCATTTTTAATAAATTAGTAGTAATTTTAATTGGTCTTTAATGTACAAAAAGGAATCATTACTTCTTTGAAATACTTATACTCAAAATTTTGCGGTAATTTTAATTGATCAAACAAATCACCTAACAAAGCTTATCGTTCTACTCATCTAAGTAATTGTTTCTATATAAAGCACCAAGTGTGCCAGACCCAATATTTGCGGAAACTTGGTGTCGTTTAATGTTGACAATGAATACCTAATTAAAATTATAGAATTAAAAAAAAGAAATAAAAATAATATAAACAATTTTATCAGGAGAACCTTTCTGAACAACAGTTCAAAGCCTTATGAATATCTACTTAAGTTTTCGAAATAATTCGATTATTAAATGTTAATGATCCTGCAGATGAAGAAGGTTTTTTTTACATTTCTAAAGTTAGAAACTAAAAGTTGTAAGACAAATTGGAGTTTATTTTATGGAAAAATGGAATCCTAACTCAATGGATAACCATGAGTGCAATTAGAATTTATTATATTTTCTATCGCATGAAAAAATTCAATATGAAAACAAAAGACTTAAGCAACGAACTTGATAAATTTGTATGTCAACATTATTTTCTCATAAAACAAAAAACCACAAACGAAAACCAAATATTGTAATTCATCAAATCTACAAACATTTAATTCAATCAAGAGACGCAATTAACATGTGGCGTGGCGTAGCGTGGTGTGGTTGCATAAATTTCACACGAAAACGCATTTAATTAAAACACAAATGACCTTAAACAAATTAAATTAAACGCTTTTACTTGAAAATTAACTAAAAATGAGCAAAAAAATCGCAAAAAAAAATACTAAACTAAAAACCGCAAATACTCATAATATCAAAATCAAGCGAAGTCAAGCAAAAATAAAATCAAACACGCGCCATTCACTTTCGCATTGAGATACAAAAATATACAAAATCACAAACAAAACAAAGTAAATTTTAATTGCAAACCAAAAATGAGATACACAAAAGTGCAATCAACAATAAACAAAGATAAAAAGAAGTTGTTGTTTACAAAAATTTATATGGTCAAAATCAAGCAAAACAACAAATGAAGAAAATGAAAATGATCGAAAAAAACAAACTATGGCGCAACAATATGTTTTATTTATATTGTATGATTTTGTGTCCTCATAACAATAATCATGGCTTCATTCATGCCAACAAATATCCACCAAAGAGTATCTAAGGCAACATCAAGATCTCAGTGGGGTGGTGTGGAGTATCTGAGTATCTAAAAGTGCCACATTTGATTAGCTGCTGCTGCTGCAAAAACCATTAAATACAATATTTTGGCGCGTCAAAAATTTGTTACTTTTGTATTATTATTCATTATTGTTATTATTATTATTATTGTTGGCGTTGGTATTGATATTATTATTATTATTATTTTTCGGGTATTATTTAGCGGTAAGTCTTTGTCATATTATTATTTGCCAATACTCAAAATGAATGAACTTGATTTACGTGTATCTACATGACGACTGACATAAGTCATCAAGTCTCTCAAGTGAAGCGAAGCTACAAAAGTTTATTGATACTCGGTTGACATTGAAACAGAAAAATCATTTAAATTATTATTATTATTATATACGTATGTATATTGTTATAAACAAAGTAGAATTAAAAGAAGAAACAAAATGTATATGTAGTAGTATAGTAAACATTGACAAAGATACAAAAATTCAGATAGACAGAGAATATGAACTGAACTCGATACTTACAAATGGTTTTTGAGGAAGTCATTTGACTTTAATTAATTAAGATTTAACACAAAGAAAATCAATTGAACTTTCAGGTTTAAAAAGTCAAAATATTTACCATGTACGGAAGCATTTAATGAATTAAATTTATTTTATTTAATTTTTTATATTTATTTTCATCATTATTATTTTTATATTTTATACTACGAGTATAAAGAAAATAACAAAAAAAAAAAAAAAATATATCATTTGTTCTATTGTAAATAATTATAAATAAGCATATGTGGCTCTTTTTGACCTTATAAAAATATCAGATGACAACTAAAAAGAGAAAGCATGTTATGAAAACAGAGAAAGACAGAGAGAGAAGGAGAAGGAGAAGGAGAGAGAGTGTGTGTATCTGGGTATAAAATTAGAGAGAAACTCATACAGTGGCTGGGTCTCAAGCTTAACATTTTGTTAACAGTTGAACAGCTTCTAATTTGAGGTTTTTTGTGGTGGACGAGAAACATTTTAAAGGAAACTTGATAGGCTGAGAACAACTACTGATTTTACTGTACATTTTGCCGAACTGAACTGTTATTGTAGTAGTACTTACACTACCGACCTGTTGTTACTTTACTGCATCGAACTTTGATTTATGTACATACATACATACATTTTTAAGAACATTCGACTAATAGTTAGAACTCACCAAAGATGCTATCAAGTAGCTGCTTACCAATTTAAACACATGGCTTTTATGTTTCAATTAAAAACGAGGTGAATCGTTACAGATGGGTTAAATCGACTAACAGATACCCTAAATCAAGCAAAACATGGAAAAATTCGTGTTTTTCTATTTAAAGTCAATTGGTGAGTCATATGTTTCAAAAGTATTGATATTTTTAGGGATGTCAGAAGCCCATTAAAGTTGAAATTACATAATACATATGTCATATTTAATAACATTATAAATTGTACTGAACATTTATGTTTAATGGATAGAATATGCAGTCAAGTTGCCATAGAAAGCAAGTTAAACTGAAAGCCTTATGGCCCATTGTGATGCTTGAAATTGAGTTTGCCAAGAATATCCAAATGCCAACTCCCCCCAGTAGCAATTTTGACAAGCTGTCAAGGTCCTACCTCCCAACAAAGAAGAGCAGCAGGATATCCTTTAAAAGTGTGTAAGCTTTATACTATAGAGGTTTGGAGGAGATAGTGAGCCTTTATAGAAAATTACGATTGTCTACGCGCTATGTTTTTGAAAAGATAAACTTTAGTTGATAACCAAAAATGAGGTTACCAAAAAACTGGCGTAAGTTAAATGTACTTGTACTAACAAAATCATCATACCATAGATTTGATGAAATGGGAGATCGAAAAATTCATTAGACATGGCTGGATTGAAGTGTCTTCTAGGGCTGCTCAACATCATCTGTACTTTGAAGGGTCCTACTCATACATACTTCCTTTGATTGTTACATATAATTGCACAAACTTAATAGACCTTCTAACGCATATAGGGTATATAAGCACCTGACTTGCGTTATTGGCTTCCTCTTTTTGTCTTGGCCAACAGAAATGTAATAATTTATATACAAATGTACTTCCTTTTATTCGAGTTGAGTTCTCACTTCATTAATCTGAATTTAACAAATTCTTAAAAGAATTAAATTTATTAAGATAAACAATTGCTACACCCTAAATATTGTTGTTTTTTTTATTTCCTCAATGCTCTTAATCTTAATTAAACCTCACCCAAAGAAGTTTTGTAGTGTATATTAATTAATCTTGTCACTAATTTTGAACTGCGAAAACGCATTTTAGAAAGGCGACGACGAAACCAATCATAAAAATACCGAAAAACGATCTTTCAATATTGCAAAATTCATTCATATTCAAAGTCAAGTTGAAAAACATATTTGTTAAAGAAATATAACATTTGCAAATGGAAAAAACAAAAATATTTTATGGAGTTTACTATCTGAAAAAGTTTAGTGAACTTGAAGCCATCAACGCACACATTAATTTTATTTTTAAATCCAAACCCAAGCGACATAAGTCTAGCACACGTCGGCAAAATCAGCCCATTTGACCTTCAGTCACCACAGTTCAATTTAAAAAAATATTAAGAAAAATATATAAATAAAATAATAAATTTAAAGCAAAATTAATGCGTATTTTATTTCAAAATAATTTTTCAGAATATTTAAAAATAAATTAAAT
This sequence comes from Amiota mariae, assembly GCA_035041805.1. Lineage (NCBI taxonomy): Eukaryota > Metazoa > Arthropoda > Insecta > Diptera > Drosophilidae > Amiota > Amiota mariae. Next base: position 6,031,895 of record JAWNKV010000286.1, read on the forward strand.
TTGCATTGCAAATGCCGAAAGTAAAAACCCAAATCTTCAACCCCCCATTGGCCTCTTTCTACTTGAAATCAAATTTTTTTTTTTAAGTTTTTTAATACCAAATTATTATTATTTAGAACTCATTAACACAAAAAGATCTTTATTTATTTAAATCTTCTTAAAATTTGAATATCGAAATAAATTTCAAAATAGCGATTTATATTTTTACACGTGTTTTTACATAAATATTCATAAACAGAAATTAAATTTATTTTGCAAAAACAACAACAATAACAACAATCTTTTACAAAGAATTAAACTAAAGTCAAAAGGTCATAGAATCATCAAGATAATATAATTTAAGGCCCAAACTAAATAGCTAAGCCCTTTGCTCAGACCTTTGTCTATACTATTATAATTAAAGACTTTCACTAGAAACACGCCTAAAATATTAAGATAAATAAATGAAAACAAACAAAAATTTTATAATTTAACGTTTAAAAAACAAAACAGAAAATATGAAAAAAAAGAAAAGGTTAAAAAAGTTTCACTTAAATTACTGTTAATCGAGCGCATAATTATTGTATATCGATAAAATTTCATCAAAACCCCCCAGAAAAAAAAATATAATAAGTTCTTTGCATGATTTATAGGCGGCAAATTTATCAAAAAGTGAAAAAAGAAAAATATTAAATTTGCATTAAAACAACTCACCTCATGACATAGTAAGGTTTGTCTTGTTGTTGTTATTAGTGTAAATATGGGGGGGGGGGTGTTGTTAGGTTGGTATTGAGGTAGTTGATCAACATTAAGTCTTCACTATCGAGATTCTTCAATTATGCGCATGCAAAGCATCATCATCATCGGCAACTTTGTTCAGGTCAAGCAGACAAACAGAAAGAAAGAAGCTTTGATATGAACCGCGAACAACAAATAATGGAAAATAACTTTCAGTTAAATTCTTATTGTAGACCCTTCGTTTTTTGTTGTGTTTGAAAAAGTAAAATTTGTTGCTGATACTAAAATATGAAGATTATTTCGACAAAGGTTATGTACACTAAAATCTAAATGATGTTTAGAAAATTATATTTATTATCATCTACAAGCCACGCTATGAATAAATTCAATTTCATTCACTTGCACAAAGTGCATATGGCATTATTGGAATGTAATAATGTAGATGAATCAATACTTTAGAGAAAAAAATTTGATTAAAATTCAATATAAAAAAAAACAAAATTTTTAAGCGATTTTGATCATGTTTAGGGTTATATGTGTCACTCTGTCATTTTAATAGGAATAACTTATATAAATTTGAACATTTTCAATTTAAAAACCAAGGATAAATTGTCCCCTTCACATGAAATGACAAAACAAATTAAGAAATGAATATACTCTTCTTCCAAAAAGAAACAATAAATCTATAGGGGAATAAAATCCTAAAAATCAATGGAATCTTAACAAAAAATGATTTGAAATAAAATGAAAAGAAACAAAATAAAAAAAAAAAAACACTAAAGAAAGTCTAAAAGAAATACAAATACTAGAAAGAAAGTAGCCAATTTGGCTGATGTTTGGCAATTTGTTAACAAACGCGCGTGAGTGGTAAAATGCCAATTGGGAATAAAATTTAAAAACAATTCGTAAAAAAACTGAGAATGCTGGCTGAATGGATATTGAATGTCGAAAGATAAAGATGAAGATGATTTCGATCATCTTCAACATCGAAAATAACAACAACAGTAAAACATTTGTAAGAATCAAACAAAAAAAATAAGAAATAAAGAAAATTATTATTAACCAAATGACCACAACAACAAAATCAACACAAATAAAAGGAAAAAGGTTAAAGACCAAATTGATGTTGTCGATTTTTTTTTTTCTGTTAGTTGAAGCTGTTAGTGATGGCTAAGTTTAATTTGTAAAAACAACACCAACAATACTAACAACATTAAGTAGCCTCAAACTATGACAACAAACAAAAAATAAAAAATAAAAACAAAATTGAAAATTCTTGTATCTTTTCTGTGTTGGTTCGCACTTTAAATGAAATGAGTTAAAACAAAATGAAGTTTTAAACTCAACACAATTTAAAGGTGTCAGAATTAATCCAAGTGGCGTATAGAGTAGTAAAGAGTGCAGAGCACAAAAAAATATTTATAATTAAAGTAAAATATGAAATAAAAAACTGCATTATAATTAATTACTTTGGTTCAACTTTATTATGATACCCTAGACAAAGAATATGGAGGAGAACTAAGAAGAAAAGAATATAAAGTAGAAATTTGCGATCTCTTTTAATAGACAAAAATAATACAAAAAAAAAAAAAACGTGTCATTAATAATTCGAATAAGCGAGAATGTCGTAAATATTGTATATAATCACTATTGATTGTAAGACATAGATCAGAATCATCAGAAGAGTCAAAAGAAAGTATAAATAGTATATAAGCAAAAGATAAAAGGAAACTTCATCTACCTGAAGTTTATCCTATGAATTATATTGTTTATAGTTCTCTAATTTTATTTTCTTAATTACATTATTTTGAGTAATAGAGTTTAAGGATTGAAGCATAATTCCTTGGGCAGAAAACAAACTTTTAGATTTCATTTGGTTCTTTACCAATAAACAAAAGTGAGTGATAAGAATGTTTAGAAAGTAGCTTCCATATGCTTATAATTTTAAGTGAGCAACTCAATTATTTCTTTTAAGTTAAAAGTTTTAATGATAGAAAAGCACTGAACTTAAATAAAATTGGAACAATTGAATTACAAAAATAAATTGTATTTGTTAGTGATTTTGGAGTAACCAACGTAACATTTTTCATTAATTTTAATGTTTATAATTTTTTTTTTTTATGTCTATTTTCATTAATTTTTTTATTTTTATTATAATTTTTTTTTTTTTTTTAAATATTATTTATTGGGAACACTAAACCACTTAAGCTATAAAATATTGTTGTGATGACTATGAGAAATTACATTGATTGATTTCAAAACAAGCTTTTATTATTTATTTTAATTATTTATTTATTTATTATTTTTTTTTTTTTTTTGTTTTGTCCAGTTATGTTGTATGACTCTAGAATCATTCCATATGTGAATCATGTTCGATATCTATGCTTAAACATAGATAAGAGTCTTAGTTGGCGCGCCTATGTAAAGAGTACCATAGCACAGTGAGTTGCAATCAAAAAATAAGGGAATTGGACTGTCTCCTAGATGCGAACAACAAATTGTTGATTTACAGACAAGTTCCCAGTTTGCCGATATGGCATTCAAAAATCTGGGCCAAGGCTTCTTATAATATCAAAAGGTTGCAAGCAACACAAAATAATGCCCTATGATATATAACTAATGCATCGTGACGTCAACGGTGATCGAGGAAAATAATTTCTTCGGCAGCAGATACAATAAATGATTGCTAAAGCACCCCAATCCCCTGTCACAACACATTCCGCCGTTGGTTAAAAAGACTACATCCCAACGATCTCCTTAATAGGAGATCTTAATATTTATTAGATGTCATGTTTTGTCTAAGCTCCTATACGTATCCCGATGATGATACAAAGGTATAATAACTATAAATTAAAAACAAATATAAATGTTTTTAATATTTATATTTATGCCGGCAAAATTTTATCAAAATCAGTTTTGTACTAATTTCGTTCGATTATGTAAGTCAATTTTGTTAAAATAAACGCTATATTTTACAAGAAGATTGCTAAAATACACAAGTGAAAACTGCATTCACATCGGTTAAGACGTTTTTGAAATTAGCTTGCACAGACTAAAAGACTTTTTCGATTTTATATATACAATATACATATATAGATAGAATTTTTTCCTCTAAATTTTTTATTGCTTCTTACTTATTTATTATATATATAATTCCATTTATATGATTTAATTTTCAATTTATTTATTTATTTTTAGTATTTATTTTTTTTTTTTTATTATATTTTTTATTTCTATAATTTTTTTTTATATGTTATATATGTATTATTTTAGCTTTTAATATTTTTTTTTTTTTTTTTTTTTTTTGTCCTTTATATTTTATTTATTATTTTTTGATTATTTTAATTAGTTTATCTTATGTTACTAATTATTTTTCTATTAAATGATTTAGTTCTTTATTTGTATTTTTTTTATTTTTAATTATTCCACTTTTATTCTACTTTTAGAAACCATAACCATTTTTCAAAAGTTCTACCTACAAATTTCTCTAGAATTTCTTTTTTGTTTTGTTTGCAAAATTTGCATTTCTATAAGAAAACGCGTCATTTAAAAAATAAATTCTTAATTATGTTTTTGGCATTCAGCAAACTTTTTAAAAAGAATAAGAAATGAATCATAAACAAACTTTCGCATTGTATCTATGTATCTACTATATTTGTCATACAAATAAATGTGAATGAGTATCTTTTTTATATTATTTCAAATTGGCACAATTGTATCTTAAAAAGCACCAACACATACTCGTATACTCAGATACACACCCACACCTACACTATTCATAAGCATAAGAAATTATTGTATTAAAGAAATTGGAACGTTTGTCATTATAAAGATCTTATGAATTGATAATGTCATTAAGTTGAAGTTAAGTTGTTGGTGTTGTTGCTGTTATATGAAATATTGTATGTTTGACATGATAGAATCACAGAAATGAGAAATGAAGAAAAATTATGAATTTTAAATGAATTAGAGAATTAATTTAATAAAACTGAAGATGATGTTGATGATCTGTCACAGCCATTAAGAAATTAATAACTTCAAAATATGATTAAATTGATTATAACAAACAAAACAACTAACTAATTAAATATGTATGTACATGTGGATAAGATTAGTCCATTGAGGATTCTTCTAAAAGAACTGAAGATGATGTTGATGATCTGTCACAGCCATTAAGAAATTAATAACTTCAAAATATGATTAAATTGATTATAACAAACAAAACAACTAACTAATTAAATATGTATTTACATGTGGATAAGATTAGTCCATTGAGGATTCTTCTAAAAGACCGGTGAATTTTGAAAGAAATCTTATAGAATAATCAGAACGCAAGGAAGCCAATTCAAGAATAATCCTTATACTTTAATTGGTTAATTAATTTTTTAGTGATATTTACATTTTTACTTTTATTTTATTTAACTAAAACTTGTCAAAATAAATCAAAATAAAAAAATCATATCATAAGGATTGTTCTTGAAGATAAACAATTTTTGAAGGAAATCATTTCAAGAATAATCCTTATACAATTTTAATTAATTATATATTTTTAATGATAACATTATAATATTTACAATTTAAAACTAGTTTTTTAGGTCACAAAATAAAATAATGAAAAAAAATTCAATGAAACTCACCTTTAAAATCCAAATTCAATTGCAATTTTATTTGTTGATGTACAAATTGTTATTATTTTATTTTTTTTACCTATTTTTATATTTTCTTTTTTTCGATTTACTTATTTGTATTTGAATTTATTTTAAATTTCAATGTGATGCATTTGTGCATTTGAAGTTTTGTTGAGTTTGACACGTTTTTGTTCGTTTTTATTTTCGTTTTTCGTTTTACTAGTTTCTCGTATTTGTTACACTTGTTCAAATGTTAATTAGACAAAATGTGACGAGTTACTTCAACAAATACACATACACACATTTATAGATACACCTACACATAGACAAATGCACACAAACACATATGTAAATACCGTTTTGTTTTTTTAACTTAAATTTTATTTGCATTAAAAATTCATTTTATTGTTAAATTGCAACAACAGAAATTAAGATTTTTGTTTTGTGAATTCAAGTAAAAAATTTGCAATAAGAAAAGTTTACACAATTTGCACGAAAATTTATCACGATTTATTTTTTATTATTATTTTTTATTTATTCGTTTTGTTCGTTTGTAACGCGATCATTCGAAATCGTTAGAAAAATTGGGAGAAAAAAAATATGTTAGTGATCGCTTAAGGGTTGTTGTTGTTGTTGTAGTTGTTGCTATCGTTGTTGCTATTAATGATAGTGGTTGATAGACGAGGTTGGTGGTGGGTGGCAAGTAACAACAACAAATGCAGTTTATAAGTTTTGATATTATAATTTAGATATATTATTGTTGCGCACGAATATGAGTTTTCTCAGTCAGTTTATGATGAAATATACTTATTTATTGTTATTATTTTTAATATTTTATATCTGAGAGTGAAGATGACATGTAAAAGGGGCAAATAACAACATTTCGTTTTGTAAATTTTTCAAATTTGTATTAAATTTTTATATATTATTTTTTTGTAAATAATTCATAAGATAAATTCGTATTAAATTTCAAACGCGCGCTGCTCACACAGATACACGCATCTCACACAAACAAATAAGTTATGCGAATTTAAACGCGTTCGTTGCAGCAAAAACAGGCCAAGTTAACGCGTTCACAACCAAAAGCCAACTGAATGAATGAACTAACAAACGAATGGAAAAACGAACTAACAACCGATCGAACGAATGAATGATCGCGTAGCTTCAAGACACTCAGAATAAATTCAGGCGTAAAGTGCCCAGTGAGAAATTGTGAGTTGAAATTTTTACAGATAGAAAAATCATACGTATGAAGCTTTAAAGCTTCACTTTATACCGATTTTCAAAATATCAGATAATATTTTGAATATTTCTTTCATTTTTTCAAAATATAATATAATTTTAGAAATATTTAAATTATTTGAAAGTCATAAATCGTATTTCATTATATAGTAGTTTGGTTTTTTTTAATAAACTTGGTGAGGTTGAAAGGAAAGATTGTGCAAAGTTTTGTGGAAAATCCAAAAAAAAAAAGATATTTATGACTCAATGTGAAAAATTGTGATTTACAGAGTTCATAGAGTATGAGAAATCGGATAAGATGAGTTTCATTTTCAAAAACCTTAATATTTTTGTACAATAAGCTTCCCATAAGGTCTACAGGTCTATATGACTGACTAACAGACAACTTAGACAGACTAAGTTTATTTCTTGATGCAGAAGATGAAACGAAAACAAAAGGTTATAGTACTGATTGACCAACCAAAATAAGTTTATTTGTCATTTGAAAACTATTGTATTTCAGAATATGTATGTCTTGCTTAATCTGCCATTCTTTAATGGATTCCTAATTTATTTTTCTCAATTATTATAATCAAATAAACTATTTTTTCACAATGACAATTTATAGAAAAAAGCCATGCCAAAATTTTATCAAAATCGGATTTGCACGGGAAGGATATAAAGAATGATGTTTATTTTATTTGGTTGTGACTTGATTGATTTGAAAATATGTCTCTAAGCCTTATATGATCCCCTAACTTTGACCCATTTTGTAGATCGTTTTTGATATTACAGGAAGCTTGCTACAATACACCAGTGAAAACCGCATTCAAATCGGTTAAGCCATTTCTGAGATTAGCGTGCACAAACTAAAATATGCTTACGATTTTATATATGTATAGATAGATATATAGATAGAAGATATGAATACTGTAATTCAGTTTTTGAAAATTGTAAAAAATTCATAAATCAATTCAATTTTATATATATATTTTTGAAAAAAAAATTTAGATATTTTTACAAGTAGCACACACTTTGAATTCTTTTAAGGCCCAAAAGATTTCTATTTTGTAATATGTTCAATAAAATTTAATTGTCAATAAATTCGGGCTTAGATAAAGATTCATTGAGGACTAGACTATTAAAAATAACATTCTCGTACCTTCTAACCTTCCATTAAAAAACTAACTGGAATGATGATAATAAATTATGTGATTTTCACAGCTTCTTCCCATTATTGTTGTCATTGTCAGGATGGAGGTGTTTCAAATTGAAAAATTCAAATTTTGACTCAAAATGATGATTTATACTACAATATATTGTACTATTAAAAGATCTCCAATAAATCTAAATTTATTGTTTTATTCTTTATTTTATTTTAAATTTTCGGAGTGCAAATTCACTTGCGAAGTAAGGCAGAAAGTAAGATATTTCTCAATGGTCAATCGTAAAGCCTGACGAAGTGTGGTAGATGAAGAGTGAGAGAGCAAAAGAGAGAATACAACCATTTGAGAGAAGCACAAAGATCGAAAATATTAGGTACTATAAGGCCGGCTTTTCAGTTTTTTTATTTCTCTCGATCTCTCACTCTTAATGATGAATGAGTATTTGACCGTCGCCTCTGTCTGGCTGTGTGTATGTGTTTCTATTGAGTACGAGTTTGTGTCTTAAGTCTTTCGTTTTATTATTGTATTTTTTGTTTTTGCCAAAGCATTTGAATTAAATTCATCTCTAATTTTGTTCTCAAAGTTTTGTTGTTATATTATATATATACAAGTATAATAGATATACATAACTAAGTATATACATTTGCGCGCATTAAACAAGTGAAACCAGCTCGCCCAAACATTCTTGAAATGTTTTCCAACTCGTGACGCCTTCGTTTTTATTCATTTTTTTTTTCTTTTCAATATATACTATATATATATATATATTTTTCATTATAAATTTTTTATAATGATAAAAATAATATAAAAGAAAAAATAGTGGAATAGTGAATATTTTTATTTAACAAGTACAAAAAGAATTTTAAATGCCCGTCACAAAATGTTGAACTTGAGTTGACAAATTTTTCATAATAAAATAAAAATTAAATAAAGTTGAACACGTGTAGGTTGCGTTTAAGGTAACGACAGGCAGAAGTATCTTGTTTCAATTTAACACCTTAAAACATCAATATTTTTTATATGTCAAAGCTTCAATTTTTTTTTTTTTTTGTTTTTCGTTGTTAATGCAACAAAGATTTTTATTAAAAAAAAAAAATATATTGTAATAACATCAACAAAAATTTTCAAGATAAAACACAATGCAAACAAAAATAACAGAAGCTTGTTTTCTTACTTGTTGCATGTTGTTAGTCTTGTATATTATAGTATTAAAGATGCTACTCTAAGAATCTGAGGGAATCTGAATCTTGTCAACAAGCAAAAAGTCATCAACCACCAACCAGCATGAAATTTCCATAAAACAAACATCAACAAGAGTATATAAATCTGTCTAATCATCAATCATCCATTGATTTACATATTGTATTTTTGAATTTGAATTTTTTTTTTTTTTTTTTTTTGTTCTTTACATTTTTTTTCTATATATTGTAAATTAATTATCCAAAAAAGTTAATTCAAAGTATTAATTTAATAAAACCAAACAGTCTTTTCTTCCTTGTCATGCATCTTTCATTCTTAAAGAAAAAACGCAAAGGCAAAACCCGAAACCACAAACTCAAAAGATACAACTAAGTTTGAGAAAAATTAAAACTGCCCCAAAGGCCCTTTTTACTTCGTGTATCTTTTTCTAATAAGATATTTTTACCATATTTTTTTGACTACTTCAAATTGAATGCGACGTTAATTAATCAAAAGCCTGAAGAAGCGTGAATATTAACACTGATTTTTTTTTGTTAGATTTCGTTTTGATTCGATTATTCGTCGTTCATTCTTTTATTTTGTTTTGTTTTGTTTTGTTTCGATTTGATTTTTATTTTGTATTCTTTGATTATTTTATTACTTTGGTCAAGAAACTATAAAGCACCCAATCATTTCTAAGTGTCTAAAGGTCAAATTATTACAATGAAAAAAAAAAATTGTATATTTTAATATAATAAAGTTGTCACAATTATTGATAATGTTTTTTTATTTGTTTGTACACTTCTGTACATTATGAATATTAAAGGGAATATTACGTTTATCCGAATTGTAATAATGTATGTAACATATCAAAGAGTCCAGCACAATAGACGTAAGTAGCTGAGTAACTTTTTGTTTCTATCATCCTTCAACTCAACCATGAAGTGACAAATCATCAAGTTTGATTTAAATAGGAGATACTGCCAGTCTAGGAGATGGTTCTTGACTTTGACAAGTAGACCCTCATGCCAAACTTTGTCAATAGCTTCTTGCACGTCTAGGAATGCAGCAGAACAGTACATCTCTAGAAAGAATTGCATAACTTTCTCTACTCGTTCTGGCGTGGCATGGCCATGTCTTAAACCGAGCTGATGATTCGGAATTGCGCGTGAACTTTTAATTGAAGGTTCCTCAAGAAACGCTTTGCAGAAGCTAAGTTAGAAGCAGGCTTCAAGCGATTCAACAAATTCATTGGCTTTCTCAGGCTCATTGGTGCGGCAAATCACGGAGTGGCTGACGCTTGATGTTTCGAGTAGCTTTCCATAAGTTGAAGTTGGTGAAGAAGATTAGCAAAGTAGTTTTCTAGCTTACCATTTCCAGTCACGATAGTCTAGTCCGTTGAGGAGCAGATCCAACGTTGACCAGATCGACTCGAAGCCACTAGGTCACGAACTGCAGCTTGTAAAGGAGCCCGATTCAAACCTGGAGCACAAGTCGAAGGATTGCTAATAGTAGCAAAGTCAGCAGCATCATAGATAAGGTGACAGAAAAGCTCTGGGTTGAAATCTATATGATTAGCAGAGTAAATAATCAAACAAATCGAAATTAGCGAGGTAGCCTCCACATACCTGATGCTAATTAGCCTAAGCGGCCATATACCTTTCCTTAAACTCATGGGGCTAACTTGTGGATAAAAGTGAGCCAAAATGGTATCTCGGAAATCTGTTTCATGGAAACTATAAAACTTAAAATGCTAAAATGTAGAATAAAGACTCGACGTTTTTCAAGATAAACCAATTTTATTTCCAATCGAATCGAAAACTGTTTTTGATATGAAAAAAGAAAAACAAGGAGAGTTTAAATTAAATATTTAGATTCATACACCCAATACGTATCGACTTCCCCCAAAGGTTTCTAATAGAAAATATTCTATATCAGGATAGATTACTCGTACCTTGAGATTTTAATGAATACGATGTATGTCTTCATTAAATGTTGTTGGCATTTATATTGCTTAATTATTTCCTATTTTTAAGTATCAATAGTTCAAATGGTGGTACAGAGTATCCCATAGTCGAACCCAGCCAACTCTACTCTATAAAATGGTTTTGTTTTCTGATCATCTTGAAATAATCAATTGACTTGACAAGCAACAAGTGTTTTGAAATCAATGAATGATTTGGGATTTCATTAGAATGAAATCTAATTGGATTTTCTTGTTAGAAAAATATTTATCTAAAGATTTAAATAAATAAAAATATCAATATTTTATTAAGTACAATGGGAAAGTTTATTTTAGCAAGTTTTTTTTTTTTATAAAATTAATGGATTTAGTGAATTTTACAAAATTCCAGTAGATGTAACCTCGGTAAAGGACATTCAACTGGAATATTGTATGTATATTTGAAATCAAATGTACTTTTATAATACATGTTTTTGGTTAATGAACTTTGATTAGAGCTTAGGGATTTTCTTATTTCGATTTTTAGGGTGTTTACCTGCTTAATATCTTAAAATTTGTCTAGAAGCTTAAAATGAAAATAATTTTGTTTTTAGTTGAAGGAATTAACATGGTATTTCTTGTTATTTGACAATACTGTAAGAAGCACAAAAAAGACAAGGGATTCTCGAAACATAATATAAATTCTTTTAATATTTCCGAGTTAAAGTATATTTATATTTTTAGATACATAATACTAAGTATTTTTTCAAAGTTTAAGTTGATTGAAAAATTGATTTGCAGACTTCAACTGTTATCTACCATTACCGAGGGATCAAGGTTTAAGAATCTCTAAAATTATGGTAATATGCTTAAACACGTCATAAAAATATGGCTGACGACAGATAACCGTGTAATAATTTTCTTCAAAAAGAAATAGTCTGATATTTGTAATAGATTTAGATTTTCATTTTTTTACGCTTTGCTAGCAACATATGCGGATGACACGATGAATCGTTCTTATTGACAATGAATCGCCCACAGAAGCTGCGGATAAGGTAAGCAAATACTTGCAGCGATTCATTTCGAAAGTGGACCGGTGCCTCGATCTGATCCAGGACAAGCGTCTCAATTGACGTGCACATGTAAAATCCAACATGACATACTACTCCGCAAAGTTGCCAAAATTAAACTGGATGCTGGGCCCAATCAGTAAACTGTCCTTTTCAAATAATGACTCATTTACAATCAAATAGTGGCCCGACTTGTCTCTTCGCCACATACATTTTGCACATCAATGCTCATAAGAAGTTCTAAGACAGATCACGGGAGATTGTCTACAACACTATCCTACATAAAGGTCTAAAGATGTCAAATATGCTTGAGACAGCTCTCACCCAAGATGTAACACGACTAAAGAGGATGCACCAAAACAATCTTCTCGAAAGAAGTGGGAATAAATTAGTTTTCATAACAATCTTTTAAGCAATTTCTACTAAATAAATCTTTAATACAAAATAATTTGCATCTAGTAAACGTGTATTTAATTGCATTATAATTTCGTTTCTGTTTTGTGAAAGTTGTGCTTATATATTTTCGACTAAAAACTACTACAAATTTTCATATTTTTATTATTTAATTACTATATGGATCCAAAAGGAATTCCGAAAAAGATTAATAGACATGTACTAAAAGGCTATCAAAACCCTTCCGCAACAATATAATGAAACATTTCTACCTAAGGAAGATGTAATATCATGCATAAAATATATATAAAATATGCGTAATGTAAATCCCGTAAAAAACATCAATGATGTTATACAAAAATCAATTGAGGTATTATAGTGGTACACGGTAATTATTTAGGAATAAAAAAGATATTAAACGAATCCCAAAGGCCAATGATATCTTCAGATATCAGTGGTAAGTTCTTTATTCATTGTTAATAAATAATTTTCCAAGCTAAAAGTACAAACTTTGATGTGAATTCCATGTTAGCTGACGAAACAGAAGCAATGATGGTTCAACAAAATGTCCTTGACATGTCGCTTGACTCTGGTACACCACAATCATTTGTAGCTCCGTCATCATATAATTCAGTATCCATAAACAACATTCAGACACAAAATTTATGCAGCCCAGCATTCATTTTCGGCGATTTACAACCGGAAGCACCAACTCTTACTAGTATAAATAGTGGAAGTCCAGGAAGAAAAAAACGTAAACAAGAAACATGATTGTCAGAACTAAAAATGATTGGCATTCATCTTTGGATTCTTTGTTTTACCATATATTTTATTAATTTTATTAAGAATTTATTAATATTTTTTATTAAGAGAGCCTCCATCTACATATACGCTGAAATCACATATGTATCACATAATATCACATAGTTATTGGTCAGAATAAATGTTTATTATTAGTTTACATCTCATTTCAATTTCCATTTATACAATGAACAGAAATGAACAGAAGAAGCATCGAGCACCGAGAGATTTTGTAATATCTAAAAATCTATATAGAAAAACAAAGTGACATTTAGAATCGATTTGTATATGTTCGTTCTTCAGTTTGTCTGCCTATTTCTATGCAAACTATATAGTAATACAATAATATTCTAGTTTATGAGTTTTTGAGCTGAAATTGGTTCAGGTAAATCTTATTTACTACACATAGTCAAAATGTTAAAATAAAAGTTCTGGAAGAGAGAGACTGCATACCACAAATACAAAAAGCTTTCATTTTGTGTATTTCTTAGTCTACCCTCAGTTGTAGTTTAATAACATTTATGTTCTTTTATGCATGAAGCGAGGCAAAACTAACTCAATATCCTATTTGGCTATAGATCTTAGATTTCAATCAGATGATAAGCACTGATAATCCATATTAGTCGAACGGATGTAAAACGGAAATATAATTTTGTTATTGTAAAATGCGTTAAGAAATCAATAAAAAAAAGGCAAAAACGAATAAAGAAGTAATGAAAAAATCAGAGTAAAAATTGTTCTTTTACTCCATTTATTTATTTATATAAGGATAACCTGAAGTTCAAACTAAAAGTTAACAAAGAGGTTTTCAGTAGCCATGGCAGTCAGGGTCTTCAGCAATGACACCATTTAAAATCGAATTTAAATGACATTTTCCTTTAATAATTTAGTATGTAAAACTACCTCAATAATTACAGAACATATTTCACATACACGTATTTTGGGACTAAATATTAACCAAAAAATATTATAATATTTATTGAGTGCAATCATAAGAGAAGAGTTTCGTTAAAAGGAAATAGAATAGAATGAGAGTAGTGGGAGTGAGGATTGAATTAAAAACAAGAACAATGCAAATGAAAAGCGACAGAATGTATGTACTTATAAAAAAAGGAAAATATACAAAACCTCCTGAGTGAGTGCCGTGCTCTTTTGGATGATGAACTCATCTTCTCGGGAAACCTTTCATCGGAATTTTGGGCAGTTTGGTAAAATTGCCTGTGATAGGCCTGGTTCTGTTCTTTGATAATCTGAACCGTTATGCTTTTGACTGAACTCACCTTTGCAGCAAGCGGTTTGTATTATCTAACCTAACTTAGCAAATTCTTTCTATACATTATGATTTCTCCAGGAAAGTTTTCCGATTCCTCTCATAAATAAGAAAAAAAACAATATATTCCGAATAACAACAATTTATGTGGTAATTTAAAAGAACAATGACCACTGCCTCAAAATCCTGAGCTTCCGATCCAGAGGACCTCCAATTATTATGATTTTTATTGAAACATACAAGGCTAAAGTATGTTTATGGGCCTTCTGATGTGGGAAAGAGAGTACCGAAGCGGCAAACCAATATTTCAAAAAAATTCCTTATAATATGTATACGACATTTATTGAATGTATTTTGTTCCACTTCCTGTAGAAAGTACTGGTTATATACTGGAATCAGATAGATTTATTTAATAATGTTTTTTATAAAATTGTTTTCTTCAAGGACATTAACAGTGAGTATTGTTGCTGCTGTTAGTTTCATTGTAATTGTATTTCTTTTAAATTCGTAGAAAATATGAAAATTTGGTCATGCTTACAGGTAATCAAACTGTGAATTGCCAACTATGAAATATTCCCCACCCTTATGTATATTTTATTATTTCTTGGAAATAAGCATACCCTCATTGATTTTTCTTAAATGTAAGGAGAGCTTTGCGAGGCATAAAATGAAACCAAACAAGTGCTTTGAGAGCTTTCGTTGAAAAATTTGGAAAATAAAAAAATGTTCAGTTGTCTATTACAATGATATCGTCTTTATAGCGGGCTGTGCTCAATGTCCTTACGAGGACTAGCAAAAAATTAATTTCATTTAATTACATTTAAGTATTGTGTTATTGTTATTTGTTTTCCATAATAAAGTTTTTGTGTTAAATAAATGTGTATTAAATTAATAAATAAATAAAAGTAGAAAAGAAAATTGCAATGAATAAATTGTAAAAATAAAAAGAAAAAATTTACTTAAATGTCAAAATCTAATAGAAAATGCCATTAAAGTGAAAGATGGTAGACTTTTAGGCGCGAGCGCCAATCAATTTACTTTATGTGAATTGTGTTGTGTTGTGTCTATGTGTAGACGCTTGTGTGTATGTGAAAATTGAGTATAATAACAGCAAAAACGAAGCTTAAAGTTTGCGTAAGCATTTCAAAACGAAAGACCCCCATTGGATTCAGGTTGATTGGGTGAAGTGACATTAAATCAGCTGTTAACTACTTATCAGAAGAAAAAAAGCAGCGTGTTGCATGTGTATAAAATTTGTTAAAGTTCGTACATTTGTATATATCATGTAAATACATATGTATGTATATAGAGTGTGTGAGTGTGTGTGTGAATGTGTGAAAGCATGCAACATCCCACTCGCTAAAAATAACGAGTTCAAGGTCAGTCGAAAGCTGTCATAATTGAGCAAAACAAGATGATGAGAAAGTATACCAATATTCTTCACATTTTTTTTAACTCTCTAATGCTTGTTGCAATCAGTGAGTAGTTAAAAGGAATTTACTAAGGAGAGAGGAGTGGAAAGTGGTATTGAAATGGCGCTGATACGTTGTTGCTTTGAACCTATTGAGCTACCAGAATTTTTAGATTCTTTTGTAGCAAAATGCACGGATCCGGGATGTGAGTATGGAAATCTTTAATATTCTCTTTATTTAAAATAAGTATTAATTTAATAAAAATATCAGATGGCAAATGACAATTTAAATATTAGATATCATTCATTTTGTGCCCTAAAGATATTCAATTTACATATAAGTATGACGGAACCATTTTTAGATTAGAGAATGGCA
The DNA here is from genome assembly GCA_035041805.1 of Amiota mariae. Classification (NCBI taxonomy): domain Eukaryota; kingdom Metazoa; phylum Arthropoda; class Insecta; order Diptera; family Drosophilidae; genus Amiota; species Amiota mariae. The sequence goes on from JAWNKV010000286.1 coordinate 6,048,069, forward strand.
GGAGTTAGTCATTTTGGCACTGCGGCGTCGAGTGGGACTATTGTAACAAAGACTACACTATAAATACGAATTGAATATAATTAAAAACAATGTCATTGCCTATTTCTGGTGATTTTTTGTAAAAATTATCCCGTGGGTACTAAAATGCTATATGTTTTTTCATAACTATGAGAGTTTTAATGTCCTTCATGGGGTCGGAAGGTATAGTTATGGACATTTCAGAGCGTTTCCAGCCCAAATGTTAACCCCTCCGAAACGTGGTATACCATGTTATACCGAAAGGAAGGTAATATATTCTTTGCTTTCCCTACCATTCATACTACACCAACCAAACCCCACCCCACAATACCCCCCTTTAACGACCTTGATCACCAACGGTTCTTAAAAAGCCTATGATTCGAGATTGATACCGACTATCATCCATACCTAGCCTAACCTATCTTAGTGTCCTTCATAATTAATGCTCGTATCTACACTGTTCTTCGCAGCATTTTACTATTTTTAGACTCTAAATCTAAATCCTGTTATTTTCATAAAATACTGAATAAAAATAGAAAACTTTTATTCAATTTTAAATTTCGAAATTCTAATTTATCAACGTCAGAGACAATTGTAGGCGATAATGATGGTCAAATGTAACTTGAAGTATCTATGCGTTGATTTCTATAAATACATAACTCAAAACTAAACCGGAACTTCTTCGTTAAATTTATTCAAAGTACAATTACAAACCAATAACCACAGACAGAGATATGGAAATGGGAAACGAAGACGTTGATGACACTACATACTACAGACAAAATCCTCTATAACGAACTTACCTATAACGAAGGCCCCTATATAACGAACTACGACTTTGTCCATGTGTATATTTAAATAATTTATTGCAAATATATACTTAAATTTCACTTAAGAACCGAAAATGTGTTATTATAATATTATTTTTTAATCCTTCAAATACACACTAATACCCATCCATCTAGCAACACTTGGGTCCACACATAATACATATAGCCAACCCCGTCTGTGATTTTTGACTCATTTCTAAGGCCAATTGTCTGCCTAGATGGCCTCTTTCTTTGTAATTTTAGTCGTCATGGCAGTCTGGCAACATCAAAAGATTCATGTTATTAAATGAAGAGTTCATTTTTTTGTTTTTCATCATTTTTATAACACATTTTATTCCAGAAGATTTTTATAATAATTTCCCAATGTCAAAACAAATAAAAATTTGCATTCTTTCCCATTCCTGATTATCAACTCCGCATTTCAGTCTGGCAACACTTTTAATCATATGTAATCAGCTGTTTTCCACTGTGAATGCTAATTGAGAGAAAGAAGAAGAACGTTTTCATTCATTAAGTGCCACTTTAGTTTAAGTAAACGCAAGAAATATTTAAAATACAGATAGTAAATAATCGAAATCAGCAGCTAAAATGCCTGGTAAGAATATGATAATCATTAAAGACCCAACATTATTTATATATTCATTGGAAATTTCGGTTGGATTTTGGTCAATTTTCTTTATACACTCTTTTTGTATAAACACATTTGTGTTTACTTGCAAAAAAAAGAAAAAACGTCATCATTGAATGAGAACATAATAACTACAAAGACTCAACTTCAAAATCAAGGGAATGAGTAACAACAAAAAAACAACAACAATGACATCAGTTAAAAATCATATAATTAATCAGCACACATTTGCCTTGGACTCATGCTCACTCATACATAGAAGCAAATACACATAAACAAATCTCCTCCAATACAACAAACACACAATGTCAGATGTTAAAATAATATAAAACAAAATTTCGTTGGCACGATAAGATTACAAATTCCAGTATACATGGCTCTATAAACAATCTCTCTCCTTCATGCGTTCATAATCAAAACTCATAAAAGGTCGTCGGCGCGACTACAAAACTGAAATTCGAAATCAAAAAGCCCCGTGAAAATGCTATTACTCAGTAGGTGTCCATAGTTCTGCAAGGGTAGAGATGCACGTGCCTCTCTCTAAACACCCATAATTGATATTACCGGATCAGCGTTATGTTTAGTTATGAGTGCGTTCATGTTTGCATACCAAATCCATCTAAACGTTGTGCTTTCTTTTCTGTTGTCCTCTTAGGCTGCTGTGGCTGTTGTTCGGCACTGCGACCACGTTACAAGCGACTCGTGGACAATATATTTCCAGTGAATCCTGAAGATGGCTTGGTTAAATCGAATATGGAAAAGTTAACATTCTATTCTCTGAGTTCACCGGATAAACTCGATCGTATAGGCGAGTATTTATATCAGAAGGCAGCCAAGGATATAAATCGAAAGCGTTACAAGTAAGTAACTTTACTGAATAGACAAAAGCAAAGGAAGTTCTTCACTCTCATGACTGCTCTTTATTTCTTTTATTCCAGATTAGTTGAGATTGCTATGGAAGCAATGGATTTATTACTGCAAGCATGTCATGCCCAAACAATAAATCTCTTTGTTGAGTCTTTTTTGCGTATGGTACAGAAATTGCTTGAAGACATCAATCCAAATCTACAAATCATGGCAACCAATTCAGTAAGTTCTAATGAAATTTCTTTTTTTTTTTTTTAACTTTTATTATTAACTACAAAACCTTTTCTTTAATGCAGTTTGTAAAGTTTGCTAATATCAATGAGGATACGCCTTCCTATCATCGTCGTTACGATTTCTTCATATCAAAATTCTCTTCCATGTGTCATGGCAATCACAATAATATTGAACTACGTGATAGTATACGTTTGGCTGGTATTAAAGGCTTACAGGGTGTCATACGTAAAACAGTATCAGATGATCTTGTGGAAAACATTTGGGATAAGCAACATATGGAAAAAATTGTACCATCTTTACTATTTAATATGCAAGTAAGTTGTTCTTGATGACAACAGTCACCGATAATAGTTTCTATTTTCTCTATTTTATTAATAATCTCTTGATTTCGATATAATTTTCACCAAGTAAATATTATTCATCGAATATATAGAGTAAGCTTGTCTAAGAATTTCTTGTAAGAGCCAAGTCCAACTGTCCATCTGTCGGATTACATATTTTTTAAAATGAACAAGATTGGTTGACTTTTGATCTCCAAATTTAAGTAGTGTCTAATTAATAATACACTGAATTGAATCTTTTTTCGAAACAACCAATCACTGTATCTACTCAATTTTATCGTCTTATTTTTAATCTTTAATTTTGGTCTAGAAACAGTAAATTTGGTTCTAAGAAAATTATATTTAAAGTAAGGAAACTTCAGTCTAAAAAATCCCAACACATCATTAGCCACGCATTGAATAATAAATCGTTCAAAAATATTCTTTAGAAAATCTGTACCGATTGGTCATACTTAGTTGGTATATAACAGAATATAGATTAAATCTTTTAACTTCATATTCAAATTTTGATTCTTATAGGGCAATCGCTAATTTCGATCTGGAAACTAGATATTTTGTACTAGGAAAATTGTATTTAAATTGTGAAGACTTGCTTTAAGCCCTAAATTGTGATCTTATGAAAAATATATATTTAAATTAGTCTGACAATTTGTAGCCATACATTGAATTATAAATTGTTTAAATATTCTGTGACAATTCTGTACCGATTAGTCTTATAAACCTATCATATACACGGCATGTGTTTGTTTTTCTTTGTTTAATTATTATTTACATGCAGAACTTCAAGTAAGTTTATTAACACTATAAATTTACTTCGAATGTATCACAGAATTTCAGAGGTAACTTTAGTGGGTGACTCCTTATAAATTGGAGCGTATTCTTATTGGCAAGACTTTGGCAAAGACATTCGATTGAACTGCCAGTTAAAATGAAATTGACATTAATTAAATTACCATCATCAAATTGTTTAAATGAGGAAGAGGATATAGTATAGATAATAATTGGATTTATTGTGAAAAGTATAAAGAATTTTGATGAAATCAAAATTAGAATTTTTCCATGTTTTGTCTAAAGTTAAAATTTGATTTTAAATACATATTTTATTTATTTATTGTTTCTTTTTATTACTAATTCAACACAAACAAAAACTAAAAACACACGCACTCTCTCTATCTCTCTCTCGACTAATATCATCTCATATGATCAATTAACAATTAAATCTCTATTTTCTTATAACACGTACAATTATATAACAACAACAACCACAACAACTAAACAACAACAACAACATAGTTCTGTGTAAACGTTATGTTTGTGAAGAAGAATTTACTGGCGGTAATTTATTTATAATTTATAATTTTAGTTATTAATAGAAACTTTGTCATCATCATCGTGACCACAATTTATTCTAATCTTCTTTAACTTTCATTGCTCATATCCTTTATTTAGTCTGGTGATTTAACGCCTGTCGAAGAGGTAACCAATGTAACACCACCAGCTTTAGCTGAGGAAGTCCTACGTGAATTGGTTGGTCGAGCTTCATTTGGTCATATACGCAGTGTCCTGAAGCCACTACTAACGTAAGTTCATCAATGTCTCATAAAATTGTTTAGTACAACAATGAAAATTGTTTCGTTTTCTATTTAAATAGTCACTTGGATCGTCATGATTTATGGGTGCCGAATCATTTTGCTATACACACTTTCCGCATTGTCATGATATCAATACAACCACAATATTCTTATACAGTTGTTGAGACTCTAATGCAACATTTGGATAGTAATTTTAAATCATCACCGAAGACACGAACTTCATTGGCTTTTGTTCTATCGAAAATTATATCAATAGCAGCTGGAGAAAGTGTTGGACCTTCAGCTTTGGATATTATTAATAATCTATTGACACATTTGCGTACGAGTGTCAGTACGACAACCGAAATTACGAATGAAGAATTACAATATCAAGAAGCTTTAATAAATGCCCTCGGTGAATTTGCCAATCATCATCCTGATTATCAAAAGATTGAAATTATGCTCTTCATTATGAATACTGTACCGGATCTATCGAAGAAAAGTACCGGAGATCAAATGCTACAAAATATTCTACTCAAATCATTACTCCGAGTGGGTCTACAATATAAAACGACTTCGTTTGAGAAAGCCTTTCCGGCTTCTTTTCTACAGCCCCTACTGCGAATGGCACGTTCCCCACACGATCCCACACGTATTATTGTTATGGAAATCTTCCAGGCGTTACTTGATCGTCATTCTAATGGTGATATATTGAAAGTTGTTAGTATTAAGCCATATCCAGATTTATCACAAGAGCCACCCTCGCGTTCCGATGTTATATTTACACATAAATATGGAGCAAATATTATGCAAGCTTTATTAGATAGTATGGCACTTTCGGATGAGGTGAATGCTTTGTTAGCAAGTTATACAACGGCTGCTCTACTCATAATCGAGATGGCAAGCAGTGAAACAGTTCAAGAGTTTTTACTCTTCATACTTGGGTAAGTCACTCACTAATCAATTAATTCATTTGTATTATTTAGAAGGTTATTTGATAATGTTTTGCATTTGACAAATATGTATGTCAATTGACTGGTGATGACGGTAACTACAAAACGACATCTCATTGGTATAGCTTTCACTTTCATTTTCACAAGTAGCAGTTCTTTAAACATGGAGTTCAGCAGGTATTCGTATTATATTGCAATTCTTCTTCTTGCAAGGCGACATCGCATCTCAAGATTAAGGGTGTTGTAACGTACAACACAACAGACCCTGAACCACTGATTTCGGCAAAATTATAATTAGATGCCATATGAGTTGTCCAATAAAAACCACATCGACCTCATTACCATCTGTGATTTATTACTGAAACACAATTAAAAAACGATCCGTTTTTTACCAATTTGGTAATTGGTGATGAGAAATGGGTGGCATACGATCGTGGACAATAAAAAAAGAGTTTCCCAAAAGGTTGCCAAGCCCAAGGAGGATTTGTTGTATATTTGATTTTTTTTTCTATAGAGAGAAGAGGGAGTTAGGGACATAATGAAACTACATATCTTGAAAATGGCAATAAAATTATCGAAAACAAATTTGCGCAAATTTGGGCTCATTTAGATTATCCTATCTAAATGAAATAAAGCGCATGGGCAATTGAGATGTTCTTTGAAATTTAGGTTCGGTTTAGGTTTTGTCTATTATAGCATGATAGAAGTGTCGTCAGGGCCGCATTTAGGTGTGTGCGGGCTCGGGGCAATGAAGAACGTGGAGACCCTACTTTTCTGGGTGATGAAAAAAAAATAAAGATCATATGAATGTTTATGGGGGCCGTCAAAGTGATGGTGGTAAATAAAGTTATGAAGGCCCTCATTATGTGGATTCCCAGTTGCTCCTCTGTAAATCTTGCCCTGACTGTCATAGTTATCGAGGATCCAAGTGGTGGTTGTTGGAGACACCCATAAATAACATTGTCAATGTTAGTTGCGCACTTTCACACCCGAATACCTGCCGCCTTTCTACCACTCTCCTTATAAGTTTATATGACAGGATATCATCAAAATTCATTTGTTTATAATATTTTTATAATGCCTTCATCTAATATTTTAGTATACAACAAATTGCTGTTACAACGGAGGAATTGCAACCTTCGCATAAATGCAATTTGCATGGCATAGCAATCGGTTTACTGATGCTTATCTCACGTGTGACTGGTATTAATAATTTATTGGATTATGGTCAGAAGATTATTGATGCTCGTCGTGAAGAAGCTCCATACTTGCTACCACCTTTGATGGAATCTAAAAAGAAGAATATAAATTTGGCACTTCCGCATCTTTCAATAGATAAATTGGCTCTCTCCGAGGGTTTACAAAATGCTGGCATGGATTTGAATCGTCTGCAAACCGGAACACCATATGTCCTTCATCAAACCGATAATCCGGCGCATCGTCATTCTTGGGTTGAAAGCAATCAAATGGCTCAACGTAATAGTTCGGCTGATCTAACAAATTATAATGGTGATGCCGATAGTGTAAATAGTTCACCGGGTGTTATTAAGAAACTGTTAGCACCCGAATTTAATTTCGATGCCATGAAACGTGCTCTCGCTGAACCCACAGAGGCTGTGAAACGTGAACAACGCGAAAAACAAATGCAAATTGTAAAGACTTTCCGTGAGGGTGATTTTGATGAACTTGTACGTCGGACAGAACCCAAGGTTTGTATTCTATACTCTATATTACTGTCGAACTTCTCTACAACGAACTGCGCACATTTGTAAGAAGAAAGTAAAACATGATTTTGGATTCCCAAATTAAGAAAGGAGTTACAGATAAAATGTACACTGGGACGAGTTTCTTCATACAGAAGTAATTCGATCCTTTTGTGAGATGAATGTGAAGTCCCGACCAATGTATATTAAGCTTTTAATATATGAGAAGATTATGATGAGGATTAATTAAAAACTGTACCAAATTTTATCATTTATATAAAATGGAGTTTCTATTTGCGTTACCATGCAAATTCGTTATAGGGAAGTTCGACTGCATTATCCAATTAAATCCATAGTAGATAAAGGCTCATTAATGATGGATTCTTTTCTTCTATTATTTGCAGCATGATTTCATTCAAAATCGTTTGAATGATCTTTTCAATTCTTTGGCTATTGAACGTCAGATAACGCAAAGCGATAATAAAACTCAACAATTACAAGCGGCGACGACGGCCGGTGGTAATGAGAAACCAATATATGAGACAAATTTTCCCGAACTATTTTATTATTAATTACATATAACAAAATCCTAGTTAAATCCTCCAAAAACTCAAGACAATTTTTGTTAAATGTGAAACAATTGCAAATTGCTCACCTTGAGAAATTTTATTAGTATAGAAGTTTATATAAATATTCGAATTTCTTCTTTTTATTGTTGCTGTTAAAATATCATTAAATGCTATTTACCGTTACTATTAAACCTTTATATGAGGGATTTGCTGGCGATTCGGAAATCATAGAAATATTATTCTTAAAATTATTAGAAAATAATTGTGTTCTAAAATGCTGAATTTCTTTGAGGATGCATGCATACCAGGAAATGTTATTAGGTGGAAATTTTAACCCGCTAATTTTTTTGGTTTTTAGACTTATCTATGATTCTATCGTAAATTACCTAAATCGTATGGTATTCTTTAAGAACACATAAAATTTATGTTTTAGGAAGTAAAAACTTTATATAAGCAATATTATGGATCATATTCAAAAAACCCCCTCTATATAAACGGTTGCTGGCACAGCCTTGTAAATTTTTTATATATCTAATCTAACCTTTGTATTATATTTCAATTGGTTTTTTTTTTTTGACAATTTTGTTGAAGAAAAAAAAAAAAATACAAACAAAATTTTTTCGTTCACATAAAATTTAAAATTTTGTCAAATTCCATTTATTTTTGGGGTGGGGTATTATGGGTCGAAGTTTTAGTAAACGACGATTTCAACCAACAGTATCATCAATCTATCTAGACCTTAAACGCAATCGATTACGTTATAAACACATTTTGAAAGCATTCGTTTCAAATTCGGGGATTCCTAGAAACCTTGTATAGTAATTAAACCATAGATATAACGTAATCCTTATATTCCAATTACTGGCACTCTATCGCTATCAGATTAAAGATTGTAAAATATCCTCAGTTCAATTGGCAATTAAGGCTGGACGAATTTGGAATCGTATGACATAGAGAAATGTCCAGTAATGCACGCGGCACAGAAGTCCGCCTATGTCTTTAGATCACGAGATTGTCGTTTGAATTGTTTGTTGAGATGACAAAACAATTATAGAATGGAAATTAGATAAAATCATTAATGGATTAAGGCGGTGGTAAATGGAAATTCGAAGAGTATTAAAATATCAGTAAAAATTTACTTGGAGAATTTTTATTGGTTCCAAGAAAACTTACTAAGAAATTAGAAATTTAAGACAAAATTTATAAAATTTTAAAAAAATGTAAGTCAACTCAATGGTATGATAAACAGTTCAAAAACAGTTAAACTAATTAAAGGATTAAATTATGTATTGTATTTTTAATTTACAGTAAAATTTAGATCGATTTGTGCGAGAAAGTGATCGAAATAAAGATTTCCAGAAATTATTACTATCGACTTGAAATTTGGACACCATAAGTATCTACCCTATATCCTATATCTACCAACCATGTAAATTTCAAGACCCTCGGACCGCTAGGAGGAACGTGAAAAATTTTACAACTTTTGCGTAACCAAAGTTCATATTCTTTTTACTGGTTTTAAAATAATTTTCTCATTTGTCTCTACAAATTAAGTATCGACACATCACAGCAAACATCTGTTTTGTAGACTAGGTTTATGTTATTAAGATTTGGGTTGCCCAGTAGCTCCACTATGTTCAGTTTGGCTTGATTTTGAAAGCGCTGAAATGGAATGCACCCTGGGAGCAGGTGCGGCACAGTTGCAACATCATTGCAAAAGGGCAAACATCATTGTTGAGGTCACGAAGTTGGTGTTGATGAGTAAGCGCGGTGAGCCCGAGACGGAGGCGTACAAATATTGTTATTGCGTTAGCAGGATAAACTGGGGTAATGACATCTGAGTTAAAATGCTTCTAGTGATAGCTTGTGTTATCCCATGAAATCCGGTCTTTCTCCCGAATATGAGAATTAACTAGACGAAGATGATGATTATGTGCAGTGGTTCTGTTAAGGCGAGTTTGGCACAGGACTCAGCTAGTGCATTGCCAAATATATTGGCATGGTTGTTGTTGTTGGCATTTCTGTTGATTTGCTATCCGTGCAAATAATGACCATGGATGGTAATTTAGCAGTTTTTGTTATTGAATATGAAATTATTTAGACATTAATCGCATATCATAAAATATTTTACTGTTTTAAATTTGGCAGATCATCTTCTTCTTTGTAAAATGTCGTTTGGGTAGAGACTATTCAGCTTTTGTTGTTTTGTCGCCATGATTGTATATTTGGATGTCTATGCAGCAGCTGATGTTTAAAGTGACTTCCTCAAGCACTTTATGACTGTAAAGGTGCCAACACATGTGATCGCTCGTACAGCCAAAAATCAAAAATTTATAATTTCCCAAACAATCACAACATCAATTGGCAGGCTACTATTCCCCGCACTCGTTGTCCCTTCCAACAAACAGTGTTCTATTCCATGATGTTATACAAATTGGTCGCATATAATTTGGCCTGCTTAAGCATCTTTTAGATATCGTCATTTATATTTGATTTGCAATGGCGTCAAAAAAACAATTTTTACTCTGATTTTTTTTCATTTTGTATTTCTTTTTTGATTTCTTTACGCATGTTACTATGACACAATTATATTACCGCTTTACATCCGTTCGAATAATATGGATTAATTGCCATTGATTATTTATCATGTGGTTGAAATCTTTGATCTATGGCCAATAAGAAATATGAGTTAGTTTTGCCATTGCAAGAACCTAAGCCATTTTTATGTAGAATAATCTCTTAGTGTAATGAAAGCAACAGTTTTTGTATTTCCAGTAATCGCAGAACTTTGGTTTTAACATTTTGACTATGTATAATATATAAGATAACCAATTTCAGCTCAAAAACTCATAAACTACAATATTATTGTGTTATAGTTTGCATCGAAATGGGCAGACAAACTGAAGAACGCTACAAATGATTTTGGCATACCAGAGTCAAAGGACATGTCTAGGACATTTCGTTTCGTCAGCTAAATTCACATCAATTTTGTACTTTTAGCTTAGAACAATATTTATTAACAAAGAATTAAGAACTTACCGCTGTTCTCTGAAGATATCATTGGCCTTTGTGGTTCGTTTAATAATAATAATTATTTGCTTTTTTTTATCATTAATCGCAATTGTTTTAAACATTGCATTCTAATGATCTATGATACTCACATGAGCGTGTTATGCTGTGATTTATTTACTATATTGTGGAAAATCGTTTCATAGATTTCACATGTGTACGGCAGGTAAGATGTTTATCCAGGATTAGACCGAGGTACCGGATTTGGTCAACCTTCGGAATAAATTAAAATCTAAAGAAAAAGTAGTGAACGTATGAACAAATTATGTATCTATTAATCTATCTGCTAAACACAAAATTATTATTCATGGTTCTTCATTGAAGAAAAGAGCAATTAACAGAATTTGCAGAAATTCATCGATGCTACGATTTCCTACAATGTCAAATAATTTTTTGAGATGGTGGCGATGGATATCCAATCAGTTGCAAGACATAGTCATTTTCTTCACATACTTATAATCTAACGATACACAATTCATTTTACTTTCTAGACAATCACCAATGGATAGTCATAACATCACAGAACATCGCGTATTTTTGGGCAGAATCGCTTATGGATTTGACGTGAAATGTTTGAATCTGTGCGCTGATGGATATAATCATTGCAATGGCAAAGTCTCAACAACTTTCATCTTATTTCTTTCTTTTAAAAACTATTTTAACTTTTGATTCCATCTAAATCTTATTTTAGTGTCATTTATCAGTTGACAGTGTGAGCTTCCCTCAAGAATGATTTCGTCTTGAAACACGATCCACGTAGTATTAAATGGTTCGTTCTTTCCCCCATAATCCAAGCAATACAACAATTCCTCATACAAACAAAAGCTCGATTTTAGTTTTGAATCTTCATACTTATAAAACAAAGGAAAATCTCTAAATCTTTTTACGAAAACAATTATAATTTAGTTGTTTTTATTAAACTAATTAAAAGCAGATTAAACCGTAAATAAGCTTGGCGATCTTCACGAAGATTATTCAAATTAGAATCTACAAATGAGCCGTTTATTTTGAAAGTGGTATAAGTCACTTTGTTTTTAATTCAAGATATTTAAGGGTTTGCGTTTTAACACGTTTAAAAATATTAATTGCAACTTTGGAGAAGATTTACTTACATATATTTGTTATCACAGGATACTTATATTTGTCGTAGTTCTTATAAATTATTTTCGTATAGTAATTAAAAAGTTACCATTTTTCATTACGGAAAGTGACTTGGAGCCGACGTATTTTATTGAAGTGATGTTTTGATAGGACAGTGATTTAAGAAAATTGATGAGTAAATTACATATATAATAATAATAAGAAGGTTTTTAAAAAATTTTTATTTCCATGTTCATAAAATACAAAAATAATAAGCAAATTTTCAAACATAAGTCTAAGTAATTCATTATAACAACGTATTTCATATGAAAAAAGTACATCATTTCAAATTAATCTTCGTCACTAAGAGGAGTGATTAAATCCTCAGAAATTGTATTTTGTTTCAAATTTTTGAAATAATTGTGATGTATTGGGGGAATATAATGTAGCAAGTCCATTATATCATTATACTTTTGCTGACGTAACAGGACGAGAACCGACGTATAACGGATTCATTTCTGTTTGTGAATAACGCCTAGGTCTTCCTCTTTTTGGTATCAAATCCAAGGTTAAAAATTCTTTTTTTCCACTCAATGTTTCTTTATAAAACATTTTGTAATCATGGTAAAATCTTATCCAATGAATTTTAAAACAATTAACTTCGTTTCGGTTTGTATTGATTTCTCTTCTTGAAATACATTTTTCTAATGATTGAGTTGAAATAAAATCTTTTTCTTCCATATTCCGTACTATGAAGGATTTTCTGCGGCAGGTGGCTACCACGCTATAATAATCATTTGGAGTGTATAAAACATTTTATTTTTTTCTTTAAGGCCACTTTCTATTACACCAAAGTCACGATCATTGGGTAAGTAAGAATGGCCTAAAATTAAGAATTTGTAATCAACTATTTCGATAGTGTTTTCTGAAGACTGAACAATTTTCATCCAAGTTAATGCCAGCTTTATATTACGATTTTGCTCTGTACATGCGTCACTATAAGCAATAATATGCTTTTGAGTTGTGACATTCTCAACATGTATTATATACAACACGAAGCTACTTCCTGAGAGCCTCTTGATGCAATTGATTCATCCCAAAGATACATATCAATGTTGTCATTATGAAAATTATGGAATCCCAAATTTAACACGTACATAAATATTTCTCTTGTAATATGATATGGAAGTCATAAGTTTCGGAAAGGGCAATGCCTTATTATATTTAATGTAGAACGAAAAAGCTGTGTATTTCAAATTAATTCATAATAGGGAGACCTTCATTACATAGATAGTTAACTATAAAAAAGTTTCACTGTATTATTATTGTAAATTAGAATTAAGACATTAGTTCTATCTATTTTTAGCGACTTATGCCACTTTAAAAATAAACAGTTTTGTTATTCCGTTAACAAGCAAAACTTCTCTCGAACAAAATTCCAATAATTTTTAACATATTCAGGTTACTTAATCATTGGCCTTCAAATATGGATAATTTGATTCAATTAAACCACCTAATACAATAGACATATTTCTAGTGTTTGTGATAGTAGTTCTTCTAGAGACTCAATACTGATACCTTTTCCTCTTTCTGTTCAATCGTTTACTTTATTCTTCTTAAACAATAAGTTGCATTCCAACAAGAGATGATATAGAATTAATATTTTGCATGTCTTTAAAATACCTTGAATCATTTCTCTTATTCCATTTAGGAGATTGGTTTGGTTGGATTGCTTCTTTTCTCATTGAACTTTTAATATTTCAATTTAATATTTTTTTCATTTAAATAAAAAAATACACCAAATTTGCTTCGATGTTTCTATTTTCTGTTTAAGTTTTATTTTAGTATAAAATACACACGAATAAGGAGGTGGATAATCTCCTTCTAAATTATTCAATTAATTACACAAGTGATTGATTAATAATTACTTATTATTATTATTACTATTATTTATATAATTTCAAATTAAGTATCAAGTACCAAAAGATATTAATGAGTACTTTCTTTTCTTATTTATCCTATTAGAATGAATGATATTTTTTATATTATATTTTTCATTTTAAATTGCGATAAGTGTAAAGAGCTTATTTCCATCAATTTAAATTTAGTATATAAACTTAAACTATTTTATTCTAAACACTACTTATTTTGCTTTGTTTGACATTTACAATAAAAATTTATTTAGATATAGCAGAAGTCGATGGTGATAAAGAGAAGATATATAATTACATACATTATTATGGCTAAGAATTGATGAATAAATATATTTGTATTGTATATCAAAAAGTAATCTACTACGAAAGCACAGAGCAGAATTTGTGCGATTTTAAGCATTTTTATATATGTGTTATATTTTAATCAAATGATAAAAAAAAATTATATATTGTGTAAGTAAATAACATAATTTAATTTAATTTAATAACGACGCGAAAGATTATAAATTTCTGTAAAACATCATAACGATCTATGACACTCAAGTGTGACACTCATTTCATTATCATTATCATTATATAGATGTTGGTAGAACGACGTTTGATGGAATTGAATTGTTGTCTCCCTTTTTTTATTTACAAATATTTTCAGTTTCAATTGCCAAAAATAATTTGAATAAATTCTACCAACAAATGTATAAAATATTTACACAAAAAAAAAAAATATTAATAAAATAATTACAAGAATGAAACAAATTACAACTGATCAGATCATATCTTTCAAATTAATCGATTCTTATCTATTCTAATCTGATCTGATCATATCAACTCAAATAATCAATCGATTAAATCCTTTCAAATCTCATATCAACTCAATTATATTAAACGAGCGATTAGATGCCGATCTCATATCAACTGTACTGAACTAAACTCAACCCAACTCAACTAATAATGGTCACTGGTTTTAGTGATTAATTTTAAATTTTTTCATTCCATCTAATTTTTTTTTTCTTATTTACTGATGCACAGCAGCAGCATTATCAGAAGAAGGATAATTTGATATTGAAGGCGATGCTGACGATGATGGTTCCAGATTATATGATGGTGAAGATGACCATATATTTAAACGTCTGTTGTGACTTTGTGACGACGGCGGTGTTATAGCTGGTGATGATGATGATTCACCTGTATAGTTTGCTGAATCATCCGTACTCTCGGGCGTTAAGGGACGCTCACAACAACCGGCACCAATTTCTGAAATTGGTATTGCCGCTCTAGTCACAGATGTTGCACAACACATCATGCCATAGTCGTCTGTGATTGGTACAATATCTTTATAACTTAGATTTGTTGGTGGTATCACTAGCATATTCACTGAGATCAACAGAGGATGTAATAATTTTGCATTTAAAACCATCAATTCGGTTTCTTCATTTTTCTCAAGTGTCAATGTTCGAATATCAGTAGTTTGTGTATAGATCGGTTGACGTTGGGCATTAATGGATGTCACTGTGGCGCGTATCATAAATTGACGTTTCGTTTGCAGGGTCAATATACGTTCATGTTCATTACGATGATGTCGCCGTATACTCAAACGATTCGCATCCATTATCAATATCAGATCCAAGCCGAAATTGAAACCAGTCCAACGCCATTTCTGATAACCGGGTTCAAGTAGCAAGCGACCGCAACGCATAGCATTCTGGGAGAAGTCTTCATCATCAACATTATGGGGACTATGGGCGGGAAGCCTATAAATCAATCAAATATCAATCAATTAATCATTTCCAAAAATATTGAATTCATTCTAAATCTAATGACTCACCCATCAGCATGATTATGATCAATTTTGAGTAACGAATTCCAATGACTATAAATATGTCTATATAACCAATCTTTTGGAATAATATTATCATTGTAGATAATCTTCAAATCCATATAATGATTGGTTAGATATTGTGTACGCAACTTTTGGAATGTCCGTACATAAGGATGACCCTCAGTGGTTGCCAGAAATGATCGTTCCTCGATACGATTTGCAAAATAAGACCATTGAGCGATTTCAACTGGAGATGTATTTGTCTGAACACCAGCCTCATTCATACGTTCTTGGGTCTTTTGGGCTCGCAACACTTCTTCGGGATCTTCAGAATCATAATTTGGATGTAAACGTAAAAACATCCATGTTCTTAATAATGTATATAATGAAAATTCTGTTTGCATAACATATAAATCAGGACTACCCGTTAATGCAGTCATTAACTCTATTGATATTTGTCTCAAAAGATTCTGTTTCTTTTGATAAATGCTTAATAAATTAATTTGAAACCATTTAAATATTGATCTCTTAACACTCATTACACCATATTCACATGCCGCCTCATAATATTGTATTGCTGTCTCGGCATTTATCGTATCGATCATCACCTCTGAACACTTCTCAATAATCCCATCCAAATGAAATAATGTCGCCGTTGCCAATACTGAAATAACTACTTTTGTATCAATTTCAATTTCATCCGAATACATTGAACCAAAAACAGCATCAAGGGATTCAACGGTTATACGTTGATCTAGAATTTTTATATGTATATATTTCTGTGTTGCCTCTTTCCAGCTACCATTGAACATAGTATAGAAATATGGCGATTGACTCAGATAGACCTTATGTAGATGCCAAACCTTATTCAAAGCATTAACTGCAATATCAGAATTTTTTTCTTCTTTAAATAGTGCCTGATATATATATTGAGTTGTGGTCAATAACTTCTTTCTATATTTGATCGATATAAACACAAAATATTAGATTAGATTTATTTATATTGAGCTATGTACATACTTTTTCGGTGTGTCATTATCGCTTTGATTTTGTTCAGATGATCCACCATGTGAGTCCATGGTGCGTTTTCGTTTCCTTCTGCCGGCCAAGACATCTGCCACACTATCACTGCAATTTTGCAGTTTACAGACAATTTGTCCCATTTTATATAAGCTTTCCTTCAACTTCTTGAGTTCTTTCTTTTATATATGAGTAATGAATTCTTTATTACTGGAAATAAATAAGTAAAAATATTAAAACAAATTATAAAAACACTGGGGGGTGTTCATTTTTATTATGCGCACAAATAAATGTAACCACTGCCGAGAGTCCAAAATAGAGGAAATATCAAAAGACAAGCTATACTAAAATTCACTCTCGAAAACGTTGTTAGCTCTCGTAATAAGTAACACGAATATTCTAATTCTATGTTTCAAAACAATGTGACTTTGTTGGATAAGGTAACTTGTGAAACTAAAATACTGAAACTAAAATACTGAGTATCATCTGAATAATTTGTTCTAGAATCAATGGGGAATTCTAACTTCCTATAGGTGTCCTAAAAAGTATTAATCCTTAAATTCAGTTTGCTCTATAGAATTACGTAATTTAGATCAATATACACACCTATGTTTATATAAATCTACACCACATAAAGTTCACTTTTAATGGCTATAAAATTTGAGAGGAACATAGTATTAAATGATGAATAACAATACCAAATTCTTAAGCATTAGAGAGATACTTCGGTTATGGTGATAGATGATTCCAAAGACCAGCTCACATTTGGCATTAAAAATGGCTAAAGAAACTTAGTAGTCACTCTAAAAATGATAATACAAAAAAGTATTTTTTTTGTCCAAATGGCGAATATTATTCAATAATAATTTCGTTATTGATTTTCATTTATTTTGAAACCCTCCCAAGAAGGACTTTCATAGCCCAGGGTGGTAATTGGTGCCGCCAATTGGTTTAGAATTATATGATCTTGAACTGAACTGAACTGATCCGGAAAGAAACATTTTTTAGGATTAATTTTTGTTAGTAATGGTTCAATGCCCCCTAGACCAGGAGCCTTGGACCTCTCAAGTTCTGGGGGTATTCCAACAACACAACTAAATTGTTTTTTAATCATGTTAATGAAATTATGTATATTTATCATGTATACATAGATATTATTAATCACCTTGTCATTAAAAAGGAAAAAACTTACTGGAGCATGGAAATTGTTCTCCATATTTAATTCAATTTAACTTACTAATTACATTTTAGTTCTAAATTTCCCTTCTTTGCTTGTATTTATGTTCATATCTTTATAATTTAATATGTATTATTACTTTTTGTTTTTGTTGATATGTATATTTATATTTTTTCTTTATTGATTTCCCGATTCATAAACAAACACAATAACCACAACAACATAAACACCAATGATAAGAGGAAGAATGGAAGCGGGTTACAAAATTTAATCATGAAATGTGACAAGTTTCGATGTCTTGGCTCACGGTTGTTGTTTATAAGTTGACCTAGTTTTGTTATTATTCACTCATTCTCTCTTTGTATTTGTAGGTACTCATCACTCCCTCCATTTACATATATGTATAAATATGATTCCTCTCTGATACTCACACAGTACTCTCAACTACTACTAATTCTCCAAATGTTTGTCCATTGGGGTATAACACAAAGTTAAACAGAGGGGTTGCCTTACTTAATGGGGTCAGGGATACGCGCAGCAACTGCAAAACATAATCAAAAATGAAAAACGAACCGAAAAACATTCATTCGTTTTCAATTTGTTAAGAGGAAATTAATTAAATAATCTATTTATAGACACATCGTTGTACAGTAAATGTTATATAGACAAAAAGATCTCGCGATCGAGAATTGTTGTTCTTTCAGAGAGAGAATGTATGATATCTTTATAATCTTCTTCATCTTTGATGTCATTGATTTAATTATATATAACAGAAACAAAGAAAAAAAATCAAGTTATTTTTTACATGTTTTTACAATGAAGATATAATGAAGTAAGATCTTAAATATTATAAATTGTACAATGAAATGCATAGTGGCTCTAATTGGAGTCTCAAACAAAGTTAGACCAGTCTCTTTATACTTATATACTACATACATATTTATTTGTTTATGATGACGTATGGTGCCCGTAGCTCAAGGTAAACAAGATCATGCGTAGAGTGAGTGAGTGAAGTGACAGAGTGACTCTGACTGAAGTTCATAACAAAAGAATTGAAACTCGCAGTGAAGTCAGTGAATGGGTTTTGTTATTGTATAAAATATAACGTTGGTGTTATAATTTGAAATATGTATAACTATAATAACAATGGAACTTAAAGCAGAAAACTTCAACGGACTAGTATCATATTTTAAGGAACTTAATCTCAAATGTGAAATAGGAATTATAATGAAGATTATGCAGTTTTAACTACTTTCTATTACCTACATAATAATAGATCGTACGTATATGTACTAGATTAGATTTTAGATTAAAGTCAGGGCAGGAAGTAAATACACCTCGTCTCTGCGGCCAATAGTGGGTCCATCGTGACAACACTCGTAATTACGTAATTATTTCTTCACATAGTCTACATTGATCGTTTTCACTGACTCGCATATTGCGTAGATGTTTTAACACTCTGCAATTACCAGTTAAGAAACCCTAGACTATCCGTATACCTTTCCGTGTTAGTCACAGTAGTTCTTGTGTTCTTTTGCGTGATGTGTTTGGCATGAAGGTTTTTGCTACTCTAATATTTTCTGTATTAGCCCAATGTTGATGCGGTTTATCAACTAGGCACTTTTCAAATTTAGAACTTGTAGAACTCCATGGCTGCAAGCAGAATGATTCTGGTGCAATAAAGACGTTAGCAGCTCCTTTTCTGGAAAGTTCATCTACCTCTTCGTTCCCAAGGTAACCACTATGTTCAGATATCCAAATAAGATTGACAAAATTATTTGAAGCTAATCTTTTAAGTAATACTAGATAGTCCCAAACATTCTTTGGTTTGAACTCAAAGGCGTTGAGAGCCTGTAGTGAAGCCTTGCTATCTGAGTGAATGAATTATTATTATTATTAGTAGTAGCACATTCTAATTCTTCTCTAATATACAGTTCTATTGCATGTACTTCTGCCAGGAAAACTGAACTGATATGAACTAGAATTCCTTCATAAGATCTCATATTTGTTCAAGACTAGTGTTATTTAATTATTATTTTACATCATCTATACATATACATAATAAAATAGTAGACTTTGTATGTTTGTACACGCATCACGTAAAAGCCACTCATTGGATTCAAAATCGAATCACCGAAAGGTATAAGAAGCTTTGTTGTGAGTAACATATAGCGTTTATTTCATCAAAATCAACATACAGAATCCAAAGATATTAATTTTTAATTGTAAAATTGTAAAAATTTTTTTGTAAAATATGTGCTAATAAATTCAGTTTAGTCAGTCGTTAGCTCATGGTGTTCAGCATGAGCTCGCAATTCATATAACAAATGTTAAATCCCAGTTCAAAGTCAGTTATTTTTTTTTATTTCTCGATTTTTGACTAGCAAGCATTTATTGCACTTACTTTATTTATCAACTTAGCTGACGAAGTTGCGGGCACAGTTAACCTCTGATAGTTGTTTCAAAAAAAAAAAAACAATTTCGAAATTTATTGTTATTAACAAAAATCTTTTTGAAGTGTAAACATAATAATATTGTTGTTCTTTAATATCAGATCAAGTATGGGGTAATTGTATAGTCTCTGCTTAACAAAATCTTTCCAATTTCTCTAAAAATATACTACATTTTTGTGATCAAAATTAATTAATTTTCAACCGATTATTTACTGACCGAAATCAAACAGTTGCTCATACAAATTGTGTCGATATGTATTAACTTATTTTAAGGCAGCCACATAGATCCTACTTGCTTATCCGACACTATACCTCTTATGAACAATTGGCGAAGAGTGGGCAAAATGTTGAATGTTACATCCCTAAAATAATTAAAATCTATCTATACATATAATAAAATCGTAAACTTTGTCTGTTTGTTTTTGGTTTGTGCAAGCATCAATTAAAAGCCACTCATTCTATTCAAAATCAAATTACTGAAACACAAGAAGATTTATTTGGTGCACAACATAGGCTTTATATCATCAAAATTGACCAACAAAATATTATTTAATTTATAAAATTTAAAATGCGTTTTTTCTAACAAATTTGCTAATAAACCATTCTAAAATTACATGCGCTACTTCACTACATTTTATCGCTTCTAAAACCACTTCACATATAATCTTCTATAATTCTCTAAATCTTATATTGTTTTACTTTCGGGCGAGACAACGTTACTTAAAAATGCACAAAAGCTTTTTGAATGCAAAACGAAGTTTACTGGGCCAAATAGTATTCAAATAATATCCTCAAATTCAATTTGAAAATGACTAATTATTTTGTTTTCAGTTCTTGAATCAATTGATAAATTCTTAAAATTTATTTGGTAATGAAAATATCTATTAGAGTCCCAATTATGTGTACCTCATATAAACTACGTACATCGAAATAATATTCCAAGTTTAACCATTTACCCACTTCCTCAAGTAAATTTAAGTTACTTCATCATTTAAAATTTTCTTTGAACTGTTAAACTTACATAACACAGAAGCGTAGGTCTAATTTCAAATTACTACACAACTTAAGGAAAATTACTTAAGCGCGACAAAACCAAAACAAAACAAAACACAAGCACACAACATTCAAATGTAATTAACATGCAAGTCACACTTAGAGATACAAACACACATACACATCTGTAGATACAACAAATTCATTAGGTTAAGATCATTGTGCCTTCCTTATTTAGTTTTGAAAAACGCAATAGACATAAAACCAATGATGTCATTTTTCCATTGATCTATGGTAGAGCAACGTGTATATGTATATACTTATGTATGCATGTGTATATTAGATATTTAGATACTTTTTGTATCTATGTATGTACACAAGTATGTACATATATATGGTATATATTTATAACTTATATCTCATGTATTTAAAAGAGAATATAAACAACAGAAATCATTAACGAACTTTATATACCTTTTACACAAAGATTATTATTAATACATATTCAAATAAAAATTGATTAACTACAAATTTGATAGTTTGGATTCTAATAACCAATGTTCTTCTGTTAGTGTAACCCTTTGACTATATTATAATGGGAGATGAAGGTCTTCCGTACTTCTTCCGTACTCATTCACCACAAAAAGTGGCAAATAATGTATAAGATTTTAGTGAAATTTCGAGTCTCTAGAAGTAATGGTTAAGTTGTCCATACAAAAACTTGGTTTATATAGAAGCGGGAACTCCGACTGAAATAAATACATATTCAAAAAACAAGCAGACAAGATCTCAGCAACACAAATTCTCCTCTTAACATTGATCTTTCTATAAACACACACATGTACATAGTAGGTTATGAGGCCTCTGATAAATATTTCCATCCAAGCATTACAAACATTAAAATATAGAGATCAGAGATATCTGATCACATTATGTATGATGGATTATAATCAAAAGACAAGTAATCATTATGCCTTCCAAGTTTGTCTGTTTGCCTGTTCCAAAGCTTATGACAATTAAAATCAACTTCTAAGCTTTGTCTACTTCGCACTCTTCTCCCAATCCAAACTTTGTCTGATCTAACTATGTCTATTAACTGTGTATGCATGAGTTATCCATATGAATTTGTGTGTGAGCGTGCGTAAGCCGATTTCTATATTTACTACTATATATGTACAAACTTACATATAATAAACAAAACATTTATTGCTTTTATCATTATAAAAATAAAATAAAAAATATTTGTATGTATAATTTGAAACTGGAAAGAAAAACCATGTCAAGGACGTTGATATTTAATTTCAATAAATTACAACGAATTTAGAATTTTTAAAACATTTTTTTGTTTATTCAATAAAAAATTCAACAACAAATAACAAAAACAAATCACAAAATAAATAAACACAACATTATTTATTGTTTTTATTTAAAAACATTTGATCAAAACAAAACAAAACACAAAACAAAAGAGAGGCACGAGAGAAATCAAAAGAGAACATGAAATCAATGAGAGAAATAAGCAAATAATGAGAGTTTCTTTGTATTTGTTTATATTTCTGTAAGAAGAAAAAAAATCAGCTGATTTACATAAACAAAATGCATTCATTTTTTTTTTTTTTTTTTTAAATTTATACAAAGCTCATAAAATTACAGAAAAATATGAAAAAATAAAAATGAAAACAAATATATAACATAACAAAAAAAGAAGCTTATTTAATTTTGTAATTTTCACAGAAAAAAAAAAAACAGAAAAACCAGTTTTCTTTTTCCACTTACAACAAATTAAAGCAACCAACAAAGGTAAACACAAATATGGTTATTGAGTGCGCGCAGAAGAGTGGCGAGTTGTTACAATTACGTCATTACTTACGCAGCTTACATGAAGTTGAAGTCTTCAAGAGATGAGGAAGAGAGAAAGAGAGGGTAAAGATAAAAACAGACGAAAAGGAAAATGCAAGTTAAATTGCGACGCAAAATTTCATCTGCACTGAGTTCAATTCAATTCAGTTGAGTTGAGTTGATTTACTTCACGGCAGGTGAGAAAGGGAGAGAGAGAGAGAGAGGGTAAATGCAGTGGTACACTCAGAAAGAGAGTGTGAAATGTTACAAGTTAAAAAAAGAAAAAGATTTTGTGGTTGCACTTTCGTCACACAACCACCACCACAAACCAAACTCACCCACCATACCATATTCATCTCTTTAATCTCTTTTTTACGTTCAGTTCATATGTATTTGTATCGGGTACCATCGGGCCATAGAAAATGTTCATGCCTATGTTAGTAACTAACAAATAAGAAATACACTGACTAACACCGTCAATGAAAAATGGATCAGCTAAATTGCCCAGCAAAAATCTGGCCAAAGCTAATTCAACTTCCAACTAAGTTACTAAATAATCAGTAGATTGCATACCATAGTTTTGATAGGGTTAGGACCTCTTGCATCATGTAACTCAAATATGGATCAGGCTACGGTATGCGAGGCAAACATGGTTAAAGCTAAATTTACGTCTTTCTTAGAAAGTTAACAAGCTTAGTATATAGCATATCAGGTTTAATTGATGGAAACCATCAATGGACACTATTTAGAAACCCTTCTGTCGCAGTTGTAGAAACATGAACGAATCCAACACATTTTCTGTATGTGTCCAACTCATGAAAATGAGGAAATGTGACCTAAAATCCATTTTACTTGAAGAAATTAAGAATCTATTGCTAATCAGGTTTAAATTATCCAAAGGGGATGCATACAAAAACAGACTCCTCATAGTGGCATTTCAGAGAAGAAGCCCAACAAGCGATCTAGGTGGCATCACTTTATTATACTTACTTTTTTCTACCAAAACTCTTTTTTTGTTAATATACATTTATAAATGAGTTTAAAAATTAAAATTACATTAAATTGTGTTGTTACCCGGGGAGTTTAGACTAAATCACGTATGTCTTTTTCTAAGACTCGCACAAGAAGTCGACAAGCCCAAGCATGGCATATTTTTTTTTTATCCATTAATCTAACAGCTTTACTTTCAAGTATTGCCGGAAAAACAATAACAATTACATTGAATTACCGTGCAAAGACAAGCTGTACATATTAATTAAATATACAATAGAATAGAATAGAAAATAGTAGAGTAGTGAAGGAGAGAAAGAAAAGTATTTTCTCCCAAATAATACTCATATTTTCGATTTTGCTTCAAAGCGGATTCGAACCCATTAACACAATCACACAAAAAGTCACGAGTTGGTGAGTTATGCCAACGAGGCATATGTAAGTTGAAAGACAAATTCTTCATCACTATAAAGAGTAAAGACATTGGCACATTTTCCTAAAAGCAACTTGAGTAAATGTTTATGGATTCATTAATGTCGGGGGTTCCTCATTTAAAAAAAAGACATGAAACAGGAAATTCAACAAAAGAAATATTGTAAATCCTAAAAAATTACAAACGCAAAAGTGACAATTTTGTTTTTGTCTACTTTGTCTACGGCTCTCCTCACTAATCACAAAATGTTTCTGAGAAAAAGAAAAGTCATAGGGAATTAGATGAAGTGCAAATTATTTGTTAATTAATCTTAATTTCATAGAAATCTTGTGAAATCATTTAGATAAAATTTCTGGAAATTGCATGGGTAAATCATTAAGACAAGATAATGTTAACTTAACCAGAAAGAATTCATCAACATTATATGCATCGCATGAGATTGATTTCTCTAAAAGTAAAAGGCAATGAAGAAGAAAGAAAAGTGTATTTGTTCAGCTGATTAAGATCGTGTGAGTGAATTAAAAGTAAGAAGAAGAAAAGGTGGTAAATGATAAGCACAGGCAGACATAATCAATACGAGATTATATATTTTGCTTTATCAATAAAATTCCTTTTTTTTTTTGTTTTTGCAAAGCTTTCCGCCCACCAATTTTAAATTTTGTCTGCCATAACAACAGAAAAAACGACAACAACAACAATGCAACAGTTTTCTCTCACAAATCAGCTGAATACTAATGATGCTCTCACCACTCTCCCACTCTCTATTTTCTCTCTCTCTCTTTCTCAAAAAATGCATTAGCGATGATGTCAAACATCATAAAAACAACAACAGAAGCAATCGATTTTTGTTGGCGCGCATTAACACACATCTGCTTCATACATGTGGCATGTGGGTGAAGTGAATAGTAATAGACAAATGAAAAAGAAGAGGTGGATGTGGAGACAGAGAGAATTAACAATAATCAAATAATAAAAAAAAACAAATATTTAATTAGATATCATTGGAAAATTAAAGAGAGTAAATTATTATATTATTTACTAAACTGGAAAAAATCTTACAAATTTCTGTTGATTTCTCTTTCTCTTACAAGATTCTTTCGTTTTTTTTTTTTTCATTTTATTTAAATCCTTAAAATAGACTTGATTCTACAAAAATGTGATGGGGTCTTCTTCTTCTTCATTGTTTTCACTGTGTTCCCATTTTCCTTTTATTGTTATACCATAGCACAGCAACAACACAATATAGAAGAGAGCTAGCTAGACTACATATGTATGAACAATCAATACTGTTGATGATGATGGCGACGATGACGCAGTTACAAAAATTGCAGTCACTCACACATTACTCACTTTAAAGGAGATTTTCTTTATAAAACTGGGCCGAGGGGAGGAGTATGATGAAGCTATGCACGCTCGCTTTTTTTTTTGTGGATTTTGTATTTCTTCTTTTGCACTTTACTTTTTATAGCAAACTCACACACACACATACACAACCACAAATGTGTATAAGTAAAGATGAATAAATAACAAAAATAAAGTTAACTTACTGTAAATTTAAAATTATTTTTTTTGCTTCTTTTATTTTAATTGCACTGCTATTATTTTCCTTAGAAAAAAGAGTCTTTCTCTCCTATTTGTTATAATTTAAAATAAATTATTTATTTTTTGTGCACTTTATTCTAAATTTAAATATATTTTAATTAATTATTGCATTTTATATAGTCTTTTCTTAAATAAATTAAATTTATGTATACGAAACTTGAAGAACACGCGCGTCATACGACCACCCTTGGCAAAGACATAAACAACAATAACAAATAACAAAATAAAAACGAAATACGAAATAGTATGTCAGCATGCATGGTGTAAGAAATAGAGATGGCAGTTAATATCGTTCTCTCAAAAATATACTTGTGTCGCCACGATAAAATTGCTAAAATTGCTCTTTGCTCTGATTTCTTAATTTTTACGCTGCACAACACTGTCATATGTTCATTGTTTATATATGTATTGTATATAATAATGTGTATAATTAATTACCTGAAAATTTTATGAAAAATAGAAAAATTGGTGTTTGGTTTTTTAATTTATTATTTTATTAAATTTCTTGTATGTCTTACATTGGTTATTCGCTACTTTATTTTGAAAACTATTTCACCGACACAAAGCACAGCTGATCAAAGCGCAAACAATTGACTTCATAACACTAATTTTTAAATTTTCAATGCATTTTCACCTTATGTTCAACACTGAATGCGTTTTTTCAGTGTCTTAATACACTGATATATTAATGTGCTTGTGACGTCAAAATTGAGAGTGACCAATATCTCCAGTTATGCCCGTTTTACAGTGCGTAAAAAGCTGTTTTTTTCTGGAAGCGAAACAAAATTGAGCAAAATAAGATATTAAAAATTATATGCTCAACGGTCCATTTTACTATTCAACATCCAGGCTGCGCTTCAAAATCAATGTCCACATAATCAAATATCACGTGCAAAAATAAACTTCAATTTAAGAATATATCATATTGCACAATGATTGTGCTGTTCAGTACATTATATACTCAATGCTCAGCAGCCCGCAAAGGCAAGGTCAACAACATTCTGGAATTAAAATGATAGTACGAGTAGTATTTACAAATG
Source organism: Amiota mariae (assembly GCA_035041805.1). NCBI lineage: Eukaryota > Metazoa > Arthropoda > Insecta > Diptera > Drosophilidae > Amiota > Amiota mariae. The sequence goes on from JAWNKV010000286.1 coordinate 6,075,229, forward strand.
TATTCGAGCAATAGCAACACCAAATCCATTACCATTTCATGTCTCAGAACATAAGTATTATACATATCTCACAAATTAGGTTTCTTACTTTAAGTCCAATTTTGCAACTAACAGGAAATCGAAATCAAAGGCATTTTAAGGTGTTTGAAATAAAATCATCATTAAATTTTTCAGTTGTAATAAAGGCAGCTGATATCAATTAGCTCCTATAGTCCCAGTCATTGGATCTGAATCTTCTTGGCATATCGAAGGCAATCAATCGAGAAACAGTTGGAGGTTGTCCTTCGCTTCAAGCCAATAAATTTCTCAGGTTCCTGATCCATTTGTTTTTTTTTTTTTTTTTTTTGTTGAAATATCAAAATCCTTGTGCAAAATTGTCTTCTGATTCCTTATCAACTGAGTTATTTATACTCAATTATATTAACTGATCTTAAAATATAATTTGAATAAGTCCAACATTTAAAAGAAATATAAATAGAATTGTGAAAGAAGCTTGAAAATGCATTAATAATTTTATTTTTTAAAAGAAAATATAAAATGCTTAAACAAAATTCACAAGAATTTCTTCAATATATGGTTATGGTTAAAAAAAAATCTAGTAGATAACTTTAGACCTTCTTGACAATTTGGACAACATCTTCATCATTTAGCACATGTTCAATACCAACTTTTTGTGGTTGATGTTTTACGGAAGAGCCCCAGACCAATGCGCTTTAAATAAAAAGATTAACAAACAATCAATCAATATTCAGGATAACTTATGTAGGAGGGTAATAGATATACTTACTATTTAAATTCCTTGGCAATTGAACGATGTAATTTGTTGCAAAAATCTTCGATGCTTGTCCTTTCATTATGCAAGACAACTGGTGAACTATAATCGGGCAATTGACCCTTGGGTTTCGTATAGATTCTTACTAATCTCAAGTACTCCCACATCATTTCAAGTAAATCATCAAAGTTCCAATGATGATGCGCTGATATTGGGACACAATGTGGTATCTTATAAATGACATCTAATTCCTCAATAGATATTTGATCGATTTTATTTAGTAGATATATACATGGTATATAGATGCGGTTGCCTTCAATAACATCAATCAAGTCGTCACTTGTTGCATCATAACGTAATGTTATATCAGCATTATGTATTTTATATTCCGACAGAATGGTCTTCACCAAATCATTATCCAATTCGGATTGCGGTACCATGCTATTGAGATTAATGCCACCCTTATCCTTGCGTTTGTAATAAATATTTGGTGGTTTCTTATTCAAACGTATTCCAAAACCTTCCAATTCATGTTCCAGCAGTTTCTTATGACCCAAAGGCTTGAGGCAATCCAATACCATGAAGATCAAGTTACATGTTCGAGCTACTGCAATAACCTGACGACCACGACCTTTACCATCTTTGGCACCCTCTATGATACCAGGCAAATCAAGTAATTGTATTTTAGCTCCTTTGTACTTAATACAACCGGGCACAGTCGTCAACGTTGTGAATTCGTATGCAGCTACTTCAGAATACACACCGGCTAAATTCGATAGTAATGTCGATTTACCCACCGAAGGGAAACCGACAAAACCCACCCGAGCATCACCGGTTTTGGCAACTTCAAAGCCAGCTACATATGATAATAGAAAAAAACATTTTATAAATGACAATCTTTTCTTTAGTTTATTAAGTATGCAACTATGTATGTATCACTAACCTTCACCGGTGCCACCGCCACCTCCTTTGGGCGAGATCAATTCACGTCGCAGTTTTGCTAATTTTGCCTTAAGTAAACCCAAATGTGCCGATGTTGCCTTATTCTTTTGCGTACGTGCCATCTATGTTTCATTATAGATGATGAGGACAAATTATTATAAGATAGAAAAAGGTTAGTTTTTGTCTGCAATTGAAACTCTTTCATATTTGTTTCCTTACCTCGCCTTCAATGGCTGCAATTTTTTCCAATATCGTACTCATCTTGGCTACTCAATTTGAACCACTTATTAGTTTAATATTTCCTTTTGTTATATACAAATCTATTCCACCAAATTAGCGTGGACAACACGACGAATTTCATGGAATTATCATCAGCTGCTTGATTTGTTTCTTCTTCTTCTTTTAGCCGACATATGCAAGAAGAAGCGAAAGAGTGTTGCCATTTTAATGAAAGTGTTACCTGATCTGAATGTTTTTTTTTTTTTTTTTTTGTGTTGCCGCATAAAACAGAAACAGTCACAGATTTCAGAACATTTGACACAGAAACCAGACCAGAATGGAAACAGAACCAGGAAACAGTGCTGCCAGGTTGCATTAACAACAAATCTTGATCTGTTTCTGTTCTCTTTAGGATGGCCAACATAGAACAGAAATAGAATTTTTGTTTTATTATTGTTTTTATTCAATTCACAAACGGTTTTGTAAGGAAATGTTGTTAGTATTGTGTGAAAAAATTGTAACAATTTTTATTTAATAAGACAATTATTCATATAAAGGCTTTTGAGAAGGCCTTGCTGTCACATGCAGTCGAAACCCAAATCGAAACTGAACCCATACTCGAAGCACTTCTTCTACCTTTCTACCTTCTTCTTCCAATAAACAATATGAAAATGAATATAATTTGATATTATATGTATTATACAAACCATTTATACTCATTTTGTTTGCTAAATGCATCCACAAACGATGTCTGGCTTCGGTGTCGCCAAATCTTTCGTTGAACTTAACGAAATTTTGTATATTTTCCTCTTCCTTCTCCTCCTCTTCAGTGAATTTAATCTTTTCTTTGACATTTTCTCATTTTTTTTTTAATTAAACATTGCAGCCGTAGCAGAAAGAAGTCAGTCAAAAGTACTTGTTTCTGTATGAAATGCACTCAGTTTTGTTTTTAGTTGTTAATGCAACCTGGCAGCACTGTTTCTATTACATGTGGCAACACTGTTTTACCCCATAGAAGTGCCACACTATAAAACAACAGACAGAGCTCTGGCAGCACGGACATATGTTTATTATTATTGTTACAGAGCATACACGTGTTGATGCCAATTAATTTTTTCGTCGCAAGATTGCTATAAAATTTAAGAAGCAACATGAGTTCTGAGGAGGAATATGAACCAACTGATTCTGAAGATAATTATAGTGCAGATGAAAAAGAGTTACTCCTAAATGTGCGTAAAGGTAGGAAATCTGTGGAAAATGGAAAAAATGAATTGTTGGGTTTTAGCGACAACAGCGAAGATGATGATGATGAGGAGGATGTGTGGCAAACACAAGATAAAAGTATGTCTGATGATATGAACGACAGTGACATTGAAGGAGGAGTTGATAAAGATGGAGATGTAATTGACCCCATGAATTGGGGAGACAATAAGCGATCTTATTATAATACAGATTTTGTCGATAAAGACTACAGCAGCTATAATGCCGAAGAGGAGGAATTAGCAAAAGCTGAAGAAGAGGAGGCTAAAAACATTCAATTGCGTTTGGTCAAAGAGATAAATGATGCAGATTATAGCTTAGATACCTTTAAGACAGTTCCAAGTGCTAAAGAGGATAATACTAATAGCATAGAGCCATTGTCTCAGACACAAAGTATCCACGTTGCAACTGATTTATCCGGACTATCACAACGTGAACGCCTACAATTATTTTTTAAAGACTCACCAGAATTTAATGGACTAACAAGGGAATTCAAAAAATGTTTGGATGAGATTAATGCACTAATATGTCCCGTATTGGAATATATAAATAAACATAAATTGCCTATCATACCAGCATTGAAGTTTTCGGACATTTATAAAAACATTTTGATGACCTTTTGCTCGAATGTAGCTTTATATTTGTTGTTAAAGGCAAAACGGATTGCCATTAAAAATCACCCCGTTATCAAGCGCCTCGTTCAGTTAAGGCAATTGCTCGAGCAACTACGCGATAAGTATGATAATATTATCGAACCTCAATTAAAAGCACTTTTGCAACGCATAGAAGATGGTGATAAATTCGACATTAAGATGCCAGCAGAAACAGACAAACACAAACTAAAACAACGCAAAATAAAGAATAAGCATACAGATGAATTAAAACAATCTTCCAATCCAGAAGATTTATCATCATCTGATGATGATGATGATGAGGATGAAGATATTGACGAAACTAAAATACTTCAGGAAGATGAAAACTTACGTCGTGGCATTACTTATCAAATTGCGAAAAACAAAGGGCTTATACCACATCGAAAGAAGGAGCAACGTAATCCTCGTGTTAAACATCGCGGGAAGTACCGCAAGGCACTTATACGACGCAAGGGCGCAGTTCGCACTGTTTCTAAAGAGGTGCAACGTTATGGTGGTGAAGTATCTGGCATTAAGTCCACTGTCACCAAGAGCATAAAATTTAAATAAAAGTTTAAAATGTTGAAAAATAGCATAAATTTTGTTTTTTTTTTATTTTAATTTAAGTTTGTAATATTCAATTTTAAGAGTTTATTTATTTATTTTATCGAGATTGTCAGTCAAAAATATTGTAAACTAGATATCAGAACAGGAATTGTCATGCGTTTCTTTCTCAAAAAATTAGTGAATACTGATTGGTTGAACCAATGAACTTTGTCCCACCTAAAATTTGGTTGGTAATATCTGAAAACATCTGCATCTAATTTAAGAATCCACTTGGCATAATGGTTTGAAATCATGTCACCAGGACGCTTCCAGAAATATTAATTCTTAACTGATTTAAATTAGTTAAGTACAGATTCATAAGACCAAATGATGTGTTTGCAACCATGTGCGCTCCAGTTTACCCAGATTAGAGGATCTAAAAGAACCATGTCTAGTAGTTTCCTAAATTCCAGGTAAGTTATGTCGGATACTAAGGAATGTGGATACTTAGCATGTAAAATGATATTTCCTTATACAGGAAAAAAGTTCTCATGAAAAAGTAAGGCCAGATACGCATTTTTAAACGACTTTGTGTGTGCAATTCCGAATCCGAATCTTGATGTGATTAATCACCCAGATAATGACCCAAAGCATAATGCGCGTAAAATTGCCAAGAGTCCAGACCTCAATCCCAACGAAAATCTGGTGCCATTGGAGAAGGGGGCTTCCAAAATTCAATACAGCACTCACTCGGAATTGTCTGGTAATCAGATTGTTGTCGGAATCGGAATTGAAACAAATAAAAAATATGGTGTGTGAAACCGATATGATGGATTTTATGTTCGAATCGGAATAATTGTCGGTTTTTGGTGTCATGAAACCGGGATGAGTGGTCCTTGGCCGACTGATGTCGTGTGATTCCGGGATGTAGAACCGACCACACAGGGGATGAAAAACAAGGAATTTCGGACCAAATTTTATAAAAAATAAAAAAAAAATGTTTTATTGAAAAAAATGTAAGTACATACATAATTGTGCGCATGAGATTCGTTCAGTTTTTTGTTTATTTTCTTTCATACAAATTGAATTATTTTTTGGTTTTTTTATATAAAACTGAAGATTACTGATTAATTGAATCAAAAACATTTGCCAAACATAATTTGTTTTACTCATTTTAATTCCTTTACTATAAAAGTGCAAAACATCCGGATATTTTTGCACCCCAAGATATATAGATAGAAGATAGATAATAGGAACATATTAGTTTAATGGCTTCCTTATATCAGAAACAGATTGCAGTACATTTGCGCCTGAAGCAAAACAGAACTAAACCAGAACTCAGTGCATTTGCTATATAATCAGAAAGAAGTACTTTTGAAATTTTTCTGGTTCCCGAGCAAATGATATATCAAATATTGTTTAACGAGCATTTTAGCCCAGGAAAATTAATATTTTACCTCAAAATAATTAGGCACATGTTTCAATGGGGACTTTTGGGGTTATGCTATGGAACTACAAGACAAAGGCTCATGCAAAAATTCAACTTTTTTCCTAATTATTCAGCAGAATGACCTTTTTTTTCTAATTTTCCTGGACTATTTGTTTCTTGTGAAAAATGTGAATGTCGAACAAAGCAGAGCAACAATTAAATTAAATCGAGTGTTTCTATTGGATTTTGCAGCATCCACTGCCTTACCATTTCAATGATAGTTATTTATTATATATAACATGGCGCATTGTTAGGCTAGAAATATTAAATGCAACCTGGCAGCACTGTTATCTTAAGAAAAGATAAATTGACAAGAATTTGTGTTCGTTGGTAATAATACAATGTTAACATGAAGGAAGTTGGCCATATTGTGTCTGTCAAATCGGTTATCAATATCAGTTTGTAGTATTATAAGTTTGGGATATCGAGTTTTAACATAAAATACACACGAATCAAAGCAAAATTAATAGCAAAACGTGCTTAGTTGCGCTAAAAGTAAAAAGCCAAGCGTGCGACGGTGCGTGATAGAGTCAGTTGTCAATTGGTGAGTGCGATTGTGCGTGCTTGCTTAGTGATTGAACCCCGGACTTCGTTTCTCGGTTATATAATTTTTTTGGTTTTCTTTTAAAGAAATTTCATTAAATTGTATATTTATATTAACCTGTACTGATAGCTTGAAGCTGCAGGTAAATTCCATTTAAAAAATTTCTTTACTGGAGAATCTTTGAAAAAGTAAAGTGTTTGTTTTTTTTTTTTAATCACAAGTCTCGTGCTCTGCCGGCTTTTCCCATGTGATATTCCTTATGCTTTTAGTAATTCAAATGAACTTTCACATTTAATATTGACCCACTAAACTTATTTTGGTCATTGACTGCATTTTTATTTTTATCAGATATGCAGATGTGTTTCTTGCTTTCTTTCAAATCGGAATCGACTGTCGTCATTCATTAGTTTTTGTTTGTTAATCATTTAAGCTTTTTATACATAGCAGCATGATGTCATTTGGCTTTCTTTACCCTAAGCAGCACACTACACATTAGAATGTTTTTATTATTGTTGTTGTTTTTATTGTTCTAGGTTACATTTATATTTAGGAATATGTATTTCATAATGCATTTTTTTTTTTGGTACTTTTGTCATTTGAAAAGGATTATTCATTTTTGTGAATTTATTAGAATTTTCTCCAGTGTCCGACTCTTATTGTCACTGAGAAAACAAGATTTGAAACATTTTCATTCAACTTTTGGGACGTTATAATTTGAAATAATTCGTTGTCTTTTTAATCGTACATAGATGATCTCTTGTGTGCAAATCATTTTAATATTCACTTGCAGTATGTTACTATGGCCGTCCGTATTGCAGCGAAACCAAGCTCTAACAACAAATCATTTTGTGGCACAAGAATTGCAAAAACACGAGAGTTGAAGGGAGCCCAGACTGCACTTGAGGCACTGCAGGTCATCAAATCGGATAAATTCAAGTATTATACATGTATCTTTCTAGGATTTAACAATCATTCGATACCAGAATAGATTATTAATCAATGATCTCATAGAAAAGTCAAAAGAAATGTAAATGAAGACTCCTAGTACCGCCACGGACTATAATACTCCATGTATTCAAATTACGATGTGTTCTTGTACTTGTTAAAAGAGTTTCAAAAGCCTGACGATGTGGGTCTATAGTGAATTTGATCAATCGTATAAGATTTGCTATGTTGTGCTTATGAAGAGCAAATCGTTTTTACAATTATCCTTTATTTCTAACAATCATATCAGTTCGATAAGGGCAATGCTTGCTTTTTTACTTGACACATTCGTTTTCTAGGCAAAACATTTCGAGTTATCCAAATAACTCAGGGAACCAGAGTAGATAGAGTACGAGACGAGACGAGATGATGTAGACATGTCCGTATGGAGCAAAATATGCAGTACATTTGTCGGAAATGAAAGTTCTTATTTGAAAAATTTTTTTGGTTTTCATACTATCGACTTGAAATATGGGGGGTACCCCCATACAAACCGGGATCCAAATGAAAGTTCTTATTAGAAAACTTTTTTGTTTTTTTTTACTATGGAACTGAAATTGGGACACTATAAGTGTCTGACCCGTATCCACCAACCTTCTACCTTCCTTTCAAGACTCTCGGACACTAGAAGGGGCGTGAAGAGTATTACAACTTCGGCATAGCCAAAGTTAGTCTTTTTTTATTTATTATTAGAGAAGTTCTTTTATGCGCCTTGTGGCAGTAGGAAACACACAACAATTTAATAAAAATCGTCAGTCGTTGGTTATGGTGTTAAGCACTGGCTTGCAATGTAACTCCCAGATCAAAGGTTCAAACACAGTTTAGAGTCTTAATTTTTTTTTTTTTTTTTTTGTATTTTAAATACGATACTACGATAAACAATATATGATTTTAAAAAAATACCAATGTTCCTAAAATGTTCATTATTATGTTTAATAAAATTTAATCTTTTCAACTGTGAAAGAGCTTGGCTCTACCCGGTTCCCCTACGTCAATTCTTTTTTTTTTTTTTAATTAAATATATAGGGAAATCTCCTCTGACCATGGTTCCAAAGAAATTGTCCGGCGCGGGAGATGTCCGCCTGTAGGATATGTCGAAGAAATATAGCATGAGTGAATCGTAGCACAACTTGACAACTTGGAAGCTTTGTGTGTTTTCCTTATATTACAATTCATCCCCGAATGCTATTTGGCTTTGATGGAGTCTTTATTTTAAAAAATTTCTGCTGCTTGCGTTTTTCCAATATTAAATCTTTAAAAATAAAAATGCATACGTAAACAATTAATTTATGGTAGCTATAAAATTTTCAATCTCTTGCACATCAATTAGATTTTTGCTTTTACTAAGAAGAAATTTCGCGGTGCCATTTTGATCAATCCAACAACCTACTAGTGACTGACTCGACAAAATTAAACAAAACGACTCAAGTTATCGTCACAAAGCAAAAAATTATATAAATATGGAAGGAAATTCCCTATTTTATCAAGTATTTTTTAATTCCTTTTTAAAGCAAACAAAAGGAGAAAGATTTTCAGCCCTGCCACACTCCTTCGTCGTGACTGCCAATTCACGACTGTGGGTCATGTCCCAGACACAAAGGTATGTGAATCGTCTCGGAAGTAACAAAGGGGAATCACCGATATTCACACAATTTTTGTTCACGATTTTTTTCGTAAGAAAGTTCTTTTTGTCCGCCCGCGAGATATGCATTTGTATGAAAAGTAAATAAATATAGAGTATATTTTTGTACTAAAAACATAACCTAAAATTTGGTACCAAGATATTTGTCCGGACTGTGGAGAAGTCCGCGACTAGAGATTCCACTTTAATTCTGTAGCATATTTCAATTTTCATAATAACCATAAATTTTTGACTAAAATATCTATTTCTTATGTCTCTATTCCCATTTCTCTATCCATAATAAGAAAATAAATATAACACATTACATTAATTTTTTCAAATTTAATTTTTTAATTTGTAATTTTATATTATCATAAATAGTATGTGTAGCTAAGATTTATTTTGAATTAGAATTTGTTACATATTTTTTTTTTAAATCGAAATCTTTAAAGAATTTTCGTAAAGATAGTTTTTTTTCTTTATATTTCATATCTACCATTTTCAAATAGTTTTTCTAATCAATAACCAATCATTTCTTTTGCCTCTTTAGCTGAATAATTTATGTCATAATATTCTTTAGAATTCATTTCTTTTGCTTAAAACTATTCATTTAATATTTACTTAGTGTACTATGGATTTCTATTGAATTCTTCATCTTTAATTAAGTATAATGAGTTAGTTTTTATGTTTTATTTTTCTATAGATATTTTAAACTTAAAGCTCCAGAAAGATAATAAATGTGTGTTAATTCTTTAGAAATACGTCGTTATAACTTTTGATCACAAAAAGAAAATCTTTATCTGTTTAACAAGTGAATTTTCTTAATTTTTCTCTTAAATATTAATTTTTGTTGCTTTTTTTTTCGTCAATTTAATTTAATTTTATCTTATATGAAAATAGAACGGTTAAATGCAGAATTTCTTTATCTTGCATAATTTCCTTTTCTTAAATTTAACAGAGAAGCACAAACATTTTTCCACTAAAAACAAAACAAAACAAAAAAAAAACTACTATAATAAATTTTCAAAAACACTAAAATCGCGTGATTAGAAACGTGATGCCAACGTGATTTTGATTTTTTTTTTTTTGAAAAAATTAAACTTATTTACAAACAATATACCGATTAATCCAAAGAGCGCCTGCGCTGTTTGCTCACTACTACTGTTGAGTTGGTGGAGATGCCACTAGCTACACCTTGATGATGATGTCCATGACCCATTAACAGTAGAGTAGTTGACTGTTTGTTGTTGCTGCTACTCCGATCAAGTAACTCATTCGATAGTCTTGCTAGTAATGGCAATTCACGCATAGAAACATTTACTGATGGCAATGGTGCCAATTGTTGTTGGAGTTTTTTGATGGGTTGGTGATGAAATTGAGACGATGCTGGCGAAGATGTTGCTGATGATGAATAACGATTACGATGTTCAGGTGTGGCAGGCAAACTGTTGCTGATGTCAGCAGCACTAATTTTAATAAGAGGACCTTTGCCAAGAACAACCACAACATCATCATCATTGTCATCATCAGCATCATCATTATTGAGATTTGTTCGTTGTTGTGATTCATTTGTGGCATCATCAGTGTGTCTTCTAAATGCTTCAGCACCTAAAGAATCTGGACGCTGTTGACGTTGCTGTTGCTGTTGTTGCTGCTGCTGGTGTTGTGTTTGATATTTTTGTTGAGTTTTCTGTTTACCACCAACTTCACGTAACATCATTAAATGATCAAGTTTATCAACGGTAGTCTTCAGTTCATGTTCCCAGACATCATTTTGTTGTTGTTGACCATCACCACCTTCGATGGGTCTAACTGCGAGTATTTTCATTTTTTGACGTAAAGCCTCGAGATCATGTTCATCGACACAACTACGTAAATCACCATTATCAGCATAATCACCAGCATCTTCTTCCAGTTCGGATTCCAGCTCAGCTGGTGTTGTAGTAGTAATGATGGCTGTTTCGCCATTGCTGCTGCAAGAGCCTGTGGCTGTCAATTCGGCCAATCTATCAACCGGTGGCAATGAATATTCACTTGAGTGTGCACCCAATGACATTTGACTGCCCGCAATCGATGGATAATCACATTTCTCTAGTTCAGCTTGGAAGTCTGGCAATTCTGTTGTAGTCGGTGTATTTAGTTCGGCACCAACACCAGGTTCACGTGGCCCTGGTGGCGGTGGTGTACCACTGTTGTGCATATGCATTGGATAATCACCACGTTGTCGATGTATTTCATTGCTAATCATCTCCAGATTACGCAATGCCGTCGAATAAGTATTCTTAGCTCCTTGCACCTGTTGCTGCAATTCATGTATGCGATTCTTTTGAGTTTCCAATTGATCTTGACACATTTGTTTCTCTTCGAAATATGGACGTGATTTATTTATACTACGCTTAAAACGATCTTCCAGTTGTTGGATCTTGTGCTCGGCAGCCTTAAAATGTTCAGTGCGACGCAAATGTTCAGCATGGCATTCAGCTTTTTGCTTCTCAGCATCCATAACCTTTTGGGTCGCGTGATTGAGCATCTCTTGCCAGGCATTATCGAATTGCCATTCATGTGAATTGGAAAGGAAGCGTTGTTCGGCAAGGGCAACTGTCTCTTTAGCAGCAGCATGGATTTCTAATGATAGATATACGAGTAAGTTAATAATTTCCACAAATAAAAGTTGATTGATTTATTTGAACTCACCATTGGCTCGCTGAAATTTAACTGCTGCCTGTTGACATTCAATTTGAGCAGCTCGTGCCTTTTCCAATGCCTCATAGTAGGGACGAGCCTTCTCAATACAATTGCCCAAGCGTTTCGAAGAGAGTTTTAAACGTCGCGTTGATTCATTTAGTAAAATGCGAAATGTTGAATTGGCTTCCTAAAAAAATATAAAATAAAATGTGAATTCCCTTCATTTTCGTTTTATCTTTTTTTTTTATTTTTTTACCTCTAATTCGATTTCAAGTTTATTAATCTCATCTGTTGCACTATTGAGATTCTCCAGTTCAATCTGTAAATATTAAATAGAGAGAGAGAGAGAGAAGAGTGAGATCATGTTTATTAAATATTATTTTTTTTTTTTCTTTCAGTTGTCTATATCTAATTCGACAAAATAAAACACAAAACTACTAATCCATTTATCAATCAATTAACACAAAATGCCGAGACCAAATCGTTCGGCCAGCGGTGGCAGTATCAAGACAAAAGATGCTTCGTCAAAAATTGATTTATCTAAAATAGAGGCTCGCGTTGATCGTGTTCTTGTCACTGGTCTATCACGCACTCATAATGATTATGTTATGCGTGCCTCAGAGCGTCTATTTAGGGCCACAAATTTTCAAGATCTTACACTGGAGGCAATGGGGTAACTCAAATTTTATCTTTAAACTAGTCTTCAGTTTATATCTCTTCTCATCATTATATAAATAGTGCAAGATCCTATCTAAATGAATTGGGCATTTTTAAGGATGTTCGGATTAAAATCGATATAAGCCGTGGAGCAAATGCAACGCCCTATGGTTATGAAATAACGCTATCGGGCACTGAATTATCCAGGATTATGGGTAATGCTGGCACAGAAATTGGTCAAAATGAGGGCTCACTGCGAACGGAGCTTAATGTTCCCAATTTATTTGGACGCGGTGAAAGTATCTCATTACATGGTTCATATAGTAGCACGCGAGCGAATGATTTACAATTAAAATTCTGGAAACCATTCTTTCATACTCGTTTTATTGAAAATCGACCAGAGTAAGTAATTGGTCTACTATCTAATATTAATCTATCAAAAAAGTGGAAACTAAAATTTCATTTTATCATTTTAAATTTCCAGAATATCATTTTCAATATTTCGTCATACAGATCGTTTTGATGTCAGTTCATTTCAAACCACAAATTTCGGATGCATAGCGGATTTCTCTCTTAATACCATGTTGGGTTTGGATGTGAGTTGAAATGAATTAAATATCTAAAAAATCTTTATCATTTCTATTATTTTTTTCAGTTAACACACTCTTTCCAATACGAGGCAGCAATACGTGAACTTTCCCTCCTAAATAAACAAGTACCTTTTGCGATACGTGAACATTGTGGACCCAAATTGGCATCATTATTACGTTACTCTGTGATCTATGACAATCGAGATGCAACAGTTTTTCCCACCTTGGGTGTTATGATAAAATCTATAAATGAATATTGTGGCTTTGGTGGTAATGTTGCCTATATGAGTAACGTGACGCATGGTGAAGTCAATGTTCCATTGTTCAGTGGACTAGTGGCTCAATTGTGTGGACGTGTTGGTGTTCTAAAAGAAACTAAAAATACTACCATGTTACCTATAAGCAATATGTTCTATTGTGGTGGTCCCTTGACATTGCGTGGCTTTAAATATGGTGGTGCTGGGCCAGTGATTGAAGGTACAACGGTGGGTGCTTCAACATATTGGTGTGCTGGAGCGCATTTATGGTCACCATTACCATATGCACCTGTCTTTAAAGGATTAGCCAATAATTTCCGTTTGCATTTCTTTTATAATGTTGGCAATTGTAATAATTTTACAACAGGTAAGTGGACAGAACTACTACAGAACTACCTACTCGTCTGATTGACATATGGATATTAATTTTCTTTTGTTTTTATCTCAATTTTTACAGAAAATATGCGTAGTGCTTTTGGTATCGGTTTGGCTTTTAAATTGGCGGAACGTGCCCGCATTGAGCTCAACTATTGTGTTCCCTTACGTAAACTCATTACTGATAAAGCGATTAATGGTTTCCAATTTGGTATTGGCTATGAATTTGTTTAAACTGTCGATAAGATGATTCAATGTAGAGGGGAGACACAATCCTTTTATGATGATGTTCATGATGATATTATTATATTGTACTTAGTAAAAGCAATTGAGTTCAGTTGAAAGACGCTAGCAAAGACACATAATGATGACTCCTTAATAATTTATTTGTGTGCGTTCTATATAAATATTGACTGCCAAGCTGCAATGATGATAATTGTGTGTTATGTGGTGTCAACAAAATGCCTTTAACTAAAAATTTATATTAATTATAATTATGATGTAATAATTTATATTGTATTTTGTTTTCTTTTTTTTTTTCCAAAATATTTGAGAAACCTCAATGCATTTTGCTGTGCGTTTTTATTTAGTTTTTTAAAAAAAAAAGAGATTAAACAACAAAACACTGAAATAATTTAATATTTCATAAGAGTATCCTTCTTACACATACAATGGCATGAGATAAGGATTATTACTTGAGAGACGACAAAACAAAACAAAACAAAATCTAGTTTCATAAACGACAAAAAAAAAAAAAAACAAATGATTTAGTTAATAAGTGTGAGATGATGATGTACAAATCGAGTTTATTTTAATAAGTAAAAATTGTTGAAAACAAATATCAAATCAATATAAATATGTTTTTTCTTTTGGAAGATCGATAAGTTGACTGAAGGAGAAGTATTTAAAATATTTCAGATGGCTTTAGACTTTAATCAAAGTGCAGTTGTCAAGGGATTTTCTTCTTCGAGCAGATTCCATATGGAAGTAAATTTTTGTAAAGAAAACTCAAGAAAAATCTACTATAATCAATAAAAAAATTAATATTTTTTAAAGAGTTATTAGCTTGACTGTAATAAAATTAATTTCCTTTAGCATGGAAAGGAGGAGGTTCATGGTTCGGTACCCAAAGAGTGAAAACGGGACCCTATCACTAAGCCTACGCTGTCCGTCCATCACAGAGCTCGTATCTCATGAACCGTAATAGATAGAAAGTTAAAATTTCCACAGAGTGTGTAATTCAATTGCAGCTATAAAGTCAAATAATAAAAATAAAATAATGTTCAAAAAATAAAGGGGTCCCCATACAAAAAACTTGTAACATTTGTTGCGGTGGAGCGTCCGTCCGTCACAGAGCTCATGATCTCATAATCCGTAATAGGTAGACAGTTAAAATTGGTTGGTTATTATTTATGTTATTTCTTTATATGATGTTCACTATTATTTAAATACATATTTTATTTTAGCTTCAAAAAAAATTGGACGATGGTACGGCACCTTTCATGTGCGAGTCGGACTCACACTTGACATGATTTTTTTAAAAATCTACTGAAATCAGTGTAAATAATAATATAATTTATTTTTGTTTTGTTTGCATTAATTAAAATTAAAGTAGAAACTCCAAGCAAAGAAGAAGCTTAGTTCAAAGTGCAGAAATCTAGTAAATAGGGATGCGCATCTGATGAACACATATTAATTTTCATTAAGAAGTCTAAGTAAAGGTAAAAAGAGAAAAAAGGAAAAAAAAAAATCTAGAAATTGTATTCTTTTGAAAAGGATTTTTTAAATTAAAGATAAAAAAAATTCTACCAAAAGGATGAAAGAGAAGCTCAAATTGATTTATTAGTTCTAAATCAGGTGACAAACTATTCAAAGTGATGTCGAGTACATATGGAAAGTTTTCTAGAAAAAATTCAAGATATTTTATTTAAAAATAAAAGGATGTCAATCTAATGTAATTTAGTAAAATTTTAGAAGGAAAGAATCTAGTAGCTCAGAGGTCGAAAAGTTCTATAAGAAGGAAACTATCAATGAACAATATTTACTTAGAAAAAAAAAGTAAGTATTTATTAATAAGAATTATCTTTTCGAACCCAACATATGTAACAAGAATCTAGATATCCAAATTTTTGTACTATATCTTAATCTACAAACTATCGGTGAAATCTATTGGTTCTCCCAGCCCACTACTTTAGCTAATCAATTAATATATGTATGTCTCTAGAACAATTTATTAATTTAATTTGATATGACGGGTTTCATTGCACATACTATGACTATTACGATGATTATCGATTCTATAGATTAGATTAATGGTTAAAATTAATAAACTAGTATATTTCTTGTCTATTTTTTTTACCATAATACAGGAGGAACTAGTTCATCTCTGGATAGATGATTTCAATTTTTTAAATGTGTAATAAAAAAAGAAAAATGTTGTTCAAGGGTTAAGTAGGCAACAAAGCAACCGATTGTGAATCATTACACTAAGCGCCCGTGGAGTGATAGTGAACATTTTTCTCTAGCCCCTTGTGTATATGGAATAATGCTTTTTGAACAGCGTAACTCCAATAGTAAACGTAGGGGCAGCAGCAGCAACAAGCCAAATTACTAAGTAAAATTCTTTAAAATCTATTACCAAAATTTTCCTCCCCGTGGGTTTGAACCTGAACTTCTCTTAAACCTCCGTTTATAAGATCACATCTTAACGAACTGAGCCAACGCGACTTATGTTAACATGTTGGCAAATGATTTACATGTTCACTTCACATCTACGTTAACAGAATGTTGTGTTATTTATAGAACACATGGCTGTTAATTCAACAGTTCAGTGAACAGATAATAAATTGAATGTTAACAGAAAATAAAATGCATGTTAACATACCATTAAAACATTAACAGTATTAATTTAACATAAGCAAATTTTTGCGATGTTATTATTTTGTTTGGTTTACGATGTGTTTAAACTCGTTTTCTAAAAGTTAAAAGAAAAAAATGTATATTCTATAAAAAATAAATTATAAAAAAAAAAATATAAAAAAAAAAAAATGTAAAAATAAAATAATTTTAATTTTTTTTTAAATTTATTTTTTACATTTCTCACCATTTCACATATCTTTCAACATGCAGATACAATAGTTTGTATCTACATATGTATATAAGAGAGAGATAAATGTTTCAGTTAAAGCTCGGTTGTCTTGTCTGTCTATATGCCTGCGTCATGGATCGCTGAACTTGCAATAACAATCGTTCAGTTACAGTTTATAGCGTTTTCAGTTATACAGGTTTTTATGAACACTAACAACGAAAACTGGTTTTTAATTGTTTCGTTTTAAGGTTTAACGAAATAAACTACATGATTCTTCTCTACTTGTAATGAACATGCATGAATTAAGTTGAACTTTTGTGTGCCAGTTTCCAAATAAAACGTGTATCGAGGGAAGATTTACCATTCTTATGCAGCTTCATCAGCTCACCATCAAGTTTATATTTATGTATAATACTTCACCGGATGCCGCCGTCACCATTTTAATTCCATTATTGTACAGGTGAGAGCTTAAACACTAACCACTACCTACAACAATATCAACGCATTGATCATCAATCTTAAGATTTCATGCTGCTAAAACTGCACTAAATTGACTTTAAAATTGACCCTTAGGCTGGTTGCTTATAAGAGGAGACCACAGCGGATCGAATCGAATCGAACCGCAACGAATGGTACCGGTTTGTAAAAGGCTTTTTTTTCCTCTTTTGCGCAAGTTCAAAATTGTTTTCTGTTGAAACCGTTTCTGCTTGTGTCGTGTCCAGTAAATAAAATAAAATAAACCAAACCAGTTTTTAGGTTTGTATACTTTTTTCCTGGAATTTCTTTTGAATTTTTTTTTTTTTTTCTTATTGTTTAGTTTCAGTATCAACATTGGGGTTCGGTTAATAATTCATTGCCTCAGTGTACACATATACAACACAAACTTCATTTGTCTGTGGGAAAAAAGGTTAAAAAACACATCGTAATCAATTAAAATCATTTAACAAATGTAAAAATTACACATTTAACAATTTACATTTTATTTATTGCAAATAATTTTCTTTAATTATTGAAATTAATTGTATGCAAAGATGCGAGCATCGAATGCATTGGAAATTACGTAAAACTTATGGAATATTTTTCTATTAAGATTTTTATTAAGATTTATAAAGATTTTTCATAAATAGAATTTACGACATCATTTAGTAGTCAATGATTACCAAAGTAAAGAGTAAGGAACGGATAAATTTTTAATAGAAATGCAATTTTATATTTAATAAAAATGGACTTTGAATTTAAATTAATAGAGGGATTTTCTTTAAGAGATTTAGCTGCACCATTTTTTAAAAGGTTAAAATTCAGCACAGTCAATCGATATCACAATGTAAAATTTTGACAAAGGAACAACAACAGCAAAGTTGAAAAAAGTTCAAATATGTATGTCGATTCTTTCACAGGCGATAATCATGTTTCGAATACTAGTGAGCAGTGGTAGAGGACAAAACCCTGAATGGACAGAAAAGATTGTGGACCATTCCACTATATGTCTTAAAAATCTCGTAAAAGAGTGGAACTTGGTTAGATAAAGTCCCCTGCCTAGTCCCCGATAGCAAAATTCCGAACACAATCCCCATTTTTAGCGATTTATGCAACAATGAAATGTAGAAGTTTGCAGTTTTTTATTGAAAGTTTGCAAATTGATTCTTTAGAAATGATATATTAAAGTTGAAAATTCTTGACAATGGAAAGAGTGCACATTTTAGATACTTATTAAGATTACCATGTAAAGATTTGCAAGGCGCAAGCCAATCAAGATTCTTTAAAAACTTGCTATGAGAGCAATATCGAATTTTTAAGCTTGTCAAGGAAAGTAATCATATAATAACGAGATATCGGCAATCAATTTCGAAAGTGGGAAACTACAGTCCGATTTTCGTAAGACTGAATGAGATTAAGACGAGTTCACTTGCGTCTGATCTTGTAAGCTTGGAAGGATTTCTAGAGAAAATTTAAAAAATTTTAGATAATTGAAACTTCTCTTTAATTCTAAGAAGAAAGAAAGAAAAGATCAACTTGTGCAATAGGTTTTATATATTATCACGCATAGTCCCACAGCTGCGTCTGTCTGTCAGAACGCGTTAAACTCAAAAACTACCGAACAGATTTTCATACGGTTTTCACCAATGGACGGAGAGATTCATGTGGAAGGTTTCGGAAAAAAAAATCAAAAAAAAACCAAAGGAACAGCCGAAAAAAAAAATCACAAAACTTGAGGTGTACAAGTGAGATGCATATAAATCTTAGATAAACATTCTAAAATCAATCAAGTCGTCTTTGTCAAACATCTTATAAAATCAACTAATCAGCAACGTCTGTCTGGGTATCTGAAGTCGAAGACTCATAAATTTCTTATATATGATTTTAATCCAATATTAATCAATAAACTAAGAGCGTGAAACCCTTAGTCAGTAACTTAAATTTATTATATAAGTTTTTAATTCAAAATTAAGATATAATTTAATTTTAGAGATTAATAAGTTATGAGAGCTAAATGGATACTAAGCTAAGAAATGCATACAACAAATTGTTAGAAGAAAAACTAACCTGAAGTTGAAGACTCTAAAAAATAATGGTTTTCCTTAACAATCAGTTTAGAAACTGAAATTTGATTTAGGACTACTATAATGGAAGGCACGAATGTTTTCCTTCTATCAAAGAGTCACAAAATTATGGTGTGATGACACATTTAAGGATAAACATACATATTTGGAAAGAAACAACTAAATGACGCAGACTGGCACAGGTTGGCAAACAGGCGTGTGTCCAATGACCTGTGAATTATGTACAAAGCTGCATTGAATTTTCTTAAAATATTTGCATATTTACTTTTATGAGAACAAAGTCCAAGTTTAAATAAAAAAAAAAAATCATAAATATTTAGCAAGCAGAAAAAAAAAACACATAAATTCATGAATGCAAATACTTAATTAAACAAAAATTAATGAAATGAAAAATTATACACATTTATTTTTCACAAAAAATAAATATTTGTGCAATTGTTAAAATAAATTTTTCATTTATACTATGATGCATGATAAAGTGATGGTTGTGGTGGCCTTGAGTTAAGTTACTTTCTGGGACCTTAAAAGAATCTTTCAAAAATAAAAAAAAAATAATAATAAAAAAAACCACAAAACTTCAATTCAAGGTTTCTAACTAAAAATATATCAAAAAAAGTAAAAAAAAATGTTTGCAAAAATTATTGATTTCAATAGGAGCCCAGGTCATTTGGGTAATAAAAAAAAACGAACACGCGATATGCAGCCTAATTTTGTGTATAAAACTAAATGAAATACGTGAAAGTTTGCACACTTTTAGCTATGTCAGTGGGTGCGGGTGTGCAAGTGTATTATGATTGAAAGAAGCAAACACAAAAAGGTCAAATGTTATAAGTAAAATGAATCAGTGAAAAGAGAAAAGTCAGATGAGGAAAATGAGGAAAATGAAAAGTTTACGTGCAGTCAAGTCATTAGAACTAAAAAATTAAATGAGTAGTGAGTGAGTAAGTTATCATGGTGATTAACCTAGTAAGGGATATATGTAAGTATAAAATATATATAAGTAGATGGAAATAGTGGCAACACGTTTTGATTTGTGGGGGTTCCCTTGGTAATACAGATTTTAGGGGCTTTTTCTAAACAATTATTATGTAAGCGAAATAATGAAACAATTGCAAAATCATCAGTATATTTGATGTCTCAGATTTGCTTATAAATTCCAGAATCGCATATCTGTTTACGGGTCGCTTTTTTCAGGATATTTGATTGTGTCTGGTGAATCCTTTTGCTGTGGGCCTTGGAAACTTAGCAATCGCATATCTG
Source organism: Amiota mariae (assembly GCA_035041805.1). Taxonomy (NCBI): domain Eukaryota; kingdom Metazoa; phylum Arthropoda; class Insecta; order Diptera; family Drosophilidae; genus Amiota; species Amiota mariae. Next base: position 6,095,711 of record JAWNKV010000286.1, read on the forward strand.
ACGGTGGCTTTCTTATATTTTTGGTTTTGTTTACCCTAGTTGCCCCTAGGAATATGCGCCTATGATAGTGAAATTGCTTCATAATTTCAAAAAGGAAAGTATCTACATAAATATTTTATTCTCAAGACATTTAATGAGGACTATAGAAATGATTATCATATTCAAAACAATATTCAACTGCTTTGACAACAATTACCCTGACATCATTCCACTTTGCATTTATAACTAACTACAATGTACTTACTACCTAAGTAATCAAGTAGAAAAGAAGCCTTCTAAATACATATTATGTACATAGATAATATGAAAGTCAATAACAAACGAAACAAACAACAACTGACTGAACAAGAAGACATGGCAACAACATCATGACTAAGTTTTCTATGCGACATGACCTACTTCTTCTTCTCTTCCTGAAAGTTTCTTCTTCTACATTTAGCCACCACATCACATAAAACTTTACGTCATTTCATTGAGTGCTTTGGACATAGTATAATACTATAAACTATGGCAAAGAAAGAAAAGAATATTACAGCATTTACCTATGTCAGAGTGCAGCGGAAGTAATCGATTTCAATTTCAATTTCAAACACACAAAGGACTCAACAAACACAATATGGTGGCTCAAGTCTACAAAGCCTCGTCTAATATACACACTAAACACAAAAACAAATATGTTACAAGAACTTTTAATATAAAACAAACTAAGTTTTGTAACATTGACGTCAAAGACTTGGAAAATAAATTCATATTATGCGAGTAAATTGAGAATAAAAGAATCTACCTAAACCTGAAGTAGGTTGTATGTAGTTGGTCAAGTACTTTGAGGCTTATAATATCAAAACTTAGTGAGTAAGGACTGAGTGAGTACTGAGTACGTATAAAAATAATAAATATAATATTTATAAATATCAAAGTGTTGTGGCGCGAGGTTAAGAACCTTTTGGAGCCCTTTTTCCTTTATTATTATTATTTTTCTTTTTTTTTTTTTGTTGTTTGTTGGTTGCAGATGTTTGAACCTAAAAGGCATGTCAAGTGTACTACTTTCTCCTCAATGACAAAGCAGCTTGAAAGATACTTTTCATAGTTTGGTTTTGGTGTTTTGAGTTCATAATAATAATAAAACAAATACAAAAACAAAAAAAAAACTTCATCATAGACCAACCACCGTGTCAAAGGCAATTGACCGTAAAATTTTAATTACCCGCAAAACCGAGTTTTTATGCTTTTAAGTTGTACTAAGTATTATGTCAACATGAAACGAACCGCAAACTATACCATCTAAACTCATTGTAGGTGCACATCTAACATTTTACATAATAACCAACAAAAAAAATTATTGTACTTTCATTTTGTTTATAGAAATTCATATCACAAAGATTTTTCATGCAATTGTAATAAAACTACAAGTTAAATTTGTTCAAATAGGTCATTGGATTAGATTGACAGGGCATAGTTTGTTGCATATTGGGAACGATAAAGGAGATTAGCTTGGAAGAAAACCGGATACCAGTATCTTAATTGAACCGGAACCTTTCTGTTGGCTGCCTTAAAGCTCCACCAAACTTAAAATCCAAGAAAAATCAATCTTATATTCGATGGAAAAATATTAACATTATATTCGGTCAAGAACTATAGTTTTAATCGGGCAGGTATCCGTGTAATCTCAGGTTACTTAACTCGGCACTACATGTCATAAAATTCTTAATGAATATCAGACTATTGAATCATTTGTAATTAAAGAGTAGATACCCGGGTAGACGTTGTCCTGTCTCTCTATCCCAAAAAAATTATTGGATACTGATTGGTATGTTTAACAAAGAAAACATGATTGATTTTAAAATATGACTCTAAGCTTTATAATCATCTCACTTGCATACCTCACTTTTTTTGCGATTTTTTTTATAATTCTCTGTTCCTTTGGGATTTTCCGAATATTCCATAACCTTCCTCATGAATCAATCAGTCTAATGATGAAAACCTTATGGAATTCTGTTTGGTAATTTTTGAGTTTATCTCGCTCTTCTTTCCAATTTAATCTAATTAAATCATATACATCTGGGATGGCTAAACCAATTTGATCATCTTGTCATTTTCATGTGCCAACCAAAAATAAATAGTTTGATAGACATCTTTATACAATTTTTTTTTTTATATTTTATTTTTTTATTAAGGTTAAGAATCTTTAATGGTGGGAGTATTTCAATTCACTTAGAATTGAAAACTTTAATTTGTGGCGTGCCAAACATTTTTTGTCGCGTGACATTAATGATACGCGTGACAATGGTTCGCCATCACTAAAATAGGTCACTTTTTTATGAAAGACCGAAAGAACTAATGTACATCAGGAGTGAGTATAAGTTTATAAAGCTTAACTTAAAAAAAAATATTAAAGTGTACAAATTTTCAAAAATCATTACTATTTCTGATAAGATAATGATTTATACACAATTTCCATTAATGGTAGTATTTTTCTTTTATTTTTATTCATTATAAACATCTACACTTCACTCAAAAATTATCAATGAAAATATATCAAAAGTATTGTACAATGTACAGAGTCTCACAATGATAATAACATTTAAGTTCATGGTATACGCGCAGTATGTCAGATAAGATATACCTATAAATCATTCTAAGAAATATATATTGTATGTGTAGACACAATATACAAATATGTGTGACGAAAGTGGGATAGAATTTGTGGTCTGTTGTGAGTAGAAATATGTAATGTAATCAAAGTGAAGATTATCAATTGAGCTTTACTTCATTCAAGGTAATTATTTAAAAGGGTTGTTTAAGAAGGAAGTCAAAAAATGATATGATAAGAAGGGCATATGATATGATATGATAACATAGTACACTTGATTAGGACTAAATTAATCTTAAAGATAATAGGCTAATATTCGTTGGGATGGTTTTAAGAAAAAATTAATAAATGAAATATTTAGTTGTTAGTCCTCCTAATTATCTATATATTTTGAGTTATTTGCTGGTCAATAAATTTTTAATAAAGTCAAGGTATTCGTAGCTAAAATGATTATTATAATTTTTATTAACGGTCATAATTGAACCACAACCTCTAGAGATATAATTGTACTTGACCAAGTTAACCATGATTACTTTAGTGATTGAGATTTTTAATTAAATTAAACATTCTATTAAAGTATTTATTCCATACCGATGATAGAGGCATATTATGGAGGTATCCTTAGAAAGAATGTGTACCGGTATTTCAACATCCAGACAGGACTCAATGTCTGAGAAATCAATTATCTTTAACTCCTTGGATAGATGGAAATACGTATGTTCAAGAAAATTATTTGTCTTTTTTTAAGGTAATATTTTGGTTGCCTTTGGCCTTCACCCTTATGCCAGTTGTTAGTCAATTTTTTGTCCTCTCGTTTTGTCATTGTACCTTTGCACTTTCAATAATGAAATCATCACTGATTCTTGTGGATTATTAAATCTAATATAACCATAGTCTTTTGAAAGTTGTGGGATGATTTCTAGACAAACTCAATAGAATTTAATAAATCAGTAACAAACTTTATCAATTTACATTCTTACAATCTCTTAAATCAAAACACCTTAACTGAACATATACAATATTTTGTTTAATACTTAATTTTGACTATGAGTTATGGATATTTATGTCTTCTTTAATTGAAGCTTTGAAATTATTTTTCAAATGTATATGGAAAGCTTCATATACACGTTATACATTATAATATGTAGAAGGATACAGTTTTATAATGTCTACGCACGCAGGGTCTTCTAAAATAGACATAGTCTTAATTGTTGTCATTTAAATGAAGATATTCATACTTTTCGCTGATAACCATAGAACTTTGGAAGTTGTTGAATGGTCTCTAAACAAACTTAGGAGATTTAAAAAATCAAAAAATCATTTCTTTTTGATTTTATTATAATAAAAATCATACAAATCTCTTAAATCTAAACAATTTGATATTTAAATTAGGGAATTTAATTCATTGACATTTACATAATTCTGTGTAAAACCAAATCACCTTCAAAAATATGATGTACTGAGCATAGAGTGGAGGTGTGCGACAATGGATGGATAATTGTTGCCACGTAATATACAAATTAATTAAATCAATTACAAGATTGCAAAAGTCTAACAACATAGACAAACAAACCAAACAACTAATTAATAATGCATTTGAGAGAGAAAATAAATTGTACAATAAAAACAATGAAATTACATCAAAAACGCGAGAGCAAAAAACTATAATAATGAAGAGAAGTAGAAAAAATAAAAAACCATATGAGGTAACTTTAATGAATAAAATTAAATGCGATAAGAAAAATAAATAACAACAAAATAAAAACAACCCAAGCAAACAAATAAACTAACTAAATTCATTAAATAAATAAAAAAAAAAAAGAACGTCAGAGAGTCAAATAAAGTCAAGTCAATACACCACGTTATGCTTCATTGGTGGCGATGTCACCGGCTGAAACTACAATAATAATAATAATAATAATATGTAAGAGTATTATACTTCATAACCAACTCAACTCTTTATATTTTTATTGTATCAACTAATGAATGAAGAAATGAAGGCAAAAAATAATATACTTAAAAAGATACATAACAAAAGACGAATGACATTAAAAAGAGAAATATGCAAAAAAAAAAAAAAAAAAAACCACAAAATAAAAAAAATAAATAAACAAAACAAAGTAATAAAATAAAATGTGCAAAAATGGCAAATGAAGATCTTAGGAAATTTGTTAAGATAATTATCTCACTATATTGTATGTACAGAGCACATCATTTTACTAAGAGCAACTTGGGCAAATGTCCAGGATCTCGAACACAAACCAAAATCTTTACAAATCTCTGAATTTATAGATACATAATAGGGTATACAGTGTAAGGCAAGGTTATCCATTCAACATAATTGTTTGCAAGGGCCACATTGGAAGAAGACATAGTGATTTGGCCCGCAAGTGAGTTGGGGTAATTTAGATAAATGACCAGGGCCTCGAATTTGAATTATTTTATTTTTCTAAATTTTTATTTAGTTGAGGTTAGAAATTCTCTTTTGCCTAGGGCTCCAAACAAGACTAAATTCTCCACTAATCGAAGTTGATTTTCCTAACTTTCTTTTATGTTTTCCCACTTAACAATTTTTAAAAAAAAAACTTTAGAAAGATAATTTATAATAATGAATGAAATAAAAAGTTCTGACGTAAAATGTGGTAGTACGGGGTTACAAGAAAGAGAATAAATACAAAAAATTATAAACAACTTTTAATTTTAATTTTTCATTAAACAGATATGGCAAGTTGTTTTGTTTTGTATTGGTGAAAAAACAGGAAGTTATAATTGATATATTGGAATTGCAATTGTTAAGACTTATTTATAAAAGTTTAATAACATACAATAAAAAAGAGCAATTGAACTTATGAAAACAGATCAGACAGAATTATGATATTATGTATTTCCTTGTCAATTGGATTATTTTAAATATAATTTTTTTTTGTTTTTCTTATTTCGAAGTATTTTATATTATTTTCTTTAATCTATTCAAAAATTACCAAAAAAAAAACCCTATTAGAACTATTTATATATTCTATCAAAAATATTTAATGATTTTCCAACACTATTCAAGCAAACAGCAACACGATCATCCACATATCAAGAGGGTAGCGTGGCCGAGCGGTCTAAGGCGCTGGTTTAAGGCACCAGTCTCCTCGGAGGCGTGGGTTCGAATCCCACCGCTGCCAAGTTGGTAATATTTTTTTTTTTTTTTTTTTTTATAATTTTCATTATGACACATTTTTCTCATAATTCACGTACTATATACATTATATATATTTTTAATTGTCTTGTCATTACTTATCATTAGAATCATCTCAACAGAAAGCAAAACATTGTTGGGATTGCAAAATAATTTTTGTTTTTAAATGTTCTTAATGACTCATTTAAGATATTATTATTTTTATTGCCGCTTTACCTTGTTAGATATTCCATGCTGATAGACAGAATATAAGTATAATATGTTGTATCTTTTGCTAAGAAACACTATAGAAAGTAGAAAAAGTCTAACTGATTCTCGGTTGCTATTAACATTGCTTTTCAATTATCATGACTAATTTTTTGTTCTGAGTTCTAATAACAGAAAAAGTTTTGCTTTTTTTATTTTTGTTTTATTTCACTTTGATTAATTACACGTTTAATATTCAAAGTCGTGAGAAATGGCATTCAAGCATATTTATTTTCATATTCACATTAAAGTTTTGTTCAACAAATTAATCATAATTTTGTAGATGAAAAGTCTTATAAAATGTAGAATGTGTGAAGAGGAACAACAACATTAGAATCATTGAATATTTGAATGAATGAAAGATTTTAATAAATTAATTACGTGATTTTAAATACCTTTGAAGATCTTATCTAGATAGACATTTTGATATAAAGAAAATTATTTTAACTTCAAAGACTTCCTACAAAAACTCAATAGGAAATTAGTGCCGCATTTGGGCTAATATGGAATCTGGAAATAGCAAAATTTCGGGGCCCGGCAGAATCAACATATCCGTGAAACACTACACTCACAGGTGATTCATTATCTTATTGCTTTACACGGGGTGCTGAGAAAGATGATGATGACCATTTAGTTGATTTTAGTTATCAGAGTTTAGATGCCATTTAATCCCAAATCAAAAACTGTATGAAAGTCATCATGAAACTTTTTTTTTACTTTTATAGAAACTACTTTCAATTAACGATATCAGTTTATTAAAGTTAAGGGTCGGGAAAACTCTGGCGCGTTCATCAAACAAACTCATTTAGGTTCATAAATACAATAATTGGGTAAATATAATTAAAAGTAACGAAATCTAAAAATAAATAGTAAATACCTAAACAAAATCTTCAAATTCTAAATAAATACATAAATGGAAATTATGCCAAGGCAGTTTACATTAAATTTCGATAATTCGAACATTGAACACCCACACTCACTTCATGTTGTTAGACTATTTAAACCTGATAATTTGTAAAACCTTCAAACAAGTTATGAATACTTAACTAAGGCTATGACGCACATTAAAAGTATCTTCGTACTTAATATTATCATCATTACTAAACTAAATTGGAGTCACACGCAAAATACTTTCCTCCAACTCTATGACATGAAATCAACTTAAAACTTTTGTATAAAGTAAAATGTTTAACTATTCACTTTAAGGGAATATACCAAACAAATTGTTAAGTAAATAAATAAAAAAAAAAAATATAAATTTTTAACTTTCATTTGCTGTCATAGACAACAAACAAATAACTGACGATGATGATGACGATAATGGTGGCGATGATGATGACGTTAGCAACTACATACAACGAATTTCGTTTAAAGAAAGTACTTAATAATAAAATCAACGTCACTTAAAAATGTTTACACAAAATATAAATAATATATGTATTTTTTTTTTTTTTTAAATAAGTTTTTAAGTGAATAATTTAGGTTTGTTGATTTTGAGAGTGTTTTCTCTCACCCACTCAATTTCATCTCTTCTTTTTGAATTGTTTTTTTTATATAAGTTTGACAATTTGTGATGTTCAATCAATTGATCAATTATAATATTAGATATTGAAAATAAAATAACAAATTTATGTATACATTATTTATTTATTTATATTTTGTACCTAAAACAGTAAACAAAATTATTAAAAAAGAATTTCCCTTATACACAGTGCGACAATTAAGTGTCATTTATAGACAGGTGACGTCTTATCCTTAACATTCTTGGACCTAACAAAATTTTATACAATCTGCTGATATTTGTTGGGTTTTTGACAATTTGTTTATAAACCAAAAATTGCATCAGAATTATTTCGGTGGAAGACGATGATTGTGTAAGTAAAACAAATGTTTTCCTGGATATCAGAGTGTAGCTAGAGGACGACAAGATACCGCAATGCTATTATACTTTGATAATGATGGTTTCTCATTTTGAAGTCATTGAGTTTCATCCAGAGCAATGTGATTTGAATGATATTCCAAAAAACGTGCTACATCATGCATTTGAACCACAATCGACGTCCGAATTGTAGTGAAGCGAGGGAAATTTTTTTTTTTTTGATAATACATTCTATATATTTCGTTTTATTCCACGTTTTTTTGGGACTCTGCTCTACTTAATTATCATTCTTATTATTTTTTGGTGGCATAAAAAGCTAAATCTATTGAAACGTTATTATCGCCGTCATGATGCATTGTTCTCTTCATGGAATTTCAGGGATCTTGAGATCCATGTCATGAAAAAGCGTGGCCTTTTCAATTTTATTATTGGATCCCTAAATATAAGGCAGGACAGTTGTCCTTCATAAACCAAATCTGAACTCATAGATACTTTCTTAAGCCTTTAAGACTTAAAATTTTATTTAGAAATGAAGCGCAGACTTTGTGATTTTGTAAAGGATTCCTAAATGTTAAATTGGAAAGATAATTGATGAGACAATAATAAATTGGTACCTTTTATTTCTTCAAGAATTATAATTCCCTATTAGAAATGAATCTGATCATTTGATAAAAGGATCCATGAAAGTCAGACTTTGGATGAAGTACTTCCATTTACAATAAAAAGCTCTTGAGATTTTATGAAAAGATTCATGAATATCAGATAAAATGGGGTCATTGATATGTGGCTTTCATAAGACAATACTGGAATAATAGGCACCTAAAACTTCAAGTTTTATAATTCCATATAAAATGTAGCACAGCATTAACGATTTCTTCGAATGATTGAATTGATTACATATGTTAAGTCAATACTGGAGATAATTATCGTATATATTTTTTTAATTCCTTTTAGAAATTCAGCTAAGCATTTGAGATTTTATTAAAGGATTCATGAACATACTGCTGAAGTTCTTTATTATTATTCATTCTATTCAGTAATCATTAAAGAGATTTTGTCATACCCATCTTCTATATCAAATATTTAACAGATTAACAGTTTAATAAAAAAAAAAAGATTTTAATTTGAATTCTTCTTTAAGGATTAGATATTTTAAATATTTTTTCACACAGACTAAGAATTTCTGAATACAATTGAATATTGAATGGAATATACACATTCCATCAAAATGCTCATCACAATGTTTGCATTTGTCGCAATTGTGAATATAAATGAAATTTTGCAAAAATCATAGAAAAATGTTTGTTATGTCAAATTGTCATTGATTGACAATAAAATCAAATAAGCAAATTAATAAATAACGATAAGGAAGTTGGCAACAACTCTTAATAGTATTAAATTACTATTTCACCTCACTCTGGTTTTTTTTTTTTATCAATGATATTTTTAATCATTTTTGTTTGCCTCACAAAAAAATAAAAAAATAAAAAAAATATATTTGAAAATGAATCAAATATTTTATTTATTGGTAAATGAGAATGGCAAACACAAAAATATACAAAAATATTGGTTGAAACCGGTTTGACTTTAACCTTATTTCCATAGGTTTTGTATCTTTATATTTTTCGCAAATAACAAAAAACAATTAACAATATAAAAAAATATCTTTTTGCCGCTTTCAAATACTTTGCTTTTGCTTTTTGTTTTGCATATTTTGTATATTGTATTTTATCGTGTTTTATCTAACGTAAAGTTTATTTTTATTTATAAATATTTCTGTCACATCCAAACAACAACACAATCAATTGAATTAATCCGATCGCATCACATGTCTTGGTCTGCTTTGCCACAGACATCGAAACGCCATAACATGTCGCGCATTTTTCTACTATGTAGTATATTATAATTTTATATAGTACAAAGTATGTAATATAAATTTTTGTCATTCTTTGTATTTCGGTTTTTGTGGTTTTCTTCATTTTTGTCTCTCACTACTTTGTTTTGTTTTAAAGAAAATAACAATAATACAATGCAAAACAAAACAAATCAAAACAAAAATGAGTGAATGAGAATTGTATTGTAGGCGATTCAATTTATGAGACATGCTTATGGTACGCTACAGTTGTTTGAAATAGTTAGTCATCAGTTGTATTTCGAGAGATTGACTTAAAAAGCAGATGCCAATAATATGATGAAACAGATAGAAATGTAATCCAAAAATCACTTTTATTTTTTCAAAATATATCAATGGCTTAGTGAAGGAAGTGAATCATGCGAGTAAACATTTGTAGTAAGTATCTTCATATTTTCAAAATATAACTAATGTATTTTTAAATTAAATTATTTGTTAATGTTTTCGAAAGGAAATAAGTCTGTTTGATACAAGTATAAACCATTGAATTCTTTATTTTTAAAATGAAAAGGTTGCGATCAAATATATTTGGATTTTATATACAATATTATAGACTCTTGTTCTTAAACCCAATGTATGCTTTAGATGTGATTATAAAACGTTAGCTCAGCAACGTTTGTATCACTATTTTTATGGATTTCAGCAGCTCTTAAAGTGAGTTTTAGTGACCAAAGTAGAGATACTATGAAACATGAGGTACAAATGATTATAATGAGATTACGATCAGAACCACTTTGATCACAAATATTATGGACTTTTGTTTTTAAGTTGAGTTTCATTTATGAACCAATAGAATAATAGAGAAATTATAAAGAATGTGATACAGATTGTTGAGATAGAAGCTTTCATTCAGAAACATTTAAATCACTAATAAATCTTAGGATCTACCTATTGATTATTTGATATTTCTGTTTAATAAAAATTCTTGAATGAATTAAAATATTTTATAGAAGTATATGTTTACAATAGATAATCTAGATAATCCAGAAAATAAGACTTTAATTATTAGCAGACAACTGTTTCAAGAGTTTTCTATTATTATTATTATCCCCGTTTATGCGACAGTTTAGTTCGGACTTACTTAGTTCGAACTAAGTGAGAGACCGCATGCATAAACACTTTTACAATGTGATTTTAAGACACTAAGCGAGTTAACGAAGCTCGCATTTGTTATGTAATTTGTAATATTTTGTTAAGTGAAACTAAAATGACGCATAGACACTTAGAATTTAAGTGCGCATTGAAATCAGCTGTTCACAAAATGTTGTTTTATGCAGAATAATTAATAAAATATTTTTTTTTTCTTTTGTTTCCTTTTCTTATGATTTTGTGAATTATATATAGTGAAAAAATCATTGTGAAATGTTATTAAAAATCAAGATAAGCATTAATACTTTAGTATTTTTTGTTATGCAATGCGATTTTAAAACAAAAATTATTTTCACATTATGTTTTATGCATATGACAACAAATACCTTGATGTAAACAAACACAAAGTCACATTGAATAAGACCGTGGTGCAGTCGCAAGCATAGACACGTGCAAAATAATCGCTCTTACTTAATTCGAACTAAGTAAGACCGGACTAAGGTGTCGCATAAACGGACGAGGTATATGTAATAATCATATTGAGATCGTAAAGAAGTTTGTACTTTGAATCTTTGGTTTTACATAAACCTACTATAAAATATCAAAATTTAATTTTCATATGCCACTCTGGCTTAAATTTCTTTAGGCTACAGTTTGCTTATTGTTTACTAATTAATTACTATTAATATTACGTTATTCAGATTAATGATTTTTAGTTTGAGTTTCATCTTTTAGATGTACTTATTATGTACATATGAGATTTAGTAATTATTATATGAAAATGAAAAATGGATCATATTAACTTCATATCCACATATGACAATATGACGATACTCAAAGACTTGTGTAAATTCATTATAGTGTGCATACATTTGTATGTATTATATTTTTTCAGAAATATTTAATTATTCAAAGTGCGCAATGTACGATTTCATTATTTTGTTTTATTGTATTTTCATCTTTTTATTCCTATTTGTTTTTTAATTATTTGTATTATCATCAATATTGTTGTAGTTGTTTGAGTTGTTGTTTATTGTAATTTCTTGGTATTTAAATATTTTGTGTTATTTTATTATTTGTTTTTCTTCTTTTTTTTTTTTTTGGTGGCATGATTTAGGCGGCATATGACAGCAAATGGTTGATAATTGTAACTAAATAAATATTTATGCATGGGTTTCATTTGATGCCACAAAAACGTGCTTCGCCGTCAATTCTTTTCTTTTTGTCTTCCATTCTTATTTTTCATACCTTTCACACATTGTTCATATGGATATTATCACTTTGTCGTGATGTTTGTAACACAAATATAATTGTGCATTGGGAAATCTGCAACGTGAAAATGGATTGTTCTTCTGGTCCTATGAAATTGAATGTCTTTGTTTTTGAGCTATCGATGTGAAATGATATTCAAATACTTCTTTCCTACTGCCGTATAAGAATAATATGTTTCAATTAGAGTTCCTCGTTTACTAGAAGACATAATTCTCATACAAAAACTGAAACAACCTCTGTGTTTGGTATATTTTTATTTAAAATCTTAACATCTCGTACATTTTGTTAACTGAAAGCATTAAAATAGTGTCAAAAAATATGATTTCAAATCGAGGTCTACATGAAGGCAAAAAAAAAAAACGACATTCGAATTAACAATGCTCAAAATGAATTGAGTAAAATAGAATGCGACGCCGAATGAATTTGAGTGAATTTGTGCGCTAACGTCACATTCAGTCGCACAACATTGAATCAAAGAGGCACGACTTGATTGAGTTCGAATTAATTCGAATGCATTCACTTTTTTGCAAAAGAATAAGGGTTGTTTTTGTTTTGCTGTGCGTAACAAAAAAGAAGAAAGAAAACAACAAAAATCTATGAAAAATATTGTTTCAAATACACAACCACTTACAGACTCGTCGGCGTCTTTTGCTGCGCTCATTATCTTATACGACAAACGAAATGAATGAATGATTCGAATTAATTCGAATGTCTCGGCTGTGCCGATTTATTTATTTCGATTTGCACGCTATTTGATTCTAACTCTTTTCACAGAATGCAGACGGCTTTCGAACTCAAAACAAAGTAATCTTCATAGCCACACAGCTGTCTAATTTAAAATGACAATTATTACCACATATGTATGTAGAAGTATATTTATCGGATCAATATATCATATACTAGAGACCCATCTCTGCATTGCACGGATGCATTAGAAAACCTGATTTCCACCGGTTTCATCAGAGCCAAGCCAACATATACCTAATAAACAAAGTCTTAATTAGAATTAATTAAAATTTATTGTACATATCCTCCTTACGCAGAAAATTGTCTTAATGACATTGAAAATTGTATCAAAATCCGTTCAGTGGTGTTGAAATTGTGCGTATCGGAAGAGACAGGATTTCGACTTTCATTTATACTATGTTTTAGATGATATAGATAGATATTGATGTTTCTCTCATATTAATTTATGGATAAAATGGAGTTTTTATAAATTTTTTTTAATTAATGTTTCAGACTCATCTATTATATGAATTGTATAAATTTCACTAATATATATCTTACATACCCCTTATATAAACCTTCTTATAACAGTTCTTATTGTACTATTTGTGTACTAAAGGTACTAAAGATTCGTTAGAACCGAAAACAATCATTCTCTGTTGTCTTCTGTTTATGTTTATTTGATTAACAGAAAATGTATAAAAGAAAAACCTATTGAAAATGAAGGTCAAATGCTATAAGAATGACAACCAAACAATTATGTGCATTGAAGAGTTTCTTTTTCTTTAGATATTTCAAAACGAAACTTCTTTAAGAAAAAAAAAAAAAAAATAGAATAGTAACACAAGCAGATTATCCCTCTTTCAATAGAAATTAGTAATCTAAAGTAAATCTAATCCCAAACTCAAAAAAAAAAAAAGGACAATTGGACACCCCTAAGTGTCAGTGAGTCAAGTTACTGTTTGTGTCCACTTTTTTTTCTCTCTATTTTCTTTCTTCCATTTTAATGTATGGTAAGTTTCGCACGAAAGACGTAAACAGAGGGAAAATCCAATTACTTAACGCAGGCCCTCATCGGAGAACATAGAAAAATGCACAGAAATAAAATAAAATCTCAAGTTGTGCGAGCAGTGGGAAATATTGTAGCAATAGCAACACAGCAAAGGACACTTGACAGGACAAACAAAGCCTGATTTACAATAGTAGTTGAGGAGGACAAAGATAAAAGACAATGGTCCTTCTCTTCTCTTCTCTTCTTTTTATTGTTCGAGTATATGCCTTGACAAAACGATGAGAAAGAATTGATGGGAAAGTAGAACCAAGCAAGCAACATGAAACATTTATAAGGCACTTAGTGTAAAGTAGACAAAAAAAAAAAAGGATGCTACTGCTGTTGCTGTTGATAGTGAGTGGTGTTATTGTCCTTTGTGACAATTACACAATAACCTCCCAAGCACAAGCACAAGGACATTAAATGTGCGTATAAAATATGCATAAATACGATTTTATTTAAATTTTTATTTCGAAATTATGAGTGAAGAAACACATTTTAAAATTATTTTATGTCAAGTGGTTGAAGAATTTATAAAAAGTACAATAAATCAGAGTCATAATAAAGGCTATAATTTTGTAGGAAAAAATCTAGGTCAGTACACTCCGAAGATATAATAGTACGAGTATTCAAATGATGGTGATTTACTCTACACATTTCATATGAAATGGCTAAGGCATTCATTAACGAATTCAATATTTCTCATATTTAGGGAGAACTAAAGATTAAAAGGTTCAACAATGACTGGCTATAAACAGTTGCTCCTTGTCTATAATTCACTGATCGATTAAGACTCATAACAAAGACTGGAAAATGTCACAAACTGAGAAAACATATTGTATAAAAAAAATTACTATAAGAGAAATTTCAGTGGTAAAAATAAGTTTTGTTAAGGAATTTATCTAAATTTAAATATTACGGGTTGATGATTCGCTCTAATCTTTTCCATTCCGGAATACTAAAATCTGAGACGACAAATGATTCAAAAGCTAAGAAATTGCTCCATTAAAATTGCAAAATAAACAAATGAAATAATGTATACATTTTTCAAGAAATAACTTTCAAATTTATTTTCCATGTCTTGAAAGAAGTTTCCGAGAATAAAGTCAAGTATTTGTTTGGCCTGCAAATTTATCAGATCAAATTAGATTCAATTGAGTGAAATGTTTTTAAATATATATATACATATAATAAAATCGTAGACCGAAAGTGTTTGTACGCAATTGTCGAATTACTGAAAAGATGGAAAGCTTTATTGTGAGTAACATATATTGTTTATTTCGACAAAATCCACCTACAGAAGTGAACAAAATTGGTGGAAAAAATTTTTCAAATAAAGCTTAGTGACATATTTTAAAATCAATCAAGTAGCCTAGCTAAACATCTATTTTTGAATTGTGAGTCACAACAAAATAAATTAAATATCAAATCCGATTTTTATGAAATTCTCTCGGATAGTAGCAAAGCTCACCGGGACATTTCGTTGTAATATAAGAACAACGAACTCCGTACTACTTATATCAAAATCTATCTGAAAAAATATAGACAGGTTGGAATGTCCATGATTGAACTCAATTCTCTTAAGCTTCTATTAATAAATTTGTCTAACCTTAGTTTAAAAATAAACCCAGAAGGAGATCCCAATAAATTTAATGGTTTTTGTTTTCTTGTACCAAAAATATTTTTAAACAAAATCTATTAAATAACCGCCAACTAATGATTGCCACATGACTACTATGTCAGACATTGTAAAATTCATTAAAATATGTACATATTTTGTGAAAAATTCAGTTCAATGATGCATGAAGTCGTTTAAGCATTTGATTATTATTATTTTATTTTATTTTTTTGTTGTTGCTTGTAGTCTTTTTTAAAGTTGGCACGCAAAAACAGAAACAAGTTAATCGAAAAATCACAACATTTCCTGTGCAAAAAATACAAAAACAAAACAAATAAAAATGAAACTAAAGAAAATGGAAATGAATGAAAAGAAAAACATAAATATAAAGCGTGAAATGTTAAGTATACTATGCGACTTGGTGACATTACCAAGTGACACCAAACCACTCACTCATACAAAATTTAGCCAATATGTTTTTTCTATTTACTATAGTTGAGTTGCATTTATTTTGGTTTTGATTTCAATTTAACAATTGTAAAAACTTCATTTGAATAAATAAAAAAAATTAAAGCTTAGATTAATGGTTTAAACCAGTGTTTCTTAAACTGTGCTTTCTTCATCAAATAATTGTCAGTGTTTTCGTGAAAAGGTGGAATATTTTTTAAATTCCTAAATGTTCTGTAACTGAAAATGTTTAGGAATTTAAAAAAAAAAAACAAAAAAAAAACAAGATCAAACGAAATGATTCATGACTTTTAATTGCTTTTTGAGGTTCCATAACAATTTATAGATGAAATGCAATGACCTCAGTAAATATTTTTATGTTGATTAATTTGTCATCGCTAAGTCCTAAGCAAAAACAAATATTCCTTCATCTACTAAAAAAGTCTCACCACTTTATATTTGAGGTTTTAAAACATACAAATGAAATGCAAATCCCTTAAATGAAAATAATACAACTACATATTTCTTATTTTAATATGTTTCGGTAAGGCGACAATTTTGAAAAGTATTGTTATTACTTATTAAAAATGTACCGTGATGGAAAATCAGCTGTAAATCATTGGTTTAAGCGTATGTAACTCATATATACGACTATACCAAATGTACATATATCTTATTATCCACTATGATAATTAAAAACAATCAATCAGTCTTCATCGATCAATGCCATCATTTCTACATATTTCAAAGTTTAGTTATTTGAATATCTATTAAGTCTTTGAGTTTTCTTTGGAACACTAACACCTTCAGTTTCCACCACCAGAATAATATATAAGTATCTTAAACTCAGTAGTACCATAAAATGATTATTTTGTGGGACATTAATAAGATTATCTATATATTATTAATAATCTGAAAGAAGTTTCTGTAATTGATTCGACAGTATGACAATCTGTTAAACATTTTCCTTATTTCCTTTCCTTTCCTTTTATTTTATTTTTTTTTTTTTTTTATATGGAAAATTCTTTATAAAGTAACATTTTCTAAGAGTTCCTTCTCATTACTAGTATATATTATAAAATGTACCGTGATGAGGAAAATGGTTGAGAATCGCTGGTGAGGTGATCCATTGGACAGGGCAGGCAACAAAGAGCTTTTCTTTTTATTAAATTGAAGAATTTTCTTTGTATCTTATTGAGCTAAAAATTTTTACTTTGTTAAGACTTGATTTTGTTGTTGCCTTGTTGATAATTCTATATCAATTTGTTCTTTGCATACAAACAAACAATATTAAATCACATGTTTGTTCAATCAACAATCAATGCGCCAACTACATAACAATCTCACTAATTAAATCATAATGAAAAAACCCGCTCATTTGTTTTCTATAGTTTTTTCTGGACTTTGTTAGCTCACCTGAATTTGTGGGTCCAATTCACTATCTTCATTAGCTGATGATGATGATGATGTTGTTGTTGTTGTTGTTGTTGCTGCTGCTGCTGCTGCTGCTGATGATGATGACATTGTTGTTGTTGATTCTTATTAAAGCTTATAATAAAGAGATGCGGGGGGCAGGCGGGTTACTCGTTGTATGTGATTTGATTCAATTAAATAATAAATAAATAAATAATTTTTCGTAATTTTTCTATGTGGAGACTCTCTGCTGATGCTGCTGTTGCCGCTACTGTTCGTTAAATAAACATCATACACACGTACAAACACATTCACATAAATACACATGTACTGACAAACATATACAAATTATTGCTTGTGCTGCCTCTTCGTCTTGTTTTTATTGCAAATTAATTTAGAAGAATTTTTAATAAGCCAAATTTATAACTAAAATTCAAATTTTTATTTTATCGTTTTCACTTTTAAATTTTGCTTAATTTTATTGGAATTTTGACATTTTAAGTGTGTTTTTTTTTCTTTTCTGGTTTGTGAAAAATTCGCATTTATTTATTCATTGTTAAATCACATTAGAAAATAAAATAACACTACAGTCAATTGGATTTAATATTATCTGTGTTAACTCGGGAAATGTGTTTTACTTCGTTTATTTTGTTTTAAATTAATTTTCATTCGTGTATTTTACGAAAAAAACATTAAAGTATTAAAGTACGCAACGCGCTGCGAAAATCGCGTTTCCACCACCGTTTCCAAAGACCATAACAACAATTTATTGCAATAACAAAAACAACATTTTCTCTTTAAATATAATTTAATATTCTTATTTATTTTAATTACATTCACACTCACATACACTACCGACCGCGTGTGTGTTCTCCTCCGAATTTTTATTTTTCTAAGACGATTTTTTTTGAATTGAATTGTATTTATACTTCGCAAAACAAAACAAAATGAAAGGAAAAGCACTAAAATTAACCTCAAGCTAACTCAATCGTTACAAGTAGTTGCTGTATGTACTATAACTATAACAGTTGAGATTCAAATTTTTAAATTATTTATAAAATTACTATTAAGAATTTTCAACAATTACGTTTTTGTAAAGGAAATAAAAAAATATTGCATGTTTATGAATAAAAAATAAAATGTGTGCAAATTAAAAAAACTTCAGAAATTTAATTTAGTTTCTTTTCCATTTTGTTCCTATACCATCCCAGCTGTTGGCTTTGCATATCGGTTTCACTGCTATCGATACCAAACAGGTGTTGTTATCGATATAATAGCGCTTAAATTTAAATAATTTTATCTATGTGATATGCATTCATTCGAATCATGGAAATAAGACTGTAAAACGTTTGAAAAATCATAGATCATAATATGTATTAGCTATCAATCTTCTATAAGAATCACCCCTACTGCTTGCATTTTTACACCAAAGCAAATTCAAGAAAATCCATGTTTATTATCTTATTTTTCCATTTTTGAAAGCCGCTTAGAAAAGTTAATATTTCGGGACATTTCGGATAACTTTTTCGAGATTCTACAGTACATAATATTCATCAACAATAAAATTTTTATTCATTTAATGATAATTACAAAAAACAAATTTAATGATCATTACAATACAATTTTTGTTGTTGTGTTGTTGTTTTTGTGCTATTGGAATCTCTTGTTCTTTATGTCTTTGTAATTCACTGGGAATAGTATTGATATTGATTGACAGTGTACACGAAGTCTATTCTCTGTAGCGGCAAGGGTGTGCGAGCGAGATGCATTACAATATACCGATAACTGGCAAACAATCGGTTCGAAATGAAACAGTCGATAGAATTATTCCATATTAAACTATCGTTGATGCATTTGAAAACGCATTACATGAGTGAATTTATTATTGAAATCTTTTTAAAGTTTTTTGAATTGAATAAAGAAGAAATAAACAACTTTTATGATAAATTATTTTCGAAAATTCCATCCAATCAATTTTAGTGTATATTACTCTGTCAGAAGGATAACTTTTTTAAACGTCCTTGGATTTTTGGCTCTTCCGATCATAACCAATTTAAGTTAATCGCCTGCTCTCCTGTTGTAATGGAGCACACCAGAATTTACCAATTTTACCTCCAGAAGCGGATTACTTACTATGCAGCTTACTTCAAAATAGTGTAGTTTCATCCTTATTAACCACTTGAGAAATTATAGAATTGACTACATTGTATTTCACTGCTAGTTGACGAAGTGGACTGTCCTCCATTTATCTTTTGTAGAATTTCCATTATCCGTTTTTAAAATAAATAAATATTTTACCACCAATTACTTCACATCTGCATCAGTTAAACGACGCATTGAATAATAGTAATGACAATGCATGTATACGATTAACTCTTCACACACCTTTTGTATTATACCTTTTGATTATTGTTTTAAGTTCATGTTTTGTATGGGAGGTACTCCTCCTAGTGGTCCGAGGGTCTTGAAGTTTACATGGGTGGTGGATATGATACTTATAATGTCCAAATTTCAGTTCCATAGTTCAAAAAACAAAACAGTTTTTCTAATAAGAAGATTGATATACATATATTATAATAAAAGTAGCTGTCCCGGCGTACTTTGCTACGTAGAAATAACCATATATGTTACTACAATACACCAGTATAAACCGCATTCAAATCTAGAAAACTTCTCAACATTGTCACTCACAAACGCACTTAACGTTATTCAACACAATCTCTAGTTAACATTACACATTTCAACTACCCACATCCACCCACCATAATCAAACTATCTTACTTGCAAGTGCATACCAAGTGCTATCCACCACTGCAACCCTGAGTGGGTGGCGGTAAGTTGTTATGGAGAAAGTGTTGGACATACATACATTAATTGATTATATTTTCAGAAATAAATCTTTAAATAACCATTACATTCTAATTCTTCACTCATAGTTTCGTTGTTTTGCATTGAAATCACAAAATATTGGAAGATTTATTGTATTGTTAGCTGTCAACAGACTTTAGTGGTCTTATGGATCAAATTTTTTATAAAAGTTGCTATGTAGAAGAAATAGTCGGTAATGAAGTTCTCTTAGATTATGTGTTTTAAGAGAATAGAACATATATTAAATTATAAATGTTTGGGTAATCTATTATAGAGAAGTAATCTAGAAGTTATTGAGTCAATTATTTTTTAAATTCCCTCCAAATGGTCTCGATAGGATTGAGGTGAGGTAATTAACAAAGCCACTCAACGACGTTCACATTATGCTTTCGAAACTATGCGATCAACAACTTTTCCCCAGCATACAGTTCAGCATTATTGTGTTCAATAAGTCCCTTTCCATGTTGCCATTAATTCGATATATCGGATCTATCCTTTGTGATGAAAAACAGTTCCATACATTGCCACGCTACCACCATGCTGGGTTTTTTTGTTTGTGAACCTAATGTGGAATCTATTGACGAATGCTCCTTCCCGCAACATTTCCAAACATATTCATTTTCGTTACATCACTCGAAAGAATGTTGGCCCATTTTTTTAAATTTTCTCCATACCACTTTCCACTTATGTTCAAGTGGACATATTTTCCTCAGCCTTAAATTTTTGTTTGTAGGACCTACTTGTTGGTTTTACGCTTAATAAACATCGTCGGCAGTTCGTGATAATACAACATTCCCCATTTCGCTTGAAATTGCCTTTGAACCCTTGAAAAGAACACGATTAGCCAAAGTAACGATGCGTCTGTCGTTTACTGCAGAGGTTTTCTTTGATGCTTCAATGTTTCTTTTTTCTTAAGAGCATTTGAAACATAATTTTGAGATCGTCCCAATGATGTGACAATAAATGTGTGGGTTTGTAGGTCATGTACAACTCTTCTCTCTTCTACACATGTCTAACATGGTTAATGAAGCAGTTAATTCTTCAAATTTGTGCTGCCTTTTTCAATGTCTCCTTTAATTGCAAGACTTAATATAGAAATAACAAATGGTTTTTATCTATGAAAAATTTCATTGAAGTGAATCCCCATTTTCATTTGTAAATATTGTTGGCAGACTTACAAAATTGTGTTTTTTGACGTTTTCTCAATTTTTAATCCCAGCACCTTTTTTTTTGTCCAGTATTGTTCATGTATATACTATGTAAAAAGATAATATAATTTGAATAATACTTATATTGTATACAGAGACTTTCGGTAAATGAATATGTTTCAAATAATAATAATAACATGACTTTATTATAAGAAATTAGGTAATTACAGAAGTAAGGGAAATATGAATTATTGTATTGAAAACATTTCTCTTCAGGGTTCACACAAGTTAAGTGTTTGTTTCATCAACAACATAAGGAATTATAATTCATTTCTTGAAACAAAAATATTTATTGCAAGAATTGTTTTAAGAGAAATGATCAACAAATTATATAATAGGAATGGCAGTTATTAAAATGACTCCTGCAAAGGATATCTGGTAAATTCTTTAATAATCATTAATATCATCTTGGGTAGGAAAGAGTTTTCATTTCCCAAATATATTTTATTCTTATTTTCCTCAATCTTAAAAGTATGCAACAAAATAGTGCTGTTCTATTTTATACCGGAACTAAGTAAATATGACATATTCTTCACCACTCCGATAGACATTAGTTTTGTTATTCACCATTGAGGAAGATATGTTGAGCTTTATTCAAACTTATAAATATATATTGATATATTATTAATGTTTTGCTTTTACATATTCAAAAAAAAAAAACTGATCGGATTTCAATAAAAAAACCCATGATATCAGAATTCATGACACTAAAGTAAAATCTTTATCGGATTCAATTTCCCAAATCGGTGTTTTTAAAAAATGTACTCGTTGTGCATGGGTCCACTGAATTAGAAAACTCAGTTATCTTTTTTTTACTATGAAATTTTATTTATTTTATTTTTCATGATTTTTATATTTTTTTGTTGTTATTCATTTATTTTTCTTCTATATAAACTGCACCATTTTACACATGCGTTTTTGTTTGTTTTTTTTCGCTATATATTTTTGTGTATTTATTTATTTATATATATTTATGCCAATAATAATTTGTTTTTCTTAGTTAAACGTTTATATGATTTTTTTCTTATTTATTTATTTATTTTATTTTTTACTAACACAATTTTTTTTTTTTGTTTAACATATTTTATTTTTTCCCATTTATAATTTTATTTTTTGTTTGTTTTGT
The DNA here is from genome assembly GCA_035041805.1 of Amiota mariae. Lineage (NCBI taxonomy): Eukaryota > Metazoa > Arthropoda > Insecta > Diptera > Drosophilidae > Amiota > Amiota mariae. The sequence continues at coordinate 6,118,340 of JAWNKV010000286.1, forward strand.
AAATCAACATAAATTTTATTTATTGTAATATAAACTTAAAATTAAATACATTTTCTTTTGTAAACTTTTCTCAATTCTCCCTTCCATTTTTGTTTTGTTTTTGTTTTTGTTTAGTAATAAAGAGAAAGGCATTTATAAATTTTAACTTTATTGTTTCTGCTGTTTTCGAGCTTCCTTCGTGTACATTTTCATTATGCGTTCGTATAAATAGTTTTCTGTTTTGTTTTTTCCTTTATATATATCTATATATATTTATTAATTAATTAATTTATATGGAATAACACTTAATTACATAAACATTATTTTATTGTATTTATTATATTGTTTATATTTTTCTTGTTTTTTGATTATGAAATCGTAATAGTTACAATTTTATTTCTTTTCTCTTAAATTTTTGTAAAAAAAACGAAAAATTAAAAACTAAATTTACAAAAAATTCAAAATTCATTGATTAAAAAATTTTGTTGTATATTTTAAACTATTTTAAATAAAAAATATAAAAACAAAATGCATTCATGCAGCAATTTGATTGTTTACACATTTTCTTTTTGTTATTTCGTTTTTTTTTCTTTTTTTTTAATAAAAATTAATAAAAAATAAAAATATTAATTAAAAAATTGTTTTGTGCTTTAAAAATTAATTTTTACCTTTAATTTTTGTTTACTGGATTAGTGTTTATTTTATTTTGATTTTTATTTCAAAAATTTGTTTTTGTTTTTTGTTTACTTTTAATTTGGAAAGTTTTTGAAGTCATTTTTATTTAAGAGGATTCTGCCTTGTTAAATAAGTTTTATATTTTTGTATACATATTTTCCTCCGTAGAAAAGTATATATCTTAATTTCTTCTTTTTAGTATCAAAACTTTCTATAATTTTTGCTTAAATGTTTTTTTATTTTTTTTTTTTTTAATTTTAATCTTTTAGGGAATTTTTTCAATTGTTTAGATTAATTTTGTTTTTCAATTTTTGTATTTATTTTTTATTATAGAAAGTAGAAAAAGTAGTTTAATAATTTTTAATTTAGTTTTTTACTTTTTCTTTTATTTTGTCTACACAAATTTTCATTACTTTAAACTTAAATGGTTTCTATTTTCTAATTTCAAAATTCTTGTGAAAATTAACTTTTACAAGAAAATCCTGGAAACCAAAAACAAAAATGCGAAAATTTTTATATCTTAAAGAGACACAAAAATTGTCATTAAAATATTGTAAAAACTAACAAAAACTTAAGATAAACTAAATAATTTGCTACACTACTTGTGTCTCTGTCTGTGTGTGTGTGTGTGTGTGTGTGTGTGTGTGTGTGTGTGTTTTTTTTTATGTGCTAATCATATTCATGGAAATCGGTAGCATATATTGTTGTATGTGTATGATTGGTTAGACAAACATTGAGGTTAGGTTTTCACGCCTAAAATATATGTAAATGGCGGCGGCGGCGGCAAGGAAACTTAGTTGGTTGTTATATTTTTATTTAACTCTCTTTTTTTTGTAGCCTTTTTGCTTCATATCTTCTTAATCATCATTCTTTCTTCTATTCACTATCAATATTGAGACCCACACGTTTTTCTTCCTCCAACATGGCATCCAATTCATCGGTGAGATTAGCTAGCATATTGCCAATGTCATTGAGCACATTCACCGAGACCTTTGGTGGTACAACATTCATCATTGGATTACTCCCAGATGCTGTTGACGATGCTGCTGCTGCTGTCGCCGCATCATTATTAGGAGAGGCTTCAGCAACATTGCAAGAGGAACTACTTGTAGTTTCTTGTGGCGGTGGATATTGCAATGTAGGTGAACGCAAATGAAGCATACTAGTAGCAGTACCAGCAGGTGGACCACCGCCACTGCCACCGCTTGCATTGCTGCCAATGCTATCACTGCGTATGAGTGATGCATCATGTAATGAACTGGAAGATTTCAACGAATGGAATGAATGCGTTATATTGGCAATTGTATTGGTCGACGATGATGATGAACTTGAAGAAGAGGAATGTAAATGTTGTTGGCCACCGCTATTATGATGTGAAGTTGTGCTGGCATTCAAGTCTTGACGATTGAGCAGACGTTGCTTTATGGTGCCAGTATTTTCATTTGCAAATGGTATTGTATCGATTGAATCGATGCTGGAGTTTGACTAGAAAAACAAACAAACAAACAAAACAACAAATGAGACTCCAATCAAGTAATATGATGTTGATGATGATGATGATGATTAGGATGGGTTTTACTTACCTTATTGTCATGATATTTTTCGCAATGAATTTCCGCTGTGGTTTGTTGTATGGTTGCATAATTCGCATAGATGGGCTGCTGTTGAGCTGCTGCTTGTTGTTGCTGCCAATGTAAATTCGTGGGCATCATATTGTTAGCACCACCATAATAAAGCTGTTGCTGCTGATGATGTTGTTGCTGTTGTCCAGAACCAGGCACTTGTTGTTGTTGTTGCACTGTCGCTGGAGAGACTCCTCCACCTTCCGAACTTAATGCACGTGAATTTCGTATGCTGCAATGACGACGCGGTGGTTCCGGTGCTATTTTTTTACTTGTCATAGGACTGCCAGTGATGTATGCCTGCCAACGACACACAACACACACACACACAATATGTGATTACATGTTTCTTTGAAAATTGTCATCATTTAATACTTACCGCATTCACATTACTTGTGCAACTGCCATCAACTCCACCAGCATGTGTTACATATTCTGCTGCTGCTGCTGCATTCATGTAATGATGTTCTAATGGTGGCATTGTATTTAAGACGGCACGTTGCAAAATGCCACGTTGCTGTCGTGGTAATGTGCCACCACCCTCTTCGTACATTAGTTCACGTGATGTATTGGCATCGTTGGTGGGTGTTATGTCGCCATCGTCGTATGAACGACGCCAGGCCATTGCGGCGGGGTTACCAAGTAAGCGAGCTGCTGCTGCTGCCTGTTGCTGTTGTTGTTGTTGTTGTTGATGTAACATGCTGTTGTTAAGTGTATTTGTTGTCTGCTGCTGGTGCTGATGTTGTTGTTGTTGTGCTTGCATTGCTGCAACTGCTGCAGCCGCTGCTGCTGATGATGGGTGGCCAAAATGGCCATAATCGGTTGTTGTATAATGGCTAAAAGTCAAATGGCTACGCGTGCTATTGTCATGTATATCCTCAAGCGATTCCAAGCTTTTGCCGCGTGGTTGACGCACCTAAAGAGAACGAAACGAGAAAGGAAACGGAAAAGGAAATCATGTGTTAAAATTGTTTACAATTCTATCTACACATACTTGTATGTATGTAGTAAAAGTATATGAATGTGTGTGTGTGTGTGTGTGTGTGTTGTGCTTGCGTTCTAGTTAAGCGTAAAAAGTTCAAGGTTAAACCAAACGACGCCCACTACTCACTCACTCAGTCAGTCAGTCACTAGTTGTGTTGGCACTTTTGGCATTTCTAAAAGTTCAACACACATGACACGGTGGCATTTATATCATTGCCCTTGTCACATTCTCTTACCTTAATAAGCACCACATCGTTACCATTGCAACATTCATGATTACTGCCCGTGCAATAATATGCATCCGCATTGGCATTATTATTGTTGCTATTATTATTATTATGATTATTATTGAGATGATGATGAATTTGCTGTTGCTGTTGATAATGAAGTTGGAGCTGATGATTGCCATTTAATAATGTCGGAGTGGTTCCAACAACTCCATTTACCGTAGCATAGATTTTTGAATCATCCCAAGAGACACGTGCCGTTGGCACATAATTTGGTGTACTTGGCACTGGCACATTAAATTGCCATGGTTTACTGCGATACTCCTTTGATTTTAATCGAATAATAATCGAATTATAAAAACCAATCATATGCATCAACATAAAAAAGAAGATTGCAAAAAATAAAAGAAATAATAGAAATTAAATTTGGAAAAAAATAAATAAATTTATATGTAAATCAAAGAAATTAATGCTAATTTAAAAATAAATGAAGATTAATTACAAATTAAATACATCTGCATTATATATTAAATACATATACAATGAATTAAAAAAAAAAAAAAAAACAGTAAAATGAAGATTAAATTTCTTTATGCCAAAGTTGTAATATTCATCACGCACATTTTATATTTTCTGATTATTGTTCCCACCCAAGATGCGATACGTCGCAAACTAATGATCTTCTTCACAGAAGTGGTAAAATATTACATTTTATAACAATGTTTTAAGCAATCGATATTAATGTTAAAAACATTTGTTAAATCTATCTTCTATACATAAGTATAATAAAATCGTAGATTGAAAGTGTTTGTGCGCGCATCACAATATAGAATTACTGAAAAATAACAAGCTTTTTTGTAAGTAACATATAGCGTTTATTTAATTAAAATCGACTTATAGAATTAGTCCAAAATTTTGGATCAAATTTTGCATATAAAATTTAAAGACATATTCTAAAATCAATCAAGTAGTTTTTGTCAGGCATCTGTTTTTGAATTAATATAAAATATTCTTTCTATCAGTCCTGTGCAAATCCGATTTTGATGAATTTTTGTTGGGGAGTAGCAAATCGCGCCGGGACACCTAGTTAATAACTAAGTATACATAACGAATTTTCATAAAATTTATTTTATTAAGGAAAGATATTTCTCACCTTCCTTAAATGTCGAAAAAAAATAGCCTTTTTAGTTCTAGCAATAAATTTTTTGTTTGTGAATCTGGAGTGAAGCTCGAACATAAAAATTTTGAATTTTGTATTGTTATCAAATAACAATATGGGACCCAAATGGCATTCCAAAAAAAGTCAATCATCACGTCTTAAATGCTATTGAAATGCTTGGTGAAGAATATAAAGAAACCCATGTACCCATGACATGGATTAAATTTAATATGAGGAATTTAAATCTAGTGACCCATTTGGACGAAACCATAAGAAAATTCATTGACCATTCATTCCGTTCATTGGAATTTGTAATATACAAAAATCGGTGTTATGGCATAAACAGGCTACAAATGCCAATATCATCAGTGACAACTTCTCAAGATCATGGTAAGTACTTAATTCATTGGTAATAAAAGTATATACTCATTGTAGATGTGAATACTATGTTAGACCGTGCAACGGAAACAATTGGGTCAACAAAATGAAAATGCATCTTGACTCCAGTACACCACAATCTTTTGTAGCACCGTCATCATTTAATCAAACATTCGGAGGCTAAGACTTAAACAACGAAGCAACCTTCTTTTTTTGGCAATTTAAAACCGGAAGCACCACAATGACTGTAAATCGTGGAAATCCTTTCAATTTCTTTGCGTGTCTTTTAGATGATCACAATACTGGTTCAACATAAAATCTCTTAGATATCTAGGAAACCCTCAATGAGGAAAATGATTGCCATTCTTTATTTAGATTCATTGTTTTGTCATATACATATTTTGTTAATTTGTTTAAGAGTTTATATCTGCGGCTATAAGTCATAGTAGTTTATGTCGAAAATCTATATTCTGAGATTTTGCCCATTTTGTGTAAAGTAATTTCTGTTTGGTTTCATTTCATATTTATATGTTGCTACACAAAAAAATTATAAAAAATAAAATACATGCAAAATAAAAGTAGATTTCACAACCTTTCTAACAAGTATAAATTTTATTTAGTTTACTTATTCCAATAATTGTTTAAAAAGAGTTTGAAATTTGGATTTGTGAAAAAAATCATAGGGCTTTTAGATGGACATATCCAGTCATCAGTTCAGTTTCTCGTTTTATTTCAGCTCGGAAGAAGGTTTGTTTTTACAAGATTTGTTTAGTTTTCATTGTTTTCAGTCGATAAAATTCTTTGAACAACTGTTGTATATTTGCAGTTTCCTACAATTTCTAGAGAACTGACGCGATCAAACAGACTAAAGCATGACGCACTTGTTTACGTTTAGAAATTCTAAGAACTGTAATTAAATGCTATAGATAGGTATATCCATCTCGTCAGTTCTCAGTCGCCGTTTCAGTTCTCCATTAAGTGAATATTTTTAACAAGTAAGAAAAATAGCAGTTTGACTGAAACTGAAGAACTGTCGTCTGATATGGCCGTCTAGAGGACCTTTAAAGATTATAGTTTTTTGGTAATCTATTTAAAGTATGGATATTTTTTTATTAAATACATTTATAGGAATAAGTTTTTATGAATGGGTAAATCATATTTTTTATTATTGGTATAGCTTTTAAACAATAATCTAGTATCTAGTGAGTGGGTGGGTATGTGGTTTCTTATATCTCTGTACTCTCCAAATTTTACGTGACACTCATCAACTTACCTGTTGCTGATAGGCATTTGCTCCGCCTGGATTCCATTTGCCGCTTATGATATCCTTAACACGTTTTATAGCCAATAAAATTTTCTTTTGATGTCCCAATTTAACAATACCAATATCTTCGAGATCCTCCCAAGTAACTTGGGTAACATCACGTACTGTTTTATAATTTTGATCCAATAAAGGTTGAATATATTCCTCAAGACGTAAAAGCTGTAACCATTCCTCAATGGAGCCCTGGAAAATGAAAGTAAAAAAATATATAGTTAATTAAAGTTTTCATGGAAAAAGAATGATAATGGAAATAAAAACCATTTGATTGATGGACAGATGAGAGACAAACTAATTTTGTGTATAAAACCAAAAAGTACAGGCCCCGCACATCATCATCATTATCATCATCTACTAATAACCAAAACAAATTGTCCATGAACTAAATCACTAAAAACAGCAACAACAAAATTCGACATGCATTTAATCGACTAACAGAGTAGAGTAGGGGAGAGATAAGACAAAAAGTGTAGAGAAGAAAAATAAGCTCAATTCAACTATCGTAATCAGAGTTTCCTAAGCTAAACTACTGGGACATGTTCAAAATTATTACAGAGTAAGTAGTCATGGAAAAAGTTTCAGAAACTCTGATCTAAACCAACTTCGACATATTCAATCGGGAGTGATGAGCTCTAATCAGTTGTAATTGATAAGATATGACGATGACGATTACGATTACGATAGATGTAAACGAATCATGGAAGGTGGAAGAACAGAGAAGGGTAAAATTAATGGACACAACATAAATCTACACGATGATGAACTACTTACATAGTATCTTAAGCTTTAGTAACAAACAAAATAAAGTCTCCAAATGGAAAAAAACGCAAAATCATTTTTACAAAATAGAGAAAAATAAATAAATAAAAAAGTTGTTTGTTCATTTACTACAATTTATATTTTTTTCTTAATAGTTTTTAACATGCATACACACGTATTTCTTCTTTGAATAAAAAATCGAACTGATCTTTGTTCAATCTCAAGTTGAAATTAAACTGTTGGTATTGTTGCTGCAGTTGTTGTTGTTGTTGTTGTTACGTATTTCATTTTCATTGATTTCTATTTAATTAAACATGATATTGGTTGGTGGAAATCTACGTAGTACATACATAGTATTAAGTATGTATAAATGAATGTTGACGATTGTGCACACATTTTAATGCTTGAATTGAATGGAGGAATTGATTGACCATTGAAAATATGCAATGATTTACAAGGTGTCTGAAATTTACCTTTGTATTATTACACAAAGATTAAGTTTAAGTGATCAAATGTTTTGAAAAAAAAAATGCAATAAAAATGTTTACAAAACAATGAATTTTATGTTATTGGAGATTTTCAAAAAATTATATAACTTAACTGTAGCACAAATGTATGTACTTCAATCAACCAAGTGCGGTTAACTCGTCTCCTGTGATCAATATTAAAACCATTTAATTCATTTGAATTATTTCATAATTATGGTGTTTTTAGTATTTTAATAAATTTATTATGATTTTAATATTTTCTTTATTTATTTTTAAATAAAGCGCTTCGGCGCATATCTGGAGGTCCGTGGTTAGTGAGAAACACAGCACTTCATCGAGATCTGAGGATTCCAACTGTTTTGGATGAAATAAACTTCCACAGCAGCAAATATATTAACAGATTCCATTATCACCCACACCATCTGGTCACCCCACTTTGTATCACTTCATCGCGCCGACGTCTCAAAAGACTGCATCCTAATGACCTCCCCACAAGGAGAGCATAATCAATAACACAAACAATTTTATCTTATTTAAATAATGTTAACATTTATTCCTCATTATTGTGCTCTACACCCAATCAATGTTTTAAAACGGTTTTCCGTTGATTAACATTTATCAAAATATATATAATTGTAAGAAAAAAATAAAAATAATAATATTGAGTATACAAGTAAATTTTAAAGGATTTTTTCTCGATTTCGAAGGTTTATTGTACAAAATTGGTAAACGGCATTTTATTGAAAGTACATATTGCCCATCGCTAGCTATGAATTTTCAACACTTTTCTGGCAATGCATGCATTCCGCGCAAATAAAACTGTACGTCGTTGGAGACAAAGAAAGTATCAAGCCAATTCTTGATACCTTCAACTGAATTGAAGCGTATTCCCGCAAAGGCATTCTGAATCGACCGGAACAAGTGGTAGTCTGATGAAGCAAGGTCTGGACTATTAGGCGGGAGGGTTAGGTTAGGTTATTGGTACCCTCTGTTAGCAATCCCTTAAAACTTACTTGTATACCCAATATTATTTACCATAGAACTTTTGAAACCTTGGCAAAACAATAATCTCTTCAGAAACTTCAGGATCCGTAGCTATAGATTCCCCATTAAGTTGTTTATTATTCATTTTACATATATTATAAATGTATATCATCTTCTTCTTAATATAAGAAATGTTGTGTTGTGTTTGTTCGTATGTTATGCGCTGCCATAACGTTCATGCAATCGGCGTTGATATTTTATGTATGTGTATGGTTGGTTCTCGGCTTGAACATAGGATAGTTTTGGTCTCGATATGTGTCCCTGTTCTAAAGATCTGGGATATTCAAACAACACCTAAAAGTATACTACAAAAAATAATTAAATTGTCACTATGCAACTGTAATAAAGAGAATATAACGATGCTAAGGAAACACATTTGGCATTTAGGTTAAGACTTATTTTACTAAATTAACACAAAGAAAATAATGTTAAAAAAATGTCATCAAAAAAGTCGGTTGGATGAAACACGTTCGAGTTCGGATCGGGTACGCTAGTCTTAATATATAAGTTGGGGAATTAAAATGAAATTTAACTGTTTTCATATTTGTGCTTTAGTACAATTTTAAACATTATTTTGATAACTTAAGTTTCTATTCTATGTAACTATAATATGATAAAAGTTCTGTTCCAATTTCGGATTGCATTGATATTTTGTAAAAAACAAAACAGAAATTTGCAAAATCCAAAAGGAAGGTCCATTTCCGGAAGTTATAGATATTTCAATCATTTCACAATGTTACAAGAAAGAAAAGGATACAACAGAATAAAAATTCATTAAAATTAAATGCTTCCACCTAGTAAACTCAAGTTTTTTCCTTATAAATGAATCAATATCTTTCAATTAAAGTTCAATAATTTTTGGAAAATTACTAAGGTAATCAGTCTACACATAAAAATCCTAAAAATATTGACTTTCAAACTAAATTAGTGTCAATTTTTAAACTTAATTGTAAATGAAGAAACAACATAATTTACTCTACATAATTATAATGGGAAGTTTTTTAAATTGTCACTGCTTATTAAGAGACTTTTAGTAAAAAAATATCGCCAAAACGAAATTTTTAAAAACCCATATACATACATAAAGTATTTTTCTTGCTATTTAATATGTATTTACATTGAATTTCATTGGCAGGTAGCATATGACAAGCAGATCAGGCAGGTAGGTACAGACTCCAAAGACAAACTTCAACATAACCGAACCGAAGATGAAAGAAAAAAAGAGGGAGAAAAAAAAATAAACAAGTCAGAACAATAAGTTCGGTTCCACCGAAGCTGCTTGCATACTTTTTATACATTAGTTCAGTAAGTATGGGGAACTATCCTATAGAGTATAGTTATTAAAGCAACGATATTATTATATGTTGATCTAGTTCTAGGTCACATATTTTAATATTTTATATCAAAACTAATGTATGTGTTATGTCTTCTTAAAAGCATTTGATAGGAAATATTATGTAAGTTTCAAACAAACAAAAAAAAAAATATAGATTTTAAAAAAAAAGTACTATATGAATGACGGGTACAGTGATTAAACCAGTCACGAAACAATCGATCTGTTGCTTGATAACTTTCCGGATCGATTGATCTCACTAAACAGCGATGTAAATTGTGCAACGAAATCGTGTGATTTAATGCAATTAGACTTTTTCATTTAGGGATATTTAAAGTCGCTAGTCTACGCCAACCATCCATTGACGATTCAAGACCTCAAGAACAACATTAGTGCCGAAAATCAGACCGCACCCGAGTCATCCAAAATTGGTGGATTCGTATGAAAGCCTACCGTGACGGCCATTTAAACGATGTCATATTCTATTACTAATTGAATCAATTGCATTTTCAGTTGATAATACAATTTTGGTAAAAATAAAAGCCGTTTGCGTTTTATTAAAAAAAAAAAAAGTAAAACACTCTTATTTAAAAACCCTAACATCAATACGTAATTAAGAAATGCAGTAGTTTAAAAAAAAAAAGATATATTGTCTATTATAAACTATTGTTCCCATTAATGCAATATTATGACTAAGATATTTACTTACTAAATTTCCTTCGAAATCTTTCATTTATAAAACACAAAAGTTGTCAATACAAAAACTCCTATGTCTCTATTTAATTCATTTCGTGTAAATTGTCATTAAAAAACTTCTTACAGAAGTTGCGGGGAAGTCAAAGTACTCAAATGTACTTGCAAACCCAAGATTGTTTAGGGTTTTTCTAAGGGATTATCACTTCCAATATTCGGGGAGAAATTCAATTGAAATATTATTGTAGTAATAGGCAATATATCAATTAACTAATTATTGGTGCAATTTTCTAAAGGAAGACTAATTGTTTGACTTTTATTTGTCTTTCTGAGTTTTTTATGGGAGCTTTATGATATGAATAATAATAATAATCTCAAGAGAAAACAAACAATTCTCATACAAGGAGACAATACCCTTAGGTGAATCGCAAAGATCCGATAGATTTTTGTATATGTTGTGTTTATTATCATATTAAATTCATTTATAGACACATTCCAAACTGATATCAATTCGGTTGTTGTACAAGGATTAATATCACATCAAAATTCATTAAACGGCAGTTGATTGAATATTGAACTTTCTGTGTTAATTGTCAGTTTGATAGTTGAAATCCTAAGAGAATAATAGATACATGAACCATATACACTTTATACACTATTGGACCTTCGATTTATGCTTCTCCAATGAGTTACAAACTTCTCAACAAAGTGATAATACAATCGATATTTCACATGAATGTGTAAAAGGTATAGATAGATTAGTATAAATATTATTTTAAAAACCGGTTTTGAACGACTTCGTTGCTAAATGTTGTTGCTGTTGTTTTCATATTGTTGACGGCGACGATGAAGATGATGATGATGGTGGCGACAATAACAACGACTAAACAAATAGGTGATGTCAAATTCTCGAAAAGCAAATATAAAATTATATGAAAAAAAAAACAAAAAAAAAACAAAATTAGTAAATACAAAACTACTAAATACCGCAAAACACATTAAATTAGTGTATGGATATGTGTGGATCAACAACAAAAATCAAAACACCAGAGAAGCTGCTACTACTTACTACCAAAATACTCTACTCGAAAACTACTATGTTGTTCCCCGTTCAAGGTCGTTTTTTTTTTTTGTTTTTGATTACCTCTTTTTTTTTTTTTTTTTTGCTGCTCTCTACTTTTGTGGCAGAAGTTTAGGTTTTTGGCTAATAACTTTTATTATGAAGCGTGGTTTTTGTTTTTTAACAATTTCGCTTTATTTCCTTTTTCGCGTTCAGTTATTTTTGGTTTTGGTTTTGGTTTTCTGTTTTTATTTCAACGCCCCGAAGGCATTTAAAAGAAAGTCAAATGGCTATGGAAAAAAGAAGTTTCACAAAAAGATGTTGGAAGAGAGTAGTGACTGAGTGAGTGAGTAAGTGAAGAAACCAACCCATAAAACCGGTATTAATGGCTTCATTTAAGTATTTAGAGTTTGCTTAAACTTTTATGTGTGTGTGTGTGTGTGTGTGTGTGTAAACTTCACCAGAAACTTTCATTTTAATATAGAGCATTTTTTAAAACAAAATTCGTTGCCACCATTTTGTATCTTTTGTATCTATAGTATATCTGAGTGTTGTTAATGTTATTTTGCAGATTTATGACGTCAGCAGAAAAATAGCAATGACCTTATCTTTGGTTAATAAGAAGTTCATTCATGTTAAATTCGACAACACAAAAAAAAATTTGTTAAATTGCAAAAAAAAAAAAAACATACTACATAAAATATAACAACAACAAAATAGCAACAACAAGCAAAGCAACGCCCAACCTTCAAGCATTAAACAGAAAAATATTGTTTTAACAACCATAACTTTAAGAAGAAATATGTATGAATAGAAAAACTTATAAAAATAATAATAATGAAATATTATAAAGTTTGGTTTTTTAAAAGATTTAGTACCCTTTACTTGTATGGGATTACATAAAAATTAAGATAAATCAGAATAAGTTTCTAAAATTTTAAAATAAGTGGGTTCCTTTCTTAAGTCCCAATTCAATTTTTCTAATTTCTTATGGAAAATTTAAAAATTTTATGATATAAAAGTCACTTACATTTCAAAAATCACCTACATTTGTGTTATGGTAATTTGATGGTAATTTTAATATCAGAAAGAAACCATAATTCCACCATGGAATTCTTTTAAAATGTAAAGTAAACTTCACAACAGTTCATATCAATATCCACAAGGGAAAAGTCCATAATCAATAGAATAATGTAGGTAAGAAAAGTCATAGATCCATAACTTTGAAATAAGTTTTGGCTGTGAAGCTTGAGATAAACATTGATAAGCAATAACATAGTTGGGTGGTTATGTTCTCGTTCTGAGTAAATTGAGTTGCTTTTCTGTATGGGATGTTAAATTGTTTGCCCAATAGTTTGTTACTTGTAATCCAATAATATTTCAAGAAATATGTGTGTCTAAATTCAGAATTAAAGAATTTTCAAACAAGAAAATTCATAGTTGAATATTTGTTTTACATATATGATCTACAACATCCAATTACTATAGGTTTTATCCATTTGAAAGACATTTTAAGTTTTTATCATAATACAAGCATATTATTTTTTTCAGAAAGTCGAATTTTATTATCATATTAATGTGACATGGATAATTTATATCAATTTTATCCTTGTAAACTTGACACATATAAATAGTAATATTTAGATATCATTTAATAATTTTCGGAACAAAGTGCTGAGAAGTGCTGTGCTTGTAAGTCCGTCGTAGCGACATTGAATGCGATCTACATTACAGACATATGGGATGTCTTATGACCAAGTCTTCTGGTGAGACCACGATGGGACTCTTGGTGATTGGAAAACAAAGTTACAACATAAAAAGCCACATCAGGTCTTAGAGTAAATAATACCTCTGCAGTCACTCAGAGCTCCTACAAAACAATTAGTTAATTAATTAATGATAGTTAATTAAAACCCTTTTAAAATAATTGCAATCATAATAATAAATTTTAATTATACTTTCTGATATTTGGAGGACTTAAATTAGGATATAGGAAAGTTCTTCAAAAAAACCCTCTTCTTTTACTACAGCTAGATGAATTATACATTCTAATAATACAAATGGTTTAATTCTCAATAGCAAATCGAAATATATATTATACTGATGTACGCGAACCGGCTTCCTATGGGTTGCATCCAACCGATATGTTTCCTTTCTTAGCATCACTATATTCTTTCAGTTTGAGTATCAACAAAGACCACAGTTTGAGTATCGCAACATTTTTAGGGGTTGTTTGAATATCTCGATCTCAGGACCAGGGACACATATCGGGACCAAAACTATCCTATGTTCACACCGGGAACCAACCATACACATTCACAAAATATCAATGCACTCAGATGAACGGTAGAGTAGCGCATAACATACGAACAAACAAAACACTAATTTTTAAATATTTGATGAATTAATGACCTTTTGTTTTGACTTTATGATTTCGATGTTTCCTTCAAGTAAGATTTCATCAATACTTTGTCCTGAAATTTCTCAATAACAATTTGAGGCAGATGAAAAGGTAAGATTTAGTCAAGTTAAATGATAATATTCTGCAACTTTTGATGTAGATTTAAGGGAGTGTAATGATTCATTTACAATGATTTATTCTTTTTTGAAAACTCCTCTAATATTTTACAAATATTATAGAAAAATATTAATACCAAGCTAAATACTGTGTAGAGTATAAACAAAGACACCTCTACATGACAACAACACTTCGTGCTGCTGCATTTAAAGTGGAAAAAATTGCATCAGCACAAAAAATAGACATGGTTGTTTTTAGTAGTAAAGAAAACTTTTATATGGTAACAAAAAATAATAAAAACGAAGTATATGTTTAGATAAATTATAGCGATACATTTTTTTTAAACAAATTTCATTAAAAAAAAAAATAATAAATATCAAAAGCTGAGCTCATTTTTCTGTTGTTTTTAGTATTTATTGTCGATGAAAAATTGCACTTGGCTTAAATAAAAAAAAAAATACATAATAAAAATAAAAAAGAGACAAATTTGAAATCTACAATAATAAACAATAGCAATAACATCAACTTTGATGATGTCGATAAAATTTATAGAGTCAATGAAATATTCCAAATCTTATAACAACGAAAAATGCTCATATAAAAAATACAATAGAATTCAATATTATCAGATCACTACTGTCATGTCTCAGTCTCAAGTTGTCTCGATTTCAAGTAGCCAAAGGTTATAAATTTAAAATGTATAATTAATTAAAATTATGCTTTAAAGCTTTTGCAAGTTGGAATGTAGTTTGATTTTTCAGTTTTCTAAGTATGTAAGTATTTTCTATATATTGAATTATTTTTTTTTTTTTTTTTTTTTTTTTGATGCGTTAATGGCGCCATATCGAGATTATCATGTCGCGTTGAGAGTATTTAGCAGGTGGTGGTCGTCGTCGTCGAAGTGGTGAACCAGTTGAATACTTAATAAAATGTGTTTAGGGTGTGAAGAACAGGTTAAGAAGAAGTAGAAGACGAAGACAGGCTAGGCTACAATAAATAAAATAAATTGTCATCAAAAGCGAGGCAAACTTAATACGAGATTAAAGATTTGCATTGTTAATGATGATTTTGTATAGCCAATGATTTTTAATTGATCAACAAAAAGGCAATTTATAGGTTGCACAAACTTGAAACTAGAAACAAAACACAATACTTTATGTATTTCTATATTGATTTTAAATTTTGGAGACTTTGTAAAGTTGCTTTAAGACTGTCAGAACCAGAGAACATTCTAATGAGTTTTGATTAATATTTAATAATATTAAATACAATTTGATAAACTTTAGACAGACTGTAAACTTTCTAAAGATACGAGTATGTAAATAAATTAAGCAAAAAGATATAGTAGTTGCTAAAATAATTGCGTGCCATAATTAAAATTCTATTAAAGTTATTAAGTTCCAAAACATTTCCTTCATTTTGGAGACATCAAGACAGAAATGACATCATAGATGAGAAAAAAGAAAACTGTACTTGATTTATATTATTTCAATATTTTTCATATTTGGTGAGTTGCTCTATAGCAGACAGATGAGTAATCTTTCATAACAGATTATAGACTTAGAAGAGTTAAACAAATTACCAAAAAAGATTCAGTAAATTCTATTACAGCTTTGATAGCCAGGTGAGATCTTCATTGACTATCATAATAGATGTCAATTATTGACTTTGTTATTCGGAAAGTGTGAAAAAATTGTTAAATTAATTTATTTGTACAACATGAAATTGAACTTACTTGGTCTATCTATTATTTCGATCAGCTGTGTTACATTCAAATACATTTGTAGAATTTAAAAAAGTGCGTATTGCAATTTTTTCAAAAGTTACTCGTTGTTATCTGTGTATTACAATTTTAAGACCACTTGGAGACTTGCCAATATAACAGACAAATTCATGACCCAAAATATTGTTACATAACAATTTGTTATTGTTCAAGAATTTTTGTTAGCTAAAAAAAAATATAATAAGTAATTCATAGTTTAAGGAATCCTTATCTTGAAAACTTTGTAGAGTCATAAACAAATGACTTTTCAAAATTTCTTTCAAAGGGAGTAAAAAACTCGAGCTGAAAAATCGTTTATACATAAGTGCTTAGTCGCCCCGAGCTGGCTCAACACTGAGTTGGCTATCATATAAACGGGGTATCAGACATACATATAACATTTAACAATTTTTTTTTTTTTTTTTTTTTTAATTTGGAGACTTTAAAGCTACTAACTACCAATTTTATTTTTTAAACTTATGTAACATGATTTGTAGACTCTTTTCTATCATTAGTTGCAATTTTTCTAATTAACGTTACATTCATAAGAAAGGTTCATTTACGATCATCTTTTTCTTAAATTTTCCTGAAATTTGGAAACTTTAAAAAATATGTACCTATATTCAATTTAATGTAGCTGTAGGTGTTAAATGCAAGTAAAGCAAAAAGAAAATGAAATGAAACGGCACAATTTGCTTCTTTATTATGAGGAAATATAGATAGATATGTAATACCTACCATATAATAAAATGAAAAATCGTGTACATACAAGTGTTTTTAAAAAAGGGTAATAATAAAAAAATATAGTAGTAAATAACAACGAATGAATGAAACTTGTCGTAAATATTTAAAATAATAATAAAAATAAAACTATGTATACAATATTTTGCATAGCAAAACAGCAAAACAACAGCAAAAACAATAACTCAAATGCTTTTTTAATGAAAAAACAAAAATGACAATAAAAATAAATAATAAAAACAACATCCACTGTTTATGTGAAGCTTAAAGTGCAAAGAAAACAATAAACATAGAGAAAAAAAAAAAGAAAAAAAATAAAAACAATAAAAAATAAGCAACTGATTGCCAAGAAAAAGATATAATGGCGATGAGGGCGACTTGCACAGTAGGCAAAAATAAAATTAAACAAATAACTGAAGTACTTTCATAGTAGATACAAAGGAGAATTACAACAGACAAGGGAACAGAAGAGAAGAACAGAGGAATTGGACAATGCATGAATGGAATGAATGTGGTGTGTAATAGATACAAATACAAAAGAATATATGAGCTAAGCTGCTGAGCTAAGCTCAATAACAAGTTGGATATGATTCACACAGAAACAGGAAATCAGTTTTTCGCATGACATGAAAACTATCTGCTAAGTTTAATGAACATTTACGTAAATTTATATTCTTTAGTGAGACACCAAAAGATAATAAACAATCTTAAAACAAGCAGCAACAAGTGGAGAAATACTTAGTATTGTACATAGGAGTAGTGACGCGGCGTTTTGAATTGGTTAATTCATGTTAGTTCCATTACTTTTAGACAGACTAAAGATTCCTTACGAACCTCTTTTTTTACTTTCAGACATGTCAATGGATCGTAAGGCTTTTGACGAACTCCCCCTCTAGTGGCCTGCATATCCTTACGACAATTAAACAAATTTTAAAAAATAAAACAAATATTGACAGTGGTGCAATAATATCGCCGGAGCCCTAAGATATTTAAAAGTAAATGATGTCCCGGTCTGTTGACAAATTTTGTGAAAAAGCATATCATAAAACAGAAACCTATTGACATACAAGTTTGTCAGGGCATTTTATTCTCAGATGTTGGATAAAGTTAACAGGTGCATAAATCTTCACTTATAAGCTAATCAAATTTGCATTTCTTCTGTTGTCTGTTTTCTAAGAGATAGACGATAATTAAGAATAGTTATAAATAACAATATGATTGTATGCCATGTCTTTTAGGACAATGTTGCTACCAGGTAAGATACATATATATTCTATTTGTTCATGATTGGCGGTGACCTCTGATTAAAAAACCTCTGTATTGATCCTCTACTCTACGGGACTTGGAAGATCGGAAGAATTTCACATATTTTATAACCGACTGTACATACCTTTATGGAAGTGTTCAGTGACAGCCACTACTCTCTAGATGAGATTACAAGTACAATGCAATAAGTGATTGGGAGATAATATTGTACTAAAAGAATGGTAGTCAAAAATGCTTAACTTACCGGCACAAAATGTGGCAGATTATCTAAAACTTGAAGTTTATCGATACGTTGTTTGATCCTTTCACGATGATGTGGATTTTTAATGCCAATGGCGGTGAGATCCTCTGGTGTCATACGTGCTATAGTTGGTAAATCATAACCAGCGGCTATAAAGAGTTGAGCATACTCTTCATATTTCATTTCCATTAACCAATCGATAATGAGTTCATCGTTACGTTGACGATCGACACTGCCAATTGAACATGAACTGACGGAACTGCAACGTGGCGATGAAAGTGGGGCACGTGATAATGAAGCACCTGAGACTCCGGTTAGATATGATGAAGCTCGACCAGAATCTAAACTGGCCGTTGAATGGCGTGAGCCAGAACCAGCTGAACCCGATGAAGAACCTGGTGAATCACGACCAGGTGATTGTGTTAAATCAATACCTTGATCCTCTTGCAGTGCTAACTGCTGGTGATAATAAACAGCGGCTTTATGTGTTAGGGGTTCACGTAGAAAAACCGCTGGTGGACATGGCACAATGCTAGGTGGTGCCGCTGCTAATAAAGGATTATTTTGTAAGCCGGCAGCAGCATTTGATTTGGCACCAGTGACTCCACCAAGTATGATGCTGCCACCACCACCCCCACCACTGTTGCCAGCTGTTGAAACTGTTGCACCTCCTGTTGATCCAGTGCCGGCAGCAGCTGTTGCATCTACATCCTTCATTCGCAGTGCTACTGATGTCTCACGTGGTAAATTAAAACCGCCTTCTTCAAGTGATGGCGATGATACAATACTGCTACTCATGCTGATTCCATCATCCGCCAAATGGCGACTTGTTAACGATGATGATGAATTACTAGATGATGAGATGCTGCCACCTCCTCCACCTCCGTTGCTACTTAAACGGTAAAGTGGTACTAGTGGTATAAGTTGGTGTTGTTGCAAATGATGATTTATTCCTAAAGCAGGTGACAATGGCGTCGGGTCACCTGGTATCGTAGGCGGTTGTACCTTTTTAGCTTGTGCCGTCTGTGCGTGAGGCTTCAAAGAACGATGCATCGTCGATGTCAACTAAAATTAATGATGTCTTCTTTTGTTGCTCTATTGCTTCTTCCAGTTGTTGTGCGTTAGCAACCACAAATATTGATGACGATGTTGGTGGCGCCTCAATTACTAGCCCAAATCGGCTGCTACTGCTGCTGTTGACTTTGTTATTTTGACGGTATTTTGCCTATAAAGATAAATGAAAAATATAATGAATTGGAATGAGAAGTTATTAGAGAATAAAACATATGTGCGCCAGTTGTTTATTCAAAAAAGAAAATATTAAAAATAGACGAAATTTTCCTAATTAACTTGAGCGTCGGCTCGCTTCAGTAAGATTGGCAGACAAGACAGGCAGGCGCAGGCAAGGCAAGGCAAACACATAAATCTTTTAAAATATACCAAAAATAGCATTTCATCATCAAACGGAGTAGAGTAGAGAATGAATGAAATTAGAGTAGAGCAGCACATCCTACGTTGGAGTTGATATTCTACAAAAATTTCTTTTTTCGGGTTTATGTAGATTGAATATGTGATTGGTATAGACAGACAGATTTACAGCTAAAAATAAGCTATGATATGATGTCGATAATGATGATGATGATGATGATGATTGTGATGCCAAAGTCAATAAACTGACTCTGCCAAGCAGCTGTGCCATGTCAAAGTTGTCGATGACGTACATCGTCGATAGACATCGTCATTATTGTCAAAAAGCTCATATTTCATAATTTTCATTCATTCAACAAAAGAAAAGAAAAGTTGGTGAAATTACGAACTCCAAAAAGAATTTTTGTTTTAGGTGAGAAAAAGTGGAATATTTTTAATATTAATTTATGTTAGTTAATGATTCAAGGCTCTTCTTGACGACACTGACAATGTTCAATGGATTGAAAACACGGTTTAAAGTGAGGAGAATAGACAATTTTATAAAGTTAGGGAATTCCCTAGAAATTATAAATAACATTTCTCAATAAACCGACAGACGTAAATCTATCTAAGAAGGGACCAAAAATTATGCAAAAAATCTTCATACGTAACTGCAATATGGATTAATCTCAACTTTTGCACGGATTTGTGTCATCGACCACCCTCCGTATTCGCCTGATCTATCACCATGTGACTATTTGTTGTTCTCAAAACAGAAAACTGTAATGAAATGAGTTGTTTATGATGACATTTCAACCATCCAAAAAGCCGTGGCACATATGCTAAAGAACATCCCAAAAAATGTTTAAGGGAAAATTTGTTGATCGTTCCAAATGTTGTATTGAGTCAAATGGAATAAAAAGTTCGGTTATTTAATGAACATACCGTGTATACTGCGGGCTACCAACTTTGTGAATTTATTATGAATAGGCAAGTCTGCCCAAATCATTGGCATTTTGAATTGTTTGTTTACATTTGTGAATACGAAAACAGCTGATTTACAATGAATAGACGATTAACACAATCAAAAATCAAAGCAGGTCATGCACGCAATTATATATGAAATACACGTTGATTATTTTTACACCTTTCAATGAAGACCCTAATAGTTATAAAAATATTATTATTAATGGTCATGTTTGCACTGCGACATCCAAAGGTCTATTGTACTTTTACACTGAACTTATGTAATATTTTGTCTTGTTTTAAATTCTTGATGATTTACCTACTACATAATTACATATTTCATTGACCAGATTTACAGAAAGTATTTTCATTAACTAAAGTATTTTAGTATTTAAAACATTCAAAATCTCAATTGAATAACTTTACTGGTCACCCCCCACTATCACTTTTCATATGTCAATGGTCAAAGATCACAGTTCTTACTTGCAATACTCCAAAACACCCTTTTGCTCCCTTCTGAAAGGTGCTCAAAAGCTTAAGAGAAAAGAAACACTTGCATTGAGTGCAAAATTGTAACTACTTAAACAATAAGTAAAGTACATAAAAGAAAGAATGAATAATAATGAAAAGCTAAAGCAAAAACTCAGAAAGGAATGCAAATGTGTAATTTGCAATAAAAACAGGTGTTTTGTTGTTTTGTTCTTATTATTTCGAATTGTAATAAAAGAAAACACAATTACAATAACAATAAAATAAAGCAAAATGAAAAGGGTCTCACCTCCCACGTTCCACGGTCCAAAGTTCTACTAAAAGAGTGAGTGAGTGAGTGAGCGAATGTGTTAAATAAAAGTAAAGTAAAGTCAAACAGTAAACAAAAGGGACAAAGTAAGTAATGGAGACGAGAAGAGAATAAGAAATAGTAAGGCAAGTGGTGAATAAGTACCGCAATATATAGATAGATATTGTATCTAGATGAATGTGAATGTGAATGTAAATGTTGTGAAGGCGGCATTGAAATTCGCAATACGTGCCGGAAAGCAGGTGCACACTGCAATACAAAAAATGTCAAATGCACTCATTACAATAATAACAACAACTACAACAACCATAAAAGCAAAAACTACTACAAATATAAAAATGATGAAAAAAAAAACACACTAAAAATGCCAAACTGTGTACGTGGAATGTTAAGTTGAGTTCAGTTTGTAGGGTTAAAGAATGGGCAGGGGGAAGAAGAAGTGGCACCGACTAGCGAGTGCAAACACCGAAACCGAGTGCAAGAGTTCATTCAGTTCATATATTTCAAGTTATTTTATGTATGTATGTATGAAAGAATGAGTGGCCAAGTGACTGAGTGGGTGGATTGGTGGATGACAAGTTTATAGAGGAGGATGAGATTGGAGATGTGGTGAACATTGAAACTGCCGTTGACAGGTTTAAAACGCGCTAAATGCAACACGAGGCTTGAATTGAAATTTGTTTTTTGTTGTAGTTGTTGGATCTGCATACAAAATCATCGTCGTCATCATCAACATCATCATCGTAATCGTAGTAAAATATAGTAAAAGACGACAACGAACGAAAAGAAAAAGCCGAAAAATTCCAAAATGAAATGAAAAAAATCTGAATAGTAACGTTTTAATGAAATCTACAGTTGTGCGTCGTGCGTGCCGCTTGCTACTCGCTACCAAGAGAACCATGATGAGTATGTATACACAAGGAGGAGTATCTACGATACGAGAGAGAGATAGACAGAGAGAGCCCCAAAGAGAGCATGTCAACAACCAAGCATATGAGAGCCTGCACAAATGTATGCAGAGAAGAAAGAGAGAGAGAGAGAGAGAGAGAATCTCTCTAAGCCGCTTACTTAAAGCGTGTAGTACAAGTGACCCATGAACCAAGTAAATCAAATTGGCTACATTCGAAAAAATTCAAAAAAAAAAAAACATAAAGAAAACTATTATGTTGAAGCAACAACAATAAGAAGATTGTAGTAGTAGGGTAGTAAGGAAAAGTGGGCATTATTTTCTGTGGGTGTATATAGTACTATATATTCGTTCGTTCGTTATCGGTTTTTGGCATAAAAACAACAACAAAGAGTACAAAAAATGAATAGAAAACTTTGTTTCATTTCTGTTTTGTTTTGTTGTAAATGTTGTTAAAGTTGTTGAACCCGGCATTATTATTATTATTTTGGTGAAAAACTACACGACACGAACAACAGCAGTTTTTCCAAGAAAATATAGAAAATAAATTAAAACATTTGTTTACTAAATGGAGAAAAAAAAAAAAAAAAGCAAAACTCTATTTAATTGCAGCATGCAACAACAATGACGACAAACTATGTAGGCAAATTCAAGAAGAAGTGACGACGAGACGAGGAGTGTATCGTGTATGATGACGAAGAAACGAATGAATGCATACAAACGAACGAAGTCTGCTTGTACAATACAAGAACAATGCAGTCCTCACCCATCATACACACCACACACACATACCATATATGAATGTACATATATACGCAGTGGGTGGGTGAATAAAGTTGGGGAGGCAAGTACATACACATATGCATGCATCATGATGAATAAAGGATGATGTAGTAGCAGCAATTGGTAGTAAGTGTTCTACAGTCAAACTTCTATAATTCAAACCATATGAAGAGAGATCAAAATTTTCTTCCATAATTTGAATATCTCCATAACTAAAACATAAGAATTGACATTTCCATTTTTAAGTCAATAAATTTTGGGAATATTTCCATTTAACTGCCGCTTGGACAAAGAGTATTTCACATTCAAAGGGCCACCATCAAAGTAGAATCTTTAAAGGGGCATGATGACCAATAATAAACATTACATTAATACAATTACACTGATAGCTTGGATCAATCATGTGTCAATATAGAAGAATATTTTTTTTTTTTTTTTTTTTTTTTTCATTAAAGCTGAATTTGATAAATAATCTTCACGGGATAATGAATATGAGACAAACCCCCGTTTTCATAGGGGGGGCAAATACCCAGGTTCCAGAGCAAAGGGAAGCCCTAAACACAAACCAAAATAAAACAACAACAAAAATCAGTTAGATATGTATCCACAAAGGACTACGTGATAATTTTTTTAGGGGACTCGAAATTCCTAATATTTTACACTAAACACAGCACAGACTTTCATCAGATGAAGACAATTTATTTTAGTGACAATTTTTTTTTTGTTTTTTTTTTATTAACATCGCAACTACATACGGACAACAGCCCCAACATTATAGCAAGAACAGAAATCGGATTATGACGGGAGTCTTTACATGACAATACATCGTCGAGTCAATGGTTGGTTCCACACCAAGAATTCTGTCACATATAAGAATAAAGAAGAGTATGAAACAACTGCTATGTGATTGGCTTGTACAGCACTTCTCGGAAAAAGGAAATGTTTTCGTGAGAAACCTTGCCTCGAAGACCTAAGCAGTCTGACAGTTGACCCACTGGGAGATCTTGTTCTGCGGGTTGCTTTTTCAAAAAATAGAGTCCGCCAACTAAAGATACCTAAGCCCCAGGTATTACTATGGGACGTTAAGAGGAATTTTATCACACAAGCAATTCTAAGTATTATAACTCGAAGTCTCCATAAGACGAACTTTGTTTGTGCAATATACTGACATATTGTATTGTGATTCGATTAACAGAAGTTTGACTGTATTTAAGTGCGAAAAATGGGCGGGTTGTACGAGTAGTGCGGGAGTAAAGAAAGAATCGTATTGCTTTAGTTGTGATATAGTGTGTACTGTTGTTGTTGTGGAGTGCATTGTGCAAGTTAATGAAAATTTGTTGATGTTGTTGTTGTTAGTGTTGGTTGAGAGTTTCAAAACATGAAAAACATCGTCGGCTGCAATTGAGTTTGTCTCTCTGAATGCCTGTTTTTCTTTTGGGGTGGTAGATAACTTGGTTGGTTGGTTGGTGGGTAGATGGATGAATGAATGGGTGGGTGGGTATATGGATGGCAGAATAAGTGAATGAATGAATGTATAGAGAGTAAGTACTACTAGTGAGTGAGTAATCATAATGAGCGTTCAGTTCAGCTTCGCCGGTATCGTCGTCTATCTACGTATAATATATAAGATTTTCCTATTCACATGTGTGCGTTTGTGTTCGTTCCTGTTTCATTAAAGTTTTATGCGCCATTTTTGCACTAGTTTTTTTTTCATTATCTTTTTTCCTATTTGTATTATTTTTTCATTTATATTTTTATAGCCGCTTTGAGTTTTTCATTCATTTAACGCCCTCATTTTCTTTCTTTATAATCTCCAACCTCAAACACCACCACCACCACCACCACCGCTACCAACAATTTCAATTTTAACGTTTAAAGTTTATTTCAATTATGCGCGTTTGTTGATGTTGATGTTGTTGTTGTTGCTTCTCCTATTGAGCGTAAAAATTGATTGCATTTGCAATTTTCTTCTCGTTTTCTTTCTTCCCTCCACCCTCATTTTTTTCTCTTCGCCATTCCTCTCTGTGTTTCTACTACTAATTGGAGTTAGTGTTGCTGCTGTTATTGCAAAAGCAGCAGCAACTAAAATGGCAAAGGCAAAAGCGAGATTTATTGATTCGCCGCCTTTGAAAACTTAGACATCATCAGTGTAAAAAAAGGCATGAAGAAAAAAGAGAATGATGATGATGATATTGTTGATAATGGAGATAATGATAGAAATGTTGATGGTGATGATGATGATGATGAAGCTTGAAGAGTCGCAGTCAAGCACAGGGCAAAAGCAAGTTGAACTAAGTTTTTATCTTACACAAACATAGGAACACAGGACAGGGCTGTAGAGAGTTGACAGACAGGACGATACAGGAGTGTATAAGAAGAAAGATTGTCACAAGTAAAGAGGAGTAGAAAAAAAAAGCTAAAAATAATTATGGTGTTACATTTATAGAAGAAGAAGGAGGAGGATACGATTTGAAGAAGCTTCATCGTCATGGTTGTTTCCAGTTAGATAGATAGATATATTGTAATACTACTACTACTTCTAGTATCTATTGCCATCACCATGACCATCATCAGAGAATTATAATCGTATCACTCTCGTATTGGGTATTGGGGGCGTAGAGGGTTGATTAAAGACGGTTGACACTTTGTTTGCATGGTTGGTTAGGTTTTCCTTCTACTTCTTCTTCACATTCACATTGCTGTTGTATCTTTTATCTAACTATTACTATTATTATTATTGTTGTTGTTGTGGTGGTTTTTCTTTTTTTTATATTACATTTTATAAAAGCAAAAGCAAATGGACAGGAAGGCAGTCATATACAAGTAGATAGGATAGTAAGTTTTGTATGTTCCTGACATGGCATGGCACAAGCACAGCCCAGTGAGTCATTCATTCATTCAATCAGTCTGTCAGTCAGTCAGACAATGCAGGGCAGTCAGTCAGTGAAGCAAGCAGTTAAAATAGGATAAAAGGAAACACAACACATAATATAATATTGAGGGGTTTATAGAACTGTCTCTCCATCAGTCAGTCAGTTAGTCAGCATCACGCCAATCAGAAACAATTCAAGCGGTTAAAATGCCTATTAAAATGACACAAAACGTTTCTAGATAGAAATGAAATTTTTTATGTATTGTATTTTGTTCTCTACTAACACATTAACACCCCAACTTAAATTATCTGATAAATACCCTACACTTGAATGGGTTTCACAATAAATTCAATTTATAAAGATATTTCAGATGAAAATACAATATAATTTACAATATTTATGTATCGAAATGTAACAATTGAGTCTTCACAAAGCAAAAATTTAAGAAATATTTTTCACTTTCATGGTTTCTAAGAATAACAATAAGAACTTGTGGTCTCAACTCATTTTAGATGGGAAACATTTCATAAACTTTATACATATACACTTTGATATAAGATGCTGATATAACTCAGTTATAAATCTTGATAAACTATAAGAGTTAGATTAATGATTGGTCGAAGTTACGCATAGAAGTGAGAAATTTGTGCTACTACTGTAGATGTAGTCCCTCATGTAATTTGTTTTAGCGAAAGTGTCACATGAAATACATGAGCCAAGTCAGGAAAACCTGACATTTTTTTTTTTCATAATTTTCTATTCAGTTGTTCGCCTCCTAAATATCAAAATACATATGTAAAAATAATTCTTTCCACTCTTCGCACTCTAACTCAAGAACAGTTGACTGTACAAAAAAATTGCACAGATCAAATTTTATGCTCTACAGCTTTTATCTAAACATTAATTGTTACTTAAAGCATGAAAATCAAATTTTTACAAAAAATTTCGTGGGCTTTCTACTTGAATTTCTTGAGATTCCGGTACCGGACAAATCTAAACTTTTGACTCAAAGTATAAAATGTCTGTCAAAATAATAGGTTTCCAATTTTCAAATCATTATATCAAATTCCGAGATAAAATCCTTATTTTACTGTGCTAATTTGAAAATCATAAAATTGAATTTACGTCCCTACGGCTACCAAACCTTGGAACTGCTAAGAACTTTGTGAATGTTGTTGTAAGTTCTTGGCAGAAGTATAGGAGATGTTTCAAAATTTTCTTTTTTCCATCTTCTATAATGTTATAGCATTTCTACTTCACTATGCGTTTTAGCTTAAATCTCATGTGATTTTGCTATGAGCCTTAAATGCGCCTATCACAGATCTACAGAACTTACAATGATGGAATTTTATGTATTCATTAATTAATACAAAAATATATTTTAGAAAATGATGAAACTCTTAGCTGTATTTCTTTTATCATGCTCTTGTATTATTTCAATTAAATCATCATTCTGTCATCAAACCAATTCAAATGTCAATTTATATTTCAATGGTAAACAAATAAATTATTATCTTTTGTTGATTATTAAATAAACAAATTTTCTTCTGTATAGCGGACCCCTGTTTATATGTCTCTCCTACAACCATGTCCTTCATCAATTGACATATCACTGTACTGATCAGATAAGCTGTAATATGGCTTAGTAAGCTTTTTCTATCAAAGATTTGATGGAAAAAGGTTTTGTCAATTTTTTTTTTTTCATTTTTTTTTTAACAAAAGCAGCTTATTTTATTTTTTAAATCCCATTTTTAAAGAGAACCAACATAACATCCCAATCACAATAAATCTATACATACATAAATATATGAATGTATTTCTAACCTTATACTTCAAATTATTATTAACTTTTATTCATATCTTCTTTCTATTCTTTCCCCTATTTTTTGATATTTCGTGTTCTGTTTTGTTTTGTTTTATTTTAAGTAGTTCTCAGAGTCTTTTGTGTTTCAACTGTTTTTGACATTAATGAGTTCAATTGGGGTTTGACACTTCATAATAAAATGTGAAACCCAAACCAACAAAAACCAAAACAACAGCTGCGGGTACTTTGCATAATGATCATAGCCAGTCATAGTCAGTCAGACAGTCAACAAAAGGTTAAAAAATACATACATAAATATAAACCATATGTACATAGATAGATAGATAGATATAAATATATGTAGATACAAATATACACATACTATGAAAAGAGAACAAACAGTCATCGAACTGATAAGAAAAAGCCTTCGTCGTTACCATTTTTTTCTTTTTTCATAAAATACCTTGCAAACCGGGTTGCCAACACTTTCATTTGAAAACTCGTTCCATCCGTCATATGTTCATTCATTGCCTCATTCACTCACTCGCTCACTCATTTATTAATTCTTCATTCATTTTGTTCAACTAAATACACAAAAAAAAAAACATACCAAAAAACCTACACAAAAAGCAAAAGACGAGAGAAAAAGAGGAAAATTTTAAATGAAAAAACTAAACAAAATTAACCGTTAAAAGCTATAATTATCAGGTGGAAAAATGTTATGGTATTTTGTTTACCAAATATAAAAATAATGTTAAGAAATGTGGCAACCACGCCCCAACACAATTTCAATCTGACTGACGACTGCAACAAACACCAAATAACTAAATATTGTACTTGTACAAGATAATAAAGAAAAGCAACAATCGAACATTAATTTAAAAGGGGGTTCGTATCTTTCAAATAAAAAAATTTTTTTGATTACAGTTTAATTTTTATGTGCATTATTTTTTCAATTTCAAGTTCTACCGGGCTTAAAACAACACCCTTTATTATTATTTCTAGTCAGTTATCCGAGAGTTGCGTTACTAAAAAACTGAAGGACTTGGAAGTTCTATCTTTTAAAAAATAAAAGACATATCTTTTATTTATCTTTGGTTCCCGGCTTGAACATAGGATAGTTTTAGTCCCGATATATGTCTGGTTCCCGAGATTCGGGATATTCAAACAACCCCTAAAATTATACTACAAAAAAATTAACTAAAATAACACTTTCATTTTCTGATATTCAAACTGCAACAGAGAGAATATAATGATGTTATTAAAGAAAATATATCTGATATCTCGTACCTTATAAATTGAGTACTTAGTAGATGAAGACTTGAAGAGATCGACAATCCAATTGAACTAAGGTCAACCCTTACAATAATGATGATACCAATATGTTTTACACTATTATTATATGATGCCATTTTATAATATAAAGACTGCGAAAGAAGTTTAAACAAAATCTGTAATTAGGGTCTTTACAACCATTTTTCTTTAACCTCATTATTTGACTAAGTAAAATGTTTAATACCCTAAACTCAAGTAAAGAATTGTCACATTTTAGATAAATATGAGAATCATCATTATTACCGCCTTCTCGAAAAGAAAGGAATCTTTTTTAATGATTAACAACATTCAAATAAATATATTTTAAGGCGTAATTTTATTTTAGTTCGGGGCTCTCTTTGCTCTGCGTGTGCGCCGATTATTTGACCAAGTGGCCTATAACTAAACACAACTATGCATATATAAAACTCTTTTGAATCCTGTTGTCGCATAGAATCAATATAAAAGTATTGAAGTTATGTATTATGATTCTTAACTAGTTCTTCAAGTAAGTCAGCGGTTCTAAACTTAAGTATGAAGTCTTTGACTTCTGTAGGAAAAAAATGTTGTTTATTCACGAAACCCATACCAACCAATTTTAATCAACGGGAACCATTTTCTTAATAAAAAATATTGTTTTCAATTCCATGGTTTATTGTTTATAATGAATTTTTTTTTGCCCGGACATTTAAAATAATGATAAAAAATTATGAAAATTAGAAAAGTTCTGGGATGTTAACTTAATAACAAAATGATTTTGCAGACCCGAGGCAATGATCCCTCCCAGGAGTCTACCCACCATAGACCAGTTGGCATTTGTTGATTTCGTTGCACAAAGTTTTTACGTCTTCCACAGTTTCTTGAACCTCTCGAAGAACCTTGAAGGTTCCACCAAGTACAGAGTAATATTAAATACGTTGTATTATTCCTGTTGAATCAATAATAATGTGTAACATGAAGAGAATGAGATATATGTATATAGATGGTGAAGGAAAAAAAGGGGAAGAAGATGATGATGCAGCAGCAACAACAACACACAAGATGCAAAAGAGAAGAAAGAAAATTATGAAAAAAAACCTTGTTTTTTTATTTTTTGTTTTTCCCATTACGTGTATGTATGCTCAGAGACAATGTTGTTGCTGGTGAAATTGTTGTTGTTGTTGTTATTGCAGCCAAGTATTGTCTTTAACCCATACAAAAAGACAGTCATCATCTCTTCTTCATCTTTTACTTCTCCGTAGTTTTGTTGTTGTTGCAGTTGATTGGTAGTGACTCGATTTCATGATGACGACGAGAAACTCAAACTTAGGTTTATACTTCTTCCTTCGTTGAAACTGACAACGACAACATCACTAAATGTAGGAGTACAACAGCAACAACAATTTCAACAACAAAGAGATGTGTCAAAAGTGTAGATGCAAGTCGCGTGTAGGCGGCAGCAACACCAACATTTTGAACAACTGTGTAACAACACGTAGCAATTGTATACCCGCAGAATAAAAGAGAACCACCAACAAACAACAACTCAACTAAAGAAAAACGAATGAAGATATGAAGGAAGAGGAGAAGAAGAGTTGAGTAGTATGTATGCACCTCCTAGAGTGAGGTGCAGTTAACGGTTAATGGAAAATACTTTCTTCATATATGGTAAGACACGTTGAGACAATGAGATACAGATAAATAGACAGACAGACAGAACGACACACGTTATTATTCGTCTCCAACGCATGAATGCAACACAAATGACGACTCCTCTTTGCTAGCGAACGGGATAAAGAGAAGAAGAAAGAATAAAGTTTTTAAAAAAATCCAATTGGAATCACGTACGCAACATAAATAAGCAAGAATACATAAAAAAGAAGACAAAAGCAAAAGGAGCAAAGTACAAGGCAAAATCAGACACACACACACACACACACACACACACACAACCAGAGATACATTCACAAATGTAGATACAAATATATGTAGATGCATACAAAACATTTTACTTTACTTTTTAAGGCACATGCAACAACTTTATTTGGTCAAAACAAGTACAAAATACGCTAACTGAACTAAGGAAACGAGCGAGCGAGCGAACATTATGGCGAACAATGAGACCAGTAACAACAACAACAACAAGTTGTAATAAGATACAAAGTACAATAACAACAACAACATACCAAAAGATGATAAACAAAATGAGGAATGGAAAAGAAGAAGACTAAGACTACGACTACGACGACAACGATGGGCAAACAAATACAAATCGAGAAAATATATACGACAATAACCAAACTGAACAGCAGAATAAGTTATATTTTACAGCTACATTGAACTTTCTTGTAAGAAAAGTAGACACACGCACACGAAGACACATACATATACAGATACCGATAAACAGCAGATAGTCAGTTAGATAGATAGATACTCTTCCCATACTAATATAGATGAGATAGTCCATACCATAGTCTGTCTAACTAAGTAATTCAATGGACAACAAACAGACACATTCCGACAAATGATGACACTCCAAAATGGTCAATAACAACAACAACAGCAACTACAACAAAATAATGTTAAGAAGAACGAAAAAGAAGAACAGCAACAACATATAGATAGATAGATATATAGATAAAGAAGAATGTTGCATATGACCAATAATGTCGTCTACATTGAAAAATGTACTATACTTATATAGTAAGTACGTAATGTGCAGCAAACAAACCTTAAGGTTTTTTTAGGCCAATGCTCTTTAATACTAGAAAATATCACTTATCTCAACTCATTAAATCACTAACTCAATCTCTGATAGGTAAGATAAGCAACGAAATGGTATCTATTGAAACATTCAGTAATAAATTATTAAAGCGAATTATTATTTTTGGATAGAAAACTGTTCTAAAGTATTTGATTGTAGTGTCTCTTGGATAAATTATTGAAATTATAGGATTAATATACAGTATGTTATAAAGAAATGATACCTTAGAAGGTAGTAAGATGATGTATAAAACAAAGCAAATCATTGATAAAAATTTATTCACCATCCAAATGGAATATAAAAATTGTCAAGGAGTGTCTCAATTATCAAACACAAAATTTTGAAAATTTTCCCCTAAATAAGGTTTATCAGATCATAAATATTTCAATGCTTTTTTTTAATGAGGATTTTTGTCTTTTTATGTTGTGACAGTTTTGCATTAGGAAACAGTGAAGTTGGACTCCTCTATGACGAATATACATATTTGACCAACAATGGTAATAATCAATTGATTCTTCTTGTTTTGGTAAAATTTCGTTTTTTTTTTAAAATTGATTTGAACAACATTTTATTTATTTCGTTTATGCGACAGCTTAGTTCGATCTGAAGTCGTTCGAACATAATTTTTGTTTTAAATTCGCATTGCATAAAATGAAATACAAATCTATAATGCTTATGTTGATTTTTAATAACATTTTACAATAATTTTTCAGTATATAATTCACAAAATCATTAATAAAAGGAAAATGAAACAAAATAATTATACCAAATAGCAACTCTGCACGACACAACATTTTGGAAACAGCTGATTTTAACGCGCACTAAAAGTGCTAAGTATAATAACTTCGCATTAAAAATGCGAACATCGTTATATCGCTTAGTGTGTTAAAATCGCATTGTAAAAGTGTATACATGCGGTCATACTTAGTTCGAACTAAGTAAGATCGAATTAAGCTGTCGCATAAACGGGGTAAATAATGAATTCTTTAAGTTGTTTTCCCAATTTGATATTGTGCTGTTTTTCAACTCATCAATGTGATTTTTCTCATATAATGATTTGGACAATAATATTTGCACATAAGGTTTTCATTCATAAATTGGATTCCTTGACAATGTTAAATTCAACACAATCTAACAAAAATTGCTTAGTTTTAATACATTATTTCTATAACTCAAATTGGATTTATTTTTGTATTATAATGATTTGAGTTTAAAGTGCTTTAAAGGGCTTAAAAGTAAATTCAACAAATCCTGAGAGATCTATATAGATGAGTAGGTAGAAGAGTTATTTTTTGGAACTTTTTTAGTTATCAGAAACGATTTACATTTTTATCTCTATAATACCTATAAATAGTATAAAAGTTATTCGAAATTCGTGTCTCTTCTGAAACGCACAACTTCCCCACCACTAAACGGATTTTGATACCGTTTTTACTGTCACAGTTATGCTGAGAAGTCGTTAAAATATAGGTCGTAGAACAAGAAATACAAACAGACATTTTTGACTTCAGAGTGATAAAACCGGTGAAGAAATGTAAATCAGTTTTTCTAACGCACCCGAGCAAAGCAGGGACGGGTCTTTAGTTCATTTATTAATAAAGTAACATTGTAATACTAAAATTGACTTTATTTCGACAAGAAAGTTTTATATTATGGATTGTCTTGTCCAATTTAAAAATTCTTAATAATATTGTTAATGTAATATTAATTTCTACAATATGTAATTGTATAGTCCATGTTTACATGGCTCAAAGAAGTTATTATAACAAAGTATTAGAAGATGTCATTATAGTTTGTACTTCTTCTTCTTCTTCTTCTCACTATGTATCCCGAAAAGAAGAAACCTACTAATGCATGCAGTTATAACGTTGCCAAGTTATTTTCTTCAACATCACCATTACTATAATCAAAGAAGTGAATCTTAAGGCAGGTCTGTCTACAGCATAATCATTTGCTATTTACTAAGTCATAGTATTAGTTAATAATAATATAAATAACATTCTTTAATCCCCTTATATCTCTTTTCATATTTAAAGAACTTTAAGTATTTCGCTCAATTTCGTAAAAAAAAATCTATTTACCTAAATAATTTGTTTTAATGATTTAAGAAGTTTCTTGGAAAATTCTTACGAAAATTTGTCAAAAAGTATTTCAATAAGCTGAAAAAGCAATCAAAATTCTTAAAAAAGTGGGCGGCAGTTGGGCGTACAACAACATTGCAATGCATTTGCATATATACACAGAGATACACACATAAATACACAATTATACATATGTATATAGACAAATACTAGTACATATATACCAACTAACTTGTACTTTACTTTACTCTACTCTACTACTCTAGTACCACTCACTCACACACACACACACACACACACAGCCCTAAATATAAAAATGGGGAAAAATGCCAACACATGAAAATTAAAATTGAAAAATGCCGCACAAATGTGCAAAAAATGTTCAAATTACCATTTTTAATATACGCGATTTGTCGATTTTTGAAGACTAAACAATTCTAAGCACTAAAAATTCACAGTTTCTATAAAAAAATTTACAATTTTCAATTGATTTTTCACAAGAAAAATGCTTTCAAATTTTTCCTTTCCACATATATAAGAAGTGAGGAAAATATATGATGATATATTTTTTTTTTGCTTTTTTTTTTTTAAGCTACAACTTCTTCTTCTTTGGCTTTAACTTTTGTAGCCACCAATGCACTAACACAAACACACATACACATTTGTATCTATGTGTAGAAGAGAGGAGTTGACGGTGTCAGTGACGGCGATGGCAATGGCAGCGGCAACTGTGGTGTCGTCGTCGTCGTCAATGTTGAGCCACCAGCCAAACCGCGTACGCGCTACGCGACTAAACTCAACTCAACTCCACTGTTATTCTTGTTTTTCTTTTTCTTTTAACTTTGAGCCAAGTCGAACATTTTGTTGAAAGGAACAACAACGAGTGAACGAACGAATGAATAAGGCAGCGAGCGTGCAAGTGACACACAAGCATCAAGCTACGCGAGTCAAAGCTTATTGAAACTGATTTTGAGTTGTGGCAGTAATAGAAGCGGCAAATCAACCAAACCAAACAACCGAGTGGCTGAGACCGACCAACCGAACGAACGAAGGCTACAAATAACCGACAATGGCCAGCAGGAGTCGTCGTCGCCATCGTCATCACAGTCAGTCGTTGTTGTCGTTATTATCGTTGACAAAGTTAAATAAGTAGCTTTGTTGCTACAATACCAAAAAAGTCAAGAGAGAGAACTAAGGAATCAGTTGGTCAAAAGGCTCAAGCAAGTTGGCTGTAGAATACACAGTATAGAGAGTGAGAGAGCATTGTTAGTTAGTTACTTAGTTACTCTCATCAAGTTTTGTAGAAAAAATGACAGAGTGAATGATTGAGTGGGAGAGTATTTTATGTGAGAGAACAAAGGGAACTTACTTGTTTTTGTTGTTGTTACTTCTTATTGTTTTAACAATTGACAATAATTTAAATGTAATTTATTAATT
The DNA here is from genome assembly GCA_035041805.1 of Amiota mariae. Taxonomy (NCBI): domain Eukaryota; kingdom Metazoa; phylum Arthropoda; class Insecta; order Diptera; family Drosophilidae; genus Amiota; species Amiota mariae. The sequence goes on from JAWNKV010000286.1 coordinate 6,153,704, forward strand.
TAAAATAAAAAAAACTACTTTAAATAGTAAATTGTCAAATGCTAGTATGTATTTTTCTTAATATAAGTAGTAGATACATGCAAATCTGTGTGAGTCTATGAATTTGAGATGAGAACATTGATTTATTTTGCACTCTTAGAAATGACAATCATAAACACACACGTCACATACATCTCGCATACACATATTTACTCAAATACTAGAAGGAGAGAAGGAGCGTAAAAATGGAGTCATTTAGTATTATACAGGATTAGTTGAAGACACAGTGGGATCCCAATCATATTTAAAGTAAATTTTTATAAGAAACACAAAATGACTTCATTGTGATTTGCTATAAACTCAAACACCTGTTAAGGTAAGTGTAGTATAATTTATGCTGGTCACATTTGTTATTTAATACACACACTAGTATAACAATACTAGTGAGAAGTGATATAATCATTTTCTGACATTAGATCATTTATTGCAACCGAAAACATTACTACCTTGAAAACCAAACATCAATTAGTATGAATAATTATATTATTATGTAATTATATTAATAAAAGAAAGTATTTTATTAAATTTAAAATCTTTTCTTGCTTTACTCAAATCTTATCTTTCAATTGCGATAATCTGACCAAGGAAAAAAATACATACGGCATACATACATATGTACATAGTCACCATATTAACTAATCATTGGAATTCAAGTGTGTTATATCACATAAAATAAAAAAAAAAATTATTTATTTATATAAATTATAAAGTATTCGTACTCGTACTGTTGAGACAAAAGTCTAACATTTCTTGTTCTATTGTTTTCAATTTTTACAACTGAAATAATCAATTTTATGTAAATGAATATTTTTCATGGATTTATATAGTTTTTGTTGTTTTTGTTAATTTATTTTATTTTGAACTCAATGATTTTATCAAGAAATGTAATGTGAACTATCGAAATGTAAACAAACTATTTACTTCCAATTATACAGAAATGTAGGTTTTTCAAAGAAAAAATTCTTTGGATACTATAACAATAATATGAAATATAAGAAGAGTTACATTTACAATATGACCAAATTTAAAATTAGTCATTTATTTGAGAAGAAATTGTCATAGCAAGTAAAAAATAATATGTAATAAAATTTTTAAGGTTTTTGAAACTTATCTAATAAAATCAGGTCCCAAAGCTTCTCACCAAGGAAAGGAATTTAATAGTAAAATAATCCATTATAACTAAATGATGTTCAAACTATTGTATTTTTTTTTTTTTATAGTAAATTCGCTTCTAAAAAAATCTATTACATCCATGGATTCAATAAAAGACATTTTATTAGATGAAGAATGTCCCTAAGCACTGTAAAAGTCTGTTACTTTTTTCTGTACGCTTTACTAAAAATAAAACACACACCGTTATGTCTCTGTCTTATTATATGTACCTATATCTTTAGTCTTTACAAAAACAATTTTTTGCCTATACTGAAAAATTTAAAATTTTGAGTTAAGACACTTTTGTAATAAGGGTGCGATATATTTACTAAATACTGTAGAGAACAATACAATATATTTTATAATTGCAATTGAAAATTATATTTTATTTCTTGTGTAATTTTATACCACTGTGCTGAGCCATCAACCGCATGGTAACCGCTCATAGACTGATGCTCATATACGCAGCAGCAACCACTTTGAATCATTTCTATTGTTGTTGTTGCTGTTATTGTTATTCGCTTATTGCCTACCACAAATCAAGTGGAGCCCATAACACTAATACACATTGTCATTCTCACACGACGCACTGTGCAACTTTCCTATCTCTCTCTCTCTCTCTCTCTCTCTCAAACACACACACAAACACACTCTTTTTTTTTTTTTTGCTGCACTCAAAACTTCTTTACAAACAACACGCGCTCTTTCCTTTGTGTTAGACTATAGAACAATAGCAACTCCATTTCAGCACTCGGCTTAGAGAGTAAACAAAATAAAAAGTGTCGTCTATACTCTCTCTCTCATATAATAAATAAATCGTTTCACACAATAACTCCCCCATTCTCCCCACCATTTTTTGTTGCTTTTTGGAGTATTAAACACGACATAGGCACGGACAGTTTAGTTTTGCTGTCGTTGTGTTGTTGTATTCAGTTGTCGGCAATTTGATTCCCACACAAATCTTTCTCTAACTTACGATAAGTTGTTGTCGATTTTGTTGCTGCTGCTGTTGTCATCATCATCATTGCTGCTCGTGCATTGACTGCAAACTGACTCTGAGAGTGGAGCAAATATTGGTTCTTCTGCTTGATTCGTTATTATTGTTGCTGTTAGTTGTTGTTAGTAGTAAAGTTAGTTGTTGGTAAAATGAGCATTATTATGATTATACCGTGTTGAGTTGAGAGTCGAGTGAGTGAGTGAATTATTGTGCTTTCGTGTATATTTTGCTGCCACTGCCGTCAATGTTACTCCTCCTCTCCATAATTTGTTTGCTCGTTCGTTCCTTGCTTTCTACATACTAGTATATTGATTTATATTATGTAGTTTTTATGGCGCAATCTCTTTAACTTTTCTGTTAGGTGAATTTTAGGAGAGATATTGAATCAGAGAGGGAGTGTGATATGGATATGGTATGTTATATTTTATGGTAGAAATTTGTGTGCATTTTATGTAAATGTCTGTTATCGTCTTATGAAACTTATGACCGGCCGGGTTTGTCTGTCCATATACATATGTACGTATCTGTCTATATGTTCAGTTGGTCAACAAAAGCCAGTGTTGCCGTGTGGCATATTTTATCCAAGTTATGCAGGCAGGTAGTTTTCTCCACCACATTGTGAACAAGTCACGCGCCATTATTTAAACTAAACTATGTATGAAGAAAAATTCAAGGTGCTTAACAAAAAAAAAAATGTGACACGTGTTTACGTTTATGGAAAAGATTATTTTCATTATAAGAAAACAAAATGCAGATGTATTTTATCTTTACATCTGCGTTTTTATTTAAGAGCAGCAGTCATCAGCAGCAGCAGCAGCTTCCTCCTATTTCATATTATAAAATGCATGCAAGACAAATATGTAATAATTTCCTGTTTTCTTATAGTAGTTCTTCTTCTTCCTTTAGAACAGCTGGCAACCCTCAACCATACACATGTACACTTGCATGCATACTTATGTCTAACTGGCAGATGGCAGTATGCGTGGGTGCAGAAAAGCGGCAAGCAAAGGAGCACAGAGAAAAATAAAGGTTAAAGGAAAAGCAGAACAAAACAAAAAACCGGAGGATATGAGGAGGACAAGAGAATATAACTAACGAACTAACTAACAAATGAGACGATGAATGCGAATGCATGGCGCAAAACGATTATTCAGTTTTATTTCATCCTCCTTCCTTTTTTTTTCTTATATTGTGGTAAATAACAAAAGAAAATGTAATTTTTATTCATGAGACATGGAAAAGTGCGTAAATCTATTGAAAATGTTTATAAGCAGCTTAGGTCCAATGGATAGGATGGATAATGGTAAAGAGAAGTAGTAGATTGGATAAATAGATGAGTGACTGAGTGAATGCGTGAATAGTAGATTGGATGGTTATGTGTTTGGCTGCTACTGCTGGTTAATGGAAAAACTTCATTAAAGAATATTTATAAGATAAAATTTGGCAGCTCTTGAAAAGGAAAAAAAAAAATCAAAGATATTTAGTGGGTGGGTGATGGTTTGGCATAGAATCCATTAATTTTGATTTTTGTATATAAATTTATGACTTTTTATATAAAAACTGAAATTGATCTGAAGAAAAGGTTAACATTTCTCAACTTGAAAAAGCTTAAGTGATTTAATCAGATTTATGTATGTTGTATGTACTAGAATAGTAAATCCTTTCATTCACCCTTGAATAATAAAAGAAACATATCCATTACTGAAGGACGAAAGCAAGTTCTGACTGTGCGTATAACCTTATTAATGGAAGTTTTTAATGATTATTATTACTAAGATTATAAACTCAATGGCCTTAGTGTGCTAGGTTTATTTATATCTATCATCTCTACCTAAGACTGTCCCTTCTTCTAGTAACATTTCTATTTACATTTTTCCTTTAAATATTCTCTGGCGCCATAACAGGTACTAATTATATGAAGGTATCGAAAGTTGTTCAATGCTTCTCTATACGATCACCAATTGATTGCTCAAAACTTCACTTCTACTTTCTGTGTACTAAATCATGTTTTTGACACAGAATCATGTCGCCTATTTTAAATTAAATAATTAAAATTAATATTTTTATTAAAATCTTATAGTATTTATTATTTCAGTAACAAGTATTTTTAACCCCTGACTTGATTAAGAGCTATTTATGTTCAATTTTTAATGGGATTTAATTAGATTAGAGGAAGGGCTTGTCACTGCGGACTCGATTTGACCTGTTGTCACAAACAGTACCTTCAGGATTCTGTTATCCATTAAGAACTTCGTAGATGACTCTTCCTCACTTGATTACGAGCCATTTAGGTTCAATTCTTAATGGGATAATCTAGATTAGATTATGAGAAGGGCGAGGAGCTGGTCACTATGTCACCGCAATGACCTGATTGGACTAGTTGTCACAAACAGCATCTTAAGGATTCTAATATTCAATAAGAACTTCGGAGATGATTCTAGAATTTCTGCTGGTTCTAGGTATTGGTTACCTATATATCACAGTCCGGTCCAAACTATATCTTAATGTGACATAGTTAAAGTTCTGCTATTTACTCTTCTTCATAACATAAACTCTATTGTTTGTATTGTGTTTCAAAAATCAGAGATGTGTTAAGAAGCCTGAGATTATCGAATGAATACTTTCCCGAGTTAGCTTTGGTATTTCCTGAATTATTTTGCGATAACTACAGAGCATGAAGATTTTTGTTACTCTTATACTTTTTTGTTCTCATCCAATATTGATGCGAATTGACTTGAAGCCATTATATTTTTGGAACTCGAAGACAGTTCGCAGAATAGTTCTAGGATGTTTCCAGCTTCTTTACAATCGGGTTTATATGCCTCCTTGTTCCCAAGATAACCACTATCTATTGGATAACTTAATAAGGTATTGTTAATTTCATCGTGATGCTTGTCTAATATAGAACCAGATGCCAAAAAACTTCATAAAGTTAAAATCATACACAGTTCAAGGAGAAGCTCCTATAAAAGCGGTTGTCACAATAAGCTTACTCGCCTTGCAATAAGGAGGTGATTCCCGCCTTGACCGGCCACGAGAGTATGAAATGTTATGTGAATTTCGGTGAATCAAATTTAATGATTTGCCTTATCGGTTTAATGGAATAAATTACATACTTTTGGACTAATAAGAAGAATCTTGTCTAAATAAATTGGGTAAAGATTGAAGATGGAAATCAATAAATTTAAGGACTTTACTATTTTTTCAATATCTCAATGAGAACTTAATGAATAAGTGGCTTAGTTTCTATTAAAAAAATGTAGATAAGTGAATAAAAATTTACCTTTTTTTAAACTTTTGAATTTCCTTTAAACATTATAATCTGTTTTAACAATTGTTGTTGGTTTCTCACTTTTAGTTGTAATCTCATGTGATCTCTTTTCTCTCTTTTTATTTCATTCTTTTTCACTCACTCATTCACGAAAGATAGTAGAACAAATTGTTAACAATTAAATGAGTAAATACACAATTTGTTTAGCATATTGAAAAATCATAATACATACTGAAAAAACGTTTTATTCTTTCTAAGGAATTTTAAGTTAATCTTTCTTTGTTTTTTTTTCCAAGTAATTTTTTATTTATACAAAACAAAACACGGGAAATGATTACGGCGAATCAGAAATACAAAACAAATGATGAAAAATAATAGAAAAGATGATCTTCATCGTCATCATCATCATCAGCAGCAGCAGTAACAAAATAAGAGGCAATGAATAATGAAGTCTTTCGTTGTCCGTTTGTCGTCTATCAAATAAAACTGAGTTTTATTTAATTGTTGTTGTTGTTGTTGTTTCTGCTCTTGCTTTCTTATTGTTTCTTCATTTATTTGTTATATGATGTTTGTTTATTTATTTAATGACATTTTCACGTTTTCTTATTTATTTTATGAGCTTTCTTTATTTCTCTTTTCGGTCTTCCACTTCACTTTTGTTATATGTATGTATATTTCTTTTTTATTTAATCTTTCTTATAAAGTCAAATAAATTGTCGCGACACTACGACAAAAGCATAAAAACAAGATTAATTTTCATTCCACTTTGTTGTTTTTGCTGTTTAAAGTATTTAATCTTTTTATTTTGTTTTTGGATTTTCGGTTTTTTTCATTCAAAAAGTTGTTTGCATAAACAACAACAACGCCAAAGATAATAATAACAACAACAATAAAAACAATGATGGCGTTCACTTGAATAGTAAAACCACAAAGAAGAAAACAGAAAAAACAGAAAAAAAAGAGTTAAAAATGTTGACGCGTCGCTAGTCACTTGTTTATCATCACTTGTTTAATTCTTCAAATACTTCATTATTTGAATTGACCATTTTTGTTTTTTTATATTATATTTAATACATACTTATATGTTTTTATTGTGGTTTTCATTTATTTATTTTGTTCAGCGCGCTTTCTGTTTACTTTTTAATACATTTTCGGCTTTGTGCGCACGTCGGCATTTGTATATTTACAACTTGAACCGAAAAGATTAATGAATTATTGCATTTTATATAAAGTCTTATCTATTTTTTTTTTTAAACAAATGTAATTTTTCACAATTTTAATTTGTATAAAATTTAAACAACGCGCGCGTACACGTACACGACCACCGATTCCAAAGACCATAACAACAATTTATTGCAATAACAAAAACAACATGTTCGATGCCGCCCAAAGATTATAAAAACTTATATTAATTATTATTTTCTCTTTAAATATTTAAATATAATTTAATATTTTTATTTATTTCAATTACATTCACACTCACATACACTACCGACCGCGTTTTGTCTTTCAAATTTTTTCTTTTTAATGACGATTTTTTTTTAATTCAGTTGTATTTATACTTCGTCAATATTTATCTCTCTCTTCGTGTTTTTTTCTCTCAGCTGTACACGAAGTTTATTCTCTGTAGCGACAAGGGTGTGCGAGTGAGATGCATTAGAATGTACCGATAACTGATAAGACAATGGAACCAAATGCAAGAGTCGATAGATTTATTTAGTGCACAAAATTGATTTCATTGTTTTGTGATAAATAACTTTCAATCCAATGGCATTGCATTGCAACTCAATTGGTCTTTGCATGTTTTCGATCAAATAAAACTTAATCGGACAGTTCGATCAATCGATAAAATCGATCAGCAAGCGAACAACTAGAATTTTAGTCTGTTCGATTTTCGAGTAGACTGGAATGCAACCCTAATCAGAAGTCTGCGTTTGTCCAATAACATACAAAAGAAAAGCTTATTAACAAATGATATGTGGACCCTTGAAGTTAAGACAGGAACATTTAATTTCCGGTGGGGAAAAAATTGGTCAACACCTTGTTGCATGTTCAGTGAATAGTCATGAACATTAAACTGCATGGCAGCACTTCTTTTGGTACCACAATTTCCGATAACCGGAAGAATTAGTTGTATACAATCAATGAATATAAAACTGTCATTTTTAAATCCTGACAAAGCTTGCACTTCACATAAACTAATACAATATTATTATTATTTAATAATTGTTTTATTTAATCCCACAAATATTAGTATGCTTAAAATACATTGTTTAGTAGCTTTCAACTGAAATTTGTGCATATACAGACTAATTTAAAATTTATAAATGAATATAATTAGATAATAAGGAAAAATTAGGAACAGAAAATAAATATTTCCTAAAACTTACATAGTACTACTACATGTACATAATTTGCATTTCAGCCGAAAGTCTTTGTAGCTGTTATTTCCCTGTAGCTATTAGTTTAACTATAAGCATATAGTGTAAATAAATAAATAAATTTTAATTCAAAGAGAAGACTATGAAACTAATTTTTAAATTGTAATACAATTCACCAATACGAGCACTTTGATGCAAATGATCGCCTGTTTTTTTGGAATAACCGGACATGTCGCCACCGTGCCATTAGAGAAACGTAGAACGGTTAATTCTGAATGGTACACCACCATTTGTTTGCCAGAAGTGTTCGAAGAAATAAGAAAAATCAACCGAAGAAGACGAATCATTCTCCACCACGACAATGCGAGCTATCACACTTCGGCTCAAATAAGTGACTTTTTAAATACTCAAAACGTCGAATTGATGGGTCATCCGCCCTATAGTCCAGATTTGGCACCCAATGACATCTTTTTATTCCCACTCACCAAAAATAAATTGCGAGGTCAACGTTTTTCGACGCCTGAAGAAGCGGTTGATGCGTTCAAAACACATGTTTTGGAGATACCTCATTCCGAGTGGAAAAAGTGCTTCGAAAATTGGTTCAATCGCATGCAAAAGTATATTGATCTTCATGGAGAATATTTTGAAAAACAATAAAGTCATTTTCGATGATACATATTTGTTATTATTTGTCTGTCTCAAGACTTAAATAGCAACCCTCGTATTTAAGAATACCATCCATAATAAAGTTAAAATGGTAGTCGACTTTGAAGGTCGATTAAAAATTTGTGTGGTGACAAGAGCACAAATCATAAGAATATTTTTGAAAAATGTTGAAACTGATATTGTAATAGTGTATAAAATATGATACATTCCTTATCGATTGCAGCACTTTGACAAAATATATAAATAAGTATTTTATGTTTAAATTAACAAAACATAAACTGTGGAAATCATTAGTCCAGCGACTACTAAACTGTCGAAATAATTACACCCGAGCTTCATAAATACTGGGCTTCGAAAGAAATTTGACAATAACTTTACAAGAGCTTAGGGTTGGGAAGGGTTCAACCTGAAAATATTTTGTTCAAGATGGGATCTGCGAAAAAATGTTGTTCAAGAGGAGGTCATGACTGGACTAATAAAGTTTTAGAGTCACAGCTTTAGACCTTCCCCTCTGAGAACGACAGTAGTAAGTCCCTTATAATCAATTTGGAGTGCTTCTTCTGAATGATAACGACACCACCCACCCCCCACCATTACCCATCCTTCTGAACATCTTTCTTGTTGTAGTGGGGTTCAGTAGGTGTAAGGACGCTGCAAGCGATGCCTCCAATTTATTGAATTCTTCCTGTTTAGGCAAACTGGCTGTCAATAGATGAGTTCAGTCAAAAGTCTTACTATCGCTTGGTTTGAACTACTACCCAGGCTACCACCGGCATCGCTTTCAGGGATCTTATACCTTCTGAGTCCCCTCACCACAACAAGGAAGCATTTCAGCAAAGACGTTGCCTTCCAGTCAGATAATGAATCATATTTCGGTTTTCTATAATAAAACTTCTGATGTCAATACACCTAAGTGGACATAAAATAAACTTTTTCTCTCATTTTCACTCGAATTTAGTGAATATTTCTATTTGTAATTTTAATCCTTAATTTAAAAAATAACAAAAGCTTAAAATTAATGACCACAACATTTATGACTAACTTAAATGCCCTTCAGTTGCATTAGTTAAATGCCTGACGTAACAATTCCATATACCAGGCACCACTCTGTCCAACCACCAATTGCCATATATTGGTTGGCAATTCTGTCGTGCAAAGTACTCCATGCTGTACAATGAGATCAGACAACAATTGCCGGTGATCAATGAGAACCACAAAAACATGTTACCCAAATTTTTGGGTGCTTTCCGCATGAGAAACACCAATGAGACACCAACGAAAAAAAAGAAAAAGAACATGGCCGGAAAGAACAATTGCAGTGCAAAACCCAAAACTTGTTCATGGACTAACGCCGAGATTATGAAGACCGATAGCGAGGCTGCTAACTTAGAGCCCCTGAATACATAAATATATAAATCCTTATAAATATACTCATAAAGCCAGTCATGCACAACAATATTCCAGTTCCGATAGTAGGCATCATAGTTGTGTGATGTCCACCAATCCTTGTAGAACATGCGATCGGCGAAACGCAGCAACTCTGCTGTGAAATTAAGCCACGAGTGTAGGATGAGATAGAAGCCGCACAGGAAAATCACAACGCTAGGCATCATCATGCCAAAGATCTTAATGATGATTATTGAAGCGGTCAAGGGCTCGCGGCCGAAATGCTCAAAGTGTGCGCTAATGTGACGCTCATATATAAAACTATAGAGAAAGGCCACCGCAATGACCTCAAGGAAACGATTCAAAGCAAATTTCCAACGGATGTGAGACGTACGCGGATAATGATCCCGATAGATAAGCGTTGGTGCAAACAGAAAGTATAAATAACATTGAAATGGTGGGACAAAAGGCGAAGTTTCGACCACTTTATCTGCAGCAGCATCATTATCATCATCATCCTTATCGATTTTCAATTTGCCTCTCACTATCCGTGCAGCATTGTAACGCAAAAAGGCATGCATTTTCATCATGAGTCGTATGCTTTCCAGCAGTAAGACAGAAGCGGATACAAATGGAAGATCAAAATGTAGGCAAATCGTTGAGGACACATAGCAAAAGATTAACTGAGTACAGATATGTAAGATGAGGCAACTGAATGTCCAAAATCGACGGAATGAAGCTGAAATAAACAAAATTTTGATGATAATTTTATATTTGAAATGAATTTATAAACTTACAATTTGACTTCAATTTAGCACGGACATGTGCCCAACTGTAGAAGGCTAAATAGAATAGAAACACGAAGATGTGTTCCACTAGCCAAACACCAAAGACCCAATGTATACGTTTCAGACCCACCTTAAAAGTCCCTAGACCAAGATTCACTCTGCAAAAGATTTCACAAAAAAATATACAAAAACATGAAGGAACATATTTAAAAGGTACCAAAGAAGTATCATACTATATATATTACATAAGAGTTGGGTGGAGCTAGTAAGCTTTGTCACTCAATTAGACTTATTATTACAAATCCCATAATTGCAACTCCACCGAGATTTTGGTATATATTTGGAGTTTCAATAATTTCTGAAGAGATACGTAAGTCTCCTCATTTCTGTTGGTTCTATGTAATGGGTAGCAAGAGATCTAAGTCTGGTTTAAATTAGACCATCACAGTGCTACTAACGAATAAGTAAAGGTTCACTTATATAGGAGCCTTATGATACAATATACTCGTAATAGTCCAATAGATCTCCTTTTATGAATTGTTATGTGATATGTGAAAGCTAAGCAGAGAAAGGGTTTTGTTTTTTGATCAATTAAATAAACTAATATGACCCCTTCTGGGATCTCATTTATTATTTATTACCTTCATATGGTAATATTTATTAGTAACCTGAGAAGCTCTTTGAAAAGTGACATACGTTAATATCAAATCTCTTTGTCAAATCTCTTTGAACTACTGATTAGTTTTATATACCTAATTTTTTTTAGTGACTTTTCTAAAGGAAAGGATTTGCAGTATTATATAATAAATTTGCACGTACCTTCCTTCCGTAAAGTAATCATACGAAATTGTGTTCAACAAAAAGATGATCAGTATAATGTAGAATATATGATAGATTGTCTTCATATGATCGACTTGAAGTAACGCGGTCAAGAACGATTCACGTGCAACGAATACCTTCTCTGGCATATTACGACGTATACCCTGCTCTATTGTTGGCTCTGACGTAGTATTACTAGTTGATTTCTTTGTTTCAGTCCCTGCTTGCGTTCCCTTATCAGGCAGATCTTTGACCAGCTTTTCCTTATCGGTCAATTGAGCAGTTACAGAAATTGCTGATAAAGATTTAACAGTAGTCGCTATATTTTTTGTTGTTTCTGAATATGATGACGATTCTTGGAGTTTACCACTTGCAAAATGACGGAATTCTTGGGTCTGCAATTCATGACGACGCATATCCTGCAGCATCTCGTCAATCAAGCACGAGAAACGTTGTTCGAAGTCACGCAACATGCTGGCACGAAAATTCTCCAACTTCTGACGTACATATTGGACTTCCGAGACTCCACCAAATGCTGGCGATTTTTCTATTGTATTTTAAATTCGATGAAATGCTATTTGAATTATCTAATCATACATTACCAATGCACAATTTTTGATGCTCCTTGTTTCCAATCCCATAAACTTTTTCACATCCTAAAACCTCATCGACCATTTTTGCATCATTAATTTAAATAACAAATAAATTGAAAATCTCGTTTATTGGGTTACAGTCGAACGTATTTTTTCACTATGGTAGCCACGCCACCCGCGTTGTTTGACTGATTCTTTATCACTGTGTAATAAGAGTGAAACTTGTGCTCTTTATAGAATCGGGATTTATTGCTTATTCGCTTTGTACTCGTACATGCTTTCACAATAAATTAGAAATGGGGTTCCTAAGCTTATGGACTCCGTGGACTCTAATATCAATCAATATTTATTCAAATGTCTCATTTGATCAATAAATATAGGTATTGGTCAGATTATTTTTTTTTTTTTGAGTTTATAATGAATATTTACATTTAATCTTTTACAGTACCTTAACCCCCGGGGATTGCTATCTTGACGTGATGAGTGGGCTTAGTAAATATGGTTATCCAGAGATCGATGCCGACAGTAACGTTGCTACTAGTAGGGTCGATGGTGAATAACGAAGTCAAAAACAATTCACAAAGTGTCGGTCGGTGTCTGTTAATGTTCCATAGGTACGACGGAAGCGGATGTCTGTACTTGTATCAAGGGGATCGCATATAAAAACGATTCATGATGGAAAACATTAAACCCTTCAGAAGACAACGATAGACCATTGTAGAATAATCCCAGAATATACAGTCCATGACAGTAATGTAAAATAATAATATGTTTTATTTTGATATGATCACCAAAATTAGCAATTGAATTGGTAAATAAAGAAGAGAGAAGAACTGATTTAATATTTTCCCATAATAAAAATATTATTTTATATTTAAATTTAAGAAAGTTTAAGAACCTCTGAATTAAAAGATTAATCTCACTCTCTCTCTCTCTCTCTTTCTCTAACAATCTTCTCTTACATTTAGTTCTTGATAACGGTCTCGGTCAACGATCGTCACTTGTTCTGACAGCGCTCGCCAACGTCTAAGTGCGAATTTTATTAGATCCGATCCAATGATGGATTCATTACGAATTAGGTTACTTAATTTAAAAGCAAGTACATTCTCTATTGAATTGTTTACGATATTTTTGAAATCTTAAGACGGACGACGCCATAAGTTGGATAGTTTGTTAATCTGTCCAATGTTGTTGCGATAAGGCATTACCAAAGCCGCCTATAATGGGTACACTTGCACTCAAATACAAATTGTACTCGTAATCGTTTGTAGTTCGTTGCTATAGAACCAATAAAATTACTATTACAAAATCGACTGAAGCAAATTTAAGGCACTTCTGACTTTATTTTTCGCTCACTTTATATTAAGTAGAAAATATTTGAAATAAGGTAAACCACTATTTTACCGATTATATTGAGAACATAATGCTCTTAGATTTTAAATGAAGAAGTTACACATTAAAGAATTGTAATAAGTATTTACTTGTATTCAGCTGTGATATTGGTTTTTGTGGATTCGGCGGATTTGTTTTAAAGGCGCAATCCGGATCCCTATGGATTGCAAAGCTTCTCTGTGAACTCATTTTTTACAATCACATCGGATTGGTCTAACAGCCCCGTGACAAAAAAAAAGTTTAAGAAACTCATATGAACTTGTTTGCTTGCACTCAGTCTGATTTGATTTTAAGCATTGATAAGAGTTTTGTTCAAGATTTTGGAAAATATTTCCTTTATTAATTAATACGTAATATTGTAAAACTTAATTATACATATTTGTGTAAACTAAAAAAAGTGAACTTAAACCTCACAAACTAAATATTGTATTCTTAAAAGAGTTTACATACATTAGGAACAGACATCGAACTGTTCTTTTATTATTGTTGTTATTGGTTTGATTCAAATCACAAGTGGCAGGGGCGTACGCAGAAAAATTTTTCGTGGGGGGGCATGGTTGATTAGTGAACAAGTCCCCACCTAGTGCGGTTCACTCAAAATTTTATTCTAAATTTTTTCCCAGCGCCGCTAAAGAAATTTCACTTCAAAAATATTGCAATTTTTATTCACATTTCGGGGGGAGGGGGTGTGTTGGTGGAAATTGAAAAAATATATTGAAGGACAAAATAAAAATTACAATTAGCAAAACAAAATATAGAAAAATATTTCAAAAGTCACTATCAAAGATAATTCAATTAATTTATTATTATTTTAACATTCAAACTGTTCATAAATTAAATAATAATCGCTTGTATCATTCATATAGGGCCACCAGATTGACTTCCGAGGACTAGAGATTATATTCGAGAGAATTGTCCGGTTTATACATTTCATTGTCTTTGTGCAAATACACTGAATTCCATTTTTGTTGCTAATGCAAAATGGCAGTACAGTGTTTTCTGGTTCTGCCTCTGGTCCAAATGTACTGGATTCTGCTTCTGTTTCTTCTGTATGTGGCAACAAGGCTTTACGCCCATTTAAAAAATAAACAAACAGTGATTAACTTTGCCTATGCCGAAGTTGTAGTATTCTTTACGCATCTTTTATATCTTTTGATTATTGTACAAGTTCATGTTTTGTATGGGAGGTACCCCTCCTAGTAAACCGAGGGTCTTGAAATTTATATGTTTGGTGGACATGGGTCAGATACTTATAGTGTCCAGTCGATAGTATGAAAAACAAGAGTTTTTCTAATATTAACATAATTTTTGACAGGGTTTGTATGGGGATACCCCCTAGTGGTGGGACCACTATCTGTCTGTTGATTCCGACAAATGTGAGTATGTGTATGATGAAAAGAAAGATTCGTACAAAATTTCAGTTCTCTGAATCAAAAACTGAGGAATTAGTATCCATACTTACATACAGATAGACGGGCATGGCTAAATCAACTTGTCTCGACGCAAACTTCATGACATACTTATAATACTATTCACTGCGTGAAGAAGAGTAAAAAAAGAGAAAAATAGTTTATTTTGCAAAGCATAAAGGTCTCTAAAACACAGCCAAACACGTTCAAAATGGAGCCTTTTTTATCTGCAGCCCAACTAACAGCGGATGCTTCCTATATGTCACGGGGACTCAAAAAGCTTGGACAGCCCTGTTCTAAAGTCTTGTTGCGAAATTAAATTCAGTACATTTTCGACTTTGGGTTTAAAAGAGGATATGGAACGTTTGTCAAATCTATTATTGGAGCACTTGAACATACTGAGAACCTGTCTTTTTTAGGTATCCAATAATCAAAATGATAGAGTCTAGCATCCAGGTAAGTTCTATAAGATAAAGAAATGGTTTCCTGTATCATACTTCTTAAATTGTTTATTGCCGATCTCCATTTTTACGTTCAACAATCGGGTGAACTTTCAAAAATGTATCCCATTAATTTTGGGATACCCCAAGGAAGCGCTCTAAACGTTTTAGTTCGAACTTCTATTTTCATTTTCAATTTCAAATAAGAATTGCATTCTGTCTGATTCAAACCATCCAACACGAAAATGTTTGAGGGGGCAAGAACATTTTAGAACGGTAGCAGAACAGTCCGGTCCGGTCTAGGTATTTCTTACTCTTTGCCAAAGACCATCCATATACATATATTATACCATAGACATGACAAGTCTAAAATCTGTTTCGCTCCCAAAATTGTTGTTTCGCTCTCAATATTGCTGAGTATTTCTATTTCCTGGGATCTTGTTGTTGGAAACCCGTACAAACTTTTCGAAACTGCGAAAAAGAAAACTCTAAGGTCTTAGTTCGAATTGCCTAGTCTATATATTATAGTTAATGGTCTTTGGAAGGGCTCCACTTTCAATGTGTACAAAATCGCAGTTGTTAAGAATTTAGTTCTATCAACCTAAAATTTTTGTTTCCATTAATTAGGTCACAAAAAAAAATTTATGTCAGGTAGAAAGTTGTAATGTAAATTAGGTTATCATAAGAAATCACGCAATGGAAGTGTTCACATCCTTTAAATTCTTTCATTACAGAATAACAATTTTATTATTTAACTGACTTCTTCAATCTCAAAGGGTACTAAAAATTATAACAAGAAACATCGCCAATTTATATTGACAATGAAGTCGAAAGTAAAAAGAAGGAGAAAAGTATCTGAAAGTTCTGAAAATCTAACAATACATTGCTTTGAAACGTTGGCAAGAGATCAACAAAGGACTGATATTATAAGGGAGCTAGATGGACCTTTTACGAAATTCGATATAAAGATATTTCTGAAATTCGAGGAGTATGGGGCCTAAGGCTCCGTGTCATTGCGAGAAATTAGAGTATGGACAAAGAGTAAGTATTAAATCAACTATATCTGTTTAAATCTCCGTTTAGATGATATTATTTGTTTTTCTTTTTTGATTGTAGCATGTCATCTAAGTGTCATGGCTGCCTCTGTGGTGGTGCCTTAACTAATCTCGTCGCATATGTGTGTCGCAGTACCATTCAATGGGAATGGGAAATTCCTGTTATACTGAGAAAGATCAATGACTTAAAGTTGGAAGTACCAATGTGGGACCCCATAAGATACCATCACCAACTCATGTCAGTGATTACACTTATCTATCCACAACAGAACTTGACTGAAGGTGTTCATTATTACTCCCAACACATACAATAATTTCACAAGAATTCCTTGCAACCTTCAAAACAACTAAATCAATACAAAAGGGTACATCATCCTGGTCATATTTTTTCATTACGAATATGTTTTACAAAAATTATATACATTCTATTGTAATTAAGACGTTCGCATGCTCATAATGTATGGAGTGAGCTGATTCAGTCAAACATAAACTTCTTCTATAAAGCTTGGATATCCTGTGATAATAATACAATACCTTGTGCTTATTATATCCCGAAGCCAGTCAAACTGGCAATAATTCTTACGTGGCTCAATGGCGTTGAAGTTGTAAGTGGAGATTCTGACAATTTTGATCATCTGCCTACAGTACGAGTAATAGAATATTTTCGAATGCATTTAAAAAAATTGGCATTCAGAGAGAGTATTTTTGATAGTCGCATGTTAATCGTTGCATTTTTTTAAACCACTATGTGATGATTGTAATAACAATAGTTACAAGTATCAAGAAAACCTAATCTTCAGTTGTGATTTTCCATATATAAAAAGATTCATTTATTCTTCAAGAACGAATGAAGAATGATTGGCTGACGAAACATATACAAAGGAGATATTGTACAAGACTAGAAGTAATCCAGAGAACGACGAAATTTTGGAATACGAATTCCTATTTTAGTTTTATATTTTTATTAATATTTTTATATAATAATACATATGTACGGATAATATTATATTTTCTGTGTTAATAATAAATACAATAATTTTACTTAGAAATCTAATATTTTATTCATTTCATTCGTAGTATTGCGTCTTTTCATATTCAGGAGCATTTACTATTGATTGTTTTGTTCGATGACCTTCTACCATCTTTTGTGCAATTTCATAATCTACCACTCATAAATGTCCATCCTTCACATCCACAAAATTTGTCAAGTCACTGTTTGATGAGGACTTCAAAGGCAAACATATTATCATGTTTGTGATTTGTCAAGAACTCCTCCACACCCTTACGATTTATTAGCTCCATGGGGTTACTTAATTAATTTTGTTCCCGATCAAAAACGACTGGTCCCATTTAATTTCATCATATTGACATCATCATCACCTTCATTTGGAAGGTGCCCGTCTTTGTTTGCCTTTCCATTGCTTTATTTCAACAATGGTTTTAAAGGGGTCATTTTAGCGGAGGCGGATATGGAAATTCAGAGCTTAACCTCCCCGGAAGTGGAACGGAGGCTGATGTGGAGGTGGAGGTGGGTTAATAAAGAAAACATTTATTAAAAACAAAAAAATTATCTTAAGGTAATCAAAATTTCCTAAGAGTTCATAAATTAAACAGGCTTCACTAGACAGTTGCTCAAGAATAAAACTATTATACTTAGATCGAATCGATTTAAATTTTTTTATATTTTTGTAGTTGTCAGCTATAAAATTTTGATTTTTACTTGACGTTCACATATAAATTAGTGATCTTACTTATATGCCAATCTAAATATATTACATATTATCTTCATGTAGCCGTATAGTGTTTGAGAAGAAAGCCATTATCATTTCCCAAAATAGACATAGTATTTTGTATACATCTCCTTCATTCTTGAAGTATTTGAGACCAAGGAGTATGTGGTGGCAGTGAACTCGTGCAGGGTAGCGTTTTGGGCCCGACTCTCTATACCCTGTTCACTCATGACATGCCCAATCCGCTGCAGGATCCTCTTGCTTTTATCATTACCACGTTTGCAGATGATGGTGCATTTATGAAGCCACGGACACTCTGCAACAATACCTGCATAAATTTGAAGTCTGGACAAGACAATGGCATTAACAAAAAGAAATGTGCCAATGTGACGTACGCCTTACGGATGTTTGTCCGTGAGTCTTTATTGGCAACCAGATGATGGGGCACCATTCAAAATATAAATTCCTGGGTGTGTATTTGGATAGGCAGCTAACTTTCAAAACCATATTTTAATTATTACGAAATCGCTCGGATAGAGAATTGGGAAAATCCGTTGGCTCTTAAGCAGTAGGAATAAATTGTCTTTGAAAAATAAGGTACACATCTACAAAGCAATATTTGCTCCTGCTTGGCTATACGGATTGAAGGTCAGAGTACTACAGGCCAAGACATTGCGTATGATTTCTGGAGCTCCGTGGTTTATGCGAACGGCGGACCTTGAGAACGAGCTAAAAATCCCGAAAATTGGTGATGTAATTAATCGTCAGGCCAAGAAGTATATGGAGCGGTTAAAAAATCATCCAAATACATTAGCCAGGCGTTCCTTAAAGCGACGCAGAATGGGAGGTGACCTCTCTATTAGATCCCACTTACTAATATTGTATAAGTTCTGTTGTAATTATTATAATTTTGATTTAAGTTGTTTTTGGTATAACAGAAAAATTAAATTTTAGAAAATTTGAAAAAAGGTAGTATACAAGATGAAGTTTCTAGCATTGTTAAAGGTATGTTCGATCTAGTAGAAGCTCAAATCTATATAGGTAACTACATATCATTGGATCTATGTTCGCATCCATGTCTGTAACCTATAAACTCCGAAATCGATTTTGTTGAAATCAGGCAATCAGGGGATTCAAGCACAGTCTTGAGAGTTTTCCTGTAGAGTTTGATGCGAATCGGACCATCGGAAAAGTCCGATTTGGTGGATATATTTTTGAAAATAAAGCTTTGAGAAAATCAAGTAGTCTTTAATGCAATTATTATGATCAAACTAGTCTTTTTCCCATACAGCTGTATATAATTTGGTTGACCTGCTAATTCAATAAGCCCGGTTAGGAGATATTCTTACATCTATTAAAAGTCACTGCTTGATTAGCTTTTTGGACAGGTGGATATATATATTTCTTCAAGGATGATTCTCGTCAGCATCTTATAGTCAAGAATAGTTTTGTTTTCAAGTATTTATTGCTGGAAGTCCATATTCGTTATCTCGCAATAGACCTGGATTAATTTCCTTGGGGATATGTAAAATCACTAAAAATTCCAGCATGATTGAATCAATCCATAACGATAACGATAATATTGGCTTGATTGAATAATGATTTACCGTGCATGGCCCTGGATGCTGGAGCCAAATCAAATTCATTTTGATATATTTGTGATTGATCAACATGCTTGATCGTTTGTGGCGAATTTGAACATTTCATATAAAATGACGCGGCGAACATGTGTGTAAAAATGAACGCTCATAAAAGGGGCGTTCATGAAATGTCGTTTTTGTGTTTTTCGTCGTTTTGTCGTTTTTTGAAGACCTCCCGTCGTTTTGTTTGCTTCTTAAACCAGCTGTTGCCGTTAATGCAGCTGTTAGTTGAATGTAAACAAACCAAACAAACAAACATTTCATATTTTTGGAAATTTTATTTATAAGTTACACTTTGTGATTTACCTCTGCCATCTCTTTTTTCACCTTTACCATATGATCAGACAGACTTGTCAATTTATAATATAATAAAAACAATGTTGGCAGCCCTGAAAAAAAAAGAAAAAACGGCAAAAAACGACTCTCATTTGTGTCATCAAAATAGTACGTGGCGTTTTTTGTTTATTTGTATGGAGAAAACGACACTCAGTTTCCAAATTTTGAGTCGACAGTACAAAAAATAAAATAAAATTCTAATAAGAACATAAAATTGGCTCTGGGTTTGTATGGGAGGTACCCCTTCTGGTAGTCCAAGGGTCTTGAAATTTTCA
Source organism: Amiota mariae (assembly GCA_035041805.1). Taxonomy (NCBI): domain Eukaryota; kingdom Metazoa; phylum Arthropoda; class Insecta; order Diptera; family Drosophilidae; genus Amiota; species Amiota mariae. The sequence goes on from JAWNKV010000286.1 coordinate 6,174,073, forward strand.
TGATTTGCGGATTGGGTCAGAATCTTATAGTGTGTAGATAGTACAAAAACAAAAAAAATATAATAAGAAAATGAATTTGGATATGGGTTTTTATTGGAGGGTACCCCCTTAGTTATCCGATTCGGTTGATTCCCAAAAATGTATTGCGTATGATGAAAAGAAAGCTTCGTGCAAAATATCAGCTCTCTAACTCAAAAACTGAAGGACTAGTTTACATACATACAGACGGACATGGCTAAAATAACTCGTCTTGTCACGCTGATTAACGCTGACTTTATGGGGTCTTCGATGTCTCTTTCTGTGTGTTTCAAATTTATAATACTATTCATCGCGTGAAGATAATAAATATTTACAAACATAAGATTATATGCATAGATAGATGAGGATTAACTCAAGCATACTTGCGTCGTGTATGTGCTCGATCAAGCAAAATTTATCGTTATCGTTATGGATTGATTCAAGCATACTTTAGCGTGTGTGGGACCTACTTATAGGTAGTCTTCGCCTAATTCTTTTGAAACGATATATACATCCACAGTTGCTTGAAAAAGTGATTTGAAATTGAATTTCCCTATTGCGCCTTATATGACCTCTAGACCCCTAGCTGTGGCGCACAAACAAAAGTATGTAAACATAAAACACTAATGACATACAATTATTTTATAAAGAAACTAAACACCATGATTATTAACTTATGATTACGTGTTTTATTTAATTTTATTTTTATAGTTTATAAAATAAGATATCTAAATACCATTTATCGAATCATGTCATCGAATAGTTAGTTGACAAATATCGATTACTATTGCAAATCGATTTCAAAACAAATAACCATATGAGTGAAATACGAGAGAGAGTGATTTGAATCTTTCTATCTCCTTCTGGCAAGCTTTACTGACAGCTGAGAGTAAAAACACGAAAGGAGAGAGATAAATCGTTGACTCTCTGCTCTCTCCAATTGATATCAAAAATAAACACAACTCAATTAAAAAAAATCGTCTAAGAAAAAAAATTGAAATAATTAATAATTGAATTATTGAAATAATAATAATGTCTTCAATATTGCCAAACGAAGGCGACTCAAGTAAAAGTTCCATACCCAAGCACCGTGTCCTGATGCAGCAACTCGGTGAGTCTCTCAATGATCAGAATGAAGAATCATCCGAAAATGCCAATAAAAGGACAATAACCTCAATATCTGCACCAACACTGGTTGATGATGTTGACTTTATGACTTCGAGTGATTTCCAGAATGACAATAGTGCTCATGTCCAAACCATGTTGGAGCAGGTCAAGGATTCCAAAACGATTGAGTTCTTTAAACGTTGCATATTTGAAAACGAGCATCTTTATCATGGAAAGACTGTTCTTGTCCTTCGGTGTCATGTTGGGCTGTTGGCGTTATTCGCTGCCAAAGCAGGAGCTGCAGCTGTTTACGCTTTGGATCGCTCCAATGTTGCAGATTATGCACGACGCGTGGTGGCAGCGCAAAATGCAAAATACAAAAATATTGTGAAAGTGTACAAAGGACGCGTAGCGGATGTGGAATTACCAGTATCCCAAGTAGATATTATCATTTGTAATTGGATGGGTCATGCCTTGCTGCATGATTCCGAATGCTTGGAGTTAATCGAGGCACGTGATAAATGGTTGAAACCAAATGGACTCATAGTGCCTGATATTGGACGCATTTTCATTACAACCACAAGTAATACTGAAGGACGCTTCCATCGAATGAATTGGTGGCTCAATGTTTATGGATTTAGAATGGGAAACATGAACGCCTACGTGCTTGCAGAGCCCAGCTATACAAAAGTTGATCCATCAGATTTATCAAGCCGCTCGCAATGTGTCCACAGGATCGATATGCATAAAGTCACCAAGAAAAATGTATGCTTTCGTTCCATGTTTTCACTACACGTGACAAAACCTGGTTACATCAGTGGTCTAGTTTTATACTTTGATGTAGAGTTTAGTAAAGCTCATGTACCCTTTAAGCTCAACACTGGTCCTCAAGAGAGCACCACGTCACAATGGTTGCAAGCCGTGTTCTTGACAAATGAATTGATAATGTTGAGACAACAGTATAAGTATTTTGGTGGCGTGGAAATGTCCTCTAAAAGTGACGATAAGGAAGGCTTCAATTTAAACCATTTAGAGTTACGTATTGAAATCTATGATTGCGGTAGCACCTTTGATCCAAAAAATCCAATATATAATGTATTATTACATCAACGCTGGCAACTAAGAACTAGTTCGATTGATCTTAATAAATCGATTTTGGAACAGAACAAGGACAGTCTTCATGATTGATCACAGCTATACACATATACATATGTAAATATAGAATATATTATACAATAATAATAATATTAATATTAATAAACTTGAAGTATTAAGTAATTTATTTTGGGCAACGTTATTTGTATGGGAATTTGTACTTATCAATAAGATTTAATATGATTTGATTCTCCGATTAGCAATTAGAAACCTTATAGTTTTAATTTTGCTATTAATTATGTGTATCAACTATACATATAAGAATATAATCGTAGTGACATAGTCGTTTTAATAGGCGACACTCTTGATCAGGGTTGACCTATCCGTGACCCACATTTGGTCCAAGTCAAGTATGAGTGCTTTATAATGCGGTCTAAGTGACTCTGCCAATCACCGCTTTTCGTCGCAGGTCTTTCGTTTGGTCATCACTTTGAATTTTTTTCCTTGCATCTGCGGCACAAATCACCACATCTTCTTCCAATGCAGCCCAAGAAACCAAAAAAAGTGGGACAAATCTACTTTTGATAGTAGTCACTTTAAGTCGAGTAGTAAAGAGTTGCATCGGAGGCCAGTTAGGAATGCATTTACTACGCATCAGTATAGTTTTGCGTTAGAGAGTCGTTCTCACTAGCACCACCATCACTTGATTAAGGTCGGGATGGTTTTTTAACCTCCAGTTTTACTAAGAACATATGGATCTCTCTTACAACAATTACTGTCCACAATGAATGGCTTCGGTTCATCTTTATACTCTTCACGCAGTGAATAGTATTATAAGTTTGTAATGAAGTTTGTAACACACAGAAGGAGACATCGGAGACCCCATAAAGTATATATATCCTTGATAAGTGCGACAAGACGAGTTGATCTAGCCATGTCCGTCTGTCCGTCTGTATGTATGCAAACTAGTCCCTCAGTTTTTGAGCTAGAGAGCTGAATTTTGCACGGAGCTTTTATTGTACCATTACAGTAAAAATGATTTGTTCTTATTAGAATTTTTTGTTTGTTTTTTGTACCATAGATTTGAAATTTGGACACTATTATATTCTGACCCATATCCGCCAACTATAAAAATTTCAAGACCTTCGAACCCCCATACAAACCGGGATCCAAATTCATGTTCTTATTGAAAAAACTTTTTTGTTTTTTGTACTACTGACTTGAAATTGGACAGTATAAGTGTCTGACCCATAGCCACCAACCTTATAAAATTCAAGAACCTCGGACAAATAGCTGGGGTGCGAAGAGTATTACAACTTCGGCATAGCCAAAGTTAGTCTTATTTATATTTTTTTTAACTGTCCTAATAAATAGACCCAATTGAACCCGTTATATACTAAAGGTTACTTCTGAAAGATAAATTGTATAGCAACAACAATATTGACAAGTATTTAAATTAATAATAAATAATAAGATTTAATTTGGATGATTTGTGAAAGTCAATTGCAATAAAAATTATATGGAACAAAATGTATACCTCATAAAACTCGTTTGGATTGCTGCCTTGTCATGGGGGGTCCTCTGAGAATGATGTAATTAGTAGCATAGGCTATCGATAAAATCGAAGTCAAACACTGTAGCTAATAACATTCCAAACCGGGAACTACCACGGTCTGTAAAGCTTATGGGTGTACGTTCCCCTGTTGCTAGCATTTTATCATATCCTAAGAATCCAAATTTGCATTTGGAAAGATTTTGAAAAAGGCATTATCTTTCTTGTCTTAAAATTTGATTCTGTTGACCTGCCAGATGATCTACGATGATCGTTTTAGTAATCCCATGGCTGTTAATAGAAAAAAAACTATCCCTCTCATGTTTATTAGTTTGACTATTCAGTTGAAGATGATATATATCATTACATATTTACATTTACATTACATCAGGGCTGTCCAACCAGCGGGACGCATGCGGCCCAAGTGGGTTCTGAATGCGGCATAGATACGTTTAAAGTGGCGATTTTTTTTTTTGCCTGCCACGTTCATAGTAGCCTCATATTTTGTTTTTGCTCGCCACGGTTGGTTTTTTTGGTCAAAAAAATTTTCCATCTGTGGCCCAACTAACAACGGATTCTTCCTATGTGACCCAGGGAACCAAAAAGGTTTGACAGCCCTGTTTTACATTGTTAAAACTTTAAATGTTTACAGGTGTGCAGAGAATATTGTAAGTATTCTTGTCCACGGTAAGAAGTAAACACCAATTTTAATGTTTATTGACTACTGATTTTTATATTCATATCTTTTCTATTCTTTTTCCAGGACTTGCATTACAAATGTTGGTCAGGTAAATAGAAGATAGATCGCTTGTGTGCGTCTCTAATTTCCTGCTGTGATAATAAGTATCTGTTCTTTGATTTAGGGTTTGTCCTTTGTTTGGAAGCCCTAAATCGTTTTCTATTATTCTTTATAATGGTCATAAGTGCTAGTGCCACATTTACCTTACCTAGACTATTTGTCTCAATACCTTATGTCATATGACATACATAATTGAACATTATCCTCTGTGTCTATTTGTTATTATATAAATTCTAATTGTACCTTAGCCGTAGCGCCTTTGCGGTAGTAACCATGATCAATCATGAACATTTAAAACATCACACTGTTAAATCAAATTTAGTTGGAATAAATCTAATTTAGGAGTTAGGTTCTTATTTGATGCATACTTATGATATCTATTATATCATCTTGGTGACAATTCGCTTACGAACATTCGTTCTTACTTAGAGAAACAAATGCGTCAGACAAAATCAGAAAGAATGATTAAGTATAGACAAAAAACAAGTATCAGTTGCAGTCATACGAGGATGATATAGACTTTTTGTTAGGCGACACTCTTGATTGTAGTCGTAATAAGTTACATAGGAGAGGAATTGATTATTCTTTAGAAGAGGCCGTTGATGATAGTAAAATGCTACTTCCTCGTAGTATTTACTTGGACCACCTTAGCTCAGCTAAGGTCAATCTGGTCTCTTATCGTCCAGTGCTATAGGGAACGTTTAATGTATTCCAGAGAATGATCAATGTCCGCAGTGTGGTGGATCTCCTCACAACACGGATCACCTTTTCAACTGTCCCATTAAACCGACACAGTTTACTCCAATTGACTTATCGCTTCGATCGACAGAGGTTGGTTCCTATGACTAATTCTAATTAAAGTAACGGGTATATTTTTTAATTTTTCTCTTCTATTCCCTCTGCTGCACACAAATTTCTGTTTTTCCATACGTTTTCCATTCCTTATTTAGTTACAACAACAACAACAACAACAATCAGTTGCAACTCTCTGATCTATATTGGGTGACTATCCAGCAATATAACAGAAAGCTTGCAATAAGGATAATAGATAGATCAATTATACCGCTCCTCTTAAATCGTCGACAGCGAAAGCAAATTTGTTGGATTACCCATTTCCACATAAGAGGTCAATGATTTAGAGCAATCAGAACTGTCCAATCAGCGGCTGTGGCCCCTGTCAAGTCTACGTTCGGCCCAAGTGACACTGGTAATAATAGCTCGTCACTCAAGTATACTGGGTAAAAGGCTTTCTTTGCCTGTCACATTTCCTCGGCGAGATCTTTTATCCTTTCTCCCTGCGGCCCAACTAATCACGTCTTCTTGCAATTCGGCCAAGGGAACCAAAAATGTTGGGCACCACTGCTTTAAATTGAAGTAAATGCTTACAGGGTAACAATGCATGGTCACTTGGATTCTTATCCATTCACCTATTGAATTGAGTGATAAAACGTCGCTCTTTGGTTCAGCAAATTTACAGAAAAAGTAGTAAACCAATTTTTTTCTCGCATTTTAAGATTTTCTCTCTAATTATGATGATCTTTATAGTCTCTTTGAATCACAATGTTTCCACAAATACCAGAAAGCATTAACGAAAGCCTTTCCAATATACATGCGTTGAGACAGTGACCCAAATGGAACTTTGCTTGATCATTTTTATTTGTATTTTCAACGCCTTTAACTATTAGGTGGGAAATTAAAACTATTTAGTTGATTAAAATACAAAAAATTGCATGCAATTCATTTTCAATAATCTACTTTAGACTGCTACAACATAAAATAACAAAAAAATATAAATATAAAAAAAATATAAAAAACAAATAAATTTCCACAAACAAAAAATAATTAGTTAATAATAAAAACAAATATATAACAATTAAATTAAATGGTTTTTTTTTTATTTATTTTTTTTTTTTTGCACCCAAATTAAAATTCTAAATTAGAACACACTTTCTTCTTTAATCTACTTCATTATTTGAACAAAAATTAAATGTAAATAATAGTAAAATAATAAAAGCATCTTTCTACATATTGTTTTTTTTTTTTTTAATTAGTTAATTCTAATATTTGGATAAGAAATAAACAAAATTTTGATATTAAACAATAAAAATAAAGTTGTTCTAAATAATAAATGAATTACTATTATTATTTATACAATTTAATTTAAAATTTTCAATTTTTTTTTTAGGATAAAACATCATCAAACAATCTTCTCACAAACACACATAACACAACACACCTTCCTATCTCCTTCCATTATATGTACAGGATTATTTAATTATTGTTGATGTTAATTTGTGTATCTGTGTGTGTGTGTGTGAGTGTGTTAATATGTCTTTTAAAAAGTTTAAGTTTTATAAATAGAAATATACAAAAAAATTAATAGGAATTGGGGAAATAATTGATTTTATCATCATTTGCACAAGACATCGCACGACAACATTCAAAAGCGGCTAACAGAAAGAAAAGTTGACTCCACTTCTCAAGACAATCCCACATGGATGTTTTATAAATGGATTGTTTGTTAAGAGTCTAAGAGATTTTTCTATAAAATTACAAACAGGCAAATACAAATTAATATTCTACTAACAGACAGACAAACCATCAATCAATCAAACCAAAATTATAAGAAATTATGAATATAAAATTAAAAGAAAAAAACAAAAACAAAATGATTATTGTTCGAAGAAGGAACTCATCAACTCAAATGATGGACGGGAGAGTTTGGGTTTGGTTAGTAATAGTATCCAAAATATGATCATCATAACGCAATACATTTCTTCCTTGCTTCCTTCATTCATTTAATTTAAATCAATTCATTTCAATCATCATTTATTTGATGATCATTTTGCTTTTTTTTTTCTTTTTTGCATTTTATTCTTCAATGTTTATAATTTGCGGTGGTTTTGCTATATTTGTTGATGTTAACGCTGCTGCTGCTGCTGATGTTGATGCTGTTATAGTAGCTGCTGCTGATCCTCCGACTGCAGTTGTTCCTGTTGTTGCTGCTGCTGCTAATGGCGACTTAATATCCTTAGTCGCATTGTTGTCGCTTGTAACATGATGTTGCGATGCCTGTGCGGCTAATTGTCACTTTGAATTCGTTGCGGTCTCATTAACACGTTGATAACGTGGCTTGTTACGGGTAAATGGCAAATACTTGTATTTAATCATGTGCTGCAACAACAAACACAAACACAAACAACACATAATTTATATTAAACAATTGAAAGAAAGAAAGTAAGAGACTAACCTTTATTTGACGTTTCATTGTTATGCAGAACAGTGTTATAAAGTACATGACCAGAATTGGCCAAAATACGGGCACATTGAAGAAGTCAAAGAAAGTACAGATTAGTCCAATTAATGTACTTCTCGTAATTGAAAACCAAAACTTGAATTCGGGTAATCTTCTAATGAACGGTCGGAATTCCTCATTGTTACGCGTTGGCAGATTAGGACCCTCTTCTGAAAATATATAGAAAATCATTTAATATATCAATTTATCTCTTTTTTTTATAAAATATTATTGTACTAGGGTCCACCTAATATGCCCCGCTTACAATTTGAATTTCTTTGTTTTTATACTATAAGTAACACACAGAAGGAGACCCCATAAAAATCCCATATACGTATATTCTTGGTCATGCCCGTCAGTCCCTCAGTTTTTGAGCTAGAAAGCACGAAGCTTTCTTTTCACCATACGCAATACATTTGTCGGAATCAGCCGAATCGGACTACCACAGGGTGTAGCACCCATACAAACCCAAAACAAAAGCCGTGTTCTTATTGGAAAAAACTAGATTTTTTTGTACTATCAACTTGAAATTTGAACAGTAGAAGTGTTTGACCAATATTTACCAACTATGCAAATGTCAAGACCCTCGGACCGCTATGAGGGGTAACTCCCAATACAAACCAAGATCCAAGAAACTTTTTTGTTTCTTGTATTATGGAACTGGAATTTGGATACTATAGGTATATGACCAATATTTACCAATTATGTAAATTTCAAAACCCACGGACTGTTATGAGGGGTACCTCCCATACAAACCAATATCCAAATTCATGTTCTTATTAGAGAAACTTTTTTATTTTTTGTACTATGGAACTGGAATTTGAACACTAAAGTTCAATATGGCCAATATTTACCAACTATGTGAATTTCAAAACCATTGGATTACTAGAAGGGGTACCTCTCATACAAAACATAAACATAGAACAATAATCAGAAGATATAAAACAAGCGTGAAGAGCATTACAACTTAATTAATCTTCTTTTTATTTCTGTTTCTATTATTTATTTATATATTTTATCTCCTTATGTTGATATGTATTTAGGACTAACTAACAATATACATAGATTCAATTCCCATAAGAAAATGTATATAAATCTGCTTACGAGGAGAATCAAGTTGTTCTGTTTCCAGAAATAAAATAAATAAGTATATATGTTTCGTCACTATTTATTATACAATTTATTGCTGCTGCTTATCTTATTAACTCATAATTTCTGGACAAAACTAGCAAGCAAGCGGATGATCATAAAATCATATTCATTCTTGAAATGGATGAAGACTTCACTTCACTCAATGGAGCCTCTCGCTAAGCAAAAGGGCAGTACGATCGTTACGATGTAGGCGAGATAAATTTCTTGTATGAACAAGAGTTCTGTCTTGGGAATACTCATAGTTATGTTTCCAATTAGAATAATCTTCTTTCCAGGTCTTTCTGGATATCTTGATTGCTGATATACCATAAAGCTTCTGTGATTGTTTTAAAAAATAAGGATTAGATTTCCAAACAGGAAAGATTGGAAAGAAAATAGTTTCCGGAGTGATTTTGACTTTCCAATCTTCACGGATGGTTCAAAGATGGAATGTGGTGTAGGTGCAGGGGTGCACTCACCACAATTAAACTTAGATTATTCCTTCCGCCTACCTAACGAGGCCACGGTCTTTCAGGCAGAGGTTCTGGCCATTAGAGAGGCATGTCGGCTAGCAGAACATAACGTACCGGAAGGTCGCAATATAGCTAATTTCGTTGATAGTCAAGCGGCACTCAAAGTTTTACAATCCACCGTTGTGAAGTCCAAGCTCGTAAGCGAATGTAGGATGGCGATAAGCAAGCTAACTCGTAGAGCAAATGTCACTCTCTTATGGGTTCCCGGCCATAGAAACATTGAGGGAAATGAAAATGCTGACGAACTAGTACGCTTTGGTGCATCTCTTGATTCATCGCTGGCGGAACAAGTTCCGATTCCACTGGCGGTTGTCAAGAGGAGCAACTTCCACCAGGCTAACAATAGGTGGAAAGATCTCGAATCTTTCAGGGTGGTGTGTGCTACCTGGCCTAGGTACAACGAAAATAGGTCTGTTAGACTAATCTATAGAAGACGTAAAGATACCGCAAGGCTCACATCGGTTTTTACTGGTCACTGGTGTGTTGAAACACACGCGGAGAGACTGGGTTGTGGTGACGTGGAGCAAACCGAATCACTCACCCGTTTTCTATGTCAATGCCCAGCACTGGCGAGAGCTAGGAACAAGTTCCTGGACAAATATATTTTCGATAACCTCTCGGACTGTTTGGTTATATGTCCGGGTGACCTTCTTAAATACCTAAACTCTACGGGATGGGTTTAGCTTTACTGATTGTGTTCGGTGAGGAAGTGGTTCCAAAACGGCACTTAAGTGCTAATTGTGGCTTGTTAGTGGATTATACAAGTCAGTCTCAGTAACTAACCAACCAAGGAGTAGATTGAGCTCTTTGTAAAGATTTAATGTGTTGTGCATTTCTGTTGCCCCACAAATAGAAAACAAATGTCGAAATGGGTTTAATAATAACATTGTACTCAAAGCTAAGACTTGATTTAGAGTTAATAAGACAGTGTTTCTTGCATCTTGTGTGTGTGTGTCGAATTACAATTATATTGATTTCTTTATAAAGAGTATCACCACCACCAACACCACCACCTGAGCTTTTTCTCATACACTTGACCTGTCTATTCTTTCTATAAACTAGAGTTCGCCTTAAATATTAATGCGAAGACGTCGTCACATTGTTGCAACAAGAGACATCAATGTAGAGCAAACTAAAAATCGATATTATTAGAAATATTTAAATGTAGGGCACAAGGTGAAACATACACGAACACACACACACACACACACACACACATTACATACTTTCTTAATGATTGAATCTAATGCTTTAGACAAGTGTCCGTCTTTCTTTAAACAAGTATTGTATATCGAAAGTGTTAAGTGAAACACACATACCATCATTTTCGTAAGGATCAAATCCTGGATCAATTTTTGGTGTTAGAAATGCAATAAACAAATTGAGATGGTAGATGCCCAGTGCATAACAAACTATGTACCATCCTTGATTAAGGAATATGCGCAGCAGGAAGATTAACATAAGAACACCAGCACCCACCCAACGAAATTTAGCATGCGGCGTCCAACTATCGAGCGTTGACTGATAGATCTGTGAATATGTTTTTATTAAATCACGTGATTCTTCCAGATAGTGATACACATGAACTTACCTGTGACAAACGTATAAAGAATTTTTTGGCGGCGCCATTACTAGATGACGTCGCACTGCTAATATCCTCGTTCATCATTATTTTAGGTTGTCTTACTACCTCTATATGTTGATTTTGTTATTGTTATTGCAGCCGTTTTCGTCACGCCGCCTCACTATCCTTTCTAATAAAGGCAATGATGCGTCGTCTTCTTCTTCCGTAAGACTCACCCACCTTCAGTGCGTTTTGGGTGTGTGTGAGTTTCTTCGGCACACGCTTATTTATGAGACAAACGTGTGTTTTATTCTAATCTTCAATCTTCTCTTCTATGTTTTCTTCTAATTTATTGTTATGGATTAAAGCTTCAAATACTTTTCTTTAAAAAAAAAAAAAACAAACAAAATTGACTAAATCTTGTAACAAATTTTTATTTGCTTCACTGATTGAACAAATAATTGAAATGAAAATCAAATGATTGAAAACACAAAATTATAAAGTTTTATATTCCTATGAATTCTATTTTTCATTGCTTCTTCAATTCATTTCATCATTTCACTTCCACCCGCACACACAACACTTTGTCATTCCTTGCTTCCTTACTTTCTTTCTTCTCTCACTTTAATTCTTTCTTTCTTATTCTAATTTCTATTTATTTCTTTGCGACTAAATTAAGTTATAACAAAAATATGCAATTTCTTTAACAATAATAATAGTAAATAGGTTAATAAATAATTTAGTAATGCCGTGCTTTACACCAGCAACTAAGTTAATTATTTATTATGGTTAAATTTCTCTTAATCGGCAAATTCTATTCTATTTTTTTTATTTTCACTAAACCACGTCATTGTGCAACAGAGTTACCCTGTCAACTCTACTTATCGATAAACGATAACATCATTGAGTAAATAGTAGATATGAGGTTATGCTTATTTTCAAGAAATATTATGAGTTGGCAGATTGCCAATGGATATCGAAATTTGCATGTGGGTAATCGATTAATCGAAATATGGCGTAGTGCTGCCAGATGTTTGGCATTTGAATTTAGAAGGCGATTATGCAGATACTTATCTTTTGGATTATTGTTGTTTAAAAAGTATGTAATGTCTAAACGAAACAGGATTTTTTGCATTGGACAGCGGCTGTGATCTTTGGTAACTCGTGTAAGTTTTTTTGAATAAAATAGGACATATGGATGGATGGTGACCGCGACCAGGCCAGTTTTGTCTGAGTTGAGCTTTTAGAAACTGGCCCAACAGTCAGTTCATGGATCGGAGTACCCGCGGCCCACAACATACGTGGACTCCATGGGTTTTAAGGTAAGTTTGAGTATGTAGGGTATATATATATTTATGCGTTTGTTTTGTTTTTCTTGTGTTGTTGAGTAGGATAGTGCTGGTTAGGATGTTGTAGGATGTATATATATATATATATTTCCCAAAGTTCCTAGGTGGGACACAGGGCCTCAACAAGCATCTTATAATTCGCCTTGTCTAACGCGAAAGCTTTGATTTGTCTCCAGGAACGTCCTGATTTTTGCACTTCTGCTTCAACTTGTCGTCTCCACGTATTGGCTGGTCTCCCTCGCCTGCGACTCCCTTGAGGATTCCAGTCCAATGCTGTCCTTGTGATGTCATCTGGTGGCTTACGCAATGTGTGATGTGTAGGATATAGAAGAAATAAAAATTGTCAATTCCTGTCCCAACAGGGAGGTCAAGATCTCCACCCTAAACAGTTGCTAGCCGTGCCGGGACCTAGGAGCATAGGGTCCTGCACACTCGTGCAGCCCACCTGAATGAAATGAGAACACACTACAATTCAATGGAGAATAAGTGAAACGAATAAATTGTTTTTATCTGTGTATTTGCCGTTCAGTGCAATGCTCTCCCAATAGAATTTGCTAACCTGATGTCGCATTTGAATTGCTTTATTTTTGTGTTATTTTCCAAAAAAATTTATAAAAAAATATATGTATTTAAAAATAGAAAAACAATACTATTTAGATTAAATTGACTATTCACAACAATAATTTTGAAATTTTAGCTATTTTAATTTCGCCGAAATTCACTAATGTCGCGCAGTGTACAATTAAATCAATGACAACACCGACAAGAAGCTGTTTTGTCATTCAAATAACAGCAGTGAATGAAATTTTGAATGACATGGTGTGAACGCATGGCGTTTTGGCGACTATTCACTCATTTGGCGAATGGCATGAATGACAAGTTGACCGTTAGTGTAAATGTAGCTTTAATTTTTTTCAATTTCTAAGTAAAGCTACATTTACACTGCATGACAATTTTGTCACTCACCGGTGCAAGCTTATAGATACTTTTGCTAATTAATTATTGAATTAACTTTAATTATAGTTAAAATATCATTATGTATTTTCAAAGTCATCTATTGGGTGATTCACCAACTTCATTTGGGAAATGTCCGCCTTTGCTTGTGGATTCAAAGCTACATTTACACTGCTTGACAATTTTGTCACTCACCGGTGCAAATCTCGATTTTACCTATCAAACGTGGCCTATTTTTAATTCAAGAGATATAAATTTTCACCGAAAATTTTCAAATTGAAGTTTCTTATTTATTACGTTATTTTACTTTGAGTTAAAGGTGGTGTCTGATGCCTACTAAGTCCCAGGTACATTGTATTCTATTCTCTAGAAAACCGATCCAAATAAGCCCATGTCTTTCAGGTCGTCAAGTTTAGTAAAGAAGATTGAGAGTTCTAAGCATATTTTTCGAAAGTGCTAAACAGTAACAGAGATGTTGACTGATTGCCTCCTCCTCTTGATCCCTGTGATGACAGCCGCCACCACTGATGAAACATACATCTAATCATTTAAGTGTGAACAACGTATTTGATCATCTATGATTTCTTTCTTTTCCGTCCTTTTATTCATAAACATATTGCAGATCGATAGTGGCGTAGCCAACAATTGCAAATTTTCATGAATTAATAGGATTATTTATGTCAGCGGTTCTTAACCTTTTAGTGATGAGAGACCATAAATGTATCTATTTATTTATAAATAAAAAACACATACAATTATTCAAAGCGAACAGTATTTTGATTATTTATTTTTTATTATATTTTTACGAAAATTCAACATTACAGACGTAAATATACTAATTTTAATGAGATTTTAGTGACTGCATTATTACTTTACTAACTTCTGAATCCAAACAGAGTTACTCGATACTGGCATCCAACCGATATCGGTGGTTGTTCTTAATTATCAGAAGCGCCAAGAACCCCTGCTTGCATAGATATGCCGATTAAAACAAAGTTAGGTAACGTTTAGCACTTTATCGAATGTTTGGAAAAGAAATTTTTTTTTGTCCTCAAAAATCTTCGAAATTAATTCCTGATTAAAATGTATCTTTCAAGTTACTGTGGTGTTGCATTTCAATGACTTCTTTTTGAATTTCATCAGACACCTGAGAAACGCTGACAATGAAAGAATTGCGGATCAGTTACTTTCGTACTCGCTGCCAGAAAAATGGCGTTTGAATTCACTTTTAAAGTTTTTCAAATGGGGAATCATGTTGTTTTGTATTTCTCCTTTAATTTTAGTACAAAGTTCATCAATAATTTGATTCAGCGTATCAAACTTAGAAAAGTTTTCCCCTACCACCTTGTTGATCCAAAGCTCAATTTTAGCAATAAACGACCCGATTTTATCTTTATATGCAAATATGCTGCTCGTTAGATAAGAATACTTGTACTACCTCTCTCAGTTCATACAACCTCGGTAGCATGTTTCTTTTGGAACACCAACGCACTTCCTTGTGGAAAAGCAGAGTTTCGTGTTCAGAGTTCATATCAGAGAAAAGACGAGTATTACGTGCACTTTTTATACTCTTCACGCAGTGAATAGTATGATAAGTTTCTCATGAAGTTTGTAACATTCAGAAGGAAATATCGGAGACCCCATAAAGTATATACAATATATTCTTGAGCAGAGCGAGACTAGACGAGTTGATCTAGCCATGTCCGTCTGTCTGTCTGAATGTATGCAAACTAGTTCCTCAGCTGAAATTTCTTTTCACCATACGCAGTACATTTATCGGAATCAGCATAATCGGACCACAAGGGTGAGTACCCCCCATACAAGGATCACCTAATGTATTATCGTCGTACGTGGGTCGTAGCTACACGTCAATAATCTATCATCCCCCATAAGGTACGACAGATGAAGGAACAAATTACGACACAATATGACACATCTACAACGTCTGCAAATTTCGTCTAGCCTTCTCTAGACGACGCAATTCCAACTGGACAGATGTCACACCATACAAACAGGGATCCAAATGAAAGTTCTTATTTGAAAAATTTTTTTGGTTTTCATACTATCGACTTGAAATATGAACACTATAAGTTTTCTTTCATTTGGATCCCGGTTTGTATGGGACGTACCCACCCTAGTAGTCCGAGGGTCTTAAAATTTATATGATTGGTGGCTATAGCTCAGGCACTTTACTATTGTCCAAATTCCAGATCCATAGTACAAAAAACAAAAAATGTTCTAATAATGTCCTTCAGTGTGTTACAATCTTCATGACAAACTTAAAATACTATTCACTGAGTGAAGAGTATAAAAAGGTAATTTTTACAAGTACATACATTTTTTTGCCAACAACAACTGTGTTTGAGACCTGTTATTTCGGCAGTGTTGCACTTAATCAAAATTTCTAGTATGCAGCACTATAGTTTAATGTATTTTATTAATTAATGTATTATTTTAATGTATTTTATGATACCATGACACGATGATGCCTGGATAGCAAACACCTTTACTATTCAATTACCATAGATTTCGCAATGCCTGGCACTTACATTGAAATGTGATTTTAACAAATAATAGACAAGACACTTGTTTGTTGTTTTTTTTTTCTTCTATTTTACTTTTAATAATTTTTTTTTTTATCCTTTTATTCATTTTTAGATTATGTAAGAGAATATTTTCTTAAGCATATGTATAATGAAAACTCAATGACGACGACGGCGGCGGCGACAACAACAACAACAATAGAGTTGATGACGACAAAGACCAGTTATATTTATTTAATAATATTAATTGAAATTTATTTTCAACACATTTTAATTGTCTAAATTTTCATAAATTATCTGTTAACAGTTTCCTCCTTCTACTTTATTTTTTTTTTCTACATAGTACAACACCAAGAAAAATGTGTGTATTTTTATTAAAAATTTTATATATATATAGTATTTATTTTATTATTATTTCTTCTTCATAGTACATTAAAATTTAAAATTGTTTACCGTTTGGTTTTAGGGGTTTGGCATTTCACAACATTTCATTCAAATTTAGGTGAAGCAACAATCACATTTCCTTCATCACTTTGAAGAAGGAAATTATTTTAAAATGTTGTATGATGAGGCAGGTAGCAGGTGCCTTTTATATTCCTTTTCTTAGATATGAAGAAATGCCAATTAACCCTCAATGTCTGCCAGCCATAGCCATCGTCGTCGTTATCAAATAATAAGTAAATAAGTAAATAGTGGCAAACTTAGTGACTAACTAACAGTACATATAAATATACAGTTACAAATCTAGTGCTGGTCAAATCAGATCAGATCAATAATAAATGTATGTCGTGTGTGTTTGACCTCACAATGTCTTTTGTCCACAAAAGATCTACTAATCATCTTCCTCCTCCTTCTCTTCTCTTTCTGAAGCACTTATCAATCACTCTTAATCCTTCTCTCAGATCACAACATTCTCCATCATTTCTTCTCTCATTCTATTTATCATCTCACATACTCATCACACTCTTAATCACTCTTCTTTCCCCTCTCTCTCTCACTCTCTCTCTCTCTCTCTCTATCTATCTGATACTACTGATTTTCCTATAGAATTTTTAATATAATAAATTTGTTGCATCAAAATTTTATTTGAAAATTGGATTAAAGAAAAAAGAAAAAAAATAAAATTAGAAATTAATATTTAATAAACTTTTCCATAAATTGAAACTTTTACAAAGAATTTCTTAGTTCACGGTGTTTTCTTGGGTGTTCAACACTTGAAATTTTGGTATCTTTGACAGAGAAGAAAATCTCGAGATCTCAAACACATATGAATGAAATCTCTTATCGATCTTCTATTTATGTTTCTTCTACCTCTTAGTGTTTTTTTTTTTTGCCAGCAAAAGTTTCATTTTCCGAATTTTTTAGTTACAGATTTATACAAAATTTTGTGTGTTTGTGCCTTTGGAATCAATCCTCCATATTTTTATCACAAGAAGGAAGTTGGGTTGGGTTCTGTTCTCCATGTTTCTAGATTTTTTGATGCAATTCTTTTTCTTTGTTTGATTTCTTTATTCTTCTTATTCCATTCATTATTCTCATATTTTAATTATGACTTTCAAAAATTTTGAATTCAACTCTCGCGCGCGCTTAACACATCCATAAGAGACTTGACTTGATCAGAGATCTGATGATCCTTCAGATCAGATCGGAACGGATCCCTTCACTTATCTCATCTCATTTAAATAAATTTAAAAAAAAATTATTTTAATTCATTCATCCAATCAATCTTCTCTTATTTATCTTTCCTTTGATTCACTTCTCTATGTTCCATCGCCACAATCCTTGGTCTCATCTCATTCTCATCCTCTTTTTTCCATAATTCATTCATCATCATCAGTTTTCATTTTAATTAATAATTATTTTAACTAAAACTAAAGTAGTTAATTAATTCATTAATTATTAAATTATTTACGATGCAAAGCAATTTAAATTTATGACTTTTGTATGTGTGTGTGTGGTGTGTGTGTGTTTATGTGTATATATGTGTGTGTGTGTGTATGTTGTTTAATTATGTTTTGTTTTTTGTGTTTTGCTTTTTTTTTTGTTCCATCAATTCTTTTCTTTTTTCATATTCCAGCAGCAGTTTCGGTTGTTTTTGTTGTTGATCTTATAATATTGTTGTTACTGTTGCTGAATCATTGAAGAAGTTGCCGCAACATTTGTTGTTGTTGTTGTTGTTGGCATTTCTATTGTAGTTGCGGATGCTTTAATTCGTTATAGAGGAGAGTTTTTGAGCTACTCCATTTACAGTCTTTGATTTAAGGACATCATTCTCATATGACAAAACAGTTTCCTTTCCATTTTCGATGACACTAAAATGAGAGAAATTTTATAGATTAATAAGGTTTGATAAAGATAGATCTTCTCTTATCTCAAGAGATTTAGATATTTCCACCACCCTTTAAGGATTAGATTAGGAAAAGGGCGATAATTAGCCATTTCGTCACTGCAACCTCGAATGTGTCTATTGTAACAAACCACGTAATTATAGTTCTTCCAAGATTCTTGTATTGATCAGGAATTCCTAGAATTGTTTCTAAGATGAATTTGATGATTCAGTTGATTCTAGGTACACTCTGGCTGCCTAGATATCGGAGTCGAGACCAAATTAGACCCTCTCACAGTGGCATAGTATAGCATAGCATAGTTGCCTCCTATTCCTCAAAACACAGTCTTCCATTGATCGTTGGGACTTATCTGTATATTATGTAAGTGCATCATCATAACTCTACAATATCATGTTAAAAAGCCTGATACTAACGGGTACCTTTCCAAGTTAGACTTAGTATTTCCTAGTTCTTTTTTGAGATCTAAACGACATGAAGATTTTCGCTACTCTTAAAGATAAATTTTCCTTCTTGGAAAATGCTATAATGATGATGTTAATTAAATACTTTTTGATCTAATGTCTTCAATAAAAAAAGGGAATTTTTGAAATCAGAAACGAATGATGGTAATTCTTTCACACATGAACATATTTTGCAAAAATAAAAAATGATTTCCTTTGAAAGATAATATAATCAAATGATAATTTTTTGTCATTTATAGATATTGATTGGAATAAAGTATAAGCAACTGAATCAAAATGGCACAAAACTTGTAAAAAAAAAAAAAAAAAAAAAAAAATGCGTCTGAAGAAAAAATTGTTATCAAACTCCAAAATTCTAAAGCATCTGAAAAAGAATTTGGTATCAACTAAGACTAAAATTAATAAAGTGGACAAAGCATGCATTTCTCTTAAATTTCAATTCTAGGGATACGTAAGAACAAACTGTGTTTAATCTCGGGGTAGAGCTCTCTCTCTCTTTGTGAGCGATTTGTCCAGTCTATATAATTGCTTAGTCTTCGCTATCAATTTATATGAATGTTCGATAATCAAATATTATTTACTTCAAATGGCTTGTTTGATGGTGAAAGATAAAAGTCACAGAATATAGAACAGAACAACAAACAGGACACTGACAATAACTCATTATTGACAAGCAAGGAAACTAAAAAATGTAAATGATTCCGGATAATAATTATACGACAAGGCGGAAAGTCTTCTGACCTGAAATTCACGAAACATCTTTGGCTAATAAAAACTTAAAATGGGTTCATCAAATATCATTTCCAAATTTATTTGTCTATATATTTCTAAACTGAAAAAGATCTTTAGATGATAATTCACGTTATTAAGGGACGATGATGATAAGAAAAAAAATATCACTTATCATTTAAAATGGTGATCTTTGTTAATTTAAAGAGGAGATACAATAACTTAGTTATTTCCGAAGTATCATATATCGTACAGCTCTACTATTATTCGACTTAGTTGATGTTATTCGAAAACCAACAACGAATTACTCAAAAAATGCTGGAGCCGCCTCTCTTAATTCCCAACATTAACAACACGAATGCATATGTTCCCTTTCCAATCGTCGTTGGCAGAAGAATCTTGGAAATATTATGCCAGTTAGCGGATATGAAATGATTCGACAAACAAGACAACCGTATATTGTTGTCAAGCAAAGAAAACCGAAACAGCTCATGGATAATGAGTAAAACGAGGAAGCGAAAGGTCTTCTGTATGCTTGATTGTGGCCCTTCTCCTAACTTAAATGGTGACCACACTTCATTTCATTGAACTCGATGAGGAATTTAATCTCATATTTAAAAATCAACATATTCTTCTTTAATTATTTTATATTTAGTATCACATTTACTCTTTTTCCTTTGATGAGAATCTTCGTTTTCCTATTAAAACGATGATAATCTATCAGTAAGAAAGGTTTCTTATCTCACTCTAACCATTTGATATTGATTTAATTATAATTTGAAAAGATGAGGGAATGAGAGTATTGCATTGCTTACCGTTTGGTCATAAGTTTCTTGCCATTGACAAAAACTGTAGATGTCGATGTCCTCTTGACGGCACCATTGGCGCTACTCGAATGACCGCCGCTGTTGCCATTGGCCATGGTTGAGAATGAGGTGAAACCAGATGTGGGCATAAAGAAGTCCATCATCGAATAGTTAACCATTGGCGCACCAAATGGCGAAGCAATTTTATGCTGATTATGGTTACGCACGCCACGACCATGGCTACGTCGACTACTCCCAGAACTTGATTCGTTGGTCTGTTGGAAGCTATTAACATCTGTGTTTTATATAAAATTAATAACAAAAAATTATATATATGAAATATATGTGTTGATTTATTAAATTTCTATGTTCCATCATCATCAATAGTTACTAGTCTTACTCACCTCTAAAGAAATCAGCAAATGCTGAATTCACACCGAAAAATTCACGAAAAACTTCTTCAGGTGGCCGGAATACAAATGGAAAACCGCCCATTATATCAAAGTCATCGAACTCATGTGTATTGTAATGGTGTCGCGATGAACGACTCTGGCCGCGATCACCAATCAGACCCTCTTTGCCATATTGGTCATAGATGCGACGTTTCTTTTCTAAAAAATCAACCATGAAAAACCAAAATTTACAATTAGTTAAGCGTGCATAAGAGTAGAAGAAACCATTAAAATTCAATTTGGAACAATTGGATGCGATGTGATAGATGGTTGTACCATCCATCCAACCATCCATCATCAACTTAGGGATTAGGTTAATATATTTTTGGTATTAAAAATTAAATTAACTTGAATAAAGAAACACACAATTTTTGGTCAAGCAAGCGCAGAAAATGCAGCATTGATCATTGGCTAAGATTAATTAAAACAGAACTTAAAGGGAGGCCAAGATTATCCATTATTAGTAGCAATCAAATCAATTGGTCAGGTCAATTGGTTTGTGTTTGTTAGTATGGCAACAGCTTAAAAGAACGAATCTTGAACATTATCATGCCAATCATCCTCATTAATATATATTCGAACGAGCGTGCAAAATGCAACAGTTTCCTCTTTCATATTCTCATCTACTGTGTTACATTGTTGTTTTTATCAAATCAATCAATCAATCAATTAATCAATCAATCAACGAACGAACGAAAGAACCAACCAAATAGCTTATGGAATGGTGTCGCCTCAAAAAGATCCCGATAGGTGAACGCCTGATAACGATTGCCACGCTTTGAGCTTGCTGAGCTCGGATAATAATCATAGTCATAACCATAATCACGATGATCTCGTCCACCACTCGATCCGCCACTTGAGGTGCGATAACGTGAATAATAACCATTTGAACCTGCACCACTTGTAGCACCATAACCATTATAACCATAACGAGAACTGCTGCTACTTGATGATGATGATGTTGTGGATTTATGCAAAGTCGCACGAGCATCATAAATTTTACGCTTACGTGCTGAAGATTGGGTAGGAGGAGGAGGAGGAGTTTGATTGACGAGTTTTTAATTCATTTATATTTATTGAAAAATAAGATACTTAAAAAGTGATGTGAGATTTTGATGAGTGGCGCATAGTGACGAATGGATTGATGGATAGATGAATGATTATATGATTATGACCAATGATGAAGAAAATATGGTGTCGATGATAAGAATTTCATATATTTTCTAAACCCATAAATAATTAAAATGTGGAGATTATTACTCACCATCTGATAGCACCTCATAGGCTTCACTTAATTCCCTGAAACGTTTGTTAGCCTCATCCAAGTTGTCGGGGTTCTTGTCCGGATGCCATTTGAGTGCCAATTTTCGATAACTGAAATACAAAACGATGTGTCACATCAGAGCTCAATTATTTTATTTTAACTATTTGTTACTTACGCTTTTTTTACTTCGCCGTCTGTGGCTGTGCGTTGAATGTCCAAGACTTTGTAGTAGTCAACCATGTTGGAGGAGTGGTCTGGAGGAGTCGAATTCTATAGCAATAGCAAAATATAAAGTTTCGTGCAGATTTGTTGCTATATTGGACCGTTAATATGCTTCAGAGAAGGAATCTGCAAAAAAGAGATAAAATCGAGATGTTGATTATGATGATTGGTTAATGAAGAAATCAGTAACACAATATAATAATTAAAGAAAGACTTAAGGCGGCACTGCTGGACTCTACTCTGTTAATGTGTCAAAAATAAATAAATAATTAAAAAAAAAAATAATATATATATATATACCGTCGCCTTGTTGTCGACGTTCGCTTAATGAAGCAAATTTCACGCAGCAATTGTTTCTATAATTTACTAATGATCATCAAGTTGATTAGATGATAATAATGCTGCAGCTTGTGGCAAACAAATTTCACTTAAAATTTGTTAAGTAAATAAAAAAACCAAAAGAGAAAAATACAGAAAAAAAAAATGAAAAAAAATTAATAGGAAAAGGAATACACAAAAACAAAAAGTTTACTTTGTGTTTACTTTTTTTTTATACATTTCATTTTAAGTTTTTTGACATTTCGAGTTCAATGTCGGACATAAACCTCATTATAAATCGAAATTTGTATGTAGTGTGCTTTGTAAACGAAAGTGTGTGTGTGTGTGTGTGTGTGTGTGTGTATGCGTGTAAGTTTGCTCGTCGCTTGTTGTGGTAAAACAAAAAACTCCCACATGTGAGTCAAGAAAACAACAACAAAAACGCAAAATCAGCAAAAACAACAAATACAAACTATGAAACTGACTGTGGCTGCTGTTGGCTCCTCAATGGCTCCTCTCTCAAAATTATTATGACAATGTGAGAAGAAGAGATCATATATATATTGTGAGAGAACATCATTCTTACATCTATTACTCATCTCACTCCATCATCTACCATTTTAATGAGAGAAGCAGTTAAGCATGCAAATCAAACAAGTGACTGATTGACGACTGATTGAGTGCGTGCGTGAGTGTGGGAGTCTACATACAAGTCAATGATGAGATAAGTATGAGATCGTATATCATAGCAAACGAAAGTGCGTTCGTTCACATCAAGTGTCTCTCTCCCCATTAATAGAAAGAACAAATGCATTATTCACTCTCCCCTTCAAGCTTATTATAATTAATTGACTGAGCTGACTGAGTGAGTGTAGAGTGTAATGTGCCAGACACCGAGAGAACATAATCGCATAATCATAACAAATGAAAGTGCATTTGGGCACATTACGACTCCCTTTCTCTCTTCAATAGAATTAATATATACATTCACTCTCACTTACATGGGCATGTGGCAACTTGGCCCGGGCATAACAACCTGAATCAAGTGCAACTCTCTCTCTCTCTCTCTCTCTACAGTTGAATCTCGATTATTTTAATTAACTGAATATAAAAAATCTCTGATTCAACTACTTAGCATCCCGGCGGTTAACACATGTAACAGGTTGATGCGAGGAGGTTCATATAATCGAGTTTAAACTGTATTCTCTACTTCTCATTGCCCTTGGATGTAACTATGTCTCTGTGTCTGTGTCTACCTACCCACCATTCTACACCATATCAAATCAAAAAAAATATTACATTGTTCTATTGTTTGTTATTGTTGTTGTTGTTGTTAGCTAATTTATTTAATTTGATTTTATGCTTGAGACACAAAATCTAAATCTACAGTTCCCTTGACACAATTCAGTTTATCACATCACATATTAGCAGCAGAAGAGCAACAGCAGAGAGTGAGACCCAAACTCTATCAATTCTATGTACACATGTACATTATACTACACTTCACTTCACTCAACTAAACTGTAGTCTATAGTCTACAACTTAGGTTAGGGCGTTAAAAATGTTGTTGTACTTCGCATGTTTACATTTAATTAAACCTTAATTTTTTTGTATTTTTCTTGGTCAAAGACACACTTTTTAACAAAAAAAAAAAAAAAAAAAAAAAAAATTTATTTAAATTTGTAAAAAAAAAACGACATCAATGAACGCGTTTTGCGTGGAACGCAAAATATATAAAAAAAAATAATAATAATTTTTGAAATTTAAAATTATTAAATGTTTATTTATGTGTGTGTTTGTATTTTGTAGTTATTTTTTTATTTTCTTTAAGTTTTAGTTGTGTTGTTGGTTGTCATGTTTTTTTTTTAAATTGTGAAAATGAAATAACAAGCACAGCAGAGGGGAGATAGAGGCAAGGAAGAACTAGAGAGATATACCTGTTATTGACATATTCGGTGATTCTAGATCTCGTAGGTGTAGGAAGAATTATTTTCTGACAGCATCTAAAAGCGTCGAATGACGACAGTTTACCAGCCACTTGCCCATCGTCCGCGTAATACAGAGAAGAGACAGACAGATAGACAGACAAAATCATACTACAAAAATTATAGAAAACAAAAAACGGAAAATCTGTGCAAAAAAATATTATGATGGAAACTTTTGTTTTGACAAATTATCCAACAATTAGATATTTAAAGATAATAAATAGAGTTCATCCGATATCTACAAAGTTAGTTGGAATAGATAAACCCACCCTCTTCATATACCAAAATATATACTTTAATGGACTCTTATTAATTTATGTCTTCATTTAACATATTATAACAATAAAATAAAAGAGACATTAAAGCAATAAAAAAGTTTATTAAATCTATTAGTGGAAGACCGCCTTTTTCATAAAATATTTCAATCATCGTCTGTTTTATCCTAAATTCCGGTCATTGTTTGCGTTCTGCTCCGGTTGTCAGAACCATTTGATATATTGACTTCAAACTTAGAAGACAATTTTTGACTTTCAGATCTTATGAGATTTTTTAGTTGCAAGAATTTGTTGTTCCCTCTATTTGTAGTATTGAATAATTTTAGTAAAACTTTTTGTCATAATTCCTTACTAATCCATTGCTCCTGCTTTCCATTATCTACCCATAAGTTATAATCTATAAGATTAATTTCGATACAAAGTACACAATTGTTCGATGCCAAAACTAATTTGTGATATTGAAACAAAAGTATTAAGCATTCACGTGTATCGGAATATTTTTCCCTACTGACACAGACTGATGATTATTGATGGAATGAGTCAAAAACTAGTTACATATAGAAGAAGTATGTAGTTAGTAGATGACAACCATCAGAGCTCTACTCACTCAACTCACTCACTCAAAAACAATGAAGAGAATTCATTATTTGATGATACCCGATGATGATGACGACGTGATGTTGATGATCAGATCAGATCATGATGATTCGATTGATTGAATTCTGTATTTTTAAAAGTTGGACATGCCGCCCAATAACTAAACACATAACAACACGCGTACATGGAGTGTCTTTATTATTGTTGTTGTTGCTATTTTCGCATTTAATTTTTGTTCAGTTATAAAAAAAATGTTGGCTATAAATTTATTTTATTTATTTATTTATTTATTATTTTTTTTTATATTTTTTTTTTTTTTTTCATTTTGTCGCAACAAATTTGTTATTGAGTGGGTGGAAAACCGATTAAGGCACAAAGATGACGACGACATCTAACAACAATTATAGCAGAACAAAAATATTGAAAAATCAGAACAACAAATGTGAAAAACTTGCATACTTCACTCTCTTCTTTATCTTCCCTTCCCTTCCTTGACATTCTTCTAGTACATAAATTTATACAAAAGCAACAACAACATGAGAAGTAACGACTCTGGTGACAAGAAAAAAAAACACTTTTAACCAAAGAAACCAAAAATTCAAATCTAAGAAAAGGAAATGACAAAAAAAAAAAAAATATAAATTCTTAAAACAAAACTTAAGTTGTACAAAAATCTTGGATGTCCTTCCTCCTCCTGATTCTGGTTAAAGGAAGGAAATTCATCTATTATAGTAATTATTTTTTTATTAAATTTGAATTTAATAATATTAGAAGTTGGATAAGAATTCTACATACTCGTACATGCAATTTTATAAGTATGTATGTATTTTCACCCACAAATTCTAAATGTTTTAGAGATTTACCAATTGTTAATAGGCGATGATAGAAACCTAGAAAAATACACGAAAATTCCAATAAAAATTGGAGAAATTATCCTAATTTAGAATATAGAATAGTTAGTTTTCAAGCTTTCTGAGAGATGTGAACCGTCACTCAATAAGTCACCGGTCCAACTACAAATCCAAAGATATTTTTTTTAAAATTTCGACTTTATTCGTCAACATAATCTCCTGATTCTAGAGAGATATATATTCATTCTAACGTTCATTTAACTTTTCGATGCCTTTTTGGTGAAACGATGTGTCTTTGGTCTCAAAAAATAGGCCTCAGTTTTTAATCGAAACTCGAAATTAAGTGTCTTCATTGATTTGAAAAATACAAAACTAGTGGGGTCACTAAAACCACTGTAACATATAATCTAATTGTCAGAATGTCGTGTCGTTTGAAGATTGCTACTAGAAATTATATGTGTTTAATAACAGAGTTGCCAGATATGTGTCACACCGGAGGAAACTATGAATGTAAATACATATTATGAAAACTAACTGTCCCTCTCTCCATCCTTTGTAAACATTTAACTTTCGAATAGACTAACAGAAATGATTAACGATGCCATACCCATTGGCCTTCCCCTTTCGGTTACTAAGAAAAATCATAGGATTCTGTAAGAGATATTTGAGATCTTTAATAAAGATATTTATTTGAGATTTACAAAAACAAAAAAAGAAAACATTGTGAAACATCATATTCAGTTAAAAAGAAGAATGTATTTACATATTATTGTAATTCTCTTCTATTCAAATCAACAGAGTGGTATTAAGTCATATTAAGACGATCAAAGTTAATATGTAGGGTACTTTTATTGTAACATAAAACCACTTTAATATTGCACAAATATGTATCTTCTTGGTTTCGTTGGAGTTTTGTATGATTTTCAAATTGATTTCAAATTAAAAAAAAAACATTTGAGTTGCTTTTTTATAGCTTTGTGTTTTATGCAAATTACATCATCATCACAACCATCATCAACATGAGTATTCCCAATCTTCACAGTTTTATGGAAGCAGTCATCAATAAGAAAAAAAACCAACTACCAACAGCAACAACAAACGTGAAACAGTAATAAATGAGAATCTTAGTAAAGGGGGAGATAGTGTCAGAAGATACGAAGAAAGGAAGGTATTCACATTCATCTAATGAAACTTAATCGAGATGTGTGACATACACATTGAAACCTATTTTGTTTTCCTTCTTCTTCTTCATGTTAAACTTCTCATTAATTCATCATTTTCATTAAAAAAAAAACCTTTTTTTTTATCTTCTTTCGTTTGTCTTCTTTTTCATTGTTACATTTATCACTTTCCATTTTTGTTGTTTCGTTATAAATGACGGGGAAAGAGGAAGAAGGTATTGTTGGTTTTGTTAGCTCAATTCAACTCAACTTTAATTGCCTATGTTTGCATGCATGGGTATGAGAGTGGAGAGTGGTGAGTGTGGGGTGTGTAGAGTATGTGGTTGAGTTGAATTAATGTTTGCACATACGAAGAGCAGCAACAAATGAGCATTTTCTTCATTTCATGTTTTTTGTTTACTTAATCAATTTTTACTGTTTGTTTATCACAAGACAACAACAACAACAACAACAACAACAACAACAACAACAATAATTACAAAACTAAAAGTTCAAACTTTTGTTTCTCGTTGTTTCATTTTCAATTAATATTCAATTGTTGTGTTTGTGTTTATTTTCTTTTAAACTTTAAATAAACTTCAATTTGTTGCGTTAAGGGAAAATCATCAATAGTTGCAACAGTAACAAGAAACAAACAATAGAATAGAGAAAAAAAATACAATTAAAATGAAGAAAACACATTGGTGATGATGATTACGATGAAGAAGCATAGAAACAAAAGCTAAATTGCATTTTGTATGTCGTGTTATTGTTATTGTTTAACCCAGATTCGCATAAAAATGCAATTAGAAATACATAAAACCACCAACAACAATAGAAAACACAATAATTCAATAAAAAACAATGGCAATCATACCCAATCACAGCTGAAATAAATACAAAAAAAAAAAAAGAAGAAGAAGGAGGAGATGAGAAGCAGAAGGCTTTAAAATAATGATAAAGAAGTCAAGCACAACACAGCACTAACAACGCAAACAAACATCTCACACAGAAATAAAAGTGTTGGAGCGCGATAAGCTTCAATTCAAGACTCTATTTCTGCTTAAGTTGCTTGCTGACTGCCTTTCCGTGTTATTTTTATTTTTTACTTCATTTTGCTTTGCTGTTCTTTTTTAATTTTTTTCTTATTGAAAAAATATACGAAATCACAATTAGACATACACACACACACACACACACACACACACACACACACACACACCGAAACACAAGCACAAACACACAAGAAAACATTGTTGAGGCATCAATTCATCATTTATTTATTTCATTTTATTTTTACATTTAGTCATTTGTTGTAATAATTAAACCATTGTTTATTATTTTTGTTGTAAACTTAACACTTATTCGTTGTTATTAAGAAAATAAATAAATAATTTATAAACGAACAAATAAAACAAGAAACTAAGAATTTTATATTGCTCACTTTAATTTATGTATATGTAAGTATTATTATTTAGTTTTAAACGAAGTCAAGACGGGGAAGATTTATTAGTTAAGAACTCAAACTCATATTTAGGGACATTTTTTTTTTTTTTTGTTTCAGTTTACTTTACACAACATTACAAAAATCACAATAAAAGAATATTTTATTCAACAAATCTACAAATAAACGCAACACAACGCGACAACGAAAATAAAATGTTGAGAATGAAAAATGAATGAAGAATATTCACGCGATCGAGAGACGATCGAACCGCAACACAACTTGCGACTTCGTCAAAAGTTCGTTTCAATCTGATCGTACACACAAAACAAAAACAGCAGCAGAGCTAGTGGAATGCTTCGAAATGAAACAAAATGAAATGAAACGAAAACTACAAGCAGAGACATCAGCAACAACCAAATCAAATAGCTTTGAGTGGGTGAGAGAGGCAACCAAGTGATGAGCATGCAAGCACCATACAAAAGAGAGTCGAGTATCGAATTTGTAATAAAGTAGTGTATGAGGTGGTGGATCATTGTTGGGAGTGAGTGAGTGATTGTGGCGTCTTTTGCTTTTGTGATTTGTTGATAAAGAAAACACAAAGAAAACTTACATATTTGACTTTAAAGGTCACCCACCGTCACAGTCACCTTCACCTCAACCGCCACCACCCTGTTACTAATTACAACTAATTTGTCACATTTGTATTATTTTTGTTATTTATTTTATAATATTTTGCGGAAGTTATTAAACGATGAATCGCGACGCTTGACTGTTTGTAATCTTCATTTTCAAATTAAAAAGATAAATACACATAAAATTATCATCATCACACATAAGTATGTGAATATGCTTATCAGGGAATTCTTATCATTGTTTTTAATATTGTAGTTTATATACAAATATATCTTTCAAAACAGGTGTGTGTCTGTTGTGTTTGTAATATATATGTATATTGATGATGATGACGAAGACTAGACGAGAGATTTTATTATTTTATTTGCACGCAACCCCAAATCAAATCATAAGAAAACACGTCATCATCAACATCAACATCATAATGACCGACGTTATTTTTTTATTATAAATTATTAGAAATAATAAAAATGATAATTTTTATTTTATTTAAAACCCAATGAATATTATTAGGGGGTTGCCTTATTTCATGGGAAATATGTATTTGTTGGTTTTTTTTCTTTTTTGAATTTGATGGCAGCAAGTGACTCATTAAATTGATCAAAAATCAATCGCAATCGGAATCAAATCAAATCATTTGCATGTACACACAATCATAAAAGACCTGAGAATTAATACACGTATGTATTAATTAAAATTTTATAAAAATTTGTTTTATTTTTTTAATTAAAAATAATTTAATAAAAAATTGTTTCATGTTTGAATGAAAAAGTGAGAAAACCGGCAAGTGTTTTACTTCTTCTTAGTATAGATTTTGGTAGGCGGACTCCCTTCTATCTAAATACTTATATGAGATATATGAGTCTGTATGTCTCTGTATGTGTTGTATTTGTTTATGTAAAGATCTTCTTCTCTTAACTCATTATTACGACAAGCAACAAGCAAAAGTGTGAGAGAACAAGTAATAGAGAAGAGACCCCTCCACCAAAACGTTAGAACACAAGAACAAGTGGAGAGTTTTAAAAGATTTAATTAATCAATCAATCATTCAAATTATCAAAAAAAAAAAAAAAAAAAAAAATCAAATTATGATTGGAAAATCTACAGACAAATGTGAGATTAATTAAAACTATAGTCGTCAATAACAATTTTATACTAAAATTATTAAATCATTCATCTTTTGAAATGAAAATTCATTTTGAATTATGACTTCATTAACAACATTTTGAATAATAAAAGAAGAGATATACTTAATAATAATAATATAATAGCAAAAATTAAAAAAAAAAAACATTAATTAATAATTTTTCAGTTCAATTAATAAATTGGCTGTCCATTTTATAAAGTTTTACTGAATCTATTGAGATTATTCACACACTTGTTCGATAATTTTCATATTCTAATAGCAGATAAACGTTCTTAAAATTAGAAGGAAATAGCTATAAGAATGAGACGAAATAATCAATCAGAGAGGAAAAAATAGTTCTAAAGTTAAGAAAAACCTCTGTGTATTGTGTCAATATGGACAAAAAGGAGACTTTATAAAAGCTCCATGGGTACCTGCTTCTTTTTATAACAATTTAGTCTATACTTTTATACTTTGTGTAAGAAACAAGAGTTTTTTTTTTTTTTTTTGTGAAAGGTATACAAAACTACTGATTGCAAATGAAATATACTTTCATTTAAAAAAAAAAAAAAAAAAAAAAGACGGAATTTTCAGAGTTGAATTTGTATTGCGTTTTTCCCGCCTAATTTTCCATATCTTTTGATGTTACACAATTAGGAAGCAAAGCTAGAAGGCATCTCTATAAAATATTTTATTACATGTACTTCTGACTCATCTAATCACTTCTTTCAGTTTCAGTTTCAATTTTCTCTGAGATTACAAATGAAAAAAATGTTTTTATTTAAAGAAATTTCATTTGTTGCGAAATTTTTAACAGATGAAATTTTTACAGTTTTCTCTAATTTGACTCATGTCATTGGTAATTATTAAAGTTGTTGTTTATGTCATGTAAATTATCATTATATTGTAGATCAAACCACCCATTTTCCTTACCCAACCTGCCTTCCTAATACATAAGTATTTGTATCTTTTTTTTCTTTGTATTAAGTGCTTAATTTTTTTTAATTTTAGCACATTTGAAATCCGCAAAGTGGAAGAAGCAGAGCGTACAAGTGAAAGAAACTGAAGACAAAAAAAACTGACAAAGAGAAGGAAATGAAGAAGTTAAAGAAGAAAATGTTTATTTATTAATTTATTTATTTGCTACACACAAAATACCTAATTTGTTGTTGGTTTATTTGTTGTTTTTTTTCTTTTTTGCTTTGAATAAACTTAAAATGTTTACGCCAAGTAGCCGCCACCGACAAAAAAAAGTACTATGAAATCAGGAGATTGGCGGGATGGGAAGGGAAGATAAAGGAAACGAAAAAGAAATGGGGAAATTGTTCCGATCCAACCAACCAACCAACAATTAATGGTGAAATCAGATCAGAAACCAACAACGACGACGACGACGACTACAAATGAATGTGGGGAGGCGTGAGAAGAGCAAATGCCAAAAATTGCAATTGAAAAGAAAATTATAGAGCATCGTCGTAGTGATGATGATTTTGTTTCTTTAGAAAACAATTTGGTTTGTCGTTCCTTCTTGGGTCGATCGGCCTTTCAACAAGTTCACTACATCACATCATTGCAGACAAATTATTGCACAACAATAATTTCTATAATTAGGAAAAACTAAGTGAAAAGTGAAAAATACAAGGAAAACAAAAAAAAAGAAAAGATTTGAAAAGCTGAAATAGACACGTGGGCGTGGGAATGTTTCTATTTAAAGTGATTTTGATTTTTCTTCTTTGTTTTCTTTCAGCTATTTTTGTTCGATTTTTTTTAAATTTCTTGTTGGTTGCATGCAAAAATGAAGGGTTTGCTAACAAAAGAAAGAAAGAAAGAAAGACTAAATTGGTGGGAGGAAAGTATTTGAGAAGTGGTCAATATTCTCTTGATATGAGTCAGCAGTGAACAATAAGAAAGCAACAGCTGCAAGACACCAGCAGCATCATTACCACCACCACCACCACCACTGTCACCAATATCACAGCCAGCAACTTTTACTCAGTTGCCAAATGTGTCTTTAATCCAAATATGGTTAAAGTGAGTGAGAGACGACAACGACAGACAAGACAAGACAAGACAACACACAACAATATTGACGACGATTAACTCTACCCACCATTCAAGCCAAGATTGGATAGTCAGTCCCCTAGTTTGTCTATTCACAGTTGGTTTCTCGGTTATATCTAAAGCCAAGTCAAGTCCAGTCCAGTACAGTCCAGTTCAGGCCAATCGTCAAGTTAAGCGATTGATGATCTCAATGAAGACATTTTTATTGCATTTTTGCGCCTTCAAAAGCTAAAGCTCAACAAACATCATCATAATCATCATCATGATGATGATTCGCATTCAATTCAATGTAGCAACTGTCAGTTGTCAGTCATTCATTCAGTCAGTCAGTCAGTCACAGTGAAGTAAAGTCAATTCAACTTTATTTTTAGCTAAAACCACCGACAACAATTTATGGTATAATGGCGGTGGTGATGGTGACGGTGACAAAACGTCACTACTTGCCATAAATTCAATTGCTACTCGTCGTCGTCGTCGTCATCTCGCTTTTGCTTGTGATATTTATCTTAAACTAAATCTGTTGCTTCTGCGTTTGCTCATGGTCAACAACCGTCCGTATGTATCATCATCATCATGATAATTGTCTAGTCTGAGTAGACTAGCCAACTTGGCTTCAATCTTTTTCCTATTGTATTTAAGCTTGTGCCATGCGATGCCATCTCTTTTTCTTCCTCTTGGTTTTTATGGCTCATAAATATCTCCACCGCTCCAACCACCATCAACAAATAATACAATATGCTTGCCAAGATTTTTTGAGATTTAGATCAACGCATTAAAGTAGCCAACAACTGACAACAACCAACACAGCAAGTTAATACTCTCACAAGGAAATAATAATCATCATCATCTCAGTTTAGATAAAAAACTTGACTCTTGACTGACTGAATTGTCTTCTAACGTCTTCCTGCAATTTCTTCTTCTTCTTCCTCCATCTTCTTCATCATCTCCTTCTCGTCCTCCTTGGGGAGGCTTCTATTGTAGTTTTACATTGGTCATTCCCTCCCTACCTACCTTCCCTCACTTACTCAGTCTGTGTTCTCTGAACCCATTCAAGTTGACTTGACTTGGTTCACTCATTGGCCTTTTGTTGGAATTGAAATGCATTACATCGCCGCATTGCACTGCGTTCCATTGCATTGTTGTCGTCTATGGTGGTGGCTCGCTGCGCATTTTGAATAGCATGAAACTAAATCCCATCCATCGAGCATATGAGAACAATGACAATGAATGAAGTTATTAAAGCGCAACAGCAGACATTCATTCAGACATAAATATGTACATACATAAACCATAGAACAGCAGATACACTGAACAAAATCATAGTTTAATACAATAAGACAACATTGCAGAATTTCAATTTCATTGGTAAAATTTCTTTCTTTGAATATCTCATTGCATGTAGACAAATTGTTGATACTTTGTGATTATTAAGAAAGTGATCTTCTTATAAATATTATAGTACTAGAGATCCGTCCATGCTTTGCACGAGTGCATTAGAAAACTGTTTGACATTACTCTATATTTCGCAGAACTTAAAAATAAAATTGTCAATTGTCATTGACTTAATTAGAATCTATTCTACAAACAAAAACCTTCCGCAGAAAATTCTCTGAATGACAGTGGAAACCGTATTAAAATCCGTTCAGTGGTTTAGAAGTTATGCGTATCGGAAGGAACAGGATTTTCGACTTCCATTTATACTTAGTATAGATATAGATAGAAATAGATTAGGATGATCGATCATCATTGCAAAAAATACATATGAAACCTTTAGGAAGAAGTAATTCCTCTAAGTTGACTAGCTCACATAACCTTGTATCCCATAAAGAGGAATGTAGAGAATATAAAGAACATTTTCATCTCTCATTTCTTCTGAAAATTATCAAACAATCATAATCATAAGTGTGTTTATATCTAGAATTCATTTTATTTATACAGAAATTATCAGCCAAATCATATGGAGTAAGTTGATTTTGAGTCAGGAAGTCAATAATTCTTAATCAAATACGGGCAATTAAAAAAAAAAATGTATCTTAAAAATGCTATGGAGGAGGTAACTTTCCTTATCTTATCTTATCTATAAATACATTTTTGTTGTTAAGATTTTATATAAAAAATAATATATGTATGTAACTTCTCTTCATATAACCCAGTTTTCGGAGATCATTGAGGTCGAAACAGATAACATTTATGTAAATATGTACAAATATATCATAGGAAACGACGTATCCCTATATCTCTAAAATGTAAATGGAACCATGTTGAAACACTGATACATATGTACATCATTTATGGAAATGAAATTTATTTGTGGAGTTCGCTTATACTTATAAACTTTATGAAAGATCTTGAAATTGTATCACATTTGAATGTAAACATTTCCCCTCCACATCCCTACATTCTTCTATACCTAAATTATATTAATAACTCTACTTCTCTGATAAAAGCCAATTATCTTTTTTTTTTTTTTTTTTAAATGATGTGATTGCAATCATATCTCAACACCTGCGACGACCGCTGATCAGTTGAGTCTTTTTATTTTACTCAATTGGTCAGCATTTTCTAATTTTTACTGATTGAGGAAATTCGTAATTGTTTGAAACGTGCATATTTGAGAGATTGGAAGCTGTTGCTGCTACTACTGATGTTGTTGTTATTGCTTGCTCTGCTGCTACTGAAACATCAAGCACGTTTCACTGGCATAGAAAATAATAATAATAAAAAAAAAAAAACCAAGACCAATATCAGATTGATTATCATCATATTGTAATAACAACACAATAGAGCCAAAGCCGCCTGAACACCACAATTCATTAAGTTGTAGTTTGTTCAAACCATTGAGGGAAAGTAGCATACATAAACATAAACATTGGGTCCCCCCAACATTCAACTATAAAAATACAAAATTATAAAACCAAAGACCCCAAAAAAAAAAAAAAAAAAAAAAATTTAAAGCTTGAGTGCTTCATTTAAGGTCAACGAGCAATGAGCGTCGTCTTTATCCAGTAATGAGCTCTGCGTGAGTTAGTAAGTGAACAACAAATAACTGTCTGTCTGACTGACTATATCTCTATCTGTATTAGCCCGTATCTCTCTTTGTTTGCCTGTCTTTCTATCTAAAACTATTCCCTGTTGGTTCCATCAGTCTTAGACTTATGATGTCTGTCATGATGAAGTTTTTGTTGCCTTCTCCTCTTCTATTATTAAGTGAATTTTTATTGTTTAAAATGCTCTCGCTTGCTTTTGATAATCTCTTACTGGGGGAACACACTCTACTACACTCTGGAAAAGATCATCATAATCATCATCATCATCATTGTAATTATTATAAATGTTCATTTCAAATGGATCATAAAACAAAATGGAAAGCCACTTAAAAACAAAGGCAATAAATACGAGCAAACAATCAAATGCAGACAAATGATAGACATTGGGGACATCATGTTTTCCATGCCTCCTGCTGCCTGCGCTCTGTAGATCAATTTCGGGACCTATGAATGATGACTGAAGACTTTTTGCTGGATCTGGAGACACAATAAAAAAACAAAACATTCATCATAACAAAGATCAAGTCAAGAGAAAAAAAAAAAAAAAAAAAGTGATTGTTGTTGTGTTGCTCTCAATATCTTAAGAGCAATTAATTTAATTGATTGCAATAAACAACATTCAAACCGACAACAGCAAAAAATTGTTACACATTAAAATAACGAAATAATTGAAATGTAATTATGGAGAAGTAAAAAACAAAACAAAAAAAACACAATGGAAACAATTCTCTTTCCATACAAATTGAATTAACCCAACGAACAAACAATCAACAATAAAAGTAGTGAGTGCAAAGGGAGACACAACACAACATGAAACTTCAATAAACAAACGAAGGAGGATGTTGTTAGTTAGCTCAATCACTGAGATTAACTTGATAAAGCGCCATCATTATAGGAAAGAAAAAGGGAAAACTCCGACAGGAATTGGAGGAACAATAACAGTCATCAAGGCTCAATAATGATTAAGAAAAATTTGTTATTTTTATTTCCATTATTGTAAACACAATACACACTTAAGCAGAAGTATTTACAAAATTGACAAAAAAACAAATCGGAAGGGCCACGACTTTTTAGATCTAAGGATCACCAATATTGTTTTTTGATTATAATATTATTCAGTGATCATAACAGCAAATATCTACTATAATTAGGTTGATGATTCACAATTCAAAAAGAAATGTTTGAAAAAAACTACTTGATTCATTTTAAAATAAGTCTCTAAACTTTATTGCAAAATTTTATCCATCAATCCCAATTTTTACGATTGATCTTCTGTATCAAATTTTACAGGAACACTCTCTAGATTATGCTAGAGTTTCCCTGAAAGTTTCATCATAATCGGTAAAGCGGTTTCAGAATTCATATGGATCAGACATACAGACCCACAGACTTTCAGGCATATAGGTTAGGTTAGACAGGCTGCTCTCGAATACACGCGATTACTTTTCTTATGAAAATGTAGATGCTCGGAGTTCCGTTTTGGTTGGTAGCAAGGACAGAGTGTCATAGCAACAGTACAATTAGGCTCATTTGCCTACTTACTGCCTGCCAGCTTCATCGTACTAGCTTCCAGTCTTCATAGGATGTCTCGCATTGGTCTAAGAATGTCAGCAACTGCTAAAGAGCTAAGCATTGCCGATCCCATATAGATATAGTTACATTTTATATAACCATCCTTTAATCTTTTTAAATTTTTGAGAAAATTGCAAAATTAATTGCTCATTCAAAAATTTTGCTATCGGTAGAACTATGATGATGATATTTTATATAAGAAAACTTAAAAATATGGAAAAGTTCACCATACAATCTATTCTCGAAGGCAAATTTTTAAATTTTTTTGTTACCATAAATAAAATGTTAATCAATCTTAATAAAGCATTAAAGTTAGCTTATAGATATGTGCAACGAGATTGTATAACCCTTGTGCGGCTAGGACTAGGATTACATAATCTAGTAAATACTGGTACCTTCATCTATTACATTCATATACCATACCATTCTACGTTAGACCTTAGAAATTACATAGTCGAGTATTAGACAAGTGATCTGAACAGCAGAGCTTACTCTCTATCTCTCTCTCTCTCTCACTTTTTGCGTTAGTAAAGAAGGGAAGTACGCCGGTAGCTCAGTCGCTGTGATCGTTGTTAGTGTGAAACCGACACCATAGAAGAATCGACGATCAGTTGCGTTGTTTTACACATACATGTAATACGGGTCATGTATTACATACCATATAAGTAACTTTTCCAGTTCACGGCTTTAGTAGCTAGTAGGTACTTTTCTTTTAATTATATGAAAGTTAGATTTAGTATTAATATGATATTTTATCCATTTTACCGATAAACTATTACTATTGTATATGAATGTTAGCTTTAATATAAAAAATAAATGATATTTCATGAATTTTACCGGTAAAATATTACGATATCTGTACTAGGTGAATAACCGGAGAACTCTAATGAGAAAAAACACATTTTGGTGTTTATCAATTCTTGGAACAATAATTTAAATAAAAAGAAATTAATAGACACACTGACATATGTTTTGTAAATGTTTCTTTATACAGAATAATGGATCAGACTATCATCAATGAATTTTAAACTCTCATAGTACCAAGTAATTGGAGAATTCTAATGAAAAAACACATGTTGGTGTTTATCAATTCTCAGAATATCGTATTAGTTTTCAATTTAAATAGAACTAAATCAATGAACAGATATACGTAAGTGTGATTGGAATGCTTTTTCAGGCGGCCATACTACAGTGTAATAGATCGGGCTATGGAATATTAGGATTACTCACTCACTCACTGACTTATCACACAGAAAAGGCGCAAATGAGATTTCCTTTAATTATGCTTTATAAACTTATTTATTAGTTAAACTTTAGTTTAAAGGGTATAAAAATATAACACCATGCTGTGAATCA
Organism: Amiota mariae; assembly: GCA_035041805.1. Lineage (NCBI taxonomy): Eukaryota > Metazoa > Arthropoda > Insecta > Diptera > Drosophilidae > Amiota > Amiota mariae. Next base: position 6,212,723 of record JAWNKV010000286.1, read on the forward strand.
AACCAAGTCTGTCAAGTCAGAGCCAACAAGTCTACATTATTGGTGTCTTACCGGAACCCGCCTCATGCCACACCTAGAAACTAATCAAGTCCCGCAGCCATAGTTACTAATAAAAAAACCAAACAAACTTAAGAAATAAAAAGAGACAAAGCGCTGATCGTATGAAGACAGACAATCATTCAGTCCGTCAAAGATAAACCATGAACATTTTTTGCTGAACACTTTGAAATACAAAACAGACAATTGGTCAGATAGTAAGTCACTCAGTCAGTCAGTCAAAAACCCAAACGACTTGGTGTTGTTTATTTTTAAAGTATCTTTTTGTTATTTTTTCTGTATCTCATGATTGTTATTCTTGTTACCACTGCTTATGGTATCGGTAGCTCTTTGGCTTTGGCTTTGGGTTACCTTGAAAATAATTATGAACTAAGCAAAATATGATTAAATATTATAAATTGTTTAACTCTTTTTTGCACGCGTTTAAATAATTTTTGTTTATCTTTTTCTTTTTATTTCTCACATTTTTTGCTTAGTTTTTCTGTTTTTGCATGTTAAACTATTTTATATCTGATTCGCTTCTTATAACTGACATTGGCGCAACTCAACTCAACACAACTCGACAACAAAACAAAATCAAAAAACACATGACTCAATAAAAGCGGCGACCAAAGCAAAGCTAAGCAAAAAGATTTGTCTCATAGCAAAACAAGAAAAAGAAAAAGATATTATAAATTTGCAATTTATATAGGAAAATAATAAGCAACAATAAAAACAAAGCATATCTAGAAATAAAACAGAAATCAGAAGAGAAGAAAAAAACATAAAAAAGTATCTTTTTTAAATATCAAACCAGTTTTAGTAATAAAATAAATGCAATGATCTGCTGCTTTTGGAAGAGATGAGATATTCTTTTTCTTTTAATTCTTTTTAAACATATATAAAAAAAAAACAAAAAAAAATGTATAAAAAGATACAAACTGCTGCTGCTGCTGCTGTTGCTAAAGGCTAAAAGGGAAGGTTGAGACGCTATGAAGCTAAGAAGAACAAAGTAAAGTCAAACAGCAACAGATGTTAATGCTGATGATGATGTTGTTGATACTGATGCTGATGAAGATAAAGATTATAATGATGAAACACTGATGTTGAAATTGTCGTCTTGATCGTCGTCATCTTCATCTTCATCATCATCATCATCCTCATACCTAATGAAGCGTGTTTAGTCTACAGATTTTTCTCTCAACTAAAACATCATTAAATCTCTGGTAAAGGCAAATTACAATAATAAAAATCGTATAAACGAAACCACCAACAACAACAACAGAATGAACAGAAAATTAAAAGTAACTTCACAATAATTTACAAACTTTTGTCATAGGTTAAAGGTCTCCTTGGGTAAATTTAATGTACTCATGGTAATGTTCTTCCTCTGCTATAAACTTTTTGAATTAAATATTCGTCAAAATTTTACCAAAAATCATTTGTTTTGTTCAAAGTAAAGATTATTTTAATATTTAAGATTATGTTAAGCAAATAACCAGAAAGTTAATTATATATTTACAAGAACCATGTATACGAGACTCCACAAAGAAACAACAAAGGTAAATCAATAATTCAAACTCATATCGCTTATATTTTTTCTAGTAATACGAGTACCATGTAAACAAGTGTATGTAAGATTTTATGAAAGTAAATATTAACTTTTCGTGGGAAATTATATATTTCTTAACGTTGTTGCAATGTCTTCTGGTATCAATTGTCGGTCAAGATCCACTCAAACGAGCAGTGGAGACTTTTGATATACCTTTGCCTATTTGTTGATAAGAACACGAACAACTATCATTCATATCCTCTAGAATTATGCTCATTACTTGCAATAAGGTAACCAAAATGAGAATTCATCTATCTATCTATCTATCATCTTCAATATAAATAAAAATGTGTATTTTCGTATATTCATGACCTCTGAACTGGAAAACCACTTTACCGATTGCTCTGAAATTTTGACACAACGTTGCAGTGGATTATGGTCGTGTTTTATGATACTTATCATTTATATACTTACTATTATTAACCTAATAAATATAAAAAATATATTAAGCTTCTAGGGATAACATTTTTCTAAAATTTACTATCCCACGCGTTGCAATGGCTCAGGCCAGACAATTCGGGATCTCGGAATACGAACAACAATTTCGTGAGCGACTAGACAGACACAGTAACGCGTGGGGGGTACAGCTACTTACCTATAAAATCTAAACTATGATGTTGTAGTTTTCCAACAACAATTCATTAGAAATTGAGTGTAGTAATCATTGCTAGAAGCAAATTAATAATCAATAAAGAAACAATAATGAAGGTCTTTCCATATTTCACACGTACATTAGATAGCCAAAGGCACATGAACATATTAATTGTTATCAGTGTAACAAAAGGAACAATGGAGAGAAGAGTGGAAAATACAACAATAATATTCTTCTATAGATGAAGATATAGAATTCAATCTAAACAAAGTGATAATGTTCCACCATTTACAATCGGGAAAAATCTCCAATGGTTTTGAATTCGATTGAACAGATGATTGAAGAGAGTTTCTTTTAGGGCTGTCGTCTTACACGTAGCGATTCTGTTGCGACACGCATTTTTAATTTTTTCTTTTTTTTTTTTTCTTTCTAGTGTTTACACACAGCGACAGATGCGAAACAAATATTTTCACACTTCTCACTCTCTTTCACATCCATCACTCTACAAAAACCAAACGAAAAGAAATAAAAAAAAAATAAAATTCTCGTAACGAAATACAAAAAGAGATTTGGTAAAATACAATTTTATGTTTAAAAACAACTGATTTTTTAGATTCAGATTACCGAGGAAAACATTAAGCTTCAGTTCTTGAGTGAATTTAATTAAAAAATTGGAAGATTTCAAAATTGTCAAAAGAAATTTCTGCGACACCGAGAATTGGGTTGAAAGGGATTTCTGGCATATTACCGATTATCTGAGTTTCCTGTCATTTAATATTTAAAAGAATATTATTTTTTTAAGTTTTGTTTTTGTAAATTAAAATGTTCTAGAACAACAATGGAAAAATATTTCCACAGATTAAAATGAAATCTTATTATTATTAAGAAATAGAATAAAAAATAAATTCTCAACTTGGTATGAAGTGCACTATTTGTCATGGCTTTCTGGCCTTTATCCAATATAAAACTCATCTAATAATCAAAAGTTTTATATTTCTTAATTAAATCAAAAACGCATTCCAAAGAATTGAAAGCACAATTATTTATTTAATATTTTTTTTACATATTTTGTTTATGATCACTTGATATTTGTTTTTACACAATTTTATATGTAAATAAAAAAGATCTTTATATTTAAAAATATTGCATTTGTCATCAACAAAATCTTCTTTGAATCACGGTTACAAATCTCTGCCTGTTAATAAACAAGTTTGTACCCTGAAACCAATGATAATGATGACAACTAACAACTTTTTATTGCGCTTCGATTTAAGAACAAGATACATTCACACACAGATACTCACAAACACATTTGGCAAAATGTCAACCAACAACATAAATCATTTAATATGTTATATTGATGAACTACTCTAGTGATTATTTTAGTGATAAGAAAGCAAAGATAGGCAAAAGTAAGCAGGCAAACAGCAACAACCAAGCATTGAGAAGAGATGAGAAGCTCTAAAGAAGGAGGATGGATGAATGATGATCATGATCAGTCATTCATTATGATTGGGTGCATCAAGCGCAATCATTGAGATGACGATAATTTGAGGCCAGTGGCCGAAGAGCCGTCACTAGGTGGGGGCAACATACTTAAATGTAAGTAAATACACACAGATTCAGAGATATCAGATACACACAGACTGACTGACTGACTGAAAGACTTCTCTATCAAAGAAAGATTTCTCTGGTCAATAACCGTTCATTTAAGAGGATGCACGCAGGCATATGAATGGAGGGAATAGACGGAATGTGGTCATTAATGTATATTTAACGAAGAAAAAAGAAACTGTTAACCTTAAAAAAGGTAAAAAAAAAAAAAAATCAATGAAGTTGAGTTGATGATGTATTATGCATTTATTTATTATAGTATAAAAATGAAGAAAATAAAAAAAATAATACAATAAATTAAAAATAAAGTTATAAAAACCGAGTTGAAACCGAAATAAAAGTGCAGAGCCAATGTGCCGTTGCTATGAGGCACAGCTGGGGCTCACCAAATGGAACTATCAGAGTAGAATATAGTGGCGTGGAAGAGGTTGAGGACAGGGAAAAGGAAAATGTGTGCATTGCATGCGACTACATTAGACAAAGATAAAGAAGCCGAAATTTCCAAATGTTCAGAGCTCAGTTCAGCTCAGCTGCAGCAGTTAGTGCATTCAAGTGTGTGATTTGGTAAGTCTTGTACAATAAAAAGGGGTTTTCATAAAGAGGGTAGAGCCAGCAAAGCCACCAACCAAGTGGCCAACTAGGCAAGTGACTTGTGAATTGTGACCGGAGGTGAAACTTTTTTAAATTTCGATTTTTATTTTTTGATTAAATTGACGATAAAGTTGCCATACAAAAAATAAAGTAAGACTAAGCTGAATGGCAGTGGTTCCATATAACATGGTAGATACTCAGTCGCTTATGTTTAAATTGACCAACCGACAGATTGTTTTTGCAATGCTATACATAAATACTTTTGCTTTAGAATGTTTTGGTAAAACAAAAACATTAACAAAATACTCCGCATTAAAGTCTCCCCATTCTCATTTCACAATAACAAACTCTGAAAACACGCATGCAGGCAAAACATCGAAATCGAAGGAACTTGGCTTAAATGAATACCACATAACAACAACAGCAACAACGACAACAGAAAGACAGACTATTTAACTGAATGAACGTCAGAATGACCAAGAGACAAATAATTGGGAGAGTGGGTCACACAGCTGTTGCCTGGATCCATGACTGCCTGAGTGCAGCTGCTTGTTTTCTGCCTGTCTGACTTGGCTTCAATTTTTTTAGGCTGCATATGCAAGTGCCCCCCACCATCTTCAAATCCATCTATCTGTCGAGAACAGACCAAACGATTATGTTTATCTTTTTGCCTTATTGAATTTCCTTTACTGCCATAATAACAATAACAAAAACACTCAGAATGAATCTTTGCAATGTTGTTCAACAACTTGGACTTGGAATTGAATACAAAATTTGGCACACAGCATCTAAAAGGGTTCGAGAGGTTCCGATTGATTCGAACATTCAAAGAAAAATTTCATTTGGTCCAAGCCAAGTCTTACGTCTGTCTAGTCACCTGGACCTGGGTCGGCAGTTAACTCTGTTGATCTCAATGAACACACACACACACACACACACACACACACACACACACACACACACACACACACACACACACACACACACACACACACACACACACCCGACGAAATATCTAACGACAGTTCCGGGGGGACAATAGGACCAGGGGGCGGGAGTTTTTAGCGTGGTTAAAGTCCCGCACTTCGGCTTTCGATGCTTTTCTTCCGATCACAAAAAAAAAAAAAAACACACACACACACACACACACACACACACACACAAACACACAATACTACAACACACAGTTTCACTCACAGTACAATGAAGCCGCCACCAATTCGATCGGTTATACTCTCACGGCCAGGCCAGATTTACTACGTTCTGTCGTAAATTTAACAATTTATTTATTGGTGACGCGTATGCGTTGCCGTCACTGGTGCCATTGACGCCAATTCGAACACTTTCTACGTTGCTTGTCTGTCGCTTGTCTGTCGCTTGGTCTGTGTGTCTGTCTGACTGACTGTCTGTCTGTCTTTCTCTGTGGCCATTTGACTGTCTTTCTGTATTTAGTTGTCTGTTTTTAACCAAGAGACAACACACGAAATGAAGTCTTGATTTTTAGGAGTTTGGCTACATCTCACTTCCCTCCTCCTGTTTTGTGTTTCCCTCGACACTTGTTTAGTACAACCAACATTTGTTTGTCTCGATCCATTTGGTCGGGTCAGTCAGTCATCTTTAGTTCATTTTATTCATTCATCTCTGTGGAGTATTGTGTATACGAGTATCTGTGTGTGTATGTTAAAGTATGTCAATGGCCTTTGGCCACGGCCCTTTTAATTTTATTGTCTGTATGTTTTTTTTTTTTTTTTTTTTTTAATGACAAGTCATTCACTCCTCCTCCGGAGAAGAGTTTCGGGCAAAAGTCACGACGTCGCTTTTTTGCTTGTCTGATTGGGATTGGGGCGTGTCATAAATGTTGCATGCATCACTTTTCCCAATTTCATTGTATTTGTGTGTTTTGTATGTTTTCCAAGGGGAAATTCGTTTCTAACAACAGAAAAAGTGAAAATGTTTTCTGCGAAAATAATAATGGCAAACAAATGTTGATTGTCGTCGTTGTTGTCGTTTGTATTGTCAATGGTGCATGCAATGCATGACCAAGTTACACCAACCATTCATTCATCAGCAATCGGTCGGTGGAAGTTTACCATAACATGCTACATAGTACAATGCAAAAAAGAGTGAAAATTGAAAAACCAAACAGATAAATGACACTCTACACACTAAATACATGCTTTCATATCCCCTCCCCCTCCATCAAAACGCACACACACACAACGCACATAATTTTAAAGCAGCTGTTCTTAAACTATTATTTGTGGACTTCAGTGTTTGGTCTATGGTGTCATTTAAGTATGCAATTCTTTATAATCCCGTTTCCCCATTTCCCGTCTTTTATAATTATAATAATGGAAATATTTTTGTACAAATTTTATATTGTGTTTAAGACTGAACTTTGTTCAAGCACTTTTTATTTACTTATGTCGAGGAAAACTTTTAATAAAAGTCCGGCATTTGTCCGGCTATAACATACAATGGATGTATCATTCCACAGACGGAGCAAATCCAATATCTTGGTCTGATTCTGGACAAAAGCCTCACATGGCTGACTCAAACGTAGATGGTTGCGGCTCGCTGCTATCAAAAGGTTAGAAAACTGAACTGCCTCCTTTGCCCTTTTCCTTTCGTTATCAACATGTGGTGGCACCTACTTGGCGCTATGCCATTCAAATATGGGGCACTGCAGCTACCTATAGCATTACAAAACTGCAGGCGTGCCACAATTATACATGCCGTAGATTCATGATGGCCCCTTGGTTCGTTAGAAATACCACGCTGCACAGAGAGACCTTAAGATTCCAATTGTTATGGAGGTAATTAATAAATATAGCAGTGGACATCATTCAAAGCTCACTCGCTATTTTACTAGGCGAAGATTAAAACGGTTCACGCGCATGTTCTCCCCAGAAGGATGTTATATACTTAATTCTCTTTTTATTTTTTCTCGTCATTATTCTTCATTGAATCATTAAAAATGTGTTAAGCTGTTTACTGTCATTAACGTTGTTAATAAAATTAATAAAATTTTAAAAAAAATAGCTAGTAGTACTAAACCAAATAACTTAGGCTCGTTACGATACCACAGACACAATGTCCTTATCACAATAACTTACGGTTAGAACTAAGAGATACCAGTGAGAGAGACACTTATAGTAAAAGTGATAATTGAAAAATGTGAGGTAATCCCAGTATCTCGAGTTTACTCCCCTATTTTAAGAAAAGCTTGGAATTTCAGCTGAATACCAGAATCTGGGGAGAAATATGAAAGAACTGTAAAAGAGTGATATGCTTCCGTCCTTATAATGATATTTCATGCATTTTACCGGTAAAATATACTCGGAGAGCAGGGGCGTAGGCAGAAAAAATGTTCTTGGGGCTTTTAGTGATCAAGTCTCTGCCTAGTGCGGTTCATGAGATACAGAGCCGAAAAAACGTGACGATTTTTAATTTTTCACTCTAAATTTTTGCCCAGCGCCACTAAAGAATTTTCACTTTATTTTTATTAAAATTTGGGGGGGGGGGGGGGTTGAACCCCTACGTACGCGCCTGTCGGTAGTAACCGGAGAACTCTACTAAAAAAACACTTGATGGTGTTTTATCAATTCTTGGAACAATAATTTAAATAAAAAGAAATTAATAGACACACTGACATATGTTTTGTGAATGTTTCTTTATACAGAATAATAGATCAGACTATCATCAATGAACTTTATACTTGTACATACCACCAAGTTATCGGAGAATTCTAATGACAAAACAGATGTTGGTGTTTATCAATTCTCAGAATATCGTATTTTAGCTTTCAATTTAAATAGAAATAAATCATGAACAGACATACGTAAGTGTGGCAGGAATGCTTCATCAGGCTCAGTCTAATAGATCGGGCTATGGAATATTAGGATTACTACCTCCCTGACTTATCACACAGAAAACAAGTCTACATTATTGGTGTCTAACCAACCTTTGATAAAATTCATGATTATGTTGGGCTGGTATCTAGTACCAGCTCATTTACCTAGGCCTGCTGTGATGACACAGAAAAAAGGTTGTCCTACTCCTTGGAATTAACAACTAAAGTACTTCGTCTCTATCAGAATAACCTAAGGTTAGAATTTAGAGACATCAGTAAATGAGGGACTTATGTGTAAATTTAAAAAAATGTAAGTTAAAAAAAATCTAGAAATTGATAATGAATACCAGATTCTTCCCCATATCTAATCTAATTCACGAGGAGTGACATCTTACAATAATAAAGGGAAAAGTTAAGTTCTTACCTACCAGTTCACGAGAAATCATCCTGCAGATTTAACATTTGTAAAGTCTTTTGAAAAACTACAATACATAAACTATAAATCCTAAAAAGAAGTATAAGTATAATGTGATCCGTCAAAATATAAAATGTTGTTCCAAAGGGTGCAAGTTTAAGAACCCCTTATTTTAAAAGGAATAATTAAATAATGACATGACAAAAGAATAGTGATATCAGTTTGGCTAAGCAAGTAACACACGCAAAGTATTTTCCTTCATTTCTTTCTTTCTTTTATATATTTCACATTTAGATGAGAACAAAAATGGGCACGTCTTTGTGTTGTTATTGTTGTTGTGGTTATTGTTTGTATGGAAATATGCAAAGTAGTCAAATGAACAACAAAAACAACAATATGACAAAGAACGCGCTTAAAACTACCAAAAACAAAACAACAAAATTCATAGAAAACAAATAACCACAGCAAAAGCTGCACAAAGCACAAAGAACGTGCGCATAACAAAATGGGAATGGAACGATGAATTCCATAAACACAAATTGGAATTGGAACATGGAATAGTAAATATGTAGTATGTAGAAGAGAAACTTTTACTATAACAAAAAGAGAGAATAGAATTACTTCAAGATGAAATGTTGTATTGTTGTTATGTGACATGATACGATGCGGGTGTAGGGTACTTAACACTACTACTCCTCTTCATTGTTATGCGCATGTGTAACAAAGACAACGAACGAATTGAGGGATGACAATATTAACTGGTTTCTTTCATTAAATTTGTGTGTTGGCGGGACTAGTAAAAAAAAATAAATGATTTTTGATTATACATAGTTTGTTTTTCTAGACCAGAGGTTCTTAATTTATGGTATCAAAACCATTTTTTTGGTAACGCTGGATAATTTTGATAATTGGTCTAATTGAGCGCTCTGTGACTATGAAATTAAACTGCTGAAGCGAAAAAATAAACTGGGGGACAGTAGCAAGATTTCCAGACTTCCCTAGTCCTTGAAGAAAGGTTACCAGAGAAAGCCAATCCGTCTTCTAATAAGTGCAAAACAGTCACTTTAAAGGAGTGTTAATTATAATTTCAGTCACACCACATCTACCACTGATGTCTTGGTCGAAAATATGCATCCTTTGAGCCATTGTCCTCAGGGTGCAGTTCTCTCTTAAGACTGCCGTTCTACTACTTGACAATTTTTAAACAAAAATGTCTCCAGAAACCATGGCATTTCACACCACAGAAAATTTGTTTTAGGATTTGAATCTCACTCTCATTATTTTAAAGAATTTTAATCTAATAGCCAATTCTGCCAAAGCTTCCATCACGAATTTTGATCGGTATGCAGAAAGTTGTTCACATAGGTCTTTCTACATCTTGAAAAGCTGTTTGTTGTTTTGGTTAGAAGTAGTACATAGAAATGAAAAGTTGTAGCTAATTGTGAGAAATTAAAATGAAGATTTTGAGAAAAATACATGGTTAGGAACAATTTTCAGTATATGTTAACTGTTTTTGCAGCTCCCTTTTCAATTCCTGCTACTTATTTTATTACAATTTTAACAACAATTTTTCAATTTGGTATTTACTTAAAGTTGTTTAGTGTAATTATCATCTGTTTAATGTTGGTTCTTCACGAAAATCCCTTAACAATTGGTGAAATTTTCCAATTTCACTGTTGCAGAGTGACCAGCCTAACATTTCTTTGCATGTTATATCCGAGAAGGATATTAATCACCCAGTTCTATAAAAGCAACCCTACATTTCGTTTTTTCCTGTTGTTGATGTTGAATTGCATGAACACATCCATGATGCTTGCGAGGTGGATGTAGCATCCGCTCTGTCTGAATAGGCTATAACATGGCAAACTCTGCTTTTAAACCATAAAAAAGGTGCTTAACTTTTACCTAAGAATTTCCTTCTTACGTACCAATGATTGAGATTTCTGATTTTGAAGCCAGAAATTAAGGTTTAAAAATAATTTTAAATTCCATGGGTTGAAAAAATTTCCTTTAAAAATCAAATTTGGACTACTTAAGTTTAAGAACCGCTGTTATAGACTCATGTTCCTTGCTATTGTTATTATTGTATTATTATTAGCTTATCTATGCTTACTCGCTTACAACACACGTTTAACATGTAAAAAGTATGGAAAAGTGATAATTTCTATGCTTCTACTGCCATACAAATACTTTTTTCTTTTGTTCAACTTCTCGAAACGTGAACATGATGATGATCTTGATGATGGCTGCTTTTACGTTGTTTTCTTTCCTCTGAATTAATTTAATTTCAAATTGTGGAGAAAAACACTTAAAAAAACAAAACAAACTCAAAACAGAAAACGAAATGAAATGAAATGGAAGAAAATAAAAGCAATTTTCAATTGCAGCTCTGTATATCATAGTAGTATGATGAGAAAGGAAAACGGGGTACTGAGTTGGAGATTAACCAGTGCAAGCAACCAAGTTTAAGTATCTGGGTAAGTGACTGAGTGCATGAGATACAACACGATCGATTGCTTTGTCGTGTTGTTGCCGCCACACTTTTTGACGGATTACGCTATTTAACCATGGCATGTGTTGTTACACTATAGAAAACAACTGCAACTGCGACAACAACAACAATAATAACAACCAACAAAGAGAGCTTTCAAATATGTACATAAATGATCTCGGCTGTTACTGATCCGGATCATGTCTTATTGAAGCTCACGTTCACCACATTACTTCACTACAAAGTGACTGCAATTCATTATAATGATGATGACAAGACAATAAGAAAAAAAAACAAAACAAAACAAAATAGAAAAGAGGCACACAGCACAAGAAAGTTAAGCTTTTCGTTTTTAAGTGGAGTTCAATAGGTGATGATGGTGATGGGGGCAGCCACACAACAATCTCAATCACTTGGAAATCATTAATCGGTAGGCACACCACAGCTGATTTGATTTCATGACTTCAAAAAATATTCATTGTAAAATGTATGTAAAACAAATATACTTATGTATGTTTTACAAAATATGTACATATTACTCATTTCCAAACTGCTGGAGCCATGCCGCCACCACTAATGCTGCTGCTGCTGTTACTGCTGCTGCCACAAGCCAATTTCAACTCCAATTAGGAAATATGTATGAGTATTTTACATGCCACACGCTGTGTTCCACTTATGCAATCCAAGCCACCACCAATTGGATTTGAATGCGCTGTCGTCTCGAGAGCTTGTCGTCGTGTGTTTCGCATTAGCCAAAGACACGAAATCTAAACCAGGTGGTGGTGTGGGGGGCAAGACAGGAAAAACATTAACAGCAACAACAACAACAACAGAAAACATCGAAATTCAAGAGTACTTCTTTTAAATACAATACTTGGATGGTAGGTAGTCTCGACTATTTAATACTCTCTTCTCTCTCTCTTTTGTACTTCCTTTCTTTAGAAATCCCTAAAAATTATCATTTATTCGTTATGTACTATTAGGTATAGAAATTCGAAAAAAATCGAGAACACAAAGATCTTCCAAAATGTAAGAGTTTTAATGAGTAGGTAAGTTGGTATGTATTTCCTTTCAAGGAATTTCGAGTAAAACTGAAATATTCATACAAAAGCAGGTAGTCAGTTTTTGTAGTCCTTAGAAAAGTAACGATATTTGTTGTGAAATAAGAACCAAACCAAATAGGCAGAAAATAAAACTTTAAAAAATTGGAAAACATTCCAACAAAAGCAGTTTTGTCCTTAGAAAAAAAAAAAAAAGAAAAAGATTATTGTTGAGAAATAAGGGCGAAACGAATAGTTAAGTCGGCAATTTGAAACAAGTTTGAGGCAGTTAAATATATAGTACTTATAATTTGATTTTTTTTAATACTATCTTAAATCTAATATAATAGGAATATACTATCTTTTCACAATTCTGATTGTTTTTACATAAATATGTTAAAGATCAATACTTCAAAGGCCCAAAAAAGATTATAGATTATTGGCATGATCAACAACGCATTGGGAATCGCAATGACCATTGCTTTCCTACCAAATCTAGGATATGAGCTCTAGTGAACCAAACTATTATATGATACACACAATACTTAAATATTATTTTTAACACACCTGTTGAGATCTTTCTTTCTTTTTCTTGACTACTTACTCATCAGTTTTCTTTATTAGTTCTTCTTCACACTGATTATTTCTTCCCTGATGAAAGAAATATTGAGTAGAAAATAATCGATTATTGTTGAGTAATTTTTGGGCGGATTTTTGAAACAAAATTCAACCGAATTTGAACATACATGCTAAACTGTTTATAAGACATTAAAACTACATTGGAAGAATGATGTATCCACAAATTGAATTTATGAAAATATTTCAAAAACAAAAGTTTAAATTTTGGTGCTAATAAAGAAAGAAAAACTCATTAAACTAGTTTAGACTAAATGGAACCATAGAACTAGTAAGATTCACCATAAAATGTTCATCATTAACATTATTATTATGATGGAATCTTGTAAGCCAAGTGAGAAATTAATGAGGACAAAATCAGGTTTGCCACTTTTAAAGTTCTTAGGAAATACTCCATTGTATGAGTGAAACAATGAGTTCACGCAGATATTTTAATCAAAATTTTCTTCAAATCATGACAAATTTGTCATGTATGATTTATGTCTATGGCCCCACTCTCCTAACAGATATTACATAACAAAGTTTAATACATGAATAAACAACAAATTCAATACAATTCACATTGAATCTTTAAATTAAATTTATAAAAAAATAGGCTTTGCGTCTATAGAAGAAGAAAAATATCATAATAAAATCGTAGCCAGAAAGTTTTTGTGCGCGCATCACGTAAAAGTCAATCATTGATTTTAAAATCAAATTACTGAAAGATAACAAGCTTAATTGTGTGTAACATATAGCGTTTATTTTATCAAAATCGATCTACAGAATCGCTCAAAATTGCTGTATCAAGTATTCTTTGTCAAACATCTATTGTGAGACAACAAAAATTATATATATACATATATCATATGGGAACGTACCCATACTACGTGACCTATTTTTTTTACACTTTTTTACCCCCCTCCCCATCGGTGACCAACCGTAGTATATGGCAAGACCACCCTCCCCTTTAGTTTTCACGTAGTAATTCATAACTATGGTTTTAAATAAATTTTTGCAAACAGAAAGTTAAAAAAAAAAAATGTGGCTCATATTTGTCTTTGTCATTCCCATGCAAAGTAGAATTTTATGAAATTTTTCCGGGAAGTAGCAATGTTAGTCGGGACAGCTAGTTAAATAAATAAATAAAGAGATATGAATTAATATATTATATAAATTCCTTATCAGTTGTTAGATTTTTTTTTATATCCACCATGTCACATCATACTAAATGTGTAGGGTATTCATTAAATATTTATATGCTCCGTGTTAGTTATAAGTTTTTTTTTAAGATGAAAATTAGCCATATGCTTCCTCACTCATTGTTGCAACAACATGACAACAATCAAAAAGACAGACAGACTATGAGACGACTTTTTCAAGTTAATAAAAAGGGTGTCATGTAGTGGGGGCAAGAGGATTGAAGTGGAGTGGAGTTGAGAGGTTTGCAACGGAGGTGGTTGGTTCAAGCTCAACCATGATGTATTACAAGGCAACAAAATGATTTCGGGAGGGCGGCGACCACTTCCAATCTTTTTTATTGCCATTTAGTTGCATTTATTCATGTTTCGTTTTTCGTATATTTTCTTGTTACATCAGTGAAATGTAATTTTTTGTTTTTGTTTCTTTTGGTTTTTTCTATGCAATTGTTTTTAGATTTGTAATTGTTGTTGTTATTGTTTAATTACTCCTTGTTGCCATTTTAAGTGAATTTAAATTGTTTTTTTCTTGCTAATATTGTTGTAATTATTTTTGTTGTTATTGGTTTTTTTTACGTACAAGTGGGAAAATAAATAAAAAAAAAAAACAAAATAAATTTGATTTTTTAATTGCAACAAATCAAAATAACAAATTACGATTTTTTTTCTGTTTTTTTTCATTTTGTGTTTTGCAAAAGCGGAAAGAAATATTTCAAAAATTAATGTAAGATTCATCGTTGTTGTTGTCGTTGTTGTTGTTATTGTATTTGTTGTTTTTATTGAGGTGTTGAATCAGAAACACGTTTAACGGTTAAACGTTGAACTGTATAAATGAAAAACACAAAAAATTAAAACAACAACTAGACAAGCACATTAACAAACTGACTAACTAACTGAGGATGAGGTGAATGAATGATTGAATGAATGACTAAAATGAAGGAATGAATAAATGATTGACTAAAAGGCAGTTGACATGTTCTTATTTTTCGTATTTATTTTGTTTTTTGATTTTTGTCAAGATCAAAGAAAAATTAAGTTAAATTGAATGAGATATTTTCCTTATTTGTGATTCATTTACATGACAGTCAAAAAATGACTAAAATAATTACAATAATTTGTTATTGTTTCTTTTGCTGATGATGTTAAGATTTATGAGTTTAAATTGAGTTGGAAGAAAAGATATATATAGTACATAAGTACTATAATCAATAAAGAGTTCCGCAATTCATAGCAGTGTTGCATTAGGTCCATTACTCTGTACCCACTGAGCACATGTGGCAATCTTAAACTGTAAAAATGTGACAATTGCCACTTACATTGATGACACAGCAATAAATATCCAGAACATTAAAATACAACAGTTCAGTTCAAAATTGACAAAAAGATATCATGAAAAATTGCCTATCACTTTGGCAATGTGAATTAGTTTGGGATTGTATAGGGAAACTCTTAAAAGCAACAACCTTTTATAAAGGTAACGAAAAGGCTAACATTGACCTGCTTAGTTAGAAGATCCTCAATGGTCCTCAATGGATTATCATGTATCATTGTTTGAAGTCTTCTGTTGATAATCAGGATCAAAAGTTTCATTTTGGAAAATCTTCCATACTTAAAAGGTCTAAGGAATTGGTAGACAAGCCAAGACAGGAAAAAATATAATATGAAGACTCTTATTCTCATAGTAACAACAATCGTATTCTTATGAAAGTTTCCGATATTTATTAAGGATTCATAATTCATAAGAATAATTAGTTATAACTTCTTTTTAACATTGAACTTATTCCAAATGTGTTTATTATGAAGAGTTATGTTGTGAGTAAGTGACTTAATAAGATATTTTTTTTATATTTGTCAAAAATGACCATAATAATAATATACATACATAAAAGTAATTACAATAATTTATTATTCTGTTAATTTTGTCATTCTTTTTGCTGTTCTTGTTGAAATTAAGATTTATGAGTTCAAATTTGTAGGAAGAAGTTTCATTATATACTCAATATGTACACAGTTCAATATTGATATCAGGATAAAAACATCGTACATAGACCCCACTGTGAAATCTATGATAGTCTTGGGTTAGTATAGAAGACTGGCGACCTGAGAACGAAGAAAGTATTCAAAATCAATAAAATTGTTCTTAATCCTTATGTGGATTATCATTCAACACTGTTAGATACATATGTATATGCTAACATAGATAGATAGATAGATAGACTCAAAGAAGGGTTTCATTCAATATTCTTCTTTTTATTTATAGTAAGTAGTTTTAATTAAAAGTTTGTTTATGTTGTCAAGTTCAAAGAAACATTCAGTGAGTGACTTTTTGTTAGTAAGCTATTTTTCCTATTTGTGATTCATTTTGGACTACACACACACACACACACACACACACACACACACACACACACACACACACACACACTACATACTCATAAAAATAAAGACATTAAAATATGTATGTATTTGTTATTGTTGATGTTGAGTTCAAGATTTATGAGTTCATAACATTTGTTGAATGGGAGGAAAGCAAGGAAGGAATTTCTCCAAAAGCAAAGTAAGTATAAATGACATAACGAGCGACGATTTTACACACAAGAAAAAATAACAAAAAAAAAATCTTTATTAATTTCTGTCGTTTGATGACAGAGTGCAATGAACCGTTATAAATTGAAAGAACCAAGCAAAGAAGAGAGATAGTGAGAAAGACAATCAAATAATGTCAAATATAAAAAGGAAAAAGAGAATCAAATTAAAAGTGACTTACAAAGAGAGAATGAGTATTCAAATGAAAATATTGATGTATTGCATTGATAGAAGGGAAAAAGGAAGGAAGTACAGAAAGTAGAGCGGAAGGAAGTAAGGAATAAGGAAGTACTGAAAGAAGAGCAGAAGGAAGTGAGGAATCAAGAACGGAAGGAAGTAAAAAAATTGAGTGCGAGGAAGAGTTTTCAAATACATACATATATTTAAATTTTAATTGAATGAAAAAATCGAAAAGGGAACGAACAAACAAACAAACGAATGAATGATGTGACGACAATTAAGCATTTATATAAAAAACCCTTTGAAATGTTTTAATGACAAAAACAAAACATACAATAAAATTTCACCACCACCAATTATGAATCCATATGTTTTACAAAATAAAATAGATATTGACTAAACAAAAAATTACATTTATTCAAATTGTAATTTATCAATCAATGAAATAGAAATTTCATTTCTTATTTCAAAGCAAATAACTTTTCTATCAAATTGCATTTTTCAAATTGAAATAAATATAAGTATATGCATACTTATGTACATGCAACGAAGAGCAAATAGAATATGAAAAAAATGATAAGTAACGGTAACTAGGCACCCACACATTTCTGTATGTAAAAGGGGTAACAAAAGCTCCCTTATCATCCTTTTGTTTATTTTTATTTAAGGGGACAAAAAATAAAATGAAATATGATGCCAAATAGCCAATATTGAATAAATAGGGAAGAAACAAACTAATCAAAATTGATAAGCAACAGTAAAAACAAAAAAAAAAAAAAAAAACACAAAATCAGCAGCAAAATAAATTAACAAAACAGTTAAAACAATAAAAATTACCAACGATAAGAAGAAACAACAACAGTAACTGTAAAACAGCGATTGACAATGTCAAAAAAGAATCAAAAAGGAGACAATGATGACAGAACGAGAACAGGAACAACAATAATGAACAAACGAACATGATGAGTCCCGATGGCGAAAACAAGAAGAACAACAACGAGAAGAGCATGAAGAGCGAGTGCAACATATTTTATTGATTTTTCTTCACACACACACACACACACACATGTACACAAAAAATATATTTATTTTTTATTGGAATTGTAATTGTTAATATTGTTGATATTATTATTATTTCAGCAAAGAGGAAGGAAAACGAAAAAAACTAAATATGCAACAATCGGCACAGCACGAACGATATTCAAAAGCTATGAAGCAGCACACAAAATTGCTTCCTTAATATGTATTATTTTTCTTACTTTTATTTTTTTCTATGAAATTGCGTTCACTCATTCGTTTATTTATTTTATTGTTATTACTGCGTCAATTAAGCGTGATTCTCTTTGAACAATCATTTTTTTCTTATTTTTATAGTAAACACACACACACACACACACATTTCTACACAGTGAATAAATAATTAATCAAATATGATAAAAAAATACGTAAAATACAAATTTGCCTTACTTTTTATTATTATAATGAATCTAACAGTTGATCTGCGTTGCGTTGTTCTTCTTGGTTGATTATTTTCAATTCTTTTGATTTTCCTTTTCTTTTATGCTTTTGGCATACACAAGGAATATGTTTTCTGTTAATATGCTTTTGCCGCTTTTTCTTCTTCAATTTACGCACACACAAACACACAATTATGTATTATGAATAAGGATTCAATAAACTAAGTAAGCGCGCGAGTGTCCTAAATTTTCTACTTTTACTTTTTTATTACTCTTTTGTTTTTGAATATATAAAATAAAATAAGTTTAATAATTTTGCGCAATTTTTTCTTTTTTATCACGCGCGTTCTTTTTGTTAAAACATGCGAGAGAGAAAGAATTGCACCACTGCAAACAAGAACAACACGTTCGAAGCCGCTCAAAGATTATAAAATCTTATATTATTATTATTATTTTCTCTATAAATATTTAAATATAATTTAATATTTTTATTTGCAACACTTAGATTTACTGACCGAATTTCAATTATTTCATATTTCAAGTACATTCACACTCACATACACTACCGATCGCGCTTTTTCCTTTTTTTTCTAAGACGATTTTTTTTGAATTGAGTTGTATTTATACTTCGCAAAACAAAACAAAATGAAAGGAAAAACACTAAAATTAACCTCGAGCTAACTCAATCGTTACAAGTAGTTGCTGTGTGTAGAACTATAGCAGTTGAGATTCAAATTTGTAAATTATTTATGAAATTCCTATTAAGAATTTTCAATAAATTACGTTTTTGTAAAAGAAATAAAAAAATATTGCATGTTGCATGTTTATGAATAAAAAATAAAATGTGTGCAAATTAAAAAAAATTAAGAAATTTAATTTTGTTCCAATGCCATTTTGTTCCTATACCATCCCAGCTGTTGGCATTGCATATCGGTTTTACTGCTACCGATACCACAACAGGTGTCGTTATCGATATAATAGCGCTTAAATTTAAATAATTTTATCTATGTGACATGCATTCATTCGAATCATGGAAATATGACTGTAAAACGATTGAAAAATCATACTTATGCTAGCTATCAATCTTATAGAAGTATCGATATACCACCCACTAAAATTTCTATGTTTAGAGTATAACAAAATTATAACTAATAGACCAATTTGCATTTCTACACCAAAGCAAATTCAAGATATATTTCATAGACATATTATGGTAATTTTATATAAGACTCTATGTACTCACATTCTTTAATTTGTCAAGGCTTCAAAAATTTAATGCACTTTGCCAAGTTAATTATGTAATAGAAACAAAGAGAAACAAGAAACTTCTGATCAATTAAAAAATAAAATCGCGTTTTGTTATATTGTATTTCTGGTTTTTCGGTGTGAAATTTTGAAAGTTTTTTTAACTGGTAAAAATTTGTGTTTTTTTTTTTCGAAAAATATTCTGTGCTCTCAGCTTGAGGACTGAAAGATTTTGATTATAGAAGAAACATTCTGAACAAAGTACGAAAAGTGAACTAGGATTTTGCTTTAAATTGATTGATGTGAAATAAATTGTTTCATTTTTATGGTTACTAAGTTATGTTCGGTTTAGCTTCTTTCTATCAATCTTGACATACTTTGTTCGTATACTACCAGAAATATCACCTCATACCGCAGGGTCTTCGGAATGTCATCATGTTAGTTTGATAATAGTGCGGATTTCCGTTAAATCTGATATGATGATATGATGTTGAGAGAAGTTTTCAACTTATCAGAAGATACTCGTCGACTGTACACCTAATCTAGTAGCAATGACATTTTTAAGACCTGTTTTTCGATCAAGAAAGTTTAGTTAACTATAATAATACTTTTCTTTTTATCAAATACACTCACTTAGATTGACCTATTTTTTTATATTACCACATTTTTTACAATGTCTTCAATCTGGTAGGATTGGGAGGAATCAATCTTGCCTTTAATGACTAACCGATGTTTTGTTATGTCATGTGATGGCATTTCACAAATTTGATCCTTGGCATGTTAGAGTTTGATTGCGATTTGCTTCCATATCGAGAGTTTAGTATCAGACTTTTATAATCTATAATCATTCATTCATTTAGCCGCTTGCAAAACTTCTTAAAAATTAAGGAAAGATTTTCTCCTGAAGACTTCATTAAATAATACAATACTTTGATAATTTCTTAGCAGAAAAGGATTGAAAATTTTATACACGCAATATTATGATGATGAGGGAAGATCTTCGAACAATTGGACCAATTGATCAAAGTATATAACTTACACAATTGATCCTCGAAATCAACTACAAAACGGCTATCAATTTCTTTCGATCGCAAATAATTTTTTTGATGTAAACTAATATGCTTTGTTTCCTTCTTCATGTGTATTTTACACCAAAATAATGAGGTTAATTAAAGTCCTGTAACCCACAAAATAGGAAACAATTGGATCAACTTACCATACTTCAATTATATCATCATAATCATCGTTATTTTCAATATCATTATCATGGTGATTATTGTGTGGTAGTGAGTCATCGACTGTAATTGGATAACTTAACTTCCGATGCACTTGACTTTGGCTCAAAGCAGACAACGAGGTCGGTAAAACTTCCGATATTGTGATAATGAATTCAAGTAGAATTTCATTGTCCTTAATTTAACGTAGCTAATTTGAAGTTGCATAACATGGTTCAACATGACTTAGAGACCTTTTATTATAGTTTTGAAGTTAGTTTTGGTAACCAAGCATAACCACACGACACCACAAACAAATGCCTAAATTATGATACGCCTATGAATTTTCCCAAAAAAAAAAACATAGAAATAAAAAACCAATTAAGTGACCACAAATGAGGCATCATCAAGAAACACACACGTGCACCATGACACGATGACATTCCAAGCAACTTTTATTGTTGCTAAAACTGAGGAAAAGGTGTTGCTAGTCGAGCAAGAGCAACTGCCGCCGGTCGGTCAATGGACATGGACGGACACTCATTAATTACCACATCAACGCCGTCGGCTGACTTAGAAGAAAAGGACAAATGCAACGACCGCGCCGGAGCAAAAGGCAGAGTCTCACGCACGCGCATAAACTTGCTTGGCTGCTCTTGATTAAAAAAAGCTACAAAAATATACGATATCAATAATAAACAACAAAGAAAAAAACACAAAAATATTTACGCATTTTGTTTAAGCCCAAATGCAGACTCAATTCATTGATTCAGGTTGGCACAAGCAAGCGGAGTCAGCACCTGCCACTAAAATTGCTCTGAGTGCATAATGACAACAACAACAACAACAACAACAAAAGACGAACTCTTAACAACAACAACAAAGACATAAAACATAAGCAGCTGCCGAAAAATGAAATAAAACAAAACAAAACAAACAATCGTATAACCCTTTAATCAGAGGAAAGAAAGAGAGAACGAAAGATCTTATGAATGATTGAGCTATGGACTCCAGACTATACCAGTCCCATACAATAACATGAATGCAGCTGCCTTTTCTTATTGCTTAGAATATTATTAGAAGTACAATAATAATATATTAAAATCCCACGCGATTTTCGAATGAAGAGGCACGCGCGACAGGTAAACAAAAGCAAAAGTAACGATAAAGCAAAACTAATAAATAAAGAAGATTTTTTTTATTTTTATGTTACATTTTATTACGCCAATCAAATACAAAAGTACTTTTAAGATATAAGTATCAAACGTTGACTGGGGATTGAATTTTACTAAGTTAAATATTGTGACAGTTACACCAACGGCGGAGATCAGCTGGGTGCAGCCTCTTCAGACGTCTTTGACAATTATGGTTAATCAGTTCAGAAGCAAGTGGATTTTTGTGAGAGATCAACCGATCGTTGTATCTACTAGTGTGTCTATTGATTTCATCCCAAACTGTAGGCATCTGGAGATAATTGTGTAAAGTGCTATTCTTTACGAAACATGGCAAATCGGTTATTTTCCGAAGTGCTTTGTTCTGGGTGACTTGTATTCTTTTTAATTTGTGAGTAGGATGCCCAACCCCAAACCTGAATGCCGTATGTCCAAGATGGTTTAATGATAGTTTTGTAAACAGTTAGTTTAGCATTTTAGCTTAAAGTACTCGTAGGGCATAGCAACCAATTTAGCCTGTGAAGCTTGGTTATACATGTTTTAGTAACCCCAGTGATGTGGTGTCTCCATGTCAAGCGTCTATCCAAGTATATACCGAGATATCTCACATTATCAGCATAGGTAGTGTCAACACCACCCAAGTTGACTGTAGGGCATCTGCCGCGATGTAGTGTAAAGCAACAGTGTTGAGACTTAGCAGAGTTTAACCCTATGTTCCAACGTTTAGCCCATCTATGAAAATCGTCAAGGTAGTTTTGGGTATAAGTCGCAGCATCTTTATAACCTTCTGATCATTGTTCTAAGATGATGTTTTGTATGGAAGGTACTCCTCCTAGTGGTCCGATTCGCGAAATTATCGTATGTGTAAAACAAAATTTTACTGGAGACAGTTGTCTCTACTTATCTGCGCTTTCGCTTGTAATATCAAATTGTAACATATGCAGTCCATTTTTAGCGTAACTATAGGGATTTCCGTTACAATATTTTACCAGTTGATGCGTTGTGGGGTGTAGAAGAAATTTGTATCAAAAAGTCAATATCGAAATCTATCATCTTCGGATATTCCAGCCATACAGGTCTTTACAAACCGTTGCTTCCACACAATCCTTCGCATCTTCTGGCCTGATACTATATCAAAGACCAATCTGTGGGCCAGAACCAACCAAACACCAATGCGAGTGGAAATGACAAAAAGGAAATGGGGCTGGCCTATTCATGTTTTAAGGAGAGCATCAAACGATATCACCCGATGTGCAATCGATTGGAACCCGTAAGGAAGCCGGCGAAGAGGCAGAACCGCGCAGACCTGGAGGAGAAACCTGGAAGCAAACGTAATAAAAACGAACAAAAGCTGGAGCGAAATCAAGATGTTGGCGCTTGAAGGAATTGAAAAAAGAAAAACAGAATGAGTTCATTGTGTTTGAAAGAAGATTAGGTGAAGAAACCCTATGTACATGTGTGTGGACGTTATTTATGTCAGTTTGAAGTCTACTGTTATTTACCTTTAGTTCGAACGATTATAATGCAAATTGTAGAACAGCAAGAATGCCAAGTGCAGATATCAGACAACATATAAAGAGCAAGTCGGTGAGAGAGTGTGTGAGCGAATTTAAATTTCAAACAAAAAAGAGAATGAATGCCAAATTTCCACAACTCAAAACTCCACCCACCACCAGCTTAGGCAGAGCAAACTTAACTTGATCAACGTGGTGGAAAACTGATAACAATGGGAGAGAGGAAGGACTGAGAGTAAGAGAAAGTGTTGGATTGTCACCTTGTCATGGTAAGGGGGCTCAGTAAGTGTAAAGACTTTTATTAGTCAGACCTATCTATTCTATTCTATTCTATTCTATTCTTTCCAATCGCATCATATCCCTCATTCAACTGTGTGTAGGTTGAAAAAGAGTTGAAAGATGATGCTCAGCTAAAAATCTGCGTTGGTCCTCATCACTGGCTAACATAACATTTCTCTAATATTAAGTCGTCGTTCTTATTTCAACAGCAACAAAAGTAAAGAAGTGCATAAACTTTAAGCAAATAATCATAAAAAGACGATTCTTTTTAATCGGTTATAGTAAATGAGTAAATGCAAACTGTTGTCAATTTGATTTTATAGCTTTGCTGCTGATACTGTTGTTGTTGTTCTTTTAATCACTTGAAAACTGTTTAAAATTACAAAAAAAAAAAAAAAAAAAATTATAATAATAACTTTGGCTATGCCGAAGTTGTAATACTCTTCACGCCCCTTCTATTAGTCCGATGGACATGAAATTTTCATGGTTGGTGGATATGAAATTTATAGTTTCCAAAATTCAAAACGATAGTACAAAAAAGAAAAAAAAAAATCTAATAAAAAATTTTATTTGGTTCCATAATTGTATGGGGGTTACCCCCCCCAGTGGTCTGATTTGGAAAATTTCAACAAATGTACTGAATGCGTGAAAAGAAAGCTCTGTGCAAAATTTCAGCTCTCAAGCTTAAAAACTATTTGCATACATACAGACGGACATGGCTACTAGTCACGTCGCGCTGATCAAGAATATAAATACTTACTTCATTGGATCTCCGATGTCTCCTTCTGTGTGTTACAAACTGCATGACAAACTTATAACACTATTCACTGTGTGAAGAGTATAAAAAGAAATACATAATGAAAATAAAAACAGCCAAGTAATAAAACATAAAAATGAAGAAAGAAACACAAAACACATTTCTTTAAAGATGATACCCGCATAAATGAGAGCAATTTCAATACACCATCATCATTCTCTCAGCATCATCATCAGGAATCATCAACCACAATTTAAGATAAATAAAGAAAAAGTGTGAGTAAAAGAAATAATGCAACCTGTTCAACTTGTACAGTCAAAATCAATAAAACGGTTTCTAAATTATAAGAAGCTTTGCAGCTAAAAACAAAGAAATTCACGTCTTAGTTAAATTGATAAATCCTTAACACATGGAGGAGGTGATTGTCATATGAAGTGTTGTCATAAAGTGAACACATAGAAAATCATTAAAAAAAACAATTATATCACTTTAATGAATGAATTTGACCATCATTATCACATGACACTTCATATATAGGAATAGTTTTGTAAAAATTAAAACATTCAAACTTTTTTAGCAGATTTCTACGGAGCAGATCCACCATTTGCAGTCTGTTTTTTTTTTGGAAGTTTATTCGTCTTACTGAAATGCAGTCATGGATCCAAGTTTCTAATACAGGAAACGATTCTAACATGTTTTGTTTAACCCCTCGAACTAAGTCCAATCATACTTTAAAATTTTAAAAAATTAGGACCTAAATCTCTTAAATCATAAACATAAAAATAGATTTAGACACTTTTATTTTTTAATAAAAAAAGTACAATTTACATATTTTATTTACATAATAAATAATTTGATTTTGTCACGTATTATAACTTAGTACTACAAATATTAAGATGGATATGATATTTGTCACGGCCTTCAACTTTACCGGCATATTGATAGCCTAGACTACCAAAGGCATCGCAGTCAGTGTTTTTATACCTACTGAGTCCCATTACAACTACAATCGTAGCACACTTTAGATTTTCATTTATTATTCAATTCAGAAATTATTTTCGTTTATTCAAACTGGTCACGGACCTAAAAGATTCGGAGGTTCCTGGATATGGCATCTTTATGCAAGTACCAAGGTGGATTTGCGGTCTGGCGGTTGGGAGAGCTCTGCGTCTTCGGAATGTGATGGAAATTGGACTCAGAACCAAGTTTCCATGATGGCACCATTATAGCCTTATTCAGCGCCGGATCTACGTTTTTTTCGAACCGGGGCAGAAACTTGCTAGTGGCACCCCACTCTCCAGCGTTTAAGATAAATTATTTAAAAAATCTCACAAATATATAATGGTTGCCCTTAAATAAATGTGTACTCTTTATTATTATGATATTATTTTGCTACAGCTTTCCACGGACTGCTTTTTTTTCGGAGAAAAAATTTATAAGCTCATTGAAGTCCGCCTCAAATGCAGTTTTATTTTCAATGGCTAGGATCGCAAAGCCAGATAGATGCTCCTGACTCATCGTTGAACCCAGATAGCTTTTAATCATTTTCAGTTTGCTGAAGCTTCGCTCAGAGCTTGCAGATGTCGTAGGTAATGTGCAGTATATTCTAAAAGCTATACTAACAAGAGGAAACGCTTCTTGCAGGTCATGCTTGCACAGATTTTGTAACAGATCGAATGCACTTGATTTTTCTTCAATTTCGGTTACTAGTTCTTTTGAAAACGGCAAACGCGTGGCCACTAAGGAAAGCGAAATTTTCATGTAGAAAAAAAAAAATTTTAATTCTTTGCGATAAATTTTTCCTTCAAAAAAAAAACCAATAATTTGCTGCGAACTTTAAAGACTGGTGCCCATGTGTACTGCAACAACGGCAACTCAAGACACAATTTCAAATGTTGTCACATTTGTGTACCAGTCTTTGTGTATAAAGATTCGAATTAATTTTTAATTAAAATAGAGATATTGTTTTAAATAAAATGTTCAAAATTAATTTTTTAATAGCAAAATGGCGTCAATTTCATTAAAAAGACGTCAATTGTTGACAAGGCAAATCTCAAATCGGCATCTTGAGTCCAAAAGTTCACTGGTGCACAAGTTCACTTGTGGTGTGGGTCTGTGTGGCGCCTTTTTCTTATAAGTTGACGGTGAGCCAACCAGGCTTCCGTATGCTAGGCGCTTTATGAAGCAAGTTTTTTAATTTTCAATAATATTATACTATGATTTCGGTGACCCCTGAAACTGCCGCCAGGGGCTGATATCCCGGTTTGCCACTAACCCCTAGATCCGGGGATGGCCTTATAGATGCTTACTTTGTTACTTACACTAAGTTAATTGCTGGGCCGTATTAGCCTTTTCAGCTTCAGTAGTTTTAGGCAACCGGACCTCAACCATAAAACTGCGTCAAAGCTGGGAGGAAAAACAGATGCAATCGGACGCTTGCTGAACATCCAGAAATATGACAGATCTGTTTTGTTTATTTTCAAAGACCTCGAGGACATGAAGCACAACTCGATGAATATTTTCTGGAAATTATTTTTTTAATTTTATTGACTTGATGGAACATCCAAATTGTTAATTGAAAAGACGAATAAATTCGAGTTGACGTTTTGATCCTCTAGATTCTTCTTGAACTATAATATCTGTCTCTTTAGGAAGTTCTTCGCTTAGATTTGGCTTACGATCGGCTAATTTTTGTAAGCATTCGTCGTAGTCATATTCACCATGGCGATACTTATTTTGTAGATTATGAATTGCAACACAAGCCATGACAATGGCAGATTGACGCTGTAAATTCTTAACTCGCAAGTAATTGAGAGTTGGAAATTCCTCCTTCAAAATTGCAATGGCATTTTCCACGTGAAAACGTGTTGCTTGGTGCTTCTATATGAATCGAAGAATATACATATTAGAATAACCTTTGACAAATAAGATCTTGTTACTGATAAGTCACCTGAATGTAACGCCTAACGCCAATGGCGTTCTCTGGTGTATTGTTAACTATACAGATTTTCGGTGTTAATAACCATGATGTGGAAGGATATGCTCTATCACCAAGTATTACTGCATTCTTATACTGAGGTGGCCGCCAGTCTAGAAATCAAGCAAATATTTCTATTATATTCGTCGATATACATATGCTTATTATCCATTGTTACTTACTTTCAACGTTCCAGCGTTTCCAAAGTTTTGACAATTTCAAAGCTCGTGACTCCCGAACGGAACCGGGACACTTGCACGAAGCAAAAAAGAATTCATATCGTGGTCCAGCAACAACTGTTAAATTTAATGAATGATGGTTTTTATGATCCAAATCTAGGCAAATGAGAGTTCCGTCAATTATTCCGGCAACATGTGGGAAACCGGCGGTTTCTTCAAAACGATCCACAACAGCTTGCATATTTGTTGGAAATTTCACTATTCGTGGGAACATATAACGATTTATCAAGTGCACTACCGAATGAATACTTCGACAGACAGTCGCTTTGCCAACACCAAATACATTTCCACTAACATGGTATTGGGCACCGTGACCCAACCAACGTAAAACAACCAATATTTGTTGTTCCGCAGACAGAGCATTACTACGTCTAGTAGGATGCGACAAATATGGACCAATCACTCGTACAATCAAATTGACGACTGGCAAATCAACTCTAAAGTCTTCGCGAAAATTCGAAGGAGGTCGCTCTATGTTTTCATAATTGTTCAGTTCTTTACAATTATGATGTACGGGTGGGTCAACATTATTATCCTCAAGTGGATTAATTTCTATCATCTCGAGTGTGTCATCTTTATTCTTCTTACGTGGGGCAACTTTAATCTCCTCGAGTGGATTAACTTCTATCTTCTTGGGTGGATCAATGTCAATCTCCTCGGGTGTTTTAACTTCTATTTTCTTAGGTGTATCAATGTTTTTCTTCTTGGGTGGAGCAACTTCAATCTCCTCGGGTGAGTCAACTTCATTCTCTTCATCTGCCAACAGAAGTTGAAATAATGCGTTGCGAAGCTAAAATGGGAATATTTATTAAATATATTATATATAGTAAATATTACTTATTAAATTTTTTTTTACCATTTTCATGAAAAATAAAACAAATGAAGACTAGTACAGAAATTTTCGACACCGACAGTAAGAAATACGTGTAAACGTGAATGAGCATAGTTCCCTGTAAACAAGAAAGCCTTTACATTCGTTCAACCGGAACGAGTTTTGTGGAATAGATCTCGGATCCAGGCCATTGCACCTAAAATTATACAAAAAAGTTGAAGATTAATTTATATACAAATACTAAATAAGCCACATTAACCCATAAAGTCTCTGTGACACTACTTAGAAGTATGCAAAGTACGGAAATATTGATACACGCAGCAGAAACGACATTACTTTCAAGTTCCATTAACAACGATTTTAGTTTGTTCATTGAATAGAACCAACTATCGGTCAATTTACACATATAAAAAAAGTGAGTAGTGATCCAAATACTCACTAATATATGAATGGATAATTCAAACTACTACTTAATAGATCTTCGCCTATATTTAGCTATCATTTCTGGAAAACTTTATGTACAAAGTCCCCTGCCGCGTCTGTCTGTTTGAACGCAATGAACTCAAAAACTATCGAATGGATTTTCACCAATCGACCGAATGATTCATGAGGAAGGTTTATGAACAAATAAAATTCGAAAAACCCCAAAGGAACAGTCGAAAAAACTAAGAGTGTGTGAGGTGTGTAAGTGAGATGCATATAAAGCTTATAAAAATATTTTAAAAATCAATCATATCGTCTTTGTCAAACATCTCATCAGGAAGCAGAGGCAGGACAAAGTCTGCCCGGGTATCTAGTATTCTTATAATAAATCATTCGAAAACGTTATTTACATGAACTTGTATGTTCATATACCGACTACTGTTCTATAAAAAAATCTTTTAAAAGTTATAAAAATTTTGTTATTCCTAATGAAAGTTTAATCTATCCCTAGTTGAATTGTTACTTTGTCGTTGTGAGGGGGCTCAGTAGGTGTAAGGACGCCTAGAGCTTTAAGCTAAGAGCAGTTCAAACCAGGTTTCATATTAAACGTTAAGACGTCTGGGTGAATTCACCCTATGGTGAGCAGTAAGTACATCAAATCCTATTGAATGCTTAAAAAACACATTTAAATGGAAAATTAAAATAGAAATTAGTGTTTGTAAGAGATCATATTCAAAATGATTCCTTGATCGACTTGTTGAGATCAACCGTCGGGAATAAAAAAAGTTTTAAAATAATCGGAAAAAAACATACTCCCTCTCCTTCTTTGCAATTATCTGATTTGCAGACAAATTAAAATTCACAGAACTAATGGCAAAACTTAAAAGTACAACTTCCTCACACCAAAAGTTGGATCCTAATTAGTTATAGATGAAATAATGATTTTTTAAAAATAAATAATCAATTTCAGCAATGAATTCTGTAGTTTATTTTTTACTATTTATTTTATTTATTAGAAAACAGTTTTTCTAATAAGAACAATAATTTGGATCCAGGTTTGTATGTGGTGGGTACCCACCTAATGGTCCGATTCCGACAAACGTTCTGCTTATGGTGAAAAGAAAGCTCCAAATTTTAGCTCTCTAAATCAAAAACTGAGCGACTATTTTGCATACATACAGACAGACAGGCGGACATGGCTAGATCAACTCGCCTTGTCGCGCTGATCAAGAATATATATACTTTATGGGGTCTCCGATGTCTCCTTCTGTATGTTACAAGCTTCATGACAAACTTATAATACTATTCATTGCATGAAGAGAATAAATATAGCCCTAGCTCTCCCCAAACTTGGATAGACATCTAGAATGTGGTGGTCGGAGTCAGTGGTTTGGCAGAAACAAAGTTGCTGTGATGCGCCGGTGAGAAGATGTTGGATGCGTGAGTTGAGTATGTACGATACACAGGTGGACAAACATAGACAACCGGTGTTTTGAGGTTTTTGATGGAAATTGTATTAAGTCCAATATAACATAATAAAAGTCTTTCAGACATACATATTCTAAAAAAAATCAACAGAAGAATATCAATCTTGAAAGGACATGCATATATACAGTGATAATATCATTGGGAATGTGGGGCAATTGTGTAAATAATCCAAACTAATTATGTATTTAATAATATCACCATCATTATTATTAACAATCTGTTCTCACATATCGACCAACTTGTTGATGCATTCTCGCCAAACTTGGTTTAGTTGCATTTAACAGAAATAGGTGAACCAATTTTTGAAGTCTGCAGTGTTTTTTTTTTTTTTTTTTTTGGCTGGAAAAGCGTGGTTTCTTTGTTAATTTTAGTTTCGGACACAAAAGAACAAATAAGTATTAAAGTTTTGTTTGCACTTTATTTCATTTTTTTAGCTGCATTTGCTGCCGAGATATTTGAGTGAAAATACAATATAAAATACTGTAAATGATGAGGTAGGTGATTTCCGCAAACAGTCCAAATTTCAGAAATATTGTTTTCATCAGAGTTGTTTCTACATGTTTCAAAATCTTTGATTTGATTTTAATTTTTTTTTTTTTTGGCATGCAATACAAACAAACAAATAATTTGTTATCAATGCTGCTGATTTATCATCACTTACACAATTACTTAGAGGATAAATTATATAAGCGCGGGTGTAATATTTTTAAAATAATTTAATAAATCGTCAAATTCAATAATAAACAATTAATTGCTTTCTTAATTCTCAGTTTCTTTTTTCTTTAGACAAAACAAAACAAACACTTAGCACTAAAATTAACCACAAGCAAATCAACTCGTTACAAGTAGTTGATATGGTGTCGTTCCAATGCAGCTGAAATTTAAATTTGTAAATTATTTTCTGGATTTTATCTATGAATTCATTCTGAAAATACTATTATTATTATGTATTAAAATGAAAGATTTTATGTGGTGCGCACTTCGTTCAAATTCCATTTCGTTTCAATGAAATATAACATATTGTTGTATATCGATTTTGTAATCGAACCATAAGTGCAATAACAGTCGAAATAAAAAGCGCAAAAAAAACAAATAATTTTACGTATTCAAATTCTTTTGCCGAAGAATATTTTAAAAATGATTGAACTTTGGTACTGTTGGAAGAGACTAAATGCGCTAAATGTGGCCTCAGTGGAATCAGAAATGTACACTCGGTAATTCTAAAATATCACATTTTCAACTTTTTCCTCTAGGCAGTAATTATAAATATTAGGGGTCTTTACGCAACATGGGAAACGTGTCAAATAAAGTGAGCTGCTCAATACAAAA
This sequence comes from Amiota mariae, assembly GCA_035041805.1. Lineage (NCBI taxonomy): Eukaryota > Metazoa > Arthropoda > Insecta > Diptera > Drosophilidae > Amiota > Amiota mariae. Next base: position 6,244,473 of record JAWNKV010000286.1, read on the forward strand.
AAAAATTTGACAGGTTTGCGAAATTGAATTGAAATAACAATTGATTTCCAGTAAATAGAAGTACAAACATTTTTTTTTTTACTTTTTTTTTCGGCATTTTTAATTGTTTGTTTACATTCAACTGGCAGTTGTGTTTGCGAGAACAGCTGATTTGCCAAGTGCAAATACAATTGGTCGATCATGTAATTCACAATGGCAAATTTGCCATTTTTCTGATTTGCCACGATGCGTGAAGACCCTTTAAGATTTTTTTTTCTATTGTTTTGCTGGCAATTGTTGATGCCGATTGCAAGTTTATCGCAATTGACATGGGAGCCGAAAAGGAAACAATGGCATTTGTTCGAATGGCATTGAAGTTCGTTCGTGAAACAAATTAATGATAAGAAATTCGACTTTCAAGCAACAAAAGCATTGCTTGGAATCAATATAATGTATCAATCAGTTTGCAAGAACATTTAATGCGAATATATCCAAGAAAAAGTACACAAAATGATAGAAGGAAGACGATTTATAATTATCGGAATAGTCGAGCACGCAGAACAACGTTTCGATTGATTGCTTTATGTTTCAGAATTTTTCATTCACCGATAGTTGCGAAAACAACCACTATTGATTTAATTGTTGTTATTTAATGTATTCTTCACAATTTCATTCATTCATCGCGACGAAAAAGTTTTGCCACCAATTAAATAAACAATTCAAGATACTGTAACTATAATTTGTCCACCGAGTTTGATTCCTGTATCTTCCATGCGGTAAGAAATAGTTAAAGTGCATACGATATTCTAAAAAATTTCAAAAGTGTATAAATAAATGGCACTGGTAAGTAAATAATTTGTAACACACAGAAGGTGGCTCCTTCGCAGACCACATAAAGAGTATTTGTGATCAGCTCGATGAGATGAGTTGATTTAGCCATGTACGTCTGTCTGTCGGTCCGTCTGTTCGCACTCCTAGTCCTTCAGTTTTTGAGCTAGAGAGCTGAAATTTTGTACATAGGTTTATTTTTACCAAACACCGATCAAGTTCGTGAATCAGCCGAATCGGACCACTAAGGGGTACCTCCCATACAAACCCCCTTTTAAATCAATGTTCTTATTTGAAAATAGTTTTTTTTTTTGACTTATTGAACTGAAATTTGGACACTTAAGTCTCTGACCCATATCCACAAACCATGAAAATTTCAAGACCCTCCGACTACCGGGATCCAAATTAAAGTTCTTATTAGAAAAACTATCTTTTGTACTATCGACTTAAAATTTGGACACTATAAGTGTCTAACCCATAGCCACCAACCTTATAAATTTCAAGATCCTCGGACCACTAGCTGGGGCGTGAAGAGTATTAAAACTTCGGCATAGCCAAAGTTAGTATTTTTTTATATATTTTTTTTTTTAATTTTAATGAAAATAACAATTGATTTATAGGGAATGGAAACACAAAAATGGGATGAATGCAAATATGTTTGCGAGAACAGCTGATTGCGTCGATTTATGCAGTGTCACCCGTTTCGGTGTCTTCACGAGTTTGTCTAAATTGCGTAGGCTCAAGCTAACTCGTGAGCACCCATAATATGTTTAGTAATATATGTGAATCTAGATATTAGTAATCTTTCTAAAAATACTGAGAATATTTCATAATAGCTTTTAAAGATCTTGCCAACCTTAAAAGAAAAGAAGATTTTCCATATTGTAATCAATTTTCGTATATTTTTTTATTTATTTTTTTTTTTTGTATTTTTTGGATTGATAATGGCATAGAATTTTAACTATATATTTTGCTATAATTAGGATAAACTATATTCTATTTCCATTTCTATCTCTGTCTTTTTCTCATTTTTTTTTTCACAGATTTCCAGGTTAGGTTTAAGCACTAATGGAACGTTTAACATTAAAGTGAGGTACAAATGAAATTTGTTTATATTTCCTGGTTTTTTATGCACTTCACATTTGTATAAAATGTATTATCACATTAGGTTTGATATTCCGAACATTCCATAGAGAACAACATAAAGACTTTCACATAGTGAGTAGCATTGATATAACCACGTGGATGAGTCTGAGTGGTTTTCTGCTTCCATGCAAATTATACGCTTAGTTTATGGGGCCTTTTCAGAAAGAAAATTATATATTTTTTATACGAACTGTTCATGATTTTATTTATAATTTATGTAGGAGGCCATGATAAAACATAAATACATACATATGTGAAGTGTATGTAAGCTTTGGTGAGACCAAAGTTAGCATTTTCTCGTCTCTCTAATAATTAAATTAACTAAAATATTAACATTTATACAATACAAAATAACGATAATCTACCACGTGCAGTGAACAATGGGCCATGCGAGCCCACTATTCCAATAAATATGTTGATTTAAATTAAGGTTTAGGCGGGTTTAAATTTGACTAATACGCTTTGTCTCCATTTTCCAATTTATTTTACATCAACGTAATGTTAAGACCTTGCGGTAACTTAAAGTCCTGCAAGTTAACAACAGAGGAAGCCATTGGCCCAACTTCCCTTATTTCAATTATATCATCATCCTCGTCATCACAAACATTGTTATTGCCGTTAATAGTTTCTTCATCATCATTGTCATGGTGATTATTGTGTGATAGTGAGGTTTCGACTGTAATTGGATAAGTTAACTTCCGGCGCGCTTGACTTTGACTCGAAACAGAAGACGAGGCCGGTAGTACTTCCGATATTGTGGTATCGAATTCGAGTAGAATTTCATCGTCCTCAAGCTGGCGTGACCAACGTGGACGTTGCTTTGCAGGACTCATAATGTCTGGCAATGTTTGTGGTTGATTAGATTGCTCTTCTTGCTGTTGTTGTTGTTGGGTTAGTGGCGTTATAGTTTCAGGTTCTCTACTCAGTGTTGTACCCAAACGTCGGAACATGGCTACCACTTTGCCATCAACGCGTGGTTGGCGATATCTTTGGTTTGAGCTGGTGGTGATAGTGGTGGTGCTGCTGCGACTGCTACTACTACTGCTACTGCTACTTATAAGAAGCTCTTCATTAATGCTGTTGCTTTGGTCTATATTGATATCAGGGTATGAGCTGTGCAGATTGGTGTTGTTGTTGTTGCTTTGGACAATTGTTGTTGTACGCAACTCCTTCCTTCTCCCAACAGTACTTCCATGGACTGATGTATGTTTTGATAAAAACGCGGCCAAAGTTCTCATGTGCATTGCGCGCCAATTAGAAATCTCACGACATTTGCGGCATTGTGCATTTTTAGAACGCTTTAACCTGGTCAGATTGAGGCTGCTGGAATTGTTGGCCGTTACACGCAGAACAATTGAACAGCCACAAAGCCTACATTGTCGGAGCATCTTGTGCTCATTAATACAATGTTTAAGCTGAAAGCCACGTCGGAAGCGACGCTTACCATATGCAGCACTCAATCTAAAGCGTTCGCTGTCATGGCTGTTGTTGCTGTTGCTGTTACTGTTACTGGTGATAAATTCGCTGGCGGTATTGATCATTTCTTCTTGTTGCTGGATTTGTGGTTCTTGCGTTACTATTTGCAGCTGCCTGGGACGCACTGTTGCTACTGGTCTCTCGCTTGTCACCGTAGGTGGAGTATGGTGTAATAAGTAGGAAGCGCAGTCGTGCACCATGTTGTTGCCACTATTGCTGCTGTTCATCTGCGAAGGACTTTCAGCTTCGTTGCTATTCGGTGCTTGCAATGAATGCCAATTGATGAGCCAATTATTGCAGCTGAAGCAAAGGTATTTATCCTCGTTGAGTGGCTGCACAAGAATAAACAAAGAGACAAAGAAGAAATTTTAGATTTTAAATCTTTTATTAGTTTTGAATTTAAAATCTATTTGGCTAACCAAGCATAACAACACGACACCACAAACAAATGCCTAAATTATGATACGCCTATACATTTCCCGAAAAGTAAAGATATAAAAACCAATTAAGTGACCACAAATGAGGCATCATCAAGAAACACACGTGCACCATGACACGATGACATTCCAAGCAACTTTTAATGTTGCTAAAACTGAGGAAAAGGTGTTGCAAGTCGAGCAAGAGCAACTGCCGCCGGTCGGTCAATGGACATGGACGGACACTCATTAATTACCACATCAACGCCGTCGGCTGACTTAGAAGAAAAGGACAAATGCAACGGTCGCGCCAGAGCAAAGGGAAGGGACTCGCGCACGCGCACAAACTTGCTTGGTTGCTCTTGATTAAAAAAGTAACAAAAAATATACGATATCAATAATAAACAACAAAGAAAAAACACAAAATATTTACGCATTTTGTTTAAGCCCAAATGCAGACTCGATTCAGGGATTCAGGTTGGCACAAGCAAGCGGATCCAGCACCTGCCACTAAAATTGCTCTGCGTGCATAATGACAACAACAACAACAACAACAACAAAGACATAAAAAATAAGCAGCTGCCGAAAAATGAAAGAAAACGAAACAAATGAAAAAAACGTATAACCCTTTAATCTATGTTGGTTAGAAAGAGAGAGAGGGACAGAGAGAGTGATATATATATATATATATATATATAGAGAGAGAGAGAGAGAGAGAGAGGGTAGAAAGGAGGAAAAATCGAATGCATGATCGGGTTATGGACTCCTTGATATGCCAGTTCCATGGACTTTGTGTTATCACTACACCCGAAACCAAATAGAAGTGTGGACAAAGAGATAGCGAGAGAACAAAAACATGAGTGAGTGCAGCTGCCTTTTCTTATTCCTTAGAATATCATTAGAAGCAATAAAAAACTAAGTTCCCGCGCGATTTGCGCAATACATAAATCGAATGAAGCGGCACGCGCGACTCAGGTAAACAAGACAACATTAATGATAATACAAAAAGAGAAGGATTCGATCAAAGAAAGACAGAATAAGTTCATTGTGTTAGAAAGAAGATCAGGAGAAGAAACCCTATGCACATGTCTGCATGTGTGTGCGAGTTATTGATGTCAATTTGAAGTTCTACTGCTTCTACCGCTGTTGTTGTTGTTGTTGTTTACCTTTAGTTCGAACGGTTATAATAATGCAAATGGAACAACAACAACGCCAGGTGCACATGCCACTGACACGACTGACAACATGAAAAGAGTACGTCAATGAGAGAGTAAGTTTTAGTTTCAAGCAAACGAGAGAATGAGCGCCAAACTCCTACACCAGCTGATAGACTGCAAGCAACCGAATATTGTGTGTGTGACTTCTTTACGTGATCAATGTGGGTATGCAAAACTGATAACAATGGAAGAGAGATAGAGAGAGTGAGAGAGAGGGGGAGCGGACGACTGAGAGGAGTAAGAGAGCGAGTGTGAAATGCATAATAAGTCGTTCTTATTATAACAGCAGCAGCAGCAGCAGCAGGAGTAAAGAAGTGCATAAACTTTAAACAAATATGTGTTATGTATGTTAAACATAAAAAGAAGAGCGATTCTGTTTTGTTGGTTATAAATGCAAGCTGTCGTCAATTCGATTTTATTGCTTGCTGCTGATACTGTTGTTGTTGTTGTTATTGTAATTACTTGAAAACCATTTAAAATTACAAAAACAACATTAGCCAAGTAATAAAACAACAAAATTAAGAAAGAAAAACAAAACACCTTTAAAGATGATACCCGCATAAATGAGAGCAATTTCAATACACCGGGCAAACATCATCATCATCATTAACATCATCATTAACATCATTATTATCATCATCATCAGAAATTAACCACAGTTGAACATGATCGCCAACAGCGAATGGCATCATGAAAATCAACATCATCAACAACAGCAACAACAATAATAATAAGTAAGTAAGTAGAAGCTGCAGCTGCCCAAAAATGATCCAGTGCCAGTTTAACGATAATTAAAGAAGAGAAAGAGCAGAGTGTCCGAGGGACTGAAAGAAAACATGCAACCTGCTCAAGTAGTACTCACTCCTCGTTCACGAACAATAACATCAACAATGATAGGCAGCATAATGAATAAAAAAAACAGTAACTAAATAAATTAGAAGTGTCTTTGTAGTAGCTAAAAATATGAAATTATGAAATTATATGAAAATTAACTTTTTAGTTAGATGTCTAACTAAACTTCCTAATATATGATAAATGGATTAGTCAGTCATACGAGGTGTGGTTATAAAAGTTCTACAGAAGAACAACACATACCTGTGTAGCGTGAAACCTTACAGTGTACATACTCGTACATATTTCGACTTCAGTCCCTCCAATTTCTGTTAGTCTGTCTAATGTCTTTGTTTCTATAAAATCTGATTTTGATAATTGTGTGAGTAGACCAATGAATTGTTATGCAATTTTATATTAATTTATGATAAACATATACTGGAAGAAATGGAAAATCGAACGATAAGCTATCCTGCGATGGTCGTAAGGACCGTAAGGACGTTTAAGGATCTTGAATTCACTTTAAAAACTGTTAAAAACATCGAATATGATCAGAATCGCTGTCATCTAATGAACTAATACAAAACTGTGCATGAATCAACTTATTGATCACATAGATTCTTTTAGCATGACTAAAAATTCTTATAAACTAACGGGACTTTTCCAATGAAATGTATACACCTGCCTACTTTGTGGGAAAGTTCCGTCGTAAAAATTGTGGCAAAAACAATTTAAAAAAAAAAAAAAAAAAAATTGTAATCAAAAAGTGACTGTATGTATTCAACTGTTACTGATACTCTAGAAAATGATAAAGGATATGTAAGGTTATAAGGCCAACCAAGCATAAGTTTTGCTATTTTTCGTTGTGTTATCATTCATGAAGTTTCTAGCCAAACAAGATATCCACGTATAAGACCATCCTCCTTATACATACACTTTCATTAAAAGGAACCGTTGAAGCTGAACGACACGCGTCATGAAGAAGCTCACTGTAGACCAGGAAATTTACATACGTAGACCAATGCTGAGATAGTGGAAGGGAGGGGATAATAACAAAATAGAAATTTTATAAACACATCTCGCTTGGATGTAGTACCTACTTAGTTGTATTTGTTTTTATAAGCTATACGATGTATTGATTATGAGTGTCGTTCGTTGATGGCAATGAAGGAAGATATTGAGACTGGTGACTGGTGTAAGGTGTCAAATTACAGTATCAGCAATCGATAGAAAGCAAAAGGGAGATACACTAATACATACATACTCGTACGTATGTAGACCACCATCTGGAGTATTTATTTCTGGGATTCTTATAATGCATGCCATGCAGGTTAGTTAAGTTACTCACTCACTCACTCACTCGCATACTCACTCTGCCACTCTTTATTGGCTTGGTTTTAACCAAAATCACACCGGATATGCATATGAGAAGAACATGAAAAGTATAAATTTTGTTGTTGTCATTGTTGTTTCCCAGGAGTCGCTCAAATTTCATTGATTTTTGTTTTATTGCTTTCTCCTGTTTTTCTTTGCTTTCCATTCCTTATTCTTGGTTTTCTAAATCAAAACATGTGACACGAATGTTTACGTAAATGAACTTGACCTTCCGGTGAAGTTAAAATTTTGATTTCATAATGTAGAAATGCATTTGCCATGCTGATAATAACATCAATTGGACCATCATCTATAAGGACATGCGATAGATAGAAAGGTCTTTAAAAAAATGTTTAAGGTTATGTTCATGGCTTTAAAGCAAAGCTTTCAAGTGAGCATCAACACCATCATCATCATCATCATTATCAAGAGAGATGAGAATATGAGTAAATGAGCATTTTGAGAGATTCGCATGAGGGCGTTGAATTTGGATGCTGTACAGTTCTGACACTGACAGCACATGGCTGTAATGTTGAGTTCAAGGCAAATGTAAGAGAGTAAGATGTATGATGGTGGTGACTTATCAAATGTACAACCACCGACCGACAAATTTAAACTAAGACATGCACTCGCACACCCAAAAATTCATCAACCCACCCACCTGCACACACAAAATACATACATAGAAGACTTTGCGCCATAATTGAGCACAAACAATAAAAACTAATAAATATTTATATTAAAATATCGAGAATGTTAGTAAGAAGAAGGACAAAGGGGTATGTCTAGTATGAGGAGGAGGACGAAGACACCTTGAGAATTATGGACATTGCGAACGCACGAACGAACGCCGGAACGACTGCCCGCCCCAGTCGCATGACTCATTTTGTGATTATTGATTTTTTTTTTTTTGTCATTCATTCATTCTTTCTTTACTTTTCCACGCTAAATCAATATATTCCTTTCTCCTTTATTCAACCTACTCAGTGTAGAGGGCGGCATCCATTTACCTATTCTATCATTACAGGAATCTTTAAACTCCTTTAATTGACCCTTACCTGGAAATTGAATTTGGCTTGAATGAGCTCGACAATATTTGGTCCTGAACGAGGTTCGTATATGTTAATTGTTAGATTTGTGTGGCAACCGCAAATGAGGCAAGTCCTTTTTAGAAATTCCGATGAGACTTGATGTTGTTCCGCTGACATTGCTGCCTTTATCCTCCTTTTCTTAATTATGATTTCTTTAATCTTCTTCACTTCTTTTATTTGTTTTGTGCTTTTCTTTTGGGGTTTTTTTTTTTTGTTGTAAAATCCAATTTAATTCAATCTAATCTAATCTAATTTTATATGATTTGATTTTATAATTAAATTTCGGCTATGTCGTCGTTTTAAAATGGCACACACACAACCCCAGAATTTTCTAAGGATACACAAATGTTTTCGATGTCATCGTCTGTGATGTAGTTCACTAACTGCGACCATGCTTTTTTGCTATGACAACTCACGCACAGACTATACACACTCTCACGCACAAATAGTAAGAATAACTGGGTAAATGAGTTCCTACTCCACTACACTTTGCTCTACAGGAGCAATAATATATTGACAGTCAGAGAATAGAATGCTCGAGCGCGCGTTTTCAAAACCGAAAAACAACTCTACTTTGGCAATTATCCGTCTGTCTGTGTGTCTGTCTGTCAGACTGTGTTATTGTCAGGTAGCGGTATATTCGAGACGACGACGTCCTTAACGTTGCAAGTTCGAAATGCGAATGAAGTTTGTGTTGCACGTTTTTCGTACGTTTTTGCGATGCTCTGCCATAGCCATGCGCCTTTCAACAGACCCAATTGACTACATTCGGTCGGTGTTTAGTAAAGAGCGAGTGCCTCAACATGCTCTGCAAAGAAATAAAAAATTGAGAGAGAGTCACTCGATATAAGTGTGAGTACCATTGTATTCTCTTGCGAAGGGTTTCCTTTTCCATTGCTATCCTTTTTATTGTTTTGTATCTACACTGGAAGAAATCAATTATGTAGGTAGCCACCTAATTTTCGGATTTGAAAAGAGTTTATTGATGAAATAACCAGTAAAGTAGTACATACTTGAATCAACAATATAAGAAACTGTGGACCTTGTGGATACTTTTTGCAGCATACATTATTTATACACTATATTGTGAATTAACATTTTTTTACTTAATTTTAACAACCCATAGACCTCGTAAAGAATATGTGGCAATACGAGTACAAGAATATACATGGCGAGAAGAATCGATACGATAGGATTAACAGCTAGACTTTTAAACATCGAGCCATCGAGTTGTAATTTGATATTGGCATGTCTTATTGTCGTATTGAGGGTGCTCCAATTATTGAAAGAGATAGTCCCTTTACAAAATTTCAGTCGAAGTCTGAGTTTTTTTTTTTTTACTAAGCCTCTAATTTAATTTTTAAGGCCAAACTCAAATGCAATTTTATGGCGAATTCTAGTCACCTCGTCACATCGTCTTTAATTGACCTATTGTAGCGAGAGTTTTAATAATACTTAAATACTTGCCTCAGAATTTACTGATTTTTACCAAGAAAATTGAAGTAAGTTCAAATGGGAGCACTTATTTGCACGTGTAATCATTCCAATCTAAGTCCATTGAAATCACTTAACAATCATTTTTAATGCTATTTAAGATGAAACATAATCATCTTAGAAGTGTCAAGTCCTTTATAGCTTTACAGTGTAATCTACCATAATCAATCGACAGATGTTGCGTACGATGATTTACATTAAAACGACAACCCAAAAATTATGGAAAAATGAGCGTAGTAGTACATAATCCGAAAAGAAAAAAGAGCGTAGCCACACGCTCATACTTGTTCATGTCCATTTGTACATATGTTCA